>JAGRRH010000007.1:2688309-4032464 GCA_019154785.2 Nitzschia inconspicua | reverse complement strand
TGTCGTAAAATTGACGACCGTAGAAATGGAAAGTGTAATGTGTGTTGTTGTTGAAGCTGTTAGGAGAGTCTGGGGGTTGGAGGGAAAGGCTTGTAGTTGGCCCGAATAAACATAATATTCAAAATTTTCGTTTTAACAGTAGTAACTTTTAATACGTTGTTGTGCCATGGACAACAAAGGAAATCAAAAATTCGCAAAAGGGATGTGTTTTGTTGTGGGAGACTTTCAAACTCGCGACTGAAGTTGGAATCTGGTGTTTGAAGGGAATCCGGACAAACAAGAAAATCAAAATATTATCAGTACCTACTACCTACTAGTACAGTAGCTAGCTAGTAGGTAGAGTTATAATAACTGTATCATAAATACCATCAATTCACAGAGTCACAATTCGACAATGGAAGAACGCAAACCGATGAAGATACTCCGAATACATTTACGCATACCAGACAGACGATACCCGCGAAAAAGAAACTACTTTCCAATCCGGCTCGCGATCGATTTTGCAGTACGAATCTGTTTCCCTCCATAGTTCAAACTCGCCTCAATCCTGTACGGTGCGAATGGACATATTTTTTGGCTCCTTCTCACAGTCAATTCATTTTTGAATGAGAGATCGAACGCTCCTTCTCTTGTCTTGTGTCTTGGACATGCGTTCTGTGTAATGCCTCCCTCCATACATAGGTACAAGTGTGTGTGAGCGTTGGTAAAATAAGAAGAGAAGAACCGCACGTAGCGTCAATCTGTAACAAAGTTGCCCAAGTTGGCACTGCAAACACAAGTATTCTACATTCCAACGACAATAAAAAGAGCACAGAACTGACTGTGGAAAAGCCCATGCCGTTCTGCATGGATAGACCAGAGTTGCTCGTCGTATGTAATTACAGAGCGGGATATTCTCAACTTTGTCAACACAGTGTCGGTGTGTCGGCATTTCACATTTTGAAGTAGCGCCAGAACACCACCGCCTCCCTGTTGGATATTGTGGACTGACAGCTAATAATCTATTGTGCCACAACAGTACTGCATCCAGTGCTATTGCTTGCTTTGTAAAAGTGGTGTTTCCGCCATTCAACATAATGAACAATTCTCCGTCCGGTCGCTCCACAGTCGTTGGGCACAAACAAACACAACGCCGAACCCCGTCCTGTCTCCTGTGCTACTCGATGGAGATGACCATGATGGACTTGTTCTCACCAGCGGAGCTCGAGAACGACGATGGGTCAGTGAGTGAGAACAACAACAAGAAAAACCGTTCGAGAAAGAAACGGTATTCTCTTTTTGCAGAAAGCAAGGATGAGGATGATTCCGATGACCAAGATGATGACTCTTCCTCGTCTTCCGATGAGGCCACGGATTCGGATACGGAAGAATGCACTTCTCAGGATTTGTCGGTCGCACGCAAAGTTTGCAAGTTGTGGCGAAGGCGTCGACGACAAGAAAAAGAAAAGACCCGCCAATTGCGACAAGAGTTGGGTATCCTCGTCATGCCAGACACGACAACAACAACAACAACAGGAACTCTACCGACGATGACGACGACGAAATACAAGACCACTCCCAAGACCGTTTCCGTTACGATGGTTCATGCAACCAACAAACCGTACGATGAAGCGGAAGAATGGCATCGTCTAGAAAAACAACGAAACAAAGCAAAAATCTCAAAAATGATGTGGACTGGGTAAAAGCAACAGAGATATAACACCGAAAAAGTACAGGACATATATCCCTTGCGACAACCTATAATCATCCCCCATGTATGTATCTATTATCTATCATTTGTTGTAGCATTTAAGACTTCGTAAATTGTAGTACGGCGTTGCAATCTTATCTGTCTTCACTATAAGGTACTATTACAGCGCCACCTTTACAAAAATGCGATTGAATTCATCTCCATGCAAGCTTGAAGATGGTACGTCTGTTGTGTGTCGTACACTGTATTTCGTCTGCCGTGCCATCGTGGGACCAAAAAACTATGCCGGCTTGCACCAGCCAGTCACGTAGCGCTGGTACATTTTCTACATAGACTGGCGGGACTCATTTTTATATGACCCGGCTCGTTTTTTATGGTTATTTAGAAGCATGACAAACTTCAGTTCAAAAAAACATTCGAGAATTTGAAAAAAAAAATTTTCTTGCGTTGCAACAACAACGACAATTGATGTTGTCTGAGACAGAAATATCGACAGTGATGTTGAAAGTATCAGTCAAGTAGGATGTCGAGTGGGTATATGTTTGCCTCCTGTGTTACAGCAACTGAGAGAGGCAGTTGGTTGGTTCTTTCCAGGTAATCTTTATTTTTGTGACGGATCGAGTACTTGTTGTCACCTCCACTTTTGATTATCTCGTTCATGACGTCCTGCAATGTTATCCAAATCCGATTGAGTTTATTCGGTGGATAGTTCTTGTAAGTTTCTTCCACCATTTCAATCAGCTGGATTGCATTCGTTGGAGATGTCTGGTAGTATCTCGACTGTAACGAGTTGAAAAAGCCGAGATCATTCACATTCAAATCGGGTGATTGTGCCGGTTGTGTGTACAGCTTAACAGCATTTGCATCCCCAAACAGTTCTAGAACCTTGGCTGCGAACAATGGATCGTCTTCTGGTAGATGTGCTTTGGCACCATCTTGCTGGAGGACCATATTGTTGTTCATTGGCATCTTCTTTTTGATATCTGGCAATACCAAATCCAACAGCATTTCGCGATACAGATCTCTATCCATGGTTAAATCGCACCATTTTATCTCTCCTGCTTGATGATACAGACTATTTCGAGTGTACATATCAATCTCTCCAACTGGATAGATACCAATGAGACCATCAAACCACTGTCTGGTTGTGTTGTTGTATCTTGGTCTTGCAACTGCAGAAAGAAACATGACTTTGGTGATGTGGCTTTTGTGAGCTACTGATTTCGGTGGAGGCGGTGGTTCGTCTGCTGTCAGAATACATCGTTGTTTATTTTGTAGTAGATAGAACCATTTCTCATCAACATGGATCTCATTGAACATTGACTTGAATGTCATTCCAGTAAGAGAATTGATAGCGTTTCTGTCGATCTTGGAGATGCAATGAAACAGCCGATTAAGAAGATGATCGTCATTCAGCTTCGGCTTCAGAGTCATCGTATGAACCTTCAGTTCCTTCTGTTTTGTCATTTCCCAAATGGTGGTACGTGGAATACCGATAACTCCAGCAAGAGATCGTATAGTTCTTCTAGCGACAGGGTCAACTTTTTTGATCTCCTGCAGCACAGCCTCGCGATCGTGCTTTGTGTTTCTACCGGCATTTTTGAACTTTGTAGCAAATGCAGCATCTGGAACATTCGTGAGAAGAAAAGGAGGATCAAGGGGTGCCTTTGGATCATATCCCGGTATTTGTTTCAGTGTCGAATGCCAATGTTTAGCAACAGTCTCTGGAGAGATATTGAATCCTTCGCCAACGGCTTTAAAACTCCCATAAGGAAGAATTCCTCGCGACACCCGCAACAAACACGCCATGAACACTTCCTTTTTCAGCTGTTTCGTCATCGCCACTCGCTTTTTTCTTGTTGTCGCCATTTTAAAAGTTGTTCATTGTACTTCGAAAAACAAAAAGTGTTATTGTGTCATTTTCCAGTTCCCTGTAGTTGCTGAGAACCGTAAAGGAAAAGAGGAAATTTGCACGACTTGCTGATTTTGAATGCCTCAACGGAGTCAAAGACTTAAGAATTCTAAATATAGTATATACATCGATAGATAGCTTATTCTGAGATCTTTCTTATGGTTTAAACCATATGTCATAAGTACGTTGTGGGCGGGATTTTTTATTTAAGGTTTCAGAATCACGATATAATTTACGGACGGAGGTAGTACAATCACAGGAATGAATACTGCCAAGGATAATATTGTAGGATGGCTTATGTGATGACAGTGACCAAAATAAGACAAAACGCCATGCGGTCTTGTTGCGGACAGACATTATGCTGCACAGGACGTCGGGATACGAATTTCTTACTTTCGCTGCTGTCAGGCAGGAGTCCAAATGCGGGCCGATGCCAGATGCTCTCACTGTCAGCAACTCGGCCGGTTAGGTTGCCCAATACACCATAAAAAGACATAATAATATTATTATCCCTTACCAGATATTATTCCCTGGACGAAAGAAGCGGCATGGGATTTGTGCGGTGATGGTTTGTTGCCCTACCATGAAATAATGGTATACTCCGTAGTAGGAACATATCAGAGGATACGTAGACTTTTTACGGAGTACGACTTCTGTTGTATTGGACCCAGTAATGAAGCTACCTACTCGTATATTATTTTTGTAACAATTGCTGCTTCTATTTTATCGTACAGTTGAGTGCTTACGAACGTATTAGCAATGTTGATGGTAGCGTAGGGATCATGCGATACATTCTGTCGGGGGAGCGTTTTCGTGATACAAACAAAGAAGAAAATATCACCCAATCGAATGGAGTTGTACAGCGCGGATCCTCATCATTGGTCCCATCTGTCTGGATGTTCATGAATGGCTCGTTATTGTTACAGTCGAAAGAAATCACGGACACAGGTTTCAAGAGACTGTTGGTGTCCCGAGGCAGTGGGAGAGTTGCGTTGGAGCTCCAACACTTGGTTCAAGGCCGACTCGAAGGAAGATGCGGGGTATAAAGAATCAGATTGGAAATCATCGTCGTGATGGAATCTCGATTCCTCCATCGACTTTGGTGACCTCGCCGTATCGGCTTCGGCGTTCGTACGTTTATCATCACTGAAAGACAGGTTCAACGACGATTGTTTGTGAAAATGTCGATGTTGCGTTAGCAATGATTCTGATAGCCGTAGAAGTCGTCGATAGTGTTGAGAGACGTTCTTGGAGATATGTTGAAGCTCATGGCCATAACCACAGTGTGAGGAAATGACGACTTCTTGGCTTCTTAGACAAGAGCAGAGAGTTGTGGAAGGGAATAGTGCGACCCTCTTATTGTGGATCTGAGATGCAATAGACAAACGCCCTCCGAAGAAAGCAGTAGAAATACCGGAAGTGGTAAGGTATGCAACGAGAACCTTCAACGCAGTTGTTCCATCACAATCAAGCATATTATCATCTCTAAATTCCGGAACAACAAAATTGGCGTTCTCAGCATGACTGAGTAATGATGGAGGAAGGGGGAGAAGGGAGATTGAAGATGCATTCCGTGGTGGGTCTGGGGGCATCTTCCAATCTTGAAGTGCGCGTGTGAAAGAACTGACTGTGACTTTGAACATAGGGATCATTGTCTACTTTCATATGGGTGGAGGGTTGGAATCCATCTTCACTTCCTCACCAATCACAATTTACCGCGTGTTGTAATTGAGACGTGGATAAAAAACTTCGAGACGGTACAAAAACAGCATCAAGGCGTCTTCTTCTGCTGGTCACGTGAAACAACTTTGACGGGAAGTGGGTTGCAATCACTTCCTGGTAATCACAATGATCCAAACCCTGAAGGCTCGCCAGCAATGAACATTTCTTCAGATCTATCTTTGGATGACCGTCGGATCCAAATCTTGGTCCAGCAGGGTTATACGCCCAATCTGGCCAAAAATGTTGTATTGGCGAGATCTCAAGAAAATTTACCCCTCACTATTTGGATCGTTGATAACTCCTCTTCTATGAATACGAATGATGGGAGAAAACTCTTGCCCACCGACAGACCAGATGATGTCAGAGTGAAATCTTGTACAAGATGGGAAGAATTGAAGGAAACGGTCATCTATCATGCGCAAATGGCGGCTCTCTTGAGAGCTCCCACCAAATTCATATTGCTAAATCCATGTTCGGAATTTGCAATGCAAGAGCCGTGTCCGCGAGAATTGAGTATTGCTGAAAGGGGATCTGAATGGGTAGAAGACGACATTGAGGATTTCACAGAGAATTTCTCGAAGGTTCAACCCCATGGGGGCACACCTTTGGTAGACCACTTACAACGAATATTTCAGTCGTTGCAACATATCGAGGGTAAAATTGTGTTGGTAGTTGCCACAGATGGAAAGCCCACTGACTCTTTTGGTTACACATCACCTCAAGT
The DNA here is from genome assembly GCA_019154785.2 of Nitzschia inconspicua. Classification (NCBI taxonomy): domain Eukaryota; phylum Bacillariophyta; class Bacillariophyceae; order Bacillariales; family Bacillariaceae; genus Nitzschia; species Nitzschia inconspicua. The sequence continues at coordinate 4,026,416 of JAGRRH010000007.1, read as the reverse complement.
GGATCGAGATTTCGAAAATGCATTGCGACGAGTACAGTCCAAAGCCTTTGTTGTCATCAGACTGTGCACGAACGACGACAACGTTTTGAAATACTATCAGCAGCTGGACGAGAAAGAAGAGTTCAACTTGGAGGTTTTGGATGACTATACGGACGAAGCCAGAGAAGTCCATTCTTACAACCCATGGCTATCATACAGTCTCAGCTTACACCGCTGTCGAGAAATGGGAATGAGTTGTCACGGAATGTTCCGATTTCTGGATTGGCTTGATGAGAGATCCTTGTCTAGGGAGGAGATAGTCCATGCACTAACAGTACTGGGTGTCGCCCCTGAAGGAAGTTCTGAGAATGGAGTAAAGTCGGCATTATTTTACGAAGACGAGGAATGGCGTTCATTCTGTACCCTTGTCGATCAACAACAACGCTCATCTCACGAAGAGCTTCAAGAGAAGGGAGTCCATTTTCAAGGATTCTATCCCTGGAACCCTATCCACAAGCGCACAACATTCTTGATAGATGTACTTTCGTTGAAACGGCATGGTACAAGAACAGCTTTGCTCTTTCTTGCCAGTGGTTTGTGGGCGATTCTACTAGTTGCCATCGTCGCCATGTTAGTGACATTGTTATGGGGGAAATGTTGAAAAAGCCCTTTGTCAAGAAAAAAAGAGTTAAACTTGGTAAAGGAAATTCGATTGCTATCGATATAATTTTAGCACATACGGCTTAAAACTAGAACCCATTCATATTCATCTTTTTCCTCCGTAACCGATGGCTTCGAAGTGCACGTCGATGGCTCTCGTCGCGTAAAGCCCGTAGAAGGAGCAACGCTGAAGAATCCGGAGAATTATTTACTGGCATTGATGATCCATTGACGAACACCTCTTCATGTTGCTTAGCGAGTGCAATCACAGGAACACGTGCAAATTTACCATGATTCCTTGGTGGATATTGATCTTCCGCAATAAGAAAATCTTCATTGTCGTATTCTGACGTCGTAGATGACGATTCCAGGAGTGTCGGATTGGTCTCTGGCAAGATGTTCGCTCTAGCCATGCCCTTGAGCGCCGCACTAAGCTGACCTTTGCCTCCATCAATGACAACTAGGTCTGGAAGAGACCAAGGATTCCCTTCGTCGACTAAAACATTTTCTCCTGGAACCCAAGCCCTAGTAAAGCGACGTTCCAACGCTTCTTCTATCGACGCGTAATCATCGGGACCGGTTACACTCCTTATGTTGAAAGTGCGATACAAATGAGGCGCTGGTACACCACCAATGAAGACAACCCGAGATCCGACCGCATTCTCTCCTTGTGTGTGACTGATGTCATAGCATTCAATTCGATGAGGTACTTTCTCTAAAGAGAGTATGGAAGCAAGTTCTTCAATGGCGGTCCCATCGATAGATGTCTTTGGAACATTCTCGAGTTTCCCAAGAGCCTTTTCATTCGCAATTTGCACAGCGTTGTCAATCGCACATTGCAAAGCTCGACTGTCGCTGTCTTTGCGCGATCCGCGGGTTGAAGGAGTTCGAATCTTCATGCGTTTCATTCTTTTCTTTTTAGTGGTAGACTCCGACTCAACCATGTCACGAACGACTTGGATAGTTTCCTTTAAATCCTGCGGGTCAGACAGTGGATATTGAACAAGGATCTCGGTAGGGAAAAAAGAGTAGCGACCATGATTCGTGGCAAATCCCCCAGAAATATAATGCCGTTGTTTCAGCACGACCTCAATTGTGTCAGCAAGATCTTCTCGTGTTTGATTGGTAGCGGTCGATTCGCATGTGTATGAAAATTGACCAGTTATCATCCCTTCTCGAAGCTGGAGAACGTATATCAACATTATGGAGCCGTCATCGCTGTTACCCACGACAACGACATCACGAGAAACATTATGTTCACTTTCAAATAAGTTCGAGGCTTCTTCGTAATGACTCCTCATAGACAAGAGATTGTCTTGCTCATTTGTCGACTTTGGTGTCTCAAATACCTCCTTCAAAGCCCTCTGAAATTCTTTTTGGTACTCGCTCTTACTCAAAGACCCAAATTTGGCCTGAAAGGACTTGGCACGTAAGTCGTACTTCTCCTCGATTCCCTGAATGATTTCATTCAGCTCAGCAAAATGTGGATACGGGCCAAAATACTTGTACTTTGATGCTTTGTGCCCCTCCTGTTTCCGAGGCGAAATAACGAATGTTGGAAATGCATCTCCAATTGTTGCGCATATGTAAGGATAGGTTTCGTCGTCCTTCAGCAAGACATTATATGGCGGGGAATGATGTTTGATCAGTTTGTTTTCAAGAATCAAAGCATCTCGATCGGAAAGGGTCAGTATAAACTCAACGGTTTTGGCCTTCTTCAACATGACCCGAATCCGCGAGCTATGTTTAGCATTTGGGGTAAGATATGACTTCACACGGCTCCTAAGCTTCTTAGCTTTGCCAATGTATAGGATATCACCACTAACATCTTTCCAAAAGTAGATACCAGGTTTGCTAGGGAGATGGTCCGTGACAATGTTATCGGTCTCGAGATCCGAGTCTGAGAGCGACAAGGATTGATGCACAATTAAGGACGCCACGTCATTGTGGGGAAGGGTAGATTCTAGATCAACTGAACTAGTCGTAGAGAACATGTCAGTTGATACCACTTCAAGAGGTTTCTCCGCTTCAATTTGATCACGCAAAAGGTCAAAGATGCTTTGCACTGATGACCCCTCCGTGGATTTCGGTTCAGTTCCATTCTTTTCATTATATGCAAGCTGCAAAGCTCGACGAGCTTTCATCACTTCCATACACTTCTGCATACTCTCCTGGGAAGGAAAAAAGAACAATGAGGCTTTCGCAGAAAGAAAAAATCGGAAAGGGCAGGATTATCAAAGGAACGACACTTACAGTCACCCTATTTGCATACAATATGCAAAGTCCATTCTTATTTCGAGAAGCTCGACCACTTGTTTGGATCAAAGCAGCTTCCGACCGTAAAAAACCCTCGCTATCTGCATTCAAAATTGCTACCAAAGACACTTCGGGCAAGTCCAACCCCTCCCGTAGTAAGTTCACGCCGACGAGGCAATCGATTTCCCCGCTTTGCAAAGACTTGAGAGCATTGCTCCTCTCATGAGTATTCAATCCTGAATGAACATACGAAGCCGATACACCTTGTTCGTTCAAGAATCGACACATGTCCTCCGATTCTCTTTTAGTCAAAGTAATGAGTAAGGTTCTTTCGTGCCTGGTCGATCGCTCACGAACTTCTTTCAACACATCATCTAACTGAGTATTGGTTGGGCGAATCGATATTTCCGGATCACAGACATACGTTGGTCGTATGACCATGTCAACCGGTTCATTGTCATCTATGTTGGCAATAAAATTGAGCTCTTGCTTTGCGGGAGTCGCCGACACAAATATGGCTTGATTTACACGTTGCCAGAACTCGGAATCACGCAATGGTCGGTTGTCGAGTGCTGACGGAAGTCGATAGCCATGCTTGACGAGTTGCTTCTTTCTAGATCTGTCCCCCCCATACATAGCCTTTAATTGTGGAAGCGTTACATGTGATTCATCGACGAGCAATAACCAGTCAGAACCCCCTTTTGCAGAATAGCCAAGATACTCCAGCAGAGTGTCAGGTGCCATCCCTTCTTCTCGTAATGCAAAATGTCTGCTGTAATTTTCAACACCAGGACAAGTCCCCGTTTCTCTAAGCAGCAACAAGTCTTGACTGACCCGGTGAGACAGGCGATCGGCTTCTATATTCTTTGATTCTGCACGCAATTCTTTCACCCTCGTTTGCAATTCGTCCTGTATCCGGGCTAGACTCTCCTCAAACTCTTCCTGCGATCCAGAAATGTGATGCTTAGCAGGAAAGATGGTTGTCGAATCGACGGTATTCATCCCGGACGTATGTCCGTGCTCAATGGTAGCAACTCGATACACATCCTCTCCATCGTGGGCGTTCCGTTCTCGCTGAAACGTAACAGTCATGGGGAAATAATGCGACGGAGGCCAGATCATCAAACTGGTAGTTGGCGACGACGACGACGACTGTGCTGCAACAGTTGTGTTGTACGACCATTGATAGTTGCCACGTCCAAGATCCTGGCTTGTCATGCCTGTTGCAGGCGATTCTTCGGGGGTGGAGTAAAGGAGAGCCTCCAACGTACTTTGAATGTCTTGGAGGTTTTCACCCACAACATCCCCAACGTTCCATCGTATGCTGGCATCCAAATACGCCTTGGGCATGCCCAATCCGTAGATACAGCTGACAGATGAGACAACCACCACGTCTTCGTGTTCTAGCAGGGATCGTGTCGCCATGTGCCTCAGGGCATCTAACTCATCGTTGATAGAAGACTTTTTGGCCGTATACCGGTCCGTCACCTCGTTATAACTTTCCGGGACGTAATGGTTGTAGTAGCTGACAAACAAATGGACGTGGTTCTTTTTCAAGCATGACCGCAACTCTCGGGCCAACTGTGCGGCCAAGGTTTTGTTATGACAGAGCACTAAGGTCGGTTTGCCGACGCGGGCAATGGTATGGGCCATACAAAAGGTCTTGCCCGTTCCAGTAGCTCCACGCAATATGGAATATTTGTCTCCCCGCTTGATTTGTTTGACAAGTTGATCAATGGCTTGTGGTTGATCGCCCATGGGTTGATACGGAGATGTCACTTCAAACTTCGATCCACTCGAAGGATGAGGCAAACCAGGCCGCTTCGATGAGGAGTCGTTTTCAGTTTGTAGCGTTTCGGAGGAATACCATTGTCTTGTTGAACAGGACCTAGGAGGCGTGTATCTTGATAGTGGATCGTTGAGAAAAAGCCTACTCCAGTATTGTTCTAGTGGTTCATTGTGGCCATTGCGTCTATGTCTGAAGATGAATTGATGTTGATGACGAGGCAGAGAAAAGGCCGCGACTTTGACTTTTGAAGGTCGCCACAATACCACAAAAACCATGGCGATAGTTATCCAAGACCTTGGTTTGGAAATGACGGCAGTTGTTTTTGTTCGATAACGCCAATGGGATTGCATTGGCCCTATCCTCGGATGACAACTCCACCAAGTGTAACCTCGTTCCCATTGACAGAAAGAATTGCGTCTGTCTACGGCGCCGTTCACCCTTTCACGGCTTTTTTACTGAACTAGTCTACTTGGATTCAATATAAAACTTTTGCGGTGGATGAATAGATGAATAATGGCAAGACTTCGGTGTGAACGGTAGAATTGGCAAATGATTGAAACACCACCACCTGCCAAACAACGCGATGGACGCTGGAACAAGCTTGCCGATATGTCATTTATCATCATGTTCCGCCGCCAGCTGGGCGAATCAATCATCAACACAGAGAGAAAAAAGAAAGTTCGTGCCGAGGACTTCCAATGAGATGGTTTGAACAATAGAGATAACGGTAAATTACTTTTTAAAAAGGGGGGTTCAAAGCCCCGTCCCCCCTTTCGAGAACCAACAACATCTTCATCTACCACCAATCGTTTTTATTCATGCAGTCGCCGTCCTCATCAATCAAAACAAACTTTACACCGCACAAACACAATCCGAACTACCTAGCGTGTTTCCTCCATACACTGCACGAACTACATCGAAAAAACGTTGAAAGGAGAACAAACTTTCTCTGTCTCTGCGGAACGGCCGTTCCTTGTACCACAATTGATCTTCTTTCCACTCTGATCAGATCCACGACAGAAAGAAAAAATTCCACATGCCGCCGTCGTCACCAGAAGAGATTGCTCGGCAACATCTAGATGCCGTGGGCTTGGTGGAAGAGGCCCGAATGCCGTACTCTCCTCGTAGGGAATTGGGGGAGATCTCCTTGCAGGACAAGGTCCAACCGACGTGGCTGTCACCTACGCCACAAACCACAACAGCCGCCGTGGAGGACGAAGAAAAAAAAGATCCAAGCGATTCCGACTCTTCACAGGAACAGGACGAACAGAAAGTCCATAACGTCCGACAAAGTCTCTTGAATCCGGATTGCTGGTCCACGCGAGGTCAAGTTGATGTATCGAAATTACAAAAAATGGTACAGGAAGGATACAACGAAGGATTTTCTGAGCTAGAATCAAACCCATCTCCCTCCAACTATTGGGATCCACGGAACGCTGCCAAACACAACGTCAATATCACCCGGCCGTCACATGATGGGTGGGGGATCGGAAAGATAGTCCTCAGATTTTCAGACGATTTTCTTACCAAGGTTTATCAATTGCCATGGTGGAAGGATTTTGAGGATGCCCTACAGCCCATCATGGACATCTTGACGAATTCCCGTTCCAATCATTCCGATCAAAAGGGCGAGCTAGTAGTGGTGCGAGCACTCTTGGCAAGTCTTCCTCCTGGTGTAACGATTCCTGTCCACAATGATTCGGGAGAGTGGGTCAAGACGACCCATCGTGTTCATGTTCCAGTGCTTGTAAGAAATCCTGACCGGATTCTGTTTCGAGTGGGGCTTGCGCCCCACGTGATGCAGCGCATTGACTGCACACCTGGACACGTCTTTGAAATCAACAACCAGGCCAAGCATGCCGTCAGCAACTGTGACGATGATCATCGTGTGCATTTGATTTTGGATTATGTTGTGGTTGACACAACATCGTCAGAAACGAAACGTCGCTTCCAACCAATATTACTTGAACCTGGAGAAAAGCTGGTACAAACACGACGATCCATTGACCGACTCAGAGAAATGTCCAACCGCCCGACACCATCGTACATTATCCTTGGTGCGCAAAAGGCTGGCACAACATCACTGTATGATTACATCAATCAACACCCGTGGGTTGTCCAGGCTCGTCGCAGGGAGACACATTGCCTTGATTGGAGATGGAACAATGAGTTAAAAACAAAAAAAGGTCAGTTGGCATATTGCCGGAAGTTCTTTTATGCAGAAGAACTAAAGAAACATCCCTCTTGCTTGACGGGAGACTCCACTCCCAGCTATCTCTTGGACAGTCGAAGGGTCATCCCACGCGTGAAAGCTTTATTTGATTGGAAAATCTCCTTTTTTGTTATGATGCGAGATCCTGTTCGACGAGCAGCGTCGCACTATGCCATGGTAACTTCTAAGAAAGGAACGCCAAAGCAATTGGAGACGAGGGGAAAAGAGTGGAGAGACAAGTCATTCTGGCAAGTCGTCCAACTGGAAGTTTCGATATTGGACGCTTGTGGATTGATTCCGTACTGGGATATTGAAGCTGGGTGTGTCAATCAGAAGGTGTTTGATGCATTTCATGGAAGCGCGGAAGAAGCAAAAGCTTGGAATTTGTACCTGGAAAAATATGTTCCTCTCAACACGGGATCCTATGGTCTCCTGGCACGAGGTATGTATGCTGTTCAATTGAGACCGTGGTTTGATGCGTTTCCCAGAGATCGATTTCTGTGCTTGCGACTAGAGTCTATGAAAGCAGATGGAGTGGATGCTACTATGAAACGAGTCTGGAAACATTTGGATCTTCCGAACCACCCCGTTCATGATGATTCGGCCAAGAACACGAGGGAATATTCAGCCATGGATCAAAACGAAGAGTTATACTTGCAACGATTCTTTGAACCGCACAATCGTGTCTTGGCCTCTGTGTTGGGCTCTTCTGCAGTCGAATGGCAGAATCCATGGCCATACATGTCTCCTGTGGATAGAATGCATTAGTTGATTCAGGTGGAGATGGATAATCGTTCTCTATCACAGTTTATAAGATCCATTTCTAGCATTTCTGCTTTTTGTTAGAAGCGAGGGTATTTTGAGGCCTCTTGATGCCTCGAGAAGGCTCTCCTGTCTTTAGGAAGGTAGACAGATGGTCTCGAAGGAAAGAATAGGTGACATCGTGTGAATACTCCAAGCTCGAACCTTGCTCACGACCTGTCCAAAAGCAAATTCTTCCTTCCCAGACTCGTTCGAGCGCCCGAGGCCATAGTGCCACCGGCATTTTGTTCTTTTTTTCGACGAGACTTCGACCTGCCCAGTTATAGTCCAGCTGGTACTGAATTCGTTCAAGATCGCGTTTCCCCTGGCTGTTCAGTTCCTTGTTCTTGAGATATTCCACTCGTTTATTGTTAGAATGAAGAGAATATACTCTGTATGCTGGAAAAAAATGATGCCACTGCATTTTCCCCTTGTAGTATGTTTGATGCCACTCTACAGGTCCCATGTTGAAATTGATATCGCCCAAATGTGAGTTTATGGACAGAATTTTGAGGATCGATCGACAGAGTTCGTCGTCAATGTGAAAGAAAGAGAATTTTGACGATGACACTCGAAGGACGCTCAATCGATTGGGAGTCTCATAATGACTGAAGGCTTCAATGGTACTACGAGAGACATCATTCATACCAAGATCCAAGTTGGTCAATCTAGAGCAAGTCCCCACTTGCTTGTAGATCAACTGAACTTCATCATCTGATAAGTCATTGACAGACAAATCCAAGCTTTCAATCTTATTGTTGCCTTTAAGACCTTGCGTGAATATTTCCAAAAATTCCGGGGCCCGCGCTGACTTGTCTAAGAATGCTCCTGAGAGATGGAGATCCCGTAGCTGAGAGTTTTCGGACGCCAGCAAGTTCGCGACTCCTTGCACACCTTCCCCAAGGTTACATTGTCCAGACAATGAAAGTCTCTGGATACGATGGTTATCTTCAAGCGCAAATGCAATTTTTGACACGTCCACACAACAGTCCGACGCATCCAATTTCATGGAGAAGGATTCTAAGGAACGGTTGAGGCGCAGCCCCGAAGCCAAATCATCGATGTCACGAGGAAAGAGAAAGGTGTCTTTCAAATACAAGTGTTTCAAGTTTGACTTGTGTAAACCCCTGGATAGTGCTCCTTCCACAAAGAAGCTATTTTCTGTGAAGCCTCCTGAGAGCGTCACGCAGGCCAAAGGAGAATTTGGATACGAGAGAAGCTCATCCAATCCGGAGACTCCGTTGCCGGTGGTACTCTTCAAACATAAGGACAATCTTTCAAGAGAAGGGTGTCCCTTAAGTGCATTCACGATTTTAGATACGTCATTACATTCTGAAATGTGCGTAACACCACCAAGAAATGAAAACGACTGTAAGGAAGTGTTGGCCTTTAATCCCACAGCCAGCTCTGGGATTTCGTTGGGATGAAGATTGACATTCTCCAAAAAGTGGAGGCGCTTGATTCTCAAATTCTTCAGAGATTCGGCTTGTATGAAGTGAATGGGGCGTGAATGAAAGATTAGACATTCCAGTCTTTTGTTGTTTTCCATTGATCTTGCAATGACGTCCAAAGAAGAGTTTTTGCAACGTCTCATGGGATCGTATTTCTCGTTGGTAAGACTGAAAGCAATGGTTTGAACAATATCCATCTTTAACACCGTCTCCAATACAGCGTTAATGTGTCGTTCCTGACACCCCCGAAACTCTATGAGCTTCCAGCATCGATTTTGAGATTTTCGTCGCAAGAGACTCAAAATTTCCACAACAATGTCTTCGTGCCACATGTCATAGAAAACCAAATGCTTCTTTTGTGGATCGCTGATGCAGCCCCCCAAGGTCAGAACATTAGACTTGGGGTCCCTCCAGTTGTCGCATGTCACAAACACGTCCTCCGTCATCCTGATAACCTTGTCACCTATGTCATGCCGTATCACTTTGAATCGATGAAGGACTTCATCTTCTTTAAAGTCGACTGGTTCCTTCGTCGCATCTTCCCTATATCTTCTCCGTGTTGCAGTTGTTATCATGCCCTTTTGAGCTGGTTGCAATGGACTTGCTGATGTTTGACAGTTGCAAGAATGCCGTGTGTTCAGGTGTGAGGGCGGAAGAATTGACGAAGAGACGGTTGTCGCCACCAAGTTGTCCTTGTCACATCCTCGAAACTGCTCAGTCAGGAAACCAAACGTCAAATCATTGTTAGTCGACATTTGGAAGGCGATGGGAAGCGATAAAAAAAGAGTGAACGGGGTGTTGATGTTGACGGTGTTTCATGAGACTGTTGGAATGGATGGATAGAATAATCTTCGTTTGCTTGCTGCCAATTTTTTTTTTGCGTCGTCCTCAGCTACCGGTAGCTAGCTATTACGTCGTATCTACCGTACTAGCAACGGTAGTGAAGTTCGAAATCAAAAAAAGGCAAATCAGGTAGTGATGATGCGGGATCACGTTTTATTATCCGCACTTGTACCGGAAGAAAGAGAGAGAGGATCATATATTGAGAAATAAACGCCAAAGTGGAGGTTCTTATTTAAATAGACATCAGTTGATAAGTCTTCCTTGTCTCGAAGATCCTGTTGTTTCGCATTTCTTATCGTTCGCTGACTAAAGCTCAAATAGCTTTAATTGCCCTTCCAAAGAAGGAACAGAATAGGGAGAAACGAGCAGGGTGTAATAATAATACTATTTCGAGAACCGCACACTACACTAGTCCAATTATTATTATTATTTTATTATTTTATTTTATCTTTCGATCAAAATCTAAAATGGGAGCAGAATTACTCTCTATCAAATTTCACTACTACTTCGTACTACGTACGTATGATTGAATTCGAAATACTACTACGAGTATTTTGGGCAACAGTGCTCGCTCGAAAACACCAGTGACTAAAAGAGAGCGATTACTTAGTACCTAATCGTGAGCGGTAGAAAATGATTGACTGAAAATTAAGTGTCGTTTCTCCGATGGAATGCTTCGGAGGTTAACCAAGGAACAAAGGTTAAAAGGGACCGTTAACTTTTGATGGTTGCATCAAACTGAGGTGTGTTATGTTCTTACGCTCTTGTTGACTGTGAGTCATGCGACGCCAAGCCTTTTATCATCCTCCACACTCTCATTGAATTGTCACGGTGTTTACACAAATGAGAGAAGAGCAAGAAGTCATGCTTTTGTTAAACGAGATTGGGTTCTGCACAAACTGGCACAAATGATCATTCCCACCTATTTTTCACGCTGGCAATACCAAAAGTTCGAAAAAAATAGCTGTAGAAAACAAGGAGTGTATTGGTACTCCGAGAATCAAGTACGATACGTCGTAGAGGTGTACTCAAGTAGGTCCCGAATCCCGAAAACCACAGACGAGTATTGTTCTACAGTATGAGAGTAGTCTACGGTATCGCATTTGTCTCGGCATGATGAATGGTCTTGTTTACTCTCCACTACAAGAATTCGGTACGACGTATGCAATTATGAAAACAAACCAAAAAAATCTATTGACTCTGAATTCTATTTTCCTGTTTTGTATCGCAACAACGAATACCTGTAGCAGGAACGAACGCCCTTTTGTGGTAAAATAGCATAAATAGGACTACAAAGTACAAAACGCTTTTAGAAACAGACACACTACATTTAAATGCTACTATTCGTTTCTTGTCCCAAATGCATATCTCTCTTGTATTGCATTCTATCTAGACATTGATGCTCGTGCGGGGGGCGCCCTTTTCTGTTATGACTGATATGCCACAAGAAGTACTTATTGCAGCAAAACCCGCCATTAGTGACAGTGTGGGCACTGTACATTTGTTGCTGGGTCGGTTGCGGTGGCATCCGTGGCAATGTCAGCAAACACATTTCTTGCTGTTGTTGGGTCGGTTGCGGTGGCATCCGTGGCAATGCCGGCAAACACATTGCTTGTTGTTGGTGGGTGGGCTGCGGTAGCATCCACTGGAATCCTGGCAAAGGCATTTGGTTTGTCGGCCTCATTGTGGCTGTTGTATGTGGAACGTAGATAAAGTTTGGCTCGATGGGTGGCTTGGCGACAATCCATTGCTGCTGAGGTTGTTCCGGAACAGAGTGTTGGCAAGGGTTGCTTGACTGCCACCGCGGCTCATCCACAGGCAGGCTTTGTCTTTTTTCAATCTGTTTTGGCGACGGAGGTGCTTTTGGTGGTGGTGATGTTGTTGCTGGTGGCTTCGCTGAGAACAACATTCTCATGCAACAAAGGAATCTCATTTGTGGCACATTTGCAACACTGGCACCGTTCCGATTCTTGCTGTGGCGTTGGAAGGTTCTTATTCAAATACTCAGAGAAAAATCTCTCTCCGTTATCATCGACAAGTATTTCTGTATCCTTGAAAGGTACATGATCTGTTCCTGCATCCCTTGCCAGGGCATTGACATATGCCAATTCAGAATGGTTGTAATAACTTACAATCTCCTCCCAACCCACCGGAATTTTGCTTCGCTCTTCTTCACTCCTTTGAGAGAGCCGTATCTTGTGCCGTATCTGTAAATTGTAGCGGGCAGTGCCACACAAATTTAGGCTATCGCAAAGAGTACTCCTCATCCCACAGTTAGCAAAATGTGAGAGGTTATCATGGAAGGATTCCAACTTTGACTCTGGTCTCCTACTAATCCACGTGGACAATTTATGGCCTGAGTTCGGGTTTGCCTTGACCTCACGGTACATCTTTTCTATTGGCAGAGGATCACCAATAAATTCAGCCTTCTTTTTACAGTTGTCGACCCCAACCCTAACCCTTTTGTTTCGGCTGTAAATAGTGACTGACCAGTCGTTGGGTCAGGTCTCCCACCAGGATCTGGACGGCCTTCACTTGCAGTAACCTTGAAGCGACAGAACCAATAATAATAAAATCTATTTTATGGCTATGCCAACTACTAGCTACCAGCAGGTCCGTATCTAAGAAGTTGACTCACAAGCCGGGCCCCGAAGGGCGAGGCAATGCAGGGAGTGACCGGAGATCACTCCAGGGATGTAGTAATGGTAGTAAAACCTCCTACGTGAGGAGGAAAAGTTCATCTGGGTGGAGAGGAATTGATGTGAGATGGGAAAAAGCATATTTGTGCGTTTGTTTGTTTGTTTGTTTGTTTGTTTGTTTGTTTGTTTGTTTGTTTGTTTGTTTGTTTGTTTGTTTGTCGGTAGGTATTATGGTGGTTGGGGTGCTGTGGTGGTCGGGTTGTTTGATGTGGAGGATGTTCTTGCTGTGGTGGTTGGTGTCTCCAGAGTCGGAGTGGGGGATGTGATTCTGTGGGGGCGGAAATATGTGGTGATGGGACGGGTTGTCAGTGTGGGCGTACGTTGTCTCGGTGCCACCGTTGGTGCCGGGTTACTTGGAGGTACAGTCCTTATGAGATGAAAAACATCGTCAATTTGTCGGAGGCGGCGATCTGAATTATCCCGTCGGTGTCTGATGTTTTGCATGATCATAGGTTGGTATGTTTCCAGCCAGTTTTCAAGGCTGCGTGCGTCGGTATCTCTGCGAAAGTGGTCCTCTACTGTGGGGTAGAAATAATGTCGCTGGGCTTGGATGGAGCACCTGGGCTTGAGGTCGTATAGGTCCCGAATGCTCCGGTGAGCTGTTTCTAGTCGTCGCTGAGCCTTGTCCTCGGCATCTTTACCATGTCTAGCGCTGTTTCGTGTTTTCCATTCTTTGTAGCAGTGATCCCACATGAGACGGATAATGTTGCTAGACCACGAGAGACCATGGTTTTTCTTCTTCACTTCAATGTGATTCCGTTGCAAGTACTGCAACTGGAGAGTAGTCCAGTGCCTGGACCACCGGCCAAGGAGGAAGTTGTCCCACCCTATTGTGGTTTGACTGTGGAGTAGATGGGCGATCCGTTCGGGTACGCGGTGGGCTGGGATTGGTGTGCCTTGGAGCCAATGGTTCAGGCCCCACAGAAGGAGGTCAAGAAGGGCTGGATCGGTATCCACTGATTCACATCTGTGCCGAAGGGATGTTTTAAGGGCCGCATGCCATTTGCGACGCTCTGGGTTGGGACATGTGTGGAAGTGTTTTGAGTCTTCAACGGGCTCATCGCAGGATGGACAAGCACTGGGGTACTTGACCGGGTTGTATCTGGATACTAACTTCCCCACAGGGAGCCAGCCATGCAGAAACTTGACTAGGAATATGTGTGGACCATCTTTGAACGTTTTAACGGAGCGTTCATGGCTCTGCCAATCTATGTCTGCAAATGCTGCTTCTGACATTCCAGTCTTCTGCTTGATGTATGTCTTCAGTTCTTTGGTGCGACGATGGTCTCTGATGCGCTTGCGGTGTTTGGAGGCAACTGTTTGTCCATCGGAGATGAGGTGACATTTGGTGCCTTCGATCATTGGAGCCTGGATGTTCTTGTGTGAGGATAAACGTTGGTAGCTTCCAGCCAGTTTGTCAGCCTGGACATTGAGTTTCGCAGGCCGACTTAATTTGTCTAGGGCTACCTGTGTGTCTTGATGGCCCTTGATGTGGTGGAATGTTATCTGCGGGAGGAGTTTGGCAAGTCGAACGACCGCTTGCAGAACATCCCAACTGGCTTTAAGGGCGTCGTTGGGAAACTGCGGGCGAGATTGTTCACGGGCTTTATTAACATTTTTAACCAAGGCTTCGTTGTCACAGTATACTTGCATTGGGGCTAGGGTCAAGTCGTAGTATTCTCTGAGCAGGAACAGAAACTGAAGAATGGAGCATTTCCCATATGCTTCAGCACGGTAGGAGTCCATTGGCGATCCGTAGGCGGGGCCACTTCCCTCTATGATGGTGGTACCATTCTTCAGGTTCATGGACCATCCGAAGGTGCCTTGTTCGTTGGCTACAGAGCCGTCGCACGCCGATGAAGGGTGGTGCTGGCTCTCGCGGAGCTTCGATGCAATCTCTTCATAGGAGAGCTTGGATTCTAGGTTGCCAAGCATGTCTCGGCTCCAGTCCGGTTGTGAGTCCAGGAAGTCTTGGAAGCATGTGGGAGTTGGAGGTCTCGATTCCTCTAGAACATTATGCTGGCCCCTTGGGACATAAAACCCATAGTGGCCTTCGAAGCACTCGACTGGGTAGCATAACGGGGGCAGAGTAGTTATTACCCTTTGGACAGTGGGCCTGAATCGTTTACGGTGACGGTTGTACCTGTGCTGGCTAAAACCCGCTGATGTACGGACAAATAGTCGTTTCTTGGTTGGATCGTAGTAGTATGGCCATACTCTGCGCAATTTCTCGTGAGGGTGCAGCCATTTTCCCAAGGTGCTGTGAAGAGAGCCCGTTTGTGTGTCACACCATAAGTTGCATGCGCGTTTCCATTGGTTCCAGGGATGTGCACTGTCCGGGCAGTGTTGTGTGATTTCAAGTTCGGCGCTTGTGCTGGATGTGACTGTTGTTTCGCCATGGATGAAAGCTCGGTCCATGTGAGTCCCTCCTGCTGTTCCTAGGTCTGCTATAGTATGGACCTGGAGGTAAAGTCGGCAATAATTGATTTGTCGTATTTGGGCGGGGGTGAAGATGTGGCTAGAGAGGACAATATCCATAATGTGGGAGTCGTTGACTCGTTGTTTGGGAGTGCAGTACTTCTCTTGAAGCTCGAACTTTGAATTTGTGGCTGTCAGGTATGCCCTGACAGAGGGGAAGAATACTGTTTCTAAGTGTGGAAGGGCATCGGCAGGGTTTTCCAAGACCGAGTAGGATGTCCCACTTAATCTCTGAGTCCATGCTAGAGCGATACGCAGGTGATCATTAGTGCCTGAAGGGGTTCTAAGGTGCTTGAGGATAAGTTCCACTTGGCGGGAGCCTTGCTCGTCGTATAGGGGGCGGAAGTTCGCCCCTCCAAGGGAGGGTGGTCCAAATACTACTGCTCTGGGGGTTTTCCGTGAATAACCCAGTCTGTTGAGGAATAGTCCGGCAGTTTGGTTGTGCAGTTTCCTGAGTTGTTTCTCAGGGATGGAGCATGTGGGAAGGGGGTAAGTCACACTTGGGAGGAATACACTGGTGTAGTACCTCATGGCGCATTTGGGATCCAGTGCACTCTTTGCCACCAATGTAGCTTTCGCGATCGCATTCTCTGTGATTACCTGCAGGCTCTGTTTGTAGCCTCCTGCTGGGGATTTGTAGCATCCCAAAGTTTTCCGAGATGTGGTAGGCTGGAGGTATTTGATAGGAACTGTGGTGCCGTGTGGTCCGGGCTCGTGCACTTGGACACTGAGTTGGTCCGGGGCGAAGGACTGGAGGACTGGTGCGCCTCTTGGGGTGAACTGGTAGTGGGCTAGGTGGAACATACATTTGCGGACTTCCAGAGCCCCTCCCGAGCTGTCCAGGAGGTCATTCCATAATTGGGCGTCTTGCTGGGCTTTATGAAGGAGAGTTTCAACTTCCTGGAATGAATTTGTGAAGTCGTTGATACAGTTTGCCGAGTCATCGACAAAGCCTACCATGTAAATATGGGTCCGAATTGATCCATCCGGGGATAGGAATGTCGCGCCATTGGCTTTGGTGGTGTGGGCATCAAATAGTCGGCTGGAGATGAGCACCCAGATGACTGGACTGTTGGCGCTTCCCTGGCCAGTTCCAAAAATTGGGTGGAGTTCACAATGAGAGTAGGCTTCCTCGGAGAGCCCTAGCTTGGTCTTGAGAATGTATTGGGCGTCTTCAAGGAACTTAGCGTGGAGGAAGCAAAGGGCACGGTGTTGGCCGAAACTCCTTCCGGCCAAATTGGCAATGTTCGGGATAATCCGGTCGTAGCAGCTAGTGGCATCGAAGTCCATGCGCAAGAGAGAACGACGGCTTGCCCGCGAGATCTCCCATTGGAGTTCTTCGAGGAAGACGGGGGTTGTAGCATCTCTGCCTGGAAGGCCTCCAAACTGCCATGGGTTTAGGAGGTTGGTGTCGATGCAGTGGTGTGTCAGTTGCCGCCATTTCACTCCCAGGAGGAGATTAAAATCGGCTTCATAGAGGTGTATGACTCTGAGGCGGTGTACTTTGGTGTTCCCGGGCTCTTTTTGAATCATGAATGTGGCGACTTTGGACCATCTGATATAGCAGTATGAGTGCTTGATGGCATAGTTGACTAGCTGTAATTGCCCCTGGACCAGGTCGTTTCGTAGATCTTCGCATAGAGGAGGTTTATCTGGGTCTTCGTAATCGTAGTTCTCTGGAACAGGGAAAGGCTTGATGATGGCTTTGTGATGGCCAAGGTGCATGCCACTTGGACTGGTTGAAGTGTTTTCATTCCAAATTTTCATTTTTCCTTCCCATTCGGCTTCAGTGATCTGTGCTGTAACAGTATCCAGGTTGGTGGTGCGTCGGAAGTGGGTGAGCATTAGCTTTTCCGCTGCACTGAGCACGGCAGAGTCAATGTGGTCTCCTTCTAGGATGAGTTCTGATTCGTAAGTGGAAGCTGACCAGTTGATTTTTTCCCGAAGAGGAGAAATGGTGGGTGGAGTACCTTGGGCTTGTCCAAAGTGGATGCGATTTCTTTTGAGGAGAGCTGCTTCAATGTTCTTTGGCTCACCGATGGTCGTCCAATCGGTGCATTCTTTGCAATGGTTCGTTTCAAAGTTTCCATCTGTAGGCACTTCTATGGTGGTGATTCCTTGGTCTCCGACTGGATTGAGGGATCGGAGTTGTCTCCACATTTCTTTTGTTTCTTCTGCGATCATGATATTCCTAAGGGCTATGGCGCCTGCTTTTTCTCCGTCTGCCAGTCGAGCCTGTAGCTGTGCTTCTTGCTCGGATCTCCGAATGGAGACTGCTTGAGCTTCTATTTGTTGGATGTCTTTGCGCAGTTGCTTGTATTCCGCTTGACACTCTTCGAGGGAATCTGGGAGGGTTTCTGTGCATTTCAGGACCGCTTTCTCTCTGGCCGCCCGCATTGGGATGTTCCATCGGGCGGCACTGATGATGATGTTGAGGGCATTTTTTCTGGTGCGCTTTGACGCAAGTTCCTGACAATACGGTGGGTTGGGAGGTTGTCTGCAGTGCTTTTCAGCGTGAATGGAGGCGCGTGTCCAGTCCCGGTCAAGACCTTCAATCGTGGGGCCTTTGAAGGTTGGTGTCTCGGTAACTTCTGCGAGACGGTCGAACCATCGGTGGTCGGTCAAGTATTTGTGTTTGAGTCTAATATAGGTCTCGCAGCTAGGTCTGTGTTTGGACTGGATCATGCGTGCTGCAGGTGGGGGAAGTGGGATTGTAGCGTTTCGGAAGAGCTGGGTTGTATCAAAATCTAGGAAAAAGCCGCGGTGGTCGCCCTTGAATCGGTACTTCACAGGTTCATATCCGGCTGCTTTGCACGCAGTTGCTACTCTTGGTGAAACTAAAACGTAATCTATTCGATCTGACCCGCCAATGTAGGTGTTGAAGCTACATGTACCGATTTTGAGTGCAAGTAGGTCCACGAGGGCACAAGAGTTTGCAATGTGGAGCATACCTCTCGCTTCGCTGCCGAGTGGTTCATTGAAATCGCCCATTAGAATAATCTCGTGGTTCTGTTTTTGGAGATCGCGTAGGAAGTCCAGCATATCAATGCGGAACTGGTCGCGTGGGTGCAGAGTTGTGTGAGGGTTTTGTTCAACCATCATGGAGTATTGTTGGGTGACGGCTGCGGTTTTTCTGATGGGTTGCTGGGATAGGGTGGCGGACATGTCCTTTGTCGGTTGGGTTTTGCAGACCTGATATGCTATGACTACAGTTAGGTGGTGTCCACTCGCTCCTCGGTAGGAAGTGGAGCACCAGCGGCCCATTGAGTCGCTGTGTGTCTGGGTAATGCGTCCAGTCACTGGGCCATTTGAGATCATGGCTGTGCCTCCTGGTTTGTAGGAAGCGTTGTAGGTACGTCGGCTGCTTGCCATACATATGCGGGAGTGAGCGAATGTCCTTCTTGCAGCCTTGGCACAGGTTTGGACTAGATTAGGATACTTGGTGTCTAGATGAGTTTCTGCGATGCCCATGATATCGATGTGCTCTTCGGACACGGTCTCGCATGCTTCTGCAAATTCACCTCCGAGGGAACCGTGGTGTAGGCCATTGGCATTGACAAAGTACAAGCGGGTGTGTTCTGGAGGTTTGGGGGTGACAAGTAGGTCTCCAAGGAAAGAGTCGGGGCTGGCGTCTGGTTGGATCGGGGTGCTGTCTGGTGGCTGTGAAAACTGCGAGTCCCTAAGACTCATGATGCTGTCCGTCGGAGGACATGTCCATTTCAGACATGTCGTCACCTTGACGAGGGGTGACGTTGGACTCAGTGCGGCGTTGTTTTCGTATCGGTGAATGGATTTGCTGGGATGGAGGATGTGAGTGATCCTGTATAGGTGGACTTGGTGATGCTTTCATCTCCTGCACCATAGCTATTAGTTGTTGGATTTGTTGTCCTAGGCTGTGGATTTGTTGGGCTTGTCTGTGGATTTCTTCGTCTCGTCTTTTGATTTCCTCGTCTTTTTGCTCTGCTAAGAGCTGTTTCACTTGCAGTGCAATCTGCTGTCGTTGTTCCAGTTCCGCTTGGGATCGTGGGATCGGGACTTGCGATGCTGGGAAGGTTGTTTCCGTTGCTTTGGGAGATGTGGTATTAAACTTCTTTGCAACCGATGCCCACGAGGGTTTACCAGGGTTTTCCGGGTTGGGCGGTGGTCCGGTCTGTGCAGCTTGGAGTGGGTCATTGCTCTGTGATGGAGTGGACTGAGAGGGGGCATGGATGGTGGTAGGAATGGGGGGGGGTGTCGTTTTGGTCGAACAGACCGTTTCTCTGGAGGAATATCGTCAATTGTGAAACCCAGTTCCGCAATCACACTATGTTGACTAGCTAGAAAGGAATCTCGGGTTGTCTGGCTGGTTTTAGAACCTGAGCTACTGAGTGGGGGGTATTGGGAGATCACTCCCACTTGTTCTGCATTGGGAGTTTCGGGGGGGGGGACCCTGTTTGCTGTGTGAAGTTGCGGTATGTGTCGGCCAAGGTGCTATTTAGGGCTACACAAAGGGCTGGGAAATCGGTGGTGAGGCACAGCAGGTTATAGCGCCCCAGTGGCTCTCCACCGGTATTGAGATATGAGGTGGTCGGGGTGCTATATACTTTCATCACTTGCGGGAATGCCTGCTGGAGGACTCCTTCAAACTTAGTGTCGGGGTGGATCCCGTGGATAGCAACTATTCGATGTTTGCCCTCAAGCGCTGCCTGGCTTAAGATCGCTTGGGCAAAGTCAACAGGTTGACTGCGGCGACCTTCGAATGGAACAAATAGTAGCTGTTTCGTTGCTGGGGTGAATGCCTGTTGGAGGATCTTGTTGAGTTTCTGGGCGTTCACTTTTTCTACTTGGATGGTGAATGCCTGGCATTTGACTCGGTTGTCGGTTTCTGGGAGATAGGCGGAGACGGTTTCCATGACGCAACGGTATTTGGGGATGCGTTTGGGTTCCATATGAGCTTTGGCCACTACGTACTGAAGTACCTCTTCCTCGAACTGTGTTGTTGTCATATATTTCGGTAATGGTCCGAGGAAAAACCCGAGGGGTACGACATCATGAACGTCTTCTGTCCACGGGTAATAGACCAAGTTGCCAAAGGTACGTTGAAGGGCTTTGCTGACAGTGGGCTCTTTGCGGATGGTGGTGAGGGTCATGTCAGTGCCAATTCGGAAGATGATCCACGATTGGGCCCTGATCTTTTTGGCTTTGTTGCCGCGGCGATGGGTGACTTAAAAAAGTTTTTGAAATTCCTCTTCGTTGGGAGCTTGGAGAGTACGGAGCTCTTGGTTGGCATTGGTTTTGATACGGAGGCTGGTTTCAAATGTGTTCTTCATGGCGGTGAAGACTCCAAATGCCAAATGAGAGACGTCTCTTGTTTGGAGATTCTCTTCGGCTTGGAAACGAAGCTTTACTACCATTTCTTTCCAGACTTTGGTTGCAGATGGGCGGGAGTAGGGCTTGCCAGTGATGACAGTCGCATTGTCGTTGTCAGCGGACGGGGAGAAGGCATCGGGAGCGGTGTTGTTGGACATGGTGTCTCGTGGCGTTGTACGTACGGTTGCGCGTTGATGAAAATAAAAGCGTCTGTGCTTTGTAAGATAAATCCTTACTACTGATATCTCTTCAGAAATCGATCTGATCGCAACTACCTCAAAACCAGTGTCTCTCGTTACTACTGGGATGAAGTGTATGTTATCAGAATCAAACGAAGTGATCCAGAAGGTATTGAACTACGAGGTAGTTAAAACGGCGAAGACGTGTCGTTCGCGTTGGGATTTGTGAAGCGACAGAACCAATTGTCAAGACACTGGATCATAGTTTCCGGTGGCTTTATGACCTTTCTAAGATATTTCTTGTATCTTTGACGGAAGATCTTCCCTCTTTGCATATTTTCGATGTCATGGGACGTAAACTTCTTTCGTCCCAGCCTGCCAGCCTTTAACGCTGCAAGAAGGTCCTCGTAATCCTTTGGATGGTAGGAGTACACTGATTTGAGGAGTTTTCTGGAAGCCAAGGCATAATCAACGTAATTTTTCCGAAGCGTTCGAGTGATTCTCTGAATGAAGTGGAACAGTCCGAGACGCCCCTGAATGTCTTCACCAAAAAGAACGGGCCAAAAGCTAGATTTGTGGGGCCATGTATCTGAATACATAGCTGCTGGTTTAAAGTGAGGGCGACGTGATACGTGCTCTGCTGCATGGGCAAAATCTCTTGTCTTTGTACTTCGTACTAGCACTGCACAAGCCACTTCTCCTGTATCACTTGCGACATCCCATAATGCCACAGCTC
This sequence comes from Nitzschia inconspicua, assembly GCA_019154785.2. Lineage (NCBI taxonomy): Eukaryota > Bacillariophyta > Bacillariophyceae > Bacillariales > Bacillariaceae > Nitzschia > Nitzschia inconspicua. The sequence continues at coordinate 4,004,984 of JAGRRH010000007.1, read as the reverse complement.
CATTTCGCTGGTTGTAATTCTTTAGGACATCGAAGGTGTGGTCCTGTGAAAATATGCCCTCTACACATTTGACCCCTTGAATTTCTCTTGTCCACCGGAGATTATCATCAACCCCCCACCGATTTGGCTCTTTATAAGCTTCTTCAAACATGTTGCGAATTGTAGAACCATTTGGTGGGTACACTGTAATGTATTGTCCATCCTTTACGGGGTATTCAATGGTATCTGATGTGGAAGGATGTGTCTTGTAATATGAATAGTAACTCGACACTTTAGACAAATACTCCCGATTAATTGCATTGTAGAGTAGGCGGCTGCACAGGTCGCCGTCCCCATTGTTGTCATTAGAGTATCGAACAGTTCCGTGGCTGTCCGAGCGACATGACAGTTCCCACCTTGAGCAAATTTGGGTTCAACTGGGTATGATGTTGCGGCATACGCGGGTAATCTGCATAAGATTCTGCCATCATTTGAATTGCCAGAGTAGCCACAGCACGAGCACCTCATTGGCACGACAATCGCCCACTTGGGAGGACCATCAATACCAAATATTGGAAACAAGTGTTTTGTGACGGGACCAACGGAAACGTTCCTGCAACAATGGATTGTTGCAATTAGGGCATGGGACCTCTAGTCCATACGCCTTCTTCCAGTCCACAACAAGGAGAGATTGGCCCACAATAGAGTGATAATATGGATTGTCATAAGACCTAGTGCAGTCAGGTACTCTCATTGAAATACCATCAAAAATATCATGGTAGGGAACTTTGAATTTTGTGGGTCTAGGACCTGCTCTGCAACAACAGTAGCTAGCGCTAGTATTGCAAGCGGTGGGGTTTTGTCGCGGACCGTTTCAACAAAATATTCATTTTTGAGTGTGGCAGTGACCAAATCATACAAATCATCTGCTGCGAGGGTTGTTCTTTTTGTTGTTGCTGATGATGGCAAAGGTGCTGTTGACGATGATGGTGGGGGTGACTTCAATTTCTTTAAAACACCTTGCCCATCATTTGTTGTCGCCATCCTTTTCCTTTGCTCCAAAAAATCTGTTAGAGCTTCTGGTGTGACATTGGTCGAGTGTAGCTTCTCACTTTGTTTTAATGGAGCAGCATAATGCTTCTTCAATTTCTTGGAATATTTATCTGATTCCAATGTCGTTTTGGAGGTTATTCCTCGAGTGCGTCGATTATTGGGACAAAGTTTGTGGTGTGCTCTGTGACGTTCTTTTTTGCCAAGTCGCCTACTAGTGCAGACATCGCAGTCCCTTAGTATGTCAAACGCTACTTCACCTGTGAGTGTCAGTTGGTCACCAGCCTTTGCTATCCTCTTCTTCTTGTTACTGTATCCAGCACTGCCTTTCAATTTGGCAGCTCGTTTAGCCAAGGTGTTTCGACGTTGGCTTTGGGGACCCATGTTAGAGACAGATTGTGATGTGGAGACAGATTGTGAGTGTGGCTGCTGCCCCACTTTCGCGTATGGGTTTATCATTATCACTCTTTCCATGTTGTTCAGTTGTACTACAAGTACAGATAGAAAAACCGACGTACTGTACCTGCTAAAACGATCGACAAATTACTCTGCAGTGGGGACATTGTCATTGTAAGACTTTTTGTTGTTGTTTCGTTTTTTTTTTGGATGGAATCTTTGTCGGAGTAATTCTCAGCAATACCGGTATGCAAGCATGCCAGGCCTGAATAATGTCTTGGTGTTATGTAAAATTTGTGTCGCTCCTCAAATATAAAATGATGTCGTTGTGACGTCTTTTACAACTTCTAACCAATCATATCGATGCTCCCTTCTAGTTCAGTAAGTTCGGTTGACTGCCATAGCACCGGTAGGTAGGACACCAAAAACGTTGGGAAACTCAAATCGCCGTCAAGATTAGCGTCTGTCCATCGCTTTCAGCGCCTGCCCGCCGAAAGCCCTCTTTGGCCGGCGTGCTGTCCGGCCGGCTCCTTGGAGTCTGCCGGGCACACCAGAGTTTGATTCTCTCTTTCCAAAAAACTTTACAGTTACCAGTTTGTACGTATAAAACATGTAGTACTTCCGATTTTTTTTGAACTTCAAACATTTTCATTTTTTTGGTTCGGCACACTGTATCACAAACTAGAGACGATTACAATGACGACGACGACAATTGTCCCCACGGAAACACAGTTACAACGTTCCTCCCGTCTCCATCATGAACTCCAAATGCTGTACGATCGCTGCTGCGATTGGGAGTGTAAACTATTGTTTGAGAAAGTCGATGAGACCAAGATTGGTGATCCTACAAAGCACAATCTTTGCAAATGTTTGAAAGAGGGAAATGAGTACATGTTTTCTGACAAGTTCCATGGACTCACTCTAGTGACGGCGCAGAGGACTGGACAGCGGTGTTTGATTCAATGATAGCGGATGAGTTTGGAAGAGACAAGAGACTACAAAAACGGCGAAGTCATAAACATTGAGGGAATGGAATTCCTCTCCCAACAACCGGAATTATGGCTATCAATCCAAAACGACAACAACACACTGGCGACCCAGGGAAAGCACTTACATGAATTGACATGGTCCAGAAAAAGGTGGCAGTGAAAGGAGTACCATTTCCAGAGATTCGCAGGACGGTATTGGCGGCGCTTCGTGGGACGAACGATTAACAAGAACCCATCTTTGAGGTTGAGTGCCACATCGCAGACACCATTCACAATTTAAAAGTCTCGCAACAAATTGCGGTAACTTCTCTGCGACAGCAGAAGAACGCAGCAGATGCACATGTCACGGAATTATTTCGGACAGCTCTCAACCTTGCTGGGCAGCGCAGCAGTCATTTAGAACTACTCAAGGATCATCTACAAGAAGTGATTCGCAAAATGATCTACAAGAAGTGATTTGCAAAATGAAAAGCGACATTGCATCTGGGAACGAACATCACAAACGCAGTTGTGGGTATGCGTTGACGGGAAGATCCAACATAAGGGTGGAAAAGAGGAAAAAAAGTGCTGGAGAGTTCTGAGACATCCATTGATTTTGTACGCGCCCTCTCGTACAATTCCTACACAACGCAGCAACCAACTTTCCATGGACTTGGGTTTTTGAAAACATCAGAAGTATTTTCCACGCATCGACTCCTACAATTCCTACACAACGCAACAACCTACTGGAGTTCTTTCCACGGATTTGGTTCGTGGAAGTCCTTTATCGGAGCTAACTAAGTCGTAATTAAATTATGGCGCGGACTAACTGTAAATAAGAACTCATTTTTTGTGATTTAAATTTTGGCGCGCGCCTGCCGGGTAGAATAGTGCATGCGACGGACAGACGCTAATCTTGACGGCGATTTGAGTTTCCCTTTACAGAACTATCATACCGTTCTGCTACAAAAATGGCGACTCGTTGGCTTGTGTTAACACTGTATTTCAGCAATTAACTTTGTTAAGGACTAATACTACGGTACTCCGAGTAGCTAGGTAGAGTCTCAGTACCGGTAGTTTACAGTTAGTTGATCATCAAACACAGGATAAAAATTGAAAAAAGTTGGAAATGATGAAGAAATCGAAAAGTTTTTTTGAAAGCAATTTTTCTGCTATCTCTCGGCATCCTTCACTAGCTGAACAAAGCTCCCGAATGGCCGCTGAATGATGGTTGCCTTGCCTTTGTGAATGAGATCTTGAAGCAGAAATTGCGTGGATATAAGGGTGTGGCGATTTTCCCTCAGCAAGTTCATTGTAGATGTCTCCTTCCCTCGTGCCAATACCCCCAAAAGCTGCTTTCGGGCATCGTTCCACGCCTTTAATGCGATCGCCCATTGTGGTAGCCACAAGAAAAAGTGATTCTCCTGGTAACTGTTGAGTGTACTTTGTTGTGTGTCTCGAATCAACAAGTTTAGATCCAACAAGAGATGAAGTACTTCGTGGAACGATGGCTTGGCTTCTTCGGAAGATTTTTTCTTCAAAGAGTCTTTCTTGCATTCCGTGCAATACGATTCCCATTGTATCTCCATAGCCGATTGGGGAACGTTTCGTCCCGTCCAGAGATGTAAATTGGATAGAAACCAAGCCACAAGTTCTTCATCAATGCCATGCTGTTGAGCTTTTCTCGCGGAAACGGCATCCCACACGGCCCGACAAAAATCATTCGTCAACACATAAGCGAAACTGGACTTGTCTTGACAATAAAGTTGCCGTAATTTGTTGGTATGGACAAGCTCCAAAAGATCGCGATGTATATTCGTAGCATTGTTATCATCAAAGGTGGAATAGATTTGATGCTCCATGACTGCCTGAATAGTTAGATGGTGACTCAAGGGAATGGCAAGACCGTGATCGGCTTGAATGATAGAATGGACGGCAACCAAAACCTCAGATGGAATCTCCTCGTCGTCACCCATATTGTCATCATCTTCTCCTTCTTTTTCGGTGTTGATTGAAGGAACAGGTGAGGGGTGGGCATGTATCCGACGATTGTGAAAACATGGCAACCCTGCGGATGATGTGCTCCTTGTTGCCAACGTCGTTCTACGAATTTTAGTTTTTCCAGCATTTTTCTTTCTCTTGACTACCAACTTTGTATGGGAAGAAGTTGTCCCGGTTGTAATTGAAAGTTGGCGTTGTGATTCTCGTTTGCCGTTTGGATGCATGTCGGTGGTGACGATGTCGTTACGATAGGGAAACTAAACAGCAAATACTTCGAAGAAGTAACAAATCATCATATTTGACAACCAGGTTGTGGAATCGGGAGAGAATTGACTGTGAAAAGGGGATGTCTCGTAACACAGTACTAGTCGTAGAAGGATGAGGATTTACAGTACTCAGTAACTGTCAGGCTGACACGTCATCAATCGAACTTGTGATGATGAACTGACAGTAGTAGTGATGATCCAACAGCAAAATCAGAAACTCTTGTTCATCAGGACAGGACCGCCACTACTATCATCACATACCTACTAGTAGGTAGGTAGTGACATGTGAATAACAACGGTTTCAAATTGCTCACAGTCAACTTTTCATGTTCATCTTTCATCACGCGTAAAACATCATCATCTTTTCTTCGTTTCACGTGTCATGACGGCTGATATTCCTTCTCCACACCACCGCTCTTCGATAACTACTCAACAGCAGACTAACCAAAGATAGTAATTACCTCAAAATTGTCTCCTCATCTATGAGATATTGACGACCAAGTGTCACAATTCACAATGTCTGGCCTCGGTTCCACATACCAATATGTTGGAATTGTTCTGTCAGTCCTTTCGTTGCTTTGGATACCGAGCATCAATGCATGGACTTCTTATTCTCATCAAGTGGTGGCTAGACATGATTTAAGAGAAACGTCTGCCTCTTGCCTGCAAGATTTTGTGGACCAGCTTGGTAGTGTCCGACATTGCGAGATTGGATCCACCGAATACGGTCGTGGACTTGTGGCAACAAAAGATCTCGAGCCCGGTGAAACAATTTTGCGGATTCCACTTTCTGCAACAATACAAATTGACGCCTCACAAAACGGCGACGACATGAAGCTTGATGACTCATGGGCTGCAGCGCTGGCTAATAAGTTGATGGAACGATTACAAAGTGGATCTTGTCCCTACGTTGACTCGCTACCTCCACCACCGCCTACACCGGCACGTGGCGATTGGTCGACTCAGGCGCTGGAGGCACTGGACGACTCTGATTTCCTTCAAGAAATTGAGAAAGCGATTCAGTGGCGAAATCGACAGTGTGAGCGCTACGTTATGGGTCGTCTTTGTCTCGATGAAGACTCGAGTTCTGCCACCCAAAAGAACCCTCAACTTTTCATGGAGGCCCTAGATTTGGTATCCTCAAGGACCATTCGCTGTGGCGACAAATTCATGCTCGTCCCATTTCTCGATATGGCTAATCATGCTTCTCAGGATCAAGGTGGCGGCTATTATCAACTCGAAAACAGTCCTTCCTTGCAGGACGTAACCATCGCTTTGAAAGCTGGAAATCGGGGCGTTCAAGCCGGGAACGAAGTATTTTTAGATTACGGGGATCGAAGAAACGAGGAATGGTTGATGTACTATGGATTTCTTCCGGACAGAAATACTGCCGAGTGTGTGACCTTGCCGGAAAGCCAGCAAAGAATAACTTGGTCGAATGTACACATGTTGGACGAACTCTATAGAGGAGAATGCAGGGTTCTTCTAAATAAGGGAGATACTACGCTGACAGACGACATACGAAGCCTCAAACACATTGAAGCCCTTGAAGAGCGCGATGCTCATTTTGAGTTGGCTTTGAAATACAGGATCTCTCGAAAATCCCTTCTTTCAGCAGCTGGAGGAACAAAATCATCCAGTGCACTCTTCTCCTCATTTTTTTGAAGAAGCAGGGCAAAATGTTGCGGGTAGTTCAACAGAACAAGAATAGAATTCAGTTTGGGGAATCGATGGGGTGGGTACGGTAAAATTGGCACGCCAATCAGTGGTGCATCTCTTCCTTTTTCTCTGCACGACCTCCAATTTTTATGTATGACCAAACCATGGGGCAACACAATGATTGGTGCACGTTGATTTGCTTTTCTCTACATGTGTGACCTATACTTCACATGCAGAACATTGCTATCGCGATGAGGAGCAAATTGACTTGTCAACAATACAACAGTAAAGTATTGGTGTCCGCTGAAACGTTACTTGGAGCGTCTGGCTGCAGTTTCAAGCAGGCAATGCCTGATCCAATGTTGTGGACCAAAGTCATGAAATAGAACCAATGAAGCGTTTGAAGACGACTCGAATGAAGTATGAAAGTAATTACTCCGTACTTCTTTTTATTTTCTTTCTTTCTTGGGTATGCATCTCTAAATATTATTTTACTGATCTTTTTGTGATCGCGAGGTGAAGGAACTTTCCTCGGGAAAAACAAGCGGTTGTTTTAAAGCCGGTTGAAGGTACTGGTCTCGAAGGAAGTCGAAATCATTGATCATACCGTGGTCGGCGGACGTCTCTTTGTCCAGTTCAATGCAAGTGATAGCCGGAAGATATTGAGCAACGTGCATCCGCGCCGGATGTACAAATATAATGAATAAAACTGTGATGATTACCAATGGCACCAAAGCAGGGACGGAATAGAATGCTTCGTTGAGCAAAAGCAACCCAATCAAAGTCAGTTGACCGATTAAGATCCCAGTGAAAATCATGGCAACGAAACCGGCCCATATCCGACCCCCAGAATCTGGAGAGGTAGGAAAATCATGAATAAAGAGATAGCGGTAGCCTGTCGAGCGAAACGGGGAAGTTGAGACAATGAGTTAGGATGTGGCTGACTCGATGACAAGAAACTTATTTGCAGCACAAGTTATACCTGATTCTAGAATGATAAAGCAACCCAACAAGAATACACTCGTAATGGGAGATATTGTTGAATATACGAAGAAAACAACATAGAACAGCACGATCTGGGAAAAAGTCTCTGCGTGCCAAAAAGGTGGGGGGTCTTCAAGAGAATAGATGAAGTTCCATTTTCTTTGACGTTCCTTAGCTGTAAGGTTTGGTCCAACAAATCTTCGAACGAGCGCGTATCCTAAAGGAACCACTCGTAGCAGCTCCAGTCCGTGAAATAAAAATGTAGAGGCCAGCACCAACTGGATGAAGTAGGACGATTGGGCCGGAAGTGAATTGGCCAAAAATTGCACAATCCTTTCCGGGTTGTCGATCATGTTGGCAAGCTCAGAGGTCAAGCTTCCACTGATCGTAGATATGAAGAATGTCTGAATGATTTGAAACGCAGCGAGCTTTCGGAAGAGAGACGCTTCCAACCGCGGAGACGAAATGTGGCCCTCCCATTGAGCAAACCATTTCAAAATGACCGGCAAAATCAATTCATTTACTCCAAGCAATAAAAGGGGAGCCATCAAAGCAAGGATCATCTCCAATGCAGGGGATTTTTCAATCATTTCACTCAGTCGTGGTAGTTTTGACTTCAGAGAGGTCACCTCTGTCAAAGATGAAATGAAGGCAACTGGAAACGACCAAAAGAGACACAGCGTCACCGTAGCAACAAGACTGAGAAGCCCCCCAGTTCGACGGGCTTTGTCGGGCAAACCAACGTTGCGCCAAAATATTTCGTAAGGTGCGGGCGCTTCTTCGACGAGCATACTAGTCGAAGAAGGGTGTTGCAGCATTTGCAATGCAGCTTGGGTTGTGTAGTGGTCCTTGAAGGTCACAAACCCAGCCGGTCGAGGCGCGCCTTCACCTCCTATCCGTAAGATTGGAGCCACAGCAGCGGCGTTTTGCGATATTTCATGATGAGCCTTCTTCAAACCATATTCGGCTACTTTCTTCGACATTTTTGCAGCCTTCAAGGTCCCGTCTCTCGCCGTTTTGGTACCTTTCACTCCAAGATCTCGTACAACCTTAGAGCTAGAAATTCCCAGATCTCGAGCTTTCTTTACTCCACCTGCAACGGTTTCTACATTCACATTATTGACAATGGATTTGCAAATGCTGGTTTGAAGCTGTCGGACCGATGCACCAGCACGTTTCGAACGATCGGATTTTCCGCTGCGAATCGAGCTCGCAGAGTTCGATTTGAAGCTTTCCATGGATGTCCTAATACCGGAGTTGTGATGATATTCACTAATGATATGGTTGCGAGCATGGAATTCAAATTTTTCTGTTGGAAGAAGCGTTTCGTCCTCTTTGGGTTGAGCGATGCCGGACAGGAGGATTGATATTTGAGGATTCTCTTGATCGTCTTGATCCTCCTGTATTGGGGCTGTAATGTTCACCTCTTCACAAATGTCTTCTGGATCAGCAGCCTCTATATCGCCAGATATGGAAGACACATTCAATCGCCTGGAGCTTCCGTCAATATCTGTCAATTCTGACATACCAAACAACTGTAGAATCGGATGCGGCAAGAGGGTCTCTGGTTGCGCAACTTCTTCACGAACTTCCAAATTCCCACTCTCGTCTATATTCTGATCTGGCTCCTTCGAGCCCTCCAAAACGATGTCTTCGTCCTCGTCGATTTCTGACAACGAACCCGTGGAGGACATGGCCCTGCGAGGACTTTCGCACTGAGACTCATTGACCGGTGACTTGCATTCTTCCAACTCCTCAAAGCTACAAAGAGGTTCTACTATTTCAGCTGTATGCATTCCCGTATCAGCCTCGGAAGCGTGCGTATCTTCCTCTGGAATTTCGTCAATCATTATAGGGTTCGATTCCAAAATCGATTTCATTGACAATTCAGAAAGGTATTGATGGTGGGCCGTCTCTTGTGTTGTGCTGAAGGAAGAATCGGATCGTTCTGACCGGCTCTCGATATCATGATCTTGCAAAAGCTCCTCCGAGGAAGGTGTCAAAGCACGGCCCCGCAAAATGTTGCTGTCGAATTTTTGTTTCGCCAAATTGGATCTTAGCCTGTGATTTGAATTTCGTACTTTCCCAATTTCCAGAGAAATGGACTTGTTCAAGCCATCTAATTGCTTTTGAAAAGCTTGAACCGATTCTACGGTCTGTGATACACTTTTGACATTGGAAGTTGCGTTTTTGATTTCGAACGTACGATGCTTTTTGACTTTTCCTTTCAAGCGTTCCTCGGCCATCGCATGTTCCAGCTTTTGCACCACTACTTCCCTTTTTGCTACTTTCCCTTCGAGCTTGGGGATATTCATGGCAACAGTTGCCTCAAGAACGGAAGATTTCCATTGAGATCTCTGAAAGAAGTCTGTCAGGGCATAGTTGCTCCGAAGAGATTCTGGAATACCAGCGACATACACGGCAAAATTTCTTGGTATGCGAAGGCTCAGCATTTTGTGACGGTACTTAATGTACCAGTTGTATTCCTGGGATAGCAAGTAAAGTGACGCAATCACTGTGATGTACGTTGCCGCCTGTTGAAAAAAGGAAGAGATCTCGTCTTGATGAGTTGAAGTATGCTTTTCTGTGACTGTGACAACTTCCACTTATACAATCAATCAAAACATGATGTCTTACCACCACCGCTGCAAATCGCGGTGAAGACGGTTTTAAATTGGCAGCGCTCATCAATACGAACTTGTCGTTTGCAAGATTTTCCAGACCATTTGCTGTGTAAAAGGTGGGTATCAGCCAAATGGCGTTGGCACATCCGATCAAGCTAAGCTTCGTCCCGAGTCGAAGACACCGCAGGAAGCACAAAGCATCCATGCCGCAGTTAAGCAATAGCTGGTCATCATCGACCTGAAAGACTTTCCAGGCCCATGAAAAGAAGCCGTAGGTCTGCGTTTGTGCAAGTTCGCACTGAAGCCCTTCGTACTCGACCCAAGAACGAACGTTGAATAGCTTTGGGAATTTTTGTCTGACGTAACAAAATAACAAAAAGATAGCCAAGTAGATGGACCCGTAGAACCTAAGGGTGTGTCGAATGATGCTCGAGGCGTTGGTAGTGGCTAGCAATTGTGCATTGCTCTCCAGGATTCCTGTTAGGCTTTCTGAATCGGTGCTGTCGGCGCGCCTCGAAGTGAAGACGCTCCCGTTTTGATCCATGATGATTGCGACGTTTCCTGTGGTCGATACTCTTTTCGAATGTGCAAACGGATATGTAATGAGAATGCAGCTTGCTGAACTCTACAGCCTGGAGTGGTGCATTAGAGAGTAATTATAAGAACGCCTGCCCAAAAGGATTATTATTATCTGCGGTTGGTGACCAAAGTTTCCTTTCTTTCCATACATGGATGTTCGGCTGTAATTGAAGGTTGACGGCATGTTCAAATGAATGTCTCACGGCAACTCCTTTTATTATTTCATGTGTATGGGAAGAAAGTTTCTCCCTTTTTGTCGCCACGCGCAAGTTTGCACAGAGGTTGACAGTGCTCGCACTGTATGTACGTCTTCAGAGTGTATGATAGAAGTCGGAAGTCGTACTCCGAATAGGTACGACAACGGTACGATTGTTAAAACGACTACCGGTAGACCGGTAGACTACCGGTACGACGTTTTTGTGCGCGCTGTCTTGCTGGCGAGAGTTGGACCGCCAATCACCAAGCGAGCACGAAGATTCATCAAGATCAGGTGGCGGAGATTCAAAGATTGAGAGAGGAAATGGCCGAAGTGCATTGACTATGAGACTCTCTCTGGAATCAAGATGCAAGACCCGATGACCCGATGTCTATCATACTCCGACGATTTACCTACGGTAGCCCTTCCAAGCTATTGACGAACGCGGCCAAACAATTGTTAGCCGAAATAATACGAATGAGGAATTCAATTTACTCGAAAAGCAAAATCTAGCTAGCACAGAACAAACAACAGGCTTATGACAGGTATGAATTTTGTTACATGAGGTATCTTTGCATTTCCTTTGTCTCGTTCTCTTTCTTGCGCTGCGACAAGAGCTCCCGCTTCTCACGGAGATCCGCGGCTACCTTGGCCTGTTCCTTCTCCAGGTTTTGCTGATCTTGTACAACTTTGGCTACAGGCAAGAGAACTTTCAAGAGACGGTCCACTGCCTTAGGGCCCGTTCCAAAACCCTTCATCACCAGTCTGGGATGAGCTTCTACGTCGATTTCGTCCAAGCTCTTGACTTCGTAGGCGGACGCGATTTCCTTCATGGCTTCGACCTCCTCCTCGTCCAAGGCGTCCCATTTATCGTTGTCTTCATCGAGGCTAGGGTCTTCAAGGAGAGCCTTAAGATCGACTGTCTCTCCACCTTTTACTTCTTGATCAACTGATCCAGATTTCGTTAGTCGGGCAGGGAACATAACATCAAGGCCTTTGGGTGCAACACCCTTAGGTAGCAACGGCAAGATTATGCCCCAATGACGCGGTCGCAGGCCAGGAGAACGCATAATGCAATCAATACGGCCGTTTCCATTGTCCATCAAACCAATCAAGTCAATGCCCAAGCGACGAGTACATGAGTGAAGGTGCATTGTCTTGAGCTTGGTCTGCAAACTAGCAGGCACTGGGCCATATTTTTCCTTCCAGTCTTTGGTCAACTCAACGAGGGCTGCCGAGCTTTCTGCCAGACGCGCTGCTGTCTCCGCGGTTTGCCGTTCCTTTGAGTCAGGAATGTATTCCTCTGGAATTTGGAAAGCATGCACCGACACCGTATCGCCATTCGAATTCGTCTTTCGGATTTCCATGCTTCCTTCCCCTTTTGGAAGGATTATGTTGGTCCTTGGAACCAGAGGAAGATCTAAGCCTCTGAGCTGTCGAATGGACTTTTTCAGCATTCTCATGTAGAGGTCGAACCCAACCTTGGCTGCCATTCCGCTTTGTTCTGTGCCAAGCAAGGAACCGGCACCTCGTATCTCCAAATCTCTGTTTGCAACATCAAAACCAGAACCAAGCTCGTTCAATTCTCCAATGGCTTGAAGCCTCATTACGGATTGCTCCGTCACGCGATCTCCTTTATAAAGAAAATATGCGTAACCTTGGAGATCGGATCGTCCCACCCTACCACGAAGCTGATACAACGTAGACATTCCAAAAATCTGACTGTCCTGGATTACAATCGTGTTGACAGTAGGAATGTCAACACCGTTTTCAATGACTGTCGTGGCCAGAAGAATGTCGTACTGTCCTTCTGCGAAGGCTGCAACATTTTCTTCAGCAACGTTTCGTCCCATCTTACCATGTGCCATAATGATCCGGATACCAGGAAAGCATTCCGTAATCGTTTCTTTCGCCTCCTCGAGCATGGCAATTCGAGGAACAACGTAATAGCACTGTCCACCACGCTCCAGTTCTTGCCCTATGGCGAATTTGACAATGTCTTCGTTAAAATCTTGTACATAAGTGACAGTTGGCTTACGCATCGGTGGAGCGGAACGAATGGTTGACGTATCACGAACTCCGCTGAGCGACATTTGCAGTGTCCTTGGAATAGGGGTTGCGCTCAACGTCAGAACATCGATACCCCCGCAGATCAGCTTCAATCGTTCCTTTTGCTTAACACCGAATCGCTGTTCTTCGTCCACAACTGAAAGTTTGACAAGAATTGTGAATGGGGAATAAATACAAACGTAGCACCTACAACACCCGCAGAATTACTCACCAAGTAAACCAAGATCTTTGTACTCGAGATCTCTCGACAGCAAAGCATGAGTGCCTACAATAATGTCAAATTCCCCCTCTTTGATTTTCTCTCTCAATTCTTTTCCAGCTTTGGACATTCTGGTCATTCCACCACGTAGAAGAGCAACTCGTTTATTAAACTTGGTACCTTCTCCTACACGCTTCACAATATTCTTGTAATGCTGTGATGCTAGCACACCTGTAGGAGCAAGCAATGCGGCTTGTCTACCGTTGACAACCGCGCGATAGATGGCTCGCATTGCAACCTCTGTCTTCCCGAAACCAACGTCACCACAGACTAGCCGATCCATAGGTCGAGATCTCCACACCATATCATTTTCCACATCTTCGAAGCATTTTTGTTGATCCTTAGTTGGGTCATATTGGAACGTTTTCTCGAATTCCTTGACTTCGTCTTCCTTTGCTGGGTCGAAAGGTGGTCGAGTCAACGTTTCCCGCGTTGCGTACAATGCGAGAACATCTTGGGCCAGTTCCAATGTGGTCTCCTCCACTTTCCTTCTGGCGCTCCTCCATTGATCACCTCGAACTTTGGAGAGTCGTGGCTTGACTACGGAGTCTCCGGCGCGGTATCGACTTAATCGGTAAGCTCTGTCTACGGGAACATGAACAATACCATCTGCGTATGAGATCTCCAGCACGGCCGCCTGTGGATTCGATACGGGATCCGTATCTTCTTCTGTGCCAAACTTCTGCTGAAACTTAAGAATCTGTTGAGGCGAAAGACCACCGTGATTTCTGCTGATTTCTTCCTCTACGAGTTCTCTCCTCCTTTTTTCACGTGCCTCCATTTGTTCGGGTGTCAGCTTGGCCAGAGGTCGTAGACAGGTTCGCTCGAACCGTCCAATACCATATTTTCGATGTACCACGAAATCTCCGGGGAATACTTCTAGGGTCCAGCCACCAGCACTTCCCACACGCACACCCTTGAGTGCATCCCTCGAAACAATTTTCCCATTAACGTTGACAGTGGATGGAGCACCATTGACACTACTCGCTTCATCATCCCCGTTGCTTTTGATCATGGCAACGCCTTCCATAGCTTCCCATTCTTGCTTCAAATCTTGATCCATCTCCGCAAACCACGACTCTCCTGCTTTGGCGGAGCCACCTTGAATTTTGACATTGTCCGACACATCAAAAACAGACCCTGTGTCATCGGGTGGTTCAATAATCTCCAATTCGACTCCCTGTTGTTGTCGCGCGACTAAAGCCTTGATTTCGTTTTCTTTGGCAATCTTTTCCTTCATGGATTGTTCCACTTTGAGAATATCTGCCTTGGACTTGGCGTCGGCAAAGTCACCCCAAACCTTTCGCCGGCGTTCCTCGAGAAATTCCTTGTCGGACTCGACGAGTAAGTCTTGCACCTTCCTTCTTCGATTCCGTTGTTCTTTGTCGTATTCATCCTCTTCATCTTCGTCTACGCTGTCGCCTTGGGATCCGAACGTCATGGTCACATCGGATCGCATCGGCCGAATTGGTTTGGCGTCCTCGTCCTCCTCGTCTTTGGATGTGAGTTTCACTTTTGATTTTTTTGGAATGAGCGGTTTGGCTCTGGTGGCTGGTTGCGTTTTGGGCTGTAAGGGTTCCAACTTTTCCGTTTTGAGGACCCTCCGTCGCCCTCGAGGGGGTGGCTCTGCCCAGCATCTCGTCGGAAGATGCCGATTTTGAAGGTTGCGTACTGACGAAACGGAATTAGCTGTCGTTGCATCATGAGGCAAAACCTTGGAAGAGATCGGCCACGTTGTAACGAATGACCGTGCCCAAGATATCGAGTAAAACAGAACTATTAATATTTGCGGAAGCATCTTGACTTTGTGAATTGGAAAATATCAAGGAATCGGCGCCTTCGTTTCGAAAGAAAAGAAAATCGTCGGAATATGACTGTGAATGCGACTATTCTACTCGTCGACTGAAATGGAGATTTCCAAGTTCCAAGGTCCCGAAAAACGATATTATCTGTTTCAGGGAAGTATGATACAAAGATGGTAAGTGGAGAAGATGCAAACGAGGTTGAAGCTCAACGTTGGTCCGACTGATTCATTTTCTGTATGATGATGAAAGAAATTGATGATGCTGGTTACAGTGTTACAGTTGACGCGTCGTACGTCGAAGTGGGAAGTGAGTGAAGGTAGGAGACGAGAGGATGAATACGATCATAGAGAGAGATGACGATGGAGATGGTGGTCGGAAGTCGGAAGATGGAAGATGTGGAATTCGACAGCTTCGAATGCCACGTGGAAGACTGTCATTCACTGTCAAGTTGGACGATTTTAAAATCGCGCAAAGCCGCGCAACCGACATTTGAAATCTCATCCTTCGATGATGATGTGAGATTGTCCGTCCTTGTCTGACAACTCGAGACAACGATCCTTTCTCTCTTCTCTCTTTCTTGACAGTGAACTCGTGTCGTAATCATCTCAATCTCACAACACAACACAACACAACACAACACAACACACAAAACAACAACCATCCTTCCTTACATATATTATTAATGAACCAATCAATCAATTTCGTCCAGAAGCAGTGATACACATTGATCCTTCAAAAATACCTCCAGCATGAAAGATCCGTATCTGTTACTTTTCGTGACTCTACTAGTAGTCAGTTCATGGTGTCTGGTTTTCTCGGATGCATTCGAATCACATCCACCATCATCATGGCGCAGAATACAGAAAATGACAACATCCCCAAATCTTCCATGCTATGATACTTTCTCGATGCTGAGTTCTTCGTCAGATACTTTTTCAATGAGGCTGAAAGCAAAATTTTCTCGTATTCAGTGTCCACGACTGCGACTCATACAACAACAGCGAAGAAGTCATCCCTCGTCGACTACACTGAAAATGATGTTCGGCTTTGGTAACGACAAAACAACCAGTAGGGGAGAAAATAGCTATCCTGACAACGATCCTGACATCTTGTTGAAAATGGTAGAAGAATTGACAATGGCAGTGGACGAAGTGACACCGGAACTGATGAACAAAATGGAAAAGGTCGAAATGGCTCTGGCAAACTTTTTGGAACAGAAAAGTGCAGCATTGCAACAAGAAGAGTACAACAACAAACCACCCCCTCCCTCGATCCCACCACCGATGATGGCTCTGTACAAAAATAATGACATGATTTCCAATGATTTGATGAAGGCAGAACAAGCACTGGAAAAACTCAGGCAAAGATTACGAAGAGAAGAAGAAGCCTTGTTCCAGGCAGAACAATTCCTGCAAAGATCCATGGAAGAACAGGCCATTTTGCGCCAAGCGGAAGAGGCCCTACAGAAATCCCGAGATGCTGCAGAACGACGAAAGACGGGTGCTGCTATACGTCGAAACGGAATGGCAGAAATGTTCACGAGTGGGGCCCAACAACCATTACAATCAACACAGCAGGAACAAACAATCCGGACGATTCAAAATCGCCCAATGGACCAAACCACGCCCCAACGGCCTAGACCAACCATGGAGCTCGGTACTTTCTTTGGCGGGAAGTCGTATTCTAGTAGAGCAGGTACAATGTCTGCGCCATCTGGAATGCCGATACTGAACAACTGGGTCCAAGAAGACGATGGTAGTATTCGGGGAAACGTGAGATTGTCTCATTCTTTTGCCGATGGCGCTACCATCTCAACATCAATAGTGCCACAAGGAGCCAAAGAAGGCACCGTCGTCACCACAGAATCCGGATCACAGTAAGTATTTGCAACGCACTCGTCCTCGTGTTTTCACATATCACTAAGTCTGGTGTTTGCCTTTGCGGTTTTTCTAATGACAAGATATTTCTTGGAGGGCCCATCCGAAATGCGAGCATCGTCATTAGCATCCGATCGACGTTCCCCATCAGCATCACGCGTAAGGAGGGCAGGACAACCGCTTTGGCTTCAAAACCAGCAATCTACTAGCACGGAGCAAAATAGAATCCACACGAACGTATTCAACACAGCAACACAAAACACAGCTGATGCAAAAGCCCCTGAAGGAGTTCCAACCATCAGAAATTGGAAGATTGGAGAAGACGGCGGAATCTCGGGACTAATATATGGATCTATGAATGCACAGGATGGTGATTATATTCAGACATCATTTATCGCCAAAGGTGAAATCGACAATGGAAATGTAGTTGAAACAACCTCTGGCAGCCGATACTTCTTAAGCGCAGAAAGTGCCGACAATATCTCCTTAAGTATATTGAATGCTTTCAAAAGCCTGTCGAATGGAGAAAATAGCTCCAAAGGGACAATCACTTTCAACAATCTTCGGTCTAACGCAACCCAGCAGCGAAACAACCCCGAATCTGCAATGGAGGCCTTGAAAAATGCTTCGCCAAGATCCACCTTTTCTCTCTTTGATTTGTTTGGTCCGAAGGCAGACGCTGGAACGCGAACGGATGATCCACCTCCCTTACCAACTCTCGACGTATCAGCACCCGAAGGTGTCCCAACGCTGGCAGGATGGAACATCAACGATGATGGGTCTATCACAGGGTATGTGTACGGTAGCGCCAAGATTGGAGACGGGAATCTGGTTACAACGAGTCCCATTGCCGATGGCGAGCGAAGGCAATTTGAGGTTGTGACGACATTGAGTGGATCTACGTACTGGCTGGCGTGATGTTATCACTCCATCTACGATACTTGGGACTGCTTGCCTAAGAAAACATTAAAAGTTTATAGACACTTTTTTTCTGTTACGTCGAAATTTGAAATTTCCATTCGATTCCATTTTTTTTTTGGCTCAACGCAGTCTCGCCAAGTTGGGGTGCCGTGTGTGACAAGAGGGATTCAAAAACTTACATCCCGTCTGGTAGAAAACCAAGTCCCACTCCGTACTGTTCGTTCAAGGCATGATCCGGAGCCTGACTAACGCAGCGACATACCGGACAAATGACAAATGCTGCGTCTGCTATACAGAGATGTTCCACGGTGCAAGAAATGCATTTGCAAAGAGTCACAAAGTTCTTTCGCATCGCCCTGGTAGTTTCGTCAGCGCCACGCAAGACTTGAGTGTTTCCAGGAAAGATTTCAATGTACACGGGCTGTTTCTTGCGAGGGGAGATAACTGGGGACGATGCTGATTTACGAAATGCCGGTCGTTCGTTGCTCATGGGAGGGGATGACAAACTAGGCGGTGGAGGAGGATCTTTGAGCAGCTTGAAGCTCTTGGAAGCCCATTGCTGGTTGCCGAACATGTCATCATGGGTAAAACTGGAAAAGGCCGAAGACTCTTGCCATTCATCTTGAGTCATTGGGTTTTCAGCACGAGCAATGTTACTATGAGATATACTTGTGTTTCGCTGTGGCTCGGGATATAAGTGATTTCGAGACCTTTCCTGTTGATGTTCAGATATTTGATACCGTCGATGCGAGTAATCGCATTGTTGCACTTGAGAATATGGTTGCTGAAGATGATGATATTGTTGATGTGAGTAATCGCGGAGTGGCTGTTGCCTTGGATGGTTGATTTGACTGGGGGGCATTTTCGAGTATTGACGATGGGGCTTGTTGGGACGATCGATCAGTCTCATGGAGGATACATCCTTGTGGGCGAGGTGTGGATGAATTGATCCTCGACTTTCCAAGTTGGAGTACCTATAGTCGGGGGGAAAGGTAGAAGGTGGGATTCGTTTCATCGCACCCTCCATTGGGCTTGGAGGAGGAGGTTTCTTGAGCGATCTCCCAAATCCCGCAGATCTGTTAGCCGATGGCATTGGAATTGCTTCCGGCGCAAGCGAGCTTGACTGTGGATAGCACTGAGAAGACGAGTCATCGTCAAAGGACGACGATGGAATCTCAACTTCAATCGCGGACACTGGGGGTGGTTTAAGGTGACTTTTTTTATTGCAATGCCCATCGTCTGGTGGAACACCTTGTTTGTTAGCATCATCGACCTTGTTTCCGAAAATGTTATTGGACTTTTGCAAGCCACTGAAACGCTTATTCCACGAGAAGTTAGATGTCAACTTGCGCAAGCTTATGCTCCGAACCGGAGTTTGCTTTTCCGTGACTTGATTCCTGCTGGGAGCACAAGGGGGGATTGTCGTGATTCCAGATTGGTCGAATGTGATTCTGGCATCGTCGACATGATCGCTACTAGTCTGGCGACCAAAGAAAGTAACAGCAGTAGGAAAAGTGGGTGAAGTAATGCGTTTCATCATGGTACCGCAGTTTGGAATTTTTAATTCTCCTCTTGAAGAGTGAGGGAAGAATGAGCGTAGAATCCAAGAAAACAAAACTTGAAAATCGCCGGGAATTGATAAACTGTATACACGAGAATGGAAGAAGGGGAGTGACCGTCTTGTCTTGTCTTGCCTTGTCTTCAGATTCCATAATTACCATAGAGCCTCTAGCTACAAGCTACCGTAGCTACCTAGCTAGCTACCTAGCTAGGTAGTAATGTCAACCGTGATATTTATGCCCTTCTGTGTTTGACTTTCCGGCGGTGGGACGACTTGGTCCGTCCTTCTGTACCGCTAAGCATTTCAAATACTCGGAGTACGACCACGAGTAGGTAACTGTAAGTACGTCGTAAAATGAACATCGTGTTCAAAAGGCTATCATCAAAATTTTATTGGTTATTATCAACGACCCTTGGATGGACAAAGTACTCCTCCGTCTACTCTACTAGAAGGGACGATTGCGTTCATTCTTGTACCCAGGGCTTGTTGCTGGTACGTTGGCAGTTCGCCTGTGTGGTGATTACTGCAAAAGAAAATAGAATGTTGGTTCTTGTTGTTGCTTGATATTCCTGGAGGAAAGCAACGACTTTTGGATGGATAAAAAAATCTTCTCTAAATCGGTTCTCGTGGGATAAGAGCTCGGATACAGTTTCATGGTACCACTCCACAAACGGCTCGGAATGTTAGAAATCGTCCAAGCATTTAGAGCCTCCAGCAATCTCCGTTTTTTTTTAGCCAACCCGTATCAGACTTGTCCGTTGAGGTCGTCGTCATTGCTTGCCTTCCAAACCAAAAACCAACCAACCTTGGGTCTTGTACCTTACAGTATGAAATACCTGCCAACCCAATCATAACTTGCTGTTCTGGGTTGTGATGAGTCCCAGAAGTTCCTTTCCTCCTCATATCAGCGTTGCGAAGAGTTTTCAGACTATATTGCAAGTTATCAAATTGACGAATAAGTAGTACTACCTGGAAGGGACGAGCTCCCGTGGCACTTCGCAGAACCCTCATGATCCGTGCATTGCGACACCCGCAGCCACCATAGGGCGGATACTAATCATAGAAAGCGGACAACCAAGGATGATCTCAACAATATACAGGCATTTTCAGGATCAGAGACAAGTTGTACGTCCGGCTGGGTCAGCCAAGTGCTTTGAGACGTTCACTCGAACAGATGTCAATTGAATCTCGTCGTCAGTTCTCACAAATTCTGGAAATTCTCTGGTATCCGAACATGCTGGAAATATCTCAGGAGATATTATACCAGTTGCACAAGAATATTGGCATATACCGTAACTACACTCCAAGGGCTTGATGTTATACTACTGTATAATACGACTCTAGCTAGAGTAGTAGTAAAAAATACAAGACAAAGAATACGCTCACAGTCAAACCGTGGTTCCGTCATACGTACTAGTCGTATTACTCGGAAGTACGTACCTACCGTACTACGGTAGAGTACCGTACCTGTTCTGATGTTCTGATGTCGATATATCCTTGACCTTAATGAATCCCAAGAGGGACGAAAAAAGAGTCCTCAATTAAAGCCCCTACTAAGTAGTAAACGTCGTGCAAACCGCAGTGCAACAGGATTCACAGTCACTACACTCTCTATTATTAGAGTAGTAGTAGCCATTTCACCCCGTCCACCATCAAACCACGGCGTTTTAAACGTTGCGGTAATAAAACCACGTGATATTCTGTGGTGTGATGAAAAGTGAGTTTTTGCTAAAGAGTACGATGCAGAGAAACATTTTCATCATTTTCGTTTCATCGTCGCAAAAGACGATCGTACATTATTCATTTTCTTCTCTTCTTGCTCTTACTCTTCTTTAGAAGAAATCCCATCTGTATTTGTACCTCTTCACGAGCCGTCAAAAGAAGCATTATACAGCCAGCAGTGATCTAGAAGAAGACGAGTTTCCTGGTAAGTAAGAATGACGTATCTTTGTCATGTTCTTTAGGTGTCGGTGGAATCAAGGTATTGTATTGCAGGAAGTGCACGTTATCACCGCGGCCGTTCCGGAGGTTGGGGCGTTTCGTTTACAGAGAAAGGCAACTCTCATGCTATCACGAAAGACCTTCGATCCATTGTATGACCGGGCATTTCACGATGCTGGTGTACGAATTCATGGATCGGTGCTCGAATCATCTTCATTATCACAACATTAACTTTGTCATCGGAGGTGCGGACACGACTCTCGAAAAACCTGTACCATTCGACTTCATCATGGTTCATTCTACATGTTCGTTCATAATGTCGCAAAAAGGAAACCAAGCAGCTTAAAAACCAGAGAGTCATATCCAAACCCTATCTCCCAGGTTTCCCTATTTTTACACCATCTGAGTCTGTGATCTGCTATCGTGCTTCGAGGCTTTTTTTTTCTCACTTGTCTTAACCACCACTCTTATGTTCATAGGACGGTTTCTTCACAGCAAAAAAAACAAAACTGTCAATTAAATTCCCTCAACATGATGAACAATGACACTGCTCGAGATGCCAAGCATTCTTCAACGAGACCGGATGATCGATCGGCGACATCCTCCGTCACTAGTGCAGCTGCCTCCTGGTTGGACGAACGAATTGCACAAGAGCGAATGGGACATACCGGGATTAAGGGAACCTCGATGGCAGACCTGGAGGCCAAGCAAAAGGCAAGAAGCTCTGCTAGCAAGTCGGGTACTTTCCGGGAACCAGTGAAGCTACGAGGATCCTCCAGCAAGGATGCTAGACGTCAAGCGTCTTTTCGCTCCGGAAGCAACCGTCAAGAAGAGAGTGCTGTAACATTCATACCACCCCGAAAACCTTCCCGTAGCAACAGCAAGGTGAACGATTCTGTCCATTCAGCATTGAAGGATTTGGAAAAGGATATCCTCCACACTTTGCCTAACAATTCCCCCGAGTCTATATTCTCTCCAAAGTCCGTCAACGGCACTAGGGAAATTTCTCTCAACAAGATCCAAACGACAGAACAAGACATCATCACCAAGACCCGAGCCAAGACCGGCATGGCTGATTTCAAACACCCGGACTCAGCCACAATAGACCAGATGGAGAAGGACGTGGCTATGAAGTCCAAAGCGCGCAATAATGTGTCAACTGAGACTGCCACGAGGCGTGTGACTACGCTTGAAGCGGACAAAGAGGCCAAGGACCGCGCTCGTTACAAACCCGCTGGAACGACTGTCGCGAAGCGATTGAATCAATTGGAAGCTGACATGGCTACCAAACAGAAGGCAAAAGCAAATCCTTCCACCAGTGCCGTTTCGAAGCGATTAAACCAGTTGGAAATTGATACTGAAGCCAAGGCACGTGCTCGAGGTAGTCCATCTAGCGTCACGTCGAAGGCTTTGAATCAAATGCAAGCCGATGTCGCAGCAAAGGCACAAGCCCGATCCGAACCCAAGAATATCTCTGGATCAACGAAGAAACCGTCTGTCGGAGGAAACGTAATTTCCAGTCTCTCCAAGGATCAGGATGACATCATCGCATACAAGACCGGAATCGTTCTTTCTGAGCAACCGGACGATGTTCGAATGGTAGCACGACCAAAAGGAAATCCGGCTGAAATGATTTCAAAGGGGAGCCATACCCAGAAGGAAGTCTGTTCTCTGACCAAGGAAGGCGCTGTTCCCCAAGACCGTCAATATTCGACTGGTTTCCAGAAAGATTATCACTTGAAAGTGGACGAATTTTCGGACGATGAGGAGGATGGTCGTCTCGCGGTTGCCGTGGCCGTAAAAGAGTACGAAGACGAAGACGTCTTCATCCCTTCCGCTATCGAGTATGATCCAGACGCAAAGCCACCCATGTATAAAAACCGTCGATTCCGCATGTACGGAATTTTGGGTTGCATTTTGCTCATCATTCTATTGGCTTGTGCAATTGGAATTTTGGCCATTCAAGAAAAAAGCAACACCACGCAAACTCTGCAGATTCCAACCAGCGCCCCTACATGTGAACGCTGCAGCATCGGCATCGAAGAACTATTGGAACTTGAAGTCGGCTCTGAAAAGCTCTACGATCCTTCCACCTCCGAATTCATGGCCAAAGAATGGATCATTAATGAGGATCCTTTGAAGTTGCTTCCTATGGACGCTAACTTGGTCCAGCGATTTTTGCTGGTCACTTTCTACTTTGAAACTCATCAGCTTGGAGAATGGCGTTCTTGCAACCGACAGAGGGATGACGATTCGGACGAAACCTGCTCTTTTGAACGAATCGTCAATCTTTATCCACTGGAATACGAAGGCGTTCCTAGTATTCGTTGGCTCAGCTCTGAGCACGAGTGCAAATGGGCTGGAATCAATTGCGATGAATTGAATCAGGCCAGGATCATTGATTTGCCTGGACAAGAAATCCAAGGAACGTTTCCTGCCATATTGACCCGTCTTCGATACGTTCAAACCATCACACTTGCTTGGAACAAATTCATTGGTCAGCTCCCCGATTCCATTGGCAATATGAAGCATCTCCTCAACTTCGAAGTCCAATATAATCAATTTACGGGAAATATCCCTTTGACGTGGTCCAACGCGAAGAACTTGCAACTCGTGAACTTTGGTGGTAACATGCTCAGTGGTCAATTGCCGACGGAGGTCGGGTACTTGAGAAACATCAAGGGGATGTTTCTCTACGAAAACATGTTGACAGGTACCTTTCCTGACGAGTTCGCTCAAGTCAGCCTGTTAAGTAAGTCCATGGCTGCTTTCGAATACCGTCCAATGGCTTTTATTCTTTCACCATTCTCACCATGAGTCCTTCCAATTAGCCTACGCTCGTTTCCAAAGAAACTTAATGACAGGGACCATCCCTACTTTTTTGGGTGACATGCGATTGAACGAGCTATGGATCAACCGCAATCCTATTCAGGGTACCATCCCATCAGAGCTTGGAAAGCTTTCCAATCACATGTTTGACCTTCGCCTCTTTGCTTCGAACCTAGAAGGTACAATTCCCGAGGAGATTTACGACTTGACATCTCTCTGGCGCTTTGATCTCTACGACGCCAATTTCACCGGCACCATCAGCTCCAACGTCGGTAAATTGCAATCCTTGAGCGTGTTCCGCATCAACAACAACTCCTTCACTGGAACATTACCGTCAGAACTGAATTTGTTGTCGAACCTCATTGAGGTTCAGTTGGACCACAACGCATTCAACGGCACTGTACCAATCGGAATGTGCGACAACTTGGCCCCGAATGGAATACTGGAGTTTCTTCAAGCCGATTGCCTCGTCGACCCAACCTCCGGCTCGTCTCTCGTGACGTGCGAGTGTTGCCACAAGTGCTGCAATTCGGGATGGGACGAGTGTATCGATAACTTCTAGACGGTTTGTTTGCAAGTGACAGATGAGAAATTGAAAAGGAAATAACCTCCGTCGACTTCAGAAGATCTCTGATTTACGCCGTAGTAATTAGAGTGTATTAGTGACGAATACAAAAAGGTAGAAGGGCCTGCGGTAGATATGAAGTCTTCTCTGGCTGTGCGTGCTAACTCGCTCTGAGAAGGAAACGTATTGATAGGTAGTAGAATTCCAATAAAAAAGTTATCAGGAAGAAAGATAAAAAACTAATGACGATAAATGTTTTTGATGCTTGTCCTCAGGTGGATAGGAGACTGCCGGAGGGTCGAAGAACATTCTCTGGTTCATCTCAAACATTACCACTCCTCCAGCACTCCATCCCAATACAACAAACGACGAGTAGCTAATTATTGTCCGTGAAACAAATTTACAGTTATAGTAGTCGTACCTACTAGGTAGCGATACTTTCTCCTTGCAACTAATCCCCAATAACCTAGTGGTACTACTAAAATGTAAAGCTACTGGTGCTATGAAACAATAACGCATGCTGATAGAGGTTGTAATGGTGACCAAGATGACTGTGATCATGTATGTCTTTTCGGCAAGGTAGTAGCTACTACTAGTAGCGGAAAAGAGACGTCACCATCGAAACCAGCAAATGAAATGCTTTGTGATGTGGAAGGAACATTATCTACATAGAGGCTTCATTCGTCCCTCTCAGTCATGTGCGAAAAATATCGATTAGGTGCACGATGCGCAAGATTCGTGACTGAACTTTACAATCAATTTCCAATCGTTTTCCATTCAACAGCCACGCGGGTATGACGGCAGGTCGCGACATTCTCCTTTTTCACCTTCCAGTAACAAGCAGATCGCCCAGGCCGTTCACACTCACACACAACAAATACACAACATTCAACGACTGCCCAGCAAACCCAACACCCCATACAACATCAGCATCATTGTCAAGAGAAAAGTAAGGTATGTGTGACCCGTTCCCCTCTCGTTGGGAGATGGCATATGCTGCTATCTTGGATGATCATCAAATTCGTCCAGTTGATGTTTGCATTTCGACAGAAAAAGGTAGAAAACCTTCATCGGCAGCCAAGACGATGGTCAACAAGGATTAGTTGGAGTTGGTGTGTTTTTGGTCGGAGAGGAGATTCACCATTGATTGCCGGAACACGGGCTGAGTTTGGAACTTATGAGAGCGGTTACCAGCTATTAGAGTTGAGGGTTAAAGCGACCAAAACTCCTAAATAATATTGTCGTCGGCGTGGCGGACTCGGCACTCCGACGACCGACGACTCGATTATTCTTTTGATCCTATGCATCGTTCTGTCCGTGGTTGTGACAAGCCTACAGTATCTCGAACTTTCCTATTCACATTCCAGCTTTTAAACCTCCCGGGATCTTTCTTTTCGTGGCAACTCACTCATTTGTTGCTATGTCTCCTATCCCTACTCCTGTGATACTCTTCCTCGCTGTACCTTTTTCTCTCGGACCAATTTTCTGCGTGAACAATGATCCCATCTTCTTGGGCTCATAATTCCAGCATCCTCCGACATCGGAATTTCCTCAACAGAAATAACACTGCCATCAACAGCAATCGCCACTCGCTCGCGTCCTATCAACTAGAAGATCGTGACGGGCCAGTTTCTTTGATACAGCGTCAGCCTGTTCGATACACTGGTAGTAATTTCCGAAGACCGAGATCTCCCCCACCACCTTTTGTAATGAGAGACAATTATTATTTGGAAAGTCACGCGGGTTCACCTTCAGCGATGGATACTCGTGCAGCTGAGGAAAAGACAATGGAAGCTTCTGCTTCTCGTAGCAAGTCCCACAATCACAACGGTGTCACATATGAAACGACTGCCAATGGAGATGTGGCCGTCGTTCAACCATCCTTTGATGATCACGATGGAAGAAGTCCTGGTGCAGATAAGGTAAAATTATATACCGATGGAGAAACAAGATCTCCACCAACGAAAGATCCCATCCCTCCTCCTCATCTTCATCATCGTGGGCATCGACGGGATCTTTCCGAGCACTTTCAAGATGCTACTACGTTGTCCACAGAAGCGTCGTCGGGACAAAAGCATCGTAGAGGATACTCCGGTGGTCTCTCCAATCCAGCTCGAGCTCATCGGCGCATTGACTCGATTGGTAACTCGGCTACGATCAAACGCGGTGGCCCAAGGGACCATCGACGTATCGATAGCTCTGGCTTGGACGCCTTGACCGCTGCGGCAGACTTTTCAAGAGAAGAACTGGCTGCCGCTGCCGCTGGAGGTCGGAACATGTCTTGGGATCCTTCTGGCATCCGTCGCTCTCCCATTGAGATCTCGTATGATCATTGCAATGTGGGCCAATCTCATCATCAAGCCAGATCTACTCATCATCATCATTATCCACCTCCGCCAACTGGGATGTACTATGGTCCTGGAGCGTCACATATTGCACCAGCCTACCCTCCCACCTATTACGCTCACCATGCCGGACCTGGATTCGGGCGGTTCCACCCACCACCTCCGCCGGATCGATATCCCGTTCAACACTCGCGTAGTCAAGATCCGTTCGTCAAGGATCAGACTCCTCTTCAACAACCGTTACTGGAGCAGCCAAGAGAGGATAGCATGGTCTGTAGGGCTTCGCCACCCCCCACCAGCATCGAGCACAACATCCCCGTGAGCGAGGATCCAGCGGCTCCTACGCCATCATCCGAAGAAGGCATGGACCCTCCCGCCCCGCCAAGCTGGCGTGCCGGAGGAAGCACTCAAGGCGTGCAGACCTATGTGACTGCAATTGGGGTTGGAAGCACAACCCACACCCTGGAAGCGAATCCTCAGCTGGTTCCAACGGCTGGTGGTCCTTTAGATGAACCTTCGAGTCGCCATCATCGCAAACTCTCTTCTTTCTCGACTTTAGCCCCTTTGCTTTTTGGAGAAACGGGTGGAGAGCACCCGTTGAAGCGTAGCGATGGCCATCATCGTTCAACTTCCTCTGTGTCCTTTTTAGATGTCTTGGATGTGCAGAACACTGATGCAGCCTTCCTTCGCAACCTTCAAGCTACCACTGGAGCTCCTCCTGCTGGTCTCAACTCCAAAGAAGCTTTGAAGGCGGATCCCGCGGTGTCCGCTGCTGGTGCTTCGGAACAGGCAGATCCATCGACAAAGCTTGCTGCTGGAGGAACAAGCAAGCGAGTTCGTCGCAAGTGTACCATCGAAGGTTGCCTGAACCGTGTGGTTCAAGGAGGACTTTGTATTGCCCATGGAGCCAAGCGCAAGCAATGCAAACATCCAGGGTGTACAAAGCATGTGAAGAAAGCTGGACTCTGCAGTACTCATGGACCCGCTCGCAGAAGATGCGATGCGGAAGGCTGTTCGAAAGTCGCTGTCCAAGGTGGAAGATGTATTGCTCACGGAGCCAAAAAGCGATCCTGTTCCATTGATCAGTGTACAAAACAGGCTATCCTTGGAGGCATGTGCAAGAAGCACCACGATCAATCGCAGCAAGGATCAACTTCTGCAATGCGTCGTGGGCCTAAGGGCACTGTTTGCCAGGTCGTCACCACAAAAAAGGGCGCCCATTCGTCTAAATTATCTTCTGGGTCTCCTGCTTCCAAGAAGTCCTTACACCATCGTGGTCTTTCTATCTTCCAAGAAATGAGCGCGGAATCGGTCGGTACTCTCCTGTCCGCGGAGGCAGCTTCCGCAGCTGCCGCCTCCTCTCTTCCTCCAACGCATGCACACCGCAGCACATTTTCTCGGGAATTCGCAAATCTCTACTGAAAAGACATAAGTCGGACTCTGGCTCGTTTCCTGCAGTTCTCCAAACATGATATTCGAGGATTATCTGTTTCAAATATCCTCTCTTCCAATATTTCTATTTCTCCTGACATATTTTTATCAGCTTATCATTGTGTTCATAAACGCCTGGGTGGGCTCATATAAATTTTATCCGAATTTGGGGCCGAATACCAAGAACGCTGTGGGTATCGAATTTGGAAAGACGATGAAATCATGGGAGTCCAAAGTCCAATGGTCGAATACTGTTATTTCAGAAAGTCTAACCAAGACATAGTGATTATGTTTTATCGTCTAATTAGTACATGTACTCTGTGTGGACTAGATCCTCGACCGATGTTCTAAAAACTAAGATGGTAACGACAGGAACAAGGAAATTGTAATATATTATTATGAACGAATTCATTCGTTGCTACTAGTAGCTATTGCTCACAGATCATATTTGAAACAGTGATCGAGCCCATGGTGTTATTGTTTCCCACTTTCAACAGTGTTCCAACTCACTCGTTTTCTCGCCTTCTGCTTGCGTTGAAACTCCTCTGCGTCCAGTAGCTACTTTCTGTCCGGGGCAACACTTTGTCATCACGGCTTTGAATGTAATAGAGTCTTTTTCAGATATTGCCTGTAAATCTGATCGAGTATCTCCACCTTTTGCAAGATATACATCATGCAGTCTCTGTCCTTGATCTGAATTAATAATATTATCGGGTTTATTCGCGTTCATACCAACTTGTTCTTCATCTGCGATAAAGGGCGGACCATAGTCGTCACGAGAGTCTGATGCTTCGGGAGCAGGAGCAGCGACTTCCATAAGAGCTGCCTCGGCCTGGTTGGATAGCATGCCGATTTGTTCAGGAGGAGCATCCCCGTTTGGTTTACAGTTACTGTAATGTGCTGGAATGAGCCCAGTACTACGATCAGTTGGAGGTCCTTCTCCCGGTGTGCTGATGAAAATGCGATCTGTTCGGGGATATCGGTCGTGACTGTTAGCGGCACCATCTCGTTGCGTCGCTTTTACCAGCCTCGCAGAAGTGTCATAGTCTTGAAGTACCAAATGGATTTGCGGGTCATGACAAGATCCCTTGAACAGATCTTCAGAGGAGCGAATGCCCTTGGAAGAACAGTTCATAGCATGCAAATCTCGACCAGAAGTCCCCCAGTTGCGTCTTCTACGCTTGCGCAAGGCGTCCGACTCCGCATGGTGATGGTATTTGTGTGGATTTGTTGCTGCAGCCATGTTAGAGTGGTGAAACGATTCTAGGTTTGGAGCAGATAAGGCATCGTTTGCAACCCCTGATTCTGGCTGTCTTCGAAGCATGGCTTGACATTGCTGCTGTTTCATGCTGGTGTACTGCAGAGCAACAGAGAGTGAGGAGGTGGATCTATTTCCCTTACTAGGTTTGGCGTTGGTTGTCGTTGTAATCCACTCAGGAAATTGACCATGGTCGGCCGTCCTTTGATTTCTATCGCTACCCATTGAAGAAGTTTTACGAGATGCAGTTATTAATACGTCGACCGGTTTTTCTTGTTGCTGCAGTGGAATTTGATCGATAACTTGGTTTTTGGGTCCCTCTTCAGATAGTTCTGGTTCATGTTTATGTTGATGGTGGTTTTGTTGATATTGTTGATCACGATCCAGAGACTGACCTCCCTCCTTTGGCGCGATCGGTGACGCATCACTGCTCAAATTGCTACTACTCGCATTGGGGGCACTTTCGTTGTTACTCTTGCTTTGATTATTCGCAGTAGCTGGAGCGATCTTTGGTTTCTTTTGGGGCCTTCCTGTCGAAGCGTCAGTGCTCGTTCGTTTCCCAGTGCGTACGCTGGTTCGCACTGGAACCGTCGTTCCACCATCCATGTATTTCACAACTTGAAATCTCATCCAAGGCTCGCGGTCTCGTCTTCCAATACTCAGTATGTCATTGACTTGTAGCATCGAGTCGTTTCGTTCGGGAGTAATAGTAACCAGGTGAGGGTTCTTGCCCACAACGAACACTTTGCCTGTCGTATCGATTTGAATCATGACCTTGCTCAAGGAGCCGATATTCTGGGCGACGGGTCGGCAATGTAAACGACAATAATAGTGTTGACAATCACATGACTGATACCACCATTGTGCGAGATTTGTCCGGCCTAATACGATGGGAAGCTGTTTGATTTCGAGATCTTTCTTCTTGGTGGGTGGTCGAAGTGGGACGAGTGCAAGCTGTGATAGGGTTGAAGAGGGACGGGATGGATCGTTCTGTTTCCTTCCAACCTTCTGCAGTGCTTCGGACAATACCACCGCTTCCGTCGCTGCATTCTGCAACGCTGCCATGATGAAGACGAAAGTGGAATTTGGATTGTTGTCAGTTTGAACTTTTGAACGGATGAGAGAGTTTGGACTCGTAAACGATGTTTCGATGAGAGGGATGCTTAGTCGAATATTGAATATGTCGACGGATCGTAACAAACGATTTACTGTTACTGCATTATTACGCCAGTACGTGACGTGTGATCAAGTCGTTTGGGATTGACTGTGATCATCACTCAGGAAACAATCACTGTAACTCACAATCATCTCACAGTCAATCATGAACGGAGGAATCAATAACAACGATAATACGACGGTACTGTAGTCCTACGTAGTACGGTACCGGTACCGGTAGTTCACTACCGTACATTAATCATAGAAGTCTACCGTACTCACACCTGACTTCGCAAAGGTATCCTCGATGACAGTAGTATCATACCGCGACAATTGTATGATACGGTATGCATTCTACTCGTACCGTACTTCGTAACGACGGCGGACGGCGGTAGGAGGAGTACACATACTTCACAGTCAGTACTAGTATTGTACTTCGTAAAACCGGAACTCTAGTAGCTATGAGCCTGTAGAAGGAAGTTCGTTCATGCAGTACATATTACCTAGTTCTACCTGACGGCGGACGGCGGTAGGAGGAGTACCCATACTTCACAGTCAGTGCAGTATCCATCGCTCAGTCACGATTCATTCACGAGTCTACTGCAAACGTCACAGCCTCCAGGTTACTTTCTATTCGAGTTGTATTCTTGAAATTGAAGAAATCTAGTATCTTCAAGTTTCGCAGAATTCCAAACGCTGATTCCATGTTTCTCAAATGTTTTCCTCTTTGACTCTTTGAAAAGTTTAGTTTATAGTTTTAATCCGTTACTTACAGTTAGTATCAATCTCAACAAAATATCAATTCAAAAAGCGTGAGCTACCGCATGTTGATCAACGCGTAGCTATACTCGTAGCAACCACATCAAACGTTCCGTAAACAACAAGTCAAAAGTATTATCCAACAAGTCAAAAAAAAATGTTTCGTCAAAACCGTCAATTTAATAACCGTCAATCTAACCAACGCCGCAAGTCAGCGGTCCCTCAAGGTCCAAGGGTCGTTATCCCCTTGAAGCCGGACTTCTCTCTGTCGGAGTCCCGCACAGTCCAATTTTCTATTTCCCTGCCGATCGCAGGACAAGAAGGAGCCTACGAAAAGACAGTCGTGGAAGTTCCCAAATTAACAGATGATGCAACAGCTATGCAAGCCCTCAACTTTGTAAGGGAGTTCTTTTCTGCATGTGAAACGATGGCCTGGACAACAGGAGCGAAGCGTTTCGAGAAAGTCAAACAAGTCCTCGAAGGAAAACACAAGGATGTCTTACTTACTTACATGAACGCAGAAGCCAGTCGAAGTGTCGACTCATTTCAAGATGCCATGGACACTATCTTGGCAGAGTTCTTTGAAGAAACGGTGGATTATGAAGACCAGATGTTATATCTACGTACAGGTCTTAAGAAACCAAGCACCATGTCTCCCAAAGAATTTGCAACCATTCTTGAGATGGCTAATGAATATGTCAAGCTCATCCCTGGAGCCCCGGATGATTCAGCAGGTCTTACACCCAACAAAATGTGTCGAGTGTATCTAAACGCCATGCCAAAACAATGGCAGACAAATTTCAATAACGCTGGGAAGAATGTTTACTCAGAAACCCTTCAATCAATGCGTGTCTACTTTGAGGCACAATCGGTCCAAGATCCTTACACCCCAAGAAGACAACCCGGTGATGGGAACAATCAAGAAGAGAGAGGCAACCGCAACAGTAATGGATGCAACGGCAACCGCAATACCAATAACAACAACCGTAACCAAGGACGCAATAATAACAACAACTTCCGTAATAACAATGTCAACAACAACAGTAATAACCAAGGACGTGTCGATGCTAACTCACCGTGCCCTTTGCCTAACCATCGTGGACATACAATCAGTCAATGTCGCACTCTCGGTCATGCCATCGGATCAAACAACACCAGGAACAACGGATCAAGCAACAGTAACGGAAACAATCGCTACAACTACCGTCCCCGTAATCATGAATCAAATGTAGTGGAAAACCAAGGAAATCAAGGTAACCCGCAGCAACCACCGAATGGAGAATCCCATCTCATCGAATTTCAAGACGATCCTCAAGACAACTTCGCCATCCTTGAAACGTATGAAGCTGAGATCGAAGAATTGGAACCGGAATACTACGACAATGAACCAGTTATTCCAACAAGCAATCCTACCAAGCTAAGTCCTCAAGAAGAATCACTACCCTTACTTCTCGTTATCACAAAAGGAGTCAACGAATCACCGCACAAACTCATCCTCCGCGCTCTAGCAGACTCTGGTGGAAGCCATCGCCTTGTAAAGTCCGACAAGATTCCATCAAGTGTCGAGATCATCAAGGAACCTGGACGTCGGTTTAACACAACGCAAGGTAACTTTAATCCCATCGGTTATGTCAACCTCAAGGACGTCTCTTTCCCTGAATTCAGTCACACCCGTCGTCTCCCGAACGTCAAGTGCTACGTATTCGACGCACCGTGCCGCTACGACCTCATCATTGGCCGCGATGCACTTCGTGACTGCGGAATGATGATTGACTTTGGACATGAGCAACTCTCGTGGTTCGAAAACACTGTTGCTTTTCGCACTCTAAGTCAATTCATGGACAATTCAG
Source organism: Nitzschia inconspicua (assembly GCA_019154785.2). Lineage (NCBI taxonomy): Eukaryota > Bacillariophyta > Bacillariophyceae > Bacillariales > Bacillariaceae > Nitzschia > Nitzschia inconspicua. The sequence goes on along the minus strand of JAGRRH010000007.1, from coordinate 3,971,656 downwards.
CCGTTCGCACAGCTCTCGAAGTCCCTCCGTACCAAGTCCGAATTGCAGGGAGTAATTCATCGGAAAGTCTCTACAACGTCGCAGGTCCACTTAAAGCTTCAGATTACCGTAAAGTCGAAATCGAAACAGTTGTCGCCAAGCAAACTCACTTGGACACGGCTCAACAGACAGATCTTCTCAAAGTGCTGAAACAGTACGACCAGTTGTTTAGCAGAAAGATTGGCCACTATACCAAGCGTAAGTTTCACATTGATCTCGTTGAAGACGCAACGCCTTATCACTGCAAGCAGCCATATCCAGTCCCTCTTGTCGATCGCGAAACCGTCAAGGCAGAACTTGAACGTCAAGTCGACCTCAGTCTCCTTGAACGTGTCTATGAAAGTGAATGGGGTATGCCAATCTTTGCTACCAAGAAAAGTGATGGTTCGATCCGCACCGTTGATGACCTACGCCAACTTAACAAGGTTATCAAGAGAGTTCACTACACTTTACCGAAGATTCGAGATATCTTTGAACGACGCAAAGGATATCGCTTTTTGACCAAGCTCGATATTAGTATGCAGTATTATTGTTTTCATCTCGATGAACAATCCTCCTGGTACTGTGTTCTCGTAACACCTTTCGGCAAATTCCGTCGCCTCGTTTTACCAATGGGTCTCGCAAACTCCCCAGATTGGGCTCAAGCAACCATGGAAGAAGTTCTCCAAGATGTACTTTCGGACATTGAAATCTACATTGACGACATCGCCATTTTCAGTAAAACATGGAAAGACCACATCCAACTTGTCTCCAAGGTCCTACGTTTACTTCAAGACAACGGTTTTACAGTCAAGCCTGAAAAGTGTGAATGGGCAGTGCAGGAAACAAACTTTCTAGGTTTTTGGTTCACCCCAGACGGTCTCAAACAATGGCACAAGAAGATTGAAGCAATCCAGAAGCTCGCCAAGCCGAAGACACTCAAGCAACTACGTGCTTTCGTTGGCGTAGTTAACTTCTACAAGTTATTTTACCATCGTCGTGCCCACATCATGGGTCAGTGAAATCTACATTGACGACATTGCCATTTTCAGTAAAACATGGAAAGACCACATCCAACTTGTCTCCAAGGTCCTACGTTTACTTCAAGACAACGGCTTTACAGTCAAGCCTGAAAAGTGTGAATGGGCAGTGCAGGAAACAAACTTTCTAGGTTGTTGGTTCACCCCAGACGGTCTCAAACAATGGCACAAGAAGATTGAAGCAATCCAGAAGCTCGCCAAGCCGAAGACACTCAAGCAACTACGTGCTTTCGTTGGCGTAGTTAACTTCTACAAGTTATTTTACCATCGTCGTGCCCACATCATGGGTCAGTGAAATCTACATTGACGACATTGCCATTTTCAGTAAAACATGGAAAGACCACATCCAACTTGTCTCCAAGGTCCTACGTTTACTTCAAGACAACGGCTTTACAGTCAAGCCTGAAAAGTGTGAATGGGCAGTGCAGGAAACAAACTTTCTAGGTTGTTGGTTCACCCCAGACGGTCTCAAACAATGGCACAAGAAGATTGAAGCAATCCAGAAGCTCGCCAAGCCGAAGACACTCAAGCAACTACGTGCTTTTGTCGGCGTAGTTAACTTCTACAAGTTATTTTACCATCGTCGTGCCCACATCATGGGTCCCCTCACTGATCTTAATGGCCTCGATAAGTATGAAGGACAACGCAACTTCTCCAAATATTGGACTACAGCACATGAAAAGGCATTTGAAGACACAAAACGAATGGTCGCCAAGGAAGTACTACTCTCGTATCCTGATCCTAACAAACCGTTTACGATTGAAACTGATGCATCTGATACTCAAATTGGTGCAGTCATCCTCCAAGACAACAAGCCCGTCGCCTTTCATTCTCGCAAACTCACTGGAGCTCAAAGTTGATATCCGATCCCTGACAAGGAAGGCACCAATTGAGTAGACGTTGGGACTTAATAACATCGCGAGTAAGGTTCATGTGGTCGGTCTTGATGTGGATTTCTGCTCCGAGTAACATGGAACGAAAGACTGTGAGAACTTCGACAATTGCGAGGGCTTCCTTGTCAGGGATCGGATATCGACTTTGAGCTCCAGTGAGTTTGCGAGAATGAAAGGCGACGGGCTTGTTGTCTTGGAGGATGACTGCACCAATTTGAGTATCAGATGCATCAGTTTCAATCGTAAACGGTTTGTTAGGATCAGGATACGAGAGTAGTACTTCCTTGGCGACCATTCGTTTTGTGTCTTCAAATGCCTTTTCATGTGCTGTAGTCCAATATTTGGAGAAGTTGCGTTGTCCTTCATACTTATCGAGGCCATTAAGATCAGTGAGGGGACCCATGATGTGGGCACGACAATGGTAAAATAACTTGTAGAAGTTAACTACGCCGACAAAAGCACGTAGTTGCTTGAGTGTCTTCGGCTTGGCGAGCTTCTGGATTGCTTCAATCTTCTTGTGCCATTGTTTGAGACCGTCTGGGGTGAACCAACAACCTAGAAAGTTTGTTTCCTGCACTGCCCATTCACACTTTTCAGGCTTGACTGTAAAGCCGTTGTCTTGAAGTAAACGTAGGACCTTGGAGACAAGTTGGATGTGGTCTTTCCATGTTTTACTGAAAATGGCGATGTCGTCAATGTAGATTTCAATGTCCGAAAGTACATCTTGGAGAACTTCTTCCATGGTTGCTTGAGCCCAATCTGGGGAGTTTGCGAGACCCATTGGTAAAACGAGGCGACGGAATTTGCCGAAAGGTGTTACGAGAACACAGTACCAGGAGGATTGTTCATCGAGATGAAAACAATAATACTGCATACTAATATCGAGCTTGGTCAAAAAGTTGGCGTAGGTCATCAACGGTGCGGATCGAACCATCACTTTTCTTGGTAGCAAAGATTGGCATACCCCATTCACTTTCATAGACACGTTCAAGGAGACTGAGGTCGACTTGACGTTCAAGTTCTGCCTTGACGGTTTCGCGATCGACAAGAGGGACTGGATATGGCTGCTTGCAGTGATAAGGCGTTGCGTCTTCAACGAGATCAATGTGAAACTTACGCTTGGTATAGTGGCCAATCTTTCCGCTAAACAACTGGTCGTACTGTTTCAGCACTTTGAGAAGATCTGTCTGTTGAGCCGTGTCCAAGTGAGTTTGCTTGGCGACAACTGTTTCGATTTCGACTTTACGGTAATCTGAAGCTTTAAGTGGACCTGCGACGTTGTAGAGACTTTCCGATGAATTACTCTCTGCAATTCGGACTTGGTACGGAGGGACTTCGAGAGCTGTGCGAACGGCTGAATTGTCCATGAATTGACTTAGAGTGCGAAAAGCAACAGTGTTTTCGAACCACGAGAGTTGCTCATGTCCAAAGTCAATCATCATTCCGCAGTCACGAAGTGCATCGCGGCCAATGATGAGGTCGTAGCGGCACGGTGCGTCGAATACGTAGCACTTGACGTTCGGGAGACGACGGGTGTGACTGAATTCAGGGAAAGAGACGTCCTTGAGGTTGACATAACCGATGGGATTAAAGTTACCTTGCGTTGTGTTAAACCGACGTCCAGGTTCCTTGATGATCTCGACACTTGATGGAATCTTGTCGGACTTTACAAGGCGATGGCTTCCACCAGAGTCTGCTAGAGCGCGGAGGATGAGTTTGTGCGGTGATTCGTTGACTCCTTTTGTGATAACGAGAAGTAAGGGTAGTGATTCTTCTTGAGGACTTAGCTTGGTAGGATTGCTCGTTGGAATAACTGGTTCATTGTCGTAGTATTCCGGTTCCAATTCTTCGATCTCAGCTTCATACGTTTCAAGGATGGCGAAGTTGTCTTGAGGATCGTCTTGAAATTCGATGAGATGGGATTCTCCATTCGGTGGTTGCTGCGGGTTACCTTGATTTCCTTGGTTTTCCACTACATTTGATTCATGATTACGGGGACGGTAGTTGTAGCGATTGTTTCCGTTACTGTTGCTTGATCCGTTGTTCCTGGTGTTGTTTGATCCGATGGCATGACCGAGAGTGCGACATTGACTGATTGTATGTCCACGATGGTTAGGCAAAGGGCACGGTGAGTTAGCATCGACACGTCCTTGGTTATTACTGTTGTTGTTGACATTTACGGAAGTCGTTGTTATTATTGCGTCCTTGGTTACGGTTGTTGTTATTGGTATTGCGGTTGCCGTTGCATCCATTACTGTTGCGGTTGCCTCTCTCTTCTTGATTGTTCCCATCACCGGGTTGTCTTCTTGGGGTGTAAGGATCTTGGACCGATTGTGCCTCGAAGTAGACACGCATTGATTGAAGGGTTTCTGAGTAAACATTCTTCCCAGCGTTATTGAAATTTGTCTGCCATTGTTTTGGCATGGCGTTTAGATACACTCGACACATTTTGTTGGGTGTAAGACCTGCTGAATCATCCGGGGCTCCAGGGATGAGCTTGACATATTCATTAGCCATCTCAAGAATAGTTGCAAATTCTTTGGGAGACATGGTGCTTGGTTTCTTAAGACCTGTACGTAGATATAACATCTGGTCTTCATAATCCACCGTTTCTTCAAAGAACTCTGCCAAGATAGTGTCCATGGCATCTTGAAATGAGTCGACACTTCGACTGGCTTCTGCGTTCATGTAAGTAAGTAAGACATCCTTGTGTTTTCCTTCGAGGACTTGTTTGACTTTCTCGAAACGCTTCGCTCCTGTTGTCCAGGCCATCGTTTCACATGCAGAAAAGAACTCCCTTACGAAGTTGAGGGCTTGCATAGCTGTTGCATCATCTGTTAATTTGGGAACTTCCACGACTGTCTTTTCGTAGGCTCCTTCTTGTCCTGCGACCGGCAGGGAAATAGAAAATTTGACTGTGACTTGCTCGAAAGGTAGTTCGGTTGCTTGGCGTGGTGGTAATTCTCCAACTCCTTGTCCTGGGTTCTTGTTTCTTTGGCATGAGTCACATGTGGATACGTACTCCTCGACTCTTTGTTTCAAACCTTTGAAGTAGAAATGTGTAGACAAGGTTTGGTAAAGACGTGTTGAACCGACATGACCACCAACGTAGTGGTACCATTTGATTGCGTCGTTGACAAGAGCTTCCGGTATGACAATTCTTGGGTCTTGGTCTGGATCTGTTTTGCACACAAACTGGAATCCGTAAAACTCTTCCATTGCATATCCTTCTTGGTCACGGAGGAGTTGCTGCACTGCGGCGTCTTGAAGTTGACTGTTGTGAAGTGTTTCGAAACGTAACGGAAAGGTTTCGATTTCTTCTGGGTAGTACAACATAACTTCCGACAGCTTACTTTCTTCCAAAGCGCGCGAATCCGGTATGAGGGCGTTTTCCTGTTCCTCCTCAGCGGATGATTGAAGCGGGTAGCGCGAAAGGAAATCTGCGCCGACATTTTCTTCGCCCGAGACGTAGGTGATCGTTGGGGCATACTCCTCAATGAATAAGCGCAGCCACACTGCTAGTTGAAGCAGGACGTGTGGAGAATAGTTCATCAGCTCAAGCCGCTCTTGTCTTTGAAAACCAATGGCTCGCACGCTATCCAAGACCACTCACTTGTATCTTTGACCAAGGTACTGAATTTGAAGGTGCATTTCTTCGATGTCTTCATCGCAACGGTATCCAAGCAGTTCCATCCACTGTCAAGAATCCACAAGCCAACGCAATCTGTGAACGTATGCATTCGACACTCGGTGACATTTTACGCACACTCTTACGTGAACAGCCACCAGCAACTGTCATCGATGCATATGGGATTATTGACAACGCACTCGCATCTGTAATCTTTGCTCTACGATCATCCATCAACAGAACGTTTGGAGTCTCACCAGGAGCTCTTGTTTTCCAACGGGATATGTTCCATCTAATTCCGTTGATGATAAGCTTCAATCAGATTCGAACTGAACGACAACGAGTTATTGATGACAACAACCGACGAGCAAATCTTCGTCGTCGTTATCATGATTACCAACCTGATGATCAAGTCCTGATCCTAAGGTATAATCCGTCAAAGTTAGAAGATCGCGCTCAAGGTCCTTTTCGCATTCACAGCGTTCACACCAACGGTACTGTAACAATCGAACGACGTCGTAATGTTTTGGAAAGAATTAATATCCGTCGCATCCGTCCTTATCGAACGAACGAACATTTGCACAACAACAATACATGATTTCCTTTCCAGAGGAGAGGCAGAATGCAGTATCCATCGCTCAGTCACGATTCATTCACGAGTCTACTGCAAACGTCACAGCCTCCAGGTTACTTTCTATTGTATTCATTCGAGTCGTATTCTTGAAATTGAAGAAATCTCTCTAGTATCGTCAAGTTTCGCAGAATTCCAAACGCTGATTCCATGTTTCTCAAATGTTTTCCTCTTTGGCTTTGAAAAGTTTAGTTTTTATAGTTTTACAGTTAATCCGTTACTTAGGCCTTACTGTTAGTATCAATCTCAACAAAATATCAATTCAAAAAGCGTGAGCTACCGCAGTCAGTATTATAAAACCGGAACTAGTAGCTATGATCCTGTAGAAGGAAGTTCGTTCATGCAGTACATACTAGTTCTACCTACCATAGTACCTTGTAGTACTACCGTAAGTACGAAGTACATCGTACGTTTTTACTCCAGGGGGTAGCAGCTATGATGGAGACAGTTTTGAATATACAAAATTTTATTATGAACGAATATCAACTTATTATATTATGTTGTGTTTGTTCTGTTCCTGGTGCCTTCACGACTGTGCAAAAATATACTTCGAAGTCAATTCAATGTTTCCATGAACGCCCTTATCTCTGTCACTACCTGAAATTTCATATTTTTGACCTGTACCAGTCGTAGTCATGAGCCAGCTGAATGAGGGATGCACCATTATTATTTGTACTGGTACGAATTCACTGAACAGGTATCATGAGTAATTGGTGAACTGTAAATGTTGGCAAACAATGCACAAAAAGAATTTCGGAATTTGAGAAAGTAGCGGGAGCGACATGGAGATGCAATGCATGGTGGATACATTACAAGTACTAGACTACGGTACTGTCGTGCTGTAAGAAAGCAGCGGGAGCAAGGGTGTGGAGATGCAATAGTAGATGCAATGGTGGATACTATTAGATTACGGTACTACCGTGGTGTAACGGAGTACTAGCTATAAAAACACTATACGACGTATTATACATCCTCCTCAAAGGGTAAATACATACAGTACTACACTGCATAGTACTGGAGCAGGAGTATTAAATTTAAAATAATAATAATATATAGGACGAAACATGAAATCATTCATGACCAATCACATCATATGAAGATGAACCATGTTTTGGTTCTTTGTTCCTGCTTCCACTTTTACGACTCCGTGATTGTCAATTCAAAGTTTCCTTGAACTCCAGCTTCTCTGCCACTGACTGAAATTTCATATTTCTCACCCACAGTTGTCAGCCAGCTGTATGATGCTCCATTTGCATTGACTGAACAGTCGTTATCAGTGAGTGCTGAATTGCAGTACGTAGAATATGAATAGCACTTTTGGGTAACAGTTACTTGGGTAAGGAAGTCAGTGTTGGGAGAGCAAGTGGACACAGTAAATACCTTCCCATTTCCAATCACAGCATACCATACTGCATCACTTTCTAGACCACACCTGGGACTCTCAACTGCATTGACATTGCTCCCTGATACAGTAATGCTTCCAACACCATTGGGAATTGTAACAAACTCTGGACTGGCACAGTATGCATTGTCAGGCAGGATAAATTCTGCAATCTGGAGTTCAAAGTTACCTTCCTGTCCAGCAGATTTTCCTCCTACCGATACCTCATATTTTTCGTCAGGTACTGTTACCCATTCAAGAGAAGCACCATTTGTATTCAATGAACATGTATCATCAGTAAGACTTTGCTCACAATGGGTGGAATATGAATAGCACTTGGAGGTTCTTGTGACTTGGGTAGGAAAGTCAGTTTTGGGAGAACAGGTGCTTATTCTGAATTTGTTTCCAGTGCCAATAAAGGAATACCATACAACATTTGCGCCTTGCTCACCGCATCTAGCACTCTCAACTGCATGAGCTGTGTTTCCTGATACAGTAATATTTCCACCTGGGGAGATGGTTACCAACTCTGGACTGGAGCAGTATAAATTTTGAGGAATGGGAATTTCTGTAATCTGAAGCTCAAAGTTACCTTCCTGTCCAGCTGATCTTCCTCCTACTGAAATGTCATATCTTTGACCAGACTCAGTTATCCACTCATGAGAAGCACCGTTTGTATTTACTGAACAACCGTCATCATTAATTCTGTGTTCACAACTTGATGACCAGAATGAATTGGCAGAACAATCGCTGGTTACTGTAACTTGGGTAGGGAAGTCAGTATTTGGAGAACAGGTGCTAATTCTGAATTTGTTTCCAGTACCAATAAAGGAATACCAAACCACCTTCGCACCTTGCTCACCACATTTAGCACTCTCGACTGCATTAACTGTGCTTCCTGATACAGTGACATTTCCACCCAGGGGAATTGATACAAGCTCTGGAGCTTCACAGTATGCATTGTCAGGCAGGACAATTTCTGTAATCTGAAGCTCAAAGTTACCTTGCTGTCCAGCAGACTTTCCTCCTACTGATATCTCATATCTTTGACCAGATTCAGTTATCCATTCATGAGAAGCACCATTTGTATTGACTGTACATGTAGGATCAATAAGGCTTGGCAGACAATCTCCACCGCTTGAAGAACAATCTTTGGTCACGGTGACTTGGGTAGGGAAGTCAGTGTTGGGAGAACAAGTGGTAATCCTGAATTTGTTTCCAGTTCCAATCATGGAATACCATACAACATTCGCACCTCTCTGGCCACAAAGTGCTGGTTCTGTTGCTCCATTTGTTGTTCCGCTCACAAGTAAAGTCTCTCCATTGGTAACTTGAAGGAATTGGGCATCAGAGCACGTAAAATGATTTCCAGTGGATTCTGGCGTAGGCTGGGGTGCAGGAATGACCCCGGGTGATGGAGTAGGTTTTATTGCAGGATCATCTGGAAATGTTGGGGAGCTTGTATCATCTTTTGGGTCAAAGGTTGGTGGAAATATGAAATCGTCTAGGTCAAAGTCAGGAGGAAGATCGATATTGTCTATGTCAATGCATGGAGGAAGCCCAAAATCGACTGGGTTAAAGCCTGGTGGATAAGTGAAGCAGTTTGTAATATCCACAGAGCTGGTAATGGTTTCCTTATTTCTTTTATTTTGTGTTCCCATTACAGCACCTATAACAACTGCAACCACCACCAAAACGGTAACGAAGGCAATGATTGCACCAGGTAGAGTAGCAAATCTTTGAAACAAGCCATTCTTCTTGGGGGCTGCCATTTCTGGTCGAGGCTCCTTTGTGCCTTTACGGCGAGGAAAATCCGTGCTTGGGTTTTCAAGATCCATTTTTTTAGCTCGCAATATTTCTTCTCTCGGAAAATAATGTGCTTTGCCAACAACCAGATATTTCCCATTTCTTTGTTTCAACTCGCCCTATCTAAGACCCGCCCTATCTGGTCGAAACCGATGTTGGACAGGTAGAAATGCGAATCCTCTGGCTAGAGCTACAGAGTTCGCATCGCATTTCGTTGTTTATCACTATGCCGTACTGCCGTAGTCGCATGTGAGACGTGCTTTGACGGGTGTAACTGTGTGTAACTGTACTAACTGTAAAATTGCTCGAAGTTACTAATACCGGATACGTAGTAGTAAGAAAGATGCTTCACACCGTTTTGAAGTCGGCTGCTACGGAGTACCGGGTACCTGTGCTTCGAAATACCTCCGTAACAAAATCGACCATAACACATAAGGCAGATGCAATGCAACTGTCAGTTCATTAATTAATTATTTTATTCTTATTTGGACTCACAGTCAGCTTTTCGGAAGACAACTGCTGGCTGCATTTTTTTCGCAGTTCTCGTTTTCTTTTCAGAGAGACTTCTTTGGATGTGAACACCAAGAAGGTTTAGACTACTGCTGGATGTTGGGCCACTATCATACAAATCTATCATTCGTGCCTTGCTTCTATGGCTGGATTATTTTGGAAGCTTGTTGCCGTAGGAATACGTACACCTGGTAGTGTCTGGACTTAGACCGTTGTTTGGATCTTTTGATATCCCGCCGCCGGACAGATCGATTCAGTAGTGCATCTACGAAAAAATTGATGACAACAAAAACATTTTCTTACTATCATTGAGAAGACGTTTTCTCTATAGCCAACTCTGATCAATAAGCCTCGACTCTTCTAATCTGCTTCAAATATCCTTTGGAAGGATATATGTTGGCGGGGCCGATTGGTGCGATGGTTTTGCCATTGACAGATGACGCACCAAAGGTCACAAAGGAAATTCTGGGGCACGCGTTGGAACTGACCATCCACCACCCGACAATTGGTCCCAAGATTTGCAACAAGTGGATCACAGTGGATACCATCATCGACGCCATTCGTGCTGCCGCTGTCATTGATACTTCCGTGGTGATGAATGCCCGATTGTTGAACATTCTCCTCTCGAAGATTCCGAAGTATCAATTGATCGATCGTTTCGACGGAAGCAATTTGTCTGGTTTCTTCCGAGCAAAATATTCAAAACAATCATATTATATCATACTGCCTCCATTTCTTCGAATGTTCCCAGATGCCGCGACTGAAATCAAACAGTTCTGCCGGGTCAACCTTCTCAACCTCGATGTCGAAACCGTCCACCAATTCATTTGGAACAAGGTATTCCCCAAGATATACGCCGTCTGGGCATCGGAACAAACAAGCCGTGGCCACACTCTCCAATCCTTTCTGAAGCTTTTCCGAATCAGCGTCTTCTCTCCACAGACAACACTTTCCTGGATGAAGCAGCTAGGTATGAAATATGCCAACCACAAGAAAAGTTATTACGTTGATGGGCACGAGAGGGAGGACGTCGTCACGTCGAGGAAACTTTTCTGCAAACGCTATCTAGTGGACTTGGAACCGAGATGCATTCGCTGGATACAGATAACAAAAGAAAAGGTATCCGAATTGCCATCCTTGTCCATGGATTTTGGACACGAATATATGGAAGGAGACATTAAAATGGTTGAGTTTCACGAAGATTACATCGACAAAGCCGGCATGGATCTTACCCAGTTTGAAAAGAAACAAAGCGTACGAGCGCCACCAAATTCACCCCCGCTAGAGTTCATAGGCCAGGACGAGTGCGTTTTTTTTCAGAATCTGGTTTGTAGTAAGAATTGGGTTGGAAGCAACGGTGAACGTCCGCTGCTTCCCAAGAGCGAAGGTGACGGTGTAATGCTATCGGCGTTCCAAAGCCGTCTCACTGGGTTTGGCAGGGAGATGTCGACCGATGAGTTACAAAAGGTGAATGAGGAACGATTGAACAAAACTTACTGGGATGGGGAGGCGGCACTGGAAGTTCTGAAATCAACTTCCAAGCCACCCCTGACAGCGTCACCCTTCGTCCGCAAATTGCTCATCGGAATAAACAACGAGGGGTATTGGAACTCCAACCATATGGCGGTCCAGTTCGAGGATGTTGTGGACTGTCTGAAAGTCCTGTACCCCAGCCACGAATTTGTGTTCCTGTTTGACCACTCACAGGGTCACAACAGAAAAAGAAAAGGCGCCCTTGATGTGAACAATATGAACGTGAGCTTTGGCGGTAAGCAAGAGCGACTTCGCGACACAATTATTCAAAATCTTGAAGGTTACCTGGGACGTTACTCTCCACTTCTCTCAGTCGGCGATAAGCAGCGCATGAACTGGTCCAATGAAGAACCACCAGAAGAAAGTACAGAGGGTCCTTTCAATCTGAGCGTACAGGAACGGCGTAAACGAAGGTCAACCCAGTTGTTAGATGAATATGTCAACAACAAACCGAAAACAAAAAAGGAACTGACGACCGACTTACAACGCGAAGGTATAATTTCGAAAGAAGACAGAAGAGGCTACACTGTGAAGGAAATGCAGAAGCTAGCGGGAGATCATGGAATCGCAATTTCGAAATCCGAGCAAAAAAAAATTACAGGGTGGGTAGGGGAACCCAAAGGTTTGTTACAGGTGGCTCGTGAACGAGGATTGATAGACCACAACAATCATCACCTCTATTCGGCGAATCCGAAGAAGAATCCTGACGGGACATTGAATGATGAAAAGTCACTGAGAAGTATTGTTGGACAGTGCACAGATTTTCAGAACGAGTTAACTCACCTGCAGGTTATGGCCAACGAATTAAAGGTCCAGGTGATGTTCACGCCAAAATTTCACGCCGAGATGGCAGGTGAGGGCATCGAGTATTCCTGGGGTTTTGCGAAGGGGAGCTACAGAAGGAAACCCCTTCAGAAAAAGAGGAAGAGATCAGACTTCGAAGACTTAGTGGATGAGTGCACAAACGTCGAGACAGAACTGACCAAAGCGAGGATCAGAAAATTCAGTGCACGGGCAAGGGCTTACTTGTGCACATATCATTATCTCGCAACAGCAGAACCAACAGCAGCAGAACCAACAGCAGCAGCAATCCAAGACAACGATCAGGAGAAAAAGCAAAAGGTTCCTATGATGGATGAGATCGAAAGGTTGATGAAGAAGTTCAAGACTCATCGGTGTGCGTTTGATTTCGACAGAGGTTTTGTGATGGATCATGGTTCTTTGAATCCAACGAGTCATACCGAAATAAGGGAGCTGTAAAGTTAGTACCATTATTCTACGTGGTAGTACTGAACTTGTGTAAAATCCTACTATTTTGCACTTCCAAAATAATCCAGCCATACCGGTAGGCTGACAGCGGACAGTAGTGATGATAACTGATACGAAGTAATTCTCTTCTTCGGCTGAATGCCAGCCTTCGCTTGATCTAACTCAAGTGCGATAAATAATATGTTCTTTGAACAGATTTTTTTTGCGGCAGACATGATTAGGTTGGTGTTGTATTCTCTGTTTACTTTTTCATCACAAATTCGGGACATTGGCTGTGACCACTCTAGCTATCTTAATCTCCTGACGTACATTCGGTTGAAAGACACACTATGGTATCTCAACAACAATGTTCCTCCTGCTCTCCAGCAGGATCTCATACATTTAAACGTAGAGTGATGATCTCTCCCCGATCCGTCAAGCACTCTTTTCCAACAACACTCCCTTTGCTCAGAAAACGAAACTCGGCAAATTTATCGTCGGAAAGCGCTTCCGCCTCAAAATGAGAAAGGGAACCGGTGCTTCGATTGAAGGTATCTTTCTGCCTACTTTGTCATCAGCTATCATGGACGACCTTGATGTTCCCAGTTTTCGACTTGCAACCATAAAAATGCCGTCAGTGCACCAAAAATGAAGTATCGCTTTTTACACATCCCCATCATAATGTTACAAAGAAGTTTTCCAACTTGGAGCCCAGCAAGTCACGGCTCTTGTGCAGATGCTCCTCCATAACACGTGAAAAGCCTATTCTTTCCCGTCCAAATTTACATAATGTTTTGTGCAATAATTTGTGAATGTAAACAATGAAAATTGAATGAATCCTTATCATTTCCCTCGTGTACACTCGTGAACATGTTTCTATGTGATGCAATCGAGAACGTCGGGAGACCTGCCCAAGGACAGCGTCCCTTCGGCTCTGCCATGGCATCGCTTGGCCCGTCTCTCTGGCTTCGGTTGTCCTCGTTACCAAATTGGTGAGTTCGAACGAACCAGAATTCAGAGTGAGGGTGATTTCGACTCCCAACTCCATCGGGTCATGAAAGGGGCCCAAAAGAAGATCCAAAAAATAAAAATTTGTTCTGAAAAAAATGATGCCAAGATTCAAGATGCGCAAACATCGTTTCAAACTCTACGTCGTAGTCTTTCTTCTTTTAATTCTATTATTATTATACTACAGTTCTATAATATTATTATAATAACAGTGTAATAAAGATTTTCAAAAATAAAATAATGATGAGCTGTGATGAGGAGTTGTATCGTCGAATTGTACGACGTACATACGACATGGTATGCGGTACGAGCTACGAACGACAGTACAGTACGGTAGTCGTATTGACTGTGACTGTTAACAGGTAAATGCGAAGAATGTACTCCGGAGTCCGGAGTAGCACGTAGTAGTACCTTTATCCATGACTCGAACAAATCTACCTACTCTACTACCAACTGTAAAGTAGTACCGTTGGTATTACTACTCGGGAGTCTGGAGTACACGCAATTGTGCAACTATCGTTTCTATGTTAAAATTCCACTCTGTACGTGTACTACTAGAATCCACTATGATAGAGCTAGCTACTCTAGAGAGATTGCTCTACTTATTCTTCACTTCAGCGTCATATTGAGCTACCGCATAACAAGCAGAAGCAAGCTGCATCACATTGACCAACTGTTTCATGAAACAACCAGGAATAACCATCCAAAGGATCCCTTTCAAAATGCTGTGTATGGCCGTGTTTTGTGTAAACTGGAGGGCGTAGGCAATCACATAAGTGAACTCTGCCCCGACGCATAAATATCCAAAAAAGAAGTAGTATCTGTAGAACCATCGCACCAAGAAATGTCGGCCTTCGTTCCCATCTTCGGATTTGTGATGCTTCCCCAGAGCGGAAGTGCTATACATTTGGCACCAGTGGGAGCTGATATCCAGCAATGATAGAAAAAGAAAGGTCTGTGTGGGAGAGCGACCGGGACGGGTGGAAGTGTAACGAAATTTGAGTACATCAAGAAGAGAGCTTGCCAAAAAAGATTTTCACATGTTATTCATCAAAAGACGTACCAGCTGCAAATGCACCTGATCTTTGTACGAATCGGCAAGGACAAATAACAACCTGTGTATGGAGCGGTTGGTGAGTCAGTGGATGAGGATAAATTCGCGTGATTGCTGCTGCTGCTGCTGCTGCTGCTCTCGTCTTTCGAACGCCTGTTCGTTGCCTGCTTACCCCAACGTTGAGCATCGATCCGTGACCATATCCAGGAGACCTCCAAAGGTCGATGTCTGGTTGAGTCTTCGTGCCACCAATCCGTCTGCGGAGGACGACGTCAAAAAGAGATGTATTTTAATGAGATCTTTCAAGCAGTCAAGGAAGCATGCAAGTGCATACAATACCAGTCGTAAATCAAACTTTCAATCAATCAATCAATCAATCAACCAATCATTCATTCATTCATTCATTCATTCATTCATTCGGTCCATCGAAATCGAGGATCTGCAACGTCACGCACCAAATAAATCTCCCACAAAACTTCCAACATACAGAGCTGTTGCGACCAACCAATATTGTGGCAGAGTCAACATGAGGACCAGACTTGTCACGGTGAATACAACTCGACAGTACCCAATAAGATTTGGTACGTATAGAAGCACATCATCGGCAGTTGTTGTTGTTGATGTCGTCGTCGTCCTGGGAGAATTCATGTTTTTGTGGCCGGACTTGGAGCGATGATAGTGTCGTTTGGTCCGTGATAAGAATGTCGATTGTACTTTGGCACAAAGTCCGTTTGGAATATTGGTACCTGTACCAGTGGTAGTAGTATTCTGGTAGATGTTAAAAGAAGGTTGTTGTTGCAACGGATTTGATAGACCAGCGCCTGTAATCGGAGCGATGGCAGCGTTGTGCTCAATCAGGTGCATCAAAGGTGGCAGTGGATGATACAGCAATGCAATTTTTTTTTCCCCCCCTGTGGAGGAGTCCAATGGCTTGGTAGAGTATATTATTTGGTCTGACAGAGAGTAACGGATGGTATTTGGTTGTTGATAATATAACAATAATATTTCGGTTGGCTACCGACTTGACTCGTATGTCTGTTGTAACAACTTGAAAGCGTCACGCCTTAGTAATTTTTTCAAGATTCCCAATGGTTGGTATCAGTATGGACTGTGATGGACAAAAGGCTCTGATAGCATTCACTGTCATCGGACGTCAACAGGTATGATAAATGCATCATAAAAAGTTCGGCGTGAGAATGTGTGAGAGAAAGAGATTGTGTTGTCGTTGAAAAGAGGATCCCCCTTTCTGAAAACCTGAAAACCTGAATAAGAACGATCTTATCAATTGCCCCCTTTTTCGTGGTCTACGCCATGCACACAACAACATCATTGCGAAAGTCGGAAAGTGCATCCACAAAAAAAAAAAAGAAACCATAAAACAAAAATAATCCTCGCCCACACGACCAGAACCGAATCTGCCCGGTCGTGTCGTTGCTACTTTTCGATTGTTCTAATGCAAGCTACAACTTTATTAATTGTGTAGTAAAGAATGAACTTTGTCACTCAGCTGGAAGATTATCTCCGTGATTTGGGTGCGGAGGCTCGAAAGAAGCATCCAGGTGAGTGTGTGTAGCCGATAATACTGTTTACAGTTAGTTGTTGTCATTTTCGAACCGAATCCATCGACGATGCAAAAGTCGTGGTATACGTGTCGTCTCGGGTCTCTTGTCATACGTAGTATTTTCTTTTTCATGAGAGCAATTCCAGACTCAACACACACACACACACACACACACATAAATACTAATCCTACATACTTATCGTCTCTTGTCTTTTGTCTTTGGTTTTTACTTTTGGTCTGTGGGGAAAAACACACAGGCGTTAAGGAGGCTTCCGAACGTGCCATTCTGAAGTTACGAACTCTGCAGACTCAGTATGTTACGGCAGTTCGAAAAGCATCGAGCAGCACCAGTGGAGAAAAACATCCCGATACGACTCTCTTTCGTAGTTCTGATTTGCTCCATCCTTTCTTATTGGCGGCCAATTATCCCAATGCGTCACCCAAACTGCTCGACACGAGCTTCAAGGCGATGAAATTACTCATGGAGGCCGATGCCATCTGTTCGGGCGATGGGATGAATATGGTACGGGTATGGATGATTCAAGCTCAAGTTGTCGTCAGTTACTCCGAAACCAATAACGATGGCAACAATAGTATGACCAGTGGAGGCTTGGGATTAGGAGGGATGGGAGGCTTGGCTATAAGTGCTGGAGGTAAATTGTCCTCTCTCAGTAATGCAGTCACATCGGCATCCAATGCGTTAGCAGGTGCGACGGGAACCAAGACGGTCACCGCAGCTTCTATGTCCAACACAACCGCAACATCATCAACGCCAGGTAGTCAAGAATCGAACCCATCAACTTCAACAACAACAACAACCGCAACAACAGCATCCGACTCGAAAGATACAACAACCGCAAGCAATTCAGCAACAACCACGACAACAACTACAACAACATCATCGTCATCATCTTCTTCTTGGTTTGGAGGATATTTTTATTCATCCTCTCCCTCCACAAGTAGCACTACAAACAACGCAACAAACGTCGCCGCCTCGGAATCGTCATCCAAACCGCCAGAACAGAAGCTGGCCAATGTCGTTACAGCGAAGTCTGCAGTATCCTCGTCCCACGGTCAAGCCGGCTCGGGACATTTGAATGCTAAAGATCTCGAGAAAATCGCATTGGACATCCTCAGCTGTCTCTTGCAACTATTGGAGTTGAGAGACTTGCCAGTGCCCAAAGAGCAATGGATTCAATCTGTCACAATATGTTGTCTATTGTATCTCCCCCTGCGACAAAATGTACGACAAGCTGCCCATTCGACACTTCCCCAAGTTTTAACGTTGCTCTTTAAAGATAAGGATGCCACACAACTGGCAATCAAAACATGGGAGGATCTACTGACGTGTGCTTTGGGATTTACTACAAGCTCCAATAGAAGGACTGTCACTGGTAACGGTGCTTCGGATAAGAGACCATCGTTACACGGGGCATTCAGCGGTTGTCGGCTGGGAGAGAAGGACGCGGCACAACCGCCGTCGCCATCACTAAGTCTAGACCTGATGGCAACTCTACTGACAGAGTCTCCAGATATATTCCCAGATGTCGGACAAAAAACGTTTGGAGTTATTGTACAGGTCTTGCAAAATCAATCCAAAATCAATTCGAACTCGTCACCGTTGGAGTACTTGAGAGCACTCCAATTCGCTTTGATTGTCCTACAAACCCAAGGAACAGAATGGCCCGCAGAATGCCGAGAATTAATAGGAAGGGTAATACAGCCTATTGCCGTAGCGACAGAAGCATTACGAAAACAAGCTGACTTTGAAGATGGATACATCTACAAAATACCCAACAAACAGATCCCTGGAACATCTTCCTCCTTCACCGGGAACAAGATTGAAACCCTGAACGGTCTTCCT
This sequence comes from Nitzschia inconspicua, assembly GCA_019154785.2. Classification (NCBI taxonomy): domain Eukaryota; phylum Bacillariophyta; class Bacillariophyceae; order Bacillariales; family Bacillariaceae; genus Nitzschia; species Nitzschia inconspicua. Next base: position 3,953,481 of record JAGRRH010000007.1, on the reverse strand, counting down.
CCGACCGTCTTATGGAAAGCAGCTCTTTCGATGGAAACTCTCAAAACATTTGTGCAGGACAAGTCAAACAAGAGCTTGTGGCTGCATCCAGATGTGGTAGGTCATGTCCTAGAAACCACAAGTGATTTCTGTACAATCGGTGCAAGTTGCGAGGATCACATGAATCTTTTAGTTCGCGCCTGTCGTGTACAAGGAGAAAGCACATCGCTTGCCTACTCTGTGGAAACGTTAGATTCCATGGAAAGATGGAAAAGGGGGAAGACGAGCAATGACTTTTACGTACTAGGTGATGCTCTTTGGGCTGGCCTACTATCCCTTTTGAAGGTGATAGAACAACTTGACGAAGCTGTTTTGGAACAAGCTTTTGCTCCGTCACTTTCACTGTTGCAACACTACCTCAAAAGGTTTCCAGCAAACGGAACCATCGTGCAGCGTTCCCTGGAAGGATACTTTTCTCTTTCCAAAGTTTCGTTGAATGTTCCAATTCTTCGAGGACCGTTAATGGCCAGCTTATGCAAGCTTTCTTTGCCACATTGGGGAAGCAACGATTCATCGGCGATCCTGAGAGATCACAACATTGCAGCGTTGATTTGCCTGCTGAACATCGTTCATAGGTATCACGATAAAATTGGGTCAGAATGGTCTCTCGTCGTACAGACACTCGAAGAGCTGTCAGGAATGGCAATTGCTTCGCCAGAGCTTTCTGATCGTGCCTACGTGGGGGCTCTCAGTATCTCTGCTGTCTACACCCGGCTAGCACCCTTTTCCACATGCCTTTCAGATGAATCTCTGTTGCATTTAATGAAAGGATTGAAGGAAATCGTGCAAAGTGGGAAACCCTCAGCCGCTATACCTAGCCCAGTTGGTGGAGCCGCCATACGAAAGGCGGAGAAAGTGGAGGAGACAAAGGAGGGAAAAGCCAGTATCAGCGCAAAACTCATTAACATTGGCGCACGTGCTATTCCATGGAACAATGACTCCGACTCTCAACCGGAAGATGTACCTGTCACGGAACGGACGAAGAGCAATTATTGCGACGATTACACTGTGGAATTTGGGCATCGATTGGAAAACTCTCGGCACCCAATTAGAAACCAAGAGGTATCCTTTTCTGTAGCTTTGTTGGCAGACGTGGCCATGAGCAACGGGTTCAGACGTAACCAGTGTGGTCCAGTCATATTCGATATCCTTTGCTCACTGGCCTCAGAGTCTTCTGCAACAAGACAGTTTTTAATGGACATAGTCGCAATGATGATCATGTCTCACGTGGGTGAGGAAGATAGTATCCCTGCATCATTCATTGGCCCATCCAAAATCTTGTATTCGGATCCACGCCAAAACCAATACTTGGCAGTGGAAAGGGTCACCCAAAACGATATTGCTGCAGAAGCTGTCTCCCAATCTGACTTGATGGCTCCGATTTGCAGATTCATCGCTTGTGCCAAATCTGCAGCTGTTGCAGAAGTAGGCTTAGATGCATTGTACTCCATTCTTGAAAGCACCGGCCACAAAATGCGCAATGAAACGTGGGAAAATGTCATTGAAGCAATCGCTTGCGTGCCTGCGTCTGAACATTCATCCCCTGATTGGACAAATAGTTGCCAGATTGGATTTCGTTGTTTGAAGCTAATTGTCGACGACTTTCTCGAGGATGCCGCAAGTGCTGCAAGGACCGCGCTCCTCGACTGTTGTTCCACGTTTGGAAGCTCTCGCCAAGATGTAAATACCTCTTTGACTGCCATTGGACTTTTATGGACAATCGCAGATCAGGACTCAGGGACTGAGTCGGTTGAACGTGCTCTTTCGAAGTTGGTGCTATTGTCCGCAGACAACCGACCGGAAGTAAGAAACTGTGCCGTTAACACGTTATTTTCGTGCATTGTTGGACGAGGACAAACATTCACATGGAAGCAATGGGAATCATGCGTTTGCACAACAATTTTTGGCGTTTATGATGCTGTCACGATAGACTCTGAAGACGACGGTGCAGCAGAGGATGTAGCTTCCAAGAAAAAGTCACGTTACCAAGTCAGTGTTCATCACTCGCGAGACTCCGCCGACAAACAATGGCTAGCTACACAAGCATTGGTCCTCCGAGGATTGTGCCGAGTGCTGCGGAATTTCTTCGGCCCACTCTTAAATACGACTGACGATGGATCGGGATCCGTGAGGGAGGATCATACTCCATGGTTTGATAAGGCATGGACTAAGATATTGGGATTTGCATACGAAGCTTCGATTCAAGAAGGAGGGAGGGATACGTTGGAACTTCGGACTTCGGGGGTGGAGTTGCTTGTTTTGTGCAACCAGCTGGCTTGTACTGCAGGTGTGCAAGCAGCTATCACCCCAGCTAGGGTCGGTACAAACATGGAGGTGATCAATGGCGCGCTAAGAAGTGTTCGCACTCCCGAGAAGACAGAGACTCCATCCATATTGCGTCATTCAAACTCTGCTGTGACTGAAATGTGGCGAGAGAATCTCTTTCTAGATGCGTTCGACGTTCTAGACTCGTATCGCGAGCATCTGGAAAGTGATTACGACAATGCAGACTCAACGCACGTACAAGTTCTAACCAAGCTGGCTGCCGAGTTGTCGAAGCTATACGTCTGTTGCAAAGACCATGAGTTTGCTGAGGATGTGCTGGCGCTCAATCCATCATCTTTCGTCGAGCAAGTCGATCTTGCTCCAAAATCACCTTCAGAAGATGACACAATGATCAGGCGTTTTGTCAGAGTAGTGATAACAGTTGCAAGGTCCTCGTCGAGCGGCCCCGACTCCAGATTCCTATCGCAAGCTCAGCGACAGTGTCTTGAAATCCTGAAGACGATGATATCCAATGGTTCCCCGGAAGCATGGGTAAATCTTACCCTAATGACTGGAAGCACCTTGTTCTATCAGGGTGAACCTGATGGCAAAGCGAAGAAAGGGGTCGATGTTCTCTGTCACGAATCCTCAAGTGTCTTGGTTGCTGAGATTTCCAATACCGCGACATCGAACGAAAGCAAGGTGCTTGTGCTCTACCTCCTGCTCTGCATTTATCTGGAGGAACTTGATGTATCCCCAAAGAGAGGCAAAAATGAAATCGAAAGGACGTACAGCAATCTTGTCCCGATCATGAAGGAAGGGCTGACAAGCGCTAAGAAGATCGACCAAAGGTCCGGCGAGTTGCTCTCAACCAGTGAAAATTTTTTGGACGCTCTGTGGAACAAGGTACTTCTTTCATTGTCGAGACTCTTCGGATCTATATCAAGCGAATCCAAACTTGATGGGATTTTTCATGCTCCCAATCTTGTGAGTTTAGTAAAAGCAGGAACCGACAACGTTCCAGAAAGGCACACATCAGGTCTCTGCTCAATTTTGACGACTGGTGCTTCAACTTGCTTGGCACTCTGCCAACGCAGCGACCTGTCTTTAGCCGAGAAAGAAAGTCTGCTACATCTTTTGGCAGCCTTCTTTGCCGGTGCCTCCAACTATGACTTGGCGATGCAACAGATCGGGAAACAGATTCTTGGTACAGCAGCTCAGTCTTTGAATTCGTCGACCCCCAGTGTTGATTTTAACGTTCAAGCTTCATTGAAGATTTGTGAGGCTCTCCAAGAGTGCAATGAAATTGAAAATGCGGTAATTGCCATTTTCCCAGAGTTATCACGTCTCGTCGGTGTTGAAGATACAGCTATGCGTCGTGCTGCAAGCGTGGTATTGACGAAAGCCAACATCAGTGAAGTATTGAGAGATGCACAGACGCGTTGCGAACGTGCAGAAGAGCGATCCTCTCGAGCCGAAAGGAGGGTAGCCGAGCTAGAAAACGAGGTTGAATTACTGCAGAAGGAAAAAGAGGCTTTGGAGCGACAGCTTGGGCTGCTGTAAAAATGTCATGATAGACTCAATTATGGCGTATTACTAGCTAGCAGCAGGAAAATCGAAACTATTCCACCTAAAAGCAATTTGACGTTCCCTTTGAGAATTCATCTAAGTATAATAGTGGTATGTGATATGATGCAGATGTATTGCCATTTGGGGTAGTAGCTCTTTCGATGGTATCGATCGGCTCGACTGTGTTTACGTCGAGCTTAAAGCAGGCAAGATGAAATGGAACAATCCCAACTTGGCGTGCAGAGGGTTGGAACTCAATGGCGTTGTGCCGTCATCACCAAGAATGACAAAATCGTATTCCCCTTGCATGCGTGCAACGACAGGTGTCTTGTCAAGCATTGGCTTTACATTCAAAGGGGCCGTTGATGTGTATTCGAATGATTCCCCGGGTTTGAGAATTGGTTGTCGCCCCGTCACTCCCGGACCTTGGACGACGTCTTTGTGTTCCAAACCAACGGTTTGAATCTCAAATCGACGTGAGACAAGTTGGATCGGGTTCTCGGACTCATTGGTGATTCGAATATTGTAGGCAAAGCAGTGTTTGTCTTGACTGGCGTCAGAGCGTTCCGGACGGTAGGAAGAAGTGACGCTGACTTTGACGTTGTCTGTAATTTCTTCCGAGCTATCGTTCAGAGGAATGGCGATATCACCTGTCTTCATGTCATCGTCACCTGGTAAAGTAGATGAAGGCGCAGCTGACGGGGTGGAGGCTGGCTTCGCGACTTCTTTGGGGACGGCAGAGACGGCTTTGGGATCATCGTCGTCTTCCTCCTCCTCTTCCTCCTCGTCATCTTCATCGGCACGGAATGGCTTCACGCGCTGGTCTTCAGGGAAGATGAAGTGGAACGTTCCAAGATCGGCAGTTTCGTTGCCCCCATTCTTGATTTGTTCTTCGGTTGCTGTTTCTTGTCCATTCTCCAGGACGACGTATCGGTATTCACCCCTCATTCGTGCAGCAATGATGGTTGTACCAATCGGACGAACAGAGAGGGGTGCGGTAGAGGTATATTCGAACGTTTCACCAGGCTTTAAGATGGGAGTTCGACCAGTGACACCTTCGCCTTGGACAACATCTTTCATGGAAGAACCGACCGTTTGAATTTCGAAGCGGCGACCGAGCAACTGAATGGTATCGGTAGGAGAGTTGTTGGTGATTTTGATGGTGTACTGGAAGCAATGCTTGCGCATTGGTGGATCCGATTGCTCGTTGTTGTAAACGGAAGAGACCTTCACCTCCAACGGTCCAGTGACTGTCGTCGACGACGGCTCGACGGGAGTGCTAATCTCTCCGCGAGTCACATCTTCGTCACCGGGGAGGCGGGGGCGTCCTCCAGCAGCTTCTGCAGCCGCGGCTTCGCGAGCACGAGCAGCACTGCCACCGCTTTTGGCTCCAACTCCTGCCACGGCACCATCGTCGTCAAGGCCTTCTTCGTCCTTTCCAAGCTGCTTGCGACGAATCTTTTTCATTTCTTCTCTAGCTTCGTTCAAGGCCTTTTCCATGGATTTGGTTCTGGATTCGGGTGTTTCCGGCAGTTTGCCCAAAATCTCCTTGGCCCTCTCTCTCTTTTTCTTTTGATCTTCCTCAATTTCACTCATCAATCGTCTCATGACACGTTCTCGACGCTCCTTGGCCTCGCGATCTTCACGCAATCCAGGGAAACGCATGTCTTCTTCAAACTGCTGTTGCGCCTTTTCCATATTCTTGCGTCGTTCGGCCATCATGGCTCTTCCTCGAGCAGCACGTTCTGCTCGAATTTCGTTTTCCAACATACTGGACGCTCGACTGGCAGAGATACCAATATCATAAATTTCCGTATGAACGGCATACTCTTTGCTTCCCATGTCGATTCCAGGTGGCGGGCCACCCATTTTGGCAGCCAGGTCCTTCAAGTAATCAATCTTTTCCTGGGGTTCTCCAAGCTGAATGGCATCGCGCAATCGTTCATTGACTCCGAACCATGGATCTCGTTGGTAGCGCCGCTTGAGATCGTTGTTTGCTTCGACCCATCCAGCATGATCCTTGCGCATACGCAAATCGGGAAGATCCGACTTCCGGATCTGTCGCATGACGGCCAAATTCTCTTTGCGTTCTTCCTCGGACATGGTCTGTTGAAGTTGATCATCTGGGATTCTTTTCTCCAGTTCGTCTTCTTTGCGGAAATATCGACTAGGACGAGGCTTCAGGAGAGGATTTGGATCCCATGGATCGAGTTTTAATCCCGTAAAGGGGGATTTGGCATCGGAATAGCGACCGGCAGAGGAGAGTTCTAGTTCATCCTCGTCGTCGTCATCCTCGTCGTCGTCTTCTTCCTCATCGTCATCATCCATGCCCAAATAACTTCCCGAGGAGGACAAGTTCAAGGCAACAGTCCGAGAAACAGAAACAGTGCTGCTTTGGAGGGTTCCCGCGCCGGAAGAAATGACAGTCGTGCGGACATTGTTGACGGAGGAGAACGATGTTGGAGTAAAGGCATCCCCACAAGGAGTACGACTGGCTTGAGCCAAAAAGGCAACAAAGGCCAGTTGAGACAAGCTATTCATGGCGAGAATACTTGATTGTTTCTTTTTAAATAGAGTATCGCAATAGTAGTGGTGTCTCCCCAAAAAGGACGAGCGTAAGAGTCAGTAGCAGTCTTTTAGAGACGGGAGAAAATGACAGGCGTCAAATTTCTAATACTTCGTTAAAATATGTTTGTTGCGCCTTCACCTTGCTTGACGAGATCTTTCTGATCTGATCGACGCAGCCGAAGAAGAGAGAAGAAAAACGAGAGACGAACTCTCACTTGTCACAAGCTGCTTGACGGCAACGAAATTCTGAACATCTGCATGTGACGTCACTCCAAGGGAGGCCAGCGCAAAAGGCCAGCGCAATTGCGCATCGTCATTCAACACTACCGGCAGTAATTAGGCCTTAATCAGTCGCCCAACCGTGGACTTACGTCTACCGTAGTAAGGTACTATCTACCGTAGTCGTACAATTTACGTTACCGTAGTACCATATTTCGAACGTCAGTACTCACAGTACAGTACTACGGTACTACATAGGTACGGTAGTATTACAGTTACCATGATTTGTCCCGACCGGTAGTCTAGCTACCGTCAGTAGATCACCATCCTTGTCGTACTGTACTCGTAGAACAAACCAATCCAAGTACTGGCCATGCAACAATGCTGCAAACAACCAACTATTGTACCGAAGACATCATTTCAATATATGTAGAACTACTGCATTACCATTCATTACGTCGTATGTCCCAAAAAAATGAAACCCCGTTGAGATGTTCAAATGAGAAGATTCTTGGTCGAGACTAGCTCACTTCTTGTTCAAGCTGTGCAGGTTGCGTGCCGAGACTCTGAGTGGAAGCAGCCTGGCTGTCCTCGGTAAAAGTCATTCCCACTTCTCCACTATCTTCGTCTTCCATAGCACTCGACTTGCGCTTGCGAGAAACCGAAGAGCGCTCCACACTAGTGGAGGTACTCCCAACTGCTTCCTCTTCTGACATCAAGTTACGAATAAACTTCAAAGCATCGTTCTTGGGCAAGGAATGAATGCTACTGACCTTGTTCTGATGACTGATACCGTAGCAGTTCTTTGAAATAGCAACAAGCTCGGGTCGGAATGTACTCATAATAAACTGAGTTGGATTGTCCTTGTTGTTGGCCTGCCTTTGGATCAAGTTGGCGACGGACTGACGATACGAAGAGTCGAGAGCTTGATCCAACTCGTCGAATATATAAAACGGAGCCGGATCGCAACGCTGGATGGCAAAGATGAGGGCCAGAGCAACCAGTGCCTTTTGACCGCCAGAAAGCTGACTCATGATAAAGTTCTCGCCAACCGCAGAAAACCGGACCTTGACACCGACACCACGGTAAAGGCTCACATCTGGATTATCGGGATCAAACCCTTTCGACTTCTTGGGAGAACCTTCTTCCTCACTTTCCATTTCGTCCTCCCCACCTTCGGTCTGCTCATCAATGGCGGTTCGCATGATCAGCTCCCCTTCACCAAGCGGGACTAGCTCTTTGAAGACGTCTGTGAAGTGTTTACTGACACCACGGAAGGTTCGATTGATTGCTTCGTCCTTCTTGCGGTCGAGGCTTTCGACCAACTCTTTGACCTTCTCAGCACCCCGGTCTAACTCGTCCTTTCGTTCCATCAGAGACTCACGCTTCTCCGAGAAATTGACATACTGGTCAAAGGCCTTCTTGTTGACGTGGGAGAACTTTTTGAGCTTTCTGTTCACTCGTTCCAACTCCTTTTCCAATCCATCGATACTCATGTTTCTGTAGTTGCGCAACTCGGAATCAGGAGGAAGCGAACCAAGCTCTTGGATCTTGCGCATGTAATTATCTCGACGCCCAATATTCAAAGATTTCTTTCCCATGAGACTTTCGCCTCGGCGCTTTGACTCCTCCAGAGTTCGAGCATACCGAATGTCGAGATTTCTCAACTTTTCCATATTGGTCTTACCATCAATCACTTCTTGCTTGAGTTGATTCTCGTAGCTAACTGTCTCTTCAAGCTTTTCTTCTAGATCTTCGAGGTCACGTGAAGCTTCACGCAATTCGAGATTACGCTCCTCCAACTGCCGTGCCTTTTGATCCTGAATGATTCTACTCGAAGTTCCAGTACCGGTACCATCGTCATCGTTGCTTGCTTGAGTCAAGCTAGCCCGTCGTTTGTAGAGATTGTTCTCTAAATGAGACTCCAGTCGGTTGCGTTCCGCACGAATATCATCCACTTTTTCTCGCTGGTCTACGATCTTCCCAGCCAGGGATTCTTGAACCTCTCTCACGCGGATCAACTCTGCTCGATCTTGGGCCGATAGCTTATCAGTCAGTTCAGTTCCGATTTCCTCTTCGAGTCGCGCAACGTCAAACTGGCATGCTGCGATATCGCGTTCCAGCAGTGAGACAGCTTGAGATTCCAATCGATCAGCTTGCTTTTTGGCGAGGCCAATGTGCGTCTGCAGTTGTGATTGCTCTCCTTCCAAAGACTGGATTTGCTGAGAAATCTGGGCTTCTTTCTGTTGGAGGATCCCAATCTCTTGCGAAATTTTGGTGACATTGTGAGCGGCCTGGTCTGCGGCGGCGTCTGCAAGGCGACCTTGCTCGTCAACAGAGCGAAACTCCTTTTCCGCTATGACCTTCTCCGAGAAGATCTTGAGGCGACTCTTTTGAACATCAACGTATCCCCCGGACATCGAGCCCTTCCGGGAAATCAAGTCTCCCTCCAAAGTGATGCAATCCATTCTCACCTTTTCGGACCACTCTGTAGCATCCTCTGCAGTTTTCGCCAGAAGTTTTCGATCAAAGACATGGTACATCGCCGTTGCTACCTTCGGGTCAAAGTCAATGCATGTCTGAAGCAGTGGTGTGACAACATCTGAAGTAGGATAGCGAGTGTTGCGATCAACACGGAGCTGATTGAGCGGCAAGAAGGTGATACGACCCAATCGTCCTTGTTCTAGCCGTCTCATCAACAGCGCTGCAGTGGCATCTGTATCAACAATTACATGAAACAAAGCATTCTGTGCAGCTCTTTCGACGGCAGTTTGGAATTTGGGATCCTTCAACCTCATATTTTCCATGACCATCCCAAAGTACTGCTCTCCCGGGATCAAACCTTCGTGATCGACAATAGATTGAAGATTGCGCAAACCTATAGAGGTTGCTCGGGGCATGGAACGATACATTCTCTGTTTGGTCTGAAACTGCAGCTCACGCAGGTCTTGGAGTTGTTCGCTCAAATTTTCTTTTTTCTTGTAGGCGTCCTTTCTGACATCCATAAGCTCAATACGCTTTTTCTGAGCCTCATCCAAGCGCTTGCGGAGCATCTGGAGAGCTTCTTGTTTCTCTTTGATATCCTGCTCCTTCTGCTCGATCATTTTCTCGTCATTATCGGCTTGCCGACGAACGTTTGCGAGAGAATCTTGCTGTTGTTTCAACGCTTCCTCTTTCTCGTTCTTCTGGGCATTCAGTTCTCGTATTTGTTTGCGCAAAGCGGTATCTCGCTCTCTCTTGGAGCTGTACTGCTTGCCGCGCCCCTGACGAGAATACAAGACGTCGGCAATCTTACTCGCTTCATTCTTCTCTTTTTCCATTTCTCGAAGAAAAGCTTCCTGCTCCTTGAGCAATATGTCCTTTTCTGCCAAAAGCTCTTGGGTTTGTCCGATTTCCTTCTCGAGTCTTGTGAGTTCCTTTTCATTGCGTTCAGCAGTTTCTTGCATTTGGCTCAACTGGTCCTCAAGTTCTTGGCATTGCAAGCCGAGCTTTGTTTTCAATGTCAGGGCTTCGGTCTTGGTTTGTTCCAAGTCAATGCGGTTGTTTCGAACTCTTTTGAGTTTCTCGATCTTGATTTTTTGGTCGGCCTCTGCACTCTGGATTTCATCATGGGTCCTCTTGACAAGTTCATATGTTTCTCCCTGTTCCCTCAAGTGATTCACTCGTTGGTGTTCGATGTTGTCGAGGACTAGACGTGCCTTGCGTAATTCTTTATCGTAAAGGGTATATTCGAGTGCCTTGCGTTCCCGATCAAGAGACTGGTAGGCTGTCAGTTCTTCCTTTTCTCCCTGCAACTCCCCGAGACGTTTGTCAATGTCTTCCAAGATCGAGTTGATTTTCTCAATGGATTGGGAGTTTTCTTCCATCTTCACGAGCGACTCTGCCTTTTTGTCTTCATACAAAGTGGTTCCCGCTACTTGTTGCAAGAGTTTGAGGCGTTCAGCGTCCGACATGAGGCAGAGGGCCTGGATCTTCCCTTGTTGGACCATGAAGTAGGGATTGCTTTTCGAGAATCCTGCCCCCTCCAGTAATGATAGTACTTCTTGCTTGGTAGCCCGCTTGCGTTGCAGAAAAAATTCATCTTTCTTGCTACCAACCGTGCGGCGCAAGACAACTTCGTCCGAGTTTTCCATGGAGAACCGATTGTCAGAGTTGTCAAAGACAACTTCCACAAAAGCATTCACAGCTGCCGAACCCGACCCTTCATGAAGCAATGCTTGACGATCTTCCTACAAAACGTGCGTTGAAATAACAGATGTGACTGGTGAGATATAAAGACGAGTTGATAGTATGCACAATGATGGAGCAGAAACCCTTGAGAAGTGACGTTTGCGGTGGCATCATTTTTCGTGTCCTTGGCACGAGAACTGTGGAACAAAATCGACCAATCTTTTGACGTGACTGTCACTCTGTTTCAATTGGATGTGACTTACTGCTCGAAGAGTCGCAAATCTAGGAGCCAAGAGGACGAATTGCACAGCATCAAAGAGATTCGATTTTCCCGATCCGTTGCGTCCTACCACGCAGTTGGTGGTGGCGGCAAAAGGTTTGATCTCCGGCTGCTGCCGGAATGATCGAAAATTGGAGATGGTGATTTGTTTGACATGCATTGTTGCAATGCGCTGTGAGAGGAACGCTCGTGCTTGCTTTCACAGATGGTCGGGTGTTGTTGATGATGCGGTCCTACCCGGTAGATGTGGATCGCAATCGACTTTGGAAGTGTCTTTGCAGCCGCGACATGAATGCTACGGATCTGATCAACAGTGACGGTGATTCTGCCTGCCTCCATTCGCATCACAGGACTACGTCCCACACACAACATCATCGTCATAGAACGCGTTATTTGTGGCGAGGCATGCGGCACGGGCTTTCTCGCGCGTCCATTTGAACCAATTCTGTACTCGAGACTCGAAAGTGTAATACGACTATCATAGTAAGTCGTAGAAACAACATTATTGCATTGGCGCGTTCGTCAGATTTTCATGTTGAGAAGCGTCGGACCATAACTGCTGTTATTAGTAGGCAGTAGCTACTACCGTAGGTAGTCAGGGAGGCTCCGGAGTTCGAAAACTGGGACCAGTGATTGGGATCTACTTTGTACTGCTGATACTCTATTTTATACAGAGAGTAGAATAGTATTGTCACCCTTTACTTGCGACGAAGAGTAATGAATTTTCAACGAACTTATCCCACTACCCCTGGCTATGGATTCGAATCTTGAAGTTCAATCGAACTTGACGATGAGGAGTCATGTTGACTGGTGTCTAGGGAGGAAATCTGTGGTGGTGACGACTTTTTCATCCCTGCAGTTTCATCAGCAATGCCATTCCTTGCTAGCTCTTGCAATAACAATCTCGTTTCCGCCAGCAATCGTTGCCTATCACTTTTTCTCATTTCATCTTTGGCCATCAAATACGCTTCCCTTGCTGCTAGCTGACGTTCCAAAGAAGCAAGATTTTCGCGCATTGCTGACAGATGCTCTTTGGCTCGCGGATTGTTCTTGAACATGCCAAAGAAAAAATCAAACGAATCACCAGAAGTCATTTCGGCAACATCATATAATGCCTCATATTCTTTGGACATGACTGGAGTGGGTGGTAGCATATCTTGATCCAACAATCGACCCACCATGTGTGTTACAAATTCGGCGTCGGCAGTGGTGGCATCATGTTGGTCTGAATTCATCTCCACCACTTGACATCTGGCTTTTTCAAAGATTTTCAGATAACGATCGCAGCGCTGTATGTTGGAAATACGGGCCCGTTCGTATACTATTGGTCTTCCCTCCCAAAGACTGTTGGCAGCTTCGGCGAGAGACGCTGCGTTAGACGGTGAGAGAATCACGTCGCCACTGCTGCCATTGATGACGGAAGCCGCGACACCAACAGTACCTCTTCGTTGTGGCGTAGGTCCAAACATCGGGTTGGTTACCAACACGTCGATATCAGGATGGTTTGCAAACGCTTGAAGAAGGATATTCTTTGGGTGCTGGTTGAGTGGGCTGACATCTACAACAAGTTTTCCACTCAAATTGTCGACCGGTAGCATTTCCACTGTTTCTTCCAAATCAATCATGGGAACGGACAATACTACCACGTCCAGGTCTTTCAGAAAATTCGACATTTCAAAGTGCGGATAGAAATCGACTCCTAGGTTTCGAGCCATTACAGTTTTGTCAAGCTTATCCAAACACGAGACACGATGCTTTTGTGACATGCGAGCCGCCAAGAATTGACCGAAGGACCCAAATCCCAAAATCCCAATTTTCAAGGGCGTTGAACCATCATCCGAGTCACTTGGAAGTTCCAAGAGACTAACATCTCTTGGATCGTCTACTACGGTAGTTTTGAGCTCTTCCACTGCCGTGGCGACTGGGCCAACTAAGCGAGAGCCCCGTGGATAGGAACCCAAAATGCGTACATAATCTGTAAATTCACGGAGGTTGGCCAATGCGTTTTCTGAATTGCTCGAAAGCTGTCCTTCCAAAAAGTCTAAGTAAAAGCAATACCGAAAACGTGGGACGGAGAGCTCCTCTCGTTTGTTCTTCCCACTTCCATTGTTTTTCTGCTGACTGCGGAACTTGAGATAGTTCAACAAAGATACAGATGTAGGACGACTTTCAATCTTGGAAAAGTCAATATCGCGCAAGGAGAAACAAGCCAACGCTTTATAGAGGGCTCCGGCCGTGTTAGGCAAGGTGAAGACAACTGATGTCTTGGCCGGAACATTTTGAGTGAGGAATTGAAGGACCCCCTTCCGCCCCAGCAGTAAGAACCGGGTGAAGTTGGAATCGTCATCCTCCACTCCCTTGGCAAGACAGTTCATACCATAAGTTCTCCCTGCCAGATCGGAGGCGATGGCACACGTATTTTCGGGGGTGCAGTTGTCGGGCAGATCGTTTTCAATAATCATTTTGGCGCTTCCTGCGGTGTCGTAGGTAGGAATAGGCCGAATTCCCAGTCCTCTCAGATAGTTGTCACATTGCGCCAGTGCCTGTGGGTGTGATATGGCGTATTTGATATCTTCTAGCTTCACTCCTTCTTTGGCCAAGACACAGTGCTGCACTCGAAACTCATGTTCGGCGCAGATTGTCAGATCGTATCGTAGCATCAAATCATAGTTTTCGTGGATGCTTCCGCCCAAGGAATTTTCGATCGGCAAGCAAGCATAGTCTACTTCCATGGATGCCACAGCTTGGAAGCAAGATTCAAAGTCTGGTCGGCCAATGGCAATTACATTATCACCAAGCAACTCACGGGTTGATTTTTCCGAATAGGCACCTGGAACCCCTTGATATGCGACGCGTAATCCAAGCGCTGTTGTTGAATATGGGAATGAGGAGGAGGATTTTGGTGACCTCGACGGAGCAAAGGCATCGATCGAGACCAGCTGTGGCAGTTGTAGCAGTAGAAACATCGCAAAGCTGACGGACGACACAGTCGACCAGTGCAAACATGAAGAGCTCATCATTCTTTCTGTTCTCCTGTTCGACGCTTCAACGTTGGAATGGTGATCTATTCTTCCCCTCATTATGTTTCAGTGTGGTGGTGATACTGTAGCCGTACAACCAGTGATGTCAAGAACAACGGATCTCGTTTGATGAAAGGACAGGTTGTTGTTGATGATGGATGATGCCACTGATGGAAGGTACGTCCGGTACGTCCTATCGGTGAATGGTGATGTGTGGTCGTCGAGTGCGAGTAGTAACTTGATCGCCAAATCTTCGTGCTTGAAGACGCGCTAACAGTGTGCAGCGAACTGGATCTAATGCTCAAACGTCATTCTCGAAAATGTCTCATACGATGTATTAGTACGTACGGTAGTACGTTTGAACGTCGTACAGATCAAAAAAAACAAAACTTCTTCACAGTCATGAAGTGTGAAGTGACATGAATTACAGGAGTAACATGATTTCCCAATACGTTCTAGAACGTTGGTTGTATAGGTGCCCCGTACTCTGCCAGAAGCCTCCCAGAAACTTGAAGAATAGTCATTAGTACGATGGTTATGCGTTGTACTATTACTTAGCTAGTTGTTCTTGATGTTCAGCGTAGCTACGAAGTATTTGGTGGGTCCTGCTTTTGTTTTGTTGAAAGTAACAAAGTTTCTATAGAAGATCATATTCTTCAAGAAGTCATCCAGAAACCAGCTGTCCACTTGTCAGAATCCTCCTAGAAGCTTAATGAAATACAGAACAGTGATCAGTGGTGTTGAGTCAACATGATGTGTGTTGGAGCCTTGCCTTGGTTGTTGATGAATTGCATATTTGGTGGATCCTGCTTTTGCTTTGGTGAAAGTGATCTTGGAGCAACTAGTGTTCCAAAACTCACCCAGACATGTCGCATCTTTTCATCAGTCATGCTTGTGAGGGATCGTTCTCCAGAACTCTATCGGAACATTGACTATGGGGATGTCACTCTCCCAGAGCAATTGCATGTTGCTGAAAACCGTTACACTTTTAGGATTTAAACTATGATTTAAACTTCTGTTAATCCTCCGTAATTATTTTTAGAGGACCTTTCTCCGTGCATGATATGGGACCCAAACTTCCATCATTACGAAACATTTTTGATGTGTGTTAAAAAACAATATCCCAATACAATTATTCGAAACGTCACGAGTTCGGCCTCTGCTCATTCACCAACCATGCAAGTGGTGGATGATAAACCTCCATACCACTCCATCTACAACGTACTTGCCGCTCCCGCTAATTGCCCCATTTCAATGAAATTCGTCTTGACGATTGTATGCACTCCATGGAAGGTCGGATTGTGCTTTGGAACGACAGCAATTGCATCGAACACTCCCACTTCAATCAAACCAGCATCCAGATCCAGTTCGTAGGCCTTTTCCTCTTTTGTCTTGTACCCAATGACGTCCACTTCGACACCTTGGTCCGAATTGGGAAATTTTATAACGTATCCATTAAACTGCTTGGCCAATTTGATGAACTGTACCCAACCGCTATAGTACTTTCGTCGATTTTGATCTCCTCCGGCAATGCCTTTGATGAGTTCGGAACGTCCGCCCGCTTGCTTGAATTTAAAGCCTTGGATGGAACGACCCGCTCCCGGGCACCAAAACCCGATGGCGTTTGTCGGAATATCTCCTTTGCTGTAATAGAGCATCAATCTTCCTCCAGACGATGGTTCAAAAATAAGGTAGCACCCTTCTGGTCCTTCTAGATCGGGTACCATTCCATTTTCCGTGGCCATTTTTGTTTTCCTGTTTTGCTGTTGACGATGAGGTTGCTGTGATGACTTGAATGAAAGTTGTGAAGGAAACTTTGATCAACGGTTCAACTATACGGTAGTCGTGAACTTCTTTTTTGATAGTCCGGTTTGGTCCGAGAACAAGATAGGTTCGACTGGGATGCAACTCTCTGAAAAACCTGGAAAGACGTTTCATGTGTTTGTTAGTAGACAGTCGACACCCATTTTTTTATCAATTTTCATTTGTGGCATTGGGTTCATGTGGATCATCTGTTGTATCACAGTCATCAGTTATTACAGTTATCAGTTTTTACTGTTAATCGTTGTCCCGATGTCAGGTACATCGTACCGGGTGATTTTTATGACACGTAGTACCCTCAACCTTATTATGTTGCGGTGTCGACAAAAGAAAAAAATAATTATAAATGGAATCGAATCATTCGACCTGTTCATGTGAGTTTTTTTCAAAAAAAAAAAAAAACGTTGGCTTCTGCTCCGGTTTAGCTACGGTACGGTATGTACTAGCTAGCTACTACTACTAGCACGAGTGGAACGAATCTTGAAAATTAGTCGGCGACGTTCTCTCACTTCCTTCCTGTTAAGCACATGATAATGGCTTTAAGGACATCCACATTCTCGAGATTCCGATTTTTTTACTGCATGGGAAAAAAAGGCCCTATCGAAACTACGGAGTCCATGGGTACTTCCATTCTTCCGCGCTGCAACGCCACATTCACATGGAACGAACCTCTTACTCCCAAAGCATGATTTTTTCAAGAATCAACCAACTTTATCAACAACAACAAAATCCAAGCTCCGAATTGTCAATCAAAAGCAGTAGTAATACACTAGTAGCAAGAAGAGACTCTACCTTTTGCTGAGACCTGAAAGTACAATCTTTGATTATAATTTCATTGAAATCATGACAAGTGTTAAAAGTAACTCGCCATTAAAGAGCGACGGTAATGATGACCATCTTGATCGAGACTCGTCATCATGTTGCCAAGCAGGGAAGAAACGCAGGGTTAGTGATGTCTCTGAAAAGAACACAAAGACAGTCACATTTGCGGATGATTCAGAAATTCAAGAAGTTCTTCATAATGCTGACGTAACCACAGAAGATAGAAAAGCAATGTTCATGACCGATGCGGATCAGAAAAGGATTTTCTTAGATATTTCCAAGACGATCCGTTATGCAAAAGCGTTCGAACAAAACCGACTGAATGGTTTCAACAGCAACCCAGATTCTGCTTCAACACCGGTCAAAATCGAGGGAATTCGAGGCCTCGAGTGTATGATACAGCAGCGCAATTCCGGTCGATCGAAACGAATGAGGAATGCCGTGGTTGCAGTTTTAGATCGTCAACTTACTGATCCAATTGATGAAAGCTGGCTATCCACATTCTACCGTCCTATGTTGAAAGAATCCGAAATCCTCGCTAGAAAACGAGCAATCCGGGATGAAGCAGAGGCCAGGGCGGCCAGATCTGCTACGAGGCAAGCCCGTGGAAGTAGAAGTGGTGGCGCAGCTGCTGCGAAAACGGGTTGCCGACCGACCAAAACCCGAAACAAGCCAAGAACTGTCGCGGATAATAACAGGAAATCTGCCAGTCACAAACGTTTGCCTGTATGATGATACATGGAGAATGGGACAAAGATACTCCCGACAAGTGTACAAATAGTATAAAAAAGGTTTCATCTGTTTCAGTTTTCGAGATGCAACTTTTTTTTATGCATGAAGATGAATGGGTCATTTTCACTCAAGACTACCATTCAATCGTTCGATCATTCTTTTCTCACTTGTTCGTTGTCGTGTAGCTTATTGAGAAATCGATTGTATTTATCAAGAGTGCGTCTCTGTTGTTTATCCAGTCTATAGGGACTCTCGTACGAGCCATGATGGATGGCAGGGCACATCTTGTATATCTGATCCTCGTCCACTAACCCTTCGCAAAGATGGTAACCGCGTAATGGAAGGTTAGTCAAGAAGAATTTCGTGAAATTGCCTTGAGTTATCCTCATTTGAGACGACTCGGATTGCCCGGAAGAGATGTCTTTGGTATCTAGATCACAAAGACACCGTCGAAAGGTCTCCGCCAGTACGGCCCTTTCCCAAGTCTTTTCCCTGCGGGGTTTGTAAGCACGACGTTGTTGCTTGTAAAACGAGTGCAGCGACTCTTTCACTTTTGACAATGCGTCGGTAATATATTCATGGTTTTTCCTGTGTGATTTCCATGTAGGATCGACTTTGGACGATCTTAGCATTTCCCAAAAACGTTTGGAACCGGAAAACAGCGGGGCCATGTTTGAAATCGTATCGCTTGTTGATGCCTGTCGGCGGAGTTTGTAGTTGAGTTCCCGATCACTAGTGACAAAGGCCATAGATTTCCAGTCGGCGGCTATATTATTGAAAAACCTCAAGATGTACTCTTTGGATTCGTGTAGGAGCACGTCGTCGGCCCGTTTGGCGAGGCCCGAAAATAGAACCACCATTTCCAGCTGAGGTGCGGACATGGATTTAGCATCTAAAGACAAGCATCTTGCCCAAACAAAGGGCATCTGTCCGTGATCCCATACCAGTACAGCCTTGGTGATTTTAAAATCCCAACAAAATTCTATGATGGAGTCATGAACTTCCAATGGAGTCCATTCAAATCTTCCCATGCCACGGAGATTGTTCCCATCGACCCATAGAATCGCATCATCGCCGTTTGCTTTGCTCCATTCCTCGAAATTCTTTTGAATCTTGGCGACGCCTCGTTCTGTTCGCCGTCGATGGCAACGGTCGTCCTGAAGAGTGGAAGAGTGAAGGTTCTGGAGAACAAGCGCGAAAGATATCTGGGAGAGCGATGACGAGCAAATCCACACAGCAACTAGACACAAGACACAGCCACGAATGGATGGATCCCTTCTCATGGCATCGGATGAGAATGCGAGCTTCGATCCTTTTCGTTTGTTTTTACCTTACTCCGGGTGTCCGGTGTTCGAATGCTGTTTAGACTCTCCGATCTCTCTGTGCAACGCTGACAATGAAAAATCCACAATTGGTAGATTTCGAGTGGCTTAAATGATTTTATATTGAAAATATACGTCGATGATAAGAAAGCAATCTATGCAGTCATAATGACCGGGTGGATTTCACGCAAAAATGAGTTCCTGTGACATGACGAATATTATTACAAAACACCGCATGATTCGACAATGATCTTTCGTAGGTACCCATCATATCCACGTACCCACTCCACATGTTCTTTCGTATGTACCCATCATAGCCACATACCCACTACAGATGTATATCTGCCAAACGAAGGTATTTTGATCTATCCAGAAGGTATTTCTATCTAGCTTGTCCGATTGGTTCATGGACAGCGTACCACGGATGGAAATTCCAAACACTACTATAGATGAACTAGTTCCCAATGCGACGACTGCACCAGCAAAACTTTACAGCACGAGTGGCCTTACCCGAACCAATCAGAGAATGAACATTGGTATACATACCAATCGGTTCCCGTACCATGTTTTTTTGCTTTACTGTTAACTTGGGAACAAACAATGTTGGTTTCATATTGGTTCTGGTACAGCACAACTTTACACGGTTAGCATTCCGTCACAATACAATAGTGAAAAAATCTGTCTTGTCCCTTTGCTGCAACAACAAAACAATGATATTGAATCCAACAAAGGATATCCTCAAAGACCAAGAAGCGGAACATCGAAATGTTTTATTTGCACGAAGAATCACACGATTTGAACCTTCTTCTGTCTCACTTGTGTATGATGATGGATGAGGAATTGAAGGAACAATGCAAATGCACTCGTCATGTCCTTCATGGCTCCCAGCAGCTGGTAAATCAGTGACAACCTGCATGAGAGACAACGATGCGGGCATTCCTTCCTCAGGTTGCCGTAGCAGAAACGAGTCACGACGGTTGCTGCCTCATCTTCCTAATAAGACCGATGAAGCCCTTCTTCGATCTTTGGGAACCATCCCTATCATTCCTGTCGATGTGTTGTGCTTTTTCTGTTGCCCATTCGTCAAACCTGGACGCCTGCCGCCGCATCTTATAATTTGTTCCCCAGTATGAGCATGAACAAACAACCTTCGTTTCACATTCCAAGGATCGATATAGTACTAATTCGTTGTCTGGAAACAATCCCATTTCTTACTGTCGATGCGAGTTATTTCCCTACTGCCTATTTGCGAATCCTGGGATCACGTATCCGTCATATGCAAGAATATATATTTTTCCCGTCCATGTCGCCTTTACTTCTTTCGCTCACGTATGCATCTTCTTCTTTACTGTTGTCTGTGAAACGGATTGTTTTGTACAGCTTCGCATCGTTACGCCACAAATCGATTCAAAGAAACGGTGATGGCTCATTGTCTTTGATCCTTCGTTGCCGTCCCTACATATGCCTAAAAAGTGTTTGATGAATGTTACCTTCACTCAAATGGTTTCCGGCTGGTCAGTTTTATTTCTCTTCTTCACCCGGATCCTCTCCTTTGCCGCCCGCAAAGCATTTGTAACGGCCATGTGGCTGCTTGCTGACTTCGAATTGCATTTCTTTTTCGCTGGGATTTTGTTGCCCAGAAGAGAGAGCTTCTCCCGGTGTTGCATGTAAGCGCTCTGGAAACACCATCGCTTGAAGTAATACTCCCTGCAATCACAGTGAAAGTATTCGATGGGCGGATTAGTCCCCGTCCAAACCGACTTCCTCACGTGATGGAACCTTGCAGTCCGAGACAACAGGACATCACGGATGTCTTTGTTCTCATTCTCCATACACGTATTTTCCTCGACTTTACCTTCTAAGGCCATCTCCATTTTCTCAACGTCCTCTTCCGTTATTGGCAGTGCCAGATACGTCAATTCATTCACTAGCCATCCACCACCGTATTCCTTTATGTCTACATTAGGGTCTAGCAGCGACTGGAACTCCATGAATTGGTCGTTCTTGAAAGCCTTTTCATAGTTGACAACGGGAAGGCCCGAACTGGGGTAGGAAAGATCTGTGCTTGCTTGATACACAAGGACAACGAACTCTTTGGTTAGACACTGGAACAAAGTTTTACCAGTTTCTATGTATCCGAAAAAGTTTGCCGAACCCTTGATGGCAAGATTGTGCCTTTCCATCGGGTTGTTGCAGGGGACACAGCCGTGTTTTCCGCTGGCAGTGTAATGCCAGTTGGCGAAATCGGGGTTGTCAATATAGGTCTTCGCAAAAGTGGCGGCCATTGCCCCCTCACCATCAATCTCCCACTGCTCCTTAGTGAGATGCCACATTTTCTCTTTTTGTTTCACGGTTTTGCAGCGTGCCAATCTTTTCACAGCTGGTTCTGCCTCATCTGTCAACCACTGAGGTTTCTGCGTCTTTAGTTTGGCTGCATACAGTCCATTTCCACTGCGACCGTCCATCTTGAATTTTCTTATGATATGTGGGTAGCATGACAGTAGTGGTGTACTGGGGAATGCAGTTTTCACCGAATTGGGGAACACCGGAGTTGCATCGGACACAATCCCGCCTTTGAAGCACACATTCTCGATCCCAAACAGGGAATGCAGAGCGACTTTCAAGTTCAGGAACCCATGGAGCGCTACAGTTTCTCTCTCCCCTTCTCCCAATATGTACACCAGGGGGTGAAAAGTCCGACTGAGCGTCGAGTCGGAGAAGCCATTGACTCCAAGGGTGATTAGCTTGTACGATGAATTCGAAATTCCGTGAGTCCCATCGACGTTTGCGCAAACCTCCCACTTCATTTCCTCGCACCAAATTGCGTTGGCCAAGAGGGCGATGCTACTGAAAACGACCGTCCCGCCTCTTGTACCCAAACCTGTTGTATGGACTCCCTCCCTGGACTCGTGTAGGTACCGCCATCTGCCATTCTCCGTGACTTCATCACTATCTAGGACAATAAGATCTCTTTCCGGTAGCTTTTCATAAAATCCCAAACCACACAAAACACCTGAATCCCGAAGAATCGAAGCCATGGTACGAATCCAACCGACTTCTCTCCAACGAATGGGTTTCCAGTGGATTTCTTTCAGTCTTTCATAGTTGATTCGGTGTAACGTGATGTATTCCTTTATATCACCGCTGTACTGAATCCTTGTGACTGTTGGGGCAGACTTCCTGCTGGTTTGGTTTGCTTTCTTCCTAAAACGCACCAGAGACATTATTTGCTTCCTTAGGATGTCAACGGTTGGCCCAACATTCATAAAGAGGGGGTGGTAGTTAAATCGATTACTAACCATTGTTGCTGCTTGGCTGGGTCCTATGTTTGGGCTGACACGCATGACATCGTCTACGGCCATCAGAACACTGAAAGGCAACCCAGGTTTCTTTGGATACTTGTCCGAATCCCACTGCCCGCCACAACGTCTGGTTCCTTCTTTGTAGGAGTACCATGCCATCCAGTCAATGGGATCGTGATCTTCATGTTTAGAGTAGTCGTCAATCAACACATAAGCTGGCCCAGACGACAAATCCCTGTTGGGCGACCACACCAACATGTCACATTGGCATGCCTTGTCGTAGCACTTGTATTGGCGAATGTACCAACTTGGAGGTATGCCCGCAGTACTCCCGAAGGAAACACGAGTACCGGAGGAAACACGGGTACGAACTGACACAATGGCTGGACCGAGATGGTCCAGCGCTTCTGCCACATTCGAATGGCATGTTTCCCTCGCACCGTGCGTTGATTTCCTTCGTTTTTGGGAAGTGTCACCGTCCCCAGCCTTACAATACTCGTCGTTAGATTGTGTGTAAAGTAGACCATCGGCACGGTCACTAGTAGGCGTATTTTGGGTATTTTCCGGTCTAGCATCAGCCGCCACCATTCGGTTCTCCGGCGTCTTCTGGTTCCAATAATACGAAACGGCCGCTCCTATGAGAGAGTACTGCTCATCCTGCCGGGGTACGAACATCTTCGTGTTATCCACGAAGCTTTTCAACTCCTTCGCCTGCGGTGACCCAACGCTATCCGAGATCGACGCAGCGACGAAACGGGTCTTGATTTCTTCCGGAAGAAAGCTCATCTGCATCACATCTTGATGCGCCTTTCGCAAAGATGGAACATCCTCTTTACGCTGGAGGGGGAGATCGGCTGTCTTCTGCGCAAAAGAATCCATGCTGCTCGCTGGAGAATGAACGGACGATGATTGGTTGCGGTGGAAGTAGTAGATTAGTCGACAAGGGAACGATGGGCGATGGCACAAAAGAAACAAGTTTTCCAGAATTTTTCTACGGAAACATTGAGATAATGAACACATCCTGCCCTGGCATGAAGTTTGTTGGCGGGAAACATTTTTGGTTTAGATTACGTTTCGGTCAATTTCCATAGTCAACGTCGAATCAATGGGCTGGAATTGTGTGGTTTGTAATACTTTATTTGCGGAAAAATGAAATGTTTCCAGCTGTGAATCACGCAAATCCTCTGCAAAGAAGAAGTTTGCCGATGCTACATCTACAGCCACGAATATCGTATTGGTTTAAACAGATACAAGCCTGGAATGTCTTGCGTTCCGTTGAAGGGCAATTCATGGTAGAGAAATTTGAATACGGGAGCGAGCCTGACGTGGATTTAAGAGGAGAAGTCAGTTGAGAGAATTTCAACCGTTCAAATGAGTCTGGAATGGCGGCAATTTTAGAGGCATGTGAGCAACGTACCGGATGTGATTGTCAGATTTGTCAAACAACATTGCATTTGTTTGCGGAAAGACTGTCCACTGTCCATTGCTTCATTCACTTTCAATTGCAATTTGGTGTTTCCGTGCATTTGCAAGATGGAGAGAGCGGCACCAACAAAGGTGCGCAGTGGTAAAAATGGTGAGAATAATTGTCACGACGGCAACATGTTTGTGAAATGTATCGACTCAGAGATCTTACGTATGATTTTCTGTTTCAGGCGGCACAGAACTGACGTACACTGCGGCAGCCAAAGTTCTTCAAGCCTGGAAATGGGGTGGCCAGAAGGTGGAATATGGACAATGGGCAACAACCTACGACTTTGGCCGACAACGATTGTGGGCATGAAAGCTAAAATCCGGTTGATGTTGAGGTTGCTCAGACGTTCATAAGACACACAATCGATGGAGTCATTTGGCATACGATTCGGTGGGAATGTGGTGAGGGTGACAATTGAACAATGGCGAAGGTAAGCGAAAACTGTTACATTTTCGTTATTGACAATCACAACGTTGAATTGAAATACATCTTTCTAACCGCAACCCAATAATTCATCGATTTACAGGAAAAGAAAGGCAACGGGGGGAGCCATCATACAGCCGCCCAGTGAGGCTGACTCTTGTGATAATGACTTCCCTTGGTTATGCTAGTGGTGTCGCCTACGGATGATTCGGACAATGCCCTACCATTGCTTAATGAACAGACTGATGGCAGCGTCAAAGAAGAAAAGCAGGACAGAAAACAAGTAGCCGAAAAGTACTGGGGGGGGTGTAAATTGAGGGGAAGACAGAAAAGGTGGGCCATGACACCATAAGTGTTATGGTCATTTTTGGTCGTTAAGTAGACGTAGACGGGTAAATAATAGTTAAGTAAAATTGTCACGGTGGATATCCCCTGGGCCTCTTTGGTAGATTTCCCCCCTGTGCGTTCAACAGAGAAGAGTTTTTTGTTGGATGATGACAGATCGAAACCAATCACCTTTTCGAATAATTACGACTTAAGGAGTACTTCGTATTAGTCACGGGCAACCAAAGTCCATTACATACATTTTGTCGAAGTGTTAAGTGTGCTCACTGTTTTGACTTAATGACGTCTTGATCGAGTCATGAGGTTCGCTGGAAGTCAATGCGAAGGACGAAGGACATCAATCGAATCACGTCTGGACTTGAGCGAATATCGATGACCTGGTGGTGCATAGATATCGATCGATCGTAATCTTCAACGGCATCGCTACTTTCCGCTTTGTTGGAATGACGCGAACGCACAACTCTCGTACTGTAACACGTGTAGTTGTGTCGTATACTCATCACGTAACAGATTCCCAAAGGAAGAATCTCGCGTCAACACGTCTACGGTAGGCCAGGTCTAATAACCAGTGGTCCACCGAGAGAAAACAAAAACCGTCGCTGTTTCGTTACTAAAACGTTCCGCGCATCAACCAGTGTACCCCTA
Organism: Nitzschia inconspicua; assembly: GCA_019154785.2. Taxonomy (NCBI): domain Eukaryota; phylum Bacillariophyta; class Bacillariophyceae; order Bacillariales; family Bacillariaceae; genus Nitzschia; species Nitzschia inconspicua. The sequence goes on along the minus strand of JAGRRH010000007.1, from coordinate 3,928,465 downwards.
CCAGCATTACCTACCTAATCATTCGAATTCGCTACACTCTCTCGAGAAAAAGGTGACCAGTTTAAAGCAGTATTTTTCACATCTGCATCACTGTTTCGTTACCACAACTACTACTTACGTTACTCGAGTACACACCACACAGATAGAATGGCTCCACTCCAGCGAGTGGACAACTGTCTCATGATGGTGGAGGACGGTACTGATCGCTCGTTGCAATCGGTTTCCTCCACTGAGACCAACACAAATGTCCAACCGCCCTCCAAGGTCATTCGATCGAAGAAAACAGTTCAATTTTCTCAGTTCAGTCTCATGTACTCTATTCCCAATCTTGATTCTTTCACAGAAGAAGTTATCAATGATTCTTTTCTCACTGATGAAGACTATGACCGCATCCAAATGGAGAACGAGATCACTCTCGCTTATATGCATCGGGGAATCTACCCTGACGATGACCAGCTCTACTTTCGGGGCTTGGAGAACGGAATGGCCAACATCTACGCTGAAAAGAAGAGACTCGCAGCTGAAGCTGTGGCGGCCGTCTTGATGAGACAGGCTGAGAAAAGGGATGTCAGCGCTGACCCGGCATGGGCTAATGCCTACGCAACTCGCTTCAGCTACCAGTCCATGGTCAATGCCTTCCGCATCGGAGCATGGGATGCTCAAGCCTCTCAGCAAGTCAGATGATGTGGTTTTTGTGCCAGCAACAACTACAAATACTGCATCAATCTGTCCACTATCATACCCTTCCAATACGAACTTTCCACTCGCACGCTTACTCACATCTGAAGCAATAGAGTCATGCGCACCACCACCACACGCTACGGGGATTTACATCCACATAGAATTTTGAGAATCACACTAACAATAGAACATCAGCGCATCCCACAATGAAGACTACCTTTTTGTAGCTATCAGTTTAATCGTTCTAGCTAGGTACTGACTGTGAGTTCCGTGATGTAGTTACAGTTAGTAAGGACTCATTTCCTCTCAAGGTGGAACCCCAAAAAAGTGCACCGCTCGTTCGTTATCACTACTGACTGCTACTGTTCCTTTGGTCCACACTATTCCACTGGGAGGATTCTTGTTTTCCAAACTGGCGGATATACCCCACTCTTTGACTGTAGTAATCTTGATACCGCCCTTTCCTCCCATTGCCGCATACTTTCCACCTTTGTCGAATACCAAAGCGGTAACAGAATCGAGTTCATCCTTGATGGTTGCAACCAGTTTCTGCTTGCGGAGGTCCCAAAACTTGACCGCGGCAGACTCGTGAGCAACTGCGACATGATATCCGTTGTTGGAGAATGCAATAGCAGTCACCGCATCTGATTCCTCTCCATCCTGGGGGGAAAAAAACATACGGTAAGTTGGGTGTGCTTGGTTTGTCATGAACAGACGAAAAGATACACTTACCTTCAGAACCGCCGCTAGCTTCTTGTTCTTAAAGTCCCAGAAAAGCGATGCCCCTGACTTATTTCCGATAACGTACAAAAGGCCATCGGGATGCAACGCACCACAAGTGTAATCTTCTTTCTCCTCTTCGTCGGAAGTAAAGGTTGAAATGTGTTGGAGTCGTTTTTCTTGCGCTATCCAACATGCAAGAACAAAACGGCCGTCCGACGTTGCTGCACAGATATGTTGCTTCGTCGGGAGGATACCAAGGCCGACAACGCGAGCTCCCAGAGCCAGTTCTCCTGAAAGACCAGCATCTTCACCGAGCGCAAATACTGCAACCTTGCCCTTGGCGTCTCCCGCAGCAACCATTTCCGTGGAAATGTCGATGCTAGTACCTACACTGCCAAAAGGAAAAGTATGAAGGATCACTTGATCCTCTTGATTGTAAACTACAAGTTGCTTGTCTTTTCCTGCTGTGGCAATCAAATTGGATGCGGGTTCACGTGTTTGAGCCATGCACGGTATTCCTTTGTTGGTGGATTTATGCCAGGCCTTCGTGTCAATTTCGGCAAATTTGGAAAGATCTTCTTGGGAGGGAGCTTCCGCGGCGCTTGCCTTTAGGATTGCCTTTCGGTTGGCCATAAGTTTTCCACATTCATCCGATATCATTTCGAAATCATCGGCAGGAATGTCGTTGGAGAGAGGGTCCGCGGAAGGATCCAGGCGACGCCGCTTCGGTTCTGGCTCATCCGCCTCTTCTTGTGACGATGGCTCCAAACGCTTGACACCATTTCCACCGGACTTCCCGACGCTAGCGTTCCAACGCTCCAACTCTTGCCTGGCAGCATCCCGTTCTTGAGCCAATCTTGCCACAACTCGAACGGCGGCATCATTTTGATAAAGCGCCTGACTGAGTTCCCTACGCGTGTCTTCCAGAGCCTTGCGTGTATCAAAAAGTTCTAATACGAGCGCATCATATTCTTTCTGTACAAGGTGCAGCATATTCGGTAGGGACGTAGCCTGGGGGCGTGGTGGTGCAATGGCTGGGGCTTGCCCTCCTTGCGGTTGAGAGGGTTTGGCAAGAGTCACTAACTGGTCTTCCGTTAAGGGTAGCTCCCGAATCGTCTCGAATGGATCCACGCCCCCATTTTCTGCTAGTTTTGTCAGCAACAGTCGCTTGATACAAATATGACCCGATGGAGTGACAACAACTTCATCGGCTGTGGAAGCCAGGGATTCACCCGAGATTTCGCATGTAAAGGGCATGATGATGTTGGATTGCACGGTTGGACAAACGCGGTTGCCCTTGCCGTATTTTCTGTTTGCTTAAACGACTGTAATTTGAACGCTAGAATATGACCCTATAATGGAAGTCTTTGGCATATACAATCCAGCAAAGTAAGTTTGGATCGATTGTCGAAACACTGCTGCTGTAAGCATTTACTTCGAGTATTTTATTCTTGTCTGCTACCACTTCGACGTAACCCCGTGTGTGGCCTTGTGTTGTGTTGGCTGTGTCGTCGGTCGCCGAGACTGTTCGACGGACGGACGTTGATTTCAAGATACAGATCTACCGTAGAGATAGAGTTATGTGCCTAACGGTAGCCGCCTGGTAGATTACAGTAAGTAAATACCACTACAACAACCACAACAAAAAATTTGGTATACTCCGTAGTAATAATGTTATTGAGGACTGGAGAACCAGCTCATGACTACGGGTTCGTAATTGGCTTGCTCCTTAGCCATCGCCTGCTACCTTCTACTAGTTTCTACTTACGACTAGTACAGTCAATTTTCTTTGCCTTTTCGTGCGAACAATCCCAAGTTTTATCTAAAAATCTCTAGTTTCTATTCCATGATGATGATATTCCTCAGCATGATTGTATCATAGTTGGCCCGTTCCATTCCTGATGTACTCGAGGGTTGGCAGAAATGGCAACACCGTTCTTAGCTGTGTTATGTTATCGGTCCATGATCTGATTCATTGGTGGTCGAGTGAATCGTTCCAGTTCTTCAGTAGACCAAGCTCGTTCCTGATCCTGCAATGCTAGTTTACGCGCTCTCTCCAAGGCCTTGGCGGATATTTTGGCATACTCGGCCGCAATTCTTTCCTCGTCACGTCCCTTTTTCTGATTGTGAAAGACAGCGTCGAATGCAATGCCTCTTCTGGTTGATGATTCGACTTTTCCGGGACGTGTGTAGACCTCCAATCCTCGCAATATTTCATTGGACTCATCCAATGCATCCTCGCTGCCAGATAATCTATCATTGTCGTTTTGAGTCACCAAAGCTCGCAACTCCAAACGAATGGAAAGCAACTCGTCGTTACTCATAAACATAGCTTCCTTTTCTTCCTGTTCAAGACACTTAAAACTGGGGATGGGGATGATTCTCGCCCTAGTATTGAACGTCACACTTCGTTGACGTGGTCTTTTCATTGTATAGACTTCGGGCTTGATGTCTGCAGCGTCGTCCTCGTCGTTGACGACAGAGAAGGACAGACAAGAGGCATCCGAACTTTGACGGGACAGCCGGAAACTAGACCTTTCGTGGAATCCAGCAACCATTTTGTGGCAATGTGGCAATGTGGCAAGTGTGTTCTACTCAAACACCGAAGGGTACAAACGGGGTGGAGAGTGTAGAGGGTTCTTTGGAAAGTCTCTGCATGTAATGCTTAAAGTTGCTTCAGGACAGACCACTTAGCTCGGGTAACTTAAAATGTGTCCAAAAAGTTAGTAAAAGAGATTTTCTCAGAGAAGCAAGACCCTGTTGTAAGAGTCGCGGCAACAGAATGATTTTGTCGTCCTGAACGTCTGCAATTTCCAGACTTGCAGTGTGGTTTGTGGTCACACGGTCACACCGAAACTGTGACGAGGAGAATGCACGATAGAGCCTCAGCAGGAAACTTCCAGAAACGTGAAACTGCGGTTTGATTGAAACTCCGATAAAATAAAACGTCTCGACCAATTTTCATTTTGAACATTTGAACGGCTTCTCGCACCCCTTCGTAAGCACGACTTAACTGTAAGTACGTCTCACCCCACTTTCTTGCGGAAGGTGTGATGTGGCGAACCGACGAACGACAGTGTTGGATCAGGAGTGATGTGACGTCAAACAAACTGGTTGATTAACTGTAAGTATTACCGTATACCATAATACGTGCATGTTATTATGTTGTACAGATCTCGCGCGCACAAGCAAGCTTCGGAAGATCTTCATTGACCTGAGACGAACTATGATACACAGGAACACTTCCGCAAGAGACCCAACCGATACAAATAATCATGACCGTACTTCTACAGTTACCGGTACTACGTTTTACGTCGTACGAAGTAGATGATAGTGGAAACGATCCTCACATGACAGACAAATCGAAAAGAACAACCATAATCACGAAACGTATCATCAGGCACTGGTTCTGGGCTCCCACTTCTACTTCTTGCTTGCTTCTTTGTCAGATCCGCATAACATCTTTTAGGTAGAATACCCATATACGTCTAAACTACTTTGGCTGGTGACAAGAGTCTTATCGGATTGCGACTTCTCTTTGTTTTTCGGATCTTCGAAGTTCTCGATTCTCGATCTCTGCAGGAACTTTCCGCATCACAAGTAACGGTCGTCACTGGCTTATTTTTGTGTCGGTCCACTTGTCTATGACCGACTCTTCTGACATTGCTGATTTTTGTCGACCACCAAGAATGACAAGAACCAACCACGCCGGTCCGGCGTCGTTGATGAAGGGGAAACTATACCATTCAACGTCTGGAAATGGCAACTGGCACGTTGCTGACACCGTTTCCGACGAAGTTGGCAACGTTCACGAAGTAAATGACAAAGTCGTAGTCGCTTCTGATGTCACCCAAAGCGCGTCCTCTGCGAAAATGGTGGGGAATGACAACGGAAAACAGATGATTGATTTCCTCAAAGACGATCCACGTGAGATGACGTTGGGTCGCCGGATCGCTTTGAGCTTGATAGATAAGAAATGGTACAATCCTCGAGCTGGAGAGGATGACACAGAAGAGCAGACCAGTGCTGACATGGAAGGAACATTACGAACGACAAGCGATGCTCTCGAAAATGGAGCAACCACTCCGACGCGACAAAAGATAGACGACTTTGACGCCATGATGCACAACAGAAAGCCGTCGTTGGCAAAAGCGTGGGCATATTTTGAGCATGTTGCTCTCTACCGATATCTCGTTCCAGAAGATGAAAAAGAGAAGCAAAAGAAAAACATTTGTGTGCGTGCCTTTCGCAAGTTCTTTTGCAAGGGCGACAAAAAACTTGAGAGGGCCGAGCCAGGTAAGTTGACGTCGAATTTTCTATCCTCTGGCGTTTCTCGCTCTGAAGTCGTCTAACTTTCGTGTTGTAGGAGAGAGTGACGACCCCACTAGGTTGTATTCACCTTTTTTCACGCCTCACAAGCAACTCGGCGATTTTGGGCTTGGATTGGGACTGTATTTTTCTACCCTTCGTGTCATTACATTTATTACCCTCATCGCAGGACTTATCAGCTCTTACAACGTCATGTATTTTGCAAGTGACATGTACTTGCCTCAGGAATATCAAGAGGAATTACCGTTCCTGCTGCGTGGGTCTGCTATTTGTACCAAAAGAACTTGGGTCCCTTGCGATGATTGTGAGTGTGAAGTCAGTGGGCGATCGTTTGGAACGTTTCCTCCTGAAAGATGTGCTCGTGAAGTCAATGGCACTCGAACATTCATTCTTCGAAACGACTGCGATGGAACTCCATGGCAACTTGGTGCCACAAATTTTGCAAGTGTCATTTGGCTACTACTCTCGACCATGGCCTTGGGGTATTACTTGAAGCGGCAAGAAATTCAGTTTGATGAAGATGAGCAGACAGCGCAGGACTATTCTGTTCTAATCACCAATCCTCCAGCAGATGCAAAAGACCCAGATGAATGGAAGAAATTTTTCGAAGACAGCTGCGATGGTGCTCATGTAACTGTTTGCACAATTGCTGTGGACAACGATTTCTTAGTCCGGACGTTAGTGGAACGACGAGAGCGACTGCGCACCATCAGCAATATGCAAGAACCAGACAGCAGTATGAGAATGTTGGATCTGGCCAAAGTTGCTGCGGAAGAGGAGAGGAAGAGAAGCCTCTGGGGCAGACTTATCGCCATGGTTGCACCAGGGATCCCGGAGCATTTTTCTCGCGTTGTTGCTCTAGACGCCAAAGTCGAAGGATTGGCCCAGCTGGACTATCCTGTCACTAATGTTTTCTTGACGTTCGAGACTGAAAAAGATCAACGACATGTTCTTTCAAGCCTCTCTGTTGGTTCGGCCAAAGCCAATCGAAATGACATTCGGGCAGTGAAGGATCCCAAACATTTGTTTCGTGGGAAGTACGTCTTAAACGTCTGTGAACCTGATGAACCAAACACTGTCCGTTGGCAAGATTTGAATGCTGGTGCCTGGCAAAAATTCAAAGAGACGGCATTCACAACGTTTTGCACTCTTGTTGCTATTGTTCTCGTCGCCGTGCTTGTGAATCTTTCAAACGATTCCTCGACAGTTGGAGCAGCATTCACTATTGCTATTTTCAACACTTTGTTTCCCATGTTTGCTAAAGCGTTGTGCAATTTTGAGTCCCATCCCTCTGAGGGTCTCAAGCAGACCAGTCTTTATTTCAAGATTGCAGCTTTTCGATGGGTCTCAACGGCAGTGGTGATTTCTATCATTACGCCATTCACAAACACGTTGTCCCACGAAAATGGATTGGTTTCGCAAGTCTATGCCCTGTTTTTTGCCGACATCGTGACAACTAATGCGCTGCAACTGTCCGATATTGTAAGTAACACCTATCCTGTGCAACTTCATACACACAACACATATTTGCACCTGACTTGACTATTTGTTTCTCTCAGATGGGTCACATAAAGCGCCATTTGCTGGCTCCACGTGCTGCAACTCAAGACGCTATGAATTTGAATTTTCAGGGAACAGAGTATGAATTGGCAGAACGCTACACAGACATGACCAAGATCTTGTTCCTTTGTTTGTGGTATTGTAGCGTCTTCCCAGGGTCATTTTTCTTGTGTGCTTTCTCTTTGGGAGTCAAGTATTACGTAGACAAATTTTGCCTGATGAGAACCTGGAAGAAAGCTCCTCAGCTCGGCACAACGATTTCAAGATTTAGCCGTCGTTACTTTTTTACTATTGCTATCGCAGTGATGGCTGTCATCTCCAGCTATTACTGGAGTGGTTTCCCTTTTGACAACATATGTCCGAACGATTCGATCAACTCTACATATGTCGATTCTGTCACTGTGCTTCCTAAGAATGTATCCGAACTTCGATTTGCATTCAACGTTACCTTCACCGAGGAGGATGTGGATTACCGCTTCTGCAACCAAAACTTCATGGCAATTGGAAGTGGTCCAACTTTTCCGTTTGTTCCAACCATGACCACTGATGTAACAGACCCCTCCAATTGGAGTAAGTCTTCTTCTGATTCCTCTCTGGTATAACTACCTAACCTATGCATCTCATATTTTCTGCTCTCAATCAGTGACTGACGATCAGGTTATCACAACTGCATATTTTGGTTGGGCAGCAGTTGGAATCTTGGTCATTGGTAAGGGTCATTTTTGGTACTTGATGTACTTCTCATCATCTTCAATCTCACTGTGTTTCCTCTGCAACTAGTTGTCGTCAAATTTGTGTACGGATGGTTGGTCATGTTCTTGGACCAGTACCGCAACAGCTATTCGGCAGTTGGTGATGACCAAGGAATTCACTACAGTGACGTCACTTCTCGCAGTGCCTACATCCCCCAGGTATTCAGTGGCATGTTCTCTTATCCGTTGATTGCTTGCAATACAGAAAAGATCGACGAAGAGCTTTTTGACTGGACGTAAGTTGTCAGAGGTTGTTTATGATACGTTTTCGGAGATGTGTTGCTCATCCATAGACTCATTCGTGTGTGTAGCGACCCGGACCGTTCCTTTGGATATTACGACTTGTCGAAAGATGCGGCAAAGCTCTTGGCAGATCTTCATCTGGAAGAGATCCCCGGATTTTCTGTAGTCAAGCACTATCCACCTGAGAAATCTGGATGATGTCTGAATGGTTTTAAAGTTGGATGTCTGGGCTGTCTCTGCTTTTACAAGATAATATGAATATTGTCTTCTCGATGCTTCTAGAATATGCAAGCACCTATTATAGTTGCGATTAAATTTCAATGGTGTTAGTTTCACAAAAAAGTCTGGCTTCCATTTTTTCAGCTTCCGAGGCAGATTGTATTTTTTCCCAAACGATGTCCCAATCCTGAACATTTTTCAAAGCCAAAATGGCTCGGCGATTGACATTTTTGAAGTGGCGCAACTGGGTCTCACGTCTCCTCTCATCTTGTTCGCTATTTGCGATGTGCCGGCACATCTCGTCATACGCCACAAGAATGGTCCACTGGCAGATCAGAGCGTATCGAAACCACTCTTTCAGAGTGTCGTGAGAAACTCGATCCTTGAGACCCGGCTCGAAGAGCAATAGCAGTCGATGGTATTCTTTTACCAGGATCTCAGCATCCGATGCTACTTGATCATTGGTGCTCACTACCAGGAAAAAGACGAGGTCGATCATTGGGTTTGCGAATCCAGAAGTCGCCCAATCAACTAGGTACGGCCGTAAGTCGTCCGATGTACCTTTCTGTACTGGAAAGAGAAAGTTGCTGATATGGAAATCGCCATGGATAAGTGTAACTCGATGTCGGTGAACTGCATCATGAAGGTCTCGAATCTTGATGGTTTCCAATTTTTGGCAAAATTTAGTTATGAATTGTAGAGTCTCTGCATCTTGTTCGGGGTGAAATTCCAAGTGATCGATCGTATCTTGCCACGCCTTGACAAACAAGCCCTCTTTTTGTAGTGGATGGAGCCGTTGCCCCATTCCAGCTGGAACTATCAGGGAATCTTTTGCTAATTGTTCCAGCTTGCTTGAATCTTCCCAGCATTTGCTGTGCAATGCCGCCAAACATTTCAATAGCAACGGAATCTTGTCAGGAGGGCACCCTTCGGTCAGAGGAAACGTCTCAACACTCAGTATCTGTTGTAAAATTATATGTTGATCATCCCCCGAAAGGAAGGCTGGGATTGAAAATGGTAGAGCATTGCCATCGTTGTAAAGATATGGAACTATCGTTCTGTAAAACGTGGCTTCGTTTTGACACATCCAGGACAAGTTCAGGTCGGTTCTACATAGCTTGATCAGCCAATCCGACGGTGGACAGGTTTTTCCGGTGAAAGAGTCATCCTTGTATTCCAAATGTATTCTGTAAACTTGGGAGAGAACTCCTTGTTCGACTCGTTGGGTTGAGACCGACAGGATTTCTGGCACCTCGACAGTCTCCGCTCCACTTTCTCTACCAACGTTACTGTCTCTCCATTTTTCTTTCAGTAGAGCATTGAAGCATTTTGGAGTGATCGATTCGATGTTCTTGATCTCCATGTTGACAAATCTGGTAATTGTTGTGGTTTGTGGTTGATCGTCCTGTACTTTCGTTGTTGGTGAGTGGTGACTGAAGTAGATGGAATATTTTCCTCTGCTACTATGATGGCTACCGGTAGCTGGGTACGGTACCTACGGTAGTATACTATGGTAGAAGAACTCGTCACGCGTCCTAATAACTGAAATAACAGTAAATAGGGCCTTACTGTTCACAAAACATAAAAATGAGAGAGAATGACGATTGACGATGCGTGCATGCGTAGAGTCAAACAAATAAAAGAGTCATTCATTTTGACTGTGAATCACTGTCAGTTGATAAAGAAACCTGGTGGAGAGTTGTTACAGTTAATTCAAAAGGCCCAGCAGTGGTCATTGCGAAGACCGACGGTCATTTTTCTCTCTCAATCGTCGATTCGAAGATGGTGGCCAACACCATCCCAGGGGCTTTCGATCGCTTCTCTGTTGTCGTATTATACAAGAAGTATTACCGTTGTTACTGCAAGCTGTTCTGGCAGATCTATGCGATATCGACTGTAGACTATCAACTATTTCCCTTTCGAAACGGACTTAGTCAGAGCCATGGCAGAGGTACGTCAGTTGCTCCGCGATCGAGGCAAAGATTCGAAAAGTTCTTAGAAGTAACTTTCACGGTTCTGAATCGATCTCACTTTGATGCCGATCTCTGTTTGATTATTAGGAACCAAGATGCATGGCGGGATTACCTCCCACCAAGGAGTTGATTGCGTTGAAAATTCCGTATGGTGCATGGGAACCCGATACTCTCATCACTGATACCTACGGAAACCCCATTTTCTCTGTCCTCGATGTACAACACCATGCCATGGGCTCCTTTGAGGCCATCTTCGGCGATGAGAATGGACATAAATTATGTTACGTCAAGCGACGTCTAATTACAAAGTACTGGAAGGGTGAGTCAATGTCCTCACAGCGAATCCTACGCGGTCTAATATAAATTAATTTCTAACGCTACTTGTTATCTCCAACACGATCAGATGGATGGGACTTTTGTACGTACTCACCCAACTTCCCAGGTCAGCCAAAGTACAAAGAACGAGACATGTACGGAAAAGCCATTTATCCCTTTTCTTTCCTACAAGTGAGACCCTTGCGTTGTCATTATGCGTATCAGGTGCACGAAGAAGATTTGGAAGGAATGGATCTGCAGTTAGAGGCAATGCACGGCTGGTTGGGTAGCATGACAGTTTGTTGTACCCCCATGGTTCGGCTTGGAAAGTGGCAGCTGGATTTCCATAGGCCAGGAGCTGGTGATCCCGAAATCAACATTGACCAGGCAAAGAATTTGCTGGAAGTGGAACGAGGGAACGATCTATTGGCCGCTCTTTGTATCGCCTACGCGTTTGACAAGGCACTGTGCCAACCTCTAGTGACAATTATCGGATACCAAGAAAAAGAACATATGGACGACGACGATGAATCACTGGATGAGTTTGATCCTACTGTCATCACGGCACAGAAGCAGTATCCGAGACTGGCGAATGGTCTTCCACAAAGCAGCAATTACGAGGACCAACCGTCAGGCTATGATGATACGGAGGAAGGGTATGGATACGAAGAGGGATACGAAGAGTATGACGGTGCCTACGACAACAACGAATATTACAACGAAGATGGCAGTGGATACGACGGGTATGATGAGAGCTATTACAACGAAAGTGAATATCATGAAGGCGAGACCGGTTATGACGAATACGCTCACGACGATGGCAAGATCAAGTACGTCGGGGGCGATATTATCTGATTGTTTTGCCGTCATCGTGATAATATGAAACCTACTGCGTATGATGTTGTAATTCTATGATTTGACAACGCCAAATCTTCACCTTCTTTCACTCTCTGGCTACTTCAGAGTGATAAAAAAACGTTAGAATAATAATCCGTCGCACTACTGTAGTATTATATTGAATATTCCTGCTGTATTGTTGTACCGAACGAATTCGGATCTATTGGATCGGATCAGATTGTACGTAGATGCGCGCTACGGATTATTAGGTACCTTTTCTTTAGGTACATACGAAGTACCGTAGATCGACCCTCTGTCTGACGATGTCGCGGAACATCAGAAAATTTCGTCCTTCGTCATGTCAAAAGTGTGTTACAGTTAGTACTCGTCGTACGCCCACTTTCTCTCTCTTATTACATTAAGCTGTCGCAAAAAAACATGAAATACTGTATCGTCCATATGGTCTTTGTTTGGCTCTTTGTAGCCGTGCTTCCCACTGTCAAGGGATTCGTTTCGCCAAGACTAGTGACGGCGCATCTTCGTTCAGATCCAACATTCTCTCCTTTCCACCCGACGACGAAAAGCTTGGTACCTCCTCCGACGAATCTGTATGCCGTTCCTCCAGAAATATGGACGAGCTTCTTGCCTCCGGCTATGGGCTTTGTAAAGTCAGAATGGACCGTTTCCTATGGATACGGTTTTGCAACCAGTTTGAGCGCACTGTCACTGCTGATGAGGACCGCCATCACTCCTGACAATCCCATCTTTCCTGTACAGGCCACTGCACTAATCTTTTATGGCCTTCGCCTCAATGCATTCCTTTATGTTCGCAATCGAGTCAGCTCGAGAATGCAAGAGTTTCAGAAAAACATGGAAGAAAGGGCCGCTGCCCGTGGAAGTCGTCTTTCTCGTGCGCCAACGGTCCTTGGGTGTGGATTTCTGTACTTTGCTCTCTATACTCCTCTTTTGCTGACGTCCATGATTTCAGGAAGCGATGTTGTCCCACCCGTGAGCTTGTTGGCTATGAAGGGTTTGGCAGCGTTGCAATGGTGCGGATTTCTAATGGGAGCTGTTGCAGATTCAACGAAGACCTATGTCAAAAAAATGGAAAAGGATGAAAACTTTCTCGTCACATCTGGGATATTTTCGCTCCTTCGACACCCTAATTATACAGGTGAGATGGAAACTTTGTAGATTTTTTATATGTGTGCTCCGATGACGCTCTTACCAATGCTTCATTCCTTTTCAACATGTCGATTTTGTTTGTCCTGCTAGGGGAGATCATTGCATGGACTTGCAACTTTCTCCTTGGAACCATAGCGGGTTCCTATCTGCTTCGAAACAAATTCTCCGGAAAAATTTTGGGATATCTCGGTCTAAATTGGATTGGGTGGGTGGGAATTGTCTTTGTCCTGCTTGGAGCGACGGGTAGTTTGGAAGAGCGCCAAAAGTCGTCCTACGGGAACACCGAGAAATACAAAAAGTGGGTAGACTCGACCTGGAGTGGATGGTACTTGCCGAAAACCAAAAAAGCATCAGAGCCGCACGCAATTACCATGGATGGTGTGGTAGAAGAGGAGAGGGGGTCCGGGATTTGAAGAAAATTGGCTTCCGAACTATCAAAGGGATTTCGATGAAAGAAATCCTGTATCATCGCTAGTTCGATAATGATGCCCTTGAACTCTCAGCTACAATACCACTAGCTAGGCCATGTAATAATACATTCCATAGAGTTTTTTTTCACGCATGACCTTACGTCAACAGATTTTAAATAGATGATTCATCAACGTCATCGGGAAGCGTAAAATTGAGATACTTGTTCTGATAGTCACCCTTGAGATACTCCAAAGCCTTCTTCTTGAGTTCGGGAGTGTAAAACTGTGCAAAACGATCCTTCGAGTGTGTATTGGTGGAGTCAGACCGAGCCCGTTCAAACATAGACATGTTTTCGTACTTCCCCCAACCATTGGATCCAAACTCGTCCCACGCTCCAATCTTTTGCAGTAGCTTCTTGGCGTCTTCATGAAGGTTCTCCATTCGTCCAATAAAATTCAAAAATTTCCAATTGTTAGGATACATACGCTGGCTCTGAGGCCTCCAATGCTTGTCATTGCACTGGAGCATGAATTCATTGACAAATGTTTCAAATGTGAAAGTGTCTACGTTCGGCTGCGTCTCCCACGGAGCTAGTGGTACGCAACTTGGATTGGTTTTTTCTAGGTACTCCAACTCGCTCTGGCGCTCTTCTTCGGTCTCTTTCGGACTGATCTTGCAGCACCATTTCTTAATATACCTCTCTTCGCTCAATCCTTTATTCAGGTAGGCGGACAGCATACGCTCCAACGGGTCTCGAATAAAGATGGCACGAGTCCATTCCGGACTGGTCATAAATTCTTCTTGCTTGTCCTTGTCGTATGTTCCAAGGTAGGAAAGACCATTGGTTCTTGGGTCATGTGGATGAAGAAAGGGTGGTTTATTCCAGTCTTCATACCCCATCATCCGTCGGAAAAGTTGTTTCCATTCTGTACAACTGTTCTTGGGGACGGTGAAAAAGAGCAGCTTGTGAGATTCCAACACGACAGGATCATTGTCGCTTTCGAAATGCTGGAAAATGGTGTCATCCCAGTCTAGATCTTTGTCCGTCATAGCCAGTTGTGAAACTGCGTTGGTAAAATCGGATGGAATGGTCGAAGAGGGAATCATAGAGGTGCGGTCCTCTCCTCTTTCACTCTCTGTTGATTTATCAGAATCATCTGTCACTGTGGCACCACGCACACTCGATTGTTTTCCAGATAAGTCTCTGCTGGAAAAGAATTCCACGTTTCTCAAACAAACGACGGTCCCGATCAAGATCATCATTAGAAACGTGACTAAGAAGGTGGAACCTCCTAAAATGCGATTCTTGTCGAATGGACGTTTGTTGAACGCATTCGAGGGGTTGGGTGTCGAGTTCAGCCGTAACATGGTAATGCAAAATGTATTATCCCGACAACTGTGGATGGGAAAAGTTGAGAGAAGGTGGGGTGGTTGGAGAGCGTATGGATTGATCATGGATTCACAGTCAATCAATGGAAGGTATAGGGAAAGAAGGGATGTGATAAAAGGAAGGAGGAGATTATTATTTTGATTTTCAAGAAGTCGCCTGCCACACTTTTTCCGTTACATTGGACGGAAAGATATCGCACTCCGACTCCGATGATGATGACAGGACATGACGGACACTATCGCGAAAATATTCCACGTGGCATCCTCGAGCGCCAGTGAGATGAAGATTCGCAATATTTTTTTTCCCGATTTTTCTCTTCTCTCTCTCGAAAATCCAAAATCTCAATCCAGCAAAAGTGAAATTCACATGTCAGTTGACATTAACCGACGCATCGCACTACGGCCACTCTTCCCACACCGGTGATCCTATCCACCTTGTATTAGCGTTTCCTTGTATTCGATAATCGCTTAAAGATGGTGAGAAACATCGTCAATAAAAATGAAAGCTTATCGCAAGATGCTGAACTATTGCAATCGATTGTCGATGCGTCGTCCACCATGGAATTGCATCGGTCAAACTTAATGCGATTGCAAGTTCAGGAACTCTTGGAAGAATGTTTGTTAGATATGAAATCAAGAAAATGGGCCTCTGAAGCTCAGGATTATTTGCAACTTGTTACGAAGTATGTATCCCAAGTCAATTATAAAACTCTGATCGAAGGAGAACCTTCCTGTGATAGCAAGAACAACGTTATCTCGTTGAAAGATCAAGCGGATCGAGTGGTGCATATCCCGCCACTTTCCCAAGAAAAGTCGCCACTTTTACTCATGGAACCACTAGGATGTACCAAAAGCCAGTTTGGATGGACCAAGAAGTCGGGAAACGCAAAGCAATTGCCTGCCTTTTCATTCATGGTTCACCTTCCGACAGAAATCTTTCTTCCCAAGGATTACCTCCACTATCGATATTTTGATGTAAGTTTCAATGTCTATGAAATATTGGTGGGAAGGAAATACGATCTTACCATGAATTTTCCTCTTTCTGGCCTTGCAGAAACGAAATTTTATCCTCAATAAGGTGGCAAGTCATCTGTCGAAGCAATCGAAAAAGTTAGGGAAGGTAGAATATGTTTGGGCAAAAGGGACCAGTCGATCTCCATACCTACAGTTGATTCCTCAATTCAATAGACCAAATGACAAAGAGCACAAAAAATCCCCCAAGTTTCAGGTACATTTACATTTTGGAATGAAATCCATAGATTGGATTTCTCCTCTCCGGCTGGTACCGAATCGATGCAATCTCAGAGAACAACAATCCCAAGATGGAGACGAATCAGTGTTGGCAAGCAATGCCAAAACCGTCAAAAGTCAACTCTACAATCAAAGTCTTCTATATGACGCAAGACATCAATTTGAGGACCCACATTTGTCTGCGTTGTCTGAATATAGCAACGTCGAATCGACATTGGTACTCATACAAATTTGGGCCCTTAAGCGAGGATTGTGGAGAAATCACGATGGATGGACCATGGAAAATGTTGCTATTTACCTTCTGTACCTATTGAGGACCAATCGCATGAATCCCCGCATGACACCCCTTCAACAATTCACCGTCGCGTTGCAGATGTGGGCCACTACGAATTGGCTCGGTACCGGAGCTGCAGCGACGCTTTCCAACGACGACTCCGCATTACATCCCCATGTTCGAGCATCTGTCAGTCAAGGTAGTCAGTTTTCTGGAGAGGCAAGCCATCAAAAGAAGTGCCGTCGTACGGTCATGGTGTTACCATTGGAAGACACCTCCGAAAAAGAGACCATCCGACTCTCAGAGCTTGCGACCTTCTATGAGCAACAGACCAGAGATTCGCCTTTGACAGAAAGCGATGCACCAACATTGCTCGATGCTTATACCAGTCTTGAACACTATTCCTTGGGACCCGTCATGCTGGATCCTTCCATGACGTACAATTATCTCGGAGATGTTTCACCGAATTACATGAAGACACTTCAATTCCATGCTGCAAAGAGTTTGGAAGGGCTCAAGGCCACACGGTCAGCATTCGCATACTCATTCATGGAGAACGCACGCTTTTGGAATCAATGGGACATGTACATTCAGATCCCATTGAAGAGCTCGCTTCCAAAAGATTGGGAGACCTCGGTTCGTGAATTGGTCTCAAAACTTGAAATGGCTCTTGGAGATAGAATTAATGGGCTTAGAATACTGAGCACGGGGAATGGAGACATAAATGGACCAGAACAAGATTTGGATTGCTTTCCAAAATTATCGGTGGGAACCAATTCCACCAGCAAGCAAAATCCGAAACTATCTCCGACTGGACATGACAATGTTGTTGTGGGTCTCTCGGTCAATTCCGAGGCAAGCCAGCGCATCGTAGATCGTGGGCCACCTTCAGATCAAGAATTTGCAGTGAAGGCATTCATGGGGCTCTGGGGGGACAAAGCCCAGCTTCGGCGCTTCAAAGATGGGGCTATAGTTCATGCAGTTGTCTGGAATGAAGATGATGGACAAGAACAGTACCAAAACCAAGCAAAATTACAAGGTGGATACGTCAAAAAAATTGTTCGCCATATTGTGAATTTACACTTCAGCAAGCATCCTATCTCCATTGCACTCTCCAATCTGTTGTCTCTGGTAGACGGAGTACAGCCAAAGGACAGACAAAAAAATGCTTTGACGGATCCTATTCTGGCCCACCAGGATGTACTGAAGGCATTCGAAAGTCTCTCTCGATTTCTCCAAGAGAGCAGCCAACCCATCCAAAACTCCAGACACCAAGTCCATTTGGGTCTTCCTCTCGCGATTGATGCAGTGGAACCCCTTGCACCGTGTCTTAGGTATTCAGAGATCTTTCCACCAGTACCGCATCCATTCCTTGGTGGGCCTTCAACTGGTATCAAAAAAGTTGCTGGAGCACTGTTGTCAAATCCAATTTTGATACAGATTCGTTTTGGATCATCGTCCAAGTGGCCTTCAGATCTCAAGGCCATTGGAGCTGCGAAGGCAGCTATGCTTGTTCAGCTTGCAAACGGAATCGAGAGTGTCAATGATGGTTATTTTGATGGTCCTGTTGTTGTAACGCCTAGCTATTTGGATCTTGGGTACAAAGGATTTTGCTTTAGAATTATTGTTCGAGCAGACTCTGAGATAAAAATGTTGGAGGGACTTGCTAGTCCAAGTGCTCAGGCTACCTCTTTATTGGGCGATCTCACAAGGTCACACGTGATCACGTCTAAACATCATTCGATGATACACGGTGTTTTCACCCTTCACCCCTCCTCTGGTGCTGTTGCAAGGATGTCCAAACGTTGGGTTGCAAATCACCTTCTTTCAGGGCTCATCTCATCGGAAGCAATCGAACTCATTGTAGCCAAAGTATACTCAGAGGACGAAAATCCATCAGGTGTGCCTTCGACTGTGACATCTGGTTTTATCCGGTTTCTTCACCTTCTTGCATCCCATGATTGGCTGGGGTAAGCAACCAGATTGATGAAGATTTGTGATTTATTTCATCGGGCCTGACAATTGTGCTTCAATTCTTTCATGCATATTTAGTGAACCCTTGATTGTCAATCCCAGAAAACATATCGACGAAGCCGAAATCGATGACATACATCTTCAGTTCGAGATGGCCCGTGGGGAGAAGAGGGAATCGGGCAATCCCATGTATATTGTGGCACCATACGACAAGAACAACAAGGAGAAAGATGTCATGAGCGAGAATTCGTCCATTCAAACAAAGCAAAAGGGCTGGAGGCCTTCGATCACATCTCCAGAATGGGTTGTCGTGAGTCGCGTCGTCGCCCTGGCGAAACGATCCTATCAGTTCTTGATGGAGAGATTGGCTGACTTCGATGAATCGCCCGAATGGTCAGCGATTTTCCACGAGAGTTCGACGTCATTCCATGCTTACAATGCTTTGCTCCGAGTCAATCCAGATTTCATTGTAGATCATGAAACTTCTTCCACGGGAACCAATCTGAATCCTTCTGCCAAGGAAGACGGAACGATCGAATCTTCATACACGCGGAGCATGACGGCTCGGGTCCAAGGGCCGAAAGCATTGCGGCGGAAAATTTACAAAAATCTCCAGCAGAACACATCGAACGATGCGAGTAACTCCATCCTCGTTTCATGGAATCCCATTGAGAGCTTACTAACGTCATTGAGGAACAAGTATGGGCAATACGCTCTTTTCTTCTGCAATGAGCTAGCTCCAGAAGTGATTGGGCTTGTCTGGAGACCTGATGTCTTCAAAGCCATGTCGTTCTCTGCCATGACAGCCGAATATTCCATGCCCCAGGATGCAGATTCACGTAGCTGGAAAAACGACAGCTTGGTGGTACGAAGTACCTCAGATTTATTGCGAGAAATGAGCGAGCACTTTCAAGGAATCGTCACCACGGTAAAGATCTTGGACCACACCGGAGTGTCGGGTGTGAAGAAACGAAAGAGGAAAACAACTGAGTAGATAGAAGGATATTTTTACATGTACTACTCTTAGGAACTATATTTGTTCGAAGCCTTGAAGCAGTGGTGTTGGAAATATCTCACACCTACGACGTATTTCATCTCCATTCACCTACGACGTATCTATCACATTTCCTAAACCGTTTTATTATCAATGTTCAAAGTTTTGAAGTTGGGCATACGCGCGAATGCATTCGAAAAAACTCGATCCGAACCCACGCGTCGCAAAACAGATTCCTTCATTCCTTGAAAATTGCAAGTGCAAGAACTTTACCGGTCACTACCATTACGACTTTGGCACAGAAATACGACTAGTAGAGGTGTCGTCATCGGAAAAAGGACACTCTATCTTTTTTGTGCACGTGATTAGCTTCTTGATTGATACGTAGTACAAAATCAAGCTTCTATGGTAAATAATGATACGACCATGGCAATTGTACAGAGACTTCGACGATTAATGCGTAGAAAGACAACGAACAAGTCCAAGCAGACAACTCAATCGTCCTGTGGTCTAGAATTGCCGGCTTCATTGTGGATCTCAAATATCTTTCCTTATTTGGATCGAAATTCTCAAAACAAGCTATGCGAAGCCTCCAGAGATGTCTACTTTGCAACGAAACTTTTGAACTTGCAACAAGAATGGCCCAGTGGAACGATTCGCATCAAAAAGATCATTCTCGCTACTTCGTTTTCTCCGGACGGGAACGAGCTTGCCTTCGTGACAAGCAATAGCAAATCGGTAAAAGTCTACAGTCGACGCCATGGATATGAACAAGAACTTCGAGGTCACAAAGGGCAGTGCAGTGACGTAACATACGCACCATCCGGCAATTTTTTGGTGTCTTGTTCACGCGTCGATGGGACAGTCAGACTTTGGAGCAAAGAAGGATTCGACGACCAAATGGGATCCAAGAGCAAGAAGAACCACTACGAGAACTACCGAATATTAAATACAAAAGTATTCGGGACGCTTCATGTGTGTGTGTCTCCAAACAATGAAGATATTGCGTCATATGGCGATGACGGAAAAATCTATGTTAGCAACCCAAAAAACGGAAAATTGATTGCCCATACATCTTGGCGTTCCCGACTCTTCATCGATTGTTTCAACTGTGTTGACTTTTCTACAGAACGCGATAGTACTCTTGCACACACTCTCAACAATCAAAACGTTCGCCTATGGAATTATCGGACTCAAACCAAAGTAGAACTGGAAGACAACGATGCAACCAGAATGGTGGACTACGCAGCCTACGTGACGTCTCTGAAGTTTGTGCGAATGAGCAATGGCGATGCTTCTGAACCTCGGGAGTATCTAGCTGTGGGTTGCCGCGTAGCTTTAGTCAAGTTATGGGATCTCAGAGACTATTCGTGCGTCTTAAAAGTTCATCTCGGAACTGGATGGTCCTCTGTCAACGAGCTTGTCTTCAATAAGGAAGGAACACAAATGGCGTGCACGGGAGGGGGTTCAAGCTTGAGAGTATTCTCACTTGTTCCAGAAGGAGGTTACATTGGCAAAATTGAGAACCACAAAGACCGCATCAAGAGCTTGGCCTTCTCGCCTGATGGGAAGACCTTGGCCAGCGGTTCTGCAGATCGTACTTTGAAACTCTGGAATGTGCTCCAAGTACCTGATATCAACTAGTGATGGAATGTATATTGTTTAGGAGCAACACTTACTGAGCCGTAAAGATCAATAATTATGGCACATTCTTCTAGGTACCAACATTAGAAGCTGCCTTATCGTGGTAGACTTGTCTATTTCTCCCCGTTCCATCAACAAGGTCGCCATTGATTCTGGCCGGCTCTCTGATGGATTCCTCCGTGACTCGATAACCATCCAACTTATTGCTGCCAACCAGCCAACCACCAAAGTGCCCCCCGCAATCGCAACAATAAAAGCCGGGAGAGATCAAAACAGCTTGACATGGCTAACAGTAAGATACTGTACTTTTTCTTTTCTCTCGCTTTGATCAGGAAGAGATTCTCATGGGTTCAGAAAACCCGCACGATTGGTCTTTGAGACAATTGTGGCACGACGAAACTGGTTGGTACGGTAACCTACGTTTGGCTGAAATGAAGTCGTTCTGGTGTTGTTTCGACTACTGTCGTATGAACGTTGCAGTCCACTCGTGGAATGAACCTTGTCAGAAGGAAATATAATAATTGTTGTAGATTGAAGATGAGCACAAGGAACTATGCATTCGCGCGCGACTGGGGCCTCATTAGTAGGTGCCTACCGTAGTAACAGAGAGTTTATGTACCCTGGTTTGATGAAGTTAATGTTTTCTATTGCATTGAATCGACCTTGACGTTGATTCATCGGATCATGAATGTCCAATGGCACAAATGAGTACCATTCTAGTTAAATTGAATGCTTCCAAGAACCGGGGAAAACCAGCAGTGATCTTCCCTAGCCTTTTTCGTGAAATCTTCTAGAAGCCTGGCGTGTCCCTCGATGGCCTCCGTCAAATTCTGTTTCGTCATGGCCAATTCCTCGACCGTTTTTTCTAGTTTCGAACGCAGCGCGATAAGTTCAGCATCCTTCGTTTCTAATCTTTTCGTATACAGAGATTTGAGCTCCTTGACAAGCACAGTGAGGTATCGAATCTTGGCGTCTTTGGCACCATTCTCTGTTTTGGCCAGGGAAAGAGCTGCTTCATTTGCTTCGCAGGTTCTTTTCGCAGAAGGAACGTGATTCTCATTCTTAGCGACAGCAAAGTCTTCTTGGTAAGGAGACTGTTGGGACCGTAGGGGTGTTGCCAGCAGGTTTCCGGTTGGAGTGTCGAGTTTCTCTATGCCTGGGATTTCACTGTACACTGATGCAGTAAGCGATGAGACATGGCTACCTTCGTCTTCGCCGCAACTGGAAGATCGTCGGGTTAACAAGTTATGGGCCGAGGTGACACGTCGGAAAATCTGGGCGCTATTTTTCCCAACTTGCTTTCGTCGGGGTTGGGTGGCAGCACTACAAATGCTCCCAGAGCTGCTGTTGCTAGGACTGGATTTGGACGTACTGCTTAACACTGTCAAGTCTCGAATGACCTCTATATCAGTATTGGTGTCGATCGCCTTGGCTGCGTTTTTGTATTTTCGATTGCGAATGTGTTTCAAGAGATTCGGCATATCGAAGGGGGGTATTGCTGCCAGAAAACAACGTATCTGTCAGAAAAAAAGGGAGGTAGACCGTCGCTTTGGAAGAAGGACCGGTATGTAGGTGGTGATTTTGTAGGGATAGAGGGTACGAAAACCATCAATCATCGACCGAGCGACTCTAAAAGAAAAGAAAAAGAGAAATTGGCGAAGACAAACATCACGAATTTCTATTTACGACGTACAGTACCGGTCGTTAAACTGTAAATACGACGTAGAGGGCTTCTTGAAGAAACGGCTCTTTTCATTTCGTCGACAAAAGAAGGCGCGCGCAAGGGCAGGAGTCAAGAAAATTCGTCGTTATCTGACGTCCGCATCATAGAGACTACCGTACCGGTATGTACCGGAAAATAGCCACAGTACGAGTACCGGTACTCGTAGTAGAGAGTGCGGATACCGGTAGGTACTACGTAGTAATACGGTAGACTCCCGGTACGGTACTCTCTATGTTGTCTCTTTGTACTACCAAGTCGTACTACCACACAGTACGTCGTAGCTCTAGCTACCTACTCCGTACTACCGTAGTACGACGTACCGGTAGTCACGATAGAGCAAATACTGCGTACAACGTAATACTTATTACAGTTGAAAGAGTAAAACCATGTCTACGACGTAACCTCCTCTCCTACGATGTAGCCATGTTTCAGGAATACAACATCAAAATCGAAACAAGCATTTCACACAAAGACATACTATCATTTTTCAGCATATCTTCAAAGCATGAGGTCCAGAGAGGCAGCAGTTGCAACGACGACAGTTGCAGCCAATGTCAACAGTAATGAGATCCAAAATCTACCACCACGGGGGGCCGACGAACCGAAGAGATTGCCACAGCCTGTCAGTTGATCATTTGTCCATGTAATCCCTATGCCAAGGCCAGGGGCCATCCCTTCTGAGCAATTCCCGCATATATCCATATGGGGAATATTTGGACACACAGTTATCAAAGCTCCAGTCACCGTTAGATTTAACCCTTGATAAGCAGCGATACACGTCGTAGTCCATTCATTCAACTTTGACGAAACGCAGCTATTATGAGGATATGCTACTATTGGGCCATCACCAAAGCTCACAGCAGAGAATGGCCGATCATCTCTCATCCAACCGCCAGCACAAACACATCCGTAACCACCAGTGCATTCCTCCTTGTTGTCGTCACACAGTGAGAAGAAACCATCTTCTACAACATAAGTATTAACAACCAACCAGCAAGATGTCTCAGTATCATCATCATCGAGGCAAGTCCTGCCATCTACAGAATGAGGTATGGGAATTTCTTCCAGACAATAGGTTGCTGTATCATTTACATATTGGCTCGGAACGTTGAAAATTAGGGGACCGTTGTTGTGCACAACATCTCCCTTTAAGAGCACTTCTAGACTCTTGGTATCTGTAGCGTATGGTGTGAGATCCACGCAATCGTTAATGGATCCTTTAGCCACCACGTTGAGCGACAAGACAAAAGCGCCCAGAATGAAAGTTGGCTTTTTGGCTGGAACAAGGATCATGATGTTGTTGTGCTGTTTTGTGGGGTAACAGATCGAAATGGATCACAGGACGATTCCAGTTCCCACAAATCTCCGGATCCGAATAGATTCCTTTTTCTCTCTTTTGTGCAGAGTGCAATTTTGACAGTGAAGATTGTACGATAGTAGGTGGTACTATCATACCGTTTCGGAATTCGTATGATAGAGTACCGGCATTTTAACGGTAGCAAATCGTACGATGTACTCGGCCGTGATACCTACGACGTAATCCTCCCCCGTTGCTGTCAAAAGTCAAAAGGTAATGAGCTTCATTCGTCTGTGCTTGCCCCGCATCGCACGGCGTCATCTTGCTTTTTGTGGCCGACAAGCCATGTGCTTCTTCAAGAACTGCTACCACCATCTCTTATCTCTTTCGTCGCTGCTGATATGAAAACCCCTTCTTACTACGTAGTAGTATCATCGTGGGTCAAGTTGCAAACAAATCGTTTTCGCTAACCAACCTACAAATCTTTGAAAGGTGGAGAATAACTTTGCTGACCACCGGATTGAGCTGTCATGTCGAATCAATTCTTCCACAAACCAGAACTGGCCCTTCGCCGGGCTTTGGAACTCCAGGGCATCCATCAATCTGAAGCTGCGCTCAGTCTGTTGCACGATGTTCTGAGTAGTCGTCGGCACCGTACCTGGTCTCCTGCGTACGAGCAGATCATGATTGCGTACTTGAATTTATGCTTGAAGTTACACCGCGCTCGAGAGGCCAAAGATGGTCTTCATCAATATCGAAACTTGGCTCAAGCTCAAGCTCCTGGATCCTTGGAGAAAGTGATCCGATACCTCTTGGAAAAAGCTGAAGATCAATGCAGCAAGGCCAAGGCAGCTGTAGATGCAGCTGCGGTAGCAGCGTCAGAGGCTTCCACCCCATTGAGCATTTTGGATGACGGAGATGATGACGAAGGAGATGGAGGAATCGGTCCGCAGACGCTTTTGCTCTCCAGCATGTCCACCGATCCAGCAAAGAGCCAAAGGGACTCTCTGATGTTGCTCCCTTCCCTCAAATTCTTGTGGGAGATTTACCGTGCCGTACTTGATATTTTGAGAAGCAACTCAAAGCTTGAACACGTGTATCATGCTACCGCTCAAAGTGCCTTTCAATTCTGTCGAGAGTACAGCCGCCGCATTGAGTTTCGTCGTTTGTGCGAACTGTTGCGCATGCATCTTGGAAACTTGCAAAAGTACGGAGATGACGTCTCTGGAAAGCAGAATAACAAGGTAAGAGTGACCATCTTTCGTTTTCCTTTGCAGCGATGCTAGAATGAATATTTCTGACTTCTTCGTTGTATTACATCGTACGGTTTTAGGTCCGCGGATGGGAAGGATGGTCGTCCGAATCTATCGAGCTGCACTTGCAGACTCGTTTCGCTCAACTAGAGACGGCTAGCTCTCTGAAGTTGTACACAGAAGGTTTCCGTACAGTAGAAGATATTTCGAGTATCATGACCATTTCGAACCATCGACGCAAACAAAATCCTGATTTCCCACCACCCAAAGCAAAACTCATGGCAAAGTACTATGAACAGCTCATTGAACTATTTTGGGTGTCGGAGAATTATCTTTTTCACGCTTTTGCATGGTACAAGTACTATATTCTCTGTAAGGAATACAACAAGAGTATGAGTGAAGAGCTCAAGACGCAACAAGCTAGTGCAGTTCTAATTGCAGCTCTCTGCATCCCCAGCTTGCCAACAAAGACGGACGATGGACACGGGTCCTCTTCCACCGATAACAGGTTCATGGATTCTGTCATGCAGGAGAAGATGAGTCGCATGGCAACTTTGTTGAATTTCAATACTCGAAACCCGTCCCGAGAAACATTGTTAGAAGAAATCAACGGTCAAGATATCTTTTCTCAGGTCCCTGATTATTTGAAGGATTTATACAAACTTTTGGAGCACGGCTCCGACCCTTTGGTTCTCGTTAGGCAGGGTAAGCCACTTTTGGATCAAATCAGCCCACAAGCCGGTGCGGATGCTTCAAGCTCCCTTGTCGGACGATACGTTCAACCTTTGGGAAATGTTCTTTTATTGAAACTGTTGTGGAATCTCTCCTCGGCCTACCACACAGTAAAGATCGATTTTATTAAAGAATTGACTGACGGCCTTGGAATGAGCTTTGAAAACGTAGAGAAGTCGATCGTCCTCTTCACACAGACGCACAAAGGTTTGGCCGTGCGCATTGATCACCGGGCAGGATGTTTGCGATTTGGTGATGCCCAGCTCGAGTCGGATGCCATGCGGTCCCAGCTAACAGTTTTGGGCCAACAACTGGAAAAGGTTGTTGCGAGCCTATCACCTGATTCTTTCAAAGCAAAGGAAGCAACTCGCGCAAGCATCTACCAGACGGTCAGAGATGTTCGCGACGCTGAGCATGCCAAAATGTTGGAACGCAAGGCACACATTGAGCATCGCAAAGAGGAGATCGAGCGCCTTGCCCAAGAAAAAATTAAGCGAGAACAACAACAAGCTGCTGCCGAGGAGGCTGCCCGCAGGGCGGAGGAGGAAAGACGAATTCAAAGAGAGCAGCAACTCCGCGAAATTGAAAAGAAGAAGAAGGTAGAAATGGAGTTGGAGAATGATAAGAAGGAGAAACTTCTCCAAGCGTTGGGCTACAACACGGAAACAATGACTGCAGAACAAGTAGCTGCCACAGACGCAGAGAAATTGCAGAAAGAACATCAAGACAAGATCAACAAGAAGCGCGAAGAGGCAGAACGGAAAACACGCGATGCTGCCAAGCAGCTTGACTATCTGGTCCGTGCCATTCGAATCGAAGAGCTCCCTCTGATCAAGGCAAAATACGACGAAAAGGTGAAGCTAGACCGGGAAGAGTACGAAAAGGAGGTAGTACAAAAGGCCCAGCGTGCAAAGGAACAGTGGGAGTCGGACATCAAGGAAAAGGAAATATTGTCGAATCACAATGTTTTCACGTATATGAAAGAATTCCAAGAAAAGGCCATGGAAGGTCGTCGTCTAAAGTATGTTGTCATTTGTAGTGAAGCTGATAAGGAAGCAGAGTTGCGGGCGGAGAAGGACAAAATGAAGCGTGCCCGAAAGCGCAAGCAAGATGAAGAGAAGCGAATCGCAGACGAAGCAGCAAGAGCAAAGAGAGAAGAAGAGCAGCGGATTGCAGAGGAAGAACGTCGCAAGAAGGAAGAAGCGCGCCGACAACGTGAAGCAGAAGAAGAGGAGCGTCGAAAGCAAGAAGCAGCACGAATGGCTGAAGAACGTGAACGGAAAGATCGGCAACAAGAAGACCGAGCTCCTCGCAGCTCTAGGGAATTGGATAGTGCTGGTACTGGCGGCGGTGGGGGAAAGTATGTCCCACCGTCTCGTCGAGGAGCTGGAGGCGGCACCCGATCCGACGACAGAACTGGAGGAGGGAGTCGTTTTGGTGACAGAGGCATAGGTGGTAGCAGCTACCCTGGTGGTGGACGTTACGAAGGTCGCACCGATCGACGAGGAGCAGGCAGCGGAGGTGGCAGCGGCTATGGAGGGTCTGACCGTGGTGGTGGGGCCCGAGATCGTCGCGAAGATGGCCCTCCAGGTGACAACAGTCGCTGGAGACGCTAAGACACTTGTTTTAGCTATAATCTAGAAAACATGCTGGTAAATTGACAGCCACAGATTTTTTCGTAATGTTTTTTGTTTTCCTTCCAGTCATGAATAGTCCTGAGCCCCTCTAATGGTATTCCCGAAAGATTTACAGAATGCCCAGTGGACGCCAATTTTCTTACCAAGTAAGAGTGTTCCATGTAGATTGTTTAATGCATCTTGTGCCTCAGAACGTTCCGAAAACATTACTAACGCACATCCCTTAACAAGACTAGTTCTCCGATCCAAATTCAACACAATCGACTTGATCTTGCCGTATTCTGCAAATTCGTCACGAATGTCATCTTCTTGAGCTTCTTCATGAAGTCCAGTGATGAAAAGTACCCATCCTTCCACTGATCGCAGCGGTCCAGCCACCGGAGGAGGCGGGGGCATTTCCGAATCTGACATTGTCGTCTGATGATGGTACCTTGAGTTGGATCCTTCCATTGTCTTAGACTCCGAACTTCCTATGTTTCCTTTCCTATTTTTCAGCCAATCCAATCGCCCTCTATAGCCAGACGCTGCGTTATTGATATCACTAGGCTGCTGTCAATTCCCAACCGGTAGCTACTGCTGCAGCTATCTCTAGCTGCTTTGGGGATTTCCACGAAGGTGTCTCATGTGGGGCCACAGGAAATACGTCTTTACGTCGTACACACACATCGTAATCATATTTATACGCTATCGCGTGCGAATAAAACTGTAACTGTAATTTACAGTTAACAGTAATTCTCTGTAATACTTAGGCTCGCGCGGTAAAGAACGCGCACCTTTTTGGACGTCTCATCCCAAGAAACTGTACTAACGAAAAAAGAGGCGAACTGTTTTTTTAATGTCATTTAATGTGAGGTTGAAGATTAAGAAGTTAGCACGAATTCTTGGGGTTCACACGCCCAAAATAATGATCGTGTCTTAAATAATCATGGTCCAATGAATATAAAGACTGCGTCTTGTATATGAAATAATGATCGCGGAGTATGATTTTTTAATTTGTTCGGTAAGTAGGTATTATTACGTACGTACTTCGTATTATACAAGTACTTCTTGACAAAGAGTACTACGTATTTCGTGGTCCTCTTGTTTCGAACCCGGGTAACCATAGAAGTCCATTTCATTTGCAGCCCTCGCCTCTTTCTGCCCTTCTCGGAAACGTCTGAAATGTCTAATACATCTTTCCCTACCTCAAACATCTCATTCGCCTGTTCAATTGACGGGTTTGCGATCCATTTTCGCTGCTCTTCAGCCCTCTTCTCGACCAATTGCATCAAGTTTCGCAAATCTGATAAACGATTCCGCATATTTGTACTTGGCATGTCATCCCTTGACAAATTTCGCAAAGGAGGATACCACTTTTGGCGATCCCCACACATCCAGTACTGCCAGGCTATTTGGGAACAACTATTTGGAAAGGCGAAATCTTGCGGTACATGATGTAAGCGTCCGCCCCATATATGCGAACCCCACAGAGACGTCGTTGTTACCGCTGCATCACCTGTCAAAGTTTCTTCTTGTTGAATGCCGGGAGTGGGAGAGTTCTTAAGTGTCAGAACTAATTGATAGAGAGCCGAATTTTCCAAGTAACCGTTAATCATAGCTTCCAAGCCATCTCTGGTAACTGTACTGACCAGCCGTCATTGCTCGTTTCTCAATCTCCTCAATCACTCCCCGAATTACATCAGGTGCCACTTTTTAAAGTTGGGGCACCACATCATTCACATATTTTACCACTAACTGCATGTATTGCAAGATTGAAATGTGCGGAGGCAATCCTGTTGCCACAATAATATCTCCTGGAGAATTGAGTCGACACGTGTAGCATTTGAGCGATAGAACCGTCCTATAGATCCCGTGACTTTTTTGAGATTGAGTCCGTCCGAATTACACGGACGTCTTCGGAATCAAAGTTTGAGTCTTCGTCTGCGTGATCAGGCATGGTAGAAGGCGGAAGCAGCGAAGTCAGGGTAATCGATTGAAGTGAGACGGGGGGTTGTTTTATCGATTCATCGATTGACTGTGATTGACTGTGATGTGTTGTTGCCGTGACGGAAAAAAATCTATTTTCGTTATATACTGTTACGACGTAGAGTCTACGACGTCCGTTGCAGAGGGAGGAAAAGGTTAGGGGTTAAGGAGCCCGGTCCAAAAATTTTCCCAACATTTCCTTCTATAAATAAATAGAGTGCAAAGTAATTCTCCGGAACGTCACAAATGACGTCATGTTAGTTGCTATCATATATTATTATCATAGAGGATCGATATCAGTACATACATACAATGCACTTTCCGACTTTCAGCGATCCGGTTGAACCATTTTTTCTGCGAAATTGACTGACAATGGAGGGAATTTGTTGTGTGTGTTTGAGATATGCACAAGAAAAGTAAAACATTAGACTACTCGTCCCCAGCAACTGACGAACCGTAGAAGCAACAAGTCTGTCGCAAAACTGTAAAGACTACGAAACAGTGGTAGCAGCAGCAGCAGCAGCAGCAGCAGCAGCAGGAATTGGAGACCGGCCTCGCTAGAAACAATTCGTATCAGGAGCATGGTCGACCCTTTTCCACACAGCGCGAGAATGGTGTCATCGATGTCGATGTCGACTTCGGGACAGATTATGAAAGGTTTCGACATGGAAAAGGAAGGGTGGACCAAGAATACGACTCAACAAGTCCATCGAGTGAGAAGGACGGTTGATGAGACGGATTCTCGCGATGAACAACCCATGTACATGTATGGTATGCCCAGAAGCCCCGACCGTGACGAAAGAGGTTTAAGGACGATCAGCATGGACTTGAACCACAGCTTGGGATCGTCAAGTACGGCTGTTCATTCACAGCAGCTCAAGTCGCTTTCGTGGAGGGCTGATCCGAGAACCTCATTCAGCGATTGGACCTTGGAAGTCGTTGGTATGGAAGGTGGCGTAGAAAAGTCCGTGTCTTTGTACTACGCCCACAGCAATGTCATCGCATGGGGACCCAGGAAAGGTGGATATTTCGTCCATCTCTTTCAGGAAAGAATGAGCCAAAGGCCTCCATCCAACATGAGTAGAATCCAAGTCCCTTCAGTAGAGGCAGGAGTCTTCCCAATCATGCTTGACTTCATGTACTGCGAGAACTCATTGCCCCTCTCAGCGGACAAGGCCTGCATCTTGTATGCCATGGCCAACAAGTTTGCTATTCCGCAGCTACAAAAGGCCATTCAAAAGTTCGTGGAGAGATACCTCAATTTGGGACAAATGATCGAGTTCATTCAATATGCGCGAGAACAACAAGATTATACGCACAAAGAAATCGACAAGCTCATTCTCTGTGCTGTTTCCAAACTTTGTGGATATCTGGTGAAGCATCCAGAGGAAGCAATAGATGTGGAGCCAACCTTATTGTTGTATACGTTGGAACAGCGTGCAAAGGTTCTCAATAAGTTAAAGAACGAGGATCCACGTACTTATTCGGGGAAGTGGGAGGCAGATAGGTCCAAGCTTCTGTCGAAGGTAGTCGCAGAATGTTGCAATGCGGCCACCGGGGAAGACTCGCAGTCGTCGAATGGAGAGTATCCTCGTTTGACTCGGCATCAATTTCAACAAATGATGACACACCTCCCCGCGTTAGACAACGACGCGGCAATGGTCTTGATGCAAGTCGATCGTAAACTTATCCCAAAGATCACGTCGGTAAAGAACATCAATAAAACATCACCCCAAGAGAGGATCGAAACAGGAACTTCATCAGGTTTTGATGAAAAGTGCGTAGAAGTCATGGCGGCGCAGTGGAGAAAAGGCATGTTACAAAAGAGCGAAAAGGAGAATGAACGTCTGATTGAATTTCTCCAAGAACTTTCGCCCAGGGTTCTTGCCAAGTTGCTGGTAAAGGTGTCCCAACAGTATGAGCTCGATATCCTTGCTACCGAAGAGTCTGATGCTGCGAGGCACGAAATTCTTTCGGAACCCTCCAGAAAATCCAACGTTTCAACCAAGGTGAACATCAACCTCCCGGTGGAGTATCCGTCAGTAGAGATGAGTCATGATGACTTTTATTCACCAGTAGAAAGGGTGCCACCACCCGACCGCTATGATATTTAAGCTGAGGGGAAATGTTGCTCTAGTAGCTAGGCACTTTAATCTGGTACGAAAGAGCTAGTAAAAATTGATTTAAAAAAAATCTCGACGTCTACAAAGAATATTGCTTGGACTCCGACACGCGTCCCTTATCCGTGATGATTCCCAGATCTCTTAGCTCAGCCGTACACAAGTGCTGAGAGTCACCGTTGGTCGGTAATGAATTGTCGTTGGATACTGTCGAGTACATGTCAGTGACCTCGCAAAAGGGCACGATGAAATGGGATCCAGCATCCACAACGCCTCCTTTGATTGTCATTTTCAAGTAGGAGGTACATCCGGGCAAGACTTGAAAGCCGTCATCGTCGTCCAAGTCGGTCCAAGGTAATCCCAAGTCGGCGCATCGCGCTAATTTGTCGACATTGCGTCCAGATGTCCCACCCAACAACGGAATCAAGTCAACGTGACGTTCATTCAAGAGCTGTAACACACAAACCCCCGACCGTCTCAGATTATCTCCAGACAGGGTCTCTTTGAACAGACCCAAGCTCCACACGCGTGTGGGGATTATAGATACCGGCGTGGCGTAGGTCAAAATGTTCATGTTCGTCGAACCGTCTGCATTTAATGTGGCAAGCGAATAAACTGGAACATCCAGCAACGGCGGAGTGGTTGTCGGTTCAATCCGGGACGATGACAATGCTTCGACAGTACATGCCATTGCCCAAAGTACAAGGCTGGAGCGAACGAGAAACTGAATGGTCATGGCACAGCAACGGCACATCATGGTGGCACCGAGGATTGGAGTAGGAGCAATGTTCTGTCGTGACGTGCTGAAGCAAATGGATTTTGACATTTCGACGGGGTGTGATTTGTGATTTCGTGATTTTATTACTGCTTACTGTTTTAATACACTATAAAGTCTTAATCGGATCTTCTTCTTGCTACCGTAGCTAGCTGATGTTTGTTCTCGTTTCTTCTCGTTGCGGCAAATTGACGGTGGCCGGTTGTGAACCATTGGTCAGTCTGTGATGATGTCTGCTTGATTCGACACATTCACCTCGCCGAACCGATTATTTTGTGACTGTTAATATCCTAGGACCTGTTCGCTCCCTTCCAGTCTGCAGATTCACTGTCAAGATGTGATTGGACGATTGAATTTTTTGTTTGCGTGTGTTCGTATGTGTGTCTGATACCGTACTACTACTACGTAAAGATGGTTGTGTTCCCATAACCTCGAGACTCGAGACACCCCATCATCATCAAAGACCATCATACTACTACTGCGACGTACAGTACTACCGAGTACCCGTACTTTAGTAAGTACTAACGGTACCATAGTACAGTCTTACTCTAATATCGGTGGATTACGACTGTATCATCATATCATACGTCGTCCCGGGGACCGGGGAGATGCTTCTCGAAGATTCTTTCCTTAATAAGGTGGAGGTTATGACCGGTAAACGCTTCCAAGAGAATCGACAGCAATAACATCATGTTCGATGCTCCTGTCTATGATACACCTTGTGGGTAGTTTTCGAAATTCGCCGCTTCGGATCATCCGATTTGGAGTTCTCATTCACTGTCAGTTATTTTACGCCTGTTTTCATACGTCGGCATACGGCTAAACCACCTCCACGAACACGAACATAGCCTTTCTTCTTCTACCGACAAGTTTTTCCTCTTTCACCAGAACCATAAAAAATAAAATAGACCGATTTGCTTTTTTGTTTTAACTGTATTGCCTATTGGAGTGAATGCGAAACGTCGTCCTGGCTAGCAACATTGCCTTCGTTGTCTTGCTACGATTCTTCAGTAATTACAGATTTGTCAACTAACAGTAAAGATGATGACTCTGCGGGTCATCTCCAAGACAGCTTCTAGCACATTGTTTCTCCGCAAATTGGCTACACTTCCATCCAAGGCCAAGGGTTCCTCAACTATTGCCAAGTGCCTGTCGGCAAGTCGATCCCTTCAAGTGTCGTATTACTCTAATTCCACCACCGACAACTACTTTGGAGCAACAACACCGACCCTTCTCTCTAGCGAAGAATCGACCAGTGGTTGGTCACATGCCGACCCTGATGATACCAGACTGATCAAATATGACATTCCACAACGTGTCCGGCAGAAGTTGATTTCGGCCGAAGATGCCGTGGCGTTGGTCCGTGACGGAGATACCGTCTGCGTCTCGGGATTTGTGACCCAAGGCGCTCCCGAACTGGTGTTGAAAACACTAGGAGAGCGATTTGCAAAGACCAAGTCTCCCAAAAATCTGACACTTTTTTTTGGTGGTGGACCAGGAGATTATGGAGAAAAGGGACTATCACATCTGGCCAAAGTGGCAGAAGATGGGACGTGCATGTTGAAACGTACCATCGGAGGTCACTATGGACAAGTACCCAAAGTTGCAGAACTTGCCCTGAGCGAAAAGGTGGAAGCATGGACCTTGCCTATGGGGTCCGTATCCAGAATGATTCGATCACAATCGACACACTCTCCTGGTCACATCACCACGATTGGTCTCGGAACGTACGTTGACCCGAAGCTGAATGGTGAGTACTACTACCTCGACGAATTTGACAGACAACTTGCGGCTGTGAC
Organism: Nitzschia inconspicua; assembly: GCA_019154785.2. NCBI lineage: Eukaryota > Bacillariophyta > Bacillariophyceae > Bacillariales > Bacillariaceae > Nitzschia > Nitzschia inconspicua. Next base: position 3,894,410 of record JAGRRH010000007.1, on the reverse strand, counting down.
ATCAGTCGCTTACTCGCACAATCTCACGATTTTTAATCTCGCCAGGTGGGGCTGCCAATGAGTCCGCCAAGAAAAGCCCATTGCATGATCTTTTGGTGTCTAGAATCACTATCGAAGGTCAAACGTTCCTCAGCTACAAAGCCCTCCCTATTGATGTCGGTAAGTCAATGATCACGAACGACAGTCAGGAATGAAAAAAGACATAGATCTCCTCTCATTCTTTTTTAATCTTGTCCTCCTCGCATCCTTGCCTAGCCCTTATTCGAGGAACGACTGCAGATGCTCAAGGCAACATTTCTGTAGAGCACGAATCATTGTTGTGCGATCAGAAGATTATGGCTGCCGCTGCCAAGAACAGCGGTGGCCTGGTCATTGCTCAAGTGAAGAGGATTGCAGCCAATCACTCTATTCCATCACGCGATGTGGCCATCCCAGGTCCACTGGTAGATTGCGTGGTGGTGGTGGATGAGAAAGATCACGAAGAATGCCATCCAATGAGCTATGTTGAGAAACACAACTCATCCTTGGTTGGAGAAATCAAGACCCCTAGAGATTCCATTCAAAAGATGCCCTTGAACATTCGAAAGATCATTGCAAGACGCGCATTTTTTGGGCTCAAGCCGAACACAATCATCAATCTCGGCATTGGACTCCCAGAAGGAGTCGCAGCTGTTGCAGCCGAAGAAGACATGCTAGACTTTGTCACACTCTCCACCGAACCAGGGTAAGCTTGAACGTGGATAATGGTCAAAGAAGATCTTGAATCAATGATTTCCTTCTCTAATTTGAATTGCTCTCATTTCTTCAGGTCTTTTGGAGGGCTTCCAGCATCGGGCCACAATTTTGGACCGGCGTATAATGCTTCTGCATTGATGGAAATGAACCAAATGTTTGACTTTTACGATGGAGGAGGTTTGGACTTGTGCTGCTTAGGAGCTGCTGAAGTGTCACCATCCGGAGATGTCAACGTCTCGCGAATGTCCAAGAATAAGCTGACCGGTCCGGGAGGTTTTATTGACATTGCCATGTCCACGCGAAACATTTGTTTCATGACAACATTGACGGCAAAAGGTCTTGAGATTTCCGCTGGAGATGGCAAGCTTAAGATTGAACAAGAGGGAAAGATTAAAAAGTTCGTAAAATCTGTTTACGAGACTACTTTTTCTGGTGACGAGGCAGTGCGCCGCGGGCAAAAAGTGTTTTATGTCACAGAACGAGCTGTCTTCCGTCGCACCAACGAAAGCGATGTGATCGAGCTGATCGAGATTGCCCCGGGAATGGACTTACAGAAGGATATTTTGGACCAGATGTCGTTTACACCTGCTATTTCTCCAGACCTCAGAGAGATGGACCGCCGAATCTTCACGGACAGAAAAATGGGAGCTTCGTCGGATTTCTTCGGATCCTTGGAGGATCGCGTCACCTACGACAAGGAGAATAACACCATCTACATGGAAATGTTTGGTATTATGCTGAACAACGAGGAAGATATCGAATGGTTCGGCACTGCCATGCGGGAAGTTTTGCGCCCATACGTTGAGACCTATGGCAAGGTAAATATGATCTCCAACTACGACGGTTTTGAACTTGGCAAAGGTCTTGAAGACTTGTACACGGAGAAGATTGAAGCAATCCAGAAGGATTGTTACAACAGCTGGACACGATACACCGGAAGTGCCTTTCAACGAGCCAAACTGAAGTCTTCCATGTCTATTGAAGATTTGAATCTGGATGATCTCTTTGACGAGTTCTCGCAGGATGGGAAGGATACTCTTTCCTCAGAAGAACTGCGTCAGGGATTTTATAACACATTTCACATACAATTGACTCCAAGTCAGATCCATCTGTTCCACAAAGAAGGTGGGGAAGTAGACAGAAACACTTTTCGTGAGGGAGTCATGGCGATTTTGCGATGGAAGCGCCCGTTGTAGGCGATCACCCGTGGATCTTTTGCAATTGTTGTTGATTTCGAGATACGTACTACTGGAGTACGTCGCAATGGAAACTTGCAGAATTAGTTTGTCACTGAAGCGGTGAGACAACTTAAAAAATAATAAACTCCGAACCAACTTACTTTGAAAGCAGCTTCTGCTCCAGGGAATAGATGTGAAGCAATAGCAGGCAGCATACGACTCTGATAGTAAGTCGTTATGGAAGTGTGACCACATGAAGCAGTTGCGCCAGTGAATGCAACACCGAGACCTCATTTCATGTTGTTGTATTGCAGTTGGGAACAATCTAAACTTTTACCACGCACAAATGACAGGAAAAATAAATAATTAACTGTAATGATGATCAGAGCGATGTTTACAGTTAATTGTGACTCTGTTCGTCTCATTTTTGTTGAAGTTCTTGTTTGCAGTTACAGTAAAGTCGAATGAGATTTTATTTTCAGTTAATTGCTGTGCTGCAATTTGTAATTTCGTCGTCGATTCAGGAAAAAAGAAAAAAGAATACTACGTAGTACGTTCGCTTATTACACAGGGCTACCGGGTAAAAGTATGATACACGGATAAAAATGAAAAAGAAAAAAGAAAAGAAAACAGTCTCTCTACTCTACCGGTAGGTAGTACCGTACCGTAGTTGGGTTCCCAACTATCTTCGTGATTATCCGATCGTTGCACCGAATGCGACGGCAACAATACCAGTAACCACCATGGTTGTCACATGAGTCATCAATTATTCTAATATCGATAGGAGGACGACAAGCGAAAGCATCAAGAAAATACGATCAACCTCTATCTATTCGAACAGAAGCTGATTTTGCTTTACTTGGGAACAGTCACTCGTCGCAACATTATCATCCTCTACTCTAGCTAGAGCTAGCTAGAAAGAGTTTTGGGGAGAATTCCGACTGCTACCATGTCGGTAGAATGCGCAAATACACACGTCCGGTGTTCGGATGAGGACTCAAAATGTTTGTCAGAGAGATTATCTACTCCCTCCTCATCAGGAGCGGAATCTAATAACAAGACACCCCCAATCTCTACAACAGAAATTGATAACGAAAAATCCTCTCGGGAAATAAATTCACAGTCAGCGAATCTTGCCGATACCTTGACATCCACCAAATCGTATTCATCCGAAGTTCGTGATGGAACTGGAAGTTTCTCCAAGGAATGTGTTGGCACCTCTGGTTGGATTTCGAAAGAGCCCTTGGCTATTCTCGAGGAGAAAGTTGAACGTAACAACGAAACAACTGTCGCAGTCAAGGAACAAACAAACCACATGCCGACCCTACCATCTATCATCATAAATATCGTTAACCATACGCCAGCGTTGTCCGTGGAACAAAAGAATGATGACCATATTATCACAAAGAAACAAAAACCCCAAAGATCGATTCTTCGAAACGATTGTGAAACATTGTCGTCGACAAACAAATCGGCCAGACGTGGCTCGAAACGGGGACGTGTCGCCTTCACCAACATACAGATCAGAAAGTACTTCATGATCCTTGGCGACAACCCTTCAACTCCTATCGGGCCGCCACTAAGTCTTGGATGGGAATATGAAGTGCTCCCGACCATGAATATTACGGATTTTGAATCGTTTCGCTTGCGGAGTCGACGCTTCCAAACAAACCATTTAATCTTGAGTCACTACAGACGGGTCGAGATTGTTCAAAGGGTAGGACCAGTAGACACGCAATCGTGATATTATTTTATTGTGTTGCGATTGCTCCCGTCATGCCTTCCTCACCGCTTCTAATCACATTATGTTCCAATTTGTTACCCAGATCGGATACACGCAGGAAGAAGTTGCTAAAGTAGAGAAGGAAATGAAAAAAATTCAGACACAGAGAAAGATAACCATGGCCTTCACTCCTTGTGGTAAAATCGAGAGCGCCTTTCAATCAATTGGACGGAAGTGGCGGAGGAACGTTCTACGCCGAGGGAGAGATTAGCCAGAGATTCGAGGGGGAGGGGGGGGGACGATTAGATGTTTCGCAATGAGCCTACAACCGCTTTGGATACACAAAACGGTCCAATTGGCATTCTCCATTTTGCACATTTTTTTATTTAATATTTCGTCAAGAAAAAAAAGCTGCAACTATGTTGTTTTGATGAGTATTGAAACGTCCTGAAGTCAGGAGGAATATCACGAATTCCATTGACCGATTTTTTTTAACCGTCAGCGGGCAGACACCCGCCACAAGTGCAACAACAAAATTGATTTCTCTTGTCCAAAAAGAGCTCAAAGCTGCCGTCGCCTCTGGCCGTGGATAGGTTGCATGCTTGCTATTACATGCAATTTGCAATTGTTGGTGCAAAATATATAGTAGTAAAAATAACATTATGCTGATGCTTGTGTGTATCATGTCGAAAACATCACAACATTAGCGAGCTAGGTAGAGCTACCTATGAGTGCTACTGCAGTACCGGTAGATAGTATCATACGAAGTAGAACACATAACACTTGCGATTCGAACTAGTCGAGAGACATTTGGGACATACGAGGCATCTGCAATCTCATTTTTTACAGTTAGTTGTTAGTTGCACCGTTCACTGTCAACAGTACTACTACCGGAAGTACCGTAGTGCGTCGTATAAACCGGAAGAATTTTCTCGACAAAACAGTCGTGGGACGTTGCCGTTCATGACTATGTATCCCCTCTCTCCCAATCTGATTTTCTCTGATGAACCGATCCTATTAAAATCATCATCAAAGCAGCCTGTAACACGAGGAATCTACGAGCTACGTTGGTAGCTGCTTAGAGTATACTGCCGCATTGTCTCCAGATGAATGCCCGAGTCCAAGGAATGATGGCCTTTCTCCAAGATGACGACTCTTCCGACAGCAGCGAAGATGAAATTGCTGTTGGCCCCTCTTGGATGAACAAATTTTCTCAATCAGCTCAAACTCGAACTTCTTCAGGGGCCCCGAAACCCGTAAATACGACCATTACTGGCTCGGCGGCTGGTCCAAAAGCTTCTTCCTCGGATAAGGATGGAGGGGAGCCGGCGTGGATGCAGAAATTTGGGATGAACAACCAGAGCTACAGCAGTTTCAACAACTCTGCGACGTCGCTGTCATCATCCACACATTCATTTCAAACAGAAGAAACTCCAGAATGGATGCAAAAACTTAAGCTAAGAGGGTCTCAACACGGGGGAGGCTCGACACATGGATCTCATCAAGGCAGTTCGACATTTCCCCTGACCTCCTCTTCGTCGCAACAACAACCACAAAGCCCCGGGAGGACCTCGTCAAATCAATCAGTAGTGACACCATCGACACCAAGCTGGGTAAAGCAATGTCAAAAGGTTGGAGGAACTCCCTCTATTCCTTCAGTCCCATCATTGAACCACACAGTAACGACACCGGCTTGGAGGAAATCTGCTCTGAACAATTCCATTAGCAGCATAACAAGTCCAGAGTCTGCTCAACAAGTGTCAGCCCCAGAAACGCCAAATTGGATGAGAAAATTTGATTTAAAGAAACAAGTAAGTGGGATCCCAAAAGCTCCAGGGCTTCATAGCAATTACGACGATGACGACGACAGATCCGTCTCGTCCTTCGCCTCAATACAATCGTCAACATCGGTTAGATCCAATGCAGATCCTGAATGGATGGGGCGATTCAACAGAGTGAAAGCTGGAGACTCGGGCGGTACCCAATTACCAAAGGTACTAGATTCAACGACGGATCCCGGTGCTGAGCCAGAGTGGATGAAAAGATTCATGGAGATTGGAATGACGGAAAAAAATCCATCTCCAAAGTCACGGTCGACAATCACAAAGACAGGAGTTCCACCTCGCCCACCACAAAATTCAACTTTTGCACCATATGGTAATTCATCAACAAGTAACCGCAATGGAAGGTACCCACACCCTGGACCGCCAAAAGGGATGGTATCCGCACCGTCATCTCCGTCTAGTGCGCGACTTGCAGTCTCAGAACAAACTGTGGGAGGCATAGTCTCTGCACCTTCCTCTCCAGTGGCAGCCATTGGACTTCCTAAAGTAGGATCCCTGTATTTTTCTCAACCTCACGGATTGACAAGCACCATGCAACAACGTCGTCAATCTTTGGGGTCAAGCTCAGCATTGAATACCAGCGTACTTCCGCCAAAACTTGAGGACCCCGCTGCAGTAGGCCCCGAAAAGCTAGATTGGATGAACAAGGTGAAAGCCGTTGCAAAAAATCCTGGCGAAAAGCCAGCATGGATGCAAAAGCTTGTTGAGAAGATACAGGGTAATGATCTCCCAGAGGAAAAAAATCGATCCAATAAGACCCCTCCATGGAAACAGCGTGAGAGACTGAAAGAGGAACAAGCTAAGCAGCTGCGAGAATCTCTTGGGCTTGATCTGGGGGTTGAAGAAGGGAAAGAAGAGGATGATCTTGAGGATGGATCTTGGGGTTCTGGGGATGAATCATCCGTCGAAGAGGAGGAGTTGCCAGAATGGATGAAGCAATTTCGAAAGATGGATCTTAAGGCAGCAACAGTAGTGACTGCACAAGGTAGGGCACCCCAGACAGTGTCATTGCTCCGAACTGGATCAGCAAGAATGACAACTCGAACTGGTGATATTGTAGACGACTCACAAGTTATCAAGGCCATCACTGTGAGATCGCATTCGTCTAGATCACTGAAGTTATCTAGACACGCATCATTCAAGAATGGTAAACTGAAGAAAGAAAAATCAAAGCGCTCCGTGGTATCTGGTGAAGATGCCAGCGAATCATCGTTTGCAGAACAAGAAGTCCCGATTCTTCCATCTGGAGGATTTGACGATGAAAATCTTGATCAAGCCACTACGGATGCACCACTTGTGAAGTCAAGCCAGCACACCACCTCAACGACAGCAAACATTAAGATCGACAAGAACAAAGAATCAAGCGCGCTGGACTATCGATCACTTCATAGCACTGACTTAAGTGTCTACTCTGATCAAGTTGAAATCGACAACTCTGCACCAGAGAATGTTATGACAAAATGGGGGGAAACGATCAAAGCGAAGAAGCCAGGAAACTCAACATTAATGAGCTGGAGAATGATCCAGAATCAAGCTGATAAAGTGAAGGAGAGAATCGAGAAGGCAAAGAAGGGGGCTTCGGCTGATAGCGAAGAAAGAATTCACATTGGTGAGGGAAAACCTGAAAAAACGAGCTTAGATGAATCAGCAACAGCCTTGTTTTTTAGCGGAGGTGACCCAAAGTCGAGCGAAACATCAACTTCTTTCGCTATGGATAACTCGGCTGCAAACTTATTTAGCTTAGCGGGTGACAACAAGTCAAGCAAAGACTCGACGGAGTTCAACATGGACGCTTCGGCTGCCAATATTTTTGGTGTCGGCAGTGGGGATGGAAGCGGTAAAAAAGTTACCTCCGAATCCATCAACATGGAGAATTCAGCTGCCCTTCTATTTGGGCTTGCGTCGGCGAAAGAAGATAACAAGGATGAGAAACAAGAGCTTGTAAATTGTTGGGATGGGACGTCAAGCAAAAAGCCACTCAACAGTGGGGAGAACGAGAAATCAAATACATCTCAAGCACAGGGTAGCTTATCAGATTTTCTCGATGGTTCTAAGTCGGCCAATCCAAAGAACGAAACGAGTGCCGTTCAAGAAGCACTTGACGAATCAAGTAGCTCGAGTAGCGAAGAAATGGAAGGCAAGAAGACAAAACCTTCTCTTTCTTCCTATGAGCCTCGGTCTTTCGCAACAACCGCTGCTGTTGTTTCCCCTCCAACTCAAAAATGTGAAACAAAAAAGAAATCTATCCTCAATGATTCGGATAGCGAAGATTCTGACAGCGATGATAATTCCGTCAGTAAAAGGAACAACACGACCCAGAATGATAATCAGACGGCAAAAACGATTGCCAAAAATGATTTAGAGGAACGTCCGAAAGTTACAGTCTCAAAAGTTGGAAGTGTAGCTCCTCCCCAAAAGAAAAAATCCTTCCTCGATGATTCAGATAGCGAAGACGATTCAAGCAGTGACGAATCAACCCCAAAACGTCCTCCCACCAAAGGAAGGCTCTACGCGCCCAACAAAACTGAGTCAACCATTCCTCTCATTTCTGGAAAGAAAGAATATAGTGATTCCGACAATTCAGACGATGATTCTAATGACGAGTCGACCAATGCCCCACAAGTTGTCCCGGTCAAGGAAGAATTTGAACTTCAGAGATTAGCTGAAACGAGCTCAGCAGATTTTGATTCTTTCGGGGAACATAAAGGGGAAGACAAGTCAAAGGTGCCCGCGTCAGATGCCGAAAATGGCTGTGACGAAGCATTCGGCTTTGACTTCGCAAGTGAAAATGCAAACCAACCATCCGAGTCGCCCCTGCCGATCGAATCATTTGCCATGTCAGACAAAGCCACAGATTTTTCTTCAATTGATGCTGCTGTGAATGACAAAAAGTTCGAACCAAAAGAAAGTTCAGTTAAACCAGATGAACTTACGACCGACGTTTCCGTAGTACTATCCCAAGAAGAACGACCTGAAGATAAGCTCCAGGAAGACGAGTGGCAAGCGGCATTGATGGGCTTAGCAGCCGAAGAAGAGAAGAAGAAGGAGAAGGAGAAGGAGCAGTGGGAATCAGATCTTTTAAAGCTCGAAGCTGGATGTCAAGAGGAGAAGAAATCTAGTTTTTCTCCTAAAATTGAATCCAAGCCGAAGAATAAGGCCAACCCTGCGATGAAAGGTGAAAAGAAGGAAATTGTGTTATCAAGTAAGAAGAATGCGGCTAGTCCAACAAAAGAAGCCAGCAAAAAAGTCGAAACTTCGATCCAACGAAATGAAAAGAAAATCGAGTCATCAAGCAAGAAGAACGTATGCAAGTCTCCGAACAAGGAAGAGAAGAAGGAGAATCCCTCAAGCCAACAAAAGAAAAAGGATGCCCGCGAAAACAGTTTAGAAAAGCGAGGCAAGAAGTCTCAAAAGGATTCTCCAAAGATTCTGGATTCCAGCAGAAGAGATGAAGGAAAAGTAGACCGAAAAAGAGATTCGTCCAAAGACCCCCCTAAAGGGAGCTCGAAAAAGGAATCAAGTTCAAAAGACAGTTCCAGGCCACCAAAATCGCCTTCCCTCACTAGTAAAACAAAGGAATCTGGTCGGGGGAGGACGGAAACAATGAAAAGCCCGAGATCTACTCGATCCAAAAGCTCTAACCAAAGAAAGAGGGATAAGTCGAAAGATAGGAGTTCTTCAAAATCAAGGTCCAGCGGGAAGCGGGACAAATCAAAAGAGCCGAGCCCATCAAAATCAAAGTCTAGCGAAAAACGACCCTCGAAGGTTGGACTACCTCCCTTGATTCCTTCCAAACCGATCAAAGGAACAACCCCGGCAAATCCAAAGAACATGGTAGGATTCTCGATCAAACCAAAAAGCTCCAAGAACACGACGATCTCGAAACCGAAGAGCTCGGCTAATCTTACTATCAAACCGAAAAGTAAGATCAGCCTGATCCCATCCCGGCCCAAGAGCAAAGCCAACCTGATCCCGAGCAAGCCTAAGAGCAAGAAGATATCCCCATCGGACTTTGATGACGATGACAGCTTTGTGATGAACGATTTTGATGACGATTTTTCAGCGCTTGCGGACTTCGGCGATTTCGCTGAAGATGGATCAGTTATCCCTTTGAAAGCTGTCCGAAATCCTCCGTCTGTCAAGCAAGGTGGAAAGAAGGCTAGTAGCACAAGCAAAGCCGACAGCAAGTCCAAAAAGAAGGACAGCTACAAAGCCGGAAAGAGTTCCAGAACAAGTCGAAGCAAGAGCAAAGACAGGAAAAAATCGGAGAAAAAATCGGAGAAAAAGTCAGACAAGAAAAAGTCTAAGAAAAAGTGAACGCTCGTCGATCAAATAATGGTCTAGGTTTGTAGCGCTGGTGAATGGCCTCTACTTCAGTCGCTCCAACTGGACATCAAAAAGAATTGCTGCGTCTCGGCGAGGATTCTTAACCACCGAATCAAGTGCTCGTTGGTCCACGACACTGGTGGGACGCGGTTCCAGATCTGGATACTTATTGTAGGCTAGTTCTTGAGGTACAATGATTCGTCTAATGCCAGATTTTCGCATTCCAATCAATCCTGCTTCCAATCCTGGAACTGCTTGTCCCTTTCCTAGCTCCAGAGAGAGCGGGACAGCACCGAACCCGTCGGGGTTATTGTTTTTGGTGTTGTAAAAGCTGACACCATTCAAGTTAAGAAGACGTCCGGAGCACTGAATGTCTACTTTGGAATTCCTTGTGACGACCGTATCGCCTTTTCCCACAGAAATGTCTTTGTACTTCACGCCATTCTCCAGAGTGATGAAAGGGCTCGAGCCCTCTGGAGGAGGGGCTTGCGTTCCAACATCGATAAATTCCGATGGTTTTTCGGCCGCAATAGCTGATGAAGAAACAGCTCCTCCAAACTGAAGAACAGAAAAAGAAAAAACGCCCAAGATAGATTGGTGAATCATATCTCTTCTTGCGACAGGCCCTTCAAGCGGCGACGGTGTCCAACCGTGGACCCCAAGACTCTTCGTTGTCAAAATCATGAGAGTGAAAGCTGCCACCAGCCATTTCATCACCTGAATTTGAGACGTCATGTTGATTTGTTGTCTCTGTATGTGTCACCAACATAATATCATGATGCCAATAATTTGATGTGACTGTGAGTTTTGTGAGTTGTTTCATGGAACATAACGACAAAAATGATTCCTGTAGTCTACTCTTCGCTAAAAATACAAAAATACTTCTATATTTTTTACTTGAGTACGAAGTTCTACTATTACAACAGTAGTGAACACACTCCGCACGTACGTATCATACCTTTTGTACGATCTACTAGTAGGTAGTGATCCTGCGGATCCTGCGCAGTGAATTGACTGGGACGACATGAGTGGAGCTCTAGTAGAAATCAAGAACTGCAGGCGACTGCTATCGTCTTTGCCTTGATCGCAGTAGACCCTAGCCAGTTCACATACGGAGAAGCTACTCTACTACTAGAGAGATCTGAAGGGAATCAGAACTTTGCAGTTTACCATGTATGAACAAACTTCATCATCGATTCATCATCATTTTTCCCTACAGAAAAACAACATACCTCACACTACTGGATTTTGCATCGTGCAACAATTTGGCTCATGCAGTTCTCTGGATCATCTCTACCCACCGTCATACCAGTATTCACCAAGAAATTTCTATTTACCTGTGGATTGTTGTATTTTGCAACCAGCGGCCTCCTCCCCATTACAGACCTTACATCTCCCAAAGAAAGAAGAAAGGCTTCTTCTTCAACTAATTCTCTCTAGGGTCGTACTCCAGTAGTTGGTTCCATTCGCAGAGGGGATTGTAGTCACAAACCCTGGTACATTCCTCTCCGAGATCCTGGCTGGGGAGGGAATATAAGTAGTAGCGGACCTTCTAGACTTCTACGGAGGAGGGGCTGCGGGGAGGGACTCACCTCTAAAGCAACAGTTTGGAATAGTAAATACTTCACGAAATACTGTAGAAGTTTGTACGAAATACAACATTACGTGGTAGGACAAATCTGTGGAGCCGTCATTCAACCTTCGGCCTACAATCATGAACAACACGACAACGTGATCTAGATGAAAGGACTAGATTGGCAGGCACTTCTTCACGTCGTACAGGACAAAACACCTTGCATAATGCTGGCTTGATTACAGTAGTACGATTCCCACATCACTTGCTTTCATGGAAGGACATGACCAATTGTAGACATAGTACTGAAGATTGCCATCGCCCTTTCCGAATTTCAATTCTTCAAGAAATGTGTCATTTTCCATGAGATTCAAGGCATTGAACACGTCCGTTCCTGTGCTATTTGCCAAAATCAAAGCATCCCTCATCAAATCCAACAAGCTCATGGTTGTGGCTACGTTGTAGTACGAGTATGCTGCATACAATGTATCGTCTTTGCCGAGAATGGTAGAAGGCAGATGGTAGAAACTGACCATGTCTGTGACCTTGGTCTTGTCTTGTTCGTCCACCAAGACGTAGCTGTCCACCACGCCAGTCCGCGGCAACAACCAATGGGCGACATCTTCCTTTGAAAAATTGACGTGCAACAAAAACTTCGACTCCAAGTAAGCTGACAAAAGCTTGTGAACTCCGTCGACGTGCTCCTCTGTCATTGGTATTAAATCATGTTTAGGTGTGTCGGGCACCTTGTACAACTTTTGCATCCGAGCCATGGTCATGCGAGGATTCAGGCGCGAAAAGCCGACTCGAACTAGCTTTTTCGGATTGAGAGATCGGTGGTAGTACCGTGCCGAAGCTACAGGTACGGGCAAGACCACACCTGCGGTATATACCGCTTGGAAGACCCCTGTCTGATTGACACGTCGAGTGATTTCCTTAATCAAGACAGGTGCGAGTCGTTTGGCCCGCAACTTTTTGTGTACACAGAGAAAATTTATCTCCACGACATCCAATCTAGAAGTAGATTGCACTTTGACATTGGCCGGGACTGCGGAAATGAACGCAATCAGCTTTTTGCTGGAAGTGGCTCGCACCCCCAACAAGAGTTCGGTGGAATATCCTGGCGGTGTCAAAGCCCACTCCAAAAATTCCTTCGAGTAGTCAAAGCGAAACAAGGCATCGTCATCCTCAACATAGTTGTTAGCGAGTAAAGTGTAAAGTTCTTCGCGTTGAACAGGATCCATGATATCCAACGTACTCCACTCAAATCCCGTTGGCATGTTGTATGGTTCGGAACGAATCTCGTCTGGGTTCTTATTTGGAACAATAGGTCCTTCTGGAAGATCCGATTGCTGTCCATGAGGCATGGGCTGTCCAAAAGGCAAAACAAATTGTAAGTTAAAGTGAAATTCATGCACTTCCGGTTGTTGCCTCCCTTCGTAGCAGCGTTAGTTGTTGTTGAATCTTCGACTTACTTGAGTATCCCAAAATGCATGTTTCTTCTCATCCAAATTCTCCGTCGATACACCTGCTTGCCTCAGCATATCCAAGATCTTTTCGGCACCGCTCTTATTTTCGTCATCGTCGCTGGAACTCATGATCAAAATGCTTTGTGCAGCGTTTGCGGTAACCAAGAATCGAGTTGTTGGGGTATCGCACTGCAATGTAATTGTTGTTGACCGTTATTGATGCAAGATCTTTGGCAATGCTCAGAGTTGGTTTAATCTGTGGCCGTCTTGGTCAGCCCCCGCAGCTTTGGCCGCTCTATGGAAGAACTCAAACGGCTGTGATACTCGATACGGCCAGGACAGCACAACCCACCAACAAATAAATGTGCACCATCGTCAGATCTCGACAACCGCAAAGGACGTCGAGACTTTGGAGGCCGAGGACGGACAGACCAAAAATGAAACCCTAAACTCTATTATATTATATTATGTATTATTATGGTGGCAAGATACCTAAATACGCCATACTACGTAGTAATAGCTTCGAATGTGTACATACGTCTTGGTGAACTACCGTACGACCAATTGCCGAAACATCACTTGCCATTGGTAGCCCAGCAGTAGCTCCCAATTATTGGAAACAATTCACTCAAAAACTGTACCACGTCGTTAGATCCTCCTTCTTGAGGCGTCGAGTCTAGCGGCCTCTTCAGTTCAGAGATGGTGGTAGATGAAATAGTAGGTAGTGAGGATGTTTTCACCTCAGCATCTGATTCCGCCGTTGCTTCGTCCGTTGAGGATCTTGACTTTCGTCCTGAGAATGGGAGAGATGATTCCTTTTGAGTGATATCCAACATGCGATCGACATCCTTTTCTGTGCCGAGTCCTCTCTCCATTTGATGGTCATCATTGAGATCCAAAAGATCATCCTCCTCCTCTTCTTCCCTCTTCCAGCGATCTTGTTTTGCCATTTGAGTTAGCGCCACCACAACAAGAACATTAATGATCAGGGATCCAGCGCCGATCCAACGAAGGATTTCTACACGCTGTTGAAATTCGAGTTCTTTCTTGTTGGAGCTGACGGGCCGTAAATTTTCAACTTCGTCTCCAAAGGTTGCCAATTCCAGTCCAACCATACTCATTTGAACCTCATGTTCTGCCATCCGGGCATCCATGTTCCCTTCCATGATACTGACATCCAGCGCAAGTTGCACGATGGTTTCCATAAAGTCCTCCTCGTCGGTAATATTCATGATGGTCGCCTGCTCTAAAATCGTAGTGCCAATGTATACGACTTGATACGCAATATTCCATGTCATCCATCGGATCACAGCACCGTCACTATCCTTTCGCTGTATTGGAGTGGTGACAAAACTGACAGTACTCGCCGAAAGATAGGACCTTGGTTCCTTGCTGTTGGCAAGAAAGTCGGATATGGTGCTTCTTGCCGATACAGTTGTTGTTTTTGTTGTTGCTGTTGCATAACCACCTGCAATCCAGGTGTCCTCGCCCATCCGGTTGAACGCTCCGACACCACCTTCGATGGGGCAGAGGCTCTTGTAGTTCGGATCAACTAGAATCACTTCTGTGTCCTCGCAAAAGAAAGTTTGAAGCGCTTCCAGGACGGCCCCTTCAATAATAATCATTGAGTCGGCGGTAGTACTTGTTTGCCGTGTGGAAAATGAGATGGATATCCATCCCTCCAAGGAACTTTGTTGTTGTGAACCCTCCGATTGTTCGTTATCATCATTGTCAGCATTCTTATCGCTGAGGGGATTGAGAACGGTCGTCCCACGACCAGCAGAGTCAGAATATTGATCGGATCTCTGAGCCATCACTGGATCAGAAACGTTTGAAAGGATCAGCATCATCAAGCATGGCAAAAGAAACAATACTTTCGGACGCAACACATCCGTTTGTAGTCTTTTCTGGTGTGAAGAACCTATTGTCGTCATTCTGTATCGAAGGTGTACTACACAGCCAGCAGCGGAACCGCCTCTGGACAAGGCACTGTCACCTTTCTCCAAATTCGGTGGATTGTTGCTGGAGAGTTTGTGTACTCGGATTACTACCTACTAGTAGCTAATCCAGTAGTAAGTAGTAGCTGGGATGGTCGATTCGTCGACATTCCACCATGATTTGATATTTGATGTTTAAAACCATCCAACGGACGCTATCAGCAGGTATGATATCATAGACGTTGAGATGCCATTCTGTTGCCGGACAGACGCTAAGATCATTGGATTTAGCTTTAACCTTAGCAGTGTATTGACCGTTTCTGACCGGTAACGTTCGCTCATTCATTTTGTTCTGTACTTGAAGAAATTTAATGATGGCCCGGCGACAACATCGCATGACACGTTTTAAGAGACCAATTAAAGACAGTCCAAAGAAAAGTTCGATACTATTACGTTGTTTTTCGTAGGAAGTAGTCTTCCGAATGAGTCTCCAAAGCGCAGTTTTTGGGGGTGATATTGGACAATAACACCACTTGGAAACCGAGATACGCGGCTTCGGAACGGTTTGGCAAGACTTGACTTATCGGTTCCTTCGGCTGTGACATCCGAGCAAGGCCAAACTCTCTGCCGTAGCTCTCTGCCGTAGCTTAAACTACACCGGTAGGAAGAGCGCAACGATACACTTTTACTCTACTACCCCCTACCGTAGCAACCGTATTCTACGGTACTTTTTCCCTCATCCTCAAGCTGGACCGTCCTTCCTGTCTGAGAGAGACAACGAATGACAGAAAGAAGAAGAGGAAAACCACAACTCCGTAAAACACCCATCGACAGTTCGACAGTTGTACTACTACCGTAGTAGGTTGCTACTGGTGTGGTTACTTACTACTGCCGCTGCTGCGAAAAGTGAACTTCGACCTTGTTTCTGTTTGATTTTCCAAAAGTTGGAGGAGTACGGTAGTACCGGTACTGACCGTAGCTTCAGTTGTTCTGTCGTAGCAGTCTACTCCGGGTAATTACTGTTAATTCATTGCTTGTGTTGTTGTGTTGAGAAAAGGCACCATGAAGATGGTGCGTTCCAAGAGAGATCAGCGTCCCTTGTTGACGCAAGAGGCCCCGATCTTGTCGGACCAGATGGACCCTTCCAATGATGAAGTCAACGAAGAAGATGATTTTTTGGAGTCACATTCGTCTCAGCAACCATCGAAAGATCAAAAGAAGCGATCATGGAGACGATTATTTGGAAAGAACAACAACAACAACAACAACAATAACAGCAAACGAAAGGAAAATCAGAATCAACGATCAGAAAATGGAAATCTTGCGTCATCAAGCCAATCGTCCTCTTCGGATAGTGGTGACCACTCCACACAGAAACGAGATCAACAAGCCAACAATCCGAGTCAACAGTATCATCATCATCATCAACAACAACAACAACAACAACAACGTCGCGGAGTTTCTCCGCAAGCACAGTCCGACAAAAGAGATGATGGAACAGAATCCAGTCAGAATACTTCTCATCACCTCAAGGATATCCTTGACCATCATGTTGATGACGATGGTTTGCCATCACCCATCGATTACAATAAGGGGGACAAGACGGACAGCAAAAAGGCGTCATTTGTAACCTTGTCTTCCCCCGCCGCCACCACAGCAACGTCATCTCCCGCGGCAATCTCTACTGTCACTCAGCAACATCGTAACCACATTTCGCCTCGACACACGGGGTCTCACTCCAATGCCCCCACCAGCACGCGGAGCGCTACAAGCCGGTCGACTACCGGTAGTCGGCGAACTACCAGTACGCGATCAGTATCTTTAGTCCAACAAGTGAGACACAAGCGCTCAGCATCATCTCTTAGTACGGCCACTGCCGCTACTAACAAAATGCTCTCACGGCCGTTTGGAAGGGAACATATACTCACCACGGAACAAACGGTAAGTCTGGTCAATAATGAAAAACACAAAATCTCTCGGTTGGATTCTATCGGCACAGTCGACTAATTTCGTCTCCATTTACCTTTTCCTTCTTACGCGTCAGTGGGTGGTTCACGTTGGCCGTGCTGAATGGGATTCGGATGAATCCATGTGGAAGTACCGCGTAAATATAAAAAAGAAACAAGGCGACAAGTTGGAAGATTTTGCCAGTGGTTTCCCACTACGATCCCTGCAAGATTTTCACTGGTTAGAGCAAGCCTTGACGGCAGAATTTTTTGGTGGACTCCTGCTCCCTAGTCTCTCCATCTACCTGGGAGTGTCCGATATCAGCAATTGTCAGCATGAGATTGATTCTAGGCTCCTCATGAATTGGCTCAGTGACACGTTGAATGGCATCCGAGGACAAGGAGAAATCATGTTTCGACTCGACAAAGTAGATGTGACCACTTCCGAATCCATTGAAGCCTTTTTGTATCGCACCGATCTCATGCAAATTCTAGAACTGCCCAAGTCGCCTCGCACGCCGACGCCAAAAAAAGAAATGGTAGGCACTCGAGGGGGAGTGTCAGATGATTGGAATTTCTTCCCGGAATTGTGCTACTCGGGTTGTGTCAAGCCACCCTCGCCCGTCAAGGAAGCCATAAAAACTCCTGTCAATATGCTCATGCATTGTTCCTCCCCAGCGCTTGGCAATGCAAGAACTTTCAATGTACAAGAAGATTCGTTTGTTGAATCTGCCACCTTTGAAGATCTTAACACGTCCTTAGCCATCCACGCTGACTTGCTCAAGGCGGAGCGGGATTTGATTTGGAGCTGGAGGATCAGAGCGTTACAGGCCATGGAGAAGTTGCGTATCTTGCAAGAACAAGAGAAACACATCGGGGCATCTTGGAAACGTTTCGCAATTTCAGTCTCCAATCTTTTTGCTTACGAGAAGGATGTCGAAACAGCCCGTTTGGGAGATTCCAAATCAAGGAGAGAGCTGCAGATGCCGTATCGGAAACTTCAAAAGTCGGCTGTTGACGACTGTCTCCGCATTCTGGCCTTGCAGAAGGTTGAACGATCCATTCCCAGTATTGAAGCCACGAACGTCATGCTCAGTGCCTACGTCGCCGACTTGAGTATGGTCCAACCTTCAGTTCAAGCCTATCTGGAGGGTCTGCAACAGCTGGCAAACGAGAAAGCTATTTCTGAAAAGATGGAAAATTCGAAGAATCCGACAGTACCTCCCTCCGAAACTTTGGCTGATAGAATCCAAGCAAGTTTGACCGAAGTCAAAAAGCAGCTGACGTCCAATCAAGAGTCGCTTCATGGAAAAGGAAAAAAGGAAGGAGAAAAGAAACACCTACAGCGACAACAGGTTCAAAGCATTGAAAACCGTTTGTTAGTTAACGAATCCCTTTTGAAAGATTTCATGACGACCCTGTGCAAGACGGCTCCTGTCCGAACAACTCGAATGATGTATGCATTCCTGGAAAAAGAGATGACCCAGTGTGTCGCTCTTCGAGCCGCAGCTTTAGATATGAAGTCGAAAATCAATGTTGCGTCCAAGGAGAATCTTTCAAAGATGATTCAGAGACATCATGTCGAAACAAAAGAAGACCAAAACACTGAACTCCAACTTGTGTACAAAATTGTGAATATTGGAAATTCAAAAAAGTTTCGCAAGGATGACGACCAAGACAACGCCGAGGAAGTGGAGACGGGCGTAGAACTGTCACAAGAAATGGCGGAAGAAGAAGCTCGCAAGACCAAGCTTCGTGACAAGGCGATGAATTACTGCCGTGACCGAATCGGTCGGTGGGACGCTAAAGTTGCAATGTCGATCATGGAGGCAGTCGGAGTGAACGATGCGAATGTGCGAGTAGAAGAGACCACAAGGGACTTGAGAATGGTGCGAAAGTACGCTATTGGGTTGAGAGAAAATGTCCAGCGATGCTCCGACGCCTTGGACATTTTGCGCATGTCCATTCTCCAAGGTGGCGTTGGAGATATTCGTGATTTGCGCGCTGATTTCATCGCCGAAATGCAGAACCTCTTGTCCCTGGCATATGTTCCAGGTGATGACCAGAGCCCGTTTCTTCAATCCAAGGTCCTCGAGGCTCAAGGAATCGATGTGACAGACCCAAATGGCTGGAGAAGCAACGATCCTGGTACTTGTGGAAACTCAATCAATGCATACATTGAAACTCGGGATTCGGGTACTGAGTGGTTGCTGGAATCATTGGGTGAGCTGTTGAAGGAATACAATCATCGTGTGGAAGCTGTCGAAAGTTTCGTTTACATGGAATGTGTTGGCATTCAGTTGGAGAAACATTTAAGTCAGACACGAGCAACTGCATTGGCAGCATTTGAAAAGAAGACTGATATTACTTCTGCAATCAACATTGCGACAAGAAAGAAGATGCCTATATTGGTGAAGGAGCTGCAAGCAAAACTCGAAGCTATTGGTGTTGCTGTCTCTCATACCACGGTGAAAGAGGCGAAGGAAGCTCATTTGGAGAGCAAAGCCCTGAAGCAGGAGCTCCACACACTTGCGATGAGAAGATTGACGCGCGCCCGCGAGACGTCTACTGAACGAGCTATTGCCCTGATGACTGTGTGGGCCAAGGAGGAAGAAGGCTCGACTTCTACAGAGGAAGAAATCCTCAAGGAGTTGATATTGCTGTTGCAAGAGTCTGTAAAGAAGGTTGATTTTGATGTGTATGCCACTTCCTGCCCCGCTAGAATATGAAGCAGCATCCATATAAACCCCAGCTCAGGTAAGGAATGGTCGTAAGATAGTAGACAAAACAACAATAATAATAATGTTCTGTATTCTGTACGACGGTGTACTGGCTACGGTAGTTGCATTTTGCTTTTCCTTCTTGGAGTTTACATTTACAGTCAATGTCACGACGACTACCGTTTCGTACTACTACTACCATACTTGCAACGGTGGGATAATTGACCGTCTGCACCTTTGCCGTTCGAAGTAATTCCACGTGTAGGACAATTTGACAGTGTTCGTTACAGTACTACTGTCGCAGTACAGACGAGCACAGGCTTTGTGCCTCACGTTGACGACCATCGCGAAACGACGATTTAAAGTTTTTGTTTTTTTGGATGACGATGGCATTGCATTGCTTGCTGGTCTTGGAACACAGAGATTGGACATTGACGATTCCATCATCAACAATACGACGTACTCCAGTAAAGTCAATCCATCAATCAATCATTGTTACTTCATAGCTCCTCTCTACTAGCTAGTACTTGTAGTCCGAAAGAACCGAAAGCATTTATTATATATATATACACACAAAAGCAACATCATAATCATGACTGATATTGAAATCAACGATGCCGATCTCCCGGAGCCCTCTTTGAAGAATATCATTGACCAACACAGTCTCCAATGGGTGTTTGTTGGAGGAAAAGGTGGAGTTGGCAAGACGACAACAAGCTGTTGCTTGGGCGTTCAGTTGGCTTTGACTCGTAAGAAGGTACGCAGACAGAGAGGTTGTTGATTCGAATCTGGCACAGTTTCATGTTGATAATAACAATATTATGTTCTTGTCCTCTTTTGTTTTTCTCTTTTGTTTTCCCATTTAGGTTTTGATCGTGTCCACGGACCCAGCTCACAACTTGAGTGACGCCTTTTGTCAAAAGATTGGTCGTGAGCCTACACCAATTGAAGGGTTCGATAACCTTTGTGCTATGGAAATTGATGCTAACAATGATATGGAAGAAATGCAACGCAACATGGCCGAGCAAGGAACCGACGAAGATCAGGATGGGGGACTTTCGGCAATGATGTCCGAGTTGACAAACAGTATTCCAGGTATCGACGAAGCCATGTCCTTTTCGGAGCTGATGAAGCAAGTGCAAAATCTTGACTTTGATGTAGTCGTCTTTGATACTGCACCCACGGGTCACACCCTGCGTCTTTTGTCTTTCCCCACCATCTTGGAAAAGGCCTTGGGAAAGGTTATGGAGCTGAAAGATCGATTTGGTGGATTGATTGGTCAAGCTACAGCTATGATGGGAGGCGGACAGAATCCCGGAGCAGCCCAAGATGCTATCCTTGGACGTTTGGAAGAGACAAGAGCGGTCATCAACAAAGTCAACGACGCATTCCAAGACCCTTCCGTGACGACGTTTGTAAGTGACATCCAAGAGACGCCAACAAAAAAAAAAACGACTATTTCTCAACCTGGTACAAGATGGTGCGAAATCTTGCGATGAAATGTTTCCACTCATACTACTTCTGTGTTCTCGTTGCTAGGTGTGTGTTTGCATCCCAGAATTCCTTTCAATATACGAAACGGAGCGTTTGGTTCAAGAACTGTCCAAGTTTGGAATTGACACCCACAACATTGTCGTCAACCAAGTCCTCTTTCCAGAAAAGGACGCCGAGGAACTAGCAGAGTGGTACTCGGGGAACAAAGATTCGTTGCCTGCTGAGGCCCAAGAAATCTGTTCCAAAATGTTGGCTCGAAAGCGAATGCAAGACAAGTACATTGGACAGTGTTTCGATCTGTACGGTGAGGATTTCCATGTCACTTTGATGCCTCTGTTGGACTTCGAGGTGCGAGGAAGCGAGAAACTCAAAGAGTTCTCGGAATTCTTGACCAACCCAGTCGACTTGGATGAGTAGATTCCACTACCTTGGAAGACTACTGGAGTATCAGTCGTTTGGCAGACAACCTCAACTGTTAATAAGCCGACTTATTGGAAAAAGATTTTTTAGTTGATTTATTTACATTGCAAATGATCCCATCAACATAGTATTATCATGTAGATGAGTGTTTCTGTAGAAAAATAAAATAAACGTTGTAGCATGTCCTGGCATGGCGGACAAAATTTTGGACTCTGTATCTTTTCTTTACACCCTGACCTACTGTGGTCGACTGGAACGTGTAGTGACCGAGTTGTTGTCAATGAAGGAGATCTGTGACCGAATCAAACAAGTCAGAGGCTCTCGTGGCGGATGATTGAAAATGACGAGAAACCCGCCCGATCACTTCACGGATGTTGGTGTACGTTCTTGTTGTTGATCCAGGACAACGTTTCTTCCTGTTCGAATAGCCCTTTGCAATTCCTCCAAAGTCATTTCATCTAGTTTCAGTGCCTGGAGCAAGTCATTTTTGGCCACAAAGTCACATCCGTACATGGAATTGCAAATCATGATACCAGACTCGTGAAGGAGGGCAGGCCGGCCAACCATTCGTCCCAACGTTGCAGTCAACACTAAACCAAATGGGACATCCTCGGTAATATATCTGCTAGAAGGAGTGTTGGGACCGTACACATCGTTTCCTGACTTGTGAATTTGCTGGCACATGTCAGAAATGGACTCGGAAATGGGAACGTGAAACGAAAGCGAAAAATGTTCGTAAATAGTTTTCACGTCTAACCCCAAAGCTCGAGCAATTTCGAGACGCTCTTGATCCAGATCCTGCAGGAACCGGCCGATTGCTGGCGTTGTCATTTGAAATTGATACCACGCTTCTCCCTTATCCATTCGACTGATGTTCCCCAGTGCCATGCCCAAATGGTTCTGTGGATTTAGGTTGGAGAGGCTGATCGCCAAAAGTCCGTCTCTGGGTTGAAAATTGGTGTGTGGGAAAAGCGATTGACACAGTTTTAATGCGGATGGTAATTCTTGTTCTGGTATGGTACACAAATCAACTGACTTTCGTTTGGATTTGACATCGACTGTGGTTCCAGAAGGACGCCGAGCAGTACAAACGGTCGTTCCCCACGCAGTGATGGTTGGAAAATTCAGTTCCTTGCTTTTCGTCTTCAACTGTGTTTGTTGCTGATATTGTTCAACAGCTTTCGTCAGGTATAGAGCACCCAGTGAAGCATGCGATGATATAATGACATGTTTGCAAGTAGGAGATATCGACAGTTGAGGTGCAAGTTCATCAAAGACGTGCTTATGGCCGTTGGCCGGAAGACAGATTAATACGACTTGGTTTTCGTTCACAAGCTGTTCGGAAGACGCCGCTATTCGTGGAACGAAATGATAGTCCATGGCTCCAGAGGCAGTTAGGAAAGTTTCGTCCGTTCGCTGATTGACGTGACTGTCTGCTGAAAGGTTTGCATGGAGATCTTTAGTTCCTCTCCCGGAGGGCGACCACAGCATGACATCATGTCCGTTCTTGGACAAGATCGCAGCCGTAGCAAAGGCCACAGCACCCGCACCAGCAATGCCAACTTGAAATTTTTCGCCACCCTGATGGGTGAAGTCGTTGTCGACGGCTCGAAGATGAGAATATGACGTAGTAGATGACGAAGTAACTGTATCGGTCCCAGAACCCACAATTTTCCGATGCATTCTTGTCGGCGCATGAAACAGAAACGCCCCGCACAGTCTCACTGTCACCACTGCCAAGAAACCTGCCGTCAAGAGGCAGCGATGAATCAACATCTTGAGACTGTTATGCTACTAGATGCAGAATGTGCACAACTCTGTGGGAGAGTTCATGATGACTGACTGTAGTAGTCGTAATGATCTACAAGGGTGATGGATGATGAGTGGGTTCTGATTTGGACTATCTCTTCCATGGATGTTCACGACAGTCAATAAAACAAAAAATGATAATGTTGGTGTGAATGTGATGCGATGCGTGTCTGTCGTCTGTCGTGGTTAAGATACCGTATTTTCACACGTCATCCATCGTTCGTCTTTTTTATCGTCATCTCAAGAAATCAACTGACTGTGACTGTGTGAACTCGTTGTGTGTCCGGAAAAATCGATCATCATGTGAGATTCACTTCGACCGCACATTCGTGGAAAAAGTTCTGGAACGACAGCTATAGTAGCAACTCTCTGCTACCTGTACTACTGCAAACTGTACTACTACTGCAAACTGTCGTGACTACACTGACAACGATATTCCCCGCTTTCATAACCAACAAAGAATAGCTATGGCCACATCCACGGTTGCCAAGAGATGCTTCCGCATGATTTGCCCTTCTCGACATGTTTGGATCGAGATGATATCCAAGTCAAGCACCCATCGATGGGTTCAAATTGGCCTCACCGAACGAGGTATCGAAGACATTGGGGACGTTTCTTCAATACAGTCTTTCATCCATCCCGGGCAATGCATCACACGAGGTCAAGAGATTGTCAAAATCCACTTTGAAGGACATGCAATTACTGCGGCAGACGAGCTATATCACACCGTCTGGGAGACTTTTGAGGGCCAATTGGCCGTAGTGTCACCAGTTTCGGGAACGGTCTTGGAACAACAGAACGAAATAGAATCCGATTTGCAAGAGGAGGAAGAGATCGATTCGGACACCGTCCTGGCGGCACTAATGATTACAGGCGATGAATGGAAACAAACCTGTCGGGAAACACAACTGGTCAATGAACAACAATACCAGATTTTGATACAGAACATGACCCGAGGAAAATTTGCCGAGCAATAGCAAGTATTGCTTGGGCTGGTTCAAGATCGACCGAGTGACTGACAGTACGTTATCTCTGCTATCCAACTCAAATATTTTGTCAATTTCGCATGTAATTCCAATAGTATTAACTGTAACTTTAGCGTCAACCAAAAAGGTTGGAGCTCCCATCTTACATTTCCTTGAGCATGAATAAGGGATCGTTCTGATCGTCCGCAGAAGGCATGTTATTTTGACGTATATTCATGTTGTTGTTGCCGCTGTTTGGTTGTCCGCTGTTGGCGTTTGTGGTGGTGGGTTGCATATTCATCGGTATGGTTCCTGGAGGACCGATGACGCTGTGGCTAAGCTGTTGCATATGTTGCTGAGGATACTGCTGCTGTCCCATTTGAGGAAAGAATTGGGGAATCTGCTGCATAGCTTGTGGATGCTGACCGTAGTTCATTTGTTGCTGCCCAGGTTGCTGCTGCTGTTGCTGCTGATGTTGCATCATCCGAAACTGGTTCATTTGCGGGGTATTCGGGAATTGGCTGAAGGAGCCTCGCTGCTGCTGAGTACCAATGGGTGATGGCATTGCACCCATAAACTGATTGTATTGATTGCCTTGTTGTTGCTGAGTCATTGGTATTTGCCGAGGTGGTCCAGGTTGCGGTTGAAGTTGTGGTGGGTGTTGCGGTTGAGTCATAATTGGACGTGGCTGGAATGCCTGATCGTTCATCGGAGGATATTGCGGTTGTTGTATCTGCTGTTGTTGGAGTGGTGAAGGTTGCTGTTGCATCTGCTGTTGGATTGGCTGTTGGATTGGTTGTTGCACTGGTTGTTGGATTGGCTGCTGCATTGGCCGCTGCTGCTGCAGGTGCTGTTGAGATTGTTGCTGTTTGGCAACTTCTGTCTTTCTTCTCTGGACAGCTCGTGCTGTCGTGTTCTCAGCCTGGGCAGAACTTTTTCTTTTCCTATTAACAGCAGCACCTGTCTTGGAGCCAGGGTCCAACTTGGGTGCAGAGATCGGTTTTCGCTTTGTGGACTTCGCCGGTGAAGGAGGTGCATCTTTTGAGGATGATGACCTTTTGCGTTGCATGACAGGCTTTGTCACAGGAGATTTGACAATGACAAAGTTATATGCAACTTTTGCCTCTTCCGGGGTCATTCGTAAAGGATCATGCAGAATCGCCGGCCCTGAATTCAGAGAAAGAAAAAGATCGAAACATGAGGTAAACGTGTGTACAGAAAAAGGAGACAGGTCAAAACAACGGACACGGACCCTTCACAGTCATCGATGGGTTTGTCTCAGCTAGGCTTGTTGCAGTCCCAATCGCTGAGAGTGGATTCTCCAGCGAGCGCAGATGAGTGCATCTCAGCATGGATGCAGCCTGCCTTCCTGGTGCAGAGCACAGTTCAGAGAGATTCCTTTGCACCAAGGGATAGACGGCAGCTCGAGGAAGAATTACGTCTGCGGTGTCTTCCTTTGGAACCACTAGATTCAAGTACCACCCTTTTAAAAAATCGGAAATGTGAAATGTGAGATACAAAATGGTAACAGATGACAACATTTCAAACAGATATAATTACCTGGCTCTGCCCATGTGGTTGCGGATGGAGAAGATGATACTGTCTCACCCTCTGGAGCGATGGGATGGATTGCCAAAAGATAGTTCTGTTCAGCTCGGATGAGCTCGGAGTCAACTTTTTCCTGGGGAAGACCCAGGGAAGAGAGCTTAAGTCCCACTTGTTTTTGGAGATCGCTCAACAAAGATGCAAATGTGGGGCGTAAAACAATTTGCTGCCGCCGTCTATGCATTTTGTACCAAAAACTGCGCTTCAAAGACCCCGGTATCGAAGGAAGACTCTGTACCCACGCGTTTGAGGTGCTACTGTTCCTCTTTGAATTCAACTCATCGCGTCTCAACCCAGCAGTTGTTTTTAGAAGATTTATACTGTCGCTGACAGGACCCCGATCGTAGCGATTGGAGGGTTTGGCTTTGCCTGAGCGAACATCATCCACCTGTGTCCTTCTCTTTTTTACATCAACGGCCATGGCTCGAAGGGTTCGTTGCGCTTGATTGACTTGGCTTTGTTTTTTCTGGGCAATTCCCTTTGCTTCTGCGATCTTTTCACGAATTGCTCTGTCTCGCTTCTGTCCATTCTCCAAAGCTGATCTCCACTTCATTAGTGCTTGATTCAATTTCTCCTTGTCGCCAGGATTGGTGGCGGGAAGAATTTTCCCATCTTTGATATCATTTTTGATGAACGGGAATAAACGACGTTAGGACGCAATTTTTGCATTCCATGCGCTGGCTCAATCTAAGCAAGTAACTTACCTGGGCCGAAGTACCTGGCGAATTTGTTTCGAAACGCTTGGTAGTGTGATTTGGTTTTCTCCACTTCTTTCACGTTTTCGGCAAGCTTTATTTCCAGTTCTTTCATGGTTTTAGTTATTTGTTCGATTCCCTTCTCAGTACCCAAGATATTGGTTTGCAATTCTCTCATTCTGTTTTCAATCTTTGATGCCTCGTTTAGTTCTTGGTGCAGGATAGCTTCGACCCGTTGTGACGCAGCACTTTCGTTGCTTGTTCGCAGGTCAGTCATGACACATCGAAGGTGACCTGCATTTGCCGACACGCTATCACCAAAGTCAAAACCTTCAAGACCGCACTCCTCTGGTATTTCTCCACAGATAATTGATTCTAGTACGACTCTGGCCTTGACACCCCAAGGAATGAAGTGCTGTTTTTCCTGGCTGGAAGCTTCATTATTCTTGTTCTTGTCAGAATCTTCCGAACCAAGCTGCGAGATCCAAATACCTTCGTTGTGTATCTCGACGGACAATTGCTTATTAATCTGACTGAGCACCGCCTTTCGGTGCTTATGACGAGATGCCGCTCCAGAGGGTTCGTTTGGGGATGCTCGGACCCAGTCATCAGAAGTCTTAATTGGTGACGGTGGTCGAAGCTCTTCTTTCTCCTCCAAGTCACTCTTTGTCTTTTCTCGTGTCGGTAGCTGGTGTTCTACCTTGTCGTTGACCAAGCCAGCATTTTTTCGGAGTAGAGCCTCTCGTTTGGCGGCAATCGCTTGAGAATGACGCTTTAGGTATCGTTGTCGTACTTGCTGAAATCCTGTGTGAATCTTCGTGTAGATCGCCTGTCGATTTGCATCTAGATCTTGGTGTTTTTTCTCATAGATCTTTCGCAATTTAGCAGAATCTCTCTGAAACTCTGCCAGGCATTTTTGTTTCACCTGTTCCCCTTTGCCTGCAAACTCGGCCATTAAACGCTGGTGTTTCCCCTGGAGGCGCTCGGAGAGTTGTGACCATTCAGCATTTGCTTGTTCTTGACTCACTTGACGATGTTGTACTTGAAGGCGGTGCTGTTGCATGAGTTTTTTGGTTTCCTCTGCATTCCTCTTCCTTAAAACCATGACTCCTTGGTCGATCTTGGATTGGTTACTCTTGCACTTCTCGTCATAAAGCTGCTGTAGCTTTGCCAGCTCTTTCTTTTCTTCAGCAGCAGTCTTTAGCTTATACTTCTCGACACTTTTTTCCGTGCTTACCTGTTTCTCTTTCAGTTGTTGGCTGACGATGATCTCGATTTCTCTTTTCCCCGCCTCCTCCTCTTCGTTTAGTTTCTTTAATTCGGCTTCCAGCTTCGCCTTTTGCTCCTTCCTTTGGAACTCTACAAAAAGAAGATCTTGGTCTTCGTGAGGCTGTTCAAAGAATTTCAGCGACTCCTCTAGCTCTTTCTCCACTTCAGTAAAGTCACAAGAGAAAGTCCCTTCCCTCGTTATGTCTTTCGCTAGAGGTGACTGATAGGTGCGAGATTTCACAGCAGGAAGTTTCATGGGAACAGAAGGAGCAGCGACTTCAGATACGCCTGCAATTACAATACGCAAGGGCGTCTTCTTCTTGCGGGTCAATGGCAAGGCAGAGGATTTCTTGTTGAAGGCTTCATAGACGTCCTCCCCATCACTGTCCAGGTCTATCTTCGCTTCACGGCGCTCATCAGAAGGATGGACATGATTTTTGTCATCATCGTGATCTGATAAGTGTGCCTTTTGCTTTGCTTCAGAGTCATGAACAGCGTCATCGGTTTGATCAATGTCCATTTGATTGTCGGACGACAGTTCCACCGCTTTCTGTGATCCCAGGGTGTTGCGATCAGTACACATTTCTTCTTTGTCAGTGACTGCGTCGGTACCTTCCTCAACCATTTCTACATCTTCGGGCTCATTCTTATCGCCGCTATCCATTATTTCATCTTTGCCGTTCTGGTTCTTCTCGCGACTAGTAGCTTCGCCACGATCGACTTCATTGTCATCGGAAGAGGGGTTGTTTTGGAAAACATCATTTTCGTTTGTCGTTACAAGTACATTCTCATCCTCACTAGCATGAACCTCTGCACTAGTCTGTGTCACTTGATTAGGACTTTCATTGGAATCTTCCTTATTTTCTCTTGCTTGTTCTTTGGAAGCGGTAGTATCGGCAGTGAGATTGGATTTATCACCAATGGTTTCGTTTTCCGTTGTTGCCGATGGTGATGCTTCTGGATCTTCCTCGTCAACTTCTTTGTTGGAAGTAACGTTGACATCGTTACTTCTTTCTCCCGATTTTGACTCCCCCGTATTTGTCTCGTCCCTGCCCGCACTTACATTGTCACCATCCCCTTCAACACGAATCTGAGGGATTAGTTTGGAGAGTGGCACATCATCTTCGTCCGTGTAATTGGTATGGCTTTGGGCGACTGGCCTTTCTTTACCACCCTCTTCACTACTTTCTCTTTCATCATTTCCCATGGCGTCAAATACTTGGTTTTCCTTCCGTTTGAGGCAAGGGATGGTAACTGTAAAGTCAGAGTTAGTTGACTGTGAGTCTAATCTGTTCAACAATTGGTACAGTAGGTAATACTACAAAGAATACCGGTACTGTGCATCGTACTACGACAGTACGAAGTATGTTTTTGTTGCTTGGCATTATTAACTACTCTACGACGTATCGGTAGCTACTTACCGTACTACCGGTAGGTAGACTAGTACGGTATGTACTCTACACTCTACTACTACGTACCTACATGACGTATGATGTTGTCAATCTCCACTACGACGCGACGCAACAGTAGTATCCTTTCATCATCATACGAAGGATCCTCAAAACCTTTCACAATCATACCAGGCAGTACTCATCCAAAAATAAATCATTGAGCCTTTGCAATCATTGTCAAATCAATCCTATTCGACTACGGTAGTTATCCAACAACTTCCCACAATACCAACCCAAGCCACTGCCGCTACTGTCACCAAATATCCTTTAACGATCTCTCGCTGGCGATCGGAAACGATTCAGTAGAAGAGGAAGGCTGGTTCAATCATCCTCGAAGACCTCCCTCATCTCGAGGAGGGGAGTAGCATTGGCATCCGTTGTGAGGACATCAGGCATGAAGGTATCCCCTTCGCCATGAACTGAAAATCCGTTACTACACGGACTATCCATTGGAAACAATCTGGGATGCTGACAAGGATCCTGCCGAATTGTTTTGAGACTTGGCAGACTCTAGGATCCAAGATGCCGAGCTTCAAGGACCCAAATGACGGTTCCTCCAATGCGAGCTTGATGGAAAATAACTGGCAAGAACCATTCCAATTTGTACGAAGGAAGAATTCAAGAAGCGCGCTCGATTGACTGATCCGGATGGAATGAGCCGTGTGTGCGCAAGAGCTAGGGGGATGAAGGTTAAGGCCGTCCTCTTTTCTATCTTTCGAGATCACAGATCACCCGGATTATATATTGTCATATGATCCCATTCTACCATTCGCGGGATGGACTGTAGCAGCCTTTCAGGCATTCCGAAACCATCAATCGAGATCCAACAATGTCTATCACGCTGCCTCCGAAATTGATGCTGAGGTTGACAAGCTGCTGCACTCTCAGGAAAGTAAGCGTAGGGATTTTCAGAAGTACTTGAATGCAAACATCGACCTCTACGGGCGTACCAAGGATCTTGTTCCCTTTAAAAATTGTTGCATGGACGGTGGATCAGTGTGGGCATCCATACAAACCATGATTAGGGATGGTCAGCTCCAGCGATCTTGATTCGAATTTGGACACAGTCTGTTTTCAGGAAGAACTTGAAATGAGCTAAGGCATTGCTCTGCTCGTCAGCAGAAGAAACAAGAAGATCATCACGAGCGTCTCCATAAAGGATTGTCGCGGCAGTCTCGGTGCTTGTGGTGTGTCGTTGGTGTTATTTGCTTGTCGTTAATGTTGTTGTGAAGTCCGTTGTCACAAGAGAGAGCGTAAGACGTTGCTTTGTTGTTGCTGTTGAGAGCGTAAGAAAAGTTGAGGTCCTTGGATCGCTTTGAGATTGATTGGACATTGCTGCTGTTGTTGTTGTCATGAAATCGATGGTTGACTGTGTTCATTTGCTTGGAGCAATTTGAGGTTTAGCCAGATGCTAGTTGTTGGACGGTCATTGATTTGTCTTTGGCGGTGAGCCATCCAGATCGTCATTGGAGGGGTGGCGTGCGAAGACCTGAAAAACCGACCAATGGCTTGAAATCTGGTTCCTTAACTGTGCTTGGTGACAGCAAAACATCCAGAAAAGTGTCTCTTCTTGGGTTGATTCTGGGGCCAGGAAACCATTTGGGAGGATGGGACTGGAGTATTCCTAGCCATAAGCAACCTTTCACGCACAAGTAGCAGATAATTGTTAGCGAAAACGGCCTGAATAAACTTAACAAACAGAAGGCCGGATCTGCAAAGCGCCACTGACACTGCCAGTACGGTGCTGGGTTGGTCAACCGGAATGAACTATCCTGAGAAATATTGGTCTTTGGAAGACCACATAATAGGGACCTTGTGATTCGAAGCACGATGGTCTCGACTACCAGTGTGTATGCATTCCACAATTGTCAAGCAATTAATCCACAATGATGTCCAGGCTGTCAGAAGCCCTTTCAGCCCCAGGGGCTTTATAGCTAGCGGGACTCTAGGCCAGAAGACTAGGTATCGCTAAGCTGCCAACCTTATCACTCAATTTCATATGGATCCTTAAATTAAGCACGGTGACTCAAGTGAAGGTTGTCGACAAGAAGCTCTGGTTGAAACCCCCCTCCCCCCCAAAAAATGGGGGTCGACCGTCGACTGTAGTGTAGGTGGATAGCTTTAACAATTGAGGGAGGGAGGAAGCCAAAGACAGTAACATAACAAGGAATCTGCAATACATATTTTGCGTCCCAACCCAAAGGTTCTCACTCTTGTTTGTCATCGACTGTGCCAGCGCTATCCTCATAAGGCAAAAGATCGGACAAACTCATTGGTACATCAAAAGTATGATCTTCGATTGCCTTCACAGTCAGCCCTTTGACTTCCTTCAATCTGCCAAAGACATGGTCTCCTAGTAACTGTTGCAACAGCTTCTCCTTGACAACGACCAATAGACGCTTTTCTTCATTCGCCTCAGGGACTCTTTCTAGCAGCGCTCCAAGTTGTTCTGAAGTACTACAACGCGGTTTTGGTTTTGTAATCCATCTAGTGTCCCCAAGCTTTGAAACCTTGGCTGGATATGCGACAACAAGCTGAACCACACAAATCATGCGATCTCCCCATTTTTCCATGCCCAATAAGTCTTGTAAATTGTTGTATTCCACTTTGCGTTTTGTCCTCTTTCCTCTCTAAGATGCAAACCCCGCAGTCCACTATAATTTCTTTTGTCCCCCGGTGTTTTCCCGGTAAGCCAATTAACAACCATTTCTGAGACTGCAAATCCTATACTTTGAGAAAGGACGGTTTCTCAAGTGGCTTGACGAGCCAGCGCTTTTGACACACACGAATACAATGTAGTTGTGCTATTCCCCAGTCCCCAGCCCCTAATCGGACGTCATCTGCAAACAATATTTTTTGAAAATGCCATCGACCCCAGCAACAGTATCTGTGAGTGCTAAAGCGAGGAAGCCCCATAGAATCCGAGGCCGACCCACCAGAGTTCTGCTCCAAAGGCCCAATTGGTGTTGTTCCCAAGCTTGGCTCACAAGAACTTGCTTGACCAAGGTGTTTATGACTTGGGGCTCCAACACAGTTGAGATTGGCACCTGCAGCTTATATTTCTCGTCTGGAAATCTTACATGTCCGGTTTCTACCTCGCCCACAGCACTGATTGCAATTGACGACATTTTCATAATTGAAATACCTGTCCCACAAAGGATAGGGGACATGCCACAATTCTTGCCAATATTCCACAAGCATCGAATCACTGCAAAAAGGAAAGGATGCTTCGCGGACTTGTCTACATTGTCATAGCGCTCCGGGCTCTGGGCCATTGCAACTTGCGCCTCATCTACCACAATGTATTTAAACAGAGTAGGCAGCTGTCTGAGGACTTTTGCAATTTGCTTCGTGTTGTAGGAATTGTACAGCTCAATAGTCAACGCTTCAAAAACGTCACACTCTCTTCCTTCCCGGGAGATAATGGGTGGATACAGTTGCATGAGAGTCCAATCAACACAATTGAACCCTTCTACAGTTTTGAGCTTTTTCTCGAGTATCAGAAATCGTGCGACAATAGCACATTCGAACCGCTGCACGGTTCTGGTGTAAGTATCTTTCTGAAGGTCCGAAGCGCTGTTTTCAGCAATCCATGCAAGATCTGTTGAGCAAGGTTTGTCTGGCTGGGGACCCCAAGCAAGGTACATGCCAGCACTGAAGTACACACCCCAACGGGCGGACAGGAGTTCCAACACCGTTCGAGTCTTTCCTGCTCCCGAGACTCCTACCACGCAGACTGGTGCTTTCTCCATAGCTTTTTGAATGGCAGCACGTGTAGCGTCGTCGCTGTAGTTCTGTTCGCCCAGGCGGAAAGTAAGAAAATCCGGTCGATACTTATACTGATATTATGTGGAGTGTCGGCATTTAGCCTCGTAGAGGAAAATGGCTGGCGCTTTCGAGAATCATAGTTTCGGATGACATGGTCAACATCTTCGGGGACGGCAATTTCATTATCTTGCTCTTGAGCCAGTCTTTTCCGATAGTTCTGCACTGCTGACAATTCGAGTGGCGAAAACTCTGCTCTTGTTTCTACATCGCTCCATCCTTTGTGTTTGTTGTCCGTTGGAAGGTCATTCAAATCTATTTGTTTGTTCTTTAGCTTTTCAAGAGCCCTCTTGAGGGTGGGAGACAGCATAGTTTTTTCTGGTTGAGACTTCATACGTGGAGTCTTGTAGAAATCCTTCTCTTGCTGCTGCTGCTGCTTGTGTTTCTTAATGTAGGCACGGAACTGCGCACGGCCACTGGAATCATTTTGGATCCCTAAATGCTAATAGATGTCGTTCATCATGTCCCTATCTCCCAAATCAATGCCATCCACAGGCCATCCTTCGCCCAGTTCACTTCCACACTCGCGAAGAGCTGAGACTTTTGCCTCGTCTGTTGGCATGTTTGTAGACATGACACTTGCTTGTTCTTGCTATCGTTTTTTGTTGTTGTTGGGGCCATTGTGTTGCGATAATGTTTTTTGTTGTTGTGGAAATGCATTGCATGTTTGAATGTTGCGGCGATTGTGTTGCGGCGGGCGCCACGATCGTACCGTCACGTACTAACTCCAGTAGAGTACCGCTGGATTCATGCTGGCGCGACACAATCGAGACTGGGAGAATCTCTAAATAACTGGGCACGCGTTCGCCGGTGCAGTGACTTGAAAAACCAATCAAGGACTTGAATTTTTACTTCACAGTCAGTATTATATATATATAAAAAATATACGTATTACTGAAACTTCATATCATACTGGAGTACGACCAACAATTTCCCGTAGGATCCATCCTCGATAACAACAACAGTGATCGACAAAAAAATCACCATCGCACATTCTCTCTAGAGAGTAGAGAGGCACTCTGTTTCCATCTCCTGCAGCTATTTGTCCTATCGCAATACAGAGAGTGTAGACTCTTACCTCACCTATCGATCGTTGTTGAGCTTGGTTCTGTGAAATTGCTCTATTTGGACTGCCATTTTTCATTCGTCGAACTGTTGGAACGATCTTTTTCGACATCGTCATTGCTAGGTAGATCAAGTGTTGTGCTGCCATGTATTCAGTATTGGGAAGCACCGACTCTGGGCCCTCTTTTTCCCTTCATGAGGACGATAATGGACCCCCAAAAGGGGATCGTAAGCAGCCAATGGTCGAACTGATCGAGAGCAACACAAAACTCAATCATGATCTGGACCAAGTTCGAAAAGAGTACAAACAGTGTCTCGACGACATAGAATCGACCAACGAGAACACCGAGCAAATTGTTCTCGAAGAAAGAGTGACTATTGAGGAGCAAACCAAAAATGCCATCGAGGAACAAGAAGTTCTCTTGAAGAAGCTTGAGACGGCTCAATCAGAAGACCTTGTCAAAATCCAAATAGAGGAACAAAAGTCGAAAGAAATGAGGGATCAGGCCCATGAACGATTGCGAGTCGCGCAGGAGAGCGCCAATGAACGATACAGCCAGTTTATGGTGCGATGCGGAGAATATCGAATCAAGATTCAACAATTGGCATTGCAAGGTGAATGCCTCGGGATGAAACAGAATCTTGCCCCTCTACTCGCGTGTGCTGTTCTGCAAGGCCACAATTACCAGGACCCCACGAAGGATGGCGAACACATGGAG
Organism: Nitzschia inconspicua; assembly: GCA_019154785.2. NCBI lineage: Eukaryota > Bacillariophyta > Bacillariophyceae > Bacillariales > Bacillariaceae > Nitzschia > Nitzschia inconspicua. Next base: position 3,859,642 of record JAGRRH010000007.1, on the reverse strand, counting down.
GCTGTCAGTAACACACTCCAAAACAGTCGATGGGAGCAAAACTTTGACAGTATCGTTGTGAGCTTATGGGAATCGGCAGGTCTTGCCGACGCTGTTGAGGAGGACGAAGATGAACTCAATGAAGCGCTAAAAGAGCTGGAGAAACAAAAAGGTCGAACGGAGATCGCACAAACAAAGTTGAAAAATATTTTGAAGGAAAAGAATGTTGTCGTTGAAGAGAGAGAAAAGCGGGACAACGAAAAGAAGAATGTGATGGGACAATTTCACCGCTTGAATGACGATGTCATCAAACTTCGTTCTCAAATCGAAACCATTCAGCAGCAAACAAAAGAGGCAAACGGAATGACTTTAGCGTACAAAACGAGTAAGTACCATATTTTTGGTGAGAGATGACATGCCAAGTTTGGAATGATAGTCAGAACCTGACCATTTTTTGTTGTTACTAATATCCTCAAAGGTGTCGAGAGCATGGTCCAAAAACGGGAAGCGACAACTGCAGCGGCCAGAACGATCGGAAATCCGTACACAAAGGGACGTACTTCCGACTCTGCCCCAATTGTTGGAGTAGGAGATGGTGAAGGAACAATCTCCACCAAAAGTCGTACCATTACGCCACAGCCGAACACTCGTCGTAGCCGGAAAAAGATCCAGTATACTCAGGACGGACGCAATTCCAACGTCAAGCGTGCCCGTAGATCCACAACCCCCCTCAACCAAGCACATTGTACAGGAAAGCCCCCTTCTACCCAGCAGTTTCCTCATAGAGCTGGACGGGTACGTTCCTCGCGATTTGGGGCCTCTCTCCGGGTTTCAAACTTGGGCATTATGCGTCCTCCCAACGGAGATGAAAACGAAGGAGACCTTCCTAGAAGCGGACCTAATAATGTATTCCAAAATTCCGAAAGCGAAGAAGAGGAAAGATTCACGGTGGAGCAGAGAAGGAGCGAACCTATACAGATCAGTCGCTGTGCTGCAACAGCGGAAAACAACGATACTGGGATGGAGGAAGACGAGGACGAAGACACTTTGTTCTCGTACGTCGCCTTTCCAAAGAAGAAATAGACGAATCCTTCTGACCAAAGTTTGAATAGATGATGTCTTTTGAAACTGTAATATGACCCTGTTTTCCAACGTTTCTTAGTTTGGGACGGCAGAGTTCGAACATTCTTTCTGGTTGAGTCACAGCAACAACCGATTTCTCTGATCAATATTTACAACTAACTGTAAAAATGCATCCTCGCCTCACAAAACAATTCCTTTAGCTCCAACAGTTTCATAATAACATGAAGTTTCTGCAGGAGATACTAGATAAACATGGACCATAATAATAATAGTATATCCGATAATGTATAATACTACGTAGTACTCCAGTAGTAATTATGATTGTCGAAGTATTACGGAGTATCATACCGTCGCTAGCTAGCTACGGCAGTTACAGTTAATAACAAATAGATTGTGAAGAAACGAAAATCCTTTCTACTCCGAGTACGTCGCATTTTACTTCACAGTCGCAGCATTATTTACAGTGAGTCGCGTATACTCCGCACTCACTTTTCAAGAGAGATACACGATGATTTTTGTCTCACTTGCTTGGTTTGTTCACCACATCCACATCCATCGCCCAACGCCCACGACATCTATCATACGACGTTTTCGACTTGACCGCCGAATAAAGTTCCGCCAGTAGAACCGTTCTACCCACCATGTCCTCTTGAGAAACTTGACGATGAAGGAACTACCAAACAACCGAGAATACGGCGAGACAATCAACACAGTGGACACACCGGGCCCACAGGAAATAACTCCACCACCGGAAGCAATCATCGCTTCACAAATTCCGCTGGAAACAGACGAAGTGGCAGTTCCGGTCGTCGTGGAAGATATCTCCGCACGTACCATCAATCCTCTGGCGGGACCGACAGCACCACCCAAGTTTTGTACAGTAATTGCTCCATCAACGTTGGAAGCGGGGTATTCCTTTCCCGCCAGAGTGGACGACATCGATTTTCTTGTCACTGTGCCCGAGGGTGGCGTTAATGAAGGGCAAGCGTTTCAAGTACCGTATCCGAAAAAGGCTTCCCAATCAGCAACAGGCCCGACATCCTCTAGACTTGAACCTCTCTCGATTGAGCAGGCTACTCTTCCTCAACTAGGACAAGACGATGTGATGGGACATTGGAGACGACCGTTGTGCGAATGTTGTGAGAATTGCTGTACTGAATGTATGTGCTTCTTTGGATTCTTTTGCACTCCCATCATGCTTGCTCAGATCATGACTCGTATGCGACTCAACGTTTTTGGAGTTGTCGCGCAAGGAGATCAACAACAAACGTTTTTGTGGGTGGTGACCATATGGACTGTCTTCTTGGTATTGTTCTTTGCGCTCATCACTCTAGACTCTGCCTCCTCTGTGTTACTATGCATCTTTGGAGTGTACTACACGATTGCCAGCACGAACGTCCGGTCGACTATGAGGCGGAGATACAATATTCGTGCAGAATGCTGCATGTGTTGTGATGGCGTCTCTGATGATTGTTGCACCTCTTTCTGGTGTGCCCCATGTTCCGTAATACAAATGGCCCGGCATACTCATGACGTCAAAATATATCCGTACGATTGCTGCAGCAAGACGGGTGGCACGCCCGAGGTTGTATGAAATGAGATTTTCACTTGTAAAGTCTGATGTATGTTTCATGACAAATGTCTGACAAAGTTTGAAGTCTTGGTCCCTTGTCTGTACGGGGCAAGACCCCGGCACGGATTCAATGAAACTACGAGTGTAGACGATTACTTGAAAAAAAGATCAGGGAATATCTCCGGAAGGGATCCCGTCTCAGAATATCATCCAATACATCAAGATCTCAGGATCATAGATCTACTGATAGCAGGCTTACAGGAACTGATAAAAGTTGCGTGTACGTGAATGAAATGATATTCCATAATTTGTGTGAGGAAATGTTACAGGAGAATGATTTTTCTTCACCATCGTGAGTGTGCTTCGTTGAAATGTACGAAAACACAGCACTGACTGTGAATGCTGCATAGACATACGCGGCGGATCCAAAATAAAAATACGTAGTAATATTATATTAACTGTGATATTATAATACAAACCTTCAATCTGCCATGACGTCAAAACGAGGACTCATTACGTGTGAGATGGTGTGATTTTATAAATCTTGTCACTCCACACATCGTCGGTTCATGTGGATTTGATATGGTCTTGATTGTTATCGGCAGTGTCACCCCTTTTGAAACAACACAACCTTTGAGTGTGGTTCAAAAGGAAAGAGACAAGTTTGGTTGGTGCTCCCCGTAATCGTAACTAATCCTCAAGCAGGTAGACAAACTGTTTGCTGGTTTGAAGGCGGTATACATCTGTGACATCAGTGTTCATCCCCACAAACACTTGGCATCATGTGGCTCAACAATCAACAGATGGAGTTTCACTGAACAGCTCATCAGTGGCAATCGGTATACTTTCTTCAGGAGGGTACCGGTGGTAGTCCGTGCAAGTTGGGTAGTGTGTTGCAGTGTCTTCTTGATGTTGTCGACCGAAATCCATCCAATCATTGGTCGAGTTTGTCGTAATCCATGGTGAAGAGGTGTTGGACACTATAGGTTTAGGTGGTGCTAACAATAGGTTGACTTCATCAATGGAGTGGCTATGGGCATCAAAGAAGAAGAAAGGCTTATGCTCTAGATTGGCATGAACAATGCATTGATCTATCAAATGATCTCGAGGATCACTGGAAGGGCGGCAGAGCTTGCCTGAGAGTTGGACAGTGACCCGACTGTCGACGGTAGTTCCCCTATTCATCAAATAGTTCTTGAGTAGGGATGTGATTCGTGGTCTTTAATCGCATCGAACCATTGATCATATTCCCCTCGTGATCAAAATCAAGAACAGCAGGATCGCATGTGTTGTCGGAAGTCAACACAGTCACTTACTTACCTTTAAAACTCAAAACTTTGTCAGAAGTTGTCAGATTAACAGTCGCAATTGACTCTTAAACCAACGAATGTCAATAGTTAACAACCCGCCTTCACCTCCATCCATTGAAATTTGAAAGCGGATTGTTCACAATTGACTTTAGTTGGTTTAATAGTCCATTGTGACTGTTAATCTGACAATTTCTGACAGAATTTGGAGTCTCGGTTCCTTGTCTGTAGGGGGCAAGACTCCGTCACAGATTCGATGAAACTACAAGTGTAAGACGATTACTTGAAAAGAAAACCAGGGAATATCTCCAGAAGGGAGCCGGTCCAAATCCTGCTCGATGCGTCCAATACATCACACTCAAGATCTCAGGGTCGGAGATCCATGTACTACGTACGACGTACCTAATAGGAACTTAACAAAAGTTGCGTGTATTTGTGTGTGGAAAAGATGTTGCAGGAAATTATGGATTTTTTTTCTTCACCATCGTGAGTGTGCTCCGTTGAAATGTACGAAAACTCAGTACCGGAAATGACTACGGTATGACGGAAAATTCTGCATACCGGTAGACAGACTTCTTCTTTCTTGTGTATTTTCATTCTTCGCCGCCACCTAGGTAGGTAGGTAGGTACCTCACTGCCAGTCTTCGTGGCGGATCTTGAATCTGTTCCGTAATAACCAACGACTCTATCATACTACCGGTAGCTAGCTCTACCGTAGGATGATAAAAATTCCGACAGAATGAAAGCGTTGGCGTTTGCACTCCCTAAGCTGGTCCTGCAATTTATATCGTTCGAAAATGTAATAAATAAGCGTTCTAACTATGTAATGACTGCTAAGGTGTGCGTCCATGGTGATTGTATCGAAAAGCCAACTGTATCAAATTCCGAAGTATGTACTTGGCGCGCCGCGCCAAAAGCCACAACAAGATTGCAACCTTTCATAGTTGACAACATGAGTTCCTTTGCAAGAATGCCTACACCACCTCCCTCCTCTAGTGACTCTGAGGACACGGAGGTTGAGTAAACCCCTCCAACACCCTACATTGCCGATTTGGAGGACAGGGATGGGAAAGAGATTGACTGTGAGTACGAACCAATTTTTCGGGTGCAAGAAATGAATCCGTTTGGACCAAGTTTTGAAGTTGCAATGGGAATCTCCCCTACAGCTGCAGCCATGACAGAGGTCTTCCTCCCGAACAGAGGTCTTGACAAGTGGGTTGATTGTACCAACACCTATTCCACCCCAAGGTTCTGGTAGACGGAATAAGTTTCACCGTCGTTGCCGGATGCGTACACTCTGGATCCGACGCATTTCTCCCAACGTTTCGTGGCCAACCCCACGATAGTTTCCACCATACCATCTCTTCCCTCGTAATTTGATTGTAATGTCTTAATCCGAAGAGACATTTTTATCAATATACCATCAATTGCATCCAACCAATTGCCTTTTCTTGCGTCGTCGAGCATGTTATTTGCGGATTCCGAAATGGTGGAGTTCCGATTCTCATACCTGGGAGGCAATTTCTCGTCTTCCAGCCATTCAGAGTCCATCCAGCGATTTGGGTCGATTTCCATTAGGTATTTATAGGGTCGGGGGATTGGTTGTCAGGGAAAACATTGCCAAGCGCACGTGTGAAACCTTTCGCCCGGTCGGAAATGTCGGCAACTGTTTGTAAGGAATTTCCCGTCTGAAGTGTTCTTTGATGAGATTTGGCGCACTAGCATTCAGGTGCTCTAGGAACCATAACTAGGCCTGAAGGTCTTCGCTAAGCAACTGGGTATATGTCATCCAGGCCAGATTTCACGGTTGCTACATTCCACTCCGACTTCATGCGGGCTCCGTCAATCAAGATGACTGAAAGAAAGTACTTTAGTGCTTTGTTTGCAAATGGAGGACAGACAAATACTTTCTCTTGATGCGATTATCGTTTCCTCTTTCCATGAAAACGGTTGAAACGGGTTTTCGTTGGGTATTATTTGTAACTGAGGAGGGTTGTTCTTGGTGTATGCTTGCAATCCGCCACACATGGTCTGCGCAGTATCTGCATTATCATCTTTGTCAAGTTTGTCATTATACGTTCTGAAGTAGGTATAACAATCGGAAGAGCCGATTAGGACGTGGTTGGGTACATTTCCCTCCAAAGTTGTCTGAAGGAGGTGGTCGAGAAGAATGGTTGACAACCATTCCTCCCCATTGAGGGCACGGATGGCATCTGTGGTCGTTTGCAAGGGGTTTCCTTGCATAGGATTCTCGGCAAAAAGCATTGCATGCATTGCATTTGGAACGATATTTTTGGTGGTGGTAACGGCGTTCAAGAAAAGGGGAAAAAATGCTGCGGTTGTTGTATTTGTATCACCAAGAAGAATTACAGAAGTATCAATGATAGATGGAAGGTTCAAAGAGAGATGACAATTTTGGTCAGAGATTTTGCTGATTTGCTGTCTCTAGTAGAGTAGTGTTGGATAACATCAGCAATTAGGTTTTCTGTTGCATACATAGTATCGGACGTTCCATGTCACTGGGAGGAACGAAGATGAAAAATTTGATCTATGGTTTGGCTGGCTCTAGAGCAGTGTTGGACAAGATCGGCTATTACGTTTCTGTTGCATATGTAGTACTTGAAGTATCAGATATCATTGTTTTGGTTCGGTCACAGGTGGGGTTCCGCGCACAGGTTCGTCGAAATAAAACATTACATGCAGTTGGAACTATCTTCTCCGTGATGGTTACGGCCACCAACAAAAGGGAGAACAGTGCTGCTCTTGTAAAGAACTATCGGAGATAGATGGAAGATTCACAGGGAAATGAAGATGGTGATCATTGATTTTTCTGTTTTGCCGCCTCTAGCTACAGTGCTACCATAGTCGTAGTGTCGTATAACATTCGGCTATTACGTTTGCTGTTCGGGATGAAGTATTGGATATCATTGGCAGTTGTGTTTTCTGTTGGAGATGTGAACGAAGATTTTTGGTGGGGGAATGTGATAGGATCCATTTTAAATTGCCAAAGGTCATTCTAGGCTTTGGATAGGGCTATTATTATGTTAATATAAATTGCCAAAGGTCATTATAGAGTCTGGACGGTGGTTATTATTACGTTTAGCGGTAGTTATATTATCCAAGTGGTAGAAAGTGGTGGTTATTGCATTATAATGTCTTTTTGTTTACACTGCCAAAAGTCTTTGGAGTTTATTATAGTCTTTAGCCCTTTTGTAAATCTTGTAATTTCATCATTTTGAACATTTCTCCACCTGTTGTACCCTTGAGGTGTTGCATTTATGGTGAAGTTTGATTTATCAAGTTAGTTCTTTACATGCACAAAAGCAAAGAATGGTGTCTGTGATGCACAACCCCTCCGAGTGGATCACCCTTTCGTAATAGGGGGTTTTACCCAGATTTGTCAAAAGCCTGAAGAACAAAGAATCCATAGATCATCTATCAGTGCAATGGAAGAAATCATCCCAGCGGTGGCACAAGCTTCTGCTGTCTTAAACATGGCACATGCACATAAGGTGTCCCATCAGAGAGATTGTGTTTCTCTTATTTGGTCAAAAGGGGGCTAAGGGAGAGGAGAAAGAATGCCTTTGCATGATTACTGATAGAGTTGTGGTGGGCACTGACATTTCTACGACGTATAATAGAAAGGGCATCATAACTCACAATCAGCCCAGTATCTAGAGTGCAGAGGAACGGTACGGTTACATCGAAACTACTACTGGTGCTTGACATGGAAGGTTTCTTCTACACGTATCCGCCCTATTAATTTGCAACAGGTACGTAGTAGAAGACATTAACAAACCGAATCATATAAATGTGGCTATACAGCCTCCCTAGCATTGTTTATGGAAGATTGCCCCATGTCTGACACTCACTGGTTTGGACTTTTTCTCATTTATGAGTTTTTCTTGCCTTTCCAGTTCTGAGGGGAGGGTAACAGAATGGATGGAACACTGTTGCAGGATTTGCCTTGCTCCCTTGGGGGGGGGGGGGGGGGGTGAGCGAAAACTTTCGGATCACAGCTGTTAGTTGGTCGACGCCTGCATTCTGTTCCAACTACCATTTTCGATGCCTCTGGCTGGCACTGCTCTACCTACTGTCTTGTCTGAAATGGGTCATCTGCCAGACTTATTGTTTGACTGCTGTGATGTGGTTGATTTTCTGCAACTACTGTAGTCTTGGAAAATGTAAAGGCAGATGTTCATTTCATGGTCATTATTGTAATTAAGACAATCCATGGGGCATTGTAGTGCTATCATTGTTGGTTGCCTCAGACGAAGACTCCAGTTTGCCTTCTTCGAGGCTTTCCTTCTTCATGCTACGTTTCTTTCGATAGTATAACAGAGCTGCTCCCAATAACAGTACAGCAACCCCACCGCAAATCCCGATAATAGCACCATTCGACACTTTTTTCTTCTTGGCTGGGCATTGTAGGTAGCTTGCACGGTGTACCGCCCTATCAAAGCAGGCATAAGATCCAGCGGCTAGACCATCTTGTGCATGCTCGATAGAGCTTACATTGGCAGCAGTGCACGGTGTTCGATCATGAATGCGTTCCATCTTGGCCAACGCGGGAGCCATGATGGATAGGATCTCCGCAGCATGCTTGAAAGAAATAATTCCTCCACCAATGGGCCAGTATTCGTACTGACCTCGCAACACAGCTGGGTCGGGGAAGCTGTTGCGGAAATCCGGGCTAGTGAACGACAGAGTTGTGCGATGGTCGTATAGCCACATGTCAGCTGGGTAGAGAACTTCGCCATCACATGTCACAGGATCTTGGCCTGGAGAGCACTGTGGAAAGAGTGCATTGGTTGGAATCCATTCCCAAAAATAATTTTGAGAACAACCTTCTGCCTGACATATTCCCGGGTGGATCAGTGGCATGCCCAATTCTTCGAACATACGCAAAACCATATCATCGGGTGGATAGGCAAGATAGGACGTGGCATTACGAAATTCGTTCACGCTAATATATCCTGCAATGGCACGGACACCGTTCGTGTGTGCGATTTCTGCTGCATCTTGAAATATTTCAGCGGCATTGCACAAGTCGAGTCGATCTTGTTCAACGGAGCTAGGAATATCGATACCAAGAGCCTTTGCGAGCTCGTAGTATTGCTCTACTACCTCGATCATGCTCTTGCCGTAACAGCTTTCGTGGTCCTTTTCAGAGATACAGTTCGCTCCCTGTTGAGCGACGTCAATGTAAATGATAGGTTTTCCAATGATGTTGACAACCTGCTTCTCCTTGTCGGCGTCGAAACCCCAAAGATCACCACGATATCCATGCATGACAATATAGTCAGGCTTGACATCACGGAAGATATCTAAGTCGAACTCTTGACAATATCCTCGCAGGCAACTTGGGGAAATGTGGGGGACGGACGTAATGAATTCCATTTCTTCGGGCATTGGGTCGGCCGGGTATGTGGACCCTCTCTGCAGGTTTTCAAAGTCGTAGTCGGATCCATCATGTACGAACTCGCCGTAGACGCCAACGAGTTGGCTTCGATCGAGACCTATGAGTAGAACATAAAACAAAAAAAGTGAAGAAGGGGAAAAGGGAAAGATTGTTAGAAAGTTTGTATTCCTTCACGCTCGACAGCGACGTGTGCATGCTATCAAATCTCACCGAAATGGGACAAAGTAACTGCAGTATGAGCAAAGGTTACTATGGTAGGCTTTCCCGAAATTTCATGGGTGACACCGCGATCGTCCCGAAACGTTCCAGCATGGCAAGTCGCCACCGCTATCGTAAAGAAAAAAGAGCACACCCTCTTCATCATCTGGTGTGAACTCGAAACTACAACTACGAAGTAGCTTTTTTCAGTTTTTTTTTCCAGTTTACGACTAGAGCTAGTACAGTTTTAACTGTAAGTGACTGCTTCGTTTTCCAAAAATGAGAGGTTCTTGTAGCGATGATCACAACACTTTTACTGTGGGCTATTGTTCCAAATGTGTTCCACATTTCGCTTTTTCTATTTATTTTCGGTGATAGTGTTCTGGATTATGCAACTCGTGCTACAGGCGCGATATTTGATGTCGGGCACGAGACAAACGCGTGGGCTATCGAACATGGAGAATGGAGAAGCTTTTCACGAACCTGTGGGATGATACAGCAGCATTAGGTAACTGGAAGGACACGGAGCAAACGCGTGGGCATGCCTTGGAAAGATAAAACGTACTCTTTGAAGATGATAAATACTCCAGTGATTAATTAGAGCTTTAAGGTGCCAAAAACAGTGAATACGTGCTGGTTTGGTTTCCTTGTTGATTTTCTACTGGATGAAAGGAGCGATTTCTCGTAGACAAAGCGCACAAAAACAACTGGTACAAGACAACACAAGCATTCATTCATAAAACCTCGCCTGAAAGAAAATGATGCGTCATCGGCTTGCAGAAATCTGTTGTTGCCGAAAAACAACCCTACTAGCTAGCTAGCTAGCTAGCTAGCTAGGTACCGGTAATAATGTCTTGGTTTAGAGGTAGACCTCCCTCAGAGGATCTACACCTTCTCCCTACTACTTCTAGCTACCGTAGACAGTAATTCTTCGCATAGTTCTTCAGTAGACTACCGGTAGGAGAGTCTACGAGAGCACCGGTGGTAACTTTAGGAGTTACAGTTAGGGGGTACCAGTAGGTCGATCGTACCGTAGTCTACGGTACACTCTACCGGTAGTAGACTGAGTCGTACGTCGTAGGAAGTCTACCTACCGGTAGGTACGGTAGCACGTAATATTTCAAACTAACGTAGTAAATATTAATAATACTTCGTATAATTTTACTCTCTCTACTACGACTTATTAGAGAGTGCGGTAGCTAGCTACCGTACTAAGTACTACCTACCTGTATGATAGCTACCGGTAGAAGCTATCTACCTACCGGTAGATAGTAGAGAGAGTTTACGGTACTTTGAACTTCTTTTGCTATGGTCTTGGTTTATGACGTCAGAAAGATACCAATGATGGTTAATGATCCTTTCTATTCTTCTGCCATCTCGTCCTACACTATTAGGCCTTAAAACAACATTACTACCATTCTCGACTCTCGCATCCACAACTTAGCAACAATGAAGCACCGCGTGATAACGGCTTTTGGTTGGGCCATGCTGACGGCTCCTGGCTTTCAAGCCTTTATCACATCTGGTACAAACCAACGAACCAACTCGTCGCCTCTATCCGACAAAACTGCATTACACATGGAAAGGAGAGAGTGGCTAAGGAATGGCATGTCTGCAGCAGGTCTGGTAGTTTATTCAATGATGGAACCAGTCCCCTCAGCATCAGCTTTATCAACGGCTTCGGCAGCCGAGGTTACCAGCAAAGTGTACGTCGATATCAAGGGACTGCCAACCACAGAAGGCACGCCTTCCACTGGCACCCAACGAATCGTCATAGGATTATTTGGAAAAGATGCCCCGAATTCCGTCGAAAAGCTGGTAAAATTGATGAGTCCCCAGGGCTTACCAGCCTTGTGCAAACCACGTGGGGAAAAGTTATTGCAGCGAGAACAACTCGAGGCCAACAAGGTGTACAATAGTTGCATCGAGGGACAAGATAAAGGTGTGAACTACGATTATGCTCAAATATGGCGCATCGTCAAGGGAGAGCGTATCGACTTTGGAAGTGTCGCTGGCCGCTTTGTCGCTAGGGAAAATCCGACATGGGGAGAAGACAAGCCGAATGGTTTGAGAAATGATCGACCAGGAATGGTATCTGTACGAAAGGGAGCCGACAGTGGATTCAGCTTCACGATATATCCTGGCGGAAGCTCCAATACGATTGATCTTGACCAAAATCAAATTGTAGTGGGACAAGTTTTGGAAGGACTCGATGTGGTTGAAGCACTGAACAACGTCCCGGTTGTCAAGGCAGCCAAGGTCAACTATATGGGGTTGACAGGTGGACCAAGGGCCAAGGATGCTCCCACGCGATCCTGTTTGTATGGGGGACCTATGTACTGTGTAAGAGCTATTTTTAAAATATCAAATGTCTGTGCTTGTTAAAATACAATTCCTCACCTTGCGATCTCCAACGGTTCCTTTGCAGAATGAGGACAAACCCTTGATCAAATTGACGATGTACCAAACTGGTGTACTGTAGCATGCGCTTCGGCACAATATGCTATCTATTGACGAACTGGAACTAACAAATACTGGAGTAATAAGGGTTGATGCTACCGTAAAAGGAAAAGCTAATTCGCTAGCCGAATACCGGTAGAGTAGTACGTTTAACAATGGCATAGCTGTAGCACGCAGTTTACTGGACTGAAATACGATGACGGTCTGGAAAGCGGATGTAGGACCTTCCAAATCCACCGTCCTCGTCTTGCTCACTGACTTGCCCAAACTTTCATCTTTAGGCTGGATCAACCAACAAGAGGACCAATGCAGCACCAGCTGTCAGGTTGGCAAGCAATTCGCCCTTCGTCTTGTGGTTCTCGTTATTTTCGACGTTGGGACGGGCTTGGAAGAAGGCAACACAAGGACAATGGTTAGCAAACAAGATAACCATAACATAAAGGGTAGACGAATCAAGTGAAAAGTCACTTACGGTTGAAATGGTCTCCAGCTCGGTGGACACGATGATTATATTAAGTTGTCGACGGGCTTTATTGCCGTTGTCCATGCGAGAGGGATCTCGCAGTTTTCAAGGTCTGATATTGAATCCCATCTTCGCTGGGTGCTCTTAGAACGCAGACAGCACCCTCCCTTGTTTTGGTTCCGAACTTATCTTATTTGATGCGATCTATTTACGACAGTATACGGCAAAAATACGATTATGTGGGGACTTCAAGAGGTGCATATTCACTCCGATAGTCGCGATAGCCACTAGTCTTTGCTTAGCAGTAACATCACCAAGGGCTTTAGCAATAAAGTTAAGTTACTGGCTGTTGGTGATTCTTTATCAAGTCGAACTTGTCCGCTCTATTGGAGGGAAGAGGGTGAAGGCGTCCAAAATAGTGCCCAGTGATGGAAATGATCGAGCGTGGCGAAAGGTTTGATGGCATGCAACATTGAATAGAGTCGACGATGGTAGATGAGTGGGGAACCAGAGGCAATGTTCGATACCAAAAGATATAGTTGTTGCAAGGCGGTTGTTGGTGATAACTGTTAGAGGGGAAACACATTTTTTTTGAAGCCGAAGAGCAAGAAATCGACGAAACCACAACAAGAGATGGGATTGGACGGATGCCCACGTCAACAACATTATAGAATCTGCACTGTGGACTCACCGAAATGTTCGTTTTGCGTGTCGCGACAGATTTATGTCGAACGAATGTTGTAAGCAGCAATACCAACATGTCTGTCAGCAGCCACACCTGATAGATCTTCAAATGAGACTCCGTGACAATCCAGAAGTTTGACTTTCTTTGCGGAATCTATGACGCTCCCCATTTTTCATTGATCTACTAGTCTATCAAACCAAAAATTTGATGATCCTAATGATTGAAAATCTATTTTAAGGCTATACCAACTACCAGCTACGATCGATCCTACTCCGGAGTCCGGATTACTACGGTAGTCTAGCTAGCTAGGTATGAAGATTTAAGAAACCTTTAACACTCTACTACCGGTAGAGCTAGAGGTAGTAGAGCCTTGAACGGAGTACCACTGTACGTCGTGTTGCGATAAATCGTAAGAAAACTCAACCGACATCGTCCTCCCTCAACGGCACTTATTTAGGGCAGAGACAACTTCCAACGCAACGCTATCGACCGTTCAATTGAAGGGAGGTCGTTGAAAACCAATACTCACAAGAAAAGGTGCCTCGACGTCCTCATGGAAGCATGCCTACGACTTCGTATCAACTGTCACTCTTATTCAATAAACACAACTTTGTCACAACAACTAATTCTCTTCGCTGCCATTCCAAATTGAGTGCTTGTCTAAGGCTTTAGGAACTACAAGCTGCCGCATAATCCATCCAAAAAGGAGTTGTGGGTTCTCTTGTTCGACCATGAAGTCACAACCCTTCACACGACATCAATCCTTGAGATATCAGGATTACGATGTATCTTCGAATTCGTACTCATCCGCTGGCAGTGACTTCTCTAGAAACACCTGGAGTTCGTCGAATAGAGGATTGGTCCAAATTGGTAGTTTCAGATTTGCGAACAGCGAGCAAGACGATCTATCTCTGGGCGACGACCCCATTCACCGATTCTCGGTGATCATTCATGACAATACCGATACCGACTCCTTGGCAGTCGCATCAAGTCATCAAATCGACAAGCTTCATGGATTGGAAGACCCAAACGTTGCTGCGAAACAAGAAATAGGAACAAGAGTATTTCGAAAGCTGCAGCAACCTTCACAAGAAAAGAAAAAAACATCTGTCATTTCGTCCATGAAGAAACAGACAATGTCGTCGCTTCAAAAACCAAGACGCGTTGTTCGACATGTCAATGAAGATTCATTTGATCATTTCTGTAATGCCTTCGAAGGTGTGGTTTGTCGAGAAGGTGTCGATGAAACTGTAGAAATTGTTCCTGCGAAAGAGAAGAAAAATCAACCTTTGGCGCTCTCTAAGCCGATCCCCGTTGCACCACCAAAAAATGGAGTCGACCTCGTAATGGAAGATAGAGACGCTTTGGACACTGTTTTTGAAGGAGTCGAAAGTATTCCATGTGGCCCTCGAGAAAAAAGGACCGTGAAAAAAAATTCAGAAAATCGACTCAGTATGCCGCAGCAACCAGATTATTCAATGGTAGACAACAGGGATGTGCTCGAAAGAGTCTTTGATGGTGTCGAAATCATGTCTTGTGGGCCTGATAGTAGCCATCGCGAAGCATTCAAACGGTTTGGCCCCGTTAAGACAAAGACAAAGTCCCGGAGGTCCGGAAATTCATCTGGTTACAAGACAGAAATCCTTGACCACACATGTGAGTCCGTGGAATATTATACATGCCGCATGGATACAACCAAAAATAGCTTGGGACAGGACAGAGATCTTCTGGACAAGGTGTTTGGTGGTGTCGAGTCTGCAACATGTAGCCAAAATACGCCCAAACGAGGGAACAGGAGTACAAGAGGAAGTGCCGAGAATCCAATTAAGGTGCCGGTAGAAACGCAAATAGTGAAAGTGAAAGGAAGCGAAGACGATATGCTTGATTCCCTTTGTAACGGTGTGGAGTATGCTGTATGCCGCGAGGAGGCAGTTGGTTTGAATCAGAGAAACAAGAAAGACCTGTTGGATCACATCTTTGAACCGGGTTGTGCTGGATCCGAGGATGGGGACTTGTCGCATAATGAAAATAGCATGGTCGCAAGCACGGAGTGCAATTCTATTAGCAGTTCTCGGGGTTCAGAGGAGAGAGAAGAGCCCGAGATGTCAAAACAACAAGATGGGGACATATTGGATTACATTTTCGAAAAAGTGGAATCAAAAACTTGTCGCCCAAGCAACGATGATCTTTCCACTGCGGAAACGAGTCACGACGTGAAACGTGGTGGTACGAAGTTTTGGAGCAAAAGCCGTCCTAAAATGTAGCAAACCAGATCTACAATCTAATATCAATGATCACACCATATTTTATTTGAAAGCAGAGTCGTCTTGTCTGGGCTGCGGCAAATCGATCGAAACCAAAAACTAGTTAGAGTGATTTTAGGAATCGCAACGGGGGAATTTCACCGAAACAAGTTGCACACTTGCTCGTATCTGGGGATCTTATTGATGTAACTCCCTGTTGCGGCTAAAGTAGGAGCTTTTTGAAGCATGTCTTGTACCAACTTCTGGACGTCTTCACCTGTCACTGAGTCAATCTTCTGACACGTTGAGGCGGCATCCTCTATTTTTCCATAAGTCAGAATTTGTCGACCCATATCTTCAAACACGATCAATCTTGATTCTAGCTGGGTCAAAATGTTGCACTTTAGCATGTTTCGAGCGCGAGATAGTTCCACACCCCCCACAGGCTCAACCGCAATTCTTGCGAGCTGATCCGCGATTACTTTGACAAGTTCTGGAACCCTTTCCGGGTGGGTTGTACCGGCACTGACCCCAAACAGTCCCTCTTCTTCCGCAAAAGTCGTAAAAGCCTCTGCGGTTTCTATCCATACATATTTGTTCAAGACTTGTTGGTACATTCGGCTGTACATTCCTTTGCCAGGACCTCCAGCGGAGAACGACGACCCACCTCCTAACAGTGCTTGCAAAACGCAAGCAGTGACCATAGAATCAGAGTGCCACCCTCCCACTGGAAAGGCCAATGCTACTTTGCATTGCTCTTTCTCTGGCAAAATGGTTTGATAAACTGTCGACGAGGAATGAATCTCAATAAAATGTGAACCTCCTCGGTACTTACTGGGAATCGTCAAGGGACCGGATTGTTGCTCCACGTTTCCAAAATACTCCTTGGTCATGTCCACCAGCTCATTGTGTTCGATGCCAGCTCCAGCTACGACCATACCCTTTGGATTGTTCCGAATATTCTTTTGGTAGAAGTCTTCCACTAACGCAGCATTCAAGAATGGGATGCTTTCGGGTGTGGCAAAGTGTAACTTCCCAAGCTGCTGATCCACTCCATACGCCGCTACTTGCAATGCCTCTGCCAAATTAAGTTCCGGTATTTGTTCCTGTGCCTGAAACTGCATGACTTCCTTAGCATATTCCACTTCAACGGGGGATTCGGCAATGAGCGGATTCAGCACCACTTCGGACAACAAGCCCATTCCCTTGTTCACATTGGGACGCAAAATATCGATGCAATGTAAGGTTTGTTCCCGCGAATGCGACACAAACCGCGTGGCTCCCCAGTCTTGAAGAAGCTGCGTAATTTCGAGACCGTCGTATTGTTTTGTAGATCCAAATGACATGGTCTCCAAACAGTGGATCGTTCCTGTGAAATCTTCGTGTCGACTCCCTACATTAGTTAATACACCGACAGTACACATTTGCGAATACAATTCTTGAGAGACTACTCGAATCCCATTGTCCAAGGTTGTAATTAACGTTTCTGGAGCCTCTAATTCTCTGGAGGGAACATTTGGTGGAACGAAATTTGGAACCGCCTTGGTGATAGGCAAACTGGACAATTTGAAGGACCGCATCTTTTGTGACTGTTGCTCTTTGAGTTTTTCTTTCTCTTCCGTCGACAACAGGCCTTTGTCATCAAAGGGATCTTCTGGAATGTAGACTTTTTGGGATTCGATTGGAGTTGATGACGTCGACATGACATCAGTTGCTTTGGTGGTAGTGATTAAAGGTGCCTCTTTCCTTGTGGGATATTCATAGGGGGAATCGAAAGCTACGGAAGGAGCTGAAGAATTGGCTGAGAAAAGAGCCCGTTGACCCATAGGAATTCCATAGTTGCTGCCCAAAGCCCGCGACCCAATTGCTTTGTCCGTTCGGTTCAACAGCCTTTGTCTCCAATTTGTGGAAACTGCTGCCAACGTTGCTCGACAAGCGGAACGAGACAGAAGCATAATGTTAAAGAGATAAATAATGCGAAAGGACTGAACAGCTTAGCAGAGGTAGAGAGATTGTCGTGACTTCGTTCAACGCAACCTACCACTGGGGAGGTTTTGATGATTTGTGAAAGAGGCTGTGATGATGATGATGTTGTTGTGATTGACTGTGATGAGCAGCTGCGTTGGTTCAAGACGATGTATGATATCGAGCGACGTACAGAAGTCATAATTCACGACTACCGTTAGTAGGTACGTCGTTCGTACTGGAAATTCGTTTCTGGCCTGTGAACGAGGCGCACCAAGCTTTTGGGATTTTGTCGTATTCTATCATACCACGTGCAGGAGTGCAGTAGTCTATCATACCGGAAAGGTACTACTCCAGTACCTACCGGTAGCTAGAGTAGACTACCTACGGAAAACAGAAATCAGGATACCGTAGGTCCCTAACAGAAAATCTATTTTAAGGTTATGCCAAGAACAACAACCAGCTGCCATCTATTCCGCAGCATCTGAGAAGTTAGCTCACCCGCTTGGCCCGCCCCCAAGGGGACGGGGCAAACATGCAACAGTTTTCCATCCACTCACTGTCAACACTCTGTTGCCCACCACTCAGAAGTGCTGGAAAGGCCAAAAACCTCACGAATGACGAGGAAAAGTCCAAGCCAGGGAGTGTCAGATATGGCGTGGTCTTCCAAAAACAATGCTGGGAAGGCAGCAAATAACCACAAAAATGTTCACATAAGCGTATTGGGTGTTGATATCTTTTACCTATTGCAACCCAGCAATAGGGAGGATTGTACACCCTTCCATGTCAAGCACCAGTAGAAATTTCCGCACCGTCTCTCTGCACTTGACACTCTGCTGAGTTTGTAATGCCATTTTTTCTTCCACAGAAATGTCAGTGCCCAACACAACTCTATCAGGAATTATAGAAAAGCATTCTTTTTCCTCTCCCTTAGCCCCTTTTCGACTAAGTGTAAATAAGAGAAACACGCTCTTTCCGGTCGGACACCGGTTCTGCGATATGCAATGCACAAGACAGCAGTAGTTTCTACAACCGCTGGGATGATCTCTCCCATTGCAATGATAGATCGCCTGTGGATTCTTAGTTCCCGAGGCTCTGACAAACCTGGTTGAAGCCCCCTACCAAGACAAGGTGATCCACTCAGGGGAACAGGTTACCGTAGTTCCCATAATACTTGTACGTACCACCGGACTACCGTACTAAGTCGTACGTACATCAAAAAGTACGAGAAACCAGCACGTGGAACTAAAAAAATGGTCGGTCTACTTTCGTCGCAGTCGTATTCATCAGTAGCTACGTCGAAAGCAGTTGGCAGAAGTCTACTGGTACTGAGAAGCAGTAAATGAGATCTCATAGATCTCGAGTTGTTCCTTTTCGTATGCAGCAGGTACCAGCACGAATCCTCACCGACTTGCCGTCGTTTCTCCAGCTATCCAAGGAGGCGCATGACACGATGATTTAAAAATAATTATGACTTGTGATTATGGAGTGTCTATGTAAAGTATTAGGCTCGGACTGCTTGCATAGCTGCTTACGAGGCCATGCCATTAGACAAACAAGCTTTTTAGTAACGTTTCCATGTGTCTTGAATCAACGTATCGTTGACTGAGCTCTCGCGTCTTGTCGCCCGGTTCCGTGTACTTGTTGCTTTGATGCGAAGGCAAAGACACATCTTTGGTTGCTACGTACATATGAAATCGCAAATTGCCATACATGCCCGCTTCCTCCATGTCACTGGTACGAAATCCCCCCCCGTGTATTGTGGACGCCGGAACGACCAAAATCTTACCATAGGGAATGAAAATGACTTGTCCCTCCACTTGGTTTGAATAGTCGTAGTTCGTGCTGGTCTGCCACACTTGCAAAAACATGCCATCTTTGGTCAGTGGGAAAAAGCCGAGTCTTAAAGTGTTATCTTCTTGGTGTTCTTTCAAGACTTCGTAGGTATAGTCGACGTGGGGTGGTTGGGGCATCGTGTATTCGGTCGACAAGAAGGATCCCAGGTATTCGTTGGCTTGCAAAAACTCTTCCAGGTTTTGAAGCCCTGCCCGGTCGTCCAGATCGTAGTGATCGAGACCTCGTATTTGCTGCATCTGATAATAAAGGTTGTCATTAAAATCGGCCACTCGAGCTGAGAATTCTTTGGGTGCATGATACCTACAAAGAAAAACGTAGAGAAAGAACAACAGGAAGTAAACCAAATGTAAGTGGAAACATTCGAGGTCTGAAATCTGAAAGCCGTTTTTCCGACATGATGATACAAACATACCAAAGACCTTGCAAGAGTTTGGGGGAGACATCCGACAAGCTTGCATTGAAGAGATGTAACCATTCTTGGTTCTTGGTGGCATCATCTAGGATGATGATACTGGACAAGGCCTCCAAGAGAGCTGGATTTGAACAAGTCATTTTGTCGAACAAGTTGTCGTCGTCGTTGTCGTCGCGACAGTCATGTTTGAAAAGGAGTTTTTCCCACATAATTCTTGCTGCAGAACCAATTTCTTGCAGCTGCATAAACTTGGCGTTGACGACATCATCAACTAGCAGCTCTCCCAGTTCATCTTCGAAACGGTGATACTCTTGAGCAATGCGTTCCCAGCTGGTTTGAACGTTTGGAGCCATGATGTTGCAATGTCGTGTTGTCGTAGTCGAATGATTTGTGTGTCCGAGGCTTTCGATTCAGTGTCCGACTCAAATTTGTTTGGTAATAATGGAAAGTTTTGTTTCGAGTGCGAGACGGTCGGGCAAGTAAACGAAGAGTTGATCAAATCACTGTTCACTTCGAAGGTTGAATGCTTTGTGGGCGTCAACAGCGAAAAAAAGAACATGGCGAAAGATCTTTCGTGTCAGAACCCCATAAATCGAGAAGCCTATAGAGCTTGCGCGCGTAAGCCATTCGGTCGAACAAGTCGATTTGTGACGTCATGACCCTGCGAACTTCCACATCATTCGATCATGTGTAACATGAGACAGGAGGATCTCGATCTTGAGCCGATTATGATGATGATGATGTGTTGTATAGACAACATCACATCTTTGCCACATGAGAACCTTCGCAGTTATCGAGACTCGTATCCCAACAACCGACACAACATTGAGTCACTACTTATTCGTACGTAGCTAACTTCGTATGGCAGGAGTTCTTGAATACAAGACTAAATCACAGCGTTAGCACAATCGAAGGACGACGAAATAATCTTTTTGTTGCCGTATAGTGATCTGCCGAAATATCCTCTAGTCTCGACAAGCCCTTCTCTTTCCCCCTCATCCCTCGTCGAAGCTTTTGCCACCGACAACACAATCTTTAAATAGCAGCATGAACTTGGCATCAGCTATCCTGGTTTTGGCGTTGAGTACTGCTCGCGATATCGTCGCCTTTACACCATCGACATCAACAAAGCGGACGACGGCAAAAATAACTCTCTTTGATCACAATCAAGCACTTTCGAACGACGAATCCTCGTCAATTAGAAGCAAAATCAACAACCCCTTTGCCAATTTCTGCGCCACCGCAGCCATGACAGCCATGTTATGGGGATCGCCCGCAATGATTGCCGAGCAAGCCTTTCAACATCCTCCAACATCGCCTATTGTACAAATGATGGTCGACAAGTCGTCCTCCATTGCCAATGCCAAAGAAAAGGCTTCGGGAACGGGCAGTCGCGTCAATAAGGATCCAGAATCCTTGTTGAGACTTGGACTCCCAATCAAAAACAAGGAAGTAAGTAATAAACTGAGGCAAAACGATGATGTGTTTTGAATGCGGTGGTTGTCTCAACATCGCGTCCTCCCTGTTTCCATCAATGTCACCCCAGGTCCGATCCTTACAGGAGACATTGGAAAACATCAAATACGACATTGGATCCAAGCGAAAGAGTGCGGCTATTGATGGAGCGAAAAAATCGAAAAACATGCTTGGAGGTAAACAGGCCGAAAAAATTGCCATCGCTTGTCAAACACCCAAAACATGCACAGAATATATGAAACAAATGGACGAAGAATTGGATCCGCTCATTGAAGCCATGAAGGCCAGTGAAGATGCCTTCACTGGATCTGATCAAGAGCGAGAAGCTTTGGATAAAGCATACAAGGCGCAAGAAAAGGTTGTGGATTTGTTGACGAAACTTGAAGAACAGATGATTCCTCCCGGTTACGAAACTCCGGTGCCTCCCGAGTATTCGGATTTGCCACAATTGAAACGACGCGCCAAAGTGGAAATGATAGTGAAGAAGGGACAATCAGGCGCGCAGTTCGATATCAATGGTGTCAACTTCCCGCAAGCTAAAATGATAATGGTCATTGATGGATATACCGGTAAGAAGCTGCAGATATGTTGATTGAAATGTCGAGACAGAGTTGTCAAGAGATCTCAGCTTGTTCACTCTTTTCCATTTAGCTCCTGTGACGGGTGGAAACTTTGTAGACTTGGTGAACAAGGGCTTTTACGACAACATGAAGATTCAACGTTCAGACGGGTTTGTTGTTCAAACGGGAGATCCGGAGGGCGAAGCCTTTGGGTACACAGGTGGTACACCCAGCAAATCCATTGGTGCCGGACCACACGGAGAACGATTAATCCCTACAGAAATTTTTGTTCGTGGAGACAAAGGACCCTTTTATGAAACAACGATTGAAGATGAGGGTCGAGGCGGGGAGGCAACCGTCTTGCCGTTCTCTGCCTATGGTGCAATGGGATGGGCGCGTGACGAGTACGATCCCAATTCAGGAAGTTCACAATTCTTCTGGTTACTTTTTGACTCAGATCTAACACCTGCTGGAAAGAATGTTCTAGATGGTCGCTATCCATGGTGAGTATTCTTTTGATGCGCTTGTTTTAGGTGGGGCGGTCATGGATTCGTCCCTCTCAAGCTCCTTTTTTTGTCTTTCGTTCAGCTTTGGATATGTTGTTGAAGGATCCGACTTTCTGCAAGATATCAAAGAGGGAGACGTTATTGTATCAGCGAAGGTCACAGATGGACTCCAATATCTGAAACAGCCGTGAAGTTAGAGAGCCTATCCTTCTGAGAGATCTGCACGTCGCAGCCAAGCAACCTCCGAATCAACCACGCTAAGCGAGCATTCCAAACCACTATTTGCTCGGAACATAAATAATGCAAAGCAAAACTGCTAGACCGATTATATTCTATGTTCCATGATATCATTCTGCTTGTGGAGCTCGCTGTGCTCTCTAGTAAGTTGTGTGAGAGTTGAGAGTAGTGGCTACCGGTAGTTACCAGTAGTATTGGGCTACGCTACCGAAAAGCCGTAATGCGGGGTATGCATATAACTTTGCTTCGGCGAACGACTACACACGGTAGACTACCGGCCGGTAGCGACAACGACAAAATCGTGGATCAGCAGAGGTCATACGACGTATTCCTCACACCCAAGTTGACTCGCTAATCGGCATTCTGAAGTTTGGTCGCGATGACTCTTCAAAAATCCGAATGACCACCTTTTTTTTTCTCTCGAAATGAAGCCTCGAGAGTAGAGCGTAAATTACCGTATGATGTATAGATAGAACATTTTCGTCGGATACACAAACCTTCATCTGTAAATACCTCCCGTAATTTTGAGTGTTTCCAGCTCTTTCAGGCTGCATCAAAACCGAGGTAACAACAAACATCACCATGGGAAGTGACGCCGAAGAGGGAAGTAAGCACTTCAATATCGGAGACAACCTCCGCCACAAGACGTTTTACGAAGACTCGATCGATGAACTTTCTCGCGCCTTGCATCTCCTGGAAGGTGAGCTCGGTCCCGAGGACCTAGCTGTCGCCAAGGCCCACTACAGTCTCGGTTTGTCCTTTCGTGCAACCAAAAATTACAAGCAGGGTATGCAGCATCTCATCAAGGCTGCCGATATTTATGAGAATCTTGACAAGTCCAAGTACGAAGCGCAAATCAAGAGCTGCAAGATAAACTTGGCGCGAACCCATCACAGTTATGGCGTCGATTTGCAACGATCGGGAGACTACGACAGCTCCCTAGTGGAGCATCGCAAGGCCGTGGCTATTCGTGAGGCGATTTTGGGTCGTTCGCACTTGGAAACAGCTCGCAGTTACTATGTCATGGGGTGTGCTTTGAGTGACCGTGGAGATTTCGATGAAGCTCTTGGCGACTTGCGGCGAGCACTTCGCATCCGACTCTTGGTCTTTGGAAAGGACCATTTGGATACATTGGAGGTGGTCGACAATATTGCAACTGTCCTCTATGCCAAGGGCAAAATGAGTGCCGAAGGAATAGCGGAGTACAAATCAACTGTGCTCAGTTCTTTGGAACTCGAAAATGAAGGAGACGCTTGTCTACTCAAAGAGGACTACAAGAGCGCCTTGATCTTTTACCGCAAAGGTCTCAAGCTGGAGGAAAAGTGCCTGGGCGACTTGCACCCCACCACCTGTGATTTGTATTTGCGCATGGCGGTGCGTTATCATTGTTTTCTTCGGATGTATTGCAGAGTGAATCATGGCTATTTGAAATTCTCAATCTTTGCTCTCCTTTCTGCTTTGTAGGATGCCTTGACTGAACTTGGAGATTTGGAGGCTAGCTTGATTGAGTACAAGTCTGCCATCACCATTAACGAACGCATGCTGGGAAAATTCCATGTCAACATGGCAAACATTTATTCCAAACTTGCTGGGATGTTGATGGACCGGGGAGAATACGATGCTGCTCTATCTTTTTACTGCAAAGCATATGGTATCTTTGATGCTACTCTTGGCCTTCATGATGACACAAAACAAGCTTTGCTGGATGTGAAACTTGCTGCGGAAAAGAGCAAAGAGAATTGCAAATCCAGTGATATTTTGTGGAAGGTCGAAAAGGAGTTCAAGAAACGCCACCCGTCTGTATCCGGAGGAACCGAAACGCTTGGTCTCAACGGCGACGACAATGAAGATGAAGCAGATGATGGCGATGCAAAGAAGAAAAAGAAGAAAGGAGTCGTCAAGAAGAAAAAGAAGAAGAAAGATGATCAGCCCACCACGAACAAGGAGAACAAAATCAATGTTGAAGAGTTCGATGTCATTTAGTACTTGTAAATGTTGCTTTGAGAGGAGAGGTACAAAACATTTACGTGTTGCTAATGATGAACGGAGGATTTCAGTTCACGATAAACAGACATGGATTATAATAACGGCATCTACCTACGGTACTAGCATGGCCTACCGAGTATGATACCGTATGTCGGTACCGTAGGTACCGTGGTTGATTGTGCTACGGTACTACGGACACGATTACCGGTACCGGTAGTAGGATACCTACCGGTAGCAACACTTCGAGTACCTACCAGTACCCGTACAAAAAATCGTACCGGTACCGGTATGATGCCTACTACGTATGTACCGATACCTGCCGTACTCGAGTACCGTGGGAAGTTGATTCTAATCGAACTAGTCCATCTATCAGCTATCACCGACACGTCAGTACACAATTCTCATTGTCTTGTTGTGTTGGTCGTGATGAGAATTACTCCTCTCATACTCTTTATGGTTAACGTAGAGGAAGTACGACGTAGTACCGGTAGGTCGAACGTATGATACGTAGCAGACACGCATTCACGAAGCTTCGTTTACCTATCCCATCCTTCAGCAGTGACACAATCCAGACACCTGTCCTACACCCTCAAAAAAGCACACAACTCTCTCTGTCCGATTGTATACTTCGTTTTCATTAACGTACAACATCATGATGAAGACCGTTGTGACGATCATTGCTCTTGTTTTGTCATCCGCGAATGTGGCGTCGTCTTTCGGCGTCACTAAAAAGATGACACCGTCTTTATCAGTAACACACCAATCCTCGTCAGCCCTCTCGATGGCCAAAGAAGATGAGGATTTGTTGCGATTCGCGCGTCAAAGTCGATCGGCGCAAAGTGGCGACAATGTTGTCGAGTTGATGCGCCCGCTGGGTTTGGTGTTGAACCAAGACGAAAAAGGCAATGTCTATGTGGAGACTGTAGCTCCAAGAGGAAACGCAGCTAGAACCGGAAAGGTAACGACAAAAGTGAAGAAATTCCCGCCGAACCAAAGATGACGACAACTCGTAAGACCAACTAACGGAATGTTGCCTCTCTTCTGTGTTGTTCAATAGGTGAAAGAGGGAGATATTGTGACAATGTGTTCCGCAACGTTTGGTGATGAAATGTGGTCGACTCGTGGGGTTGGTCTGACGCGTGTGTTGGCTGCAATCCGTGTACGAGCTGGACCCACCGTCAAACTCGTCTTTGAATCACCAAATCAGTACAAGAAAAAGGCTGCCATAAGCAGCAAACAACGAGAGGCAATGGAAGAGGCAAGATTGGCAGCACAAGCCAAAAAAGACAGACTTTTGGAAGAACTAGAAAAAGACGAGAAGAAATTGACCAAGGGGAAATTCCTTGGATTATTTTAATAAGTCACACGGCATACTGGAGGCGGTTGGAGTCAATTGAGAACTTTATTGAAAGTACAAAGGAAACATACAGTGCAACACCCGACAAAGACAACAAGCTAAAATTTTTACAATAAGAACATCACCCTCTCCCCATAGTTTCCGTACAAACTTAAAGCATGGAGTAAACACATTGCTGGCAGCGGTAGCAAAGACTTTGATAGACTGTCCCCAGTGTTCGATTGTATTCTTGTATTTGTTGGTGGAGCTTCTCATTTGCCTCCCGGCCAGCTGTCGCCACAGCAACCTCGATCTCCACAAGATGTGATTCCCTCTCTTTCTTGATGATTTCTTCAGTGATTCGAGCAAGCTCGCGACGATCACGCTCTAGAAATTCACAGCGGCTGGTGAGCTCCGAAACCAAAGCAGGCCAAGGATCCATCGAGGCCTGGGCAGTCGATGTCCAGGCTGTCTCATGCTCGTGGTCACGGGACACTTCAACGTTCATCTCACTCGAATCTGCCTGGCCTCTTGTTGGTGAAGACAGTAGGGTTTGGTAACTCGATTGCTCTTGCATTAATTCTGACAAAACCTCGAGATGTTCTAGAACAGACGCCTCCTGCTTGTTCATGTCTCCGTTGCTACTGATCAGGTCTTTCAGGTTGTTCAATAATGACAAGGTTCGGTCGAGGACAGCAGAGTCGCTGGTCATATTGAGAACATTATTTAACGAATCGGCTTCAGGTTGATTCCTTGGAGAGGATTGCGGTGTGTCCACAGGTTGTGGACAATCCTCCACCGCGCTACCCGAAAAGTTTCTGTAGACAACTTGCTCCCCATCGGCATCTTGTCCATTGATTTCGTTCAAGATGGCGTTGCGCTCTGCGCCCATCTTCTTAAGTTCATCCATCAAGTTATCAATGTTCTCCATTGACTCAAATGGTACAGTGTTGATCGGAATGGAGGAATCACTGAAGTCAGAATGGTAATTCTCTTCTTCATGGGATGTATCACGAGGAATGGGGGAAAGCAGTCCAACTTCACCCATCGATCCCTTTTGGTTTCCTAAACGGAAAACCTTACCGGCTTCTCTTCTCTCTTCCATTGTCTTGGTCATGTCCATTTCCGCCAGATCTTGCCACTCTTGTATATCTTTCAGGTGCTGATAATCATTTACCACGTGTCGATCATTGGCCTCTTTCAGACGATTTTTCAATCCCGTAGAATTCTGGTCCACGTGATCTTTCTGGTCCTGTAGACGGCCTTCCCATGACAGCCTTTCCCCATCACGACAATTTTTACGGTCTTGAGTTTGTGATTGATATTCTTTGGTTTTCTGTGTTTGTCGTTCAATCGCAATACTCGACTGATTATTCATATTTTCCATCCCCGATTTCCAAGTCATTTCTTTGAGTTTCTGCAGTTCTTCCCTTTGTTCTTGGTTGAGAGTTATCTGCTTTTGCAGCAGATTATTGGCAGCCTCCAGCTCTTTCGACAGATGATCCTTTTCTTTTTTATGCCGAGATTCCATATCCTGTTTCTCATCTTCCCAAATCTTCTTGTCTTTTTCGCGGTGAAACAGAAGGGCTTGATATTCAGCATCTCGATCCTTGAGACGATCGTTGACATCATCTAGCTCTTCCTTTTGTTTATTGGAAACATGCTTTAGCTCCCCTAATTGAGCTTCCAGCTCCCGAATCCGGACTTCCCGCTCTTGTAGCTCCACAAAAGATACATGTGATTTTGAATTTCCGTTAGTTGACCATTCCTCCTTGTAACTGCGATTCTCGTTGCTCTCAGCTTTAACTGATTGCGGAGATAAGGAGGAAGGCGCATCTACAAAAGTCACCTTGGAGGTAGATTTGGCAAGCGCAGGTTCCCAGCGAGGAATCTTGGTAGCACTTCGTGCAGGTGAAAAAAGCTTTTCAGACTCGTGCTTCCACTGCGTCTGCTCGTCATGGAACCGAGTCTGAAGGCTTTGTAACTTGCTTTGTAGCTCCACTGTTTGCTTTTGTTGCGACTGCCAGTCATCCTGGAGTTGTGCGTTTCGCAAGGAAATCTCTTGTAACACGGGCGACGCCACGGATGGTTGTTCATGAACTTCTGGCAAAGAATTTCCTGAAATATGTTTTTTGTCGTCCGCCTCTTGTTTTTGCTTGCTGGGAGATGACTCTTTTTGAGCATTTTGAAGCTTCACCATTTGCAACATGAGTTGTTCTTGTTGGATTGTCGCCTCTTGGAGTTTGACTTTCCAGCCATGGTTGGGTTTGGGTCTACCATTAGTAAACGATGGGGATGAATAATTGATTTGGTTGTCACAGGTATAAACGTGGCCACTGTCTTCGACTTCTGGCTCCCATTCATGCAACAACTCTTCATCGCTTTCCGCATCACCAGGTGGCAGGAGTTGAGATATTTCCCTCACTGCTGGCGCTGGTGGACGCGTTTCAGAGTCCCCTTCCATGTCCGTCCCTTCTTCCGAGCTTTCATCGAACAAATATTCCATGATACTCCCTTCCGCCCCGATCTCTTTCAAGATTTCCCGATACATATCGCTGCTGCTGGTGCCGCTTTGCATCGACAAAGACATGGTTTTTCTGTTTCTCGTCGATCACCCCAGAACCTCTAGTGATCTTGTCGTGCGCCAAACTGCCTCTTCAGTCCAAAGACTGCCAACTGATAACGAATAAAATAAATGACTGTCGGTCGGTGGACAATGAGGATCGTCGTTGGTGGAAGCCGTCTATTGACGTCAAAGCCCTCTCAAGCCTCTACCGTTTCAATCTGCTGGTATTCGATTCGGAGAGGTGGTCAAACGTATGCTTCAAAGAGGCGCCGTATTTTGTTATTTGATCGGAAACCACGACGACAAACCAACTAGGTTGATCGTCTCGTCCTTCAAGCTCCAACTCCCTACTAGGCCTCTACAACTCGTGAAAGACCACAGCACTTGCCTAGGAAAAGGATCGATGGACAATGCAGTTAGGAGAAGAGGGCCAAACCAGACGCACTTCTGGATGCACCGGAACGTGAAGCCTGACAGTAGCCGTTGTTGGTGTACGAGTATTTAAACGAGCATAAAAGAAGTGTTGCCTCTCATTCCTTTGAAAATTATTCGACACAATCGATCACTTGTTTTGAGTGAGTTTACTCGTATCATACGACGTCGTACTACGAATTACGGTACGGTAATACGGTACGGAAGGGCTATGAGAACCGTAATCACTGTGAAACGATGTGACTCTTTCTACTGCCGGTACTACCGGTATGGTGACTACGGTACCTACCGGTAGTACTACAGTACGTCGTAGTATGGTAGGTAGTACTCCCTCGGAGTACCGTACCGGTAGTCCGGTAGGTTCGTACGAGAGGTTTGTAGTCTCTACTACTCCGTATCATAGCTAGAGGCTAGAGGTAGTGAAACTACTCGAGTACAATTCGGACCGTCGCAGTAACAATACCTAGCTACCGGGTACCGCCTACTAGTCCCGTATCTAACAACAGTGAGGAGTTGGCTCACCCTCCGGGCCCCTCGCTAAGGGCCGGGGTGGTAACGTAGCAGGAGGGAGTAACCGTAGGCCACTCCGCCAAGGAAATGAAATGTATGTGTATTGACTGTAAAAACTCCTACGTGAGGGAGAGAAAAATGTCTTCCGGTCGAGTGGAGGATCAGATGGAGTACTATTCCAATACCTGAAACTATCAAAAGCATTCCTACGAGTTGTCAAGATTGAATTATCAAGAAAAATAATGGCGGTTCTTTTGTCTCAGCCATGTGGTCTTTATGGGATCATGATCGACTCCATACTTTCTTACTAAAAGTGCTCGTGCTCGTTGTGACTGTGATTGGTGGGCAGATGGATCTCCAACCGGCAATTCTGTGTCACAGCTTGAAACAGATCTGTCAATCGCAACCGAAGTGAAAAGGCTTATTCTTTCTATGATCGTTGTTCTTGTTGTGATGTGAAGCCAGGCTTTCTTCACACGACACAGGCAAAAGGAAACTGAAAACCAGAGAAAGATAGATTCCTATTGTGATGACGACAGCAGTTCACAAGTGTCTACCGTTCTGCATTCATGTTACTCTGCTACTGGTTTCTTAAAATGATGCTGGATCTACCTGGCTGGGAAACTTTGGCCAGCCGGTTACCCTGTTTTCCCCATCGTGTCAGTAGCAGTACACCGGTACACCGCCACAACACGAAAGTGCGCCGCTGTAGTAATGAAGCTACTTGGTCCATGGAGTATGTTGTTTAGACTACCGGTACTCGGAGGAGTAGTATATAGCCATCCCAATCAACGGTAGATAGTGTAGGTAGCACTACGATGGTAGATACCGTAGTACCGGAGTACCGGTATCATAAGACAGGAGGATGGTCAAACGAGTCGGAGGGTCATTTGGAGTTTGGGCGCCCGACGTTGAAAAAAGTATCCAACGGCAGAGCGTGTCATTCGTGTACTAGCAACCGGTACTAGAGGATACCGGGTACTTCGAGTACCTAGGTACGCCAGCGATACTACCGATTTTACGCACTCCAATACATCGTGCTCCTCGTTCAGTACTACTAGTAAAGATAGCCCGTAGCCCTAATAATACAGTGTTACTGTCGTACGGTGTTGAAGAGGAAAGCGCGCGGAAATAGGTACTACTTCAGTGTTTCACTAAGTAATTGAATTCGTCTTGGCTCTTGTTGGAAGAAGAGTCTTGCAAAGAAAAGGAAGGCGAAAGACCGGAAGACACAAAACTGTTTTCTACGGTGTGTCCCAGACCAACAATACTTGCAATTAGTCCCAGTCCACTTTTCTCCCATCATCTTCCCATTATTCGGCATCATCTTGTTCGTTTTCTCGATCCTCTTATCAAGTTGCTTCCTTTGCATTCAGTCTAACAGTAAAGAAGCCTCTTTTGTTTGAAACCTTGTCATCATTGTTCAACAGAAAATGTGGTCCAACCACAGCATCAAAACCGGTGGACGACGAGCGTACCGTAAAGCGGCCAACGTCAAGGGTTATTTGGGAGGATTTGGAACTTCAAGTGATCAACTGGAGCCAGATGATGCCATTTCTTGTGGTGACATGTCGTCGTTGGGTGGTCTATCGGCTTTGGATACGGCATCCACCGCAACCGCAGACTTTCGTTCCAGCAGCAGCAGCAACAGAAGTAGCCTTCCCACAGAACGGTCGTCTCGCCACCACCATCCTCAACACCCGTCAATCTTGGTAGAAATCCCTGAAAACTTTCCTAGGGAACTTGATGACAGCAATCACAATTGCAATGGCCCGTTGAAACCTGGTTCTTTATCGCCACCACCTGCCGACGACGAACTTCAAGACGAAGAGAGCGTCTCCATCACTAACCAAAAGATTGCGGAGATGAAACGACGATGGAACGAACGGGCCCAAGGAAAAGATGATTCTTCTGCCATTGTCGAGATTCAACGGAATCTTGACGATATCGACAATTACCTATGGAGCATTTACATGAATGATGATGCTTCCATCTATACCAAGGCTACGACAGACAGTAGTTTCTCGTCCGCCTCGTCCGTCAGCAGTTCGTTTTCCACTCGACAGCGACACCGTGGGGCTTACAAAAGTCGAAGAGGAGTTTCTAGACATGCGCAGCAGCAACACCAAGGAAGCTGGCTGGAATCCATGCGGGAATCCGCATCCAGCGTTTTTGTGGAAGGGGAAGGTGGATGGACACCGTTGCGGGGATGGAGCATCGATCCCAAGAAAACGTGGGACCCTCAACCAGACGAGCGATGGAACGATGACAGCTTCAACGTTTTTGAAACGGTTTCCAAAGAACGTCTGGAGATATAATATCTTTAATGATAGAAATAATGTTTTCCCGAAAGAATGAAACCTGAACAGGAAGGAATTCCAAGCTGAACCTGAGACTACAGAACTATAGAAGATTTCCATGGTTCACTAACTACTACCCGGTAGTAGTGCGTTAAGTTCCACAAACTTATTTCGTTCTGAAAGTGCTGGATAGTCGTTGAGCAACGGTGTGTTGCTGAAGTTGGGCAGCTAATGACAAGATTACATTCGAAGAAGATCAAGATGCTCGTAGTACGTCGTTTTCCGTACTACGACAGCACTCCGGAGCCGAGAGCCGTCGCGGACTGTGACTGTGATTGACTGTGAACAACTGCGCCTTAACTCGTGATTCAAAGAACGGGACTTTTAAAAGCTTCCGGTTCGTTTTTCATGATTCACCCTTTTTCCATGATCCCACACACATGACATTCCTAAGGCTATCTCCAAGCCTAGCGCCTGAACTTTTAAAATGAGACCTTCTGATTGGCTGAAAAAACAACTTTAAAAGTTGGAATATGCCGGCCTGTAAACGTTTGGAGTTGGGCGGCCTGTAAACTGTCCAATACTTAAGCCACATGGTCATTGGCGCGCCAATGAAGTACATATCATACATAATCGGAATGTCTTCACAGTCAGTAGAGTGTTGACGCTTGAAGCACATCATGTTTCCTCTTCTTCCTATTGCAGAAGCGTGAAGCATAAAACAACAACAACAACAACAACAACAACAACAACAACAACAACCACACATTCTCCCTCGACGGCCAGTAGAAGGGTTTGAACTCACTTCTCACTGAGCTCCAAGATGCAACTGGGACAAGACGAAACACCACTCGATGTTGGTCAACAGCGCCAGGTTCGACCAATTGATGCGACTGATGAGCGTCTTTTTTCTTTGTGGAGCATGGTGGACAGAGATACGATGGGTAATCGTTACGAATTACTAGATGATTTAGTAGATGACAGTAACGAAATCGCCCATTATCACGGGCATGGACAACATGGTGGATCCGTCTCTGGACGGATTGTCATCAAGCGAGACTTTGAAGCAGCATACAAGAGGCTGTGTGAGCAATACTTTAATGGAGATGAATCGTTGTATACGGCACAACAATTCAAGCGTCGATATCGAGTTTCTCCATCGATCTTTGAGAAGGTTTATCAACAACTTCTTGGCAAGGGTGTCTTCAGGAGACCCGATAAGCTGGATGCCTGCGGGCGCAAAGGAATCCATCCACTGGTTCGAATGACCGCCGCTTTCAGGGTACTTGCTTATGGATGTGGTGCAGACAGGGAGGACGAAAACTTGTCGATCGGTGAATCCACTGTCCATGATGCAGTGAAATCTTTTTGCAAATTGTTAATACAGGAGTTTGGTGATGAATACCTCAACCGGACACCGACAGTAGCTGAAAGAAACCGAATTCTCAAGCACAACAAAACTAGAGGGTTTCCTGGATTGTTTGCATCATGAGACTGCAAGCACTTTGTATGGGACAACTGCCCTGTTGCACTACAAGGACAGCACAAAGGCCACCACGCGGGTGGTAAGTATACAAAGATACTTGAGGCCATTGCGGATGGCTCATGTTACATTTGGTTCGTCCATTTTGGAGCACCTGGATCATGCAACGACATCAACGTCCTTGACAAGTCGTCCATCGTTGGGGCGCTTCTTTCCGGACAACTTGACCTAAAGACAGAGCCTTACGAAATCAACGGAACAATCAGAGACTGGATGTACTTTCTTGTTGATGGTATTTATCCAAATTGGGCAATCTTTGTTAAGACCATTGCCAAGGAAGCCAGGGAGGCTACACCCCATCTTGACTTCTACGCAAGCAGACAAGAGGGAGTGAGAAAGGACATTGAACGTGCCTTCGGAATTCTGGTGAAGAAGTTTCACGTGCTCGCCCGGCCGATTAGGACGTGGAGAGAGGATGACATGAGAAACATTCTATACGCTTGCATAATTTTACACAACATGTGCTGTGCAGAGAGATTGGAAGTGACCGGACAAGACGTTGTTGAAACAGAGTATCACGATGACTACACTGACGAGGAAGTAAATCTCACAACTGCAGACGGAGGGGAACAGTTCATCTTCAACCGCGTGCCCGTGCCTACTTCCGATGCAGCCAACGACATGGAGACGCTGATGACGGAGAGGTTCCATAGAGTGAATGCCTTGTACAACCATCTTAGTGATCCGGAAAAGCACTTACAACTACGTACAGACCTCGTCGCCCATCTCTCCGGACGACAAGCGGAGAAATAGAATAACATCCCAATTAGAATAACGTTTTTAGTCAAGTTCTGTGTCCTTTCTTTTCGGTAGATTCCTTTTATGTCCAATTGCAATAACATCCTCCAAGTTTGATTTAACTTGCCAACGTTCAGGAAACTTCACAATGCTGCGGTGCCCTCGTATCCGTGTGAATCCGCAGAGATGTCGTCGTTCTCATGTGCCTCCGCAGCGGTGGGTGGTGGGAGGGGAATGAGTCCAGGCGCACCCTCCCTTTCACGTCTGGACTTTTGAACCTCCTCCTCGACGTTTTCAAATGCGATTTCCTTCAGACGGTCAGGGATGTTGGGATCTCGCAACATTGCAAGCCAGTTGTTCATCCGCATTGCATCGGCCTTTCTTCTCTCCTCTGTGCGGATTTCAGCCAAGATTTTTGTTTTCTTAGCAAGGATATTGTTAAAGAAAGCATCATTCTTGGCTTTGTCTCTGCCACGACGAGACGACTTCGAGGAAACAGATAAAACTGGCACATCGTCCACAGGTGACTCGACAGGTGAATCCGAAAGGGTGCTGTTGTCGTCGAATGCATCGACAGCACTGGCAACCTCCTCCGAGGGGAGACGTGACTGTTGGGGGGCCCTGACCTTTTCCGTGTCCTTTAGAACGTGCCAAGCACCGTAGAATCTCCAAGATATTTTGTCAAAATTTTTGTAACTGTACAAGGTCTCTCCTACCGAAATCTTTCGGAGGTGAGACGCAACGGCAACATTGACTTTTTCCTCTTCTGTTAACCCTGAAAGATTAGCATTTCGAACTCGATTGAGGCTAACATTGAACTTTTGACACTCCTTGGTGACAGTATCTCGAAGAAATTGCCAGATGACACCACGTCTTCCGTCGGGATCACGATCCCAGTACGTGCCAGTACCTGCACATGCAGGGGGGGAGAAACTCTTCATGAAACTGTTCAGACGCTTGCTGAAATCAGCGGCCGTTTGATCAGCACCATTGATTTCGTCCTGAGTTGCTGCAACATAGGCTTTTGCAGCAACGGTGCATTCGTCTGCCGTCCATTTCTTCCCGTGAGGCATTCTTGCTATACAGAAGTCGCTCCTCCGAACAGCAAGTGCACTTCTGAAAAATGAGTAATCGCTGATGGCATGTTGTCAACATAGGAGACCACCACAAACGAATCGAGGAAAGAATGGAAAAGCGGCTAAATCAACCAGAAAAGGGCGGGAATCGACAGCCTCGGCAGTTGCGCATCCATGGATTCATCAAACATTAAACACTGTCAAACGATCGACCAACAGCTTGGGAGCCAAGGAGATCGGTTTGAACACAAGGAGGGAAACACGGAAACGTGTAAAGAGAGAGAGACGACAGCGAGGGAAGACAAAAGAGTGTTGGAAATCGTCTGTTGGGTCTTTTGGACATCTACTTGAAAAAATTAATTAATGCGTGGGGATGATATTTAATGAAAGTGGGTTTACCGGCGCGATCAAAATGTGCTCCGGTAAGGCTATCTCCAGACCGACGCCGCTAAACCGTTTTTACCGGATAGCGGTCTTTACCCATCTCCAGACACAGAGATTTCGGATCGTTTTACCGGCCTGACCGGTAAAGGCCAAAAATCCCGCTAAAACAGGTACCGTATAGAGGAAAAAAAACGCTTTACCGGAGCACATTTTGATCGCGCCGGTAAACCCACTTTCATTAAATATCATCCCCACGCATTAATTAATTTTTTCAAGTAGATGTCCAAAAGACCCAACAGACGATTTCCAACACTCTTTTGTCTTCCCTCGCTGTCGTCTCTCTCTCTTTACACGTTTCCGTGTTTCCCTCCTTGTGTTCAAACCGATCTCCTTGGCTCCCAAGCTGTTGGTCGATCGTTTGACAGTGTTTAATGTTTGATGAATCCATGGATGCGCAACTGCCGAGGCTGTCGATTCCCGCCCTTTTCTGGTTGATTTAGCCGCTTTTCCATTCTTTCCTCGATTCGTTTGTGGTGGTCTCCTATGTTGACAACATGCCATCAGCGATTACTCATTTTTCAGAAGTGCACTTGCTGTTCGGAGGAGCGACTTCTGTATAGCAAGAATGCCTCACGGGAAGAAATGGACGGCAGACGAATGCACCGTTGCTGCAAAAGCCTATGTTGCAGCAACTCAGGACGAAATCAATGGTGCTGATCAAACGGCCGCTGATTTCAGCAAGCGTCTGAACAGTTTCATGAAGAGTTTCTCCCCCCCTGCATGTGCAGGTACTGGCACGTACTGGGATCGTGATCCCGACGGAAGACGTGGTGTCATCTGGCAATTTCTTCGAGATACTGTCACCAAGGAGTGTCAAAAGTTCAATGTTAGCCTCAATCGAGTTCGAAATGCTAATCTTTCAGGGTTAACAGAAGAGGAAAAAGTCAATGTTGCCGTTGCGTCTCACCTCCGAAAGATTTCGGTAGGAGAGACCTTGTACAGTTACAAAAATTTTGACAAAATATCTTGGAGATTCTACGGTGCTTGGCACGTTCTAAAGGACACGGAAAAGGTCAGGGCCCCCCAACAGTCACGTCTCCCCTCGGAGGAGGTTGCCAGTGCTGTCGATGCATTCGACGACAACAGCACCCTTTCGGATTCACCTGTCGAGTCACCTGTGGACGATGTGCCAGTTTTATCTGTTTCCTCGAAGTCGTCTCGTCGTGGCAGAGACAAAGCCAAGAATGATGCTTTCTTTAACAATATCCTTGCTAAGAAAACAAAAATCTTGGCTGAAATCCGCACAGAGGAGAGAAGAAAGGCCGATGCAATGCGGATGAACAACTGGCTTGCAATGTTGCGAGATCCCAACATCCCTGACCGTCTGAAGGAAATCGCATTTGAAAACGTCGAGGAGGAGGTTCAAAAGTCCAGACGTGAAAGGGAGGGTGCGCCTGGACTCATTCCCCTCCCACCACCCACCGCTGCGGAGGCACATGAGAACGACGACATCTCTGCGGATTCACACGGATACGAGGGCACCGCAGCATTGTGAAGTTTCCTGAACGTTGGCAAGTTAAATCAAACTTGGAGGATGTTATTGCAATTGGACATAGAAGGAATCTACCGAAAAGAAAGGACACAGAACTTGACTAAAAACGTTATTCTAATTGGGATGTTATTCTATTTCTCCGCTTGTCGTCCGGAGAGATGGGCGACGAGGTCTGTACGTAGTTGTAAGTGCTTTTCCGGATCACTAAGATGGTTGTACAAGGCATTCACTCTATGGAACCTCTCCGTCATCAGCGTCTCCATGTCGTTGGCTGCATCGGAAGTAGGCACGGGCACGCGGTTGAAGATGAACTGTTCCCCTCCGTCTGCAGTTGTGAGATTTACTTCCTCGTCAGTGTAGTCATCGTGATACTCTGTTTCAACAACGTCTTGTCCGGTCACTTCCAATCTCTCTGCACAGCACATGTTGTGTAAAATTATGCAAGCGTATAGAATGTTTCTCATGTCATCCTCTCTCCACGTCCTAATCGGCCGGGCGAGCACGTGAAACTTCTTCACCAGAATTCCGAAGGCACGTTCAATGTCCTTTCTCACTCCCTCTTGTCTGCTTGCGTAGAAGTCAAGATGGGGTGTAGCCTCCCTGGCTTCCTTGGCAATGGTCTTAACAAAGATTGCCCAATTTGGATAAATACCATCAACAAGAAAGTACATCCAGTCTCTGATTGTTCCGTTGATTTCGTAAGGCTCTGTCTTTAGGTCAAGTTGTCCGGAAAGAAGCGCCCCAACGATGGACGACTTGTCAAGGACGTTGATGTCGTTGCATGATCCAGGTGCTCCAAAATGGACGAACCAAATGTAACATGAGCCATCCGCAATGGCCTCAAGTATCTTTGTATACTTACCACCCGCGTGGTGGCCTTTGTGCTGTCCTTGTAGTGCAACAGGGCAGTTGTCCCATACAAAGTGCTTGCAGTCCCATGATGCAAACAATCCAGGAAACCCTCTAGTTTTGTTGTGCTTGAGAATTCGGTTTCTTTCAGCTACTGTCGGTGTCCGGTTGAGGTATTCATCACCAAACTCCTGTATTAACAATTTGCAAAAAGATTTCACTGCATCATGGACAGTGGATTCACCGATCGACAAGTTTTCGTCCTCCCTGTCTGCACCACATCCATAAGCAAGTACCCTGAAAGCGGCGGTCATTCGAACCAGTGGATGGATTCCTTTGCGCCCGCAGGCATCCAGCTTATCGGGTCTCCTGAAGACACCCTTGCCAAGAAGTTGTTGATAAACCTTCTCAAAGATCGATGGAGAAACTCGATATGGACGCTTGAATTGTTGTGCCGTATACAACGATTCATCTCCATTAAAGTATTGCTCACACAGCCTCTTGTATGCTGCTTCAAAGTCTCGCTTGATGACAATCCGTCCAGAGACGGATCCACCATGTTGTCCATGCCCGTGATAATGGGCGATTTCGTTACTGTCATCTACTAAATCATCTAGTAATTCGTAACGATTACCCATCGTATCTCTGTCCACCATGCTCCACAAAGAAAAAAGACGCTCATCAGTCGCATCAATTGGTCGAACCTGGCGCTGTTGACCAACATCGAGTGGTGTTTCGTCTTGTCCCAGTTGCATCTTGGAGCTCAGTGAGAAGTGAGTTCAAACCCTTCTACTGGCCGTCGAGGGAGAATGTGTGGTTGTTGTTGTTGTTGTTGTTGTTGTTGTTGTTGTTGTTGTTGTTGTTGTTGTTGTTGTTGTTGTTGTTTTATGCTTCACGCTTCTGCAATAGGAAGAAGAGGAAACATGATGTGCTTCAAGCGTCAACACTCTACTGACTGTGAAGACATTCCGATTATGTATGATATGTACTTCATTGGCGCGCCAATGACCATGTGGCTTAAGTATTGGACAGTTTACAGGCCGCCCAACTCCAAACGTTTACAGGCCGGCATATTCCAACTTTTAAAGTTGTTTTTTCAGCCAATCAGAAGGTCTCATTTTAAAAGTTCAGGCGCTAGGCTTGGAGATAGCCTAAAGCGTTTTTTTTCCTCTATACGGTACCTGTTTTAGCGGGATTTTTGGCCTTTACCGGTCAGGCCGGTAAAACGATCCGAAATCTCTGTGTCTGGAGATGGGTAAAGACCGCTATCCGGTAAAAACGGTTTAGCGGCGTCGGTCTGGAGATAGCCTAAAGAGTACATATCATACCTGCCGGTAGATTCACGGTAGTACGATACCTGTCGTTTGGTATAATTAGGTATTACATTATTACCACCGAGCGACATCCACCAGCTTCCGAAACAAAAAATAATCTTTCAGTTAACTAACTGTAAAACAGTAATAATCAAAGAAGTGGATGAAGATCACCATTTACCTCCATTCACCGAAGTCATCCGCACCTCCTGTTCTTGCTGCAAAGCTTTTGCCGAGACAAACACCCTAACCCGACAATTCGTCATTGCAACATGATCGCCACCCTAAACTACTACCAACACATGGCAAAGGAGGCGAAAGCTGCAAAGGCGGTGATTGCTGCTTCTGGCAACATCAACAGCGGCAAGAAAGAAGGATCTGCGTCGGCAAAAGTCAATCTTGTTCAACCAAACGTCACTCTGAAGAATGCCATGGTGTCTTTGGTGACGGATCGTCAGCTACATAAAGGAATCGCTGCAATGCGTATCACGTCTCGAGGGGTGTGGAAACAACGGGTATTGACAATATCACAAGACAAGTTGGCTTTTTTTGTCACCCACAGAGAAGTCCCGTCGAATCTGTCGTCGACACTGGCATCATCTCTGTCTATCCCACTTTGGACCCCCAGCAAAGGATTACAATGGTCAAATGACAACCACCGCTACATTAGACACTTGGATATTGCTGATATTGATGCCTGGCAAGTTGGTGTCATCGGAACGCAGATCTTGGAGTACGCCAAACACTCCATCAAGGAGAACCAAATCTCTGAATTGGTGACCCTCTTCCATCATGGATTCAAGCCCATGTGCTTTCGCATCCCCAATACACACCACCGAAACGCCTTTGTGAATGCTCTTCCGCTCATGAAAAACCGCTACAATCTATTGGTGTCGTTTATTGCCAGAGAACAGGTTAGTTGTTGTTGTTGTTGCTGCTGCTGCTGCTGCCGCCACAGTTACAGTTGTGTATTTCTCATGCTTCATCGCTTTCACCGTCAGCTTCTGCTCAGATATATTAGCTACGATATAGATGTCGACGAGAATGGCTTGATATCGTCCAAGGAATTTGCTGAACTATGCAAACGCATCAATCTTTCACTGCCCAATCGAAATCAATTATTTTCCGACTTTGCCAAGAAATCAACCAGCAGCAAGAATCCAAGGGAGATATCCCGTACCGAGACACGACAACTGCTACATTCTATCTCATTGCGAGATATGCCCGCGTCCGAAGTCTGGGACCATGTGTTTGGCAAAGACACACAATCGGTTGGACCTGGGCAACTGCGGGAGGATTTCTTGTTATCAGTCCAGAAAGAAAAGGCTACAACATTGGAGGACACCGAGCTTCTGATTCAAAGTATCAAAACCATGGGGTATACCACGGATGACGATAAACGTCTCTACAAACAAGAATTTTCGGAATTTTTGACATCCAAATTCAATGATGCGTACGACCCTGCAGCGCGTCTTCCATTGGAATCTAAACTAGATCAGCCCCTATCACATTATTGGATCAACACGAGCCACAACACATACTTAACAGGTGACCAGATTCAATCTCGGTCTTCTGTCGTTGCGTATGTAGATGCTTTGTTTCGAGGATGCAAATGTTTGGAGCTTGATTGTTGGGACGGTTATGAGGACAAGAAACGAAAAGAGTTTGTACCAGTGGTCTTTCATGGACACACCATGACGTCGAAGATAGAGTTTGAAAGCATCCTTCACGTTGTGGCCAACTACCTCAAAGACAATCCAACTACTTACCCAATCATTTTGAGCCTTGAAAATCACTGCTCAATTCCATATCAAAGGACGATGGCTTTGAAATTGAAGAAAGTATTCGGCAGGAAGTTATACATTCCAAAAAAGCAGCAGCTAGTTGCTGGACATCATCTTCCCAGCCCAGAGGAGTTACGTGGTATGGTTGTCATCAAAGGAAAACGACCACCTGATGAGGAGGATCAAGTGATAATAAAGGAGGGGGAACAAGTGCCTCACATCGAATCAGCCGAGTCAATGGATGACAATGGTATCGACGAGTACGACGAAGCATTGAAAAAGGGAAAGAAAAGCAAAATTGATCCGGAACTTGCCATGTTGACGCTCTTTCATGGATGCAAATATAAAGATTTCTCTGTTTCGATACAGCAA
Source organism: Nitzschia inconspicua (assembly GCA_019154785.2). NCBI lineage: Eukaryota > Bacillariophyta > Bacillariophyceae > Bacillariales > Bacillariaceae > Nitzschia > Nitzschia inconspicua. Next base: position 3,818,475 of record JAGRRH010000007.1, on the reverse strand, counting down.
CCGTCTTCCCACATGCACTCTATTGGAGAAAGCAAGATTAGCAAGATTCTTGACAAATCCCCTGAGAATGCGAAAAAATGGCGAGAGTATAACACACAGCACTTGACGCGAACGTATCCTGCTGGGTCCAGGATTGATTCATCAAACTATAATCCAGTCGTTGCTTGGGCAACGGGATGTCAATTGGTGGCTCTGAATTTTCAGACTTCTGATACTCCCTTGTTCCTAAATGATGCCAGGTTCCGCCAAGGTGGAGGAATGGGTTACTTACTCAAGCCCGACAGCGTCTTGGGGCGAACACACCCAACCAAAATAAACATTACTGTCGAAATTCTCAGTGCTCTGTGCATTCCCAAGCCGAAAGGATTAAAGGCCGGTGAAGTCGTGGATCCATACATTTCTGTGGAATTGTATGATGTGGCTACTTCTAAGGACGGCAAAGAAGGTTTCAGCTCACAAGTCTACAAGACGTCTACAATGGATAACAATGGATTTTGCCCCGTGTGGAAGAAGATCTGCTTCAACTTTAACGTTGCGAACGCTGATGTGGCCATGCTTTTGTTCAAGATTGTGGACGATGACTATAACCTTGACGACATCATCTGTTCATCTGCCGTGCCCATTTCGTGCCTCCGCAAGGGCTACAGGTCCGTGCAGCTGTATGACGACCATGGCAGGACAAGCGGACCTTTTGAATGTGCTACCCTCTTTGTAAAAATTGAGTATCATCTCCATAATTGCTAGTTGCGACTAAATGACGAAAACTTCATGAATCAACGCCACCTTTTCTGCACACTGGGGTTCATGCTTACATTCACACGTCTTTTTTTCGCCCGCTACGAAGTCTCGTCGGAACGTGCTTCACGCTAGCAACGCTTCTATTCACAATGCGGGCCCAGCGCTTTCCACCATTGGAGCTGGACAGATTATTCAGCTTGTGATCACTGCAACCGTCGAGTGTATCTGGCATGTATGTTTCCAACAAGTTAGCCTCCAAAAGCCTCTCAGCCTCGGCATTGCTTTTTGGGGCGGAAGTTACCGTCACCCGAGCGTATTCCGGCTCTGGAGGCCAGTCATAACAACGGCGATACAAGAATTGAGATTGGGGTACAGCGACCTCCTTGATGTCTTGCGGTAGAGTGGAAAAGTCCTGTGTTATGGGACGATTGTCAATGGCATTATTTGAGAAAATCGGCGCTTCTGAAACGGTCTCTTCGTCAACATCCGTCCGTTTCTTCCGAATAAGTGCATCCAAATTGTCCTCTGTTGGTCCTTGGAAGTATTCCTTAATGGCACGAATGGCGAAATTCTGTGGACCGACAAGAAGCACGCCCACCACCCCGAGAAACAATCGCCATGGGAACAAATGCAGAATAGGAATCAATGAAATTCCAAAGATCACGACCCAAAAAGACAGAAAGGGGTCTCTCCATGTCATGATGTTGTGACACGCACGGAAACTGGCCAAGAATGTCTGAGCTATCTCCACCAGAGGCTGCACAACCAACGCCACTTTACCCATTATGACATTCCCGCTGGAATATTTGCCGCTGCGGAGTAACTTGTCGCATGTATCTTTCTTTGCTTTCAATGCAATAGAAGCGTCAGCTTGAGCCAATTCTTGCTTCTCTGAAGCGTACGAAGTTTGGGGCATCGAAGAAGCGATTACTTGAGTCGTCCTGCGCACGAGCTGGCTTTTAGAAGGACCGGTAATCGGCTGACCCACCACCTCGCTGTCGAAATTCTTCGTAGTCGTCTCTGGCCTTATTCTGTATGCCTTGTCATGGAAAAGATTTCCAAATTTTGAGTGCACTTCCATCGATGTCTTGTGGAGGAGCTGGGAAAGAGTCTCATCTTTCTTTTGGACAACGTCGATATCTTGGCTGGGAGGTTTCGATAGAAGCAATATTTCTGTTCCCTCTGAGGCGATTTTTAGCTGCGAGTTGCTGACCTCTAAATGCACGAGGTCGTCCTCCAGATAATAGTCGTCGAATGACTGCGAAGGAGACAACGGTGGTGTGGATGACTCAACTAGCAGCGTCTGCTGTAATGTAGAATCGGCGCTGGCCACTTTCAAGATGTCAACAAAGCTTGACGAAAATGACTCGACAACTGCGATTTTGGGATGTATTGCATTTTCGTCAAAATCAGCGTCGCTGCTAATAGAACCAATTTCATCGTCGTTCTCGTCGTCAGAGCTTTCCACCTCGTCCAACTCAACATCTGAATTCGGATCAAGCATATGCTCCAGTAAGTTCATTGGTTCCTTCGAGTCTAGACCATCTCGGACGGTAAATCTTGGATGGTCCTGAGAACTTGCGAATGGAAACTCCATATGGACGTCAGACCGCATGTTACCACCGCTTGAAAAAAGAAATCGGGAAAGAGCACAAAACCACGGGTTATGGGTACTGTAAACATAGGCAGATGTTTCAATATTGGAGAAGACAAAGACAACGTCTGAATCCCTGAAGTCAATCTGTCGCTTTCGAACGTGATGAAAAAGACCCGTTTCGTGCTGCAATCGTTTACCCAGATCGACCGCCTCTTGTCGGGACGACGCGTAGTTCATGTCAACAAGGAAGCTGACGGCCTCTCTTCCAAAGAAGGCATCAGCACTGATGCGGGCGCGTTTGATTCGAGGCACACTATCTTGGAACACTCTCGCTAGCTCTTGCAAATTTGAAGATTGCGGGTCGGGAGCACCTTCGGACAGCTCACTGTTCTTAAGAGCATCCTTCCGGTCCATTTGAAGCGGCTCAATGCCCCTTCCAAACAATAACGTTCCTATCATTTCTTCCATATAAGGCATTGGAAAGCCCTTGTCGTAGTGTGGATCCAATACATAAACCGTGTAATTCTTCCAAAGATACAGCAGCAGCAAAGTTACGACATTGCCTGGAACGTAGGACAGCGATGCAGCATAGACGCTGTGCATCCATGCCACAAAAACAAAAAGAGAAATGATAGGGTAACGCCATTGCATAATGGCCCGAAATTCTCGTTTCCATAGATACCGAAAGACATGAATCCGGGTAAAATTGACTTCTCTCGCCGTGGCTTTTGTCAGTCTCATGCTGAATTTGCCGGGCACGTCCTGTCCATGAACTGTTCGTGCTACATTCTGAAAGGCTTTGTTGTCACTGCAACGAACAGTGACCTTATCGTGCGGGCGGAATTGCGGTTTGCCAATTGGAAGGTAGCTGAGCAGTGCGGCCCTCTCATTTTCCCACCGCAAATGCACTCTACACCGGATTGCTCCCCGTTTAGCTCGACTGTACACTTGGTTTGACGATCGCAAGGGTAGTGTTACGTCATATGTGCTCCCCGGCCGCAGACGAGACAAATCCAACACAATACGTCCAATAAAGCGATCCATAGCACTTTTCTCCGCCTTGGCAAAAACACCGATATAAACACGCGAATAAGCTTGGTAGAGAGGGAAGATACAAGCTCTCCGATGCTTGGATAGTAACTTCGGATTAAGTACGGGCGGCATTATATCCGTTTTGAAGGCATAGCTGTCACAGACCATGATACAACAGGCCGATCCATTCTTTCGGACATCACGGCGAGGAAGACCAAAGCACTGTAAAACCTCTAAATGAATGGCCCCGACTCGTTTTTTTGAGTCTTTGGAGGAAGATCCTTTGGTATAGTCATGAAAGTAGCTGCTCGTTCGATTCATTTCTTTGCGTAATTCTTCCCTTGTCATTTTGATCTTGGGATAGGCGTAGACTGGTTTGACAGCGAATCGCTCCACAGTCGGATTGCTACCTCTTCGTGTGTGTTGCGATATCGTTTGTAGAGGAGCGGTTGCAACTTGTGACGACGACTCTGTTCGATCATTGTCGCTGTGGACGTCTTCTTTGAAGTCTTCATCCGTATTCCCAGTACTCCTTTCATGCCTCGAACCATTGCGAAATGGATTTCGGATCCGGCTGCGTCTTGTTGATGTCACTGGAGCAGAATCCGAAAAGGATCGACGACGATTTTGATCTTGGGCTTCTTCTGACGGCCGTCTTTGTTGTTGCATGGTAACGGTATTACAGTTGCTGTCGTTATCCAGAGAAAGCCACCGCGTTCTTTATTGACCTCCACTTGAAGTAAATTGATGTCTTGACATGATCAAATGAGAATGTGAAGGAAAGGTCGCCGGTTTTCCACACTGTTCTCGTCTGGGAAAATGAATGCTCTCTATCTACCTACGGAGTAGTTTCACGACACTCACAACAGACGTTGTCAAACGGCCAGGTGAGTCGAGTCGAGTCGATACGTCTCCCGATTTGATCGCGAAAAACATACATTTTATATTTTCACATTCGATACAGGCAACAACTGTAAAAAAAGAAGCGCTTGTTATTCCGGCCAAGGAGCTTCTTGCAGTCCTGCATGATCGCGGAAGGAGATACGGTACTACTTTCATAATACTCGAAGTAATTAATTTGCATAGAAGCACAATAGAGAGAGCAACAACGACTAGGGACTCAGTTTCAATAATAATCCGGGAATGCATCATGTCGTCGAAGATTCCAATTTACGGTCGGAATCACTTTGAACTACTCCGGTACGAGTATCATTATTTTTACCCTCTCACTTCTACTACGATATATCATAACAAGGTCGTAGCTTTTTCATCGATTTCTTTCTCAACTACTCCGAGTACTAACAGTAACATTACTTGTCGTACCACGGTAGTTTCCTTCGTTGGATCGTTGATATGTATCACAGCTCGAAGAAGTTACGGCTACTTTGTTCGTAGTTTACCCAGTCTTCTTTCTTGACTTGTTGACTGTACTACGAATTGTAATCCCCTTTTCAGTCGTCGACCTTTGATTTGTCGTATGTGAGCTCTGAAATGAATCAAACTCGAATGAACGGATGATTGAACGCCCCGACTCAATTGCGGTTATGAGAGGCATCAATTTAATAAACCGGGAATCACTAATTTGTCCGTCTTGGGTTATATATTGAGCGAAAGCTTTTGTCAGCAGAAAGTCTAGGCCTCTGATGATTCGTTCATACAAAAAATATGTATGGCCGTTGTTTCTTCAAAGATTTCTTTAACGCGTTAAGTGGGGAATACTTCTCGTCCTTCCTTGTTATCAGTCTTTCATTCCTCGAATTCGCATCCTTTGCCTATCATTGCCTCTCAGATTGTACCCCGATTATGTTCTTGCTGAAGCTGATAGTCGTGCCAATGGGAGGTTCTGGATATGTCCACATTCCACATCCCGAAAACAGAACAAAGCACGAAATGTCCGGAGTCCCCCGGAGACATGCTGACCAGAAATTGCGTCGTCTGGTGCTGTCTGACCAGAATTGCTTCTGTTGGAAAAAATCCATAGATTCTGATCATGGCAAGAAGACTACATCGTCGATGACTCTGATTTTTGTGAAATCTTGGGAGGAATAATATATATTGTTTTATTGAAGTGTTTGTCATTGATTATGATCATCAGTATTCTCATCCTGCGTCAAACACTATCGTAGCAGAAAACTAAGAATCGAATGAATCGACTGACAGTGAGAAATAATCTTTTTTGGTCGCGTTCTTGGTGACTGTGAACCACCGTTTGCACCAGATGATGATAATGTTGTTGCCTGCCATGATCGACTATGCCTGAAAAAACTCGCAGATTCGAAGGTTCAAAAAAAACAAAGAATACCACCATCGCAAAAAGGAAACATTCCCTCATCATGAAAGTGATCGTTTTCGGCCAACCTGGGAGATCGTTGCTGTGAATCGAAACGAGAATTCCAACAAATTCTCGCACTATCCAAATGTGAAAGTCCTCAGGGGCGACCCGAATGTGAAGGAAGATGCGATGGAACTTTGCGCCGACAAAGATCTTGTCTTCTCCAACCACCTTTGGGTTCTCGAAATACGACGCCAAATACTGGGCAATCCACTGGCCAATTGTCGTTGACAATCTGTTGGCAGCGTCCTGCCAAACGCCCAAACAAAAGCTCGTCTTTTGCGATAATCTCTATGCCTACGTTCCAGGTCGTGATACTTCTCCCAGTATGACGAAGACTGTCCTCCCATCGCTGAACATTCCTGGTGTGCGAGCTCTGATTCAGAACAAGTTCAAAGAGAAAATGAATGAACGAACGTCCCGATTCCATTGCCGTTGTGAGTGGTGCCGACTGTTTGGACCGGGAATTACCAACTTGTCCTTCTTGGGTGATACTTTTACGAAAGCCATTGTAAGCGGAAGTTCTAATAAAAGACCTCTGGTGATTGGTTCATGCAAAAATATGCATGACTTTGCTCCTCGAAATATTTCTCCAACGCGTAAGTGATCAAAATTTTCGTCGCTCCATTTACTACCTAGTTTCCATTCTTCCGACGCGCATCCTTCTCCTTGTGTAATTGTTTTCCCAGACCATATGTTGCTGGAACTGATAGCCGTGCTGACGGCAGGTTCTGGAAATGCCCACATTCCATCAAAAGCAAGACGACGCAGGAAATTCCCAATGACATCGCCAGAATTGCTTCTTTCCACAAAACTCCAAAGATACTGGTCATGCATGGAGGATGGCTTAGTCGTATCATGGGTCTGGTGGATTCCTTCATGAAAGAAATTGTGGAAATGTTGCCAATTTGGCAACAGGACTATACCGTCGATGATTCTGATTTTTTCCCCTGCGGAGTCAAGCTGACAACCCCCGATTCTGAAAGAATAGATAGACTTCTACCAAGATCATCCTAGCAGATAACTCGAAAGGATAAGCAGCGTTCCGGCAGTTCTAAACCTTCCCAGAAAAGCGTTGATTCACAAAATCGATTTGGGCGAGTCGTACGCAATGTTAAAACATTCGAAACGCAGACAGCCCCCAAGATAACAATAGTGTGGGTACGCCATTACGTGGTAATGATAGTAAACTGCCAAAATTCTCATGTTATGTAGTCTAGCTAGCTAGTATAAGTGTAAAATCAGCGAAGACCTATTGGCCCTATCGAAACGAACATCGTCCTCAAATTAAAAATAAGGGAAAACAGCAAAAGAAGAAAAAATGCCGGCAAAACAAGCGTAAAATTGCCCAAGGCTGAAGCCAGAAAGGGGGGAAAATGGTCCACTAGATCAAAATGATGTCTGAGGCACGGAAAAAGTGTTGATAATTTCATCGAGAATATCTTGAGGAGTACCACTGAAGGTACTCAAGCAAACGGAGCTATGAGGAATTTTGATTGAAAGGCAGCCAACATCAAAATCAATCCTGAAGTCCTTCGAATCCTTGATAATGTCTAGAGGATAGGGGGAATCATCAAAAGCGGGAGGGGTTTTCTTAGGAGTGCTGATAAATGATCCAGAAGAATCTTCAATCAAGGTCTTCTCGCTTCTGGTGATGAGGCGGCAAAGATCGGTTCTGCCTCGGATGAAATGAGGATGTCCGTATGCTCCACGACAGGGTCCCTTTGAGCAGCGCGCGAACTTGTACATCGAAAGTTGCCTCAGAAAGGACTTGAAGCGGGAGTGACGAAAGTACTTGGGCATGATCTTGTCAGCAAATCCCTTTTGGTCGTGTACTTTGAAATACTTCCCGCATGGCATGAACGAAATGATGTGTTGATTCCCCGAAGCCTCGCATTCGGTAAGAATCTGATGAAGCCTTGCAGGAAAAATTCCTCGTCCAGATTCTGCAGTTTAGAAGAAAGTATACAGCGGGATGGAATTTAGAGTTGCCCCAATCTCCACTCATCCCTAAAACCGTCATTCGGGTATTACTTACGGCATGTCATGGTCAAAACTAGTTCTTTAGAAATAGCGATGAAGGAGCGGCTACTTTCATAAGTTTGGAAATGAATGTGAAGGCGGTGTATTTTGGGGAGAAATCTGTGTGCTGGACAGTTTTCGCTGTCAAGTACTCGGAGTACGTGGCACGAGAACGACTGCAGCATGTGGTGGGAGCCTACGAAGTGGTCACAAACTGGTCGTAAAGATCACACTTTACTATTAACTATTAAGTTGATGGCGTTGCAAGACGAAGCGTCAGCAGCTCCAGTTTGTTTCTGCGAAAAGATTGGATTAATCTTGTCGTTGGACTCTTCCCCCGTAGATTAAACGTTGCTCCTTAATCAATTCGAAGACCATTTATCATTCATAAAGAAGATCCTATCTGAAGATCCAGATGCTATTCTTCCTTTTTATATTGTAACGAGAATCTCTAATTGCATCTTGACTTTATCCTGCTGCTCGACTTGAAGATCATTAACTCAGCTGCAGTGTTCCGCAGAGAGGTTATCAGCACTGATAATATCCCTCCGCCACCAACAGTTGGAAAGTGTAGCGGAACGGCAAAACTCATACTTTCAGTTGCTGTACCTACTAGAGAGGTAGTGAAGTTTATTGGTGGCGTACGATGGTACCAATTTGTAGTGCTTCTCTGGAAATTCATTTCGATTCTTCCGATTTAAACTGCAATAATTAATACACTAAGAAATTCGGAGTAATACAGAGTCACAACTATGACGAAGCAAATACAACTCTCATAAATGCGCTTACGCATGTCGCAACAATCTTCAAGTGAAGTGCCCTATGTCCGGGTAATAAAAGATAATACTTCAATAAACCAATAAGAGAATTCCAGCATGATGACACTCGAGTAAGACTACCGTACTCCGGTACCGGTGGTCGACTACCCCCTAGCTAGGTAGTCCCGTATCAGAAGTGTGCAGGCAATAGAAGTGTACAGAGTCTGCCGGCACGGTGGTGTCCTCAGCCGTTCGACTACCGGTACGTAAACTACGGTAGTGTTTACAGTTAATAAAGACGGGACACGGGACCGGACCGGACGGTTGGACGGGCAGGTGGAGAACATGACAAACCAACAGCAGCACATCGTACAACAAACTAGTCTACTCATTACGACGTACCTAAACATCAGGCCTAAACATCAGGCCACACCATGCAAGACAATTGCAATTTTTTACGTTAGGGTTATGATATTATGATGTGTTCGCCATAGCTATTCATACAGCCTTTCACCCTATCCCCAAACACTAACTGTAATAATACTATGATACGTAGGTAACTTTAAGTTGCATGCCACACACCTATTACCGCACTCTAGCGTAGGTACGGTATTCTATCATACGTAACACTGAGAGAACCGGTACCGTGGTTGTGTATGATACATAATATCTTTAATACACAGTTAGTGGGGATAATGACCATTGCGTCACTGGGGATTGTTCTGATAAATAATACTTCGGTATAATAATATAATAATAAAATCACTTACTGTTAATTAACACGGTTAAGCTGAGGGATAACAGTGTGTCGAGTGAGTCGATAGACTTGTTTACAGTTAGTGTCGGTGCAGTCGATTGATTAACTGCAAAAGGAACTTGTCCGTTCAAACCCTCTCGAAAAAGCACCTTCCAATCCTTTCGATGAATGACTTTTGGGAATCCTTCCCCGTCCTATGCATCCAGCGAGTGTTGACAATTCAAAACAGGAGTCCTCTAGTAGTTTACCCAAATCTCTCGATTGTCACATTTGAGTAAAAAGTTGACCGGCAGGTATATAAAGCGTTGAATCGATCCCGAGGATGTTTTATGTTTGTTGCCACTTGGGTGCGTCAGGCGCAGCAGACGCTATGCTAGGGATCTTCCTCCCTAACAGAGATTGCAATTACCCGGTGTAACGCTTGTGTTGCAATCACTAACGCCATCCGCATCTTGACAGTTCTTCGAGCCGATTTTATACTTCGTATTTCCGGCACTTATCAAGCCGAAAGACATTCGAATTGCCGTCATGGGGTCTCTCGATGAAGGCGATAGTGTGGCTTCTGCTTCCACCGTTTTTCATGATGATTAGAAAGCTTGCTTGTGTGACGAAACCAGAAGGAAACGAAGCTATTCCTACTGCGGACAAAGAGGTCGTGAGACTGTCATCGTTAAAAATTCTTCTAGCCATAAAAGAACTTACTACGTAATACATCATGGATCGATTTGATTGTGTGAGTACCGTACCGGTATGTTAACTGTAAATGTGTCTTCAAACTTACGTGTGATGAGTGGCTATTGATGAGGTGTTCATACGACGAGAGCTTGCGTATTTTCTCATGAGAGATATGAGCGAAACATCTATCGAATTTTCAGTAGCTAGCAGCTGTTCGTCTTCCATAACTGATCTCCATCCTTGTTTGAATCGGAAGGCAATGCTATTAACTGTAAGGTATATGTGTCAACTTGGAATCACTACAGCATGTATTTCCAGTTTCTACCCCTTAAGGCTGCAAGTGCTTGCTACTTCACAACCCACATCTGATTGTAGCCATGTTACCCTAAGAGCTAAGACACTATTGAGAATGTGGGGGAACGAAGTTCGGAGTCAGCATCCTTGTTTCCATAATCAAACAAGTATTAAGGTTTAAAAAAGCAACCATGAGAAGATACTCAAACATCATCGTGCGAGACGGACGAGTTGCTTTTTACACCCTCCTGAGAAGGAACAGCGTCGCTCAGACATTCGTTCGCGTCTGAATACGTTTCTTGATCTTCTTGCTGCTTCTTCGCCCGTCGCCGTTCCAATTTTGATTTGGTGCTGGACCGATACTTCGAGTGCAGGCAATCCCGTAGCACTGCACCAATCTTCTCACGAGCTATCAGCGTCTCCACTTCCCACCATCTTCCGTCATGATATTTTATAAAGGCAAAACGCTCATCAGGACATGCGTCCTGCACCATTCTCAGAATCTCCGATACGATTTCAGTCTTGTCCTCTTTTCGAGAGAGCTGAGAATACTTTCCAATGAACATTTGTGCAATAATTTGTAGCCTGCGGTTTCCTATGGCAGAAGTGCATTTCCTTCCGCGTCCACAAATCACCGAATAGGGGGTCGGTTCAAATCCCTCTGGTAAGAGCGTCTTGCAACGGCTTCTTTCGTCCCTGCTGGATGCGGTAGACACACGGCGAGCAAAGGAAAAATCGTCTTGTGTGCCAGTGAACGAGGCCATTGGAACAAACTCGTTATTATTGAAAAAGTTTCCTCCCATGGGACGAGCCATCACGATCATAGCATTCATTGGAATATTTGATTTCGTTGCCCGTTGCTTATAGACAAGTCCAATCTACAATCTGAAGGACGAAGAAGTTTTTATGGAGAGACGGAGGAAGACGATTACGAAGACCTTTCGAGAATGACCATACAAGCAATTCTTATTCGACTATCACCACGCTTCCGAATTTACTTGACTTGACGCTACGAAATTTTGACGATGTTTGCGACAGGTGGTCCAGTGAAGAAAACTTGCTTACTACCAGTCGTACACTTGAGGTCCGAGGGGCAGATAAATCGTTCGATTTTTGACGGTGACGATGATGTGATCGAGGAAGGACAGAGCCCAAAGAAATTAAGAAGTGAAAGAAATAAAATAAAACATCAAATAGAATGGAAAGCAAAATTACGGAATGAGGTTGATCCTCGTCGTTCGCTATCCAAATTGTTCCTCATCACATCGATACAGTTCCTTAGGCCCCCTCGAATGATTCTTATAAACAAAGAAACGATAAGATTGCGCTGAGTCTCTTCTTCCGCGAGTGTGGAATAGCGTCTGAAATTGGCAGTTTGCAAAACAGCTAAGCAATTTTCAGTGCAGCTTCGTTTAAAGGGGCACCATTTTTATTGCCTTCGAAGGATGTAAAACTTCTGGGGGCCTAGGTTTTTAGTAAACTGTATTCTAAACTTTAATTGAATTTTTTATTTAATGTGGAAGCATCGCATCTCTTTCGACTCCCGTAGAACTTCAAGTATTATACCTACTACCATCAGTACTCCGTACGTTGTAGACTACAGGTAACCGTACCTATATGTAGAGGTAGCGTAATTTACTGTTACATCAGGTAGCTACGACATTGAGAGGCCTTAAGGAGGACGGTATGTACATACGACTGTTCTCTGTTCGTCGCAGTACTGTACCATGTCCTTGGTACTACGGTACTCCTAAACGTACCACCGTATGTGCAAGGCCTTAACTGTAAGACGTAGACTATTACTATACGTTGTATGATACCGTAGTCATTGTTGGAAGGGATGATGACGAGACACAAACCCTAATGAGAACAGGAACCCTGATGGAGAATGCAGAGAATGCAGAGAAGCATTCGGAAGCGGTAGGTCGCACAGGCAAGGATTTGATCCCAGAAGCGCCTGGTCGCCGCACATATGCTGATGTCCTCCGAGGATGCGAGGGCCCTAAGGCAAGTGCAAACATGGTAAACGGAATCATTGGTAGAGACAAAGGTAATGTCTCCCGAGGATGCATGAGCATCGCAGACGGAGTAGTCTCTGCGAACAAGATCGGAGACGGAGTAGTCTCTGTAAAGAAGAGAAGCGCGGTTAGCGCAAGAAAGAGTAATATCAAGAAAGGGACAGAGGATGCTGTCACTTTCTTTGATTAATCCAATTTACGAAGAGACTCTGACTTTACTAGTTACTCTCGTCGTAGATCATTGTGTTTGACTCGTCTTTGACAAAGCTACCGTCTAAGGGACGATAGTGGAGACGAAAACAGGTACAGTCTAACAGTCATCTCTCACATGATGTTGTTGTACACCGCCGGTAATCAGTCGACAGGGGTGACGATGGTGAATTACCCAACCAAGTGGGTTTGGCAATTCATCGGATGGATTGGTTGATCCTGGGATGTCACAACGCACAATGTGACCAGCTTTTAATAAATCCGGAATGGTTGTACGAGCATTGATGATCTTCATGGCATACATGTTGTCATTGTTGGTGGAGGTGGGCATGAGTTGTGGTTGTGGGAAGCCAAGATCGGTGTAGGTTTGCACACTTTCGGGTGACAGCTGTTATGTTGGTAAAGCCATTAAAAAAGACTTTCTTTACAAATAATCCTCCTTCCGTTCTGACAAAAGTTGTTTTCTACTCCTTAAGTTTTCACTGTATATAGGAGAATGCAACAAAAAGAAGAGTAAAGTTAAAAGATGGATGCAGAAACTCAATTTCAGATCTTTTCCTGTTTGGATTCGGATCAAACTGCTTTTGTGGTAGGATTGTCTTAACATTTGACTAGTAGCCCCACATTAAAAAATCGATTATTTATACCAGTTACTGCCAAGCTAGTACCAGTTCCTTATCTAGGGAATTGGCTCACCCACCAGGCAACCGCTAGGCCCCTCGGGCAAGGCAATGCAGGGAGTAGCTGCAGGGCACTCCAGAGAGATGATTGTGTGTATAAAAACTCCAATGTTGAGAGATAAACTCCTGCAGGTCGAGTGGAGGATAAGATGAGAGGGTTTGTCACGGTTGTTCGTTTGGTCTTGTCTTTTCGTGGCGGTGTGTTGACATGCTGTTGTGCTTGGTAGTGTTGTGCTTGAAGCTGCGTTCCCTATCGGATGGAAGATTATTTTATCAGTAGGGTGGAAGAAGCGATGCAAGATGTCATGGTGGAGTTTACAGTTAGCATCCTGTTCGATCGTCAGTTTGTATCTTTCAACCCAGTTTTCCAGGATATCTTTCTCTTTTGTGAAGTGGTCTTCCATTGTGACACAAAGTGCTGTCGGAGGAAGCTCATGGGCATGAGGCCATAGAGTGCCCGAATGTTCCGATGGGCCTTTTTTGCTGTTGGGCCACGAGAGTCCATTGTTTCCATGTTGAACCTCAATGTTGTTGCGGCATATGCATTAGAGTTGGAGGGATGTCCAATGTTTGGACTACCTGAATAGTACGACTAGAGATGATAATATTTCTCCTTTCATTGACTGTGAATGCCCAGCCAATGATTTGACAAATGCCACTACTCTAGGTAGACCAATCACACTTGAGGAACCTTGTAGAAATGATGGCTAGTGATGATGGGTGATATCCCTTGACAAGAGATATCCTGAAATTTCCCTTTCTAATGCATACTGCATTGTATTTTGAAAGGAGTCTCCAAATCAATGGGATTTACATTAATGGACTTTCACCATGACAGGACCTATGAAGCAAATACTGATGATCCATGTTTCAAAAGCCAGAAAATGACGTTGGCATCACCACTTTCTACTGCTGTGGCCAAGATGCTAGACCAAGCTGAAGTTCTTTGCTCATCATTTGACTGAAGGAGGATGCGTCTTCCACATTGATTTAGTTCAAACCAGAATTCCATTTTGTGCCACACCTTTTCACATCTGTATGTATCTATCCTCAGGGTACATAGTGAATAATTCGATTTCATGGCTTCTGCAATACGTTCCATGGTGACCAATGGGACAGGGAAAGGGTCTCGAGGATGATCCAAAACCAGTCGCCTCAGGGAAGTGTTGCAATTGATACATGCCAGTAGCTCGTTAACCCCATTGATTCTTGTACCTTGCATGGAATAAGATTTCAACGTGCAGTTGGGAGTGCTTGCAAGTATTGAGAAGACTTGTCGCTGTATCTTGCTCTGTACATCGCAGAATGAACAGTCGAGCTCGACGAGGCGACATGACGCTGCACGAACGATGTCGGGAATTGTCTCGGCCATTCGATAGTTTCCAGCCAAAGTCAACTTTTGCAAATGATGGTTGTTGTTCCCTTTGGTTGTCTCTCCTCCACACTTTAGGTACTTCTCCATGGCGCGCGCTATTCGGATTCCGTCATGCGGGTCCAGGTCGCAAAGTGAAAGGTCGAGCTTTTTGATGCATGGCAAAGATAACAGATGTCCGAAGCCATCACCCAAATCTCGATTGTGTCTCAGACTCAACTCTTGCAATCCATGCATCTTCCGTCCAATGATTTTGCACAGCTCGTAAACGTGATGGTTGCGCAATCCACAGTCGACCAGTTTCAAAGTTTTGACGGATAAAGACACATGGGGAACGATGCTAACGATGTTCTCCGATTTCCAACTGTGGGGAGAAAATTCCTGAAATTGACCCGAACTGTTGTCCCTATTGTTGAAAGATCCAGTGGTAGTACTACCATGCGTATATGAAAAGCTGCTGCTCCTGCTGGAGGGAGATGTGTAGGCGGTGGCAGGTCGTTCGGACATCGCCAGAGGTCTCATGACCCGAATGGATCGAATGTCGAGACTGTGAAGGGGCGGCCAAGATACGATTCGCTTCAGACAACTCTCTGGAATGGGTGTGTTTTGCATGGCCAGTTGAATGTGTGTTATACGGATGGGTTCTTGCAAAAGCATGGGTATGACTTGTTGTAAGATGGGTCCAACAGCAAAGGATGGTAACTTCCACCCGATTTTGATTGACTTCAAACAGGAGTGCTTATCCAGCGACAGTCTGTAGAGAAATTGATCTTTTATCACATGAATGAGCGACTGGATATCATGTCTGGAGTAAAACTCGACTTCATCAAAGCCCAGACGCAATTCTACTAACGCATTTTGTGCAAGTTTGGCTTTGATGACTTGCAAGTTCTTCGGCTCCGAAAGTTTGTTTTGAGACACCACTTTGTTGTTGATGCTGACATGGGTTGGACTGATCTTGTGTTTGATCTTGCTGCTTAAATTCTTGATTCGGAATGTCATTTTGTAATGGTGACCTTTCTGTAGGAACACCCCGAAATCTGCATTCACAGTCAATACGACCACTAGAGAGTCGTGTACTAACAGTAAGTATGCAACAAGAGAAAGTTTGGGTCTGTAGATGTGGCGCACCGTCTCAACACCTACAGAAACTGCTCTACAACTACTAACTTTGCGAGGCCTTTTCAACACTGTGACAGTCTCGACAAGAACTCAGCGATCGAATAAACTTTTGTAGTAGTCGCCTTGGTGATGATGATGCTCCAAGATCTCCGATTGCATTCTTTTTCTTGTGTGTTATTGACAAATAATTGAAAATGACCCCACACATTCACATGTTGTTTTCTTGTCGTTGACAGTTCGAATTGACACGACAAGAAATTGGTCGCAACAGCTGGCCCGCCACGCAAACTTTTTTGTGGAATGTGCTACGGTAGTCTACAGGTACCGTAGTAGAATACCGGTAGACTACCGTAGGAGCAGCTTCACTTCACGAAGGGCGAACTTGAGCATCGCTCTTCACATTCACTACTACTTTTACAGTGAAAGTTCCGTACCCTGCTACGAGTACCGGGAAGTACCTACCGGCAGCTAGGTACGATAGTCCTCACAGTCAATTTACAACCGTAGACTGCAGTTACCGTGTACGTCGTATGATACACCTCGGACCTCGTCTACCGTAGACTACTGGGCTATGGAGTACGACTTGTTACCTCTAATAACTGTAACTGTAAGTACCGTACTGTACGACTTACGTCGTAGTACCGGTAGGTACGACTTTACGGTACTGTCGTAGCGTCGTAGCGGTTACCCATCCCATGGACTGGGTGGACTCCGTTTGTTTTGACCAAAGTTTGAAGTATCGTAGACTACCGGTACTACCGTTCCTCCGACACAATGTTCACTCCTTGCCCGACTGTACATGGCTTCACGGAGGCATTTTTTGGCATTTGAGAGCTTCCAGGCTGCCTTATTACGGGACGAACGATCACCTGCAAGAGCTGTATCCTTTAGTGTGGTGTGAGAACTGGCTCTGGATCCAGGTGGATGCTGTTTTCCAGATACGCGGGGGTAATTCTTTTGTCATCGGCGCCATTCTCGAACGTGGCTGCCTTGTTGGCTCTTTCCAGGCGAGTAGTGCGTCCGCCACATGAACGTTTTTTTTCGTCTACTACACTTTTGAAAATGTCATCCCCTCCTCGGAAGAATTTTCTCGTAAAGTCCGAGCCAAGTGAATATTCCATTCAACAGCTCCAGCAAGATCATCATCAAGAGTGGGATGGAGTTCGGAATTACACGGCTCGAAACCATCTGAACACAATGAAACCTGGAGATAAATGTTTCTTTTACCACAGCAGCTGCAAGCTACCGAGCATTGTGGGAACGTGTCGCATTGCTAGAGCAGCGCAACCAGATCAGACAGCTGTCAATCCCAAACACAAGAATTTCGATCCGAAATCAACCGAAAGTAATCGATGGGTGTCAGTGTTGGTAGAGTTTGAGGCACTCTTCGAGACATCCATTACCATCAAGGAGCTCAGAATGCAAGCTACCATTAACCCTGTCATTGCCAATATGTCCTTGCTGCGACAGTCACGGCTCAGTGTCATGCCGGTATCGGATGAGGAATGGCAGGCAGTGCTGGACTTGCAAACGCGGAAAGAACAGGGAGAAGATCTGGAACAGTTGCAGCAACAGATACAGACCAAGGAGAAACAAAGAAGGACAAAGAGGACGGAAAAAGTTGCTGTCACAACCAGCACTTCTGTAACTTCCGTAAAGAAGCAAAAGCAAAACCCAGTTTCCAGCGACGTCAATGAGCCTGGCTACTGCTCAAAACCCGATTGTGCTCTGTCCGCTGCTCAAGTAGATACCATCCTACAAGATACGGCCATGAAAGTCACTGAGAACGAGCTTGGCTTACCGGGGCGTAGACATTTGTACAAAATTGAGGATAGCAGTAAGAACGTCTCCCTTCTAGTGCACTACTTCGAGGGAAACAAATTCATCGGAAAGGACATGGCCCGCATGAATTCGATGGTAGATGCAGCAAAAACAAAAGGGATCAACAATCAAGATGACAGCAATGCCTACTTGCTGTTATCAGAAAGATCTAGGATTTGCAAACGCAACACCTTGCCAAAGATTCTAGAAAACGGTGTGATTGTGCAACGAGTCGAATGAAAATGCAGGGATGGTTTGATTCATTTGATTTCTACTGAAGTGTACTATATTTTGTGATTTGTGGTTCGGGTCATCTTTCTTTGCCAATCAAAGAGACGACTTCTTCCTCATCTGCTCCCTTGACAACTGCTGGTGGTCCCCCATTCATGCTGTTTGTCCGTGATGGAGGGCTGCGCGAAGAGGATTGATGTAGTGGCTGCATTTCCAGTGCTGGGAGCTTCATCCTTTGATGCAGAGATGAAAAGGACTCATAGAAGAGATGCTTAGGAGAAATGCTTGGTACAAAAATGACAGCAATGTAAGAGAACCCCAGAAAGCCATCAAACAAAAACAAGCCAGCTGCTGCAAGGCACAGCATCATTAGACCCAGGGGTATATGGGCCATGGCACCAGGTTGAGGTGCTGGCTTAGGAGGTACTTTGTTTGGGACTGGGAGTAGCCAATCCATTGAGTTGCATAGAATCTGTGCTCCAGCTGAATAAATATGATGTGGATAGTGAACACCGTCGAAACTTTCAGCCACACGTGTTGAAGTGAATGCTTCTCCATCAATAACAAAAGATGCAGAAGCCAGCACTCCTTCAGATTTGTACAAGTCACGAAGTTTCTTCATTTCATTTTCATTGATATTCTCCCTTTTCTCCTCAGATGGAAGTGCGTCGGAATTGACTGTGGTTGGTGTTAGCCAGACCACAGGAATGCCCATCTTGTCTCGTAGTGTCCTCATTTGAATGGTCAATTCATTTAAAGCTTTCTTCATGTTATCTTTTTCTTCTTGAGTGTTGTAGATCCACAGCTTGTCCCAAGCACCTCCACCAAGAACCACTAAATCAGGTTTGGTTTTGATGACTCCAGAAGTAACATTCTTTGTTGCTTCCACTACTTCTGTAGCGAAACCAGCCCACACAAATTCGGCATCAATGTCATCAATGTGCCTAGATATGTCATGATGCTTTCCCTCTGCTGCATTGTAGGCACCAGCATCAGCGATGCCAAGTTGGCGGCAAAATGAGTGGTACAAATACCTTGTGATGGAGTCACCAGCAAAGTAGATGGTTCTCCCACGAAGATGTGCCTTGAGGCTCTTCGGGTCGCGTTGTTTGAAACGACAGTGAAATGCCGGATCTTGCTCATCCCAACCCCAGACGTAAACAGTGTTCTGAGTGGAGCAAGTGGACTCTGCAGAAATGCCAAATTTGCGATATTCTACACCTCGTGGTCCCTCATCACAGCTGTTTCGAGCAACCCAATTCCCGTTGTTGGCAAACTCTTGGCATGTCGAAGGCAGAAGCTGAATTCTACTTGCTCCCCTAATGGCCATTGTGTGCCAAATAAAACCACATGTTGCAACAGCAGCAACTGCCGCAAGGCATGAAAAAGCCATTTTGTTGGGATTTCTCCTGATGTCTTGCTCAGCTGACGACTCACTGGGCCACCTCGTGCAATTTAGCAAGTACGTGTACAAGAAATAGCCGCCGGCAACAGAAATCATACCTACTGCACCCAGACTTAGCATCTTCTGCGCCTCCAATAAGTATGCCAGCCCACAGAAACTTCCAATCACAGCTAGCATTCCTGCTAAATTCTTGAAGCATGCATTTCGATTGTCAGGAAGGATCATCCCTCTCAGGAATAGAGTGAGCTGATACAATCTGCGACTCAGAAACACGTAGATGAGGGAAACTAACAAAAAATTGACTTTTGGCCATCCGGGGACAAGCGTCAGAAGACTTTTGGCATTGGAGGTCAACCAAATGTGGTGTTGCATGAGGTATGTCTCCAACGTTGTCTTTCCAATCTGATGAAGTAATTCCAGTGTATGATTCCTCAAGAAAGGGGTCAAGTTGCGGAAGTAGATATATGTGATAAGTGGGATAAAGCCATAGTAGGCATTGGTTTGATTGTAGTCAAATTTTTCTTGTCGAAATGGCCCACTAGCCCAAATGGCAAACGCTGCAAAAAGGGCCGCTCCCATTGCACCTTTTCCCAAGAACTCCTTCAGAGGGGACATTGCCTCCAACTTGCGGTAAAAGAGACTGGTAATGGGAAAGTTGAGTGCAAAGATCATGCCAAGATAAGTGGACCAGTGATCGAGAGTTGATCGGAAATACCACTCCCACATTGCACCAGCATTTGCTCCCATCATGGGTGTCTCTCCAAAGAAAGGGAAATGAAGCAACTTGAACAGTCCCAAATCACAGTCCCAGACCAAGAAAATGACGATGGCCAGTGCCGCCAATTTGATGCGCACCCACCACTTTGTGTAGTTGTATTGGTGTCCAATCTTCATGATGACATACACCATGAAGAAGTAGTAGGTATGCAAGAGACAAATATAATACAGGATAAAGGTTGTTCCTTGCGTCAGACACAAAAACAAGACAAGGAAGTTCAACCTCCACAACATTTGCAAGACTCGTACAACACCGTAGTCGGCCTTGAGGTAAAAGAAGGAAAAGTTTCCGAACCCTGTCATCCATACGTAGCAGGTAATCATGATACGAATGGAGTTGTAAACTTCTTCGGCGTGATAATAATGGTACAGCAAGAACATGAACTGCATCCATCCCTTCCATTCTTCTGTTTGATCACGATTGAGAATTTCTGTCTTGTCGTTGGGCTCGGCAATCGGGCGTATGGTTCCATCGGCTGCTACAACGGGATGTTTTTGCTGACCATTGCCGTCGAAGCTTCCACCACTTTCCACCTCCATCTCATTGCCACTTTCATGTGTTTTTCCTTTTGCCAAAGCCTTTTTGCTGTTAATGTCGGGAACATGCCTCTTCCACGTAAAGGCAGAAACGACGAGCAAGAGAAACGTCAAAAAGAAAAATATGTCGGCGTCGTAATTCTTGTCGGCGTGTGGATAAGGAGGATGATTTTCACAAATATAAGCGTAAAATAGTATCATTCCAAAGACTGACGAATGGAACAGCAGTGTGTATACTGACGTGAGGGATCGAACATCCAACGCAGCTGATTTTGGATGAGCTGCTGCTTCGAACAGTGTGGTATCGCCCATGATGTACGATCTTGTCGCCAATGCAGCTGTGGCGAAAATGATGGTTCCAAAAAGCATGGCACTGGCCATGGTTGTCATGGACGCTGCCGATGCAGCATCGTGACTTGCCATGATGTTGATGCAGAATGTCTTTTACAGGTCACGATGTTTTGAAAGAATTCCAACAGAGAATCAAGAGACGCTATTGAAACTATTGGAGAAGCTCCGAATGAAGATTAGGCGTCTCTACAGCGTTCCTTGGGCAGACTCAAAAAGGACGACAGAAACGAAGATGAATCTATCTACGACGTCTTTGTGATGGCTACTCAGGCCTCAGAAAGAATGACCAGGTGTGACGACTGGATGCTTTTATTACGTAGTACGACGTACGGATTCACAGTGCTACTAATGACGGAGGAACGAGGAACAGGACCAAAGCTGTTTCAACGTTCAAACGAGGGACGATGACCGGTGAGTTGCTTGAGGGATGACCATTGCACGGGGCGGTATGTAGGTACGAAGATACTCTGAAAACATAGTTGAAGGATTCTTTTCGTTTGCGCTCTTCGCCACCAAACTCGAAAACAAAAAGAGTCTTACGTGGCACTTTGGCATCATTTTTCCATCGTACTTTCGCGCTGTTGCACAAACGTGCTTACCGGTATTATTTGCGAACGCACTACGGTACCCTACCCTCTACTACCGTACTCGTCATTCTGCGATTCGAAGGCAACAACTGCAACAACAACAACAACAACAACAACGAAACTCAAGAAGAACACTCCATCTTCTCAATTCCCAGCAATATCATCTTTGTCATCGTTGAACTTCGACTCTTAACTGCATGCCCGTGATCAAATCTGCGGTCCTGCTACAACTCTCAATCACTGTTCCTAACCCTGAAAGCCGGAGATTCGCTCTACCAAGCTTTGACGAATCTACTTGCCATGACAAAGCGAACGCTCTCACCTCCGGCTGTTTGCTCGGCTATTCTAGTGATATTAGTATTCCCTCTGGGATCATTTTCTTGGGTATCGGCGCCTTCTCCACTCACTCCTTCCCATAAGACACCATCCGCCGACAAAAAAATTCTCCGTCGACCGTCTGCAAGAGCAGCCCGCCGAGATCCATTGTGGAGACGAAATGTTCTCGAAGATTCAAATGTTATCGAACGCACAGTAAATTTTGCTACCTTTTTCAACCGAACCTTTGACGCTGCGGACGACATTATCATCACTGAAAATACCAATGAAAAGAAGAATCTGATGTGGGTTTACACATCTCCACAAGATCCAGTCTCAGCGAACCGTAACAAAAATGATCGACGCAAAGTAGTACCCTCAATTTCCGAAGCGACGACCCACACCACCGGCACAGAGTCCAAGAAATCATATGTGTTAGGACGAGAATCACTCTTGATGGCATTTGCTCTAGTATCAGTGGCGGTGGGAGTCTTTTCCTACGCCCAAACTGATGCCGGGTCAAATCTCTTTCCATTCATGTCCATTGCCGACGGAACTGGCAACAACTTGTTGGAAACTACTCGAGGTATTCTTTCCGATCCCGGATCCGCCTTGGATGCGGTCGTTGACAAGGTGAATTCCATGGGACCTCTTGGGATAATCTACTTTGGTGCAGCGTACACCATTGCCGAGATCTTAGCCATTCCCGCAATTCCACTCACTGCAAGTGCCGGCTACTTGTTTGGTCCCGTGGAGGGAACCGCCGTTGTACTTGTGAGTGCCTCTGTGGCGGCTGGTGTCAGCTTTGCCATTGGAAGGACTTTGTTGAGAGATTATGTGGAAGGTATCCTCCAAGACTATCCCGAATTTGCCAAACTAGACCGAGCCATTGGAAAGGAGGGGTTCAAGCTCATGTTGCTCCTCAGACTGTCTCCCATTTTCCCGTTCGCACTTAGCAACTATCTCTACGGAGCCTCCTCAATTCAATTTCCAGCCTTTTTTGGTGGCACCCTGCTGGGCTTTGCCCCAGGAACGCTGGCCTATGTCTACGCGGGGTATATTGGAAAGGCTTTGACGACCGATGGAAGCGAAGTCTATCCATGGTATGTGTATTTGGGGGGATTGACTCTATTTGCTGGGCTGCTAAAGATCCTCGCAGATACGGCTACACGTATTGTGGAAGAGATTGAAGCGGAAGACGATGACCCGTGAGGAGTTGACAAAGGTGCCCTTCCTCTTTTCATGCTTGAACATTATAATTGTACACAAAGAATCTTTATACAGCACTATGACTCCATAATGAACTACTGATACAATAATATCTTTAACGAAGCTGCGTTCTTGTTTTTGAAGCTGCTACGTCCTCAGACTTGAAGCCGTCACGTGGTAGTGTACTGCTACGTAGTACTACCGGTAGCTAGTAGAGTAGTACTGCAGTAGAGTGTCTTACAGTTATAATAGACGAACTAGAGTCTACAGTTATACCTAATATACCGTATTTTTATCATACGTAGTATTATCTCTTGCCTATTGCTACCAGTACTTTTTTAGGCTCAATCTCAATCCATTGGCGTCTGTGCGTCGTGACTGTGAGTACCGGTATCACACATCGTACAGTCGTATCTCCGGTACCCTCCAATGAAAACTGCCTCGCGGAGAGCGCACCCGGCACGTTTTTAGCAGCGTCGACTGACATGCATTGCATGACCGTCAACAGATCGTTTTCACCATACGAATAAGACCGAAACTCACCATCCAAGCATCATCCACTCTCCTACTACTAGAAGCATGCATTGGAGGGACGGGACCTATCGATCGAAGTACATCACACTGGCCCTATATTTCAAGCACTCTCTTTCTGTACTAGTTGTTTGCTCTGAGTGAAAGATTGAATCCCTTTGACTACGAGAAAAAGAGAGACGATAGTCGGACCGTTGCCATTGCTGGTCTGGATATCATTTTTACGACCCACCACCTTTTTGTTAATCGTCGTGTATCAAATCAGATTTCTTCACCATGAAGCGTGCCTTGGCAGAACGTGCGAAACAGAGTGGTATCCCAATTGGCGTCAGTACACCGAGCGTGCCTTCCATGCAAGAGATGTCTCCGTCACTGGATGCTCCCTCACTCGAAGCTCCAACTCAGCCATTACTTCAACCAACCATCCACAATCAAGATATCAATGGTACAGCGTTTGCCCCGCAGATGCATGCAAAGGAAGAACCACCGCGGGCTCCATCGCTGCTTCAAGACCATAATTTGACCAAGATTGTGATCTCGGAACAGGAAGATGGTGAGAACAGGACATTGGTCTCGGCTACAGAGACTACAACACAGTCCAAGCTCGTGCCATCCCCCCGTCCTTCACCTTCTCCTAGACCGAAAAAGAGATTGCGAGATTCTTCAACGGAGAAATTTAAACAGCTTCAGGAAGAGGACGAGGATGATTCGTCTGCTTCCGCTTTTTATTTGAAGCATCAAAATCGAGCTCTGTCGAGCGAGTTGCGCTCCGTCAAGTATCAGCTCTCTCGGCTGGAACGAGAGCGAGACTATCGAAGGACGCAATGTTCTGAAGCCTTGAAGTCCATAAATTCTTTGAATTCTATATGGCGACAGCTGGAATCCTCATTGGGTCAGGGAGGAGACGCGCAATCGTCCGGCGACGCTGCTTCCATTTCCTTTGCGACGCCGCCACTAAGTACCGGATCGGGAACTTCCGTGGAATTGATTGGTGCATTCGTGAATTCACTTGCGCGATTGGGAGATACATCGAGTTCAAAAATACGGGGAGAGGTTGATATGGGCGAAGAAAAGAAGATTATTGCGAAAGATGAAGATGAAATGGATACAGAGGAGGATCCGACACTCAATGCCACGGAAGGAACAGCAGGATGGAACGACCTTTCGCAGATCACAGAAAACATTGCGAAAAGAGCGAGCACTCTTCAATCTGCGATATGGTCGCTGTTACAGAAGTTCAGCAAGACCCCGGCCTTGAACGGAGAAGTCGTCCTACCTCCATCTAACGCTGAGCTGCGAGACAAAATCATTCTTCTTGAATCTGAAAACGCATCCTTACAACAACAAATAGAAGAAATTGCTCGATCACGTGATGAAGTCACTGAATCGGATCGACGAGTTCGTCGTGGGTTATATAGACTGGCTGCTGGGAGAGTACAACTGAAAGAGGTCTTAAAAGCTGTAGCTAGCGCTGACGAGGATAAAGAAGCGGCGGCAGCTTGGATGGAAGCCGGACCTATGCCCACGCCTGGACTGCCCTTGAAAAAATCAGCCTCTATGGCCTCTGTCGTGAACAGTGCCGGTGAAAACGCAAATCCTGAAGACGGCAAGGAGTCTGCTATTGCCTCCGAAGAAGTCGCTCAGCTGAAGAAGCAAGTAGCAGAATTGAACGAAGTCGCTGTTGCGAGAGACGAACAAATCAAACAGGTACGAACATTGCGTCACTTCAAATTTTTTTTTCATTTTTTTGGGACATTTGGCTAACGGAACGTTGTCGTGTCTGCAATCTTTTTCGACAAAGCTTCTGTCTGAGCGGGAAGAGCAATTAAAACGAATCAATACACTTGTACTAGAGGAGAACGAAACTTCAGAAAAGGTTTTGTCACCAGAGGAAGTTCGACAGTCAGATTTGTTTTTGCAACTGTCAGCTGAGCTAGCTGCAAAAGAGAGAAAGCTCTTGGAATTCGAAGAAAAAACGAAACAAATCAAGGAGGAATGGTCCAAAGCATTGGCCAATTCAGAGCTTTCTAAACAAGCGATGGAGGATTTGCAGTCGAAGCATTTGAAAAGGTGGGCGGAATTGGCACAAGAAAATCCTGATATTGGCCCAGCTGAGGAGGGAGGAGAGATAGTGGGAACGACGAAGGCCGAAGAAATTGTAACACTACAGCACAAGTTGACGCAAGCTCTGGAAAATGTGAGGCAGGCAGTTTCCACAAGAAAGACCCTGGATGAAGCCATTGCAATGAACGATTCTCTTCAGGCAAAAGTAGACGAATTCAAGTCGAAATATACTGCTCTCCAAGCAGAAAAGGCGGCCAGGGCGGCTAATGCTCCCGACACTACTGAGAGCAACGGCACGTCAGGTTCCAATAATTCGACGAAAGAAAAATCGGGAGACCATACATCGTCGTCAAACCAATCATCCGAAAAGAGTGACCGGTCCTCCGACAAGTTACATCGAGATTACAAGCGCGCTCGCAAGGAGCTTGCAGCTGCTACCGCCTCCAAAGAAGCGGCAAAAGCTAAGTTAGAGAGAATGGAAAAGGAAAAAGATTTCCTCAATCAAATGAACGCTCGATTGCTCAAGCAGTCAGCAGAGAAAGATGAGATCAATGCGAAGTCTCTTTCTACCATCCTTCATTTGAAACAGCTCACGGAGCAAATCTCGAAAGAAAGAGACAACCTGGAACAACAAGTCAAGAGCGCAGAGCAACTTGCTCTTGCAGCGCGTCTTGCATCTAATGCAAGGGAGCGAGTTGCCGAAGAGTTCGAAAAAGAGCGAAAAGCCCTGGAGGATCAAGTAAAGGATTGGGAACGAAAATGTAACGATCTCGCACAAGAGAAGGCTCTGGCTGAAGGCAAACTCTCCCAAGAAAAACTGAAGATGTCGAAGGTGATCGCTGATGCACAAAAGGCAAAGGAACGGTGCGAAGAGTTGGCTTCGGAATCCACCAAGCTTCAGGAAGAGAAGCAGAAGATGATAGAGTCACTAGCTTTGGCCCAACGTGAGGCTAGCGAGGCCTCAATTTTGTCTCAGCGCCTTGCCGAGTCTCAAGGAGGAGGCTTGGTGTCAGGTTTCACCGCGGAGCAATTGAATACTCAAGTCACGGTATTGAAAAACCGTCTTGCTTGTCCTGTTTGCAACGTGCGAGACAAGAAGTGCATTTTGCTTCGGTGTAGGCACATGTTTTGCAAACAGTGCGTCGATGAGAACGTTAAGAATCGCAGTCGTAAATGCCCGGCATGTGGTGGGCGTTTCGATACAAAAGACGTTGCCGATGTGTGGCTCTAAGGCGCTGAGCGATAGTCTACACAGCTTGCTGATAAACATAAGATTTTCAAGTTGTTGAGGAGAGACTGTTGTTTGAAATGACATTCGTGCGTAGTGTACGACCTAACAGCGTAATGTAAGACGAAAAACACTACCGGTAGTCTACGGGACTGTCGTATCGCAATCGATACTCGTAACGTACTGTCGTACAGGTACGACTGTAGTTCATAAAAAAATGCCAGTCGGCGTAGTCATCCATGATACTTGATGCGATTTCAGATTCCACGTGGAGTGACAATATCGGTGCGTCACAACATCACACCTCTCAAACGGTTCAACATCACAATCAGATTCCTCCCTTGAATCAATCGGCTGCAACTCTCGGTGTGAGGTTCACCATTGTTTCTGGATCCACCAGACGGCTACCATTCAATCGCTCGCACTCCACAAAACCATGAGAATATCGCTACAGTCAGCCACGTTGCTGGCCATCCTAATCAACGTTAACGATGCGTTTCGACCGTCGTTCCGATCGATGGTGATGCCGTCCAAATCATCCTTGAAAAGTACACGGCCTAATTTGCACGAGTTTGACCATATGTTCGATGAAGGGGCGCTTCAAAGTGTAGAAAGTTCCAACTCTGGTATCCAGATTAGAGTCCCTCTTCGTCCTGGTGAGCGTGCTGTCATTTTGGCAAGTACCACAGCAGTTGCTGCTCCTGATATGGAGTCGGAATCAGTGGAAGCTTCCGTTGTTGATCAAGAATTTGATCCATACGGTGACTTGACAATCCAAGAACAGGATACATTGAAGCGGTATGAAGTACAGGGACAGCAATCGTCTTTTTCCCAAAATATGGAGAACAGACTGAGACAGATGGACTTTCAGGACGTCATCTCGACACTTATTCTTCCTGCCATTTTCGGGGGGTTTGCTGTTAAATGGGGGATACAGCGTGTAGCGTCCCAAGTAAGTGCAAAGACGGATGACACATTGGGTAAATTTGCCACAGAAATGATATACCACGACGGTGACTTTGAAGAAATGAAGTTATGCTTCCAAGACTACAGCAAGAAGCTAGCTTACCTTGGACCAAGAAAGACATCGGCCATGCTCAAACGGTATTTGGAGACTTACGCGAAGAAGAAGACCGTCAGTCCTCAGTCCATCAGGTGAGTGTATTAGGGGTCTTTAGAGAATCGAGGCGTGGTTACGCTAAGTATACATGAATGGTTGGACCATATCTGACGTTAATGTTTTTCTTCACCATCAGTTCTCTTTCCTATGTTTTCAGCTTGTTCAAGCTGTCAGAGGAACAAGCAGCTCAGATTTTAGTCGCCCTCTGCAAGGATATGGGTGATACAAAAATAAGCAGTGCTGGAAAGATTCTATTCTTTGGTTCTCGAATCCTGAAAAGTCCCGAGGGAAAAGCGGCACTTGTACCTATCAGAGATATGATCAAGGCTACCTATCGGGAAGCCTCCGTAGCCGAGACGATGGTCGAAACATCACAACAAGCAATGGCAGAAGCTGCTTATAAGTCGGCCGTTCTTGCTGCAGGCAAGGACCAGCAGACTCTCACCATTGGATGGGAAGTGCTCGGCCTGGACAAGGAAACTGCAACTCGTATCTTCGAAGAAGAGGCAAAAGATGGGTTTGTTTCCGACAGAGAGAAAATGTATGGTGGCCAGTCTCGAAAATACGATAAAAAAGGCAATGCCATTGATAAAGAAGGAAATTTGGTCGACCCTGCGAATGCCATCGAGGGTAGTGATGGCGATGACGAACTAACTAGCAATGTGTTCGAGTGTTCAGATTGCGGCTATACTCTTTTTGTCGCCAAAGGAAGGGAATCAAAATTCTACGGAGAAGGATTCAAGTGTCCCGAATGCGGTGCAGCCAAGGACAAATTCAAACCCAAAGACATAGAAGAGGACTAACTGTAAATGGTAATTTCCCTTCTATTACGTACAAAAATTGTTGGTGTCTTTATTTTGTTGTTAGGAAGTGAGAATCGCGAAGCGTGATCTCTTGTTGGATTGCAACATATGCAGAATTATGACCTAAGTTCACTGTGTTCTCTGTTATTGACTCGTTCTCTTCCAAGTGACAGATTCACAGTCAAAAAGAAATGTGATGTTGGATAACACCTTGCATCGTATACAAATTTGTACTACGTGACCGACGCAATTCAGGCAACAAGAAAGCTTCATCTACTCTCAACAGAAATTCCTCGTGATGTTCCTTAGAAGCTTACTAAATAAATTAGGTGCTTAAAAAGCAAGTTGTTGTGAACCTCTGGATAAGGAGAGGCTTTTGCACCTTGATGAGGATCCTTTTTATGCTTGTTAGATTTTTCCAAGAGGTTGGGACTCATCATTATTTTCAGTCAGAATTGACTGTGAATGACGCATAGGTAGCCCTCCCCGTAGCTGGAGTAGTACCGGTAAATACCTACCTAGCTAGCGAGCTATCGAGAAGAGCTAGCTGTGTTGAAGTCGTTGGAGAACAGTTCGATCTGAATATTTCAGTATTTATGGCCAGTGAATGACTACCATCCTTCTGAAAAAAGGTCACTCTATCCTTCAGAATTATCCTTTTGAAAAAGTCACTACTACCAGTCTTTTGGCATTACTGTCGTAACACTACTACTAGGTATTGCATTTTTCCTTTTCATGGGGCCTACTTAAAGTTAGCTACGATAGCTACTAGTAGACTAATAGTAGATGAAGTTGGGGCGATGTAACATTTGGTATTACTTACTGCTATAGTTAAGTGTAACACTGATAATGTTTTTGGCACTCGGACCACCTTAAACACCCTATAACACTACTATTGACAGTAAAGACGTCGTAACATGGAAATCGCTATGGGCTGGTTTTCATCGTGCAGAGTGGTATCAAACAGGACTGCAACCACTTCCAACTTCCAACTGGTATACGAACGGGAGAATCATTCATCAAACAATCCCACCAGTTAGCAATGTTGTTACTGAAAATACTATCTTGATGAAACAACGGCAACAGCAACCGTTCGGAGCAATAGTTACTACCATGAGTAGCACGACAGCCATTGTCCCCCACCGGAATTCTCGAAGGTGTTCCGTCGTGACAATGCTGTATACTTCCATTGCTGCATCATGTTTCATCAATTATTGCTTTTTGAGCTATATCCTTCCTAACAGTAAAGACCTTAGAGAAGGCAACAATATCTCATTCGACTTACTGTCTTCCTTATCTTCGTTTCATTTATCAAGAGACGTGCAGAGTTCTTCCCCATCAGAATCTCTACGGACACTTTTTTCGGCACTGTCAGAACAAGAACCAACATCGACCCCAACCACAGTCCCCAACATCGTTCCCTCTTTTTCTGCCCAACATGTTGATAACGATGTCAATGCATCAAGTAACCTCCGTATTGATGTTATAAGCATTGGTTCTGAAACACGCTTGGGAACTATGGAAGTGCAACGGACCACATGGGCCAAACACAAATCTGTGAGACACTTCTTCGCCATTACGGAAGAAATGGATATTGAGGCCGATCGATATTGTTACCAGGAGTTATCGGTAGATACTGTTTTGAACATTTCTGACTGGTGCCGCGATCGCTATATACACAATAAGGCTACATCTGACTTCTCATCGTGGCTCATGTCCAAGTGGATGGTCAACTTTGGTCAAAGGCGATGGCTGTCAAAAAAGGAAAACCCAGTTGGCTGGATGTGTGCCCAACGCCGTTTTGCAAGAGGCATGGCATCCGTCCTGGCTCGCTATCGAACCAAGCAAGAAGCTTTTCCTGACTATCTGCTCTTAGTCGACGATGATACATATGTCAACATGGAATTGCTTGTACAACTCGAACTGAAACACCGAAATCATTACAACGAAGCATATGTTGCCGCCGGATGTCGCATCACCACTCAAAAGATACCCATCACGAACTTCGCCTTTGGTGGCTTTGGACAAGTGTACAGCCGCAAGAGCTTGGAAAAGTTGACCCGTCCTATTCACTGTAATATGGACAGCAATGGCATCAGCAGCAAGATAAATGAAACCAACATCCATGGCAAAGACGATTTCGATGTCTTCGAAAGAAATGCATGCCAGCTCATCTCAGAGAATCTCATCGGAGAAAAAAAGCACTTCCAAAATGGAATGAGTGTCTCTGATCTTCTCCTTGAGGCCCGACTTTCTGCAGACTCGTACGCCGACTTTCCAAACTGGAAAAATGGTGGATTCTGTTTCCATGGCGATCACTACCTTGCCAATCTCGTCAATCTCTACGGTATAGCCTCTACAATGGATGCCATTCAAGGGTCCGAAATGATCATCAGCGGGGGAAGCAACACAACCATCTACCAAGGAAGTAATTGTCTTAACGAACGACAGCGATGTGACCCAAAATCCTCGGTTGTGTGTCACTACCAGACGCCTTCGCAAATGGTCAGCCTTCGACAACAAGCGAAGCACCGGATGATAAAGGAACGAAACAGCAACATTAGGTCGAACGCAACTTATCCCACAACAGAGACGACACTTTCCGATGTCGCTCCGAAGGCGTACGACGTCCACTTCATGGACACGCGAAGTTCACGAGATAAGATGAAAAACAACCTTTCCAAGAACAGAAGACGATGCTACGAAGGGGTCTTTCACCAACTTGATGATGAATGGGCTGTTTATGTTGGTGGATTCCGTCCCAATTACGCTAGTACCTGCAACAATATTCAAGTCCTGAACATTTTCGAGAAGCGCTGGGACCATGGACGGGAGCTCGAAATCCCCAAAGGATTCCCAACAACCCATCATGCCGTTACTTACGACCCTGTTTCTAAGTTTTTGTACGTCATATCAGGGCAAATGGGCGGCGGTTGCAATGTTGTGTCTCCAAAGTCTTTTCGAGTTCATTTCGAAACGGGAAAGACCGAGATTTTACCAAATCTTCCGGAAGGACGGTATGCTGCAGGAGCAGCAATTGTAAGGCTTCCTACTCCTACAATTGTAGACGGGAAATATAAAGCTATTGCCTACTTACATGTCTTTGGCGGAGCTTCACCATTGCGAAACCTCACGGCTCGGGACCATTGGCAGTTGGAAGTTTCTGACGAAGCGGTGGATTCGGAACTCCAGTGGGGGGTATTGGAGGCTGTTCCAGATTCAAACTCTCATCCAGTCACCTTCCAGCATGAAGGATACATCTACACCGGATCTGCTCTAAACAATGATTTTGGAATGCAACCAACGGAGTCCATAGACGTTTGTCGCCGAAACAACCCCCTTGGAGTGGACTCTCACCACACCACAGCCATAGGGGCAATGTATCGATATCCGACGGTGGCGTCTTTCGCCTCAGCCAAAAGGATTGGTCACTGGGAGAGAACTCAGGACATGCCGTTTCCTGCTGGCCAAGCTCTTGTTGTAAAAATCAACAACAGTTTCTTGGTAGTGGGTGGGTCCAACACTCACGAAGAGGATGGAAGTACTAGAACGGTCATGCCCAACACTTGGGTACGTGCATTCCATCCGGATAGGCAGGAATGGGCCATTCTCTCTCCGCTAGTTCAACCCACGAAATTCGGGGGAATGGCCTGGTATGACAGCAAAGAGGAAAGTATTTTTGTGTTGCGATACAATAATAACAAGCCGCAACGACCTCTGTGGAATGAAGGAAAAGTCTTTCCAGCAGCGTCTGGGACAGTCATGTCGGCTAGGAAGTTGGATGCCAAATATCTTCTCGACAAGAAATATAGACAGATAGCTGTCAAAGGTTTCCGGAAATGCACCGACCTTCGACTTAAGTCATCGGATAAATTCAAGAATATCTCCTTTCTGGATCAGGATGAGTACGACGAAGCTCGAAGTACTTGGAATCTTCGTAAAAATCATCTTCAGTTGCCTGACCTCATCACATATCCTGAGAACCCAGCGCATGTTGGAGCCATCATACAATGTGCCAAGCGAAATGGATATAAAGTATGCGGGAGAAACGGAAAGCATTCGTTCGAAGGCGATACCTGCGCCTATGGAGTTGTGGTTGATACTACAAAGTTTGATCATGTTGAAGTGCTGGACCACGACAAAGGTATTGTTCGTCTTGGATCTGGTTTGAGATTGGGGCAAGTAGCGGTGGCACTAGAAGAGCGAGAGGGTTTGGTTTTCCCAATGGGTCACTGCGCTTCTGTAGGCTTAACAGGATTATTGCTGGTCGGAGGACAAGGCGTCCTGTCTCGTCATTTAGGGTTGACCATTGACTACATTTCTGCTATCGAGCTTGTTGACGAGAGTGGTAGATTGATTCGTGCAACAGAGAAAAATAACTCCGACTATTTGTGGCTGGCGAAAGGGGGGGGGTCTGGAGTCCAGCACTTTCCTGGAATCATCACCGCCATCGAAACAGTTGGGCTGCCGAAACGGGAGCCTGCCGCACTGAACAAAACGATGGCGGCTATAGGGAAGCGTGACAAAGTGTACACAGCTTTTGAAATTCAGTATCATGCGAATGTCACCAACGCGGTCGAGCTGATGGTCGAATGGGAGAAGTTCTACCAAAACCCGGAAAATAACCAAGATTCTCTTTTCACAAGATTAACGGTCGAGGTTTGGATGAAGCTGATTCCAAAAGGAAATGGAGCACTTGAGCGACGATTGTTTCTTGCCGTGTATTTCTACGGAAATGACGATCTGCATGAACAGTTCATGGTTAAGTACTTCCCTCAACTTTTGAACATGCTAAAAGGACAGGGAGAGGTCTCAAAGATCAGCCGTTTTTCTAGCATCGTTTTCCATCGACGTCTTGCCGGTGTTCGTACCAACGTTCAATTAGCCTCGGGAAAGGACGGATGGGATCTCAATAAGCAGTGGAAAGGCTACTCCGCCGTTGCTTCTGAATTTCTCCAGGACGAAAATACCTTTCGAATCCTGGCCGAAGGTATTTATGAGTCCGAACCATTCACCGAACGGTATGTTGAGATGAAGCCATTGGGTGGTGCAATTCCAGCGACGCCGAAGGAATCAAGCGCTTTTTGGCATCGAGACTCAAAGTGGTGGCTGCTTTCAAATCATTTTTTGCTTCCCTCTGACTACGAAACACCATCGGCTGTCATTGCACCGACTTCTGATGATGGACGCCATGAAGACCATCTTCATATGTCTGCATCAAGGGCCTTTCAAATCTTGGAAAACTCCCGGACCCAACACACTCGTTTTGTCGAGTCCATGACTCAATCCTTCGGGGGATACTATGCCGGATATATTGACCATGGCAATTCGACTGGCCGAGATCTTGAACTTTACTATGGTGATCATGCCGAACAGATCGCGATTATCAAGAAGCAACGTGATCCTCATAATGTCTTTCATTTGTACGTTCCAAACGCAATGGACGAATCTTGGCATTTTGTAAATCCTATTAGCTGAAATGCCACTACGTAGTACCTCTACAACATACTGAATTCTTTTCTTTTCGACGTTGCGAGCGAGCGTGCTGATACCAACAATAAACATAATTGAAATCAGCAGTGCATTTTCTAACTAAATTCATTAATATCCAATCCCGCTTCCTCCATAAAGGCCTCGTATCGAAACTCCGCAAGCTCTTCGCTCGTCCAGAACAGTTCATCGTACATGGAATGAGTGAGTTCTTGAGAAATGTACTTTTCACTGTGTTGGTCTCGGAATCGAACATTTCTTTCTGCTGTGGGAACAATTGCTTCTTCCAAGTCTAGTGAATCGTCCAAATTCTCTGGTTCGACGCTGTTGTCACCCGAGCCTTCGGGAGCATTGTCCATCTGGCCAATGATTCGATCATTTTCCTTTATATTGTCGTCCTCCTCTCCGTCTTCCTCGGCGACAATTTCAGTTATGGCACATTTTCTCCTCTGACGTAATTTCTTTTCCGTCCCAGACTGTTCCGCTTTGGATCGCGCCGAAATCGATGTTGACCCCGATGTCGAAGCACTGACAACCGATGCTGCATCGGCCGGCTCGTGGTTTCGCTCTCTATCACTGCTTGATTCTTCCTCTGCCTTGTGGTTCGACAAGAAACCGTCAAGACTGCCTTTCATCTTTGGAGAATTTTCTAGAGATGCGGGTTTACACGACATTTGAGAGGACACATTGTTACAATCAGAAAAATCGGAAGTGCTCATTTCATCGATCGACGCCATGGCCAGGCTTTGGTTTTCTTTATGTAAGGAACCGTTGATCTCTCCTCCAGGAAACCTCTTCCCTTTGGCAGCTCGTCGTTCTTTCGCTTGTCGCGCCAGCGACTCTTCAGCTTTGGATCGTTCGGCATGTGATCGATCCGAAACAGACATGGATGCCATACTCTTACTGCCTGTGGATCGAGTGTCCCCCCCATCATCTTTTCCCCTAAGTAACTTGGCAGCCTCTTCTTGTATGATCTTTTGCACGGTATTGCGGTGCAAAAAGGCCGCCAGACTAGTATCCGAAGACGTTTTGGGTTTTTGTTTTGTAGTGGGAGATGACTTGTTGGTCCGTGATGATGGCTTGGTGTTATAAGGTATAGGACTTTTACTAGTATCTTTAGGTAGGGAGGTGCTTTGATTTGCCGGGAGAGAGCGAGATCGTCGTGTTTGCTGTGGAGAAGGTGTCGTTGGTTGTCTTCCATTGGTGGATCCGTCACTTGTTGGGTTGCTTTGGCTGCTTTTTTCTTCTCGTCTTCCATCGTCTTGTAAGGACGTTCGAAAAGGAAAACGAGGTTGAGAGAAGGCAAAATCCGTCGTTTCGTAGGACGTATCTTCAATTCTGGGATAGGAAACGACGTCCCTCCTTGCCAGAAACGTAAAGGGATCGATGTAGGTCCTTGTGACTTGAGTTCCCCAAAATAGATCGACTTTTTCCTGATCATCACCCAACAAAGAAAAGGGTTGAGAAAATGATGACCTCATCTTCGAATAGGTGTGAGAGAAATTGAAAATGGACCTTTGCACGCCACGATGGGACAGCGCTATCTGCCAAGAAATCGGAGAGCCAACAAGGCGACTGTCATTACTGTCGTAGGTCCAAAAAAAATAGAAACAAAAATGAAACTTGGTTTTGCTTTGGGCAGGACACTTCCACACTTCCAACTTGACTGTGAAGGCGATGATGATGAGAAAAAAACACTGCCGGTAGATTACCGGTAGTTACCGGTTCCTGTAAAGGTACTACAATGTAGTACCGGTAGGTACGTAGGGTACCTACGGTAGTACCAGACTACTGGTACTCCGAGGGTACACCGGTACGAGACTACTGTACCTGTAGGTACCGGTAGTCTATGATGCCGGTACGGTAGTACCGCTACGACCATGATACCTGGATACCGTTAGTATGATACCGTAGTCTACTCGTGACGATAACCCTTGGATGGTAACTACCGGTAGTACATACCTAAACTACGGTTCGTACCGGAAAACATTGCTACTAGTTGGGGTAGTTGTAAATATGTACCGTAATTGAACTTGATAAATTATCATAACTAACTGTAAATGTTTCTTGTTTTCTTGGGCATTTTTTCAGTTACAGTTAGTAGCATACAGCCCAAGCTTCAACAACTGGTGGTTACAGTTAGTATAGGCTCACAACACAACGTGTTGTACTGTTACGAAGCTATTATGTAATTGTTTCCTAAAATATGGGAGTAGTACTGAAAACAGTCCCAACAAGCGTTTCCATCTACCAGAGTAGTTCAACCTACTACTTGTAGCCGCCTGATGCCAAGCAAGACAAAACTTGATATCACAGTTTTAGTCGTCCGTATCATAATCCAAATCCACGTCATCTTCGTTCAGATACTCGTAGTCTTCGTCCTCCTCCGAATCGTAATCGCTGTCTTCCAAAGCACCACTTTTAACTTCATTCCATTCTTCAAAATCTGCCTGCAAGTCATCCTCGTCATCTTCTGAATCGGGTTGGTACTGGCTAGTCCCTTTATCTTCCTCATCGTCGTCGTCTTCGTCCCCTTCTTCTTCATCTCCGAGCAAATTGTCCAAGTACACTTTGGTGTACGGAAGGTTCAATAACTCTGCGGCAGCAGTGACCATATCTGGTAGAGGCAAGAGGGGTACACTCTCTTCTCGGTGGTGCGCCGATATAATACCCGTCCTCGTCAGGATAAGAGCTGTCAGTTTCAGTGTTAGATCCCATATCGTTTCGAATGTTTCAGAATGCAGACGAATGATTCCCGCACGAAAGGCCAGTCCCCGAATTATTCCCTCTTGAACCGGAAGAATTTTTGGCATTTCAAATGGCACCATTCTCCCATCATCGGATCGTTCCTTGAATTCCATGCAATATCGCTCTTCCACCAGTTTATTAGAAGCACGAGCGATGTCACGATTTTCTACGATGGGGTATCCACTGTCGCTGGTGCGGTGATTAGCGTAGACCAGTGATTGCTCCAAAATTTCGACCATATTAGCTTCCAGTACTCCCGCAAACGTAATACAGGTGTCATCTCGATACACCATCGGTTCTTCCACCGGAAATCCCCTCTGCCACGGAAAGTTTTGTGTCTTAAATTCTCTCAAATATCGCTTTAACCCACGCAATGAGGGGGGAGCGTAGCCTACATCCTGTGGGAACAAGCAACGGAAGAAAATGTTCTGCCCATTCTCTTCCTCCCTTGATTTCTGATAGCGTTTGACCATCATGTCGGTCAAGATCTTGTCTCGTGCGGTAGTAAGTCTTGGATCGTTACGAAACGACGTGTAGTCGACACAAGACCACCACACATCATCACTGCCGGCAAGAAACTGACGAATCGGGCGGCTAGTTTGTTCCAAGCGGACCAAATCCATGGGTTGCCCGAGAAACTCCAACACGTTGCGAAAGGCAACCTCGTGCTCCACTACAGTCGCAAAGGTCGCGGCCATGGTGCAACCGTTTTGTCGAAGCATTTGGAACGATCCAGATACTTGATGTGTGATCAAACTGTAGGGCGGACGTCGTAAGAAGATGGATGCGATTGTGCCGGGTGTGTATGGTGGTGGTGGTGGTGGTGGTGGATGCTGCTGCTGCAATGATGGATGGATTGAATGATTACTCCCTTGATTGCTGTTGTTGGTTGTTGTGTTGTTTCTGTGAGAACGGTCCTGTTTTTGTTTTGTTGGGGTTGCGAGTTGCGAGTTGTACTCCGGGGTAAATAAGAAAAGAACCGACAATCAGAACTACGCGATCAAAAATTCAAATCCTATCTATCTACCGTAGTGGAGCTTCCGGTAGTCTCTATTACTGTAGTAGTTTGTCAATCCTTAGTTAATAACACTAACGCTACTAAAGTTTCCAAAAGCCAGAAAGAACAACGACCATTCTCGAGTCTCGAGTTCTGCCACCCCCTTTTTTGCTTGTTTAATAATTTAGCCTCTGCCGAGGGGGCTGTCGAGTTCCGGCGTGGGTTGTTCTTAACCCTAACAATATATAATATCCATCCTATTCCAAAGAATCATAGTACCAAAGGTGCTTATGATGCTAGCTACTGTACGACTGTCCCCCAGACGGAGACTGAGGAGGACGGAGTACTAGGAAGAGAAAAGGGTGGGAAGGGTGGGTCAAAGATGACATGCACACAGGGGAGCTGTCTGCAAGAGTTGTGAGATTTGTGAGCAACTCCAGCAGCCCTACACCCATGCGCCGCAAAATTCGTGCGACTATCTCAAAGCGATAGCCATGAATTTTGTTTTGCTAGGGTTACGGGACAGCCTCTGTGTGCATGCTATGGACGGACGATGATGGGACACTTAAGGCAGTGCATGTAGTGGGCTTCACTCAGTGACCTACAGTATCCGAGGACCAGCGTCCGAGGATTTTTATGGCATGAGCTGGGACCCCTCCAAGGTGACTAGAGATGTCAGCCAGAGTGATGTTGTATCGTGATAAACCCATGACTTGGACGGTATTTTTGAGTGCTGTGGTGATGTCAGTGAGGTTCATTGGAAATGTTTCAACAGATCAAAATGACAGGTTGTTCTCCATTTCTCATTATGTATCAAAGTGTCGATTGTTAATGGAAATGAAACTTGTTCATGAAATGCTTCCACCAAGACGTATACTGTCAGCAAAAGTTATTGAGAGAATGAGGTATACCCCCCATCATCTGAAATAAAATTCATTGTAGCAGCTCTGCAAAATGTACACAGCAGTGAACACAGAAAGTCTTGTTAACAAAGGGTGCGAGTGCCAAATGAAAATTCCATCCCCAAATACAACAAAGACTTTGGCATTGTTTGATGACGTGCAGACAAAATGGTATGATTGGAGAGGAAATACCTAATAAGGATCACTTGAAGATAAGCCAATCGACAACTGAATGTATTCCAGTGATAAATTATCTCGATTTTGTGGATACAAGAAATTTCAATGGGAATGACATCTTTCTTGCAACGCTGAAGAGATATCTGTAGAAGAGGTGTTCTCATGGAAGAACATGCAAAGAGTTGTTGTGTGTTATTTGTGCCATTCCGTGACGTTGAAATTGATCTGAATTGAATGGATCATATTTGCAACAATGGAGAAATGAAAAAGACGATGGGAGAATTGCTTTCAAAAGAAAGGTAAAAGATGAACTAGAAGAGTTCAAAAATATATATCTGGTGATTGTTGATGAAGTATCCTTTGCTTCTGTTGAGGATATGGAACTGTTGAAAGGAGAAAATGAAGCAAAATTTTGATAATCCATGGGACCCATTTGGAGGAGTCCCTATTGTTTTTTCAGGAGATTTTGCTCAGCTTTCACCTGTGGGTGGGAGAACTCTGCACAAAAGTGAACATAGCAATGTATGGAAAGAATACTTGAATGTATTCATGGAACTGAGAACAAATCACAGATTTGATGAAGATGTGAATTGGGGTGCGATGTTAGGGAGATTTTGTGATGTTGGATTGAGTACTAAGGAAGTGGCAATAATCAATACACAAGTGGTTGGTACTCGAAGTGGCCCAAGGGAAAGAAATATTCCATTTGATGCAGCACTTGCAACTAAAACAAATGTTGATAGAATGGCAATCAATGATGCTATTTCTTTGGAAAGCACATACTCTACTGATCCAGGTATACAGCCAGCGATGCACACTTTGTGTATTAAAGCAGGTAATTTGAGATTTGATGTAAGAGGCACTAGTTGTGAATATTGCAACATGAAGAGGAAAGCACAGGATATCATATATGCTGCTGTTGGGGAAGCTCATGTGGAAAACCAATACAAGAAGCGTCATGACCCTCTTTTGAAATTGTATTATGGGCGCCCTTTTTACATTAATCACAATGACTATGTTGCCAGTTGTGTTGCAACTGGCGCATTATGTGAATTTAAAGGTGTAAAACTGTAGCCAGCATTGTCACAAAAGGACTTTGACACTATTATAATTGATGGATACCATGTTAATTGTGTTTCTATATCACAGGTTCATTCATTACTTGTTAACATGCTGGATGCTTGTAAAGGAGGGGATGAACAAACGATCATTGAACTGAGTCCAAAAGTGATCTATGCATCAGCTAATTTTCTAGTGCCATTTACAGGACCAATTACCAAGAATAGCACGAAGACGTATCAGCTTCGAACAGTTTCCTGTTAATTGTGCTAATGCTAGAGCAGTTCACAAGTTACACCAAGGGTGGTCAATTCATCATCTTGTTGTCAGTGCTTAGGACTACACAGACAATTGGGTTTGCGTCAGTCTGCTTGGCACCATGCACGACAATGAAAGGGCTATTTTTCGTGAACCACTAAATCCAAGTAAAACTCTAGAGGCATGGCAGAAGAGGTACGAGCATTTATAAATCCATTGGACGTTCACAATTACGACGGTAAACCTTATGTACTACCGTACCTACCGGTAGTAGTAGTCGTACCTGTATTGCGGATAAAAAATGTAAATCCAGTACGGTTCATCTACCACTAATCCGGATCAAGTTTGATCTGATCGTGTTCGGAACAAAAATGGAATTGCTTTAGAAATATAACGTCCGCGAGCGAAGGCGATTATTTTGCTGTTAATTTTCTCTTAACAAAAAATGTCAGTGGTTGAAAAACGTTAAAAATGACTAAGAGATTTTCGTTTTCTTCTTTCGAGGATTTGAATAAACGGGATGTGAAGAGATGAAGGAAGATGAGGAAGGGCAGGCGAATTGAATTCGTGACTGAAAAATCGCCACGCTGTTAAACGACATTTTGCACTTTCGTGAAATCGACACACGAGTACAACGCAATAAATAATCGATTCATACACATATCTATACATGTAGTACGGGGAATAAAAAAACCTTCTATGCTTTTTTTCGGTAGCTGGCGATGCCGTGTCACTCCTAAGTGCTTCCTAAGTAAGTTGAACCTGCGAAAAAATCGGAATGTTACAAATTCCCCCCCATAGCCCCCTCAGCTGGACGCTTTACCCGATCGAGTTTTTTGATTTTGATCTGGTCTATTGTGGAACTCGATCGAATTAATAATATTATTTTGATCTCATGACTGAAGATTGTCGTAAGTCAAAAAGACATTCTATTTTACGGCTCTCTACTACCGGTAGACCTGCTACTGGCTAGACTAGCTCCAGCAATCGATTCAACATCCGAGTAGTAAGCTCACCCTGGGCAAATAATGCGCCGGCAGTATTGCTTCCATTGTCCCAGTAATAAGTAGTACTCTATCCCCCCCGCTGCCCACCACCCACAGCTGGAAAGGCAAAAAAATACTACTCACAATGGAGGAACAGTCCAACCCAGTGAAACGTCACATGTATGACGTGGCCTTTTACAACAA
Organism: Nitzschia inconspicua; assembly: GCA_019154785.2. Lineage (NCBI taxonomy): Eukaryota > Bacillariophyta > Bacillariophyceae > Bacillariales > Bacillariaceae > Nitzschia > Nitzschia inconspicua. The sequence goes on along the minus strand of JAGRRH010000007.1, from coordinate 3,777,068 downwards.
TGCTGGGAAGGCACCAATTATCTGGTTACTATCTTGCGTGTGTGGGTTTATATCATCTTGTACCAGTTGCAACCCAGTAAGGTTGGATTGTAAAGTCTTTCGTGAGAAAGAAACTTTCAATATCAAAAGCCAAAAGCAACAGTACGATAATGAAATCTATTTTATGGCTATGCCAACTTCTAGCTAGGCAGTTCCATATCTAAGAAGTTGACTCACCCGCCTGGCCCCCAAGGGGGCGGGGCAACAGCTTTCCCTCCACTCAGTACTCTGTTGCCCACCACTCAGTACTGGAAGGGCAAAAAACCTCATGAATGAGGAAAAGTCCAAACCAGTGAGTGTCAGATATGGTGTGGTCTTCCAAAAACAATGCTGGGAAGTCAGCAATTAACCACATAATTTGTGTTGGGTGTGTTGATATCTTTTACCTGTTGCAACCCAATAGGGCGGATTGTATGTGTAAAAGAAGCCTTCCATGTCAAGCACCAGTGGAATTTCCAATGAAATAGTACCGTCTCTCTGCACTAGACACTCGGCTGAGTTATGATGCTATGGCCAACTCTTCCGAGCCAGAGTTGTTGAGATGATTGACAACAATCATGACAACAACGTTGATTCAAATCTTGAATGGATCAAATTTCTCTGCAAAATGGACGAAGTTGGGAGAGAAGATCTGCTGACCTACAACCAGCTCATGGGTCATCTCAACAGAGATAATATGGAGAATCCAATACTGTGGAAATGCAAAAGAATTGTATCGCACCAGTTTCGTCCAGCCTGTACGAACTCAAGATCAATATCGCGTACCATCCTCATCTCGGCTGAACTGCATTCCCAAGCGATCACAAATCTTCCCGGTACCTTTCGACTTGAAAGGAAAAGGGTTTTGAAGTCGATTGATCAAGGAGTTCCTGGGGATGCTGCATGGCGATTGCTAAATCACCAACATATACCTCAATGTAGTAATAGAAAATCTATTTTAAGGCTATACCAACTACCAGCAACCATCGATTCTGCATCTGAGAAGTTGGCTCACCCGCCTGGCCCCCAAGGGGGCGGGGCAAAACATGCAACAGCTTTCCCTCCACTCAGTAACCTGTTGCCCACCACTCAGTACTAGAAAGAAAAAAAACTCACGACTGAGGGAAAAGTCCAAACCAGTGAGTGCTGTGAAATATGGCGTGCTCTTCCAAACAATGCTGGGAAGGCAGCAATACTCACATGAATGTGTTGGGTGTGGTGATATGTTTTACCTGTTGCAACCCAAATAGGGCGGATTGTATGTGTAAAATAGCCTTCCATGCCAAGCACCAAAAAAGTTTCCAATGAAATAGTACCGTCCATCTGCACTTGACACTTGGCTGAGTTATGATGCCATTTCTTCCATAGAAATGTCAGTGCCCATCACAACTCTATTAGGAATCATGCATTAAGCATTCTTCCTCCTATCCCTTAGCCCCCTTCCTACTAATTAAGAGAAACACAATCTTTCCGGTTGCCCACCGGTTCTGCATGATGCCATGCACAAGACAGCAGTAGTTTGTACTTCTGCTGGGATGATCTCTTCCGTTGTACTGATAGATCGTCTGTGGATTCTTAGTTCCCAGGTTAAGCCCCCTACCACGACAAGATGATCCACTCAGGGGGGCAATGACGCCCAACACCACATGTGCAACGGAAAACTTACTTGTTCATGTCATAGAGAGAGACGTCGTACTACCAAGCAAAAACAAAGTTGTCATCTAACTTCATTATATCCTCTTCTTACAAACACAACAACTGTTAAAACAGTTGTCTGTGTTTCATCTCCCTTGTAGCTAGCCATTGCCACTAACCAACTGATTGTCGAAATGCTTTTAGTCAACGACCCTGTATGCGGAGACCCCCTACCTCTGACAATGGATGTCTTCCGTGCCATAAATGGGGACCAATGGTTGTCAACCGATCTCATCAACACCCTCCTGCAAACCTCTTTGAAGGGGGATGTACCCGGCCATGTACTTATCAGTTCTTCGAAGTGTTGTACATACTTCGGCACATACAATCCCAAAACTTGACGACAAAAAAGATGCAGAGACGGTGCAGAAGATGTGTGTCAGTCTGCAACAATACACTGATAGTGAATACAGGTTTATTTTTGCAGCTTGCCATGAAGGGCACTTCTTTGTCGTTGACATTACCTTCGACATCCTTCAACCGGATGCTTTTAATACAGTCAATGTTTATGACTCCCTCAGCACCACCAGCAGGAGGAGGGCAACTGCTGTACTACTAGAAGTATCAGGGAAGGACTGGTGTGGTGGAGCAGATGTTGGCAAAAGCCGCGAAGCCTTGGGAGAAATGTGTCGGATTTATGGTGATTGAAGCCAGAAACAATGGTCGAACATTTTCCATATAACGGCCACTTGTGAGGGACACAGAGGATGACCAAGCTAATGCTGAGGATGAATGGTGTGACTGTGGGAAGTGGCAGGCGTGTGGAGTGCCGTGTGTGCATGGGATGGCATACTACAGATACCAACTGAAATGGAAGCTCAAGACGAATTAGAGGAATACGTCGATGAGTACCAGAAGTATTACCAGCTACGAGAACTTTATAGCAAAAACATTGAGCCAGTTTGGAAGCACGAAGTGAGCCCAGACAACACAACACTGCCGCCTAACGTTGCTGAAAAGAGAATGGCGGGTAGACCAAAAACGGTGAGACTTCGAAAGAGCTCCCACTATTCTCATGAACCTGAGAAGTCCCCGATGACGTGCAGCCGTTGCCACCAGCGCGGTCACAATGTAAGAACATCAAAAGGAGGAATGCAACGAAGAAGAATGCTGAAAATGGTGGGGCGGAAATCTCCCACAGTGTTTTGTGAAAGATTTGGGAAGTAAACTAGAAACAAGTAGATGTGATACAATCTTGACAAATCTTGTGTTTGATGACACAAAACGATCCTTCCACACAGAATATGAGAGCATCCGAACTTGTGGGACTTGTGATCAATATTTCGAAAATACACGTTTTGACAGATCAATATTCCCGGGTATCAAACACTATCTCCAAGGAGTGTATCCTTTGCATTGTCAAGGCTGAAGAACAATATCCAGATTGGAATCGGAAGAAAATGCGCCAAGAACAAATTCTCACGCAATCTCGTTGGGGATGTCCACAATGCAACAAAGGCAAGGGAGTGCCCGTTTGCAACGATTGCTGGGATGGATTTGATCACCAGAAATACATGTTGTAAAATAATACTGACAAAAAGAATTTTGATCACCAATGTAAAAATAAAATGACAAAAAGAATTTTTCAGGACTATCCCCAACCCTAAAATTGATCCTGGAACTGTTCACCCAGAATACATTTGGATGTCACGACATTGCTTGATAGGTACTTGACACCCGACATCCAACTGGAGAGTGCTTTCACTTGGATGGTTTCACCATTCTCGACCTTGGAAGAGAGAACGGACAGGTGTCGCATCAGGCGAGTCGCCTGTGTGCTGGCTGTATTGTACAGTCCTTGTGCGACACGAGGATCATACATGACAGAGTCCGAAACAGCGGAGAGTCCAAACTGATGTTGGAGGCCAATTTCGATCATTTGAAGCCACGAAGTCTCCTTTGGACCGAGACGATCCCCACCCCGTTCCATCAAGGTATGGACCAGGTACTTTTGAAAAGGATCGAGATTGTCTGCTTCCATCAAGGCTTGTATCATGGCATTATATGATTCGTTCATTCGTTGGTCGACTCTTTCGTTGGTGTTACTAAAGTCGACCATGATGAAGAACTGCTTCTTTTCAATGTCCCACTGTTCCCGATAGGACTGGTACCGCCGTTGGAAGTTTTTTGTGGAACCAATTTTCGAAATCATAGTTCCGTCTTCGCTCAAGATACAATAGACTCCGCTGTTGCATGTAATTGATCGTTTCTTGAGGTGTTCTGCGAACTTTCCGAATGGCGTTTCGAAAAAGTTCTCTTCCTTGACGATGTTGGCGCTCTCTACGCAGAACGGTTGGATGATGGCACAAGCAGTCAATTCTCCCCCAATTTCGATGGGTTGAAAGTCGGTTCCGATGGTTCCTTCATCGCCTTCTTCTGCTTCTTCTTCTTGGCTTGAGTCTGGTTCTTCAAGTTCTTCTTCTTCAAGTACCACCTCTACTTCCGCTTCTTGATTGTAGATTGCGGAAGTCTCTACCTTCTTTCTGGGAAAGAAGGTCGATGAAGCAGATGCATCCAAGGTGGTAGTCGACACTACTGGCGGATCCTTTCTCTTCTTCTGGGTAGTGACAAGTCTTGAAGAAGGTCCACCAGTACGAGTAGACAATGGATTTGTCACCAATGACGATGGTGATGGCGACGACGTCGAGGTAGTAGTTACATTCGTTGCTGCATGTTCTCGAATGGTAACCGTCTCGTCTTGTGTCTTCTTTACTGGAGTAAAGAAGTCGGTAATGGGTCGGGAGTTGAGCTTGCGGTTAGACATGGTGGGTGATGACAACGATAGTACAAATGGTGGTGGTGATGATGAAAATGACAAGAGGAAGTCCACGCAAAAATAATGCATGAGAGATATCCCACCCAATTCGACACGAGAAAAATCAACAGTCAATCCATCCATCGATGGATAGATCGATCATCATCACACTTGGTCATTGTTGAGTCCAATCACTACTACTAGCTAGTATAGGTAGTACTACGGTAGCTAGCTACCGGTAGAGTTCTTATGATAGCTACTGCAGCAGTAGAAAGCAAAGTAAATGAATGAGATGGTTTACTTAAGAGTTCTGACAAGAAATGTGATGATCAATAATCGTCAATGGGCTTGAAAATCCCTCCATTCAAGTAGAGATTAAATTTTGACGGAAGAGAGACAGAAGATGATCACAGTCAATAACCGTCAATTGACCGTTAACCCTAATAACATGTAAAAAGAAATGTTGCCAGTCATCATGACAATGTCCAAAAGGAAACGCCAAGGTTATCCCTAACCAACCAATAATGTAAAATAATGACAAAAAGAATTTATTATGTTTCCGCCAGTAGTGTCGACTACCACCTTGGATGCATCTGCTTCATCGACCTTCTTTCCCAGAAAGAAGGTAGAGACTTCCGCAATCTACAATCAAGAAGCGGAAGTAGAGGTGGTACTTGAAGAAGAAGAACTTGAAGAACCAGACTCAAGCCAAGAAGAAGAAGCAGAAGAAGGCGATGAAGGAACCATCGGAACCGACTTTCAACCCATCGAAATTGGGGGAGAATTGACTGCTTGTGCCATCATCCAACCGTTCTGCGTAGAGAGCGCCAACATCGTCAAGGAAGAGAACTTTTTCGAAACGCCATTCGGAAAGTTCGCAGAACACCTCAAGAAACGATCAATTACATGCAATAGTGGTGTCTATTGTATCTTGAGCGAAGACGGAACTATGATTTCGAAAATTGGTTCCACCAAAAACTTCCAACGGCGGTACCAGTCCTATCGGGAACAGTGGGACATTGAAAAGAAGCAGTTCTTCATCATGGTCGACTTTAGTAACACCAACGAAAGAGTCGACCAACGAATGAACGAATCATATAATGCCATGATACAAGCCTTGATGGAAGCAGACAATCTCGATCCTTTTCAAAAGTACCTGGTCCATACCTTGATGGAACGGGGTGGCGATCGTCTCGGTCCAAAGGAGACTTCATGGCTTCAAATGATCGAAATTGGCCTCCAACACGAGTTTGGACTCCCCGCTGTTTCGGACTTTGTCATGTATGATCCTCGTGTCGCACAAGGTCTGTACAATACAGCCAACACGCAAGCGATTCACCTGATGCAACATCTGTCCGTTCTCTCTTCCAAGGTCCAGAATGATGAAACCGTCCCATTGCAAGCACTTTCCAGCTGGATGTCGGGTATCAAGTACTTATCAAGCAATGTCGTAACATCCAAATGTATTCTGGGAGAACAGTTCCAAGACCAATACGTTGACACACTGCCATTCCCTCCCGTTGCCAATCCAACTACCGTGGATGAAATGTTTGATACCTCCAAGTATACTGATCAGGACAAGGAGAATGGAAGAACGGTTCTCTTCCAGACACTGACCGACTTTTTGAAGACTTCCTGTGGGGTCCTTTTCATGGACACCAACAAGCTAATCTTGGACGATGATCACAACTGTCGCATATCGGCACACACTATCTTGACGGAAGATTTCCAACTCATCTATACGGAAAGATTCCTGGAGGGCGAGATCGTATTGTATCTGGATGAACGTCAGTTCCATGCAGTGCTACTTCACAAGCCAGTTTGTGTGGCAAGTGATTCGAGACGTTTCATTTCTGATTCGCTTCGATGGAAACGTGGACTTGCTGTGTCCACCTTGTGCAGTGTTGGACGATTGGTTCGGGGAGAACCAGTCTTGTCTCCAAACGTCCGTTTTTGCAATCCAATCCATGCCATGCTTGCGTTTCATATCATCGTCCATGGGTACCACTTAGGTCATCGACAAGCTGCTGCTTTTTATCGGGATTTTGTCACTCCCGAGTCTACCAACGCTGTTTTGGACAATGGATTGCCCAAGTCAGCGGAAAATGATCCAGTGGCAGAACGGCTACGTCGAAAATACATCCAGGCAAGTGGTCGTATTTTCGTGGATAAAATGGACCATGGAGAAAAAGTACGACGTCAAGACTGCTCTATCATTAGTCAAGGTCGGAGCATTACCTCCCAAGCACACATCGAGTCAACAGATTGGGATGTGGTCATGCAGTTGAAAACTTTGTTCCGTGCAAATCCTAGCCTCCAATCAGCCAACTTTCGACATTTTGTACAGAACCATCTCTCTGACCACTTGAGCAAGCAACTCCTCGAGGTATACGAGACAACCACCGCCAATGCAGGAAACAAAACAATGGGTCCCAACAAGGCAGCTACCAGAGTCAAAGTAAATTTCAATGATGGTAGTGTGGCACAACTTCTCCAGACTCATGCACCACAAAATGGAGAACTACAAGGCGAACGATTTTGGATCAAGGAAACTCAAAATGTTGTGGCACATCCTGCCAATGGAAGTATTTCAACAGATCCATCCATCTCCTTCCCCAATGACAAGATCATTTACGACGATCTATGCTACGATGGATTGCGAGAACGTTTCAAAAGTCGAGTGCGTCAGAATAGTGGTCACGATGCCGTCAAGGCCATCCGATACGAGCAATTCGTATTGAAAAAATGCACGAAAAAGAATATTGGTTGTCGTAATCCATACACAATTTCTTGTGGAGGGTACGTACTGGTGTATATTGAAGCTAGGGCGTCGAAGAAAGAGGGACCTGAGTCCGATACGACAGTTGCCAGTCGTACTGCCGTTCCATTGGAACAACACTGTACTCAACGATCCAAGATTCCACATTGGACCCGGGCCAAGGAGTGTGTCCTTTGCATTGTCAAGGCTGAAGAACAATATCCAGATTGGAATCGGAAGAAAATGCGCCAAGAACAAATTCTCACGCAATCTCGTTGGGGATGTCCACAATGCAACAATGGCAAGGGAGTGCCCGTTTGCAACGATTGCTGGGATGAATTTGACCACCAGCAATACATGTTGTAAAATAATAATGACAAAAGAATTTTGATCACCAGCAAAAGACAATGTAAAAATAAAATGACAAAAAGAACTTTTCATGTCACCTAGGGGATTCGAACCCCTGCGTACGAATACATTCGAACTTGAGTCGAACCCCTTAGACCAACTCGGGCAAAGTGACTTGCGTGATGATCTGTCTGACAATAACATTAACATAGTTTGAATTATTCATTTCCAAAACAAAAAATAATGGGTTGTCGTGTTGCTTGCTTGGGAAATTAATGCGATCACATGATACTACCGTACGTACATACTACTCCGTACTATGGTATTTAATAGTAGTTTCCTCTATCAATGCATCTCCATTTACAGTTAATACGAAGTAGTAATTATAATACTTTTTGGATGATTAATTTGTGTTGTACTTACTGTTGTTGTTATCGTGAATCATGAGGCTACCTGTATCCACAGTTAGTTAGCTAGTACCTAGTCTATCTACTACTACCGTATCTACCTACTACGGTAGAGATGGAGAGATTGAAAGAGAGGAGTAAACTACGGTAGTACCGCCGGTACTGCAGGGAAGTAGGTACGTATGGAGGGTACCCGTAGGACTACCTACTACGTACGATCGTAGTACCGGTATGTTGATCTCCCTTCTACTCGGAGTATGATATCGTCCGTCCGTCCGACCTTCCATCCGTTTGTTCACAGTCAGATGCGAAGCCGAAGAATGCCAGTCCAGCTGGACGATCGTAAATGATGTCAGAGAAAATCATCACACAAAAAAAAAAAATCGAAAAAGATCGCGACGAGATCGGAAAAGGAAGCTCAAGTCATCACACAAACATCATCATCATCCATCATCCATCCTCACTGTCACAGTCAATTCATTCATTGTCATCATTGTCATTACACAAGGTGTACTGTTATCAACAAACGTATCATCAACAACAACATTAACATCAATATGAATCTACGAAACAGTTTCATGCTTTGGTCTCTGCCAATCATGGCGATGGCCTTTAGTACTACGCCACAAGCATCCAAATCCACTACATTGCTGATGGGTCATCAGCAGCGTCATTTTGGACAATCCTTTACAGCATCACAGAGACTTGTTTCTTCCATCACAACTGCATCGACAACGACACTACGCATGAGTTCCGAAGTAGCAGGAGACGTGTCCTTGGTCATTACCGGAAACAACATTGATTTGACACCTGCATTGCAAGAATACGTCGAAAAGCGCATCGGAAGCATTTTGAACAAGTTGGGCAGTGGAGGCATTGTGCGAGAATGTGACGTTCACTTATCTGTTTGCAAAAATCCCAAGGTGTGTATGTGTGTGTGAGAGAGAGAGACTGCGTCTGCATGTGTGTGTGCCTTCCGAGCGTGTGTTTGTGCTTCACAAACAAAACACAGCCAGAGTTATACATAATGTTGTTGTCTTGTTGGAGCGTCCATTTGTCGTCTTTCCCCCTTACTCACTTTGTCGCTCACCTCCATGAATGATTGGCCTCCACATAGGTCAAGGACGGACACCGAGTCGATTTGACCGCTATCCTCAAAGGTCTTACCGTCCACTGCAAGGAAGAAACGTCCGACATGTACGCATCCATCGACGCTGCAGCGTCTGCCTTGTCGTCCAAACTTCGAAAGTATCGAACTCGCAGAAAGGAGGGATGGCATGCAGGCAACAAAATGGGTGAGGATCTCATGAATGCCTTGGAGGCGGCTGAATTGGACGAGGAAGCCGAGGTCATTGCCGAAGTGGAACGTGAAGTACAAGACGAAATCATGTCCCGAATTGGAGATTTCATCGATCCAGAGGAACCCAATATCATCAAGGTCAACAGTTTTGACTTGGAAAACGCCATTCCCGTCAAGGAAGCAATTTTTGCCTTGGATTATGTCGACCACGACTTTTTCGTCTTCAAAAATGAAGAAACGGGAAAACCAACTGTGATTTACAAGCGAAATGCGGGCGGTGTCGGCTTGATCGAATGTGCATAAGAGACCACAAGTATCTAGCATCACTGGCAAACAGTACATTCAAAATAAATAAATAAATAAATGAAATAAACAAAACCCGTCGTCGAGTAATTATTATATCAAAGACAACTTTTGTACGTTGTATTCCCGCGTCTACTACAACAATAAAAACATCAGTTGGATCAGTTCCGCATGACTCCTCACGGGAGCAGCCAGATGCAACCATTCCAGGAAACTCTTTTTTTTTGGGGGGGGGGGGGGGGTGAATGAAAACACCGGCGAGAAAGAGAAAAATGTCTGTGAGAATCAAAAATAATAAAGACAGAAGCAACTTGACTTCGGCATCTTGTTGTGATTGATGTTCGTCAATGCTCCACACGTCTATCAAACGACGGGTCAATTCGTTGTGTCAAACCAAGAACTACGTAGTACTATACTGCTACACGGAGTAATGAGCAGTACCTATTTTTTAAACATTGCTACTTTTGTTAGTTTTATATTTTATTATTATACAAGTAATTTAATAAGGGCGAAAGACTATAATAGCCCCCAATGACCTTTTCCAATAAAATCAAAAGGACACTATAGTGAGTATCCACCAATTACTACCACCGGGTTAAACATTACTACCGCTATCGGTAATAATATCCCCGTCAAAACCCTATAATATCCCTTGGCAATTCGCTAAACCTAATAATATCCCCGTCAAAACACTATAATGACCTTTCCAAACCCTATAATGTCCTGTTGCAATTTATAATGGATATTATAACACACTCCCGCCAATAATCTTCGTTCGCATCTAGAACAGAAAACGCAACCGCCACTCTTCCTGCCTCTTTTTTGTAACTATCTCCGCCAGTCCCTCACAAGACACTGTGGGTGGTTGTTGCTGTGCCATTTCCAGCATTTCTTTTCTTAACCGCCTCTCTCCTTACGCACGTTCTTACATTGTGACCGGGCTGGTGGCAACGGCTGCAAATCGTTGGCGACTTTTCTGGTTCATGGGCATAACGGGAATTCTTTCTCAGTCTCACCGTTTTCGGTCTACCCGGCATTCGTCGTGCAGCACCGTCAGGCGGCAATGTCATCATGTCTGGTTCCAGCAAGTGCCTCCAAACGGGCACAAAGTTTCGACGGTAAAGTTCCCGTTGGGTCCTGTACTTGTAGTACTCGTCAACGGCTTGATCCAATACGTCCTCCAACCTCCACTTCATTTGGTGTCTAAAGTACGCCATACCATGCACACACGGTACTCCAATCGCCTGCCACTTTCCACAGTCGCACACGCAATCCACTGGGCGCACCTTCAAAAGTGACTCTTCCTCCAATTCCCCCCCAAGCTTCTGGTACACGGAATAAGTTTCGCCGTCATTGCCGGATGCGTACACTCTGCATCCGACGCATTTCTCCCAACGTTCCGTGGCCAACCCCAAGATACTACCCACCACACCATCTTTTCCCTCGTACTTGGATTGCGACTTCGTAATACGAAGTGACATTTTTATCAATATACCATCAATTGCATCCAACCAATTGCCATTTCTTGCGTCACCGACCATGTTATTTGCGGATTCCGAAATGTTGGAGTTCCGAAACCCATACCTGGGAGGCAATTTCTCGTCTTCCAGCCATGCAGAGTCCATCCAGCGATTCGCGTCGATATCCGTAACGTATTTGTAGGCGCCCGGGGATTTCTGCTGGAGCTGTGTCAGGAGGGCTCTTTTCTCGGGCAGTGAGGTGGTCTGGGACAACGCCGTCACCGTACTAGCGAATTTCTTGCCATGATTGCTTTCTACATTTCGTCGGATGTGGACGGCGCAGAAACAGTTGTGGTTGGCAGGGAAAACATTGCCGAGCGCAGTGTTGAGACCTTTACACCGGTCTGACATGAAGGTGAACAGTCTGTAAGAACATTCCCGCCTGAAGTGTTCTGTGATGAGATTTGGTGCACTCGCTTTCAGGTGCTGTAGGAACCATAACCAGCCTTGGAAGTCTTCGCCATCCACCGTAATCGCAAAAGCAACCGGATATAACTCGTCCTCAGCGGACTTCACGGTTGCTAAGTATAGAGTTCCCTTCCACTCTGACCTCATATGGGCACCATCAATGGAGATGACTGGACGGACGCACATTAGAACGTCGTTTGCGAATGAAGGGCAGACAAACACTCTCTGGATACGATGGTCGCTCCCTCTTTCCATGAAAGCCGTTGAACCGGGGTTTTGTTGGGCAAAGGCTTTGACGTACGGCCCAACCAACTGGAAGCTCATGGAATCGCTTATTATCTTGGATTCATTTCTGGCGTTGACCCCCCGGTAGCATTGTTTGTAACTCAGGAGGGTTTTCTTCTTGTGAACGCCCGCCTTGATTACGTCATTGGCGGTCGGTGGGGCGTGTTTGTGAAGCGCTACATCGTCAGCCAGTTGCTTTATAACTTCCTTGGAACGTTTTTTGAGACACCTACCATCCTTCGCGGCAGTAACTGCGGCGCCGCTGTGCCGCAGGTTACAGTTTCCCCGCTTGAGGATGATACCTTCCTGCCGTGCCTTTGGGCCAAAAGCGACCCGGAATGAACAGTTCCGCTTGCGAGATGCAGGCGAACGCCCTGGATGAACCACGTGATCTCCTGATGGCAAGAGAGTTTCCGGACGCTTCCTGGTAATCATTGATGACAACCATTAGCTCTTCCACCGTCTGAAACACCTGACTGGGTTCGGAATACTTTCTCTCAAAAATTTCGTCCTCAACATCGTGGGTAAAGTTTTCTGGATGGGTTTCGGCTACCACTTCTTCGTCTTCTTTTGGTTCTTCGTCTTCCGGGCCGGTATCATGTACTAGTGCTCCGTCCTGCTCCGGACTGGGTTCATTCCGAACCGGGGGCAAGAATGCCGGAAAGAACGAAGACACATTCTCGAGCGTGGCCCATTCTGCGTTGGATGAGAGCCCTCGGTACAAGGCCTCACGTAGTGCGCCAAGGACAAAAAGGCCGCAGTCGTGGCTGTTGTTCTGCTTGGGGCAGTTTCGGAAAACAGCTTGTTGCACAACATAATCTTGCTTCTCGAGTAGCAACAGATTGTGGTCCAAACCATGAAAGCAGAAGCCGGACAGGAATCTCTGCAACCTGCCTAGTACAGCAGTTGCCCTCCGCCTGCTGGTGATGCTGAGGGAGTCATAAACGTTAACCTGTTTGAAGATGGCCGGATGGCGACTGTCGAAAGTTACATCAACGGCGAAGAAGTGTCCCTGATGGCAAGCAGCGGAAATGTACCTGAATTCACTCTTGGCGTAGGCTTGAAATCCACCCCGCATGGTTTGCACAGTATCTGCACAATCATGTTTGTCAAGTTTGTCATTATAAGTACTGACAGTGAAGTAGGAATAACAATCGGAAGAGCCGATTAGGACGTGGTCTGGCACACATCCCTTCAGGGTTGTCTGCAGGAGGTGGTCGATGAGAATGGTTGACAACCACTCTTCCCCGTCGAGGGCACGGATGGCATCCGCGGTCGGCTGCAAGGGGTTTCCACGCACAGGGTCGTCGACAAAAAGCATTGTAGGCATTTGAAAATGTCTCGTCGGTGGTCGGTGGCAGTAGGCGCGTTCAATAGTAGGGATAAAAGCGCCGCGGTGGTTGTGTTTGTAACACTACTAGAGGAAGAAGTAATGAAGTGTCGGTGATGTTGGAAAATTCGGAGAGCCGTGACAATTTTTGTCAGAGATGTTCGGATAACATCGGCAATCAGTATGTAGTATCGGATGTCACCGGCAGGTAGGAAGATGAAAAATTGGACATGCGGTTGTGCTGGCTCTAGTAGGGTTGGATGATATTGGCTATCACATTTTCTGTTGCATATGTAGTATCGGATATTAATGGTAGTTACAAGGAGAAAAATTGGGCCTGTGATTTGGCTGCCTCGGAATGTTGGATGACATTGGCGATGACGTCTTCTGTTCCGTATGTAGTATCGGATATCACTGTCAGTTCATACGATTTGGGTCCGTCGCAAGGGGTTTCCGCGCACAGGTTCGCCGAGGTAAACGATTACATTCACTGCCGCTTTAAACTCCCTTTGCCGTGATTGTTACGGTCAACAACGATTGGGCTATCAGTACTGCTCCGGTTGTATTTGTAACACTACCGGTAGCAACAAATAAAGAAATATTGGAGATACATGGAAGATGGAAGATTCACAGGGAGATGAAGATGGTGATCTGAGTGATTTTGCTGTTTTGCTGCCTCTTCTAGAGTACTACCGGTAGTCGCAGTGTCGTATAATATTTAGGTGTTGCGTTATCTGTTCGGGATGGAGTATTGGATATCATTGGCAGTTGCGTTTTCTGTTCTAGATGCGAACGAAGATTATTGGCGGGAGTGTGTTATAACATCCATTATAAATTGCAACAGGACATTATAGGGTTTGGAAAGGTCATTATAGTGTTTTGACGGGGATATTATTAGGTTTAGCGAATTGCCAAGGGATATTATAGGGTTTTGACGGGGATATTATTACCGATAGCGGTAGTAATGTTTAACCCGGTGGTAGTAATTGGTGGATACTCACTATAGTGTCCTTTTGATTTTATTGGAAAAGGTCATTGGAGATCATTATAGTCTTTCGCCCATTTAATAATGATGAGTTAATCGTTGGTACGTCGTATGCAGTAAAGTGAAAAAGTGGCGGTGAAAAACGGTGTGAGCATTCCGCTCATCCTGAAACAACGGTGTCACCGCTTCCCACTTCTCGCCAGTGTGTGGGTTAGGTCTACAACACCATCCCTCAATTGTGGATTATGCACCACGTCAATGATCGATTTTTCAAACACTCTCGTCGTCCATCCATTCGTACAATATATCCGTCCAAAATCTGTCACAGGGTCATCTTAACGTCGATTGTGAGGAGAGAGGTTGGCAGAATTATTCGTCAAAGTGGCGGATGCGGTAGTGGCTCGGTCATCCTCTTCGTCGGGCATCTTTTGTACGCCTTTGCCATTGCCTTTTCCAGCGAGATTGGCGACTTGCAGGCGGAAGCACAAGGCCGAGAAACCTTCCATCAGAACCTTGCATTGATCGGCAGTCACAGACGTAATGTCCACAGTACGCTTGGGAAAGATGAGAGCAAACGATTTATGAGCGTTGGCGGCTTCACACTTTTGCCTGAGGATTGGGGTGCCAGTATACATTGGGTTTTGCGGATCAGGACTCCAGGCATGGCGGACTTCCATGCAAGTCGTCAAATCCAGCTTGGGCGGTCTTTTGGAGCTAGTGGGTTCACCCTGAGCCGGTTTCCAGCTCAATGAACGGCCATCGGGATGAATATGCAAGACACGGAGACGGGATTTGCACCATCGTGATCGTCCGTGCTTGACAACGGTAATGCCGGATCGCAGCCTAGCCACAAAACAACGAACAATAAAATCGGAAGCGTTGGTACATCCCGTGGCAGGCTTGAATGTCGGTAGATACATGGGCATGCGAACCTCATGCGTTTGTGTGGCCGTTGACAGTGACTGCCCCGAAGAAATGTTTTGGAATTCTCCAAGTCCAAGATTTTCGTTGGTCTCATCGGGCGGTCGAGGTTTGGAGTGATCGTCACTACTCAGAGCTTCTTCGGAATTGACATCCTCTCCTGCATATAGAACATCATTGATATCCTTTCCTCCAGCTGCTCCTCCAGAAGAAGAGTCATCCTCCACCAGATAGGATTCTCTCTTGTCCGTCATTTTGGGACCGTCTCTTCGAGGACTCGAAGGACTAGGGATATGCATGGTGCCACCACCACCGCCGCCACTGGCTTCGACGTGCTTCAATTCTTGGCCCTCTGGTGAACTGTCATCTTCGATGGCAATCGGAGTCTTGCGACTTTTCAGGTGGGGCACAAGCTCGGATAGTGCGTTCAAGTCATCGTCTGGTTCGTCATGGTTGAGTTTGTCGACAACGGCGCCAGACGAGCCTCGGAGCTCATTCAAGTCAAAATTATCTACCATGGTATACCCTTTACAAACAATCGGACACTGTATGAAGTGGTGATTATGAAGTGATTCTTCTACAAACTATGAAGATGAGGGGGGGGGGGGGGGGGAGTGAAATGGCAGTGTGAGACGGTGTAATCACTTGTTGTACATAACATTCTCCTCTTCATGCAATTCTTTCTGGATGGGCCCTCACAACAACAATACGCAGGTACTGCTCTGTTTGCGGTAGGAACGACGAACGACGAACAACGAATGAAGTGTTCCTATTCACGCTGTGCAAATAGTATGTAAGACACAGCTATGATTTTTGATCATCATGATGTAGACACAGAAAAGTGAACAGCACAACTTGAGTTGACTCGTTCGAATAGAATGCCGTCGTGCAGAGAGTTTGTAAATTGTTCCAGTAAAGTATTTCCACTTCCTCCATCCCCCATGGTCGTGAAAAAACCAACTATGAAAAGAATATTGTTGTTTGTGACACCGTCATTCCATGAGCTTACGTAGGAATGGATGATTGAGAATACCAAACGAGACAGAGATAGAGATTACGAAAAATTTCACTGCACTCAAAATAATATTTTGATAGTGCGAAACTTTTGGCACGAACAGTTATGACGACGAAATCGCGGCAGCTGATTCTTTTCCTGACTCTGAAATGAACAGGAAACACCAATGTCGTAGCGTTTGGTAAACGTACCTGTCGTCGCTGAGTCTGAAATGCAGCTTTGTAGTGTTGGAAACAGAACAAGACGGATCAATGTTCTCAGCACTCGTGTTGATGCTGAGCTTGTTGGTTGGGTGTGTTGTTGTTGTTGGTTGTTCCTTCTTGTGTGTGCGGGAGAGAAGTGTGTGTGTGAGAGGACAAATAGGGCGCAGCGCGCGTGTTTCTTGTCGGGTGGGGTGCCTCGTTTTCGTCGGTGGCGCCTCTGTTCAACTCCGCGCGTCTAAAGAAAGAGAAGTCATTAATTGATCGTAATTTATGCCTCTTTCGGATGAATTCATAAGGACCGCGACCATCTCATTCTGGAACTGTTAGTAGGGATAAAGCTATCCATCGGCATTTCGAATTTTTCGAACGGATGACAAAAATCGTAACGGCCGATAGATTCCAGCAGTTTGGTTGATGTCTTCCTTGGATGGCGGCAATTTAAAAAACACAACGATACGTCGTACTTCGTAGTGCGTTTCCTTCATAAAAAAAAATATTACAATCGTCGATTGTGACACATCACTTCCTTGATGTTTACTCGCTCTAGCTGTGGTAGCTAGCAAGATCATAATAATATTATTATTATTACGTTCAAGCTACATTTGTGTGTTCTACGACCACTCTTTATCACATCTGTCCATCCCCTCAACATAATGTCATTGGTTCTATCAAACTCCCACCACCACTTTCAATGGGGGCATCACTGTCGTGATGACAACCACCATCAAGACCACGACGACGACAACATGTTCAATGTCTTCTTGAAAATGTGGGATGGAAAGGTACGGCACAATTCAAGATAATAGAGTCATGATTAGATATTAAATACTCGAAACTCGAAGTCACATAACTCTCACCCTTCTGCGGAATGTTCCTTTTACTGCTTGACATCGCAGACCCTGTGTTGCGTCATCAATGCGCATCAAGCGGCCATTGTGCATGTCGTGGTCCACACTTTGGAGAAAAAAGTTATGGAACAATATCCGACCATGAACCGAAAGAACTTTTTCTTCGAAGTGGGTGGGAAACCACTTTCTACTACCACTAACACAACGACGGCATGCCTCCTTCACAATGGCAGTACCGTGTTTGTCCAATACCGCAATCGTGGTGGATGCTTCATGGTCAGCTTTACCGTCATGATGACCATCTTTGCACTCATTCTCAGCAGTACTTGTACGTGTGGTACATCTTTGCTGCTAGTACCATTGTTACTACCGTTTTTGTTCGTCCTTCCGTTGTTTTGCTTGTAAGAAGTTGGTGTACTCAGCCAGGTCAGTCAGTCAAGAGCACTGAACTGAGTATAACAATTCCAACCTTCGTTCTACGGGATAATTGGCAAAAACAAGAACCCGTGATCCAAAACTGTCGAGCAATAATAATAATGTACTCGTATATCCCAGAAAACTCTCAAAACGTATAATCATAATGATGATGATGCCTCCACCTTTCCACCGAAAATCGTTTAACCAGAGAGAACGAAAGCAAAATGAAATAACACCGAACAAACAATCTTGGATCATGATTGACCTACTGAGCCTAAAAGAAGCTGCCTAACAGTATAGTTGTTCATTAAGAATTAACAGTAAGTACATAATGCTTCAACAATCGTATTTTAGTGAACAAAACAACTTTTTGCTGGGACCATCACCAAGTAAAGAACCAACTACTCGTTTTTGTCACTGTCTTCCAATCGTTTTCAGGACGACCAAACGGCTCGAATCTTCACCATTATCAGAGATGTTTCTTTCCCAATACGACATCATACTCGCACAGTCGTACTAAAAGGATATTCCATCGTCCATTCCATGTAACTGTAATCTCGTATGTATGTGGCCAGACTGAGGCTGAAAGTTTGTTTTTGACCGCCTTTCAAACGTTTTGTTTATGACGACCAAAAGGCGTGAGGTTTCAGGATTTTCAGAGATGCTTCTTTCCCAATACGACAGAATGCTTGCATAATCGTAGTAGTAAAAGGAAATCGCATCGTCCCTTCCATGTCATCTCGTAGGTATGTGGCCAGACGGAGGCTAAAAGCGTGTTTTTGACTCCCTTCCAAACGATTACGCGACGACCAAAAGGCTCGAATCTTCACCATTATCAGAGATGCTTCTTTCCCAATACGATATAATGCTTTCATAATCGTAGTAAAAGGAAATGCCATCGTCCATTCCATGTAATGTCGTACGTATGTGGTCAGACTGAGGCTGAAAGCTTGTTTTTTGATTGACTTCCAAACGTTTTCATGACGGCCAAAAGGCTCGAATCTTCACCTTTATCGGAGGTGTCTCCCAATACGACAGAATGCCTTCATAGTCGTGCTAAAAAGATATTCCGTCATTCATTCCATGTTATCTCGTAGGTATATGGCCAGACGGAGGCTAAAAGTGTGTTTTTGACTACCTTCCAAACGATTACACGACGACCAAAAGGAATACGATTTGATGATTTTCGGAGATGCTTCTTTCCCAATACGATATAATACTCGCATAGTCGTAGCAAAAAGAAATCGCATCGTCCATTCCATGTAATCTCGTAGGTATGTGGCCAGACTGAGGCTGAAAGCGTGTTTTTGACTGCCTTCCAAACGTATTAAGAACGCCCAAAGGGCGTGAAATTACATGATTCTCGGAGATGCTTCTTTCCAAATACGATGTAATGCTTTCATAGTCGTAGTAAAAGGATATGGTATCGTTCCTTTCATGCAGTCTCGTAGGTTTGTGGTCAGACTGAGGCTGAAAGCGTGTTTTTGACTCCCAAACGTTTTCACGACGACCAAAAGGCACGAATCTTCACCACTATCGGAGATGCTTCTTTCCCAATAGGTCATCATGCTTTTCATATTCGTAGTAAAAGGATATTGCATCGTCCATTCCATGTTATCTCGTAGGTATGTGACCAGACGGAGGCTGAAAGCTTGTTTTGACCGTCTTCCAAACTATTACTTGACGACCGGAAGGCGTGAAATTTCATGATTCTCGGAGATGCTTCTTTCCCAATACGATTTAATCCTCGCACAGTCGTACTAAAAGGATATTCCATCGTCCATTCCATGTAATGTCGTAGGTATGTGGCCAGATTGAGGCTTAAAGTTTGTTTTTGACTGCCTTCCAAACGTCTTCATGACGACCAAGAGGGGTACAATTTCAGCGTTTTCAGAGATGCTTATTTCCCAATACGATTTAATCCTCGCACAGTCGTAATAAAATGATATTGTATCGTCCATTCCATGTCATCTCGTAGGTATGTGGCCAGACGGAGGCTTAAAGTTTGTTTTTGACTGCCTTGCAAACGTATTCATGATGACCAAGAGGCGTACAATTTCAGCGTTTCCGGAGATGTTTCTTTCCCAATACGTCATCATTCTTTCATAATCGTAGTAAAAGGATATTTCATCGTCCATTCCATGTCATCTCGTAGGTATGTGTAGACAGACAGAGGCTGAAAGCTTGTTTTTGACTACCTTCCAAACGTTTTCACGACTGCCAAAAGGCTCGAATCTTCACCTTTTTCGGAGGCGTCTCTTTCCCAATACGACAGAATGCCTTTATAGTCCCACTAAAAGGATATTCCATCGTCCATTCCATGTAATGTTGTAGGTATGTGGCCAAACTGAGGCTGAATGCTTGTTTTTCTTCCTTCCAAACGTTTTCATGACGACCAAAAGGCATACAATTTCAGCGTTTTCGGACATGCTTCTTTCCCAATACGATTTAATCCTCGCACGTTTGTAATAAAAATGATATTGTATCGTCCATTCCATGTGATCTCGTAGGTATGTGTCCAGACAGAGGCTCAAAGGGTGTTTTTAATTGCCTTCCAATCCATTAGTACACCATGACCAAAAGGCGTGAAAAATTTCATGATTTTCGGAGATACTTCTTTCCCAATACGATATAATGCTTTCATAATCGTAGTAAAAGGGAATCGCATCGTCCATTCCATGTAATATCGTAGGCATGTGGCCAGACTGAGGCTGAAAGTTTGTTTTTGACTGCCTTCCAAACGTATTCATGACGCCCAACAGGCGTGAAAAATTTCATGATTTTCGGAGATACTTCTTTCCCAATACGATATAATGCTTTCATAATCGTAGTAAAAGGAAATCGCATCGTCCATTCCATGTACTCCGGAGTAATATCGTAGGTATGTGGCCAGACCGAGGCTGAAGTTTGTTCTCGACTGCCTTCCAAACGTAGTCATGACGCCCAAAAGGCGTGAAAAATTCATGATCTTCGGAGATGCTTCTTTCCCAATGCGATAGAATGCTTTCATAATCGTAGTAAAAGGAAATTGGATTGTCCATTCCATTTAATATCGTAGGTATGTGGCCAGACTGAGGCTGAAAGCGTGTTTTTGACTGCCTTCCAAACGTATTCATGACGCCCAAAAGGCATACAATTTCAGGATTTTTGGAGATGCTTTTTTCCCAATACGATATAATGCTTTCATAGTCGTTGTAAAAGGATATGGTATCGTCACTTTCATGCAGTCTCGTAGGTATGTGGCCAGACTGAGGCTGAAAGTGTGTTTTTGACTCCCTTCCAAACGTTTTCACGACGACCAAATGGCTCGAATCTTCACCATTATCGGATGTGCCTCTCTCCCATTACGATATAATGTTCGTACAGTCGTAATAAAACGATGTTGCATCGTCCCTTCCATGTCATCTCGTAGGTATGTGTCCAGACAGAGGCTGAAAGGGTGATTTTGACCGCCTTCCAAACGTTTACATGACGACCAAAAGGCGTAAATCTTCGCCTTTTTAGGAGATATAGGTTTCTCAATACAGAGCAATGCTTTGCATAATTGTAGCAAGAGGAAGTCGCATCGTCCCTTCCATGTAATCTCGTAGGTATGTCTCCAGAACGACGCTGAAAGATTGTTTTGACTTCGGTCCATATGTTCTCATCACGGCTAAAAGGCGTGAATCTCCCACCGATTTTGGTGATGACTGTTTCTCAATACAATATAATGCTGCCATAGCTGTAGTAAAAGGAAATCACATCGTTGAGAATGTCTTTTTCTGTAGAGTAGATTTGCTGCCAGAAGGAGGGTGGAAGGATGTTTTCGATTTTTGCTACAGAAAGTCGTACTGTCGTTGTCTTCGTTGTATCAGCGAACTTTTTCCTTCTTCGTATGTACGACCCGGTAGTAGGGGTTGGGTACCCGTACATCATTCGTCAATAAGGATCATCGTATGTACGAAGCATCATCATACGGTCCTCTCTAGCTAGGTAGGTATCATAGAGTAACTATAACTGACTGTGACTACCGGTACTTGAAGTACCTACCTAAATAGAGTACCGTAGTGAGTACGGTATCTCGACTACCGGTAGGTATCGGTAGTGTAGTAGACTACCGTACCCTCGGTAGACTACCGTACTCGGAGCTCGGAGGTCGGAGGGTATCATCGTCAATCCAGTCGTACTGCTCTACGACAGTATTTTTAGGTACCGTAGCCACATCGGCAAAAAACTGGAAAACACTGAAATCCGGCCAAAGACGCACGCAGAGGTTGGTCTTTTCTACTCCGGAGTACATCACACATCACTTCACACAACGCTTTCCATTCTCTCCTGGATTTGAGCCTCAGAAGTGAACCAAATAGAAAATAGCGCAAACTAACATGACAACAAACAGATGCTCCGATCTCGACGTCCATTGTTGCAATTGTTCCTGGTCTCGTATGACT
Organism: Nitzschia inconspicua; assembly: GCA_019154785.2. NCBI lineage: Eukaryota > Bacillariophyta > Bacillariophyceae > Bacillariales > Bacillariaceae > Nitzschia > Nitzschia inconspicua. The sequence goes on along the minus strand of JAGRRH010000007.1, from coordinate 3,755,122 downwards.
GTCACGTTAGCGATCCTCTCGATGTTATGCCTTCAGCCAATGATACGTTTTGAAGGAATACCTGAAAGCAGATTTGCGACAGTGGTTTGGAAAAGCGGCAAAGATATAGCATCGTTGTCTCTGTTTCAAATGCAGCAACAAGCAATGGCAGAACAAAAAATTCACAATGAAAGTCATGTCTTTCCTCCACCCCAAGTGGTAATTCTTCCAGGTCCTCACAAGACAGGATCTACTAGCTTACAAACATGTTTAGTAGACTGGACTTGGAATGAACTTTCGAAACAGATTCGACAAACGAAGCGTGATCAGGCCAAACATCCATTAGTACTATCAAAGTGGGCCTGGTCAGCCCCAGATGAAGCGATCTTGAGGAGGAACAAGTTGAATCATGTACATCCTACCAAAGACTTTGCGTCTCTCATGGGCATCGTAGACTTGGATCCGACACTGGGGCTGTCCCTTGCGGGAAGAAACGAAACCGGTGATGTGATAACAACAGAAAAGGTGTATGAAGTTGTGAAACTTTACGAAACGTCCATGGAAGATGCATGGCGACGAGGATACAACATTATCTACGAAAGCGAGGAAATGGACCGTCTTGTCGATCCAGCCCATTCGAACTCTTCTATTCTAATGGACACCATCTTGAATATTCTTCCGTGGAATGCAACAGGGACACCAAGAAAGTTGATACCCAACGAGGTTGAAGTTGTTTTGTTTCATCGGACGCCCCGGGTCAAGCATTTAATTTCGGTGTGGCATCAAGAGCGAAGGAAAAAGGAATCTTTTCGGAATTACCTCTTGAAGCGTGTTTCTCGACATGCAAGATATGTGGACGCACTGGGTATTGCACAACAGTTCCTCCGACGAAACTTTCGAACAACGATAATTGATGTTAATGGTGTGGTTGAGACATTTGGGAATCGAACAAATACCTGTCATGTGATCGCTTGTGATGTTTTGAAGACCGAAGATTGTACCAAAGACACTCGTCAAATATCGTACTTGACATCCCACCCAGATTTCGATATCTCGTACAAGCCACAGAACCAACGTGATGACAAGAGTGGGATGGATTTGACTGTGATGGAACTATACGCCATTGACAAAATCATGATAGAATACGATTGCGGGTTCCGGAAGTCGCTTGGTGGATTCCGCAGTAGTTCCTTGTTACGCTACATGTACAACGATGATTTATTTGCCGTATGTGATAAACTCAAGAATGGAACCAATCTACCAGAGCGATCGCTCACTTGGATGGTGGATAACATTCGGGGAATCGTCAAGAGACGTCAGGCGTGATTAACACGAATCACCGTCCTGTCCCTCTAACGAGGACAGATAATATTATTATAATGAAATAGATGAATCTGGTTCATCAATCGTATGCACTATTTTTTAGATTTTAACGGTGAGGAACAATAACAATTCTACGCTTCGTCCACTTCCATTTTATCTCCCTCGCCTCCTTCCGTATCCATGGGAGCAGGTTCCTCCGGAGCCTTCTCTTCCTCGGCAGGCTTTGCCTCGACCTTTGGCGGTTTGGGTTTGGGTTTGTGCATGATCGGACCACAAAGATTCGTGAGCTCTTTGCTTTTGGCATTTACGTCTGCAACGGTGAAAGCAGGATCGACGTGAGGCGGAAGTGAGCTCTGCTCATCGAGTTTGTCGTACATCCAACCGGAGACCTCGTCGCATTTGGCATGACACTTGGAAAATTCCTCATCCAAGATATGAGCAAAGGAATCGTTTCCTTGCGCATCGGCAAGCCATTTCTTGAACTTTTCCACGTTCTGTTGAAGAGCTGAAATGGCCGAAGGTCGAGCTTCTGCTTCTGCGGCGCGGTATTCGATTGGACCACCAAGCTTTTTCAACTCTTCCAATTTACTTGCATAGGTGCTCTTCGTTGCATCAAATCCATCTGCGTAAAGCCAGTTTTCAACTTCTTCGTTCTTTTTGTTGAAGGCATCCTTTTCTTGTTGATTGGAATATGATCCTAAGTGAGATTCAGACATGATCTTGTCCCTCATGTCGTAAATGTACGACTCCAGCTCATTCCGCATATCCGAAGTCTCTTGTACAACGCGGTCTTGGTTGCCCATGGCAACCTCCATTTCAAAGAATTTGTTGATTTCATCCTTGGTCCACTCCAATGGTCGAGTCACAATCCACTCTAGGTTTGTCTTCTTGGTTTTCTTCTTCTTTTCGCCGGCTTCGTCCTTCATTTCCTCGTCCTTGTTGTCGCCCTCTTCTTCATCGATCTCTTCCAACATTTGTGCCGAACTCATGGTTACAATTCCGTTGATGTCCTGCTTGACGTTTACACGCACCTTCTTCTCGGCACCAGGGGATGCTTTGATGACCCAAGACGCAATGTCCATCGTCGCACCAGGTTGCAGGCCATGGTTGAGTGCAGAGGGATCATAGCTACTAGTGACAGAAAACTCGCCCGCACGACGGAGAGTTACTCGACGGACAACGGGGAAGTTAAGACCACGAGGGAACATTGTGACAGAATTGGCAGGCAATTCGGCCCCATCTGCATCGCCTTCCACTTCCACTCCCTTCTCCGCGGGTGTCCCCTTTTCCTCGTCCCATTCAAGTTTGATAGGAAGTGGTTGAAACTCCTCGATATCGTAAGGCAACACCTTGAAACGTGGCGATAGGATTGCTGATTGCAAGGCCGCTCCACGAGCCACGGATTCGTCAGCATTCATAGTAGTGGAGAGATTGTTGACATTCAAGATTTCCATCAACTTCTTTTTAACGAATCCGATGCGAGTGCTTCCACCGACAATTTCGACAGCGGCGAGGTCTTTGCTGGTCAGTTTGGCTTCCTCCAAACATTTCTGAACGGGTCCTTCTAACTTGGCGAGCAATGGAGTACAGAGAGCCTCGTATTCGGACGAGCTGAGCATGACATTAAAGTCCAAGTCATCCATGAGACACTCTAGGTTGATGGACGCTTCCTTCACTCCCTGCGGGCTCAACGTCTTTTTGGCTTTTTCCGCTGCATCCAAGAGTTTCAACATAACCTTTGGCTTGGTTTTTGGATCCCCCGAGAGTTTGTTCTTGAATTTTTCGGAAAACTTGTCAGCTAGCCAGTTGGCAATGGCTTGATCAAAGTCTCGTCCGCCGAGATCCTCATCAAAGTTGGCCGATTTGATAATGAGCTTTCCGGGTTCAAAAACAGCGATCGTCACGGTATAGGCTGAGGCTCCCATGTCAATAAACATGACGTTGGTAGGGTTTTCTTTGGTAAATTCCTTTCGAATATCCTTGAAGATACCATAAGCAAGAGCAGTGGCAGTGTTCTCATGCATCAATCGCTGCACACCGGTGATGCCGACAATCTCGCATCCACTCAAGACTGCTCGCCGTTGTGCATCGGTATAGTACGGTGGAATGGCAATGACCCAATCTTGAGGGATGAGTTTTTTGATGTTATCTGCACCACGGATTCCCGATTCTTCGGCAGCCTTTTTAGCAGCCACCATACCCATGTGATGGACCATCATTCCGAGGACTTGCTCTACGGGAAGAATTTTGTCTTCGCCGTTGAAAAACACCTTGACGGCAATGGAAGGAGGTCCTCCGGAAGCGTGAGTAATAGGGACGCATTGATATGGCACCTTTTCCATTTCTTTTTTTGCACGAGGATCATCAAAGGCAAGGCCGACCAATCGTTTCATGTATTTGATGGTCGTTTTGAACTTGGAAACGGGGGTGGAACCTGAGACTTGTTCACCCATTTTTCTCGATTCGTCAAAATTCACCATGGTTCTATACCAAAAGTAGGAAAAGGAACAGTTACAGTGAGTATAATGTACGGTATTCGTTGCAACCATAATACAAACAGTATTGTCCATAGTTTCACAGTCACTTACGGGTTGAGACGATTGGAATTGCCATTGAGAATGACGTCGACGCCACCACGACCTGCAGCCGCAATGACTGAGTTTTGAAGTCCTAGATCAAGTCCGACAACACTCATGATAGCACTATGTTTACTTTACTAAAGAGGCAATTTTCTTTGAATGAGACCAAGAATGGATCTTCTGGAAAAAAGGTACAGCAATATAATGGATTGTAGCGATGCACGACAGCCACGAAATGACGGAAGGATTACTAACAGTAAGCCGTTACGCGAAAAATAATGCAGAGGACGACGTGAAAAGGGTACGGGGGTCGTTCGTGTGTACGCATGTTAACTGTAAAGTGAGGGAGAGATTCGAAGAGATGAGGCCTGATGATCATGATGAGCAATGAGCAGGATCAATGATGAGAAAGAAGACTTTCGAAGAACCGAAGCACTACGTACTACGTACCGTATTAGTATCGAAGGGTACTACCATATGTAGCTGCAGTAGCTATCGAGTGTAGTACTATCAATGGCAGTGCATTGACTGTGAATCGTACCGGTAGTCTACTACCGTAGTCTACCGTATGATACCTTTTATGGTGTACCAGGTACCGGTATGATACGTGTGTCATACCAGGTATGATACCTGGACCCTGGTTTTAATCAACCCTAACCTTAAGTACTATGTTCAATTTCCCCCTAGAATGATATCCCTTTTCTTCAATTGAATAAGGTTTTTAAAATCGGAAACGAATAACTCTAGCCCTAACGATTCAAAATTCTCCACTTTTTTCTCCGGTTTGCAGAGTTCTCCGGTTTTTGTCAAAAGTTCTCCACTTTGTCCATGAGTTCTCCGCTTTTTTCAAAAGTTCTCCGCTTTTTCTTGGAGGGAAGCGGAGAATAAAAATCGAGGACTTGAAACTAAGTTTCTACCCCCCTCTTCAGCTCACACCGCATACGAATTATACTACGGTACTAACGTGGTATCGGTAGTAGTATTATACTTCGATCGCTAGTACGCGTTCAAGCAACTCTGCCGTTTAGTCCCGCAGAAGTCTGTATTATTATTCCTTAATAAGAATACCTACCGGGCGAGGGCGGCGAGGGAGCCAAGGCCAGGATCTTGACCAAGATGAGGCTTGTTCTTCTTCCTGGCCATGTTCGTCGAAGCAGCACCGTTACTTCTTGTATGTGCGTGTATCACGTTGGTCAGTTGTGCGCATTGAGTACAGGCCCGGTCCTGCAAGAAAATCAGTACGGTCTTCCAAATTTTTTTTTCTCCGCTTTTTTTCTCCGCTTTTTTTCTCCGCTTTGAAGAGTTCTCCGCTTTTTTCAAAAGTTCTCCGCTTTTTTCAAAAGTTCTCCGCTTTGTAAATGAGTTCTCCGCTTTTTTCAAAAGTTCTCCGCTTTTCAGAAAGCGGAGAACTTTTTTGCCGGGACTGCATGTCGTGTCTCGTGACCAAAAACGGCCGTTTCTTTTGCGAAAAAGAACTAGGGATAGAAGTAAACCTTAAAAGACTGATTGAACAAAGAATAATTTTAGGGCTGTTCTAAACCGGGGTCCTGTACGGGTACTGCGTACCGAACTGCGACCGTAGTACCGTGGTCCACCGGTACGGTACCTACCACCGAACGTCGGTTTGGGTTTTATTTCCACTACTCCTATTTACATTTCTTGTTATTGAGCGACGTCTATCACAGGAAGCCAATTGAAGACTTTGGCGAAGAACTGGAGCGAGAAAAGAAGAATTGCGCAGTGGCTGAGCTAGGTAGGTAGGCGGCTCGTCGCTTGAAGAATAAGACGCAACAAGAAGGCCGTTTGCGACAAGCATCAATAACTTGGATTGGGGGGTTTGCAAAAAAATAATTGCCTGTCGAACGACAGCCCTTTGGACATCAATATCCTTTTTTCCTTCTCAATACGGTACCACCCCTTCAAGAATTTTTGATTCATCATGGAGGACGTCATGAGAATCACGCCTCTCGGCTCCGGCCAAGAAGTGGGTCGATCGTGCCATCTCTTGCAGTTTCGCGATATGACGATCATGTTGGATATTGGAATCCATCCTGGATACGAAGGCATCAACGGATTACCCTTCCTGGATCAAGTGGAACCGGACCAAATCGATGTCTTGTTGGTGACCCACTTTCACTTGGACCATGCTGCTTCCCTCCCCTACTTGACCGAACGTACAACTTTCAAAGGACGCATCTTTATGACACATCCCACCAAGGCCGTAACAAGATTATTACTGGGAGATTACCTGAGGTTATTGCAAATGCGTAATTCAAAAACGGAAGACGTCCTTTACACGGAGGCAGATTTGCAAGCTTGTATGGACAAGGTCGAACTGATCGATTATCACACCACTGTAACGGTCGGAGGGCTGTCTTTCCATGCCCTTAATGCAGGTCACGTTTTGGGAGCTTGCATGTACTTCTTGGACATTGGTGGCCGGAGTTTGTTGTACACTGGAGACTATAGCATGGAAGATGATCGTCATCTTATGGCCGCAGAGTTACCAGGAAGAAAACCAGACGTTCTTATGTGTGAAAGTACGTATGGTGTGCAGGTCCATGCAAGCCGAGCGGAACGAGAAGCACGGTTTACAGGAACTGTCGAGAGGGTAGTGTCAAGGGGAGGTCGATGTTTGATTCCTGTATTTGCGTTGGGTCGAGCGCAAGAGCTTCTTCTGATTCTGGACGAATACTGGCAAGCCAATCCCCAGCTACAGAACATTCCCATTTGGTATGCCAGTAAGCTTGCCAGTAGAGCACTTCGCGTTTATCAGACTTACGCCAACATGATGAATGCGAGAATCCGGCAGCAGATGGATGTTAGCAACCCGTTCAGCTTCAAGTTTATCCAGAATCTCAAGTCTATCGATGTTAATAATTTTAGTGATTCTGGTCCTTCGGTGGTCTTCGCTTCACCTGGAATGTTGCAAAGCGGAGTTTCGAGGCAGCTATTCGATCGCTGGGCTTCCGATCCAAAGAATGGAGTCTTGATTGCAGGTTACGCGGTAGAACATACGCTTGCAAAAGAAATCATGAATCAACCGAAGGAAGTGGTAACATTGGAAGGACGCCGACAGCCGCTGAACTGCCTGGTGGACTATGTCAGTTTCTCTGCTCACGTGGATTTTGTCCAAAATCGCAGTTTCATCACGCAAGTAGACCCGAAACATATCATATTAGTACATGGTCAAAAGGACGAAATGGGGCGCCTCAAAAGTGCACTCTTGCTGCAATATCGAAAACTACCAGAGGTACGAATTTCTGTATCAGTCATCTTGGGGAAGGCTGAAAATCCTGTTGCTAACCTGCTTTGTGTTTGCAAATATGTCGTCAGAACAAACGACCGACCATTACAATGCCCCCAAACCTCCAGACTGTGTCACTAAAATTTGCCAGAAGGCGCTCGGCGAAAGTGATGGGGTCCTTGGCAATGACGGGATCCGATCCCCCAGAAGGGGAGGAAGTGCAGGGTGTTCTGGTGACACATAACTTCACAACAAAAATAGTGAAACCGAATGATCTCGCCTTGTATACTCCACTCCGAACAGGTTCTATATCCAGCAAACTACACGTACCCTTTGCAGGATCTATTGAGACTCTCCGTCTCTTCATCACAGAAATGTTTGCCGGTGTCTCGGAAGACAAGGTCGAACAAGATGGGAAATTATGCACCAGGTTTAGCTTGCATCAAAACAAGGTAAGGAGTTGGACTATTTCGGGTTCGAATCGATATAACGTGGTAAAATTCCTAACCGAAGCGATTTTCTTCATTGATCATCAGGTGATGTTATTGTTGGGAAAGAGCGATGGCGTAGCCATTGTGGAGTGGGAAGCGAGCCCAGCGGGGGATGTCATAGCGGATGCTTTGATTGCACTCATCATGCATGCACAGAGTAGTCCTGCATCTATCCGTTTGACAAGCAAGCCCTGTAGACACCCACGCGCGGGAAAAGACGAAAAGGGAGATGCCCCGAGCAGAAAGAAATCTCGAACAAATCACGAAACTTTATCAGAGAATCGTTTACGAATGATCAAAGATACGCTGCTGGATCAATTTAACAACGTCGAAGCTGTGTATGAAGGCAACATGGCAACATATGAAATTAAAACTGATACAGGTCTAGATTCAGATGTAGTCCACGAGGAAGAACCGCTCACATGTACAGCGAAGGTGAGATTTGAAGATTCCAATGGAGGCGCCGCAGAAATCTCGGTGGAGTGTGTGGACAAGAAGCTTGCTTCCAATGTGCAAGAGTGCCTCCGAAATTTCGCTCGCAGTTTGGCTCCATTGCAAACTTAATTTAAACAGCTAAAGAATTCTCAGAAGCAAAAATTCGAATCGGCTCAGCTCAGAAAGCTACTTCACCGCGAAACGGCACGAGATTGCGAGCATCCTTTGCAACGCCTCACAGTCAGGCAAAGATAGGATGACATCACATACTCCGAGGACGATCTGGCATGGCATAGTGCCTGCATTCTACATCCTCATAATTTTCATCATATTTCACTTTTCATTTGTAGCTATAGTTCTACCTTCACGTTGATGTCTTTCAGGAGAAAAGGACGATCGGAGGTCTTTTCTCCAAGAAAGAGCAGAAGTACGGAGTACGACTTTGTTCATAAACCGACTAGCATGGTGCCTGCATTCTACATCCTCATAACTTTCATCATATTTCACTTTCATTTGCAACTAACAGTAAATGCTACCTTCACGTTTGATGTCTTTTATGAGGAAAGGATCGGTGGTCTTTTCTACAAGAAAGAACGACTTGTATGTAGACGAACAACATTTCGGTCTTTTCTACAAGAAAGAACGACTTGTATGTAGACGAACAACATTTGGAGTCGTAAAATGAGAGTGCACGGATTGTGCGAACAAAATGCGGTGATACCAAGTCGTTGTTTTTGAAACAAATTCGAATTTTCCTAATTGAAATTCTCTACTTGTATGCAATTGATTAATTGTCAGCTCACGGAGTTGGTTAAGGTGGGATTGTCAGGACTCACAGGCCTCGGGACACAAGATTCGCGTACCACCATCGAATCATTTCAGGCATTGTGGTCGTATTCCTTACAGTTAGTTCGCGTTGATATAAGTACTTCTTGTACTACGTATTAATTAATTAATTAATTAAAAAAAATTCTGGCGTTTACGATTACTACTACGTAGTAAGTCGTACTTGACTGTGAGTGTATTCGATCTCACTTCTCTTGTAAAGCACAGCCTCTCTCTTTAGGCCATAGACAGCCTTTTCTGGTGTTACAGTTAATTTGGCCCGCATACAACAGCGTTACAGCAGTCAGCTATGATGGCGGTCGGGACGTCTTCCCTTCGGTCATCATCGGTGAAACATTGTAAAGAAAAACATATGCCAAACTTGGAATGTCTCGAGGGAAACAATGATGGCGTAACATTTACGCCGATGATTCCTTCATGCTATGTAGAAAAGAAAACCAGTAAAATGGCAAAGGACGCCGAAGAAGCAACCGTGAACGAGGACATGGAGAGTGAGGGATCACTTTGTGTCGAAGATCTCTTGAACGACCAGATCGATAGAAGTATAAATAGTAGCTCTAGCAACGAGTCAAACAACAGGGATGAAGAATTAGAGGATCAGCTGGAATGCTTGATGGATCGGGAACGCGACGTACACGATAAAGCCGACTCAGGGATAGCTTCAAGCAGGATCTCCAAAAGTCCCACAAATGGGTCGATTTCCGCATCCAGGAAGCATCGACTGCAAAGCAAAACGAAGAAAAATTGGGAAAACTTGTCTTCGAGTACAACCTACAGTGCAGTTTATGAGAGCTGTGCCTTTGATGTTAGCAGCCGGTCGTTGCTGGAGAACTGCGACTTTGGGGTGGACTGCCTTCTGGAGGGGGGAGTAATACCAGTTGTAAGATTCTCTGCAGGGAATGTGCTAGCAAGTAGCAACGATGCTAGTTTAGACTTACGGACGAAAGGCATGTCGAATTTCCCGGTGACACCAATGGGTAGGATCACAGAGCACACTCGTGAATCATCAGCCTACGGAAGTCAATCAGATATTTCCGGGCGGCAGAGTTTTGCTTCTGCGACCTCTCCTGGCGTGTTGGGATCATGTCACAAGAGATTCGAAGCCCGAAAGAGTGGAGAACAATCAGAACAATCACCGTATTCGACAAGAACTTTTTCTTCTAATCGGAAATGCGATATCCTGAACATCCACGATTTGAAGTCGTTGTTTCTCTCAGGAGACTGAACGATTGCACTGTCTTAACAGCATGTCTTGAGACCCTACAAAAAATAGAGAACTACTATCGTTTAGAAAACCTATTCCAAGACTATACCAACTACCAGGGTGCGGTCTTCTAATTACAATGCTGGGAAGGCACCAATGACCACATTAGTATTAGGTGCGTTGATATCTTCTACCTGTTGCAATCCAATGCGGCGGATTGTACTTGCAAAAGAAACCTTCAATATCAAGCACCAGCACTTTCTCTAATGAAACGATTCCGTTTCCATGCACTACCTAGATACTCAGATGAGTTATCGTGCTATTTCTACCCCAGAAATGTCATTGCCCGCCACAACTCTATCAGCAGGAATCATTCAAAGGGGTTCTTCCTCCTCTCCCTTAGCCACCCATCCAGCCAACCAAGAGAAACAAAACCTTTCCAGTTGGACAACAATGGGTATGCATGAGGCCTTCTTTACTCGAGTATGGTACTTCGAAGTACTACTAACGTACGTAGTAGCAAATAGCTGTCAATGCAGTTGAAGTCGGAGGGTATCATAGAGTGAGATTTTAATGATGACGTCATCGCATTTTCGAATTTGGATACCTTTATGGCTTAGTCTGTGTAGAACGTTGAAACCAGTACCTATCGGTAGTCTACTACCGTACCTGATACTCCGGTACCCCGTACTTCGTAGTACCGCCGATAGTGGTATCGATCTCTGGAACGACGAACAAGACTGAAAATGATCGATGCAATTGACTCTGAAGACAACACAACTGACAATACCTTGACCATGAATGCGGAATGAATGTTTCAAACCGCGGTCTGCCTTCGCTTTTGTCCTACATTTGTCACATCTAAAGGAACAGACCTCCGGGATGCTAAAATCATGATGCCCCGAAGGTGTGAATCTGCTTTCCCATTCTTTCTGGTTACGATTCTAGGGTTGTCTCCAGTTGCCGCATTGTCTTCGTTGTACGGGAAAACAACTCGAAACATTGCCACTCAAGTCTTGCAAGGCACCGGACCACCAACCGTGGATTTGAATCAATACAATTTGCCCCTGAATGTTATTGAGAAGGATTGGACTGCCAATTTCGTCCAAAAGTCGATCGAAAACGAGGCAAGCGTCCAATTGCGAGCAAAAAATTTCGTAGAACATTACGTGGACACTCTGATAGTATCGTTTCCGCGAAAAGAGAACGGCGGTCTCGGTATTCAGCTCGTTGAGCTAGCTGGAGGAAGGGACGATGGAATAGGGATCACCACTGTGTCTGGGCTCGTTGAAGGCGGTTCAGCCGAAGAATCAGGGATCAATCCTGGAGATTGCTTGGCTTCTGTTTCTCTCGTACGTAGAAAACAACAAAAGGCTGGCGACAGTGCAATCTCGGAGAAAGAAGAGGAGTATAGCGTGACGACAGAGTGTTTGTCATATGATAAAACCGTGGAGGCGGTCCAGTCATTGCCAGCACCAAAGCCAGGCTTTGATGATACCTTTGTGTTGAAAGTAAAACGACTGCGACGCCGACCCAAGGTGAAAGTCAATCTACAATACCCTCCAGAACAGGGCGAAGAGGATACAACGATTGAAATGTATGCTGGAGAGAATCTCAGACAAGGAATGCTTGTCAGAGGCGTTAAACTCAATGATCCGCTTGCCAAGCGCTTCGATACTAAGCAAGGTGGAAATTGTGGAGCTGGAGGTCTTTGTCGCACCTGCAGTGTGGCGGTAGTCACTGGTGGAGATGTACTCAATCCACAACGTCTTGCTGAGAAACAAATGCTTCAAGACGATCCAAGATGGAGGTTGGCTTGCAAAGCTATCGTTGGATACGGAATGAAAGAGGGGGAAATGACTGTTCGAGTGAATCCGAGGCAGTGGTGAATTGACTGTGAGTACCGAAAGATATCATACAACGAGACCACGCCCATAAGGTCGTACTTTGGGTGCCCCCAGACCCTAAAGGCTATCATACATTTAGCAACAGAATCCATCATCGTGTAACAATTGTGCCCCTAATTACTAAAAAATTTTCTTTCGCTCGTACACAGCGCCGTTAAGCGCTGATGTATTCATAGAGAGTATGTTTCAACTAAGCTTTCGTTCTCACATATCTAGTCGATGCGAGGCTCCTTCCAGCTAAACAAATACGCATTAACTTCTACTGGAGCGTCTCTTCCTGTTAGATCGTTGCGACGGGCGCTGTGACACTGTGGCGGATCGTGTTCTGGTTTTTCGCACATTTTCGAGGTGATGGGCTCGCATTCGTTTCAAAGACCTTCGGGAGGCCTCGACCTCCCAGTCACCAAAAATGGGGTCTTGCGGATCGTCCTCATCGTCTGGATCAACTTCTTTGGTAGCGTTTTGGTCGTTGCACCACCGCTCCCTTCGCCACTTTCTTCGTTCTCTTTCCCTAGCAATAGACTCCAGCTTGTCCAACTGCTCAAAGGACGGATACGACAAATCAGAGCCGTCCCTTTTGATACCTCTTACTTTATCCCAGTGTGTTACTGTTTCCATAGTCCCTCGCAGAAGAGCAGGGACAATGACAGACCGTTGTTCTTGTAGAGCTTTCTTGAATTGAGCTGAACGGCTGAGATCGTTGACACCTCGTTCACCTCTTCTCAGGATGACTTCCATTGCGGCGTTCCGCAGACGCGGCAAGTCATTGCCTGAAATTTCTTTTTGGGAGCTCGACATTGACAATGCGTCTGTGACATTACTCACAGATACCAAATTAGCCGCTGCGATTTCACACATCAACGATAAACGTGGAATTCCTGCTTCTTCCGCTAGCTTTATGCCGTCAAGAGCAACGGAGAATTCGACTCGCGGGAGCCCTCCATTCGGCCATTTCTTGGAATGATGAGACGCATGGTACGGAGGGACGGGTCCGAAATGTTTTGTTGGTTTTGTTTTGCATGATTGCATGAATGCATCACGTCCAAGAGGGGCCACGCGGTTGGTGCAACAATATTCCAGCAAAAGCTTCACCGCCTCGGGCGAATGATTTGGGATCGTAACCACCAGCAAGTCAGACTCGGAATCCGCCCTTGAGTGATTTGATGAAGAAACTATGTCGGGGGTGAATTCATCAACCTGAGCTGGTTCGGCGGCGGAAGCGCTATTGAGAGACCGATCGTCCTCATCGATGTCCTCATCATCGTCACCATCATTGTCGACATCCATGATCATATCAATGTCTTCATTTACACGGTGTTCGCGGGGGTTGTTCATGTGTTCGTCCATCACCGCCTGGACATCCTCATCCTCCTCGTCCACAATTTCGGTTGCGCCGGAGGCAACCTGTACGGGGGTGTCATTATTGCGGTCCTTTTCTTCTTGTTGTTCTTCGAGTGTCTTCTGTCGCGCTTTCTCCCTTGCCTGTCGAATCATGTTTCCTAACCAAGGACATCTTCGAGAAATCAAGGCAGAGTTTGCTCTAACGGTAGTACTAAGCACCCGTTGGTTACGTCCATGCTTGTCCACAAGTTTCCCCCTGCAATCCAAAATCACATCAGCTTCTTTTGTTCCTCCACCCAGCATGAGCTGTCGCATTTGCTGAAAGTATACTCGGTCAGCCTCTCGTTGGGTGCGTTTGCGCTCCGCTTCGGCCTCTCGTTCTTCCCGTTGTTCTTTTCGGACAAGAATACGATCATTTTTCATCAGAGCACTGGTTTCTGCAGTATCGTGAGGGTTCAATAACTGACAGTGCAAGAATTCGAGGTCTTTCAGCTCAACAAGGTCTCCATCCTCCCCGCTGGAGGTCTCGTTGCAAAATTCAACATAGCGACGAAAGACTGCGCTCAACTTTGTGCTTTTCTCCAACCCGATCGACACGGTAATCCCGGGACGAATGATTGGGTGATCTGGGGCGAAATCAAGAGGTTCCTTGCAGTATAGAAATAGAATCTACCGAAGAACGAAATGAACAGTAATAAATAGATGAGAGTTTTTGTGTTTTGTGTGTGATTGTATGTAGTTGCGTGTGTGATATCAATCAACAAGACGACGTAAAAACCATCACAGGCAACGTTGGGAAACTGTCGGTTTTGTTAACACTTTGCATTTTGCATTCTGTGCGTAGAAAACAAACTACCTAGAGTACAAGGAACGCACGTACCAAGTCGCATTCCGCACTGCTTCGTCTACTGGCACCAGCGCCTCCACTGTGACTTTCCACGGCAACCCCACCATCTAGAGTAGTGTCATTATCGTTCAAGTCGTCATCGTCATCGTCGTCCATGTCGATTAGATTGTTGTTGTTTTCATTGTTGTCGTTGTCGTTGTCATCCTCATTGTCATCGTCATCGTCAGCATTATGGAGGTTCACGTCCATGTTATTATTATCATTATTTTCATTGTCGTCTGCCATGGTATAGACAGGTAACTGGAACGATTGACGAGAGTGATTGATTGATACAAAGGGGGCTACTATAGAGTCTACTATTAAGATGAAATATTACCAACAATATCGGGAAAACGGGGACAGGGACGGAACTGTGATGGCTTTCGGAATCAGTCACGAGAGAAGAGGCAACAAGGAAGAGAGAAGAAATGTTTTGGGCTGTTTTTTGAACGACGTTAACTGTAAACTTTCACTCTATCCACAGAGAACAGCAGCGTTTGTTTTTGATTTTTGACTCCTGGTTCTTGCGCTGTATTGGAAACCTCCTCAGGGGATAAGGATAAAGCATTCTGGTGAGAACTTGTTCCGAGATGACAGAACAAGTACTACTAAAGTAGCAGTTAATAATAATACTGTAGTAATAGATATGACTACGACTCTACTCTCTAGCTAGCTAGCAGTATTGAAATTGGTTCGAGATTTATTTTTTACATGGCAGTAAATCCCTGGCATCCCCTTCTATACTTTTATGTATATCACTTGGATGGGATCTGACTTGCATTGACCTTAAAATATTGCAAGGCCTTTACTAGGGGCCAATACCACCCCTGATACCAGCAATGGTTCGTCCTTAAGCTTGAGAGATACGACAATGGTGCTAGAGATATATTGGCTGTCCAATGATTCCTTGTCGAGACACTCTTTGTAAAAGTGCATCTCCAAACTCTGGCAACAGCGCTCTACCTCTCTAGAGAGGTATTTTCTTTGTTTTTAATCTTGACTTTCCTTCTTGCCAAAGCTGCCAACGTCTTCGTTTAACATGACATCCCAAATTCTATCACAAGCAAAAATAACATAAAACAATCAGTGTTTGGTTGACGTTTGTGGATCGTAACATCAGAAACGCATGTGATCGGTTGTTCTTCTACTTGAGGAAGATCCATCACTAGGTACTTCATCCTCCTCATCCTCCTCTTCAGTAGCCCCATTCTTCTTGGACGTGCAAAAATCATAGCGGTCGAAGTCGTCGTAAGCATGAGCCACCGATATTTTACTCCCGAGGGACTTGTCCTGGTCCAATTTATGGTATACAACGTCTTGTCCATTCTGCTCGGGTATATTCAAATGAACGACGGTCACACTTGCCTTTTTTTGACACGGGCTATTTTCTATAGGTTCGTCAGGTTTCGATACGTTCCTCAGGTTTGTGCTTGAAGGGAAACAATGCCCGTAATGGCTGTGATGAGGTGATCTTTAGTGGTAAGGGTGAAAACTGCAGTAGACGTGTCTTCCCCAACTTCTCTCCTTTTTTTCAATCTTGCATCTATTTCAATGGTTCTTACAATCCAAAGAACCTGAATCCGGAATTCAGCAGAAGTCATGTCAAAGGCGTTGCCAGCCGAAATTTCCTCGACCATTTGACATGGAATGGGAGCAACATTTTCGGCGACAATGGCACTTACTTGGTCGTCACCGTCGCCGAGTTCCGACACAGAGGACACCCAACAACGATACCTTCACTTTTGGAGGCGCCTTCAACCCGGAGGAGAACTTTTCTCGATCCCAAACCTCCTCAAACATGGCATCTTCCATGGCGATTCGGCGACAAGGCATTTCGGCCGTTCCATACGTCATTTGCAAGTCGGCAACAAGCACGACCATTCGGTCTTCGAATGGATGGTATTTCCACGAGTGGTCTTATCTTGTTCCGGAGAAAAGAATTTTGATTCCAACGCCTTCTTGTTCAACTTTGATTTGGGATTGGGCGGACAGGGTTACATTCCCCCGGCGGATTTCCGTCGGAGGACTCAAGATTACGGTAGTCTAAGGATAATGTGTAAGGAGGTAAGGAAATCCACCATCTCTATGGAAGGCCTCGGCCGCAATCACAATGGACACCTTTCGAAGATTGTTGGGACTGATACGCAGGGACTCGATTTCAGCGATAGTTACTTTGTGAATTACTACAGCGTTCTAGATTACATTGCCAGCACTAACATTATACTCGGAGTATAAGGAAACCCCAAACAACTCCGGGATTGAGATGAAGACCCAGACGCTGTTGTTGAATTCTAGAGGCATAGGCTGGATCAATTTCTTTGGTAGTATCATCTTGCTCTATTTCGACTTTGTCTGCAAGTCGCCTTCGATCCTAGACCAACCCTCAGTCGGCTGCTTTTGGCTGGAACGAAGTATCATACATGTTGCCATTGACGACAAGAACCAGAAAAAAACACCACTTCTCAGAAATGAAATGTCTAACATTCATTCTCCTTTGCCTCTTATAAGGCCATCGTCGTTGTGATAATCTGTTACCGTTATTACAACGGAGTAATACTCTACGTAGTCGGTCATTGCGACTGCAGAAATCCAAAAATTATTTTTGAGATGGACCACGCTGAGAATGAACGGATGTGGAGAAAAAAAATAACCCAGATGGGAATCGAACCCACAATCTCGTGATTCGTAGTCACGCGCGTTACCGTTGCGCCACTGGGTCGATGTTGCTGCGTTGCTATCAAAGAGAACTTTTTGATACATAATCATACAAATGTAGCCTCAACTCCAAAAGGAGAGATGCTTTGAAACAAAACAATCGAATGAATCAACCAATGCACAGCTGCTTACGAGGCAGATGTGTTGCATTGGTTTGCTTGCATGACATATGTTATGATGAAGTTGCGTACTTGGGATCTTCGTTGCCTATCGCTCACCAGAGAGATTGTTTACGGGTTAGCGCCTCTTTCCCACTAAGGGATTCGACACGCTTTACTTCTAAAGTTAATACAAAGATTGCAGTCACTCATCATGATGCAGTCAAATGTCGTGCCTAAACCACATGCTAGTCAAAATGTCTAGCCATGTGGCAAGGAAACAAACCATCATAGTGCCTCTTTACTATTTAATGATTGAACAGCACTAAGCTTCCACAATATTAATCAGCTCTCGGCAATCCCCAACGCAACCTTCAGCAACTGTTTGTTTCCTTCAACTGTCTCCTTATCCTGGCCACTAAAGTCAAAGGCTTCGTAGATATTGAACACCTTATGGGCAGTGGCCTCCTCTACACACAAGTCCAAATCGCCTTCCGTGAAGCCGGCATAACGAACCAACTCGTTGATGACTTCGACGGTGTTCTCGTCACGACCTCTCATCAACTCGGAATTAATCAAATCCATCGCTTGCTTGGCGAGACGAAGCACGGTGTTCTCGAAAACAGTTTCGCATTCTTCAGGATCCATATTGAGGCTTTCTTGTACCTCACTCAATAGATCTGTGTTTTCCACCGTAATTTCACCTGCTTTCAATGCAGGAATAATTTCTGCCTCAAACATTCGAACTAGACGGTGGCTAGAAATACCGACGTCCTCGGCTAGATCCATGCCCATCATATTGCATTTTTCACGGAAGGCCTTCAGCTTTTGGGGAGAAGGATTATCCATGACGGCGTTGATTTCTTCGGAAAGAATTTTTTTCTGTGACTGAAGCAGCAACTTTTCGCCTTGTTCAGAGGAGAGTCCAAGTTTTGTCTGAATGTTAGCGAGGAACATCATATCTTGCTGGTCAAGGACACCCTTACTGGCCATGGAACGAGATATGAAGTTGTCGTAAACTGTGCTTCCGATGTTGTCGTTGATGTCTTCCATCTTTTCGCTCGTGAGTCCAAGTATACCACCAAATGTGGCCCGGGCGTCTTCGTATCGTGCTGCTTGTGCGCCCTGGGCTGTGAATGCTCCTACTACGAACTGGCGATAGAGATATTCCGCCATCTCTTGATCCAAAGTCCCTGTACCAATTGCTGTGATGGGATAAGACGTCTCCAAAACTGGAACTTCTTCTCCGTCGACCTCCTTTGTTCCGATTTCCGTCTCTTCCGCAATATCGTTTTCGGTGTAAAAGTCCACTAGATTGATAATATCACCCATAATGTTGACTTCAGCCCCTAGACCAAGTGTTCCATCAGCAGATTTGCCAGTCTGAAAGACATCTTCGCCCATGTCCTTTCCACGTCGTTCCGAAAGCTGTTTTTGTGAAAGCATGGTGCGTTCCATTTCGCTGTTGATCCATTCGACCATGGGGACGAATTTTTCCTCGACCGCTTCCAAGAAAAGTTCTTTGGTGTCCTCTTCGCGTACACCCAAGCGCTTTCTAAGATCTTTCAAAGCTTCTTTGAATTCCGGTCGAATCACCCCCGTTGATCCCATAGATTCCAGGATGCTCTTTTTATAAACAGCTCCAAAATACTCCATGTGAGCGGGGTATGTATCTTTCTCTTCCAATCTGTACATATCTCGCAAAGACTCTAGGGCGATTTTCATGTCGTCGGTTGGGATACCTGCAGGGGATTTGGCGCTAATCTGCGACACAGCCTTGGCGTAATAAGTCGCACCTTGCTCTCGCAGAAATCCCTCCGATAGTCTGAAATTATCCAAGACATCCTTGATTTGTTTCGCCATATTCTTGGCCAGCTCAGGGGTGTAATCTTGGACGATTTCGTCACATGCCTTGAGGCACGCTTTTTGCAACTCAGGACCAAACGCAGCGCGAGCTTCAACTTCCGCTTGGTCGTCTGAAATACCAAGAAGACCCTTGACTTCCAGGATCCTGTTGAAAATGTCGTCAGTAATCTTGCCATCTTCCGCTTTGCGAACGGATCGGTTCAAGAAAATCTTGTATAGCTTGATGCGTTCATCGGAGCGCAAAAAGCCGTTCGCAGATTGACGATCCCATGGATCACAGAATGTCTGGTCGAAGTTGTCAAATTCGTCCCATCCTGATTTGGCCAAGATATCGATCAAAGCTTCCTTGGCCTGTAAAGCTTCCAGGAGATTTTCATACACCGCGGCTTCGTTGTTAACCGTTGCGAACTTGTTCGTTTCTTCGAGCGGACCGCCCAACGCCTGCATGACAATAGACGAGAGCAGGTCTTTGCTCTTCGATTCGGGGAGAAGCAACTCCTCTCGACGCGCCTCAATCTTTTTCCAGGCATCATCGGGTGTGCTGACACCCGATAAAACAGATTTCATAGCTGATAATGCGGTGCTTTGGTAGAGCGGTGTGGCCTCGGCGATGATTTCATAGTTGGCGTCCGACTCCGAGAGACCAAGAATGCTACGAAGTTGATCCAACTTCAAACAAAGAGCATTGACAAATCCGTGTCAGAATTTTCCACATATACTTCCATAATTATTAAGATGATTGTGTCAAACTTACTCGCTCTTTGGAGTCGTCCTTGAACTTGGCAGTCGCGAGATCAACTTCTGGAGCATCTGCAGCTTCCTCGTCATCATCGTCAGTCTCTGCTTTCAAGCCGAGCTGCTCACGAACTTCGTCGTTAAAACACGCCACATGCATGTCAAAGGCTGTTTCTTCATCGATTCCAAGAGTCTGTCGGGCTCGTTCGAGCATAGCTTCAGACACTTGGTTGGATCCAAGTTTGGCACGCGTGGATCGAAGAGCGCGCTCGTAAAATGGCTCTTGCACCTCCGAGACGCGATCCAAGGCGGTTGTGAGAGACAATTTCATGGCTTTGGCCACTCGCGTCATTTCAAATTTGAAAGCCTCATTGGTTTCTTCGCCCTGTTTCAAGGCACGCTCCGTCAAAAATAGAAATTTATCCATGGCTTGACGATCTGGATGCTCGGGATCTTCCAAATCTTCCTCGGGAGTGTAGTAGCAAGTCGTCCGGTACCATTCTAGTGCTGCAATGGCATGAGCCTCGCCTACCAACAGATTGTTCAATCCAAGGGCTGCCTTGAGCTTTTCTAGCTCTTTGGGTTCGCTCGATTTAGGCATGGGGTTGTACTTGACCATTCCCAATAGGTATTTACTGTATACCTCTGCGCACATGGCCTCAAAATCATCGTCGTCGATGATTCCATAGAGGTCCTTGATTTCATTGACGTATCCATTGGTAGTAATAGGATCTTCAATTCCATTGTCAATAATAACTTGAGCAATCGCTGGGAGAGCGGCTGATTCTGCGTACGCGTCCAACCGGGACTTTCCAATAGCACCAGCAACGCCACTAACAATGGCGCCTGCTGCATGAGCCGCTAGCCGCCTGCTGGGAACCAAACCGAAACCTAGAGCAGCAGAAACTGGAATAGTGGCATAACCCGCGATCTTCCAGAAAGAAGGAGACTTGCGTACTTGTTGTTCGACGACATTTGTGGATTTCTTTTCTGTTAGTTCTTGCAACTCTTCGATTCCTCCAGAAATCTCGGCAAAATTGAGAGTAACCAAGCTAGGGTTTCGTGCCTGTGATGTCACAGTAACGCAGCGTTGAAATTTCTGTGGAACAACGAAAGTTGGTCTGACGGGGGATACAACAGAGGGTCGAACTGAAAATGCATCGTTTCGGCCGAAATTTTTGCTAGAAAGCAAGACGACGGCAACTGCTGCCGATGTAAACCTCATATTGGCGGCAAGGGTGGATTAATTCACTTTGGCTAAGCAATAGCCGGCAGAATTCAGAGAGCGAATGCGTGTGTGGAAGCAGAGTAGGCAAAACAAAAAGGCGACAAGTTGAGGTTAGCCTTCCATGCCATCAAACGCCGATTGCAGCGAGTATCTTGTGCTTCTTTCCCTTCACTCATGATTGGAGTGCTTCCACGCGGCAAAACACCTTGAACTGACGTGTATCATAAGGCCTAAACCCCGTCTGACTGTGACTGTGAATGTCGTACAGACAACCGCGACAAAAACATACCGCACTGGACTACCGGTACCGGTACCATACAGATACCTGTACTACGGTGCAGAACCGGTATTACTATAGTACGAACTCTACCTACCGGTAGGTAGTACCACTGATGAGTACGTAGTAGTAAACTCGGAGTATTTTCTGCTTTTTACGAGTGTATCTAATAGTAGTGTCGTACGTCGTATTGGACGGATCTCTGCATCACCGCTACAACGTGCAAGCAAAGACAAAGATCCTAGTTTTTAGTTTTCCAGACTACTGCTATTGAATGGACACTACACAGAGCTCAAGCCTTAACTGGGTCTCCCATCCAAGCAGTCTTGCGGAAACCTTCTCCAGCGTAAACAGTGTTTTGGGCACCCAACTCTTCTTCAATTCGAAGCAATTGGTTGTACTTCGCAAGACGCTCAGATCTGCAGGGAGCTCCGGTCTTGATTTGGCCGGTACAAAGACCAACAGCCAGATCGGCAATGTAGGTATCTTCTGTTTCTCCAGAGCGGTGAGAGGTCATGACACCCCATCCTGCTTCTTTGGCCATCTTTACTGCAGCAATACTCTCCGAGACGGATCCAATTTGGTTTACCTTGAGAAGAAGACAAGTGCATGCATTTTCTTCAATGGCGCGTCCAATCTTCTCGATGTTCGTAACTGTAAGATCATCACCCACCACTTGGAATTGGTCCGCATTTTTGCCAGTGAATTTGGACCAGTTGGACCAATCATCCTCATCGAAAGGATCTTCAATGGTAACAATAGGAAAGTCAGCGGCTAAGCTTTGGTACAAATTGCCAAGTTCTTCTCCACTAATGACATTTCCATCATACTTGAAGTCCAAATCGTAACCATCTTCTCCCTTCACTTTGAATTCAGAAGCAGCAACATCAAGACCAATCGTGCATTTACCATCATATCCAGCCTTGGTGATGGCTTCCATGATGAGCTCACATCCTTCACGGTTGTCACAAGGAGGCGCGAATCCACCTTCATCGCCAATCAAAGTGGCATCTCCACCAAACTTGGCTTTGATGATCTTTCCAAGTGTGTGGTAGACCTCACATCCAATTTGCATGGCCTCAGCAAAGGTTTTGGCTCCCGTGGGGATGACAAAGTATTCTTGGAAGGCCAGCTTGTTTCCTGCATGAGACCCTCCATTGATGACATTGAAGCAAGGAACTGGCATGGTGAATTGTTTGAGGTCATTGCCTGCCAAATCAGCAAAATGTTGGTAGAGAGGGACCTTCTTGGCAGCCGCACCGGCCTTGGCGACGGCCAAACTAACTCCCAAAATAGCGTTGGCACCTAAATTCGCTTTGTTGGGAGTTCCATCCAGTTTAATCATGGCGTCATCAATTGCCTGTTGGTTGGTGACATCCATGCCTTTGACGGCAGGTCCCAAAATGTCATTTACATTGGAAACGGCCTTCAGGACACCTTTGCCGAGGTATCGATCTCCTCCGTCTCGGAGTTCAACAGCTTCGTATGCACCCGTCGAAGCACCAGAGGGGACGGATGCACGGAACATGCCATCTTCTGTCGAAACCTCCACTTCTACGGTAGGATTACCGCGTGAATCCAGAATTTCACGAGCACGGATGCTTTGAACAGTCGACATGTGCAACAACGATGAAGATGTGGCTGCGGTAGAAGCCCCAAATGGAGAAGCTTTGATTTGCTTGGACGGAGAAAAAGCCGATCCTGTTTCACGAGATCGTCGGCAAGGCAACGAACAAGAGTTGTGAGCACAATGCAAAAGAAATCATGGATTCGACAGACAACAGGCACGCCACGACTCCAGTCAAATGTTGAACCCACCTGTGGCAAGGATCAGAGAAGTTATAAAGGCGGTCTTCATAGTTCTTCTGCAACGATGTAGAAGAAATCCTGCAGTTAAAAGTGGAACAGATGTTTTGGGATCTATTTCCTCTTTTCTTTTCGTCTTGAGATGTTGTGTAATATGTCGACGTTTGTATCCGACGACTTGAGTGTTGTTGAGAACGGAATCTTTTTATTTCGACCGTCAATGTGTTTTTTCGACGTGCGGAACGGATCCCCGACGACGATGATGATGTCTTCGCCAATCACTCGTTGGCAAATGTGAGAGGCGATGACGACAAGGTATCCGAAGACGGAGTGTCTGATTCGCGGTCTGGTCGAAGTACGTGGTTACCGTCCATTCACTTTTTGGAATTTCTGATTTTTACGTATAAATAATACACAAGGTGTATTATTATTCGAAATTTTTTAGCTCTCTCTCGTACGGTGGAAGACTATCTTAGCCCTTTATTAGGATCATAAACAAACAAGTACGTACTCATGGTCGTACGAATCAAATCCTCGGATCTCGGAAGAACCATCACTACTTACTGTTAGTATGATACTTCGAGGTATGCATACGTCCGGAATACGTCTGACCATAGTATCTTCAATTTTGTGCGGTGTTATTACTACAAACTGTCAGTAGAACAGTACGAGATCAGCTTTGAGATCCAAGCCTCATCCTAATCGGATGATCAATGGGACGGAATAGAACGCGATTGAAAAATTGGAGCTACACTAAAAGAGTGCTATAAATTATTTCCGACAGCTGCAGAGATGCTACAGCGTTGTTAGTCCTATGGACGACAAAACGTATCATCCTACCTTAAACGGACAAATCTATATATGAAAGTGAGCTCGATTACATGCTCATTGCATCCCCAAGACCATCCGGGCGGTTGTTGCCTCCGTAGGTCTGTGGTGGATGCTGCTGAATCAAAAGTTCAGGAGGCAAGCCCGGTTGCATCTTCTGAGAGTAAGGCGTGTCCAACAAACCAGGGGGTTCGAAAGGAGAGAACTGCTTCTGGTTCTGTTGATGCTGTAACATGGGAGCCATGTTGCGTTCTTCAATCTCCCGTTCTCGCAACGCACGATCCAAAACTTCCTGTTGGCGTTCGTCAAACAATCGGCCTCTTAGGATGTTAGGGCCGATCAAGACCCCGAGCTCGTACGCACAAGTTGCAGCAGCGTGTTTGGAAATGGCCGATGCGCTGCTTGATTCCAGATTTCGAATGAGTAAATCTAAAAAGACTTCCAAGTACAAGCGTTTGCACCGAACTTTGCCCACGGCATTCATCATACCGGGGAGTTGACGCCACAATGTAGCCCTCAACTCGTCTCCCTGCGGGAAGTGAGACACGCGACACACATCTGCGACCTCTTGGAGCAATGGCAAGAGCAGCTCGTCCGAGAGGGGCGGAATGACAGAATCCGGTTCGCTGCAAGTATCCATCAATTCTCGGATCAGATAAAGACAACCATCTGTGGCTTCCCAAGGTTGCTTTGGACGGGTGATTCCGCAATTCGAGCAGCCAATTCTTCCGGCTCCAGCTTTCTTCTTCAATTTAGGCGCGAGAGATCCGCAGCTGTAGAGTTGCGAATCTGTGTGCGCATCCATGTTATTCTGCAACGCCTTGTATTCTTCCATACTCATGCTGGGTTGATTCTTGGCCGACGGAAGTGTCTCCTTGATAAACTTCATCAATCTGTCGAAAAATTCCTGTCCGTAGGCCTGGCAAGCTTGCCCCAACGCCACAGCAGCGTCGGCACGTACGCTCCAAATTTGATCCGTGAGTTGTTCCGTCCATCTCGTCCAAAGAGTTTCCAACTCCGAACGACATTCCTCTGGGTATGCTCGACAGAAAGTACCACAAGCCAGGCAGGCTTCATCACGGACAGGCCAAGACTCGTCGTGAAAGCACATCAAGAGTGCTTGTAACAAGATGGCCACATGTGGTTGCAATACTGCAGCATGCTGTTCGTCCATTCCAATCTTGACAGCAAGTTCCGCAACTGCTTGGCAGGCTGCTTCTCGGACGACGTGATTGTCGGCATCACACATTTGAACATAATATCGCACAATGGAAGCAATGGACTGTGCCACTACTTCCACACCATTCTCCGGAAAGACCAATTTCCAGGTTTGGTGAGAGTACAATTTGACACCTTGTGCCAAATAAAACCGATTCAAGCACATTCGTGGGACCAGTACGGGGTACAAAAGCTGCAGATTTTCCGTTGGGAAGTGACAAGTTTCTTGCAGGGTACTCCAAAAGACACGATTCAAGACGGAGGCTGCCATTCGAACTTGAGACCAGTTATCAGCCAAACCTGCCTTCAAAATTTTGATGGTGGTGGTTCGCAGTTCGCCGTTTTCCAAGTAGGGCCAGTATTTTGAATCGCTGCCCGCTGCTATCACCAACTGTTCCATGACGGCAATGGCAGCAGCTCGGACATGACGATTGACATGAGTGACGGCCGAGTATTCCAAATTTGACAAAAGCGTTTCCATGTCATTTTCTTGTAATTTTTCAAAGTATGCTGATCCAAGACTAGCAATCCAGCAGGCAACACACTGCCAGTTGGTTTCTAAAGCTCTCCATCCGGTAGTATCATCCAAAGCACCGGTGGAAGACTTGCTGTACTTTTCCGAATTGTCACGTCCTTGCTGGATGTGTTCATTGATGGAGGTAATGATGGTCTGATAAATTTCATTTCGTTCCGTTTCATGAAGTTGCATCATTTCGGGATCCGCCACCCCAGCAGCCGTGAACCCAATGCTCCAAGTGGCATGAGCACCGACTGCTTTGGCCACAAACGTTCGGATTCTTGGTTCATTATGTTCCAAATGCTTCAAAGTGGCATTGTACAAGAGCGTGGCAATTTCAGACACTTGTGTGGTAGTGTACGAACGCGACGTGACAGCAATGTCACTTCCACTAATCGTAGCATCGGGAACACGAGGTCCGTCAATGTAGACGGCTTTGGCCTTGTGTTGTGCCGCACTTGCTTCGATTAGAATATCCGTCGCCAACAACAGACCTACTGCTAATCCCTCCCATCGCTCTTCATCCAATTGAACCAACGAAGTTATGGCGTCTAGATATGCTTGATCCGAAGTTTTGGTCTCCTCGTTGGAGCTGTCCAAAAGAACCTGCGCGGCATGCAAAATATCATCCGGCAAGGCCGGATTACGACGTGGCAAAGATTGCAAGGCACGAGTGGGGCTGGAAAAGTCCATGGTGAATCCTCTTTCTAGTAACTTTTCTACGAAGTATCGAGAGATTGGTTCAAGATGATGTTGTGAGGATTTCTACAGGTTGTGGTTGTGGTTGTTCGTTGCAGATACAACGACTACACTTTCTCTTTCTTCGCACAACAACAAAAAAGATCTTGACAGGGTGCCTCCCGTATCAAGTACTACGTACATGTTGCGTAGAAAGAGAGAGATCAACTGGTTTGGTCGATGGACGGACCGTCACTTCGGTAGCGCGGGAACGAGGATGGCGTGATGACACCACCATTAATCTTTCAACTGGCAAGCTGGCCAGCCATATCCATCCACAAGTAACCCTAACTTTCGGGGCAATGTGATGGGTCACCGATGACCAAAGGCAAGACACCGAGAAAAGAAATCAAACTACGGTAGTCTGCGATCCTTTCTGTCGGTGTAGACTATTTTTATGATACAGTTACAACAACATCAATGGGATGATACTCTGTATTCTGGAGAGCCAGCAGTTCCATTGCCGATACACAACTCCATCGTTACAAACAAGAAGACTCCATCTCCATCATATCGATTGACATCAGCAGAGCTTATTACTGGATTGTATCGTTCTCGTTGTTCCCCATTGTCGCTACAGTTTCTTTTTTTCTTCTGTCTGCTCACAACGAAAAACTCGATCAAAGAACAAGAACCAAAACAGCAACCATAATCTTTCTCACACCAATAGCGTCAAACGATGCCCTACAATGAAAAAACTACCATGAAGCCGGACGGTTCCAAGACCGTCCGGAAAGAACACATTGATCCTACCACGGGAAAATGCTTCAAAATTGAAATCACGGAATATCCGTCACCTCAACCAGATTTTTCTGTCATGAGCCACATCAACAAGAAACCCAAAACAACCGTTATTTATCCCGAAGACACCTCCGAACAAGATACTGGATTCCACAGTACACTCATGCCAGTGATTGGTAAGACAACAGTAGGAAAAACAACTGTCGAGACAGTGGAGACCAAATCGGTGCCCAAACCAACAACGGCACCGATAAACGTAAACGTTCCGTCCATATCCAAAGCTCCCATCAATGAGCAACCGGTTTCGCCCGCCGCTGCAGATAGCAACAATGCAGGACCAAATACCACGGACGCATCGAAACCGCAGGGAGGAGAAATCTTGGCTTCCACCAGTCCCAATACAAAAACGGCAGGAGAGGGTGGATGCTGTTCCGTGTCCTGAAACAAGCAGATAGATTCAAGATAACAGTAGTCTAACATTATATTGCTGTCCATTTTACGTAGTACTCTATAAACCAGAGTTATAATATTATGATAATGTTGCTATGTGCAATTAACAGTAAATAGGAATACACACCGTGTATGATACGTCGTCCTCAGCGCAATGATGAGAAGATAACATTCTTTTTTGCGTTGCTTGCGCGAGCATGCCGTTGCAAATGTGGGTTCGCGTTCTGATTTTTCTTCTTCTTAGTTAGAGAGGCTGTCATGACACCCATCGATAAAAAAATAGAACCGCACCACACACAACACACAACACACTGATAGCTGCGTTCACTGTCAAGTGTTGTCCACGAAACTTTTGAAAACAAGGAACGACAAACACCAATACGGCAGGCAGCCCTTGGGACAAAGCAGAATTCTTCTTGGTCCGATTCGAGACTATTATTCCGGTCTTTGTTGCATCCTCCTATCATTGGCAACATTGTATTACTACTACGAATTTTCCCATTCATCCCCGTCCACAACAAGTATTCGCCGCAATGTCGACAGAACTATTGCATTCTGGTGCCAACGAGCGACGTCACATCATGCTGAAAAAGCTCGGTGGTAAAGACGTGCTTCAGAACGCTACCGACATCTTCTACGATCGACAGCTTGCGGATCCCAAACTGGCGCAATTCTTTCATGGATCCGAAATCACGATCCTCAAGTGGCATCAATTTAATCTCATGGGTACGAAAAACGGTTTGATTTGTGAAGCGAGGCGACATGAAAATTGAGTCAACGTCTGTTAATGGATCATTTCATCAGTCTCATATTTTTCATGACTCTTACGCTGTTTTTTTATTTAGGCATTGCGTTCACGGCTGTTCCCGAAAATTTCGACGTGGAGAAGTTGATTCTGGTCCGCCACCAACATCTGTTTGATCAAGGATTGGACGAAACATATTTTGACCATACCGTGGACATCTTTGTGGGAACATTGAAGGACCTTAACGTAGATCCGGAGCTCATTGCGGAAGCCAAAGCCGTAATCATGCCACTTCGGAAATATTTTGAGGAAGGCGCCGAGTTGGCCCGGCAAAGGCAGAAAAAAGCAATGCAACAACAACAAATGAAACAGGTTGGTCTTGCAGTGATAGTGGCTGCGGTTGCTCTATTCAGTATCAAAAACTTGCGAAATGGAAAGAAATGAGAAAGAAGTATCAGAGCTGATCCAAGCTCCCAAAGAATTCTTGTTCGTAATCCAGTCGAACATGTTTCAGTAGAACATATTCAGCAGAATGATAGAATAATATCGAATCATAACAGTTGTTGATGTTGCAGTCATGCGAGCTGACTTGGACATAGCTGCCGTGGAAGAATCAATCGAAAAATTGCTGTTAACTCAGGTGAAAAGGGTACTAAATAAGATGGCTAAAAGGTCGAAAAATGACTCGACTCAGGTCAGCAACCAATCTTCCTTGAAGCACCTACTACCAATACTTACTGTTATTAGTACCGGTAGTACCGGGTAGAGGTACGTATTGATGATGTGCAGAGTCTTTCTTTGGCAACCATTCTACCTATCATACCCTTCGAAGTCCTACCGGTAGCTACCGGTTGGTACAGTCATTGGCGTTACGGCAGAGTGTTGTTATAAAGGGTCGTACTACCCGTAGTACTACTTACTCCGTACGAGGGTACGTAAGTACGTACGTTCGTTCCCCCGACGCAGCTCTGTCAGTCACGAATTGAATGTTCGGGAATGAATCCAGCAGCGGTATTTACTGTTAATGGATCGGATATCACAGTCAGTCAAGAGTCAAGAGCCTCGATCGACGAGAGCCGCAAATCAAAACTCGCGACAACCGACCGTACGTACATTTGCAGTCACTCTCCTCCTTGGTCCTCCTCTCTAGCCCCTCTCTAGCTGGAGCCATCTACTCCAATACCTCTTATCTTGCAACAAGTGTAATAAATCTAATCCCCAATTTCCATTGTCACCATGGCTGCCGTCAATCCTCGTCCCACTATTCTTCCATCGAGAGGTGTCGCTCGTGTGAAAAGTGTCTTGAGTGGAGATACTCTCATTTTGACTGGCAAAGCTGCATCACCCAATGAGAAAGCTCCAGAAGTCATCTTCACGTTGGAAAATATCAGCGCTCCAAGGTACGGGAAACGACGAATTTTATCAATGCAGTTCACCTTCTTTCACTCACTCACTCACCCACTCACTCCCTACCCTTCTACAAAAAAGATTGGCTTCCAAAGCCAACAACAACGTCGACGAGCCTGGGGCGTTCCCGGCTCGTGAATGGCTGCGTCAAATGGTCGTTGGAAAAATGGTCAACTTCGAAACTCGTAAACAAGGTGCTTTGGCAGGTGATCGTGTCTATGGATTGCTTACCTTTACTCCTCCTGGAGCGACTCCCAATCATAACATCAATCTAGCAGTTGAGGCCGTTCGGAACGGCTATGCTACACCCAAAATGACCCCTCAAACCAATGGCGGTGCAGCGGCAGCTGACGGAGCCGAAGAAGCTGATGGTGGAGAGGATGATGAGTACAAGATGAATCTATGGACAGCCTATGACGAAGCGAAGCGTGGAAAACTTGGAATTCACTCTGGAAGCCCTCTCGTTCGAAAGATTAAAAATGCCGGCGACGATTTTCAAGCTTCGAAATTGGTCGAAACGAGTCAAAAAGGTGGCGGTAAAATCAAGTGCGTTATTGAATACGTCTTTGATGGTAGCCGATGCAGAGTTCAAATTACAGATCCTTCCGCGGAAGACTTGATCTACGGAAGCTTTACTTTGTTGATGGCGGGCATAGCCAGTCCTCGTGTCGGCAATCCGCGTGCAGACCCTCCTATAAAATCAGAGGATTTTGCTGACGAAGCACGAACTTTCTCGGAACAGCGCATTCTACAGCGAGAACTAGAAGTTGTTCTCCTCGGCACCGACAAATCTGGCGTTTGTTGCGTTGGATCGATCCTTCATCCGAAAGGAAATATTGCCGTTGAGCTTTTAAAGAACGGACTGGCGAAAATGTCAGATTGGTCGGTTCGGATGATGGACCCTGCCGATGTTCCAGCTTTGAGGATCGCAGAAAACACAGCCAAAAAGGCAAACCTTGGAGTTTGGCACTCGTACGTCAAACCTTCACTGTCCGGAGCTGCCGAGATCACAGGAACTGTTGTCGAAGTTCTGAGTGGGGACACAATCAGTATTTTACCAGATGGTCAAACGTACGACTCCGACGATAAGCTAATGAAGATCTCACTTGCATCAATTCGTGCACCGAGAGTTGGAAATGAGCGTGCTGGACGCGCTGATGAACCATACTCTCACGAATGCAAAGATCGACTTCGACTTCTCACTGTTGGCAAACAATGCAAGGTTCAAGTACACTATGAGCGTGACATTCCCCTGGGCGACAATTCAGAAAAACGCAAGTTTGGTACCGTTTCCACCAAAAGTAAGGGAGATGTTGGCGAGGTACTGATCACGGAAGGACTTGCCACGACCCAGTTCCACAAAGATGGAGAGGAGACATCTCCGAGATACGATGAGTTGCGAGCTGCTGAAGCCATTGCCAAGGCATCCAAAAAGGGTATGCACTCCGAGAAACAGTACAAATCTCCTTCAATCAACGATCTTTCGGATCCAAAGAAAATCAAAACGTTTTCTGAGTCGTTGATCCGAGCGGGAAAACTCAAGGCTGTCGTGGAATACTGCTTCAATGGCTCTCGCTTCAAACTGTTGATTCCATCCGAGAATTGCTACATCATGTTTGCTCCAGATGCAATACGATCGCCTCAACCTTCGCCTCCTGCCACTAGTACGCGACAGACAAGACCTGCGGAGCCATTTGGTGATGCTTCTAAGAATCATGCTCGCCTCACGTTGCTTCAGAGAAATGTTGAAATCGACTGTACTGGAGTAACGAAGAGTGGCGTTGTAACCGGCTCTTTGTTTGTTGGTCAAGCTGGTCAGCGAAAGGATTATCGCGTCGAGCTAGTCGGAGCTGGACTCGCAACAGTAGATCAACGAAAAATCGACTACGGTGAAGCTCCAAAGCAGCTTGTTGATGCTCAAATGGCTGCCCAAAATGCTAAAATTGGAGTATGGTCGATTGAAACTGTCGCTACCGAGAATCCTACATCCAAGGGTGTGGAACAATCCAAAGATGAGCCGAAAACGATCCGCATCAGTGAGATTCGTAGTGGAACTCATTTCTTCTATAACCTGGTCGGTGATGAAGGTGCAAAAATCATTGACGACTGCATGAAAACATTCACCATAAACAATGGAACTGATGGCGCTCCGTGTGATATCAAAGTAAACAAGGTCGTTGCTGCACTGTTTGATGACGGATCCGGTAAGAGCTGGTACAGAGCGAAGATATTGGAAAAGCAAGAAGGTGGAACCAAGGCAGTTGTTTTGTTTTTGGATCATGGTAATGTGGCTACCGTGCCTGTTGCAACCCATCTTCGTCCCTTAGACGAAAGCTTGGGTACAGACAAAATCCCTCCCGTGGCGATTGAGGCAACCCTTTGCTTGACATTGGCACGTCCCCTATCTGATGAGTACGGCCATGATGCCGCTCGCATGTTCCAATCAACTTGCTGGGGCAAAGATTTGTCTGCTCGCACTTTCGGCAAGGATGAGAGTGGCAAGGTGAATGTTGTCATCGCCACAGATTCCGATGAATCAATCAACGAAATGCTTGTATCTTCTGGCTTGGCCCGAGTTGCCCCACCTAAAGCTGCCAAAATTTTGGCGGGCCGAATGGCAGATGGTTCGTCTGTACTCAAGTTGGCTGCAGACTTGAACGTAGCTCAAGAAACTGCCCGCAAAACTCGTGCTGGCATGTGGCGATATGGCGATATTGGAGATGATGACGAGGATATCTGAAGAGGAGCCAAATCGTTTTCATGGCACATAGCACCGACAAACTAACAGCTAGAGATGTTTGAATTAGTGATTATTTTCAATTTCTCGAACAACGTTTAAAAACCTGGAAGTCGTAACTGATCGCAATATCTCCAAAGAATTTGGGGGGAAATTAAACTGTCCACCTCATGAACGAACGATCCTTCGACGTTGAACGATTGGACGATCTTAGCCGATGGCCCGATGACAATGTCACCATCTTCCGTGGCTCCTAAACCCAAAAATCCTCCCGATTTGCTGCGGCCTACGGGTACCTCGCCACTCAGGGTTTTGATTCCAGCAATGAGAGTATCTGCAATAGTGTAAACAAGGCAGATATACATCAGTCACGAACATTTGACCATAATAAACAATCAAGATTCCAACAGTTCTTGTTGACTTACTTGGTTTGCTTCCATCCTTTGGTCGTCCTTTGGTCCAATCTTCGGTACGAAGCTCAATAGCAGAAATTGGCTCTGGCATGATGTGATACGATCCCATCTTTTCCTTGATCTCATCGTTTCGTGGATCCTCCAGCTGTCTTAATTTCTTTTCGCCAAGCGCTGCAAAGGCGTCGTCGTTGGGAACAAAGACAGTTACAGGTCCTTTCTTAATGGCCTTCATCATCTCCTCGTTAATGAGCTTATAGAAACTCTTGTATTTCTTTTCCAGAAAGGCATCCAGTTTTGATCGATCTTCCGCTTCTCCTTCCTTCGATTTGCTTTCTACTTGCTCCTCGGGTGTCGCGTAAAGTTTGGAGACGCCTGGAGCACTTTTTTGGGAAAGCTGTGGTTTCATGTGCTTGAGGCTCAGCCGTCTGTTGCTGACATTGGTGCATCCACTCAAAGCCTCGGCAATATAAAAAAGCTGGCAAGCAAAAAAAAGAGAAGCGACCTGCCTTTTCATGGTTGTCGATTGTGGATCAAGTAGAACGACTCAGATGTTTCTGGGATTGAGATGACACTGTTTGTGCTTTATTGATATGATCTTTCTCTTGATACAAAGGAGCGGTCTCAATGGCGGTTCTGCTGCTGACACACAGAGCTCTGACAACAATACTTTGATGATGATGTTTCGATCGATTCAGCAAACGAAGAGTTTCGCCGAGTCTGTGACAATAAATAATGATTGATGAACTGTGATAATAACTGTTAAGGCCAATCCTTATGTTCCACCAAAAAAAACACGCGCATGAGTTGCGCAACTCTGGGACGTTTTTGCGCAAAAAATCATCCCTTATGTACTCACATGAGTTAACTCTCGCGCGTTCATCAAAATAGAGTCCTTATGTACTGAAGTTGAGTTGAATTACTGGAGTTGATCTTGGTTGATGTTGGTCCGTCCACATCGCCGACGACTGATGGCACAATGATAATGAAGGCCTGATTGATCGATCCCTTGCGTTTCCCTTCCTTGCAAGCAACATGTCCTGCCTAGCAGTAGACGAGAATGAATTTTTACAGTTGTTGATTGCGTTTGATGAAATGTCGTCTTCCTCTTCAGACGAGGAGGAGCAAAAAGAAAGACCAAGGAAGCGCCCCTTTAAACACCGAAAAAGCAAAGGTGTTGTTATGTTCAGAGATGACAATGGTGAATTGAAAGTCCTCCCTCCAACAATGTCCCTCTGGTACAACATGTATTGTCAGACGGGATGTCAAGAGAGGATGTCAGGCTTTCACTCCAAATTCAGGCGTCGATTTCGACTACCATATGATCAATATAGAGAATTGGTGGAAATGTGTACCGCTGACTCCATGAAGGAGGACGGAACCAGTCTATTCAAGCGTTGGCGTCCAGGAAAGAAAGCCGCTTTGACTGGAAAACCTGCAGCTCCTTTGGAATTATTGGTATTGACAACATTGAGGTATCTAGGCAGAGGTTGGACGTTTGATGACTTGGAGGAGTGTACAGCTATCAGTGAAGAGGTTATCAGAGTTTTCTTCCACCAGTTCATCAAATTTGGGTCCACAACTCTGTACAACAAGTACGTTGGTCCACCATTGACTGTCGAAGATGCCATTGACTTGTGTATACGAGAGTATGAAGCAGCTGGCTTTCCTGGATGCGTTGGATCCATGGATGCTTCCCATGTTGAGCACCAAAGGATCAGCTTTAAGCATAGACAGGCTCATTTGTCTTTCAAGTTGCCATTTACTTCGAGGACTTACAACATCGTTACAAGCCATCGACGAAAGATCTTTTCTACGACCGATGGTTATCCCGCAAGATGGAATGACAAAACCTTGGTTCGGTATGACGACATGGCATCCACGCTGCATGACGGGACAAATCCACTTTGCAATTTAATATTTGAGCTATACGCTTACGACGAGAACAACCTAATCATAAAAGAAAGGTACAAAGGAGGGTGGTTGATTGTCGACAATGGTACTTGAATTGGGGAGTGACTATCCCACCAATGAAAGACACAGATACCAGGGCACAGTATCGATTCTCGAAGTGGTTGGAGTCAATGCGGAAGGACGTTGAGTGTACCTTCGGGATATTGAAAGGCCGATGGAGGGTGCTAAAATCTGGGATTTCTGTCGATGCATTATCACAGCAGTGTTTAATTTTTTGTACAGCTTCAAATCAAAAGAGTTCCGTTCATCATGGACCGTTCTTTGAAATACATGGTCACTTACGACTGGTAGTAACTTCTTCTTTTAAATTTTTTAAAAAAATGAAAAGGGCAATCCCCATGAAGCAAGAAACTTGGCCGACATATTTTTCAAGCAGAAAACTTTCCCACAGAACAAAAAAGCGATCGGCGAGATGCAGAAAGATTTTGGGAGGGAGCTCCATGGCCGTGAAAGTTTTTGCTTGTGAAACCTTCCGCAATAGGAAAAATATCAAATAATAGTGCCAAAATGTAATCCAATAAACTATCGGAAGGAGTCTTACTACAAGAAAGAAGATGGCATCAACTGCAGAGCCTGCCAAGGAACTCTTTGACCCGAAACAGTAAAAAACAAGCAGCGATACTGCTTGATGCCCGAATCGACTTATAGAATACGGCATATTTTATGGTGATGTTGAGTATCGTCACTGGATCTACTTTTCCTCTATTATGGCCAACGTGTTATAATATATATGTGGTTTACGCTGCTACGGCAACCATTGCAGGTCGAATGAGAGTCTCTTCCATGATAAATCCCTTTTGAAACTCTTGACAACAAATCCCTTCTTCGTATTCGGTTCCGTGCACGCAGCTATGCTGGAAGAGCCGTTGACGAAGAGGATTACTTCCAAGGTTCTCTCGTTCGAGATGAGGATGGCGCAATTATTGTGAGACATATGAACATGACAGATTTTAGACAAAGACTTATCACCCACTTTGATATTGCATTCAAGAAGAAGGAAATTATCTGGCCCAAAGCTAGGTTACAAATGGACGAACCATACGCCAATGTGCAGCCTTGACACTAAGACCAATCAAACACTTTGATATTGCATTCAAGACGTAATTTATTTGGGCCGTCGGTTGACGTTAGTCATCATTGTATGTAAGCTGTGCTGTTTCCGATTCGTCATCAAGAAAAATCACTTCATTTGAGAGGTCATTAGTTGGGGAGGCCGACAATTCTCCAGAATCTCTCTTCCTTCCGCTCGTTGTTTCGTTCTTTGGGTTAATTGCCTCAATTTCTGCAAGCATTTGATCATCCAGATCCTTGTACTGGTCAGTTAACTCCTCCAATTCAGTCTCGCAGTCCATGTAGACCTTGTATGGAACGTACGTAGCGTAGTAGTGTTCGTGGTCATCGAAGCACTCAGGCTTTTGAAACACAAGCTTCTCCATCGAGTTCTTTCGGTTGCTTATCAACGCAACCCGCTTGTCCAACGAAACTTTCATCGCATTGTATTTGCTGACGATGCTGGTTGTAGTCATGGCAGTGCTAATCTCCTGTCTTAGGGCAAAAGTTTTTAACTTCAGAGATTCTTGTCCACCAATTCCGCTACCGCTTCCATCCAACATGCTTGTTTCCCTCTTCTGATCTTCCACTTTGGCAGCTGCCTTTCTCATAGATTTTCTACCGGCTGCGCTTGCACCACCTTTCTTGCGTGTGCAAGAATCAGAAGTCGCGAAGCTGTCAGCTTTGTATTCTTCCAAGCCATCTTTGGGAATGTGTCCCCA
This sequence comes from Nitzschia inconspicua, assembly GCA_019154785.2. NCBI lineage: Eukaryota > Bacillariophyta > Bacillariophyceae > Bacillariales > Bacillariaceae > Nitzschia > Nitzschia inconspicua. Next base: position 3,718,622 of record JAGRRH010000007.1, on the reverse strand, counting down.
CAAAGCCCAGGCCATATAGCCAGGAAAGATCCAAGAACTGTTCCAATCCTTGATCGCAGCCTCCTCCTCATCTGTTGTGAGTTCCACAGTCAAATCTTCTGTGCTTTCTTTTTCTTCATCCTTCTCTTCGACATCTGGGGGAGCAGAGAGGATGTCGTCATCTTCTACATCACCCACACCATCAGCACTGTTTTGCTCCTGCATTCCAGATGTTTCCTCACGAGGAGGACACGATTTAGTTTTGCTGCCGGATTGCTGCGACTCCTTCCACATCTTGTACCTGCAGAACTTCAAGTAATCTTCCCATTGCTCTCCAGACACCTTAGTATTTGGGTCGCTATACTTGGACGATTTCTTGCAGTACGCAAGTACCTTTCTTCCAGCGGCTTGCACACGGAGGCCTTTCGCCCAAATTGTTCGTCCGGTAATAACGCTCTTATCTGTTGTAAGTTTGGCTGTCAGCGTTGTCAAGTTGATACCTTTGACAGCAGGATTTGGGTCAGAAACAATCCTTTTATCATGCCTCAAATGATAAATGGGATCGAGAACTTTTTCGCTCCTCTGGGTCACACGGTTCATCTCGTCATGATAAATACCCTGAAACATTTCGATCCCGTTCATGAATTTTTCAGCCAGACCATGACTATCTTCTCCACTACCATGATACTTCTGAAAAGCTAATTCCTGCAACTGCGCTTGGCTGTAACTATCGCCAAGGCCTTGGACAGCATCATATGCCCTGAAGCAAATGGAATCTTGGAATTCCTTCATGATGAACCAACCGGCTTCAAATTCAACTTTTCCACCCGTAGGAGAGGTGGCTTTCCCGACTTTCTTCTTAGACATGTTCGCAGGGCCAAACAAGGAAGAAATGGAAGAAAAAGAAACCAAAGGTCCTTTGGCAACTCCGGTAGCATGAAGGAAGGAGACCAGCGATCGATCGAGCGATGGACAATGTTGTGGTGGTTGTTGCTTGTTGCATTATTTATTCGATGTATTATACTACCTTTAGTAATTGTGTGGAAATATCGACCCTAACCCTAAGTTGTGCAACTCATGCAAAACTCCATTCGGAACTGCACGAGTTGGGGTCCCTCCAGGTAGAGATCCGATGGAAGGCCAGACAAAAGCAGGAGTTGAACAACTCATGTCGCGTACATAAGGAACTTAAAACATCCGAATTTTGCATGAGTTGCACAACTCATGCGCGTTTATTTTGTGTACATAAGGATTGGCCTAAACGACGACAACCGAGCAGCACGAAAGTTGGAAGTTGGTTGTGGGAAGTGGGAACCAGGCCTCCCTATTTTCGGTGGCCACCGCAAATAACGAAAATAGGTATTTTCGGTGCATTTTCGAACCTCAAATTCGGTGCACATTCGGTGCACGCTATAAAATGCCTTAAACGTCAATGTTTTGTCTATCTTCTACTAGTAGTTTTATTCCATTAGGTGTCTGAGCTTCTTATACTGCTTGCAATGCAGTATTGATTCGAGGGAGAAGTCACTTAGGCTTTGCGAGTTGGGATCCTTCGTCCAATTGATCAAGGAGAAATCGGACTCAACACTGCTTGTACTTGGCATAATGCTTGCAATGGCCCCACAAAACATTCTCTTCAAACTCACTTCCAAGTTGACTCCAACACTTTTCAAACGATTGAACAGCACAAGATGCTTGGGCATCAAGCAGCATTTGTGAAAATCCACTTTGCTCCTTAAATGCTAGACGCAACTTACGAAACTGCTCATCAATGTTTTCCACCTCTGCCTCTGAAAATTTGTGCCCAAGTCGGATTCTTTGATCTTCCAAACAAGACACAAAGTCTCTTGAAAGTACTCCACACAATTCAAGGGGCAGCACAGGAGGTAAGTGATCTCCTGAGTTGTTACGATTGTCACGCTCAGCGCACACCTTACATACTCCACTGACCAATTGCAGCGAGAAATTTGCAATTGTTGATATAATGCAGTCATGTGCCTCCTTATCTGCATCACTGCTGCTTGATCCTAACCCAGATGTCGTTGAATATCTCCTTTCAGATATTGCAAATTGATGGCACATACAGTTCGGCAATGCTGTGCTACTTCAACATCCGAAACTGACCCCAAAACACCCATTCCAGTTTCTTCCTTGACAGATTGGTACAACTTGCTTGCCTGCCGAAATGACACACCAATAGCCACAAAATTGGCAACCATATTCAACTTGAGGACAGACTTGACTTCAATAACAAAAGTGTTATCCTCATCATTGCAAACAAATGTTTTGAACGCGTTCTTTTTTGCCACGTGAAGCCTGTTAACTTGTTCTCCTTCCTCTTCCGGATCGTCAAAAAGCAGCCCAAAGATTAGAGTCTCAATGATGTCGGCATCAATTGTGAATTGAAGTTGTTGCTTTGCATTGATGCGAGCCTTCATACTCCCTTCCGGCTGGACAAAAGATCGCATGTTGACAACTGCAGCAGATTCTTTCTCCACAAAGAATTTTTGCTTTTCTTCTGCTGGCATGCTCGTGTACTCATCCCATTTCACCGGATGTTGCTGCTTCAAGTGACGACTGAAATTGTCGGATCGCCATGGGTAGCTGAAGTACTTGGCATTCATAGTCCTTTTCCGCTTTCGTTCGGCATCTTCATCTTCACGGTTGTCACCTCACTTGTAGATGGATCCCTTGTTGATACTTCAAGGCCGTATTTCACTATCCATTCAAAGTTGAATTTCTTGGCTTTACCTTTGCGTTTTGATTCCGCCATTGTTCAATGTGCTGTAAAGGGTAACAAGTAACAAGTAACAAGTACTGTCGTAAACAAGGTAGCAGTACCTAATTATCTCTTGTGTCAAGGAGTGGTTCTATGGTACGTTCTACAGTAGTGTTTCTGGCTACAAAACACAGTAATTTGGTTGGTTTTGATACAGTTTCGTCTGGCCTTTGTACGTGAGACTTCAATCAGCACCGAAAATAAGCGATTTTCCCAAAAACTTAAATTCGGTGTTTGCACCGAAAACAAGCTCGAACACCGAAAATAGGGAGGCCTGGTGGGAACTCACCACTCACCAAACTTGATGACGTGTTCTAAGTCTTGGAAAGACTGAATTCTTTCCTCGACTGCTCGACTACTCGTATGTACGTCGTACTCCGGAGTACGTCGTCCTCAGAGTAGACTACCTAAACATGGAGCATCGTATCATAGTCTCCATGTATGATACCTACCGGTGCCGGCTACCGGTAGTACAGTACTGCTGGTATTACCGGTATTTACGTATTTACAGTTATTATGGCTACGCCAACAATTACCTACCGGTACGTACCTAATAGCTACCTACCGCCTGCCGGTAGGTACCCTACTCCTCTACTACCACTACCGGTACTACTGTGTAATTTTTTCAATGTTTTGCAGTACTGGTAGGTAGAAGTGCTTTGTACTACTACTCTAGCTAGAGCTCTAGAGAGTAGAAAGAATGAAAGTGAACACATTTGAAAGCCTTGTCATCCTCATACTGCTGTACTACCTACCTACCTAGTTGTACGACGTAGTGGTGTTCAATGGATTCTTTGTTAGTGCTAGTTGCCAGTGACATTGGTGATTCTTAATGTGTTCACCACAGCAGTCTTTCTACTGTAAAAGATTGATTCAGCGCTGGAGTTGGTGCACGATGTCAGCATTTGAAGATCAAAAGCTAGGATAGTGATAAAAGAGGGGACTCAAGCTGTGTAAATAGGCCCTACCCCAACAAATTTCTTGGAAAGTCCAACCAGCTTTGTATCAAGTCGCTCTACTAGAGGTTGTCTGATTGATTCCATACCAACAGTTATGTGCAAGTTTCACCTTGCACTACAGGGAAGGTATACCCCAGAGATTGTAAATGTTGTAAGCTGCCTACGTGCTCTTATCGAACATCTCACGGAGTAGAATTTTCAAGAAACTTCCTCTACATTCAATGGGCAAGTCTATCAATTGGAAAATATCAACCCATTTTCTACAGTTAGAGCGTTTATTCACTGTCAATGAAGATGCTATTGTGGCCAAAGCGCGCCAAAAATACAGTATTTAGCGATCGTTGATGGTAACTTGGGCCTCGACACCAGGTTCAATAGGGATGCTAGTCACTTGCTTGACAACATCAGAGGGAGCGTGAAGATCGATCAAACGCTTGTGAATTCGCATTTCGAAACGATCCCAGGTGTTGGTACCCTCACCACTAGGAGCCTTACGGGTGGTAATTCGCAACTTCTTGGTCGGAAGACGGACGGGGCCACTGACATGGAGCTTCTTATCCAACGAGGCCTTCTTCAGGTCGGCGCACACCTTCTCGAGGTTGTGCACATTGCGACTGGTCAATGTGATGCGGATTTTGTGAACCACTTCGTCCGTTGGGGCGGCACCAGCTTCTTTCTTGGGTGGAAAAGACATGATGAAACGAGGATACTTCCGACTGGAATCAGAATGGGTCGACACCAAGAAAACTGTTGTTAGAGAATCGTCAAGAGATAGAATCGAAAGCCCAAACAGTTCGCCGGGCTGCAGCCAGATTTGCATCTCTCCCGTAACTTAAATTGCATCACAAATCGTCACGTACCTAGAGCAAAGTGAGAAGCTTTGTCAATGCTATCGAGTCAGCTTGGTACTACAATATTGGGCCGTGCAAGTGGTCGGTCCAACAAAGGAGATGATGTTTTGTTTTTGCGGGAGAAACAGCAGCGACGCATCGACACTTGTTTTATCTTCTTTACCGCAGTTACTATTATTTTTGATTTGAGGGACTACAGTTTAATTAATAGCCCCTCTTTCTTGAAATTCCCCATTTTTCAAATTCGTCACCTTCTCATTACGAAAGTATGATGCATTGTGTGCGTACTAGAGTACGGTACGACAGTAGGTATGGACCGGTAGATGATGTAATGGTGTACCTATTGTACGACTACAGTTATTATACTGTTAGTAAAAGAAAAACATACACAAGAGACAGATTTGAAGATGATATGAAAGAAAGTAATAGCTCGATACTACGACGGAGTGTATATGGATTTTTCATCGTGCCCTTGGGTGTTGGCTGAGCTTTCTCCCAATGTGTATCTGAAATGGATCGTTATAATTTGCCGGAGATCCCGAGGATTTCGAAACTGTGGTCTATTCTCGGTGAATTTCTTCGTTTTTACAGACATGAGTTGACAACCGTTTTAGGGTTGCTGGTCATATGCATTGTTTCTTCTCCATGGTTCTGCAGTATAATTCTACCTGTCGTTCTTGGTCAGTACGAAAACAAACACCATCCTTCCGCCATTTCATCTTGCAAGAATCCAAAATGCGTTCGCTGCCAACGGTATCGTCAAGTGCAGCAACGGGCTCGGATGAGATTGACATGGATCCTGCATGATTTGAAAGCACGAGACCCCACCAGCGTGGCAACACTGCATCCTCGGGTACCTGACGCTGTGAGGTGTAATCACACGAGTAAGACAATTTCATGGCAAAAACCGACCGTGTTTATGGTCCATGGTTTGCCTTCCAAAGAAATCGTCACCTCACTACATAAAGACACATGTCAATATCTACGAGAACAATCCACTCGAGAGTTGGTGATGTCAGCGTTACAAAGCACCGCAACTCCATATTGGACTGTGAACGACTCTCCTGAAGGTCATTGGGAGGTACTCCATCTACTTAATCAAGGAACCTGGAACAAAGTACTGTTTGCGGAAGGGCAAAACGGCAGCAGCGCTTGGAATGACGTCCTCTCGCTGGTTCGAAATATTCCTGGATTGATGAACGAATGTTTGTTCGGGAACGTAATGATATCTAAGATACATTCTGGAACAACTATCGAGCCTCATTGTGGACCTACGAATGTTCGGCATCGACTTCAGTTTTTGTTAGAGATGGCTTCCGAAGACAAGCTAAAGATGTCAATGTTGATCGGGCGTGACAAACAAGTATTTTGGAATTCTGTGGACAATATTTTTGTTTTTGACGATTCCTATGTTCATTCTGTCACTTATCCTCAAACGAAAAATGGTGCAGAAAGACATGAGGATCACGCTTTGACTAGGACAAGAACTGTTTTGATTGTTGACTTGTGGAACCCTTATCTGTCGTCAATGGAACGATTGCTGTTACAACAGCTCTACCCTCGTTTCGCTACTCAAGACGCCGTGAAAAGTTCATGAACATGCATTCGCACTTAAAGAATGTTTGTCCCTTTTTGACAAGTATTACCTAATCGCAACTTGATCATAAATACAAGCTGGCACAATTCATGTACTGAAATTATGAACAGCCTTGAGATCAACTCTGCCTACTTTGGCAGCGAATCGAAGGCTTGTTAGAGTTTCCTGTTGAAATAGGAGGAAGTATGAGAGATTTGAGCATGGGACGAATCAGTAAGTTGCTGAAGACGTTCACTTACATGAAAATGGTCCTGCAAAGGACTGCAGCAAACAATGCAAAGTGTTTTTGAATTTCCTTCCAAACTATTCTGAAGGAGTGATGTAAGCTTGGAATCTCGGAAAGGCACATTTTTTTCTCCAGCTTGGAGCTTCTCGATGACATTCGACAATGTGCTTAACGATAAATTGATGTGCTGTGCTTCCTTTAGAATAGATCCTGTTGCCCCACTTTTCGACACTCGTTCCGATCCAGCCAAATCGCAAACATTCAGTTTACCGACTTGGTTTGAGGAGCCATCCTTAGAAGTGACACTGTATTCGATAGAAAACACCAAATGACTTCTCGAACTGGTTGCATTTGAATTTGTTGCTTTCACGCATCTGCGCTTTTCTGCGGTCTTGAGGATCTTGAAGACCTCAGCTTCCGTCTTCACGGCTTGGCGGATTGATCCTACAGCTTCACCACCAACAACTTTTAAGGAAGCTCCTAACTCATCAGTACTGGCATGAGAGGCAAGGAGATCCCGGACATTTTCATTGTAGATCTCCAGCATTTCGATCTTCATCGAAACCCACTTCTGACCCTGTGACAACTCTTCTATTTCTCGCTTTGAATCAAACAGTTTTCGAATGGAACGGGGAATAATTCCTTTTTCTCCAGGGGTTTCGCTGCCAGTACCGAGCATTGTGTAAGTCTTGCCACTTCCGGTCTGACCATATGCAAATACAGTGACGTTGAAGCCGTCCACAGTGCTCTGCACCAACGGTTCCGTTGCTTCCCAAATATCATCCTGTGAATTGCTTGGAGCGAAAACCTGATCGAAACCAAAAGTCCACTTTTTTTGACGCTGCGAGAGACCTCCACGATCTTTCAGTGGTTCTTGAATCGAAACCAAGTTCTTCGTTGGATCATCACAACCATACTTTGAAGACTTGGATCCTTGTTGCCCTCCGTTGTTACCCGAAAACTTGAAAATTACATCATTAGTAGTAACTTTTTCAATACTTTGTTTCGTGGGAGCCAAGTTTTGCTCCACTTGAAGAATTGGTCGCACCCGCACAAAAGTTCTGATACTTCCGATAAGAACCATCAGACGAGCATGCATCTCCTTTCGGATACGGTCACTTTCTCGGAGCCTGTCAAAGAGTTCAGCCTCCCTTTGATCGGAGGTGCCGAGTCGGAGCATTGCATCATCACGGTCGGCTTGAGACTTCTTAAGTTGTTCCTCCAACTCATTTAGACGCTTTTGTAGGTACTCATTCTGCTCGTTGACTGCTCGCAGAGCAACTGATTTTTCACTCTCGATCTCCGAATCTGCATTAATTTGACTCAAAGCAGATGCCAGACGAGTCCTAAGTTGTTCTTTCTCGTCGTTGGCAGCATTCAATTGATCGGTGACGTCTCTCAGATCTTGCGATTTTTGAGCGGCAATCGATTGTTGTTCTTCAAGATGCTGCTTGATCTTTGCTATAGAAGACTCCAACTTGTTGATGATCATATCTTTCTTTTGACTTGCTTCACGTTCTTCTCGGTACATCTTTTGATCATTTTCGATTTGGGACATGAAGTATTTCTGGTTTTCTTCCAATTTTAGAGATAGCTTTTCCTTCTCGGCCGTGATGTCTTCGACAATCTTCGCGTATTCTTTGATCTTTCGAGCTGATTCTTCCAGCTTCTCCTCATACTCCTGCAATTTTTCAAGTGCTTCTTTCAGCTGTTCCTCACTTTCAGGAAGTAGTTCGTTCTCGAGAACATCAATCTTTTCTTGACTCTCTTCCAACGCTTGTTCCAGCTCGTTTCTCAAACATTTGAGCTGGTCAAGCTCTGCTTGTAAATTTTGTTTCTCTGCAAAAATGTCTTGTTGCTGCTCTGCAAACTCTTTCTCAACTTTCTTGAGCTCTGAACATAACTCGCCATTTCTTTCCTCCAACTTTTTCTTGGCTTCAGTTAAATCATTTATCTCCTTCTTTTTTGCTTCGAGCACAAAATTGTCCGGGTCACGAGGTTGTTCTGAAAGTCGACGGGCCAGGCTTGTGAATTTCTTGTCCAAACCTTGGAGCGCAGTCATTACCTTGGCGGAGTCTTGTTGATTGGAGCGGGATCCGTTCGAAGTCCCAATTTTAGTTTTGCCGGTTTGTGAGACACTTTCATTGTCTGACTCGTCTTCCATAGAAACGGAAGAAAATGATTGATCGGCAGTAGCTGGTGGAGCTTGGGGTTCCTTCTTTGGCTCCTGCGTTGAACCATCTGGTGCTTCCGCTTCATCGAGCTTTTCTTCCTTGGAGTCTTCCTCCTGTGGCGCGTCTGGAGGCAAGGGGTTGAGGTTCTCAAAGTCTTTGGAAAAAACCAAAAGCTGCCCATTCTTTCGATTGTTGGCAATTCGTTCATTGCTGAAAAGAAGATCAAATAATACGAGAGTGAGTATACGGCATGGTGTCCTACAGTTCGTTCAGATGTCATTTCTCATGACGTACCGTTCTTTCTTCATTCGTTCTTGTTCCACCTTTTCGCGCTGGGCATTAACAACTTGATTGGGGGGAGAGAATACCATTAAGCCATCTCTGTTTGGCATATTCGTGGTTTCAAAGTCCAAAGCTCGGCCTGTCTTCCGTTTCTTGGCTGAACGGGTTTCTCTCGGAGAATGAATTCCACCCCGTTCCTGTGCAACCTTCCAATATGGGGTTGGTGAGAGGACCACTGCATCATTTTTCTCTGTACCGTTTTCTTTATTTTTCCCAATTGGTCGACTCTCTTTGGCTGTAGACGCTTTAGGGACAGTGGGTTTGACGGTGACTTTACCTGTGGGAACAGATGGTCTCGATTGTTGCAGCGGTTGATGTCGCTTGTTACTTCCTCCAAGCGACGATATGCTGCGACGTTTCTTCAACAAAATTTGTTGTCCCCTTTCCTTTTTATTGTCTTGAGGCAACTTGGCAAAGGATCCCACAGATGCCCCATCACCACCAGTCGAGAGATGTCTCGAAAGAGGCTGATTTTCCTTGCAGAACTCCTCGAACGCCTCTTGGCTGCTGTTGGATAGCCGTCTCGACTTGGGCATGGTGCTGATAAGAGTAAAGTATTCGAACTTCTTCACTGCTTTTACTACTAATGTGATCTGTTGTTTTTAATGTTGAGTATACGTCGTAGATATTATTATAGATTAAGAGTGAAATACGAAGCGTGTAAAAGGTAGTAGCAGGTGAAAGATAAAAGAAAGGTTTGGGTGGAAGATGTCGTTAGAAGCAAAAAGTAGCCCAACAAAGAACGTTACACCGGAAGACCGCTACGTTGCACGTAGAGTGTAATACGGTAATAAAAAATGTGAATCATTCTGACGCGAAACGGTCATGTGAAGTCGAAGAAAAAATCATCCGGTTAAAATTTTGAAATGCGCCTGCCGCTTTCAGTTTCTACGTACGAGTTCAATACCGGTAGGTTCCGTAGTCTACCGGTACCGTACTTACAGTTACCTCAAATACGATACCGTAAGTTACGACGTTACGACACACAGTTACCGTAGTAGTGGACGTAGTGGACTACGGGGTAGTCTTTGCATACCGTAGGTAGGTACCAGTACCAGGTACCGTAGTCATGTTTCATGATGATGACGGTTGCAGATTGAAGATTTGAAAGTGCTACCAATCAGTCATACTCGAAGTACGACGTACACAACGTACAACCGGGCCGCACAAAAACACTCCCAATGAAGCCGCACCAACCTTTTGCCAAACACTACCATTGTATTATCGTGGTATCCAGTGTACTGACCTTCTATTTGAAAGGAAATGTGGCATTCTTTCCGCCGAGAACACAACGATGTCTTCTTCTTCAAAAATGCAGAACTGGCATGACGAAAGATAATCTTCCGAGTATCAAGGAACCCTCCACAACCAAAACGGGTCTTAAATACCACTATTTCCGCTCAACGTTGACGGTTGATTCCTTGGAGCGATGTTCCAACCCCGCTGTACTGTTTTGCAATGGGTTCCGGTCCTCCATGACTGGAACCAAAGCCATTTTTTTGGAAGAGCACTGCAAGTCCAAAGACCTTTCCTATTGTCGGTTTGATTATCGTGGCCACGGACTTTCGAGCCCTGAAACATTCTTGGAAATGACCTTGTCAGATTGGATCTGCGATGCAGAAACGATTCTTCTAGATGTATTGCTGAAAGACCACAGCCAGGTGATGCTGGTAGGATCCTCCATGGGAGCTTGGATTGCCACTCACTTGGCCCTGAGATATCCAGACAAGATAGCAGGTATTGTTGGGATTGCTCCAGCAGTTGACTTTACGCAAAAAGTTCTCTACGAAAAGGCCACGGACGAGCAGAAAAATGATTGGCTATCCAAAGGAATTGCTTACTTTCCATCAAAGTACGAGTCGAATCCATATCCTATCACTTGGCGATTCATCCAAGATGGCAAAGAAAAATGGCAGCTTCTAGACAATGCTACATTGTCGAACAAAATTCCAAATGGATGCCCTGTTCATTTATTGCACGGACAGTGCGACATTGACATTCCATGGATGACTTCGCTGGAATTGGCGGAACGTTTATCCACCAGCAACGTCATGCTTACTCTCATCAAAGATGGCGACCACCGACTGTCGCGACCGCAAGACATGCAACAAATGTCGGCTGCACTTGATGGTCTTCTACAACGTATCAAAACATCATGAAAGGGGGCATTCTCTACTTGATGATGATTTGAACTCGAAAATCGTTGTCGCTCTCGTGCATTTTTCGCTCATGTTACAATGGTTAGAATCTGTACGTTCCAACAGTTCAAGACCTATAAACAATTGTGACGACAGCCATCTTGATTTTTTTCTTCGGAGAACACAAACATCCACGGCCACCAGCATGGACATCACACAATTCAATTGTGCTTCACACTCTGCATATTGTTGCTGCTGATGCAGAAGCGCTGCCACAATTTCACTGCTACTTCTACGTCAACATCATGGACCATGAGGAACAACAATTTCGGGATTCCGTCTGTGATATGTGCAGTAGAAGGACTAACTGTAAGATCGAACGATCACTTACTGTTAAAACGCTGCCACTCACAAAAGTGATCATCGTTTGTCCACAACTACCGTATTCGTACCACTCACATGCATGTCACAGTCAATCGAAAAATCATCCGGGCAGAAAAGAGGGGCACCGGCACAATGGGAATGGTCATTTTAATGACGTGTCATACACCTACTGCAGTCGTGCAGTCGTAGTTTGCATCGTCTCCTATCATATTTTTGTACCGTAGTAGAATTCAATATATATATTTAAGATTGTGGCATAACAAAAAAAAAGTAATAATGTCTATTACACACAGTAAAAACTCAAAAGAAGAGATTCCAGAAATTGTGTGGCAGGAGAGCGTCACTATCAATTAGGACCTCTTGGAGAACACCCAACTACTCGGAGGACGACGCCCAGTTGCTATCCGTAAACTCACAGTCAATCCACACCTCAGGATACGAAACAACGCAGACGGAGGAAGAACGTGCATAAAATCAACTGTAAAGTCAAGAGAGGGCGAAATCTCTGAACAAACAGACATTCCAACACTCTAACAAAAATCCAGAAGTAAGAATTTCCTCTCACAAACAATACTACTGACAGTGAAACCCGAGAAACGAAGAATCATTCACAACATAAAAATTATCATATGGGCTAGATCACGATGATCCCTCCATTGCCCTTAGACAAAGTACAACTCACCGCCTCCTCAAGCTTTGATTGTGATGAGGGTCGAAATAACTCTCATCACCGATGCCAAAGGCCGCAGCAGGTGCCATGCGAAAAAGTGCAGAAGATTCTCCCTTCCAGAGAATATTCAACCTTATCAAACGCTTCTTCCTCAACATGTACTACCCTCTCCAGCCACACTGCTTCTTCTTCTCTCGTAGATGCATTGGGAGATGTGAGTACTAGCAGCAGCAATACCAGCAATACTACTACTCCACATCATGGTGGAGATCACCGGCGGCGTTCATCCGTTAGTTTTCTAGAAACTTTGGATATTCTGGAGTTTGAGAAACTGCACGAGAGCAAAGGTGTCATTCCGGAAGATATATGGTATACCAAGGACGAACTACGAGAGATTCGATCGCAATGCAAACAAAAAGCCTTGGAGATGGAACACACAGATGGTGTTGTGGAACGAGGCCTGGAACACATGATTACTAGAGGCTCGACCAGACATTCGAAACACCGGCGAGAGTCAATGGATGTTGTCTTTCTAGAACAGGCCAATGATATTTTGGAACATGGATTCTTGTATCGTAATGAACAGTTGGCGGATGAATATCGAAGAGCGTCCGAAATTAGCAAGAGACAAGCGAGACGGAGGGGACGCAACGACGCTGTACGCGCCTGGGGACATTTGAGCGGAGAGGAGAACATCACCACCACTCAAGGTGGGTAATACTCCAGTAGCAAGACAAAACATTCTTCACAGTCAACTACACTCTTTACCATAGTAAAAGATTCTTACGTTGTAAAACGCCTCTCAACTTGTAGTTCGTATCCGTAACCCTAGGAATTCCACCAAGATCACTACTGGTCCACAAGTACTGCCAAGGAGAAAGTTATCCAAATGCGCATACTCTCCATTTTATATACACAAAGAAAGGGCAGTCACGGTAACTCTTATGATTTATTTTCCACTACCCTCAAGAAGATCAACAGGAGTATTTCCTTTGGCATCACGATCCGAATGTGGCACACCAGCAGCCATCAAAAGCTTAGTGATTTCCTCATTCCGTTGCTCAAACGCCCACCACATCGGTCCACGCCCATCACGGCTACGGATGAACGCAACAGTAGGGTCTTCTTCCAACCACATTTTCAAATCATCCACTTGATTGTTTGTAATCAAACTCCACATCAAAGTCGTGTCCTCCGTGTCCTCCCAAGTATTGTAGATTTCATCGACCTTCTTTTTTGCAGTCTCGTCACGAGGTGGAGCTTCAGACCCACCTTCGACGGCCTGTTTTTCCTTCTGCTCCCGCTCGACTTGCCGTGCCAGCTTTTGGGCCTTCTCAGGGTTGTTGAGCATCTCGAAATATTGCTTTTGATACTCCTCATCGGCTTCGCCACGGTTGAAATCTTCCAACTGAGCAAAGTCCTTCTTGCGAGATAAAATGTTCGCCAAACCAGGTGGATATTGTCCTGGACAGAACCAACTACCTGGTACGTCACAAACTCTATTCGCAGGGTCGCTAACCCATGCCTTGGATTCTTCGGACACGCCCTTGATCTTGTAGATTCGTACTCTTCCGTACTTGGATCGGTAAACTTCTTCCCACTTCTCTTTGTCTGCATTCACCCCTTTCTTGATCTGATTCCCATGTAGGCGATACAGCAAAGAACGCTCCATCATGGGCGACGGAGTCCCTTGGCGATCCTGGGATGGAATGTATGAGTGTGATTAAAATGGATGAAGACAATGGGTGATCGATCAGCCAATAAAACTACCGTAGTTGTGTTGAGATGAAGATAAAACTTACAATGAATCCGAACGCACGGCAGGTTGGGTCGCCTGGTGGACAGTGGTCGCGATAGACCGAGCTGAAAGAAGTACAAATGAAGAATGAGCGACCTTCACAGGAAATGTCACGCGATGTTGACTGCCAAAAACGATTCGCCTGTTCGATCATCCAACACTTACTTTGCGATTCTTGCCAGATGGGGACTCTTCGCCAAATCGTCACCTCCTCCACCACCCCATATTAGCACGTAATCGGCTAGGTGTCTGGCGATTTCATAACCTTCTTCTTCACTTGCCGTCAACGCCTTGCCCAACAATGCAATGTGTTCATGGTTCCATGTGTTTCCGTCGGCAATAGTCGTGCGGTTTGCGATAGCAGTAATCTGATAGCCGTAATCCCACCATGCCATGATTCGAGAATCTGGCGGTGTGTTGTCTCTCAACCACCAATAGGCTTCCCGATAATCGTCCAGCTTGATTATTTTCCCATCACGGAGTCGAGCCTTCACAATAATTGTAGGATTGGACAAATCTTGGGAAAGTCTCCAGCTGTAATTGGTGAAATTGACTCCGAGAAGGTACCCCAGCACAAGTAACAGACAGGAAATGGTGCGCCTTGCCAGCAATCCTTCGCTTGTTGACAGGATCTCGCTAAAGGACGACTTGATCTGAGCCAAACTTTCGAATCCGTCACTGCTTGTAGTTCGACGGATAGGCTTTTTGGGCTTGATTCCTTTCTTGCTTGCAGCAGCCGCAGCTGCTTTGGCACTCTGGCCACCACTGGCAGAATCCTTACTGTCGGTCATTCCGTCATTCTCCCACCATTGTCGAATGCTCCACGTAAACATTCTGCCGGCCGCGATTCCTCCCAATGTACTACCAATTGGTGCTGTTAGCAAGATCAAACGCACCATCTTGTGGGAAAAGAAGTACGAAGTCATTCCCCAGACCAAAAGAAAGCTGGAGGAGTCACTCAAATTGGCCATGACCATGATGAATCCGATGGGTGCAAGACTGCAAACATGATGCAAATACTGAAAATATGCTCTTGAAGAGGCAGGCTGGTGCTCGGCCACAGAATCTACCAATGGATTTCCAGTTTTCGTGTGTTTGACAAAGAGACCACGGACACGAGATGACATCGGTCCGAAGTATCCCTTTGGCGCCACTGCCATGATCAAGAGAATGGTGCAAGCTCCCGCAATAAGAAACACTCTCGCTCGAAGTTTGAACATTTGTCCTCTTGTCCATTCTTTCTTTCCCTTCAGGTAATCGCAAATTCGAAGCAACTGGTATCCACAAAAGACTGCGCATGGGCCCAACTGTTCCAACGATTTGAGAGGAGCCCATCCAACAACAGGAACCTGAATGGCCAAGCTGGTTCCGATAACATAAAACAAGGTGTAACTCAAATAGACTTTTGGGGAATATCTTCCAAAGGCGACCAGGGTAGCCGCATGAACACCGACCAAATTTAGGACAAAGATGTATCCTCCCCATGCTGCAACCATATAGAAGTAAGCCAATCCTGCCAAGGCACCCATCCATGCTGAGTTGTCGTTTCGTAGACTGCGCACCCAAAAATAAAATGTCAAAACCATGGCAGTGTTTGCAATCGACTCGTTATCGTAGCCACCTCCGACAGATCTCATCAAGTGCGCCGGCACGATTGCCATCATTCCAGCAGCAAATGTCGCACACTCCAATGCCGGAGAAAAGATTCCCAATGCCAATGGTCGATTGTCTGGTGTTGTTTCGCTCTTTCCCCCCCAAATCAAATCCAAGAGCCACTGCGCCAAACTGGAAGACGAATTGCAAGGGATGGAACATTCATATGTCAACAGTCCCACAACCACGGTGGCAATAGCTCCAAACCAAGCAGGGATGTAACAGCAGACATCATTCAAAGACCAATTGTCGAGTAAGTAGCGTTTGATGTAGACAGCAGTAAATTGCATTCCTGGATAGATCGTTGTCCCTACGGGTCTTCCAAGCGGATACCAGACCATGTAATCAAACCACTCGAAGAATTCTTTGGCGCCATGTTCATATAGATACTGAAAATTGCACAGAAGCGCGGCAATAAAAGAGTGTGAGGATTCATCTCTAGTACAGTGATTCACCGATAAATCACTGCACATTTTTTTTTAAAGTAATAATATTATCATTGTTACTCTCACCTCCGTGGCTCGGTAATTGAAATACGGATCAAACTCGTGAATGACAGGTCCGTATTCGTCAATGGCAGCCATGCGAATGCGATACGCATTGTAGATGATAAGTATGATGAAATAAGCAATGACTCCGACCCATGCATACGAGTACAAAGTGGAGGCGTCGCTATCGGTAGCAACACCCTCTGTAGTTGTATCCACACCTGCAACATTCGCCGTTTTGGCAGTGGCCTTGGCCGAGACAGACGATGATGGAGCGGACGATGACTTGGCCATCCTTAAAGGGAATGAATCGCCACAAAAGCTTTCTGCAGTGTAATAAGAAATGAATAAAAACTCAAGGAATTTACTCGAGGGAAGTTCCAAGACAGACTACGGTAGACTACAAGCACCGCAAAAACACCAAACAACCTGACAGTTTCTGAAGTTGCAGTAGTATAATCTGACCGGAAGGGAGCGAGCCAGAGTGCATGAACTTGGATTTTTATTACTACTACGAAAAGAAGGGTACCTATCACACCCGTACCGGTATCGGTACTACGCTAGTAGAGATTCGCACATACTTCGTAGACTACCGGTAGTCCAATCTTTTTCACAAACATTTACACTGTTAGTAGAGCTTTCACCCTTACTAGTAGCTAGAAGCATGACTTGCTGGCGCACGCAATCCCAATGTTTCAGTATGTATCAAGAAAGAACGATAATATAGATGGTAGGGATAAGGATTTATCTCTATCTTCAGAGGGCCCCGTTTCATTACAGTTAATATCCGTTACAATCGTACCTCTTTACTAGTACCCTATCGGTATTACCGTATTGGCAATGGATTTGATGATGATGCAGATACGCAGACGTACTGCATGGTCATCCAGTTATAAGGTACTATGTTGCATGTAATGTGCTCCGGAGATTAGTCTACTACTCCTAGTCCGTCGAGCATAAACAACAGCACCTGCACTACTACTACGACCTAGCTAGGCTAGCTACCAGCAACAACAACAACCACCGGTAATGCGCAACGGCAAGAGAAAGAGGCGGCAAGACATAGTACTTCTGTCGTACTCGTAGTATATTCAATATTATCATCCCTCTTTATTGGATTTTGTCATTCCCCCCTGAGTGGATCACCTTGTCGTGGTAGGGGGGCTTAACCCAGGTTTGTCAGAGCCTGGGGAACTAAGAATCCACAGACGATCTATCAGTGCAACGGAAGAGATCGTCCCAGCGGTAGTACAAACTACTGCTGTCTTGTGCATGGCATCATGCAGAACCGGTGGCCGACCGGAAAGATTGTGTTTCTCTGATTTAGTCGGAAGGCGGCTAAGGGAGAGGAGGAAGAGTGCTAAATGCACGATTCCTGATAGAGTTGTGACGGGCACTGACATTTCATTGGAAGAAATGGCATCATAACTCAGCCGAGTGTCAAGTGCAGAGGGACGGTACTATTTCATTGGAAATATTACTGGTGCTTGGCATGGAAGGCTTCTTTTACACGTACAATCCGCCCTATTGGGTTGCAACAGGTAAAAGATATCAACACACCCAACACAATTTACGTGGTTAAGTGCTGCCTTCCCAGCATTGTTTTTGTAAGACCACGCCATATCTGACAATCACTGGTTTGGACTTTTCCTCATTCGTGAGGTTTTTTGCCTTTCCAGTACTGAGTGGTGGGCAACAGGGTACTGAGTGGAGGGAAAGCTGTTGCATGATTTGCCCCGCCCCCTTGGGGGCCAGGCGGGTGAGTCAACTTCTTAGATACGGAACCGCCGGTAGCTAGTTGTTGGCATAGCCATAAAATAGATTTCATTATCGGTGTTTATTGGATTTTGTCATTACGTCTCACTAACGGAGTACTACAGTAATGTTCTCTTGATGTTTCCGACACCTAATCAGCTTGCTTCGGCGGACGCATTGAGATAAGATATTATATACGACTTCGTATTAATTGTATTAATACATACTCCAGGCAGTAATTCGATAACAATCTATCTTCAATGGATGGAGGACAGACACAAGGGCAGCGTTGCAGGCAGCATCACACATCTTCCTTCTCTAAAGCACACAATTCCTGCGACATTGCAATCCCCACCGCTACGAGATAGCAATGGAGATTCCGTTTTCTTTCAAAAATGAAGGCAGGCCTTGTGCTCTTGTGTGAACTGTAGCTGTGGCAACACATGTTAGTTCGCCACAGCTAGTGGTACATACAATTCGCTATCTTTCTTGTCTGTCTACCTGCTACCGTAGACACTCCTACGTCTACGCCATCACATCTCCTGGTACTAGAGATAGCAAGCTACCGTACTAGCACTTGTCTGGTGGCATACGTACGTATCTACCTACCGATAGAGCTATCGAGCACATGACGTCACTGGGATTGCACAGGTGAGACCATGCGGCGTCGGGGAATACGACGTACGGTATCAATGACAACCAGTATCCTACCGGTACCTGTAGGCTTATATTGCATTCGCAGTTAACTGTAAGTACACCTTTATCAGAGGTACTGATGAATAGCGGTAGTTCGACAACCGGTAGGTAGTACGGTGTGCCATAATAAAAGTCAAAGCATCGCGGTGGAAAGGGCGTTTCGCAATCCACCACCTTCGTTGGACTACACTTACAGTTAGTAACAGATGGCATGGAACGAACGGTGATTTTCTCCACTACCCTTCATGCAAACTCTACTGGTAGCTATCATAGAGACGACGGAATTTGGTAAATAAAAATCTATGACGTACAAATACGGTAGGACTACGGTACAGGCACGAGTACCTGTTCGGAGTACGTACTTTCAGTATGTACTCGAAGTGGTATGGCAGCCATACCGTAGGCTGATTCCGAGTCAGCCCATGAATCTGTTTTATTGTCGACTAGCTATTATAGTCCACTAATTAAATCTTTAGGAATCCCTTCTGTTTTTGTGTGAGGCTTTTCGATTGAACTTCAATGATGGATCTGTCAACATCTCTCCTTTGGTTTCTTTGAAGTTCAAAGCGACACGTTTTCGATTGCCTTTAACAGTAAATTCGAGACATTACTGTTGTTTCTTGCTTTCTCTCTTTCTGTTCGATCTTGGCGCGAGAAGATGCCTTCTTTAGGGTATGTATGTCGTTAAATGTAGTTTTATGTTTTTATCAGATTGAGCTGTTCAGCATTCCTGGGACGATCTTGTCTACTGTCGTAGGAAAGAATTGTCATTCACGTGAAATTTCTTGAAAAGAGCTGTATTCACTGTCAAGCTCCACCATCCTCTTTCACGACGATACACTCTCGAGTATTAATCTTTCCGAGCACGAACGGGCAGGAAAATCGTGTGTCAATCTTTACAGCATTTCCATATCATATCATCGTCTTGGATCCTTTCAGTAGCTCGAATCGAATAATCAAAGTCTTTTTACGAGAAAAGTCTCAAACTCTAGTTTTGGTGACTCATCACATTGGCAAGACGAGAGGATCCAGGTAAGATGAACGGTCAACTCCAGGATTTAAGTCCTTTTCTGCAGAACAACCATGCTGTCGTTCAAATAAGGGAAGCAAATTATGACCGTGCGGTTCAAGTATTGAGGAGCACATTAGCTGCTCTGTCTGCTTTCATGAGAAATAGCTTTGATGACTCGGAAGATTTCACGGAGGATGACAGCTTTGTCCATCTCGATCTCTCCAAATCTGGCGTGAGGTTTTCTTCTTGCAACTCCACCATGACACTACCACCCTATGAATGTGAGCAAGTGCCCAAACACTTTGTGCCAAGTCCTCTCGAAGCGCCAAACAACCTTCCACTCAACACTCGGACGGGTGAGGTGCTTTCGTACATTGTGATGTACAATCTTGCGCTGACATGGCATCTCTGGGGGTTGAGTACTTCGAAAGTTGAAGACAAGGAATCCTTTCTTTTGAAGGCTCTGAATCTGTATCGACTTGCACACGGAGTCATATCCGGTGGTAGAATGAACGTGGGTCTTTGTCACTACATGACACTTGTCTGTAATACGGGACACATTCATTTCTGCCTCGGAAGCGCTGAAAAGGCCAATGCATGTTTTCAGTTGCTCCTCAAGTCGCTCATGTTCGTCGTCGACCAGGGCAGACAATGCGTGTGCGAGTTCTTGGATGGCTTCATTTGCAACATTGTTCCCCTCGTTCTGGAAGAACGAGGTGCTGCAGCTGCGTGAATTCAAGTTACTATCACGTCAAATGGTATTATCTTGAAAAGGGGCTCCACAACCAGATAAAAAGTTTTGATAAATGTACGTACAGTTAGTATTCCTTTGGATTCTATAGTTGTTATGGCGTGCAAACATGTCTGCGTCTCTTTTTGAACGGATCCATTATTTCTTAACCGCCGGCCTTTATCCGGCTGTGAGATATGTCAGTGGGCTTGACTCCCTTCGAGTCCGTCCTGTCTTCTCTGACGCCAATTTGTTTGAGAATTTGCACCATGTTTGGTCTACCGTATTCGTGCGCCCACCACATTGGTCCTCTACCGTCTTCGCTGCGAATGTGGGCAAGTTCAGGGTGCTGCTGCAAAACTGCGATAAATTCATGAATATCAGCTTCTTTGATGATTTCCCACATCATGCTAGTTTTTTCGTTGTCTTCCCAATCTTCATTGATCAAATCAATGGATTCTGGAGAAAGCTTGCGAAATGATTTTTCTATGGAGTTGCCCTTGAATGATTCGCTGGTGGGAGCCCCTCCTTTCTTGCTGTTTCGATGAGAGATTATGGTCAAAGACGGGTTGAGTGAGATTCAATAAGGACTGGATGACAGTTGTATTGACCGTACTTACTTGAGATTCTCAAAATA
This sequence comes from Nitzschia inconspicua, assembly GCA_019154785.2. Classification (NCBI taxonomy): domain Eukaryota; phylum Bacillariophyta; class Bacillariophyceae; order Bacillariales; family Bacillariaceae; genus Nitzschia; species Nitzschia inconspicua. The sequence continues at coordinate 3,697,754 of JAGRRH010000007.1, read as the reverse complement.
TTGTTTCTGATACTCTTCGTCGGTATTTTTCCTATTAAAATCTTCGAGTTGGGCAAAATCTCGTTTCTCAGCCAAAATCTTCTCAAGAGCCGGAGGGTATTGTCCCGGACAATACCACGATCCGGGGGCATCACATACGCGGTTATTTTTCACCCATTCCTTCGATTCTTCTGAAACGGACAATATCTTGTAGATGCGAACCTTTCCATATTTGCTTCGGAAGACCTCTCGCCATCGGTTTGTATCTGCTTGCACACCAGGAACCAGTCCGTTGCTGTGCAGCTTGTACAGCAAACTTTCGCTGAGCTGTTTGCTAGGTTCGCCTCCTCTCTGTGAATCAGGAAAACATACGATACATTACGTCAGTCTGGAACAAAATATTGAAACAATTCCGACAAACATTCTTGACTTACTCTCACGCTGAAGCTTCGACAAGTTGGCTCAGAACACAGACCTCGGTACACGCTGTTTGCAATCCGCTTCAGATGGGGTGATTTCGCAACGTCATCGCCGCCGCCACCAGCCCAAACTAGGACGTAATCAGCAAGATGACGGGCAATACGGTGAGCATCCTTCTCAGGGCCAGTAAGAATCCGACCAAGCAATGCGATGTGTTCATGATTCCAGGTGTTGCCATCAGCAATTGTGGTTCGATTTGCGATCCCCGTGATTTGATATCCATAATCCCACCACGCCATGATTCTGGCATCCTCGGGGGTCTTGTCTCTAAGCCAAAAATATGCCTCGCGGTAATCGTCCACCACTACCACTTCTCCTGTTTGACGGTTCGTTCCTTTGGAAATGATCGTTGGATGGCTTATTTGTTGGGCAATCTGATGACACATTACCTTAAACTCTTCAGCAATAGGCACAGCCTGGTAGATAGAATACATCCCGATCGAAAGACGAACGCAACGGACCCAAAAGGGGTCATTTGCTACAGCAGCTGTGCCTACTTTGTCATTCTTCTTCTTAGTTGGCGCCTTTTTCTTTTTGTTTCCTTTGTCATTGGATCCCATGCCATTCGTTGCATCCATTTTACCCGAATCGTTATCGTCGACGGTTTCTTCTGGCTCGAGAAGCAAAGATGTCAAGTTTGGTCTGTCATCTCCAAAGATACCGCCAATGCTCCAAGCCCAACAATAGCCTAAAGCGATACCACCACAAATGCTGGCGATTGGTGCTGCTAGCAGAATCAGCCGGACCATTTTCAAACTGAAAAAATAAGCGGACACACCGTATACCAGCAAGAAGCTGCTGGCCGGTGAACATGCAACCAATGCCACGATTGCAAACCCAACTGGTGCAAGGTAGCACACTATATTCAGATATTGAAAGTATGCCTGAGCTGATGCTGCTTGATGCTCTGCTACGGAATCCACAAGTGGATTTCCTGTCTTGGTATGCTTGACAAAGAGTCCTCGAACGCGCGACGAAATTGGACCAAAATATCCCTTGGTATAAAGCCAGTATATGACAGGCAGAGAGACTACGACACCCCCGAGCACAACCAACGCACGGATTTTCCACTTGTTGACCTTCTTGTACTTTTGTTCCAGGACCCGCATCAGTTGCAGGCCTTGAAAACCTACAAATACTCCGAATGGGCCAAGTTGCTCCAACGATTTCAAAGGCGTCCAACCAACGACAGGAATTTGCATTGCGAGGGCAGTCCCAACGATGTAGAAACTTGTATAGGCGAAATACACGTGATCAAAGGGTACTTTTCGGAGAAGAAAAACAGCAAAAGCGTGCAGTCCGATCAAGTTTATGACAAACACGTAACCACCCCATGTGGCGACCATGTAAAAGTACATCAATCCAGCAACGATGCCCAAAATGATGGCGCGATTGGTATTGGCAGAAGAAATGGCCCAGGTCCAGAACCAAAAAGTCAATTGCATTGCCGTCGTTGCTACACTTTCATTGTCGTATCCACCACCTACCGAACGCAGCAAATGAGCAGGGATGACCGACATGATCATGGCTGTGAAGACAGCAGATTCCAAAGCAGGTGGGTTGTCTTGTGTGGCCATTCCCCAGTTGGATCCTGTGATGGTCACTAACATCTTTTCCAAGATTCGCTTTATAGGTAGCAACAAATGATTTGTGACTTGCGATATTAGTGGAATATCGGTGAGAAGACTCTTGCTACCCATGGCACCTCGAAGAGAATTGACCGATACGTAACACAACGCCGCGGTGCAAAAGGTGGCTAGAACACCAAACCAAGCGGGAACAAAGCAACAAATGTCGTTGATGGACCAGTCAGGTAAAAGAAACTGCTTGATCCATACAGAGGTGAACTGCATCCCTGGGTAAATTGTCGTTCCAACTGGACGGCCGAGAGGGTACCAGACTTTGTAATCGAACCATTGAAAAAACTTTTTTGCACCATTGGCCCATAGGTACTGCAAACGGAACCGGATAGCATATATAAAATGTGGTCAGAGTTCCGAGTCACATAGTCATTCCTTGACAACACAGTCAGGGAGGTTCCTGCAAATCGCCACAACGGCGCACTCACCTCTGCCGCACGGTAATTGAAGTACGGGTCAAACTCGTGAATCACTCTTCCATACTCCTCGATGGCATACAGACGAATGCGATAGGCCTCAAGGCATGCTCGATACATCAGATGCAGAAAGCCAACAATGTAGACTGCCGAAGCAATCTGATGGACAGTCCCTTTCAAGAGTGACGTTTCATTTTTGGGTGCGGTCATTGTTGTTTGTTCGACAAAAGGTATGATAGTACTACTCTGCGTACTTTTGTGTTCGCTTTGTTGCTAAAGCGACTAGTGGATCAGACGCCACGACGAAATCCGCTAGAGTCAGACCTGTCTGTAAGGAACTGTAGAAGAGTTCGGTTCAAGAATTCAGTAGTTGTGCGTTGATGGGAAACAAGACAGTTTCCAGGGCCGGGCCAGTCATAGGGAGAGTGTGTTGTTTTGATGCACCACGACGATGATGATGGAGAGCGAGAGGGAAAGGAGGCGAAAAGATCAAGAAGACGGAGTTTTAACACGACGAAGAGAGAGAGGATAAATAAAATGAACGAATCATTGGTTTTGTTTGATGGGACAGACAGACGAAGCGACTAAGGATCCACGACTCCACCAACTTTTGATCACGAATGACGTCATTCGATACATCAAAGGAGCCAAAGTTGTACTACGTTCTCCGAGTAGTACGTACGGTAGTCTACCGGTAGTAGAGTACCGGTACGCCGATAACTGTTCGACAGTGTATTTGAAGATATCACGTTCATCTACTACTCTTAATCGGTTGATATGCCATCATCATCATCGTTGCTCAACACTCCACACTATCGACACAATCAAATGATTTTGTTCGTTCTGCTGGATCACTGAAACCACCACCTTACATCTCATCGATATCACCATGAAGACTTCTGCCGTTCTCTTCGCCGCTTTCGTTGCTACAGCTTCGGCCTTTGCTCCTGCAACCCCGGACCGATCTGTGTCGTCAACAACAACAACGACATCGCTGTCGGCCGAATCTGTTCCCTTGGCCAACGGTGCCATGTCGTTCAACCGTGTTTGTCGTGAATGGAGATGCAAGTACGAAGGTGACAAGGGAACCTCCAAGAGTTTGGAAGCAATTGCCAACGCTGTGGAGGAATTCTTGCCAGACATCAAAAAGGCATCCAAAGACATCACTGTCAATCGCTTGGTCTGTGGATCTTGCTTGGATTTCAAGTTGATGATGACCGTTCCGTTGGAAGACTTTGGACCGTGGGAAGAAAGGTGAGACAGAAAGAAAAGCTTAGATGTTTGTGAACAATTGCAGCTGCAAGATGATGGCTCACACGGTGTTCCTTTTCACCTTCAAAGTGGTTTCGCCCCAGAAAAGGAGTTCCTTGATAAGATCAAGGCCATTGATGGAGTCTCCCAGGTGGAAACCCAAACCATCACCAACATGGAGATCTAAGTAACGTCGCAAAATTCTCAGCATTGAATTTTTCGGTCATGCAGCATTCACACTAACAAACTAACGGATGGATGGATGCCGTCAAACGTCATATTATAATCCCAGTGATTCTCGTTGGATCCGTCGATCGTCAGCAAAGCAGCATATTATAACCATTCAGCTAGCCAGGGTGTCAAGTCCTTATCTAGGCATTATCTCTAGAATCAAATAGTCGACAATATCTTACAATCGCAAGGAACAGAAGGTGTCGAATCGAGACAAAGCGATTGATGGCGCAGATGCAAAGATCAAGATTCCGTCTGGACGAATGCGAGGGTGAGGTGACACTTTCTCAATGATCAAGCAAAACAAGTCTAGGTCGAAATGAAATATGAAATGCATTACTATTAGCTTACTGGTTCTACACCAGCGTTTTCGGAAGGTCTGCTTTTCCTCTTTGAAGCGCTCTTGGACAGAATACTACCCATTGTTGGTAAATCAGATTCAGATTCTTCAGCTGGTTGCAACTTCGATTGTCCGATCCCTCGGCTGACCTTGTCCACAAGGACATGCAACATCTTTCCATCAGAGGCACGCCGGATTCCTACCACGTAGTTACGCGAATCTTCGTTATCAAGTAGATCAACTTCGACCACGTCACCTTTCTTCAAGAATCCACGGATAAGAGCGTCCGAAATGGCATCCTCATAGAAACGCTGTGCAGCACGTCTCATTGGTCTGGCTCCAAACTGTGCCGCATTGCTGCTTCCTTCCTCCATGACTTTGCCAGACAAAGTCGGCGAAACTTTTATCGTCAGCTCTTGCTCCGATTCAGCTCTTCGTGTAATCTTGCTGAGAGTCAAGTCCGTGATGCTTCTCAAATCGACCTCTGTCAAGGGTGAGAAGACCACAATCTCATCCACTCGATTCAAAAGTTCCGGCTTCATAGTTTCCTCTAATGCCGTCTTCACTGTCTCCGAGAGCCTTTCATAAATCTCCTCATTACGCCCCTGCTGCTTGTCCGATCCGCCATTAAGATTCTCTTCGATGTTGTCGAATGCAGCGGCCTCGAGCCTAGATAACTCTAAGATTCTCTGGCTACCGACGTTGGATGTCATTATCAAGATTGTGTTTTTGAAGTTAACTGTTCTTCCTTTTCCATCCGTCAGGATACCGTCTTCGAGAATTTGAAGTAAAATGTTCAGTACATCACCGTGCGCTTTTTCCAATTCATCCAGTAATACGACCGAATGGGGTGCACGCCGAACTGCCTCCGTGAGCTGACCGCCTTCTTCGTATCCAATGTATCCTGTTTGTATTCAAAAATCGATGAGTAAAGTGAGCGCACTTCCTATTACCAAATGGAATTTAACAGTAAGGATCATTCCTGGCGTACCTGGAGGAGGACCTGTTAACCTGGAAACGGAATGCTTCTCCATATACTCAGACATGTCGATTCTTATCATGTCTTTCTCTGAGCCAAAATATGTTTCGGCAAGGGTCTTGCAAAGTTCCGTTTTCCCTGTATTGTACAACAAAGAAAAACAATTTGTTGAGATGCGAACCCGAATAGCAAAAATCCAAGAGAGTTGTAAAAATGCACACCTGTTCCAGTCGGACCGCAAAACATGAATGATGCAATGGGTCTATTTGGGTCTCGTAAACCAGACCGTGCTCGACGGACAGCTCTTGCAACAGCCTGTATAGCTCTGTCTTGTCCTTTTACCCTCACTCTCATGTCATCTTCCAACATCACCAAACGGTCCATCTCGCTTGACTCTAGTTTTCCCAGGGGAATAGATGCCCACTCACTGACAACGGTAGCTACCGTATGCTCATCCACAACTGGTACATTTTCACCCAAATCATCTATATCGTCGGTGTCGGCTAGAGAGAAGCTTGCCAACTGTGCGATGGCGCCAGCCTCGTCCATCAAGTCGATTGCCTGAAACATGACAAGAGATAAAAATTGAGACATGGCAGAAGCAAAGGCTTTTGTCAGCTCTGCAACATTCACATACCTTGTCAGGCAAGAATCGATCTGTGATATACCTCTCTGATAGTTTCGCCGCGGTAACGAGACTTTCAGGAGTGTACTTCACTTTATGGTGCTTTTCATAGGATTCAACGATAGCGCGAAGAATTTCGACAGTTTCTGACACAGATGGTTCTTTGACCATAACTGGTTGCAGACGCCTTTCCAATGCAGCATCTTTTTCGATGTATTTTCGGTATTCGGAAATGGTCGTTGCGCCAATTAGTTGCATTTGTCCTCTGGCAAGGGCCGGTTTCAACAGGTTTGCTGCATCCATACCGCCCTCCGCTGCCCCAGCCCCCACCAGATTGTGAATTTCGTCAATGAAAAGAATTGTTGGTGGAGCCTTTGGATCTGTTACCTCCCGAACAATAGATTGGAGGCGTTCCTCAAACTCTCCACGGTATTTTGTGCCAGCCACAAGATTAGCAAGTTCGAGAGAAACCAGCCGAGTTCCTTTCAAGCGTGGAGGGCATTGCGGTGAAACTAGCACTTGTGCGATCCCTTCGCAAATGGAAGTCTTTCCAACGCCGGCCTCCCCAATCAAGCTGAGCACAAAGTCTAGCGTCAGTCGACAAATTGATTTTTGGTATTGTTCAAAACGGCCAGAAACACCACTCACCATACGTTGTTCTTCCGCCGACGGACCAGGGTGCGGATACAAGAGTCGATCTCCTTGTCACGACCTTGAACCACATCCAAGAGACCATCTTTTGCTTGAGCTGTTAGGTCCACTCCAACCTCGTCCAATGTCTTGGTACCGGCAGTATTGCCCAATCCTGTAACGAGATCCCGCTCTTTTTCCTGACTTTCCTTCATGTGACCTATCAATGAGGTGCAGATGTCGATTGCTTGGATATCGGGATCGATCGTCAGAATCACAAAGTACGCGCCGTTGGTTGTTTTATCAGTCACTGCCTTGGGCGGATTTCCATCTTCGTATTCCAGCATGGAAAGGAACAGATGCTGCGGCTGAATGGTTGGTGATCCCATGGCATCTGCAATTTTCCCCGCTCCCTTGAGCGTCTTTTGCACGTCTTTACCAAACGGAAGGTCATCATCTGGATTTCGTGCTTGGAAGAATTTCCCCAGAGAGGTAGATTGTTGCTCGGCATCAGGATAGGCTTCTTCAAGAGCTTTCAATGTTTTTCTCCATGTAATACCGTACTGTTTCAAAGTACGTTCCATGGCCGGTGTTTCTGGCATGTCCACAACGCCAGCGACCAAAAAAGGAAGCTCGACTTGTGGTTGCGATAATTTTTGTGCCTGTTTTTGTGCCGTGACAATGGCACCGATGCATTCTTCCGACATGCGTTCAAAGACCATGAGTTTGGTGGATGATGGAATCGATGGCTGAGATGACGGTGCAAGTACATGGGGCGGATTGTGTTTGTTTGACAGAAACGCGTCAATCGCTGAAGGTAAAAGTAGAATAAAACTGATGAATCCAACCTGTACATGGAATATCTTGGATGGCTTTCGTTGAACGACACTCATGATATCGATAATAGTCGTCGGCCATACGACTTTGTACTGTTATTGTTGTTTTCGGAAGTACGACTATCGAACAGGACGTGGAAGAAATGACGACTTCTGAGAGTATCGTTACACACAGATCGTTTTGATGGAGGACGTTCGTTCTTCTTGGTGTCTCAATCGTATGCGATATTCCTTGTGTTTTGCTTTTACAGTTAATCGCCGGAGGCTTGACGGCAACTTTCTGCACTTCAAAGTCAGGTCGACTCTTTTCTTTCATCATGAAAGTCTCCAGCGTCGACTTGCTTCTTCCATCGAAACAACACGTCACACAAATGAGAAAGATATTGCTTACTTTATGGCTGCCGCGCGGAAGCCAACCTTTCATAGATTGATTGCAATTACGCTGTGATGATCCGATCGCTTGAAGTATCTGCTATCGCATCAGGCCTCAGTCATGAAAAGCATCCTCACTGTCAGTACCAACTATCAGTAGTAGACTACCAGTAGACTGATAGAAGTACCGGTAGGCAGTCCAACAAAGTTTCAAACTACTCCTTGTACACCGACTCTACCAACCGCCATGAAAAAATCACGTATAGCTCAGATATTGGGTCTGCTTGCTTGCGGGTTTGGCCCTGAGTGGATGGGGACAGGCGTCCGTGCTCTCCCACTCGTCTTCGGCTCTTCCAAACAACATCCCAAACACCACCAACCAAAACCGACCACCGACAACTTTGATCTGGCAAAGGCAGCGTCGTCCATGACGACAGCGATTGCAAACAGCATCACCAAATCCCGTATCGATCGTTTTGTTGATAAATTGTTTGACAAAACCGATGCCGACCATGATGGAACCATCAGCTTTCCCGAAGCGTACGAAGGAGTGTTGAAATTCTACATCAAACTTAACCAACGGGCACCAATCCCACCTCCGAGTCGAGAAAATGTCCTTATGCTGTACAAGCAAGTTGATAAGACACATAGCAACAAATTGAATCGAGACGAATATGGAAAGCTACTACGGAGAACGGTGCGACGAGCTTTCACGCGACTTGCCGCTCACAAGACAGTGACCATTGTAGGCGCTCCCTTGTTGGCAGAGTTGATTACACGGAAACTAACATCTAGAAAAGAATGGCTACAGCAAATTGCTACTTGGATAATACCGCTACAGTTTCAAGACAAGGTGATACCAATCATTACGTCCAAGGGTTTCCATCAAGCTCTATGGACAACCATTCTCGTTGCAACACTTGGTAATTTCTGTTTGGATGTTGTCAACTTTTTACTCGACTTGTCGTTGAGCGAACCTTCGTCTGATGTATCGTGACAGGGCTAGTTGCTATGTAACCTTGGACTTTCCCAATAGGAAATAATATTTTGTAATGTTTGTCATTAATCCACCTTACTGGTTAGTCCTTACCCCCAATTGATCCTCGTGTTACACGCACCTGGTTTCGTAATATCGATGCTGACTCCCATGGTGACGCCATTTGCGGGAGAGAACATGCCATACTGAGGCCAGTAAAAAGCCTCCCAGAAAACCACAAAAATGAGAGGCATGATCGATGTTGTCGTCGTTGCCCAGCGACGAAATTTGATCCAGAGATAGTGGAGTCCTTGAAAGCTCCATACCAATCTTCAATATACACAACATTTGTGCTCTGGAGTCCATTTTGGCAGGGTGATCTCGATCGCACAGGGCTATATAGCAATGCGCACCAATCACACCAAATACAGCAGCGCTGGAACCAATCAATGGTGTGTTCTGCCATACACGAAGCTTCATGACCTGTTGGGCATTAGATATGGTATAATACATATCCTTCCATGCGTCTGGTACCCATTGCCAAGACCACGCCGTGCGATGTCGACGTACTCTTCCCTCCCATTCGCGGTCGAATAGGTGAGACAAGAACCTACACCCAACGATGGCCAAAACTTCTGATCCAAAATATATCCATAGGAAGCAGAATGGACTCGTCCATGAAGAAAAAAAATATTTCCATCGTGAAGAACTTGCCGTTTCTGCTTCTAAATCAGAGGGTACAAAAAGTTGCCTCCCTACCATCCACAGCAGAAACATGTTGGACAGGACATGTTCCCAGTTTGCGTGAGTAAACAGTGATTTGAACATGCTTCTCGTGGTTGTGTAGCCGTGTGAATGCCAGTCAAAACTAAACCAAGAGGAATCCTTGGATAGAAACTCTAAGTCTTCTAGTAGATTCGGTTCTTGTTGGATCCAAACGTTGACCAAAACGGTCAAATAGAGCAGCGACATGGCCGTCAATGCATGGTTTGTGCTCCTTGTCGATCGTGTTGCCATGATGGATAATCGATGTGCTGATTGCTCTTTCTAGAATTTTAAGTTATGAGACCCTGGTTTTAACAAACTCCCTGATTGTTTCCATAGCCTTGTGAATGCGCCGTAGTGATGGAGGCTCTGAGAGGATACGACGTAGAAAGGTGATGGAAAGGTGGTAGAGGAAATCAAGACGGCGCTATCGGACGATCACTCACACTCAGATCGACACGTTGCAAAATAAAATGATAACATGCACGACAGGTTCTCCTCTCTTTTACTACTACTACGTAGTAGTACGGTAGCAGGAAGAATGATTGAAAAGGCACGACTGAACTTTCGAAGTTCGAAGTCAATGCGGAGCGGCGTACAGACTTCGCAATGCTCACGCGTGGCAAGAGGCCATGTTCTCTTGGATAGCTTGGATAGTTGCCATATTTAAGACGTACTAGTACCGTATAACATTACAATTCTATTCCACTTCAGAATTGACATTGAACCAAGGATATTATGTCCACCGTGTTATTTCCTCAGCCATGTCACAGTCAGTTCGAAATCAGATCAGCTATCACTAGTTGCCCTGTAAGGGCGAGCTCCTCAACGACCCTATCGATAGATGATGATGACATCTCAGGGAGCTTTACCACAACTTGCTCTCCCGACCTTATCCTCCCTATCGCTTCAAGCCGCATGAGAAATCCATATGCATTGTATTTGTCGTGCTCGACCACAAGACGAGAGTTATAACCGACCAAGCTTCTCCGTAAAAGACTCAAGTTGCCAGCTAGTGCCAATAATACCGTTTCATGGATGTCGACATCCTTCGTCACGGATCGCACTCGCGCAGTGGATCGATCTTCGTCGACTTCCTCGGATACGACGACTTTTACAATGTCGTTTGGACACAGGTCCTTGGTAAAGTCTAAATCCTTCCATTCTACCGTGATCGTTTCCAGAAGAGACCCTTTGACGGCAGACTTCAAAAGTACCAAGATAGGTACAGCCTCCAAGGTTTCGCCTTCTTCTGTATTCTCTGTGCATATTACACTACCAAAACCAAGAGACGAAGGCTGTGTCTCTGACGAGAACAGTCTCGAGCGGAGAGATTCCAAGTTGTACGGCGGAATCTCAAATCCTCCATCTACATGACTTTCCACGAGCTTACTTATCGTATTGTCGTTATATCCAGAACAAAGTTTGGAGCTCAAGATTACATCACTTGAATCGCGTTTGAGAATAGCCGCTTGGTCCCAACTAGTTCTTGTACCGCCGCAAGATTGAAGATTCGTTTGCTCGGCGACAAGTGTCATACCTCGATCTTGAAACCACTCTGGACCCCCGTAGTCGCACAAAAGTTCCACATGTGGGGAAATATCACAAAGTGCGTAGTATCCAAGTCCAACAGCACGGCTTGGATTGTCAACGTCGGGTTCTTTTCCAAATTGTTGGTATTTGATATTTGGTTGAGCCGAATGGTTGAAGTACAGCATGTATCCAAACGACAAGGCAAACTGACACTCTGAGCTCACGCCGTTCCAAGCCCAGTACTCATAGTGGTAGTTGTTAAGTATCGTGGCCTTGAGTACTTCCGAATTCTCTTCCGGAAATCTTAGCAGCAATGGGGCCAACTCGACTATATCGCCTTTCGAAATATGCTTCAACGAGAAGACACCCCATCCATATCCGTGAGATGATGGGGCAAGATAGAGACGTGCCCGTCGTGGCGCTTCTGTGAATGTCTCTTTGGGATCATTAATTTCCTCCATGAATAAAAACAAGCTGTTGTCTACAGAGCAGATCCGGGGTGCATCAGTTGCATGTTCATGTCGTGTGATGTCGTCATATCTCGTTCGGATCGAGAAAAATGCGTCGCGATGAAAAGAAATTTGATACGTGGGTGCACTATGTACGACGTATCTTCACTACCGAGTACGTCGTATCACAGTCGTGCAAAAATGACTTCCTACGTTCTCAGAGTACAAGTTATGACCAATCATGTCATGAAAAATATTCTGTGTAATTGATGATGCCGATGAATCGTTTCCACTTGTGATGAGGAAGATGAAATAGGTTACTGTTAGTAAAAAATACTACCGTAGTCCGAGTATCACCAGTGGTAAATCATGTTCTTTTCCCTCCTCCAGACGAAACAAGATCTCTTGGTACTATATCACGTGACGAGAAAGTAGCTTTTTTGAAACTGTTCTTACAACAGGAGGATTAGTAGTACTCACACCTAAAATATAAGATTTGATCTTGGGAAACACTGCAACCTTTAGCAAATACACAGCTTGTTTATTTTCTTCGTGCCTTTTCCCCTCAAGAAAATTCTTGTCTCATGATGAAAACGACTGGCTTCCCAACCATGGAATAGTAAGATTCAGACCACAATAATATTATTTACAGTTATTAATATGGTTACCATTACGATGTAATAATGTAGGTTCCATGGATCTCTACTTTGCCTGAGTTGGAAGAATCGGTTTCCGTCTCAGCTTCTTCTCTGGCTGTGAATACAGTACGGTAGCCAAAACAACCAGACCTGCACCAACAATAAAAGCAAAGGATGCATGGAAGTCAAAGAAAATAGCTGAAAGCACACAGGACACAACAATGCTAAAGGATGTTGCAAAGACCTTCAAGACATTGTCGGCGTACTTGACCACAACCGCCACGATGAGTCCACCCACAGCCTGTACCGTTACGACTGTCCAAACAATACTGGAATATCCACCAAAGAACCCTTGTGACGCCACAGCAGCACTGTCCTTGACAAACACCGTTAGGAGTGCAATGATGACACTCGGTAAGCCCATTTGGACGTTTCGTAGCCACAGGGACGTTTGGCTACCTTTGAGAATCTTTTCAAAGTACACCCCCGAAAACCCAGACGTACATGCAGCGCAGAGAACAGCCACGAGCCCTATGAACTGGCTTTGCTTTTCGGAGTCCGACTTGGACTGATCCCGACTTCCCGATACTTGAACAATGGACACGCCGATCGTCAGGAGGATTAGAGCTGCCCATTTTTTCGGTGAGAATTTTCTTTGTAACAGTACCATACTAAAGACAGCTGTCGTCAAAATTTTGAGCTGATAGCAAACTTGGTAGGTTGCGGCATCCAGATTCGTCAATGCCAAATACAGAAGATTGTTTTGGACGGTGTACAAAAAAGATGGCACACTCAATTTGGCCATTTCCACCGGTGATTGTAAAACATGTACATTGAGCTCGGACATTAATTGTCCACCTGACTGATAGGCAATGACACAACAGCAAATCCCTAGCTTCATGACTTCCATCATAAACACGGCTGTTGATGCCAGATACAATGGTTGATCTTTGGGCTGGGATGTTCGAGAGTACCTCATCAATAGGACTAGACCAACCATTTGTGCTACCAATAGGAATAGTGCCCCATATTTGATGAGAACCGCAGTCGGTGATTCGTCAACCTTCTTTTTGGCTCGTCGCTTGGTGGGGTCCCTCGTTTTCAGATCGGTCTTCCGAACGCGTTTCTTGGCTCCTCCCAAATCGGATTTGTCGGGGATGAATCCCTCGGTGCTGCCATCTCCCGACACAAGCTCCAGCTCGTTAGTCTCTTCTTTCATCATTTTGATGATTGCTACGTATTTTACGTTATGATATTATGTCTGTAATCACGTGATGCTGTGCTTCCAAGCGGTGAAGAATCTGGTTGTCACTTTACTGTTAAATGCCTGTTGATGATGATGGAGTTGGAATCTGTTCACTACGGTAGGATAAAGAGTTGCAAGAACTGTTGAAGAGATATGCAACAGAGTTGCGTCCTCTGGTGTCGCAAGAGCTGCCTACTAGCTACGGTAGCTAGTTTAGGTATTGTTGTTTGTGTCTGCGAGTGAGTGTGTGTGTGACTTGCTTCGGAATGGACTACGGTTACGGGATGTCGGTTTAAAAAAAATAAATAAAAATAAAATAAATGAAGAAAATGAAAAAAAGAACGGGAAATGACCGAACCCGTGTTCTTACGCCGTACGGACGTCCTGATGCTGAACACCTCTCAAAAATGTTGAAAAAAATGATGTCGTCGTCCAACCGACATTCCCATCAAAGTTCAGCCAAATCTACCGATCTTTGAAGCAAGCAAGGAGTCCAAGTTCCTGCAATGAGCAGGACACAATAATAGGATACCAGACGAACGAAGCTTCTCTTACTGTAGTAGCTCTCTTGAGAGCTGCGTGCCTTTTTCTCATCTTTCTATTGGACTAATAGAATATACGGACTTGCCTTCAACAACCAATAAAGATGCCCTCATCAAGAATTGTCCACCTTTTTTTCGCGTCGTGCGTCGTGGCTGCGAGTCTCCCGTCGGTAACTTCCTTCTTGACCGCCCAAACGGCAACGACGAGTCCGTTGAATCTGGTCACTGTTCGAAGCAGCCCTTTGAACAAGCCAACTGTATCGCCCTGGTCAGTTGGCACCACCAGCAGCAGAAGGAACGAGCTTAAGCAACACTGGAAGCAACAACATGTTGTTTACATGACATCGGATGCGGCTCTTCCGGCCGATGCAGCCATTAGCGGCAGCGACGACTCCTCCAAAACTAGTGGTGGAGGCAGCGCCACTGTCACGGAACTCATCTTCAATCTTATCAAGGGGATTGTCGGAGCTGGCGTCCTTTCGCTTCCAGCGGGAATTGCTGCTTGGGGATCAGCACCATCGGCGGTCCTTCCCGCCGTGGCGCTAATTGCTACCATCGGAGGATTGTCGGGGTATGGATTTGCCTTGATTGGTCGGTGCTGCGCATATACTAATACCGAATCCTATCGCGATGCCTGGACAGCGACTGTCTCGGAAGGTTCCAGTTGGATTCCCGCAACCGCCGTAACATTCAAAACGATATGTGCCATTCTTGCCTATTCCATGATTCTGGGCGACACATTTGTTAGTCTCTTGTCGACTGCTGGCATTGCCGCCAGCAAAGTCCCCGTGACCGTAGGATTAACCGGAGCTGTCCTTCTCCCGTTGTGTCTCATGAAAAATCTCAGTTCCTTGGCACCCTTTTCCTTGTTGGGAAGTTTGGGAATGATCTACACTGCCATAGCCATGGCAATTCGATACTTCGGAAAGGCCTACACAACCAGCGGAAAGTTTGGGATGGACATGGTCGCGTCGTTGCGTCCCAAGTTTGGAGATGTGGGAGCAAGTGGAATTTTGTCCCCCTCGGCTGCCATCTTGGTGGGAATGCTCAGTACAGCATACATGGTAAGATAGACAGGATCAACCGCATGAGAATTGAATTTTTGGTATGATCTGACAGCCAGTATCGTTCTGCTACGTCCTATATCATCATGCTTGCAGGCCCATTTCAATGCCCCAAAGGTACGGCAGTCGCATTCAATCTTCGAGGTACCCTCTCTCCCCTTCCAATGCACTCCTCATCACCAACGTTTCGCCTTCCCTCCTCAACACAGTTCTACACTGAACTAAAAAAGAGGACACTCCCAAACTATTACAAGGTTGTGTCAACTTCTTTTGCAGCAAGCATAACAATCTTCGCCTTGATGGCAGCGATCGGATTCCTCACCTTTGGTACCAACTCCAGTGGATTGATCCTGAACAACTATTCGACCAAAGATGGATTGATGAGCATTTCACGTGTTGCGGTGGCTGTTTCATTAGTGTTTAGCTATCCTCTTGCCTTTGTCGGGGCTAGAGACGGTGTCACCAATCTGCTCAAAATGAGCACCAATGCCAGGACGCAAAACCTTCTAACCGTCGCTTTGCTGAGTGCCGTAACTGTGGCGGCACTTATCATTCCTGATGTGAGCTTTGTTCTAGCTTTTGCTGGTGCAACACTCGGTAACGCCTTGATCTACATTTTCCCCGCCTTCATGTTTCGGGGTGCAATAAAAAAGAAGGCCGATGCGACAAAGGGACAAAAGCGCGAGGTGAAATTGGCCATCGGATCCGCTGTGGTTGGAACCATCATGGGTCTTCTTGGCGCTAAAATGGCTATTGCTAGTCTTTAAAACCTTCATAAATTTGTTTTCTTTGTATGCTTGTATTCTACAGAGGGATGTTGTATGCGGACGTAGCATACCGGTGATATGATGTGAAGAATGGGAACAGGTGAAAAACGATGTGATAAGCTTTGCAATACCAAAAGGGTCATTGGAGACAGCTCATCACGAACTCTCCATCTTCTTCCAACACGACGGCAAAGTCATCTTCTGTCTCTTCCATCACAAATGGACGGTCCCATTCCGCCAATGCAGCTCGAAGGGCAATCGATTGTCGGATGCGACTTGAAGCTTGTTTCTTTTCTACCGCGACCCTTATCAACTCCTCTTGTGACGTTTGGAATAAAGGAAACTTGTTTTCCCGAGGCCCAAATTCTTTAAAAGTCGGTGTCGATGGTGGGTTTGTAGATGTTCGTGGCGAGTATTTGGGATGTTGCGAAAGCAGTGGATCAAGCTCTTTGACAGGAGAAACGGGAGGGGAGATCTCGTCCTTGTCAATGACGGTGGTTCGACTATGATCGGAGGACATTCTTGTCGCGATGTTTGTTGCTACTTCGAAGCAGTTAAAACAGTAACGCAGAGACTTTTGGGAGCTTCGGAAATTGTGAGCACGTAATACCTGTTGATTGGTGTGGTATCTGTGGATATTCTTTGTTTCGACGGAACATCGAAGCAAGGGATTTGGCGAGAGAACGATTTTGGCCAATCTGGGATTCCACACGAACCAACTCTCACATAATTGTCGTTCTGAGTCGAGTGAAACGATCAAAGAAATGATGAGACGCGAATCCTTGGGGTGGTTGTCGCGACACTGCAGCAATGCAAGGATACTTCGTAAAAAAATACTACGTAGTATTACATATATCAGGTGGATGCGAATACTATTTCGTAACACAGTCTACTAGTAGGTAGCTCTACTAGAGTAGAGATTCTCTACTAGAGAGATCTACCCTCCAATTTCTTCCTCGCCTCTCTTGTATCATAGGGCCCCGGCGGGTGAGTCAACTACTTGGATACGGAACTTCAAATCTAGGCGGTAGCTAGTAGTTGGCATAGTCAAAACTATCGATAAAGAAATTTCTTCTCCTCATGGGACATTTAATTTCATAAAACATAAAGATTGCACTTTCGAAATAAAGTCGATGATTTAGAGGATGCGCATTCCAGTCTGCAAGGATTGTTTTGTAGCTAATTGGGTGGTGTTCGTTAGTGATCATTGATTGTTCTCCTTCGGACGACAGATGTTCCACTTTCTTCTACCTACTTGTCGTTTGTAGAGTCGGTTGTATCCCATGATATTGCCGAACATTGCAGCGATTTCGACATTTTTTTGGGTGAACTTGATCTAATTCTGGAGGGCTGTCTCTTGATGAAGAACCAATAGAGGTAGCAGATGGTTTTCAAGAGTACGTACATGATATTACATCGGAATCCAAATTGTTATTCTCGGGAATTGCCAATACTACAAATAATTGTTCTTCTAGGGTAATTCGTCATAGTGTAAACAAGTTACGAGTCGTGTTGGCAACCATCCACCAAGAAATGGGAGTGTGTAACTTCCTACCAAGAACGAATACCGTGCTACTGGCCAGACAAAGGACTCCTTATCTAAGCAATCACCCTCTCACACACAATTCTGCAAGGGTCGCTTTAGTTAACCTTATGGCACTATTTCCGAACCTCTTACAGTGCTGGCTTATCTGTTATAGTTGGAGATGATGGTTGTTATGAAGAAAATCTTTGGAAGAAAGATGACGAGGAGGACGTTAACAAAAGCAGCGCAACCGAAGCCGATGTGGTCTTCTACCATTGAGGAATTGCTAGTCGATAAGAATAACCTAAACGAAGCCAAAATTGGATGATTTTATTCGAAGAAATACTAAGGAGATTCAAAGGAGGATCGGCCTAAAACATCAAGTTCCTTGCGCTAGTAGGCTACTCCACAACTGATGGTTAGGTATGTCTATGTCGCATCAGCATATCGACGCATTCCGTTTTCCTGTTCGTGACTGGTGACGCCTAAAATTAGATTGAATGAGTTGATTCTTTCAACTTTTGCCGAAAATCGAGACTTGTTTGTTTCCGAACAAGATTGACGGATCGAAGAGAGCCATACAGAGACGACGAGAGGTACTACGTAGTACGTATCGAGGTTTGCATCGACACTCTCTTCATATTGCGTGCCCTAATTTGCTCCCTTAAAGTAAATCAAGTGTGCGACGCTTCCAAATCGCTTGGTCCTTGACCGAACCTGAACATGATTTCAAGACTCTTGCTGGTAACTGTGCCTGCAACTTCTTTGGTATTGATTTTTCATTTCCCCCACAATTCGTCCGAGAATTTTTCCCAACCGTTTGGAAGGCTCAAGGTTCCCAAAACCCAATGGATTGATTTTCCACAACCCTGCTGTGAAACGAGGACTCCATATCGAATGTCCTTCTGGCCGTCATGATATCGCAAAAATCGAAGAATCCATTACGGCAATACAGTACCGTAGTACCTGCTGTAGTACTACACCCAAGGAGGGAAAAATATTAGATACTCTAGCTAGCTAGCTAGAGAGGTCTAGAGAGGTAGGCACTGCAGTAGAACGTAATACTGTGGTACTGAGGCCTGACAGTGAAGTACGAAATGAAAATACATTACCGGTAGTTACTTCGTACTGCGGTAGTAGCTATTAGGTGCCATTAGAGAATCCGTTCACGTATTTGGTAGTCTACTGTCGTAAGCTACCGGTACCTACCTAGGTACCTAGTCGTTTAGGTACTTCAAACGTGATCGACAAGATGGACTCAAAAAGGAGGCGACCTCGCGCACATACATCTCACCTCGACCGGTCATGCTCGAAAGACGTCACCGTTATACCAGTACTAACGGTATTAGTACAGTACTAAACGGGCGTCGCTTTTGAATTTTCCTGTGATGATACGCGATGATGAAGAATCCTCTATTGCTTGTCCATCAAACTTGACTCTCTCTCTCATTGCTTGTCCTTTTTCCTTATCCTGTCCGACGTTCTATTTTCAATCAAGGTGTGCACGTTCTCGCGTTGATATCTAATTCTGAGAGACAAACTCCCCTTATAATGTCTGACCATAGAAACACAGGAAAATGGAGTGAGGAAGAAAAGGTTGTGTTTGAACAAGGGATTGCAGAATTCGGGCTCGATTGGAAAAAGATGGAGGAGCACTTGGGAGGGGCTCGCAACCTGAACCAAATTCGTCATTATTACAGAACGATGAGAGAGAAGGAACCAGATATGTTCAGCCCCGAAAAGATCGGAACAAAGACTCCCAAGAAGAGATCAAGTACCGCGGCTGGAAACTCCACCACCACACCAAAAAAGAAGACTAAGGCAGGAGAAGCTGATAGCAAGACTCCAACAAAGAGAATTCCGAAGAAAGCTCCCGCCTCGGCTGCAAAAGTCAGTGCCGTGGCTGTGACCCGAAGAACACCAAAGAAATCTGCTCCTGTAAAATTGTTGGAGGGGGGCGATGAGTTTGATGAAATGCCTCCGCCACTTCCAACGGTTTCCGTTGATAAAGTTGCTCCGAAGAACGAGGCAACGGCAGCACCACGAAAATCCTCTTCTGTTGATAGTGGAGTAATGACAACGGAAGAAAAGGTAGAGGGATCGACACCACTGAAGTTCGTCACTGACTTTTTGCAAAAAGAAGAAGTTCAAACAGTTCTCGCTGGTATTCTGGGATTTGTAGTTGTGTTTGTTGCCAAGAAATTCATGAATTAACGGTTTAAAACTGCTGTTGGGGCAAAACATCAACTTCAATGCAAGATTCAGAAAAAAGAATGGTCAGGGATGAGGAATGAGCGATCAATGTGCACTAGATGTTAGGAAAGATGGGATGTGTCAATCTAAATCAAATAAATCGATTCATGTTGTTTGTGAGAGAAAAGTGAATGATCTAGTAGTAGTGTTTATACTTCACAAGGAGGGTATCTATGGTAATTTTATTTGCAAACTTTTCGTCAAAAGTACACGTACGACCAAGCAAGGTTGATGATCTTTCTTGGAAGAGTACTACTCTTTCTTAATGTAAAAGTTGTGCAATTTTCTGAACCTAGGTATGGACCACTACTAGTAGAGCCAGGTGATGCATTCGTGAATTCAGAATTCACTGCAAACTCTGATATCAACTACTAAGGTACGATGTTGTATCTTCTTCAAAAACCCTACCGGTAGACTACTACTGTAGTACCATTTGATGAGGCTTGAGTTGCTGGTGCCGAGTGCCGAGGTGGGAGAAATAATGTCGTTGTAAGTCATTAGAAATAGGGGTAATAATCCCAGATAGACTTTTTTGAATTGACTGTGAAATCGCCAACGCTGGCGCAAGCCGTAAACCGTCTTTTTATTACCGCTGCTGTTTGTTTTTATTACACTCGGGAATGTCAAAATTGGGATTGCATCGTACTACAGTACTGCGACTAGTACGTGGTATTATTTTTTTATGATTGCGACGTTCGGTCCATCTTCTTGAAAGTATGGCAATGATGGATGGAGCCTACACCGCAACTAGTAACTAGTAATAGATTGCTCAAGACTCAAGCGTGAAATCGTTGTCTCTTTTCCCCAGTTTCCGCTTGAAGGCTTTTGGGAGTTTCATTAAGCTACTAGAGAAACGTTTCACGACGCATTACACTTGGTGATCTTATTACCGTCGTTGCTTCGCTTCTAGCTTTTATACTTTATACCAACAACCGTAATGATGTCACGTGTGACTCCAATGGAAGACCAAATTGTCGATACTTTTCTTCGCGAGACGTTCAATGATGAAAACAACCACCACAACAGCAATCCAAATATGTCATCTCTGTCTTCTGCAAATGGTGGTGCCTTTATCCAAGAGGAGGATGACGGGACGGCACTAAGTGATGACATACGCAAAATGGCTCAGGCGCTCGCACCTCAAATGTGTCAATTGGAAGATGTGTTGAAAGATTTCTCGGAAACGGAAAAGTTGGATGCTGCCGAACTAGCCGACACATCGCGATCAATGATGGAAGATGAAGATGACGACTTGGACGAAGAATTGACTCAACTAGCCATGTCTGAACAGGCACTTAGGGAAGAATTAGAGTTTGCTGCTGGTATGAGTTTATTGGGATCTCCGGTTCAAAAGATCGATCATTTGGAGGAAATCGGTCAAAGGGATCTTCCAACACCCACTCGATTGAATCCCATTGATGAACGACTGCACCAACCAACCCAGGTACCAAACGACTTTTCCTCCGATGAAGCACCCGCTGTGTACACTTTGCAAGATCATGCAGAATATTTGAAGCTTCGAACAGAAAGGGTTGGTGGGTGGTATTACTGCGATATGACATCTAAATTTTTGCCGGCGCTCTCTGGTTCTGAGGTAGCACATGATCTTGTGAAAGACTACTGCCTACCTATTCCATTTCGAAAGTTGAAGCGATTGTATACTGGGCTAGTTTTTCACGATGTATTGCAACACACCAAGAAACCTCCAGCTATGACACCCAGTAGGGATGCTAACAAATCTGCTAATACACCGACAAGGAATACTACATCATCACATGATCCTCCGGTGACACCGGTCACTTCTGCTCTTATATCTTCCGCCCCGATACTGAGGACACCGAAGACTCCAGCTGAGGCAAGGTCACACCTACAATCCAACCCCAGTCACAATGTCGAGGAGCCTCTTCCCGTACGTACTGTTGCTATTCGTGTCCGTCCTGACGTCTTATGCGGCGCTATCATGGATGCGGTGCACCATGCATTTGAAATTCTTCCCAGTAACTGCACAACTCGTGTCCTAAAACGGCAAGGAGGACACTTGCGAGGAGCAGTTTACGTCCCAGATATGCAAGTTGCTTACGTCGTCGACATTCAGCTTTGCACCCAAAAGAACGACGATTTGGAACGACGTTTAATTGTTCGGTATTATCATGTCCAGGATGATCCGGAAGCGTTGCAGGAACTTGCACAAACTTTGCAGCAAATTCAGCAACAGGTGCCACCATCGCCAGATGTCGTCGAAAACACTCAACGTCGTGATAACTCTCTACCCACCGTCACCTCGAACACATCTGGATTGTCCTCTCTAACCAATTCTACTTACACGGTTGCTTCTACAGTTGTGAACTCAGCAGAATCAGACGTAATTGCTCAAGAAAAGCTTGCTGCTAATCGTCATCTGAAGCAATCTTGCAGTTTGATTCAACGACTCATGGCAGCCCAGCAGCAGGGTGGAATCCAGGAGATGGATTTATCACAGCAAAAAACATGGCTTGGGTTGCGAGATATACCTTTTGACTCGAAATGGGCGATGCAGCGTTCCATCGGCAAACACTTAGAATCCAACTTCAAGTCTTGCCCGTCTGTCCGAGAAGAGAATAAAAAGGCTAATCCAACCATTCGACGCTTGACTCTACCAAGTTTGTCAGCGAAAGACTGGTCCTTGCTCGACGTATCTTGGACCTTGACTGGTCATATCGTGGAAGAGTTGGACACGCGGGATTGTACCTTCAACACGCTATCGACGCTCCCGTTTGGCCAGTTTCCATCCCTTCCTACATTGGATGTGCAGTACTGCTCTCAACTCCGAAGGTTGAGTCGCGAGAATATGATCACACAGCTGTTGAAAGCAGCGAAAGACCTGGAGGACTACGCTGGAATCGCTGAATATAACTGTGCTGTCTGCATTACTTTACTCGCACCGTTTCTTGAGTTCTACGGCGTGCCGCCCTTGCAGCTGCCCAAGGCCAAGTCTTTGGATGAGTACCCGTTGGAGTATGCTCCGCCGCAACAAGCTTGTCCTCCTTGGGGAACTTTGGTGATGGAATCTTTGAACATTGTGGCTTCCAAAACTCCTACAGGGGAAATTGACGTGGTGGAGGCTGTCAGGATGGTGTACCACGCATTTACAAAGCAAGATGACGAAGAACAGGGAGCACGGCTTGGAAGGAAGAATGCACAAATCATGGAGCGTCTAGCAAGTATGCAATCTTATCAAAGAGCCTTGATTCGAAATATCCAGGACTCGCACGTTTATAGCCAATTGGCAGCAGAAGCGGCTTCTAGCTTTTTGAAGCGAGCTCAGGTAGCTTTCAATAGTAGGAAGGAAGGGTATCCTGGCGCGTTACGGGAAGAAGTCCCATTGCTTGACTTCAAAATTTCACTCGGAGCATCAAAGTCGGGAAGATGCTACGTCACAGCAAATCAAATTCTGTTCACGACGAGTTACATTCCTATCGTAGGATCTATCTCCTCGATTTTGTTTGATCTGACTAAGATCGACTTTGAAGTGGACCCCAATCCTGCGTCGTCGCTTTTGAATCCATTCCCCAACACAATGAACGTAATTCTGAAGTCCACGCGGGAAGTTGTGTATAGCTTCCGGCCGGCCATCGGGCCGGACCGTCTTCAAACTTTCATGACCGTCATTCAGAGCTTCGCAATCGAAGCATCACCATCGGAGTATTCCCGGGTTGTGAATGATTCTCAAGTTATCGAAGATGACGGACAGCTGCAATTGGTTGATTCAGAAGATCAGCTGTATATTTGAATTCTGGATAGGGCAGGGGAAAGGTCCATTTGTGCGGATTCGTTTGAATTTTACTTTGTGTATTAATAGAAGGAACTCAATGCATTTCCACTTGGCCCCTTATTCTAGCCTGATTATTTGTGCGTAGGAACCAAAGGAGACAGCTACAGCTCCGCCTCACCCAGCACCACTCGGTTTTGTTGAAGTCGTCGAAACGTGGAAGTACTGGAGTAGAAAAACATGAGGAAAATCCGAATACTGTAATATTTACATCATCGTCTTGCGAGTATTTAACTACCTTCATCACTGCACAAAGAAACACTAGAGAGTTGTCATAGCAATCCACTCAGGAATCATTATTTGAACGATTCGTCACAGATATTTGTCCTCGTTACTTGTTTGATTTGCGATTGTGTGTCATGTGCGCCTGGACCAAAGTATTTGCAGCCAGCGCAGCGAGTAGACTCAATTCACCAGCCATGGTTGCAGCGGCAACAACCGTGGCAAGCTTCTTGGAATTCTCTCCCGGTGTATTTCCACCGCCTTTGCACCCAATCGCTTCAAGGCAAGCAGCCTGAGCTTCCAAGGACGTGCCCCCACCAACGGTGCCGACTTCAATGCTGGGCATGGTACAAGAAATCCACAGGTCCCCTTCTTCAGTTTCTTCCATCAACGTGATGCAATTCGAGGATTCCACATTTTGTGCCGGATCTTGACCTGTTGCCAAGAAGATTGCTGTAACAATGTTGGAGGCATGGGCATTGAATCCACCCAAACTTCCAGCCATGGCAGATCCAATCAAATTCTTGTGTGTGTTCGTGTGGACCAAAGCGGCTACGGTAGTTTTGAGGGTTGTAAGAACAATTTCTTTGGAGATCACGGCTTCTACTACCACAGACTTTCCGCGGCCTTGCAACCAATTAGTGGCTGCCGCTTTTTTGTCGGTACACATATTGCCCGACAGCGCTACCAGTTGCAGGGATGGAAACTCCTTTTGCAATAGCTCAATGACTGCTAACGATCCTTTGGATACCATGTTCATACCCATGGCATCACCCGAAAAGCAAACTAGTCTCAAGTACACATTTTTTCCTGCCACCGTGGGATGGCAAGCCAGCAACTTTCCAAAACTAGTGGTCGATTCAAATGCTCTCTTGAGCATGTCGAAATTTTCCGGCTCTTCGCACCACATTTTCAAATCAGCGGCTTCCATTGCAGACCCCATTCGTACACAGGGAGCACGAGTGATGCCGTCACGGATGATTCGCGCTTGAGCGCCGCCACCTTGCGTGATTGCCTTCGCACCACGGTTGGTGGAAGCGACCAAGCAACCTTCGGTTGTTGCCATGGGAACGTATACGGTCTCGCCATTGAGTGTGAGGGGTCCGACTAGTCCTACTGGAAGCGGGACGTATCCCACAACAATCTCGCAGTTGGCACCGTGAACTCTGGCATAGTCCAATGACGGTGTGGCGGGCAATTTGTCTAAAACGTTCGTCTTGTTGTCAGGTAGAACAGTGGACAACTTTCGATTGGCAGCCAATCGTCGCACAGTGACAGCTCGGAAGGGATCCAGTCTCTTTTCCAGCTCGTGATCCTTGACTTTGTTGCTCAACACAAGTTCAGCAATTTCTTCGTCGGCGAGTTCTTTAATGTCTGTTGACGAATGGCTGGACGCTGCTACTTTGAATGAGGCCGGGTCGCTGCATACTGGAGCACTCGGAGCAGCCTTGTGTAGCTGTTTAGTAACATTCTTAGAAGATGAGGGTTGACGAGAACTGTATTTGGATGATGAAAGCAAGGTGAGAAAGTACAACTTCACACATGAAAAAGAACGAAAGTCTCTCTCGTGTTTCGTACCTCGCGGGAGTCTCGTCGTTGGAAATGTCCTCATGTATAAATGACACTCCGAAAAAGCCGAAAAAGTATAGCAGAAATACGGACCATCCAACCAAAAATTGCACCAAAACACCTTGTGATTCATGATGCAAGTAATGCGATGCATTCAAGCAAAACGTACAGACACTCCACAAAAATGCAACTACAGCGAGGTAGTTGATCCATTTGAAAATGTGCCATTTTGGTTGTCGACCTTTTGGAACTGCTGCTGGTTTCTTGAGGAGATTGTCCTTGGCTGTGGTATTGTGTTGCAAATCCAGGTTGGAACTTCCAGTTCCCAACAATACGACACACAAGCCAACAGTTGCTGCGACGATGATGCCATAAAGTTGAGTAGACGATAAGTTATCAATTTGATCAATCATTGCATCTAATCTCATGCCTATCGTCGGCATTGTACCCATTGCAGCTGCCATGACGATGAAGTAAAGAAGCTGTTGTGTTGTTGTTTGGAAATTGTGGTGAGAGTCCCTAAGCACAAACTCAAACGACCGACGATTAAAATTCGAAATGCACTCGGAACGACAGGGGTATTTCTGAAGCAATTTTTTGATTGACTGATGATAAAGCAACATACAACAAAGACGAGATGTGCCCTCACGAACGAACCCAAAATCCTACAGTAATACACGTTTCGTAGTACTTCGTGCGCGTTTCTCCGAGTACGGTAGTCTACAGGAGTTTTAAGCGCTACAGGCTATCACACTGCGTACGTCGCAGTAGTGAACGTCGCAGTTGTGAAAAAAAGTCGACGTGGTGATGAAGGCCGGCAACAAGTACGTTTGGTCGCATTGCCTGGTCGGCGCCATGCCAATTAACAAAAATCCGTTGAGATCAGAACGCATTGGCATTGCAGCATTGTTAGACACCCTCAATATGATGTATTATTACGTATCATAAGACGTTGCAATATGGTAGTTACGTACAGTAAGTACTAACCTATGCTCCGTAGCCCCGACAACAACGTCATCATGCTTTTTCTACGCTCTACTACGTCGTCTTTCATTTGTAACAGTGGCCTCGCCCCACTACGTTCTCTACTAGTCGTACTAGATCTGGTTGCTACCGGTATAACAGTACTACGGCAGACTACAGTTGTAGATTGTATGATAGACTACCGGTAGCTAGCTACCTAGTAGTAACAAAGTTAGACTACGACCGTAGGTCGTAGTGTATTTACAGAACAGTGTGAGTACTAACAGAGCCCGGTAGTACTACTACCAGCAGCACCAGTAACTTCAAAGACCTATCCAGTTTTTTAGTGTTCAAGCTTTTAAGGTTTGATTCTCTTTCACCATGCATGAAGATTGGAGCTGAAAAACAATCTAACTTGCCCTCTAGTGGAAGAATTTATCCTTCATGCTGTCCAGAGTCAGGAATAGCTAGATCTTAGTACAGTGCTGGGTATGTTCCCCGACACCGTTTCGATTCTGTTGTTATGCCACCATGTCATCGAGGATAGCTCTAGGTACTCTGAGTATATTACACAATGTTCGTGTACGGACAGTATTGTGGTGATGCTAATGAGTGTCTATGCAGACTATGCAGATCACGCAGAGTCGTGATGCCAACTGGTGATCACGAAGATAAGTGCGCTTCTTGCTTGTCGCAGCGAATAGAACTAATGGTAGATACAAAAGTGCACTTGAGCTACAATATATTTTATTGCGTCAACGGAAAAGGCTCGTCCTGCGGCGAATCGAATCATCAAACTTGCTGACATGTTCCCGCAACAGAATTCGATTTGACAGTACCAAAATCACACTCCTACTCCGGTTAGCGCCTCTATCTACCGTCCTGCCGGTAGCTTGTCTTGAATGTATATTGATATGATTCCTTCGAGCTTCCAGCCATCTTTGCTGTGAAATGTGCAAAACCGAAACGTCGAACGCCTTCAACCTCTAGAGATAGAAGATGATTGAAGATGATAAGAATATTATTCTTAAAGAACACTGTGCAAAAAAGTACTTCTGCTCACTGTCAAGTAGTTAGCTACCTAGAAATATTAGACTACTTCTCCGAAAATATTGCTCCCATTACACGAGAAATTCTTTCAGAAAATAGAGAACAGCTGTGAAATCTTCAATGCGTCATTCAAGTACGTTCTTCGGAAACACTTCACTATTCTTCACTGTTTGTTCCGGGTCGTCCTTTAAATGTATTTACAGTTAGTTCGTCGGCGAATCAAACTTGGGGAAGAAATTCAGAAGTACAGCAAACCTAAGTACGACTTTGTACGGTTGAGTTCGCAGTACCGAAGGCCTAAGAGAGATGTTTCGCAATCAGTGTGTATGGTTAAATGGTGCATAGATAATCTCGCTCGCTTCAAACACAGCAGATGTTGTACTGCCGTGGTTGTCAAAGATAGAACCGCAGCTGTTCTTCGCAAAGAGTGAATTGTGTCAACGAAGCGAGGGAAGAGGAAAAATAGTCTTCCCCTCAATTAACTGTAAACCATGTGACGACAGGTACTGGAGTTGTCAAAACGAACGGAAACAACGACATCACCGTAATGTGAAATCTCTGCTAAACTTCTCATTTTGACACCTGCGGAGTATTACAAAAGCAGGAAGTGATACAGCGTGCATCCACTGCATCTATAACATAACAGCAACATAAACAAGAACCATGTGCCATCTCACCGTCTCAACTCGTCGACCCGTCTCATTAGACTCGTCTCAGCACTCTCCGGAGACTTCCCTTTTGGGTACGAAACGGCCTCGAAGTGCCATGGTTACTCTAGACAACAATAACAATCGTTCTCGGAGGAAACAAAAACAAACCGTGAAATTTTTGGATAAAATCGACACAATTGAGAGGAGCGCTACTGAACAAGGGGATGTTCAAATCTTGTGGTACGGACACAAAGAATTGGAAGAATTCAAAAAACAAGCCAGAGATTTCATCTTGGGGCGTTCGTCTGAAAAGGACACCGAAACCCGTGGATATGAAAGATACAACGTCGTCACTGCAAAAAAGAAGGCCATGACTCGGAAAGTGACACTTCTAGCCTGTTCTCAAAAGGGTCTGTCTTCCGACGATGTAGCCGTTATCGTTCACAAATCCACAAGATGGGCTGTCAGTGATGCATTTCGAACAGGATGCCAAGACTTCTGCCAAGTATATCGTCCTGAATTGGTCAACGCCTGCAAGATGATGGGCAAACGATCTCGACGTAGCGATGAAACTTCCGAACGAAGTGTCAGGCGTCGCAACGCAGCTTACTAGAAGAGTTTTGAACTAACTTACCACCAAAAGCAAACTTACTAACGTAGATCGAATTCAGTATACGCTGATTCGCTACAAATTTTAGAGTGAAAAGTTGAAAGCTTCAATGGAACCACTTCTCAAGGATGATACTCTTGAAAATTTGCTACCGGTAGATCTGTGGTCGAATATCGAAAACGTGGACTAAACTGGCGATGTACTATGCTTTTTACTTAATTTTAACATATGACTAGGAGTCGCATTACAAGAAAAAGAATCTGCGTAGACATTTCAACTTAATGTATCCATGAGTTGGTTCACTGGATGAATACATCATAATGAAATTCTTGTTTCTTTTCAAATCGGCATTCCATTCTTCCACTGTCGATTTCATCCAATTCTTTCTTCGATGATTGGAAATCTGAATTGCAAAGTTTACTAATTCACGCATATTTCATCTCGGCACCCAAGAGCAACCACAATGCCTGGTGGTAGAAGAGAGCCATTCTACTTCGCATCCTTCAAGTGCCAAAAAGCATGAGAATATTCCCATCAGACATATCACGTGCTGCCTCGCAGTCTTGATTACTTCGTTCTGCAGTAAAGGTTGCGGACTTGTGCATCATAAAATTTAGACCGACCCAGCGTGGAATGCGACTTGGAAACGCATGAAGTGTCTACTGGGTTGAACCTGCTTCACAATCGGGTCATCCCGGATTGTCTATCACCCTACACTTCTCTCTAGCTAGGAGACGCGCTTTACCCGATCGAGCCTTTTTTTTGTATATTTTGATCTCTCTGTACTTTCTATTATTATACGTAGTAATATTTAAAACGTATACGACAGTAATAGATCTCGAAACTATTCAAAAAAAAGACGGACTCCTTCACCTACCGGTAGCTACGGTAGCTACGGTTACCTACGTCGTAGTACCGGTAGTAGTAGAGAGACTACCGTACCTCTAGCTCTAGCTAGCTAGTAGGTAAAAATACTACAGTTATTTTTTCATTTCGTCACACTGACTGTGAACATAGAGCTATTACCCCCTCCCTCTTGACTCTACACTCTACGACGTATGTAAATTACATTTATTTTATGCCATCGTCATGGGCCTCATGCCAATCTTTCGTCTTAACTTTTTGTCATCGTCTTTTCTCTGAATGCTTATTTTCGCCTTCGTTGTCGTCGAAGTCTACTAATAAGTATAGCTTAGCAAGACAACCGTCTTCTCCTTCCAACTATCGACATCGCGAATCCATATCGGACAACTTGCTCTCCTGAGTTAGCAGCTGCTTTTCACTGATGTCCAGGAAGATGAAGTCAACGGTGGCTTCATTTGTTGCAATTGCAAGTGTACAGTTCCAAAGAATTTCATCCCAGACTGATTTCACATGTGAATTCCTCAACGATCAGTGCATTTCGCAATTTGATGGAAAATGTGACTCAGTTCTTGGCAATAATACTCTTCCGGGATGTGGAAATAGCGACTGTTTCGATTGCAATCTATGTTCGCAATTCAATGCAGATTGTAAAGGGTGTCTGGAAGCAAAAGGCTGCTTTTATTGTCCAGGTGATGGAACTTGCAATAACGCGCCAACTTACATCTTTGAGGGAGCCATTCAATCATGCTTGGAACCAGTGGATTACCTTGTCGGTGGTGCTATCTGCAGCCTATCTCCGGACGACAACTTTTTCAACGACCCTCTGTACGATGGTCAACGATGGGTGTACGATATGATTAACATTGTTCCTGTCTGGGAAAAGGGATATTCTGGAAAAGGCGTGAGAGTAAGAGTCAATGATGATGGAGTCGAAAACACCCATCCAGGTAAGTCACTCTTGATGGAATTTCCTTTGTGGAATCGCACCCAAAAAAATACTTATTTCCTCGATATTTCCTGCAGAATTTGAAGGGAGATTCGATATCAATGGTTCTTGTACTGTATCTTTTCCACAACTAGATGGTGCAGATGGACATGGGACCTCAGTAGCCTCTATTGTCGGGGGAGCCGCTAGTAACGACAAATGTGCGGCTGGTATTGCCCCAGAAATAACGATAAGCTCATGCAACATTTTTGCGGAGGTCTCTCTCACCATTTTGTCAGAGAAATTGCAAAGCTTCGACATTTCTCAAAACTCGTGGGGAGTGCCAACCTGCGGTGTCGGTCTCTCTGAAGGAAAAAGACAACTGCAGACCAATGCGACAACTTGCCCGTTTAGTAGCAGGCCAATGGGGCTGATTTATGAACATCCTTGCGACGTCTGCGATTTTCAAGCAGAAATCAAGTCTCCCCAGTGTGAGGTTGCGATTGTCACTCATTGCAAAACCAATGGACAATACAAGAACGACGAATTTGCGTGTCTAGATTTTCTAGAATTGATCGTCGGGGGAGATTGCAGTTACGACAAATTACCAGACTATGCCCTCCAGGCACTATCAGAAGGTGTACTTAATGGGCGAGATGGAAAAGGTGTTGTCTATGTCTTTGCAAGTGGCAACGAACTTGCGTCAGGAGATGACGTCAACTTTAGCGGTCTCACCAATTCACGTTTGACTATTACCGTTGGAGGAGTAGGGAAAGACGGCATGCGAGCCAGCTACAGCACCCCAGGGGCAGCGCTTTTTGTTGTTGCTCCTGGAGGATCTCTTGAAGCGATTTCCAACCACATGGCAGCCACTCTTTCTGGTGGTTGCATAATAACAGCACCGGGAACTTCATTTGCCGCTCCTGTTATATCGGGCGTCGTTGCGTTGATGCTGGAAGCGAACCCCGATCTCACCTGGAGAGATGTTCAAGGAATTTTAGCAACAACGTCCCAGATCATTGCTGATGTAAATGATATCTCAGCCACGATCAACGGAGCTGGAATATGGCATTCAAACAACTATGGTTTTGGCCTCGTAGATGCCCTGGCCGCTGTCTCAGCTGCCGAAAATTGGACTCTTGTAAACCCAGAAGCATTTTTGGTCGGGGAATCGGGGGAGGTAAATTTGACGATTTCAGATCTATCAACCAGCCCGACTGTGTCGAAAATCAACATAACAGGCGGAACAGAAGTTGAAGACCTTATTATTGAGTCCGTCGCTGTCTTCCTCCAGGTAGAACACTTTTCTCGTGGCGATCTAGAAATCTCCCTTCGGAGCCCTGCAGGAACGATTTCTCTCCTGACTCCTGGACGAAGAATAGAAAACACTCAGCTTGGTCCAGATCAGAGGTGGAAACTTTTGACAGTCAGGAACTGGGGAGAGTCAGCCATCGGAATCTGGGAACTTTCTATACGAGATTTGAACCCAGGCGATGTCGCCACATGTGCGGATGCACCTTTCGCGCTTGAAAACGACAACGAAATAGTAACCTGTTCGACCGTGGATGATCAACAGTGGTGCTTCAGGGGCGTTCGGAATCCCGAAACTACGACTGAGCAGAACATTGACATACTTTTCACCCAGAAAGTGAACGGAATGACGCTCTCTGAAGCATGCTGCACTTGTGGAGGAGGTCTCACTGCATCAGACGTCAATGATCGATTACTTCAGTGGAAACTAATCGTCTACGGACAGAAAGACGGAATTGTTCCTGCTTCCTCGTCGAACGAAAACGAAACATCATTAGAATCGTTCACACCGACCACAGCTCCTACTGTTGGGAACCGTACGATTGC
Organism: Nitzschia inconspicua; assembly: GCA_019154785.2. Taxonomy (NCBI): domain Eukaryota; phylum Bacillariophyta; class Bacillariophyceae; order Bacillariales; family Bacillariaceae; genus Nitzschia; species Nitzschia inconspicua. The sequence continues at coordinate 3,665,699 of JAGRRH010000007.1, read as the reverse complement.
TCCAAGGCCTAACTCAGCTGACAAAACTGTGGAAACGGAACCAACAATCGCAAACCAGCCACCAAAAACTGAAAAGGGCATCGTCATCGCAGGAACTGTCATGGTCTTTTTTATTGCTGCCGTTGCGGTTCGTTGGGCTTTTAAGCCCCCTACTAGTTCTGGAAAGTTCACAGTGCTTAACAAAACGGCTGAAATCGCTTAGAACTATGTCGCCGCATGAAACTAGACATGCTATACAAGTTAATGAGCTACACATCACGGTGATCTATAATCGTTAACTGACGGCCTTGTTCACAATCTATGCTTCCAAACATGAGATATATTTTTTTGACGTATAGAATTTACGAATCATTCTCACTCCGTCAAGTTATAGGTTTCCAAATTTTTTCGGAAGATTCCAATCAATTGGTCCAGTGTTTCTTGCTGTCCGTCTCCTCCGAAACAGTTGGATTTCTTGGTTTTCTTTCGAATAATTACCTCGTTTTCAATTTGACCGGGCCATGTTTTCCGAGTCAACCTTTTCGTATGCCAATACTTGCTTCTACTCGGGTTTTCGAATATACTATCTCCATCGCCATCGCGATCTTCCAGCAAGTCGACGTCTGTAGGATTGACGTCCAAAAGTTCCTGTTCTGGCAAAGAACGTTCGTCACATTCATCGAGAAAAGACGCAACATCACAATCGACCAGTGATCGTCTGCTGTACGAAGGCTGTCCTGGTAGTTTGGCTTGGTACGACTGCATAGGGCTGCCTCTAGCTTGGACTTCGATTCTACTTCGTTTACTCATCACACCTGTGTTCCAATCATTAACCATTACACAACGGTTCTTTAGGGCCATGGCCTTGTCTTCATCTGTTGATGTGACAACGTCGTGCATACATTGAAATCCTTCATGGATACTCCCGTAAAAATCATCACATGCCGCGGTGACCCGGTAAAACAATACATGTACAGTGCGTTGAGCTTTCCCGCACTCTTGCCGAAAGTTGTCCTGGACATCTTTGAAACTGGCTTCAAGCTCTTTGTTCTTTTGCCGAACTTCTTTTATGAATTGTTGCGCATGTTCATTCACCATGATGCTTCAATGTTTGGTCGATAGCTTGGTTCTGCTTCGACTGGTGAAGGTCTGGTTTCCAAGAGAAGGGTCGTGTTGTTGTGCAACGCCGGCGGTAGTGGTGATAACATGGAAAGAGAAAGAGAAGGATGGTACATCTCATGGTAAGGTGAAGTTGGACGGTTGGAATCGTTTGCCGTCCGTTGAATGAGGGGCTTTGGACTTTGGTGTGGGCGATCCATACGACAGAGCAAAATTGAATGAAAAATAATAATTATATAATATATATTATATTTATTATATATTATATATTGACAACACTCCGAGTACGAAATAAATACGACTTACTGTTAGTTCGTACGTAATAATGTTACAAACGCAGGTACTCGTCTACCGGTAGAAGCTACTGTAGTACCGATAATAAAATCTACTATTTCTTGCTTTATGGCTATGCCAACTACTCTAGCTACCAGCAGTTCCGTATCTAAGAAGTTGACTCACCAGCCGGGCCCCAAAGGGCGAGGCACTGCAGGGAGTGACCGGAGATCACTCCAGGGATGTGGTAATGGTAATAAAACCTCCTACGTGAGGAGGCGAGGAAAAGTTCATCTGGGTGGAGAGGAGATGATGTGAGATGGGTATGAGCATATTTATGCGTTTGTATGTTGCTTTGTTTGTTTGTAAGTGGGTTTTATGGTAGTCTACTGTAGTACCGATAGTCTAGCAGCTAGGTACGAATCATAGAGTCTAAATACTTCGTAGCAGTCTACCTACCTGGTACGGTAGCTGGTAGAATCCCTCAGAGTAGCTACGGTCGCTCTAGCTAGCTAGCAGCTAGCTACCAGGTGAGTGGACTGCCGCACGGCTGTAATACGGTACGCTCAAGGAAAAATCCGAAATCATAGTAGAGATATCTCTATTCGTCTACACTCCACACACATCGGATCGAGGGACGGGAGGCGTTTCAAAGTGTTCTAGCAAAGCTTTTCGACTATGGACTTCTGTTGAACAAATTAAATGTTGTAGAATTTTTCAGAATGGACTCCAAGTCAACGAAGTGGTCTCATCAAAAATCTTGAATTATGCTCTCTGGAGCACAGTGATAGGCGAATATGAGCCGACATGCGTGGCGTGTCTTGATCCTGGATACTGAGCTCTACCGCAATGTTCTTAAAAAAACTATGCTTAGCCGAGATGATGACTTTGTAATACTCTCTTTGGTAGATTGGAGAGGTCGAAAGTAAAAGAATGACTGGAAAGGACGCAACATCTAATTTATCTTTACTACCGCGGTCAAATGCCGAGTGAATGAATTGGAGGCAATCGTTGATGGCGACGAGGAAACCAGTCGTTTCAGGGAGTGGAAACGCAGAAAGCATCGTAAACAGTTGATTGGGCAGATAATGGTCATCAGTGGTGTATTCCGAAGTATGAATGCTTCAAGGTTGGTCTTTTCAGGAAGTCGCAGGTTAGCGTCTGATGATGAAATCTTCGAAGTTAAGGATGTCTCACTGTTGAATCTGCTATAAACTCGCCGGGAGGATGAATTTTTCGAGGGTGTAAGAAAGGGAAGGTTACGATGCTCGTTGCGCAGATATTCCTGTTCGCCTCGTCCTTGTCGAGCAGCGTATTAGACATGACATTCGACCAATCACTGGACGGCCTTGTCATGTGATTTCTTTCATCTCCAACTCGTCTCCTTCATGTAGAACGTCTTCCAATGGTTGCTTTATTGTTCGCTTATTAACATGAGCCGCACCACCCGGTGCTACACACCAGAGCCCAGTCAAGGACACAACACTCAATCCTACCAATACAATTCCCGGTGCCAGCATGCCAACGTCATCTACAAGCAGAGTCGCAATAAAAGGAGAAAGCCCTCCGCCAATTGCCTGTGCAATATTGTACCCTATCGAAACTGATGTCAAACGAGCGTCTGGTTCAAAGGATTCCACCAACCAAGCACACATTGGAGCTCCCCATAGTGCCAAGGCAACTCCGAGACCTGTTTGTGCACCGAAAGCAGCCATGGGGTTTTGGCTTCCAAATGTGCCAATCACCTTGATTACAATGGGTCCACTGAGCCCATACAAAACTCCTCCAGCTGACATGACCGCCCGTCGCCCAAAACGATCTGATAGAGCTCCTGCGAGCGGAAAGGATATAGCCAGAATTAAGAGACTGCAAGAATTTATTCCAAAAGCAGCCGGAACAGGAGGATCGATCAGATCTTTCATGTATATCGCCATCCATACAAAGGTCAAGTAAAACCCTCCACTCCAAAGCAACGGAACCATGGAACTTGCAATGAGGGATCGGCGGTTAAGCGGTGAAAAAGCGAGCCGGAGTGGATTGGATGGTGGCAAGGTAGAAGGAACTGATTCCTCGACAGCTGGGTGATGATGGTCAGAAAGTGTCTCTCTGTCGTGGTCGTCGATAACTACGGGGATATCGTCGTCTTCGTGGGCGTCGTGGTCATCTTCATCCATTGTCTGGACGGGTGCATGATGAGCTGGCATGATCTCATCGTCTTTGCAAAAGTACTTTAGATATATTCCACAAAATGAAATACATATCCCGGATAGAAAGGGCAACCTCCATCCCCAGGCCAGTAACTGTTCTTCCGTCATCGATTTTCTCAAGCCATAGGCCACCACACCTCCCAAAAATGTCCCTATGTTGGCACAAGCCATGACAAAAGAACCATACAGTCCCCACATTTTTTCGGAATGACCCTCCAGCGTGAAAACTAAGGAACTCATTAACTGTCCGCCCACACTCAGACCCTGTAACATTCTGACCACCAACAGAAGGAAAATTGCGGAATTTCCTACTTGTTTGTACGTTGGTAAGCAACCCATGGCGGTCGTAGCAGCTGCCATGAGAAATATTGATATTTCCAATGCGTACTTGCGCCCATAAACATCACCAATGTAGCCTATAACAAGACCACCAATCGGGCGCATCAGAAATGCTGCACCAAACACAGCAAAACTTTCCATGACACTCGTATCTACCGATTGATCGTTGGGAAAGAATACTCGTCCAAGAATATCCGATAAGTACCCGAATGCTGCAAAATCGTACCACTCAAGAATATTTCCTGCCGTCCCCGCAACCAATTTGAGAGATTCATGGAGTGTGGAAGATCCATAGCGCGGCCGTCGTTCACTTGGAACAGGATGGAGCCGATCTGAAACTCCATAGTTTGGAACGTTGTAACTTGCAGTGGAGGCCATCTTTCAACAAAGAGTCGTTCTCACCCTGCATTGCAAACAGTATTTAGCTGGTCGGTAAAGATCAGGATGCGTTTGATATAAATGTTATAATACTACTATTAATATAAAATATGTTTTTTTGTAAAAAAATATTTTATCGTAAAATCATTTTCGAATTTACAGTTACATATTATTACGATACAACATTACTGTTACGTCGTAGTTGAGAACACCCGCAGTACCAAACGACTACATAACCGTACTCCCAGTAGTAGGTAAAGGTACGACTTCGTATCATAGAGAGTCGAAGAACCCATTTCTGCGTACACACTACCGTACAAACATCATTAGCTCTTATTACCATTTATACACGATCGTATTACAACATTACAACTACGGTAAAGAAACTACCGGTACCGGTAGTCTACCAGCTGTCATACTGGAGTACGACGACGTATTTTGATATTGCTCGGTAACAGAGCAGTAACACTACTACTTTGAACAAGTACTGCGTCTTTTGAAACCGGTGCAAAATGTCACAAAAATGGAACAGATGCTCAACGGCAAAGGTGATAGGATTGGAACCTGAATATCTGTCTCTTGAATTGATTACCTTGTCGCTCCAAAATAGAACCGCTTTGCGATCTTCGGTCATCCTGTTAAATTGCTAGCCATTGTCTGACTTTTCTTGGTCGGTCATTGGGGTGGCTGAAAAATAGCTGGCAGGATCGATGATAGAAGCTCCTCCAAAAAAGTCAATCAGCCAAATATCTTGAATATTGATCTTGGCAATTACCCATTTGTGGTCCCTTGGCCAGCCCTCCATGGAGGAATGTCGCTCAAACAATGCCGCATGCGCAAAAGCATACTCTTCCGAATCTTCTTTCAGCACGTCCAACGTTCCCGAGAGAGTTAGTCTCGCACAGACTGGATTCTCAGGATCACCATACTTGCTTCCAAGCATACATGCTGAAAGGCCCTCTCGTTCTGTGCAAACCGAAGATAGGGACGCTTCCGATAATGTCAAGGAAACAAAGGGATTTTCTACACTGTCAATGAAGGATTGATCCATGAAGGTGCCGAGCAAGTAGGGTATCCCCGTGGCTTTATCGCAGGTACCATCAACAAACGAGTATACATTCCCAAAGGGAACTGGAAGTGACGTTGTGGTTGTCGCAGTTGTATCGTCGACTCCGACGTTGTCGCCTTTCATTCGAGAAGATATTGTGGAGAGAACACCCCAATCCAAAGAATGTACCATCCATCTTGCTGTTTGGGCTTTTTCTGAAATATCTGGACGGGTTTGAAGCTGACAAGCACAGGAATTCTCCGCAGCAACCAGAGCAAGCCAATACTTTTGGAATAGCAACAGCCAACAAAAGCAATAGTATTTAAAGAGTGGTGGCATCGTTCTTGTCATCGATCTCGTCGAAAGCTTGCAAACGGACAGCTGGAGCAATTGGTTGGAACTTTCCGTTTTAGTCTTAGGAACAATTCTGGTAGGCGTAGCGTCCGTGCCGAAGACAAGGTTGGTCTATTGACTACGAGGCAGTCGCTACACAGTGGTGCAGTATGCAGAAGAGCTGTGAGCTGTGAACAACACAATTAATCCAAAAACAACACATCGGAGGGATAATAACGGAAAAAATGAATCGGTAATAATTAATCACACCAGGTACGTGGTACAGTACCACGGTAACTAACAAACTACGGTACTCCGTACCATAATTAATAACAAGGTCGTATGATACTACCGGTAGCAGAGTCGTAGTACAGAAGAATCATCTACGGTACGATCGTACCATGAACCATCCCATGACGTTGACTTGGCAACTTCAAACTTCTCTCTACTTAAGTAGTACCGGTAGTCTAGCTACCGGTAGTAGCTACCTACCGGTACTCCAGTAGTACGGTAGAGTACTACAATACGAAGAGATACAGAGGTAGTCTACCATACTGCTTTCTATGCGACAAATATCGTGTGAATCAAGAAAATGTAAGAAGATATCGGATGTGCTCAGGATGACGAAACAACCCATCATTCAACTGTTGTCCTTGTTGGCTGAAGCCCAGAAGCACTCTTCCACCATAATATAGTATGAGAAACATGACCATACAATTCTTCAAACATTGGGCGATCAAGGCATGGTGGCTCTTGGTGTTGCATCTTGTCCATCTTGAAGCATTGTCACCAAATGTCCATGATGCCACCAAGATCTCATCAACAATACATGCATTGGAAGGTCATTATTCGTCCCCAATAGAAAATTCATCACGTCGAGGCTTTGTGAAAACATCGTTGATTGGATCGGCAGCTCTGGGATGTGGTATTTTGTCATCACTGGCGCTCCCTGCTTGGGCCGTCGCCGATTGTTTTGAAGATTGCTTCAAGAATTGTAAGAAAGTCGCTCCCAAGGATCCGGAGTACTGCATAGAAAATTGCAAGGATTATTGTGCACAAGAAGATCGAAAGGACGGTCTCAGTGGCAGTGTAAGTGCTGAAAGAGGAGAAGTCGGACTTTTGGGCGGGACATTTGGTCAAGGTACCGTTCCCAAAGGAGAAGATCGGGTGAGTGACTACTGGTTGGATATCTTCTGACAAGATTGCCGACTGGAACGGTGACGAAAATCTAACCACTGTTATATCTCTTAACATTTGAATATACTACTCCGTACGCATTATTCTTGTGATTTCTTCGATCTCAGCCGCCCTCTATCCACATTCCAGGTCTAGATTTTACATCCGACGCGGGCAAGAAGCTGATCGGGTATTAAGATGGAAGGCGACAGTCTCCAGCTTGACTTCGCTAACATACATCATTCATATATCACTACTAGTGTAGTAGAAGATGCAGCAGCATAATAATATGCTCGGCTTTAAAATTAAGAGTCCGTGAATAACCTTTCGCAACGTTCGTTTAGATTTAGAGTCCTTCTACAATTCTAAAGTATCCCAATCACTATCCAACCAATTTAGCTTAAGGCGCTGGGGTGGACCTTAAAATAGCTTCTATTGTCTATTGGCATATTTTCCATATTTTAGTCATTCATTTGTTTTCCAATGTGTTTACAGACATGACATTTTGATGCACTCCAACCTTTGAATGACCCATCAACTACTAGTCGTAGGTGAAGAATGAAATCTAAAAAACACAGGAGAATCCCAATCATAATATTTCCAAATCAATATCTGATGTTATGATTCAGTTTTCACTTGTTAAACCTCTTCTTTCACTTGAAACTTGAAGGGTAGACCCAAAACATTTGTTCTAGCATTTTTTCATTTTCTTGCCTGTTAGAATGTGAAATCCAGTTATCTCAAAACCTGTGGAACCAAGAAGCAATCCACCAATAATCTGTCAGTGCGATGGAAGATATTGTCCCAATAGTTGCGGTACATGTATGACCTCATGCACATGTGGTTCTTGTTGTGTCTGACCAGAGTTATTTCGTATCTTTCAAAGAATCTGCACAAAATCATAATTCAGCTCACTGTCAATTGAAGGTGGAAAGATCGATTAACCTGGAGATGCTGCGGTGGTGAACCGCTTGGGCGCTATAACTTGCTATGTAAAACCACCGCTTTTACCGACCTGGCTCGTGCCCTTCACATCAAGTTGGCTGAGACATACCATACCTTTGTCCAGCAGATCGCCACTCCTCAGTTAGACACAACCCACGCAGAGGAAGTGCGTGTAGTCTCTCGTTTCTCAACACCAAGTACCCCTGGTTCACAAGCAACTCTTACTACCCGGCATTCCTATATCACCTGCTCACATAGTGTGGACAGAGCAGGAATTTACGACTGACACTATTCCACGGGAGAGTTGGTCCGTCCGTCCGGACCAAACCGAACCCACCAGTTCCCACCACCATCCACGCCCCTTCTACAAACACCACTCCCCAGGGTCATGCACAGTTAGAAGCACCGCAGGCAACACAAATTCCCACCCCAGCAACTCCAAGACATACCTCCTGGTCAGCAGTAGCGGCAGGAACTATCACCGCATTACCACCCACCCAACCAGAAACCGCATCCAACACATCATACACAGAGGCACAAATGCAGGCCCTCCTAGCTTCACAAGAACAGCGACTGGAGCAGCGACTAGAGCAGAGACTGGAGGAAAGATTGGCATGCTATGACCAACAACTCAATCAAATGATCACCATGCTGCAAGAACTTATCATTTCAATGCGCTCCACACCCCAAGATCCCCTCCAACCTCCCTCCCAGACCGTCCCCTCTTCTATGCGAAAGCAAAGACGTACCGAGCCCACTGTCATCCTTCGTCAAGATGACAACATGTCTGATGCACACACAACAAAGGAAGATCAAAGCCAAAATAGGACATGCCATTATAGGTCCCAGCGTCTCCACCCTTCCAAAGAACCACTTCATCCAACGAAGAAAGCAGCTCCTGGCACCGAGTTATCACAACCACCCCCACCCCCGTAACCGGCCACACAAACACAAAAACATCGGTATTACACCTTCTCATCTGATCCTCTACTCCACCAGATGAATTTTCCTCCGCCCGTAGGAGGTTTTATACCATTACTATCTCCCTGGAGTATCTTCCTGGTACTCCCTGCATTGCCTCGCCCCTCGGGGCCCGGCAGGTGATCCAACTACTTAGAGACGGCACTAGGCTGTAGCTAGTAGTTTGGATAGCCTTAAAATAGATTTTATTATCCGATTAACCTGGAGATGCTACTGGTGCTTGATGTAGCAGAGTCGTACTGTGATTACCGGTACTGTTACCGTAACTCTTCAACAGTAAGGACGATACTGCAGCGACACACCGGTCTTTACCCTTAACGCTACTAGTCCTGGACCATTGATAACGCGCGAACAAGATTGACAAACAACACACAGCATCGACAAACCCGGAATGATGAGCCTCGCGATGGTTTGACATGTTGTGATCTCTCTTTCGACGGTAAAAATAATACTTCGAAGTATTAATTGATCTGACCAACACAGAGTGTCGTGCTCGAAGACGGACACTGGTCTGGAGTATCAATCCCACTACTACCTTAGGCAGTAACCTGGTCGTCAAACACAAACCAACAGCCGCTGAAGCTATTAAAGACTCTCGAAAGGAGCAAAGAACATCATGAACAACATGTGGGGAGAGCCTCCGTCCGGGCGAGAACAAGCCATTGAGACTCTCATTGACATGGACCCGAATGGAAGTTTTTATCGGGCATCTCGCATTTTGGTGAGTCAAGTCAGATAGTTATGGGAGCATTGCGACAATCTGCTATTGAGAGTGAGACGGTTGGTTTTCTGTATATTCGCCTTTCCTCAATAATCTGTGTAACTGTTTTGGCTTTTCTCTTTTTTGATTGCTCACTCTTCATGAATCGCTTCGTGTTCTGTGCTCATCAGGAGGAGGCCGTGCCTCAAGACCTCCTCCAAAGACCAAATCTTGTAACCAAGTCTGCGCTTGTGGACCAAGCGTATGCATTGTCGAAGTTCGAAGTGGATACTGTAGAAAAATATGATATTCTTTTCGGCATAGGCGCTGATAGCACGGGGAGCTCGTTGCTGCACAGTCTTTCCTTTGCCACCAGGCTTCGTCGTGCAGAATTTGACAACAAAAAGAATCGGATTTTGAAACATCATTCCAAGATTTTGGAGGCCAAGAAAGCAAGGTACCAACAGAGCTGTTCGCCATTCGCACCGTCCCCTCAACTGGTGGCGGCTTTGAGGCAAGTATATGGAAGTTCCGACGGAGAATCGTCATCGTTACGAGACCCCAAGACTTCAGAAGAATCCTCCATTCTACGGTCGTTGTTGAAGTCAATAATGGGACATCCTGCTTTTTCAAACAAGGATGACGAAAACAAAGGTTTGTTTTCTGCTACCGCTGTCCCGAAATCCACTGAAACATTCCATGAACCTGTGGACACTGTCGAAGAGAAACTTCGTGACGGAGGATCTGCAACGTTTGCATTGGAATCACTGATTGCCTATTTGTGTGAGCACTTGGACAATGACGGATCGTTACCGTCGGCGACTTTGGAACATGGCTTGATGATTGCAGTATTGTCCGCCCTGATGGGGTGTCGAGCTCCTGATGGAGAACGGAAGATGGAGAAAAGTTATCAGTCCGTTCCAACCCAGCGGAAATCAGACGGCAACATCGAGGCTGTTACAATGTCACCGTTACAAGTCGGATCAGTATTGTCCCTGATCCATTTGGATGACGATTCAACATCAGAGAACCCTTGGGCATTAGACAAAGGACTCATTAACTACCTTGGGGAGGCTGCCGCTGCTTACGAGGAGAGGATTGAAATACAAACTGCTCGATTACTGAAAAGAGTGAATGTTGATGGAGCTACCGCGGAATGTAAAACATTTCATGAAAGTGATAATGATGAAGCTACAAGAAAGAACGAGGGTGTTGATGCTGAATCTGCTGGAAATCCAACAGATCAAATGTCAAGACAGGATTCATTGTCAAATCACAAGACCCTTCCACCAACAATCCCATCTCCAGAAACTAGGGAGTCCTCGGCCAGTCCTGGGACCCCCGATGCCGTCAATGAGGAAGAAATCGAGACTGTCGGCGCGAATGCGACGGTTTCTGGGCAGATCAATGAAGAACCTGCTGAAGGTCGTGAGGAGCCGAACCTTGTAGAAGACTCTGAAGATCTGGTGGTGCTAAACAGCGGCGACGAGGATTTTCACGTCGGTCATTTACCCGGAGATTCTGATGGAGAAGAGAGTCTGGTGGAGGACGAGGATAATGAATCATCTTCTTCCTCCTCCTCCTCCTCAGCTTCGGGAGCAGATCCGGAAGATGGTGATGAACATGATGAACTCGGCGAGGAAGAGGAGGAAGAGGAAGATGATTACATTGATGAAGAAGTAGAAGAACAGGACGATGAAGTTGCTTTAAGACAAGCACTAGCCCTCAGCTTGGTCGAACAGCTAGTAGCACCGGGTTCAGATTCTAGTATTGTGGTTGCAGAGCTAGAAAGGGCTGCATCTGATCTGGTCACACCTGGAAAAGAGACTCTATTGAACAATGAGAAACCTCAACATACTCAGGAGGAATTTGAGGAGAGCCCGCTCCCGCCTTTGCCTCCTACTCCGGAACACAATCCATATGCCAACGAGCTCTCGATCAAGATCGATGACGAGCAGGAAGGATTCGATGCTGCCTTATCCCTCGACCCTTCTGCCCTTCAATATTTTGGGTCGCTTCCTACTCGAAATGTATTGATGCATCTTCTGAAGCTTCTGGGGGATGTAATGAATCGTCGTGTGCAAGAAAAATCCGAAGGTGACGTTGACTCTGGCTCTAAAGAGGCTCCTCGAATTGCTTCGATCCCAGGAGGAATGGGATCGCATCTATTCCCTCCGGTCCATCCATTTTTGAAGACGATGTCTTCCACGGAATCAGATCGGGATACTGCTGTTTCAATGCAGCTTTTAGTTGCTCTTCTACTTCTGACTTCCAAAAGACGAAATGAGGCTATCGAAAGCCTGAAGCAGTTACTAGAGCTTGAAAGCGAAGTCACGCAAGATAATGGTGAAAAGAATGTTGTAGGGTTTTCGACCGGTGAAGAAGGTGACGACCCCGCGATCGCGATGGCATTGACATACTTTGAAGATGAGGTCACAGAATCCAAAGATTCGTTGGAGGCCAAGGGAATGACTAGGAAAGCTGCTGCAGCTGCTCACGATGCAGCAGTGCTGCTAGAATCCCTTCGCAGAAGGTCAAATGCTTGGAGAGATGAGGTAAAATTGTACTCTCACTGTGTGGTGTTGGCCATGCGATATCTTCGCCATTTCTTCCAAAACATTACGAGACGCTGGCTGCAAGAACGTCAAGGCTTCTCCACAACAGATTGCAATGTACTGCTCCCGGAAGCAGTCAAGTCCAACCTCATTGATTCTCTTTCTTCCTTTTTGTCTCCAACTGAAATTTTCATACCTCCAGCAGTAGTAGAGAACGACAAGTATCTGCACACTCAGATCGAGACCGTGTTCATGTCGACAAAGCTTCATCAGGAATCTTTGATACTTTGGGGGGAAATTGTTCCTCTTGCATACCCGACAGTTTCTGATCAATCGAAGCTTTTGCGACTGCTCCTTGGCGAATGCTCAAGTGCTAAATCCTCATCTGTGGACAGCCAAATAGAGAACGATGTTCACATGTCCAGGATTCAAATCCTTTGCCGTCGACTCAGAGTCAGTGATTTATTGGATCGTTTTGTCCCGAGCCCAGTGTGTATGCTGCCTGGAGAAAACCAGCCTGGCAACTTTGACAAAAGCGTTCGAATGCTCACTGCAGGGGGTGATAGCAGCGTGAGCTCATTCATTTCTCTGATGGGAACTATGTCTACTGCGCTTGGTGGGATGAAAGGGGAAGTTCGGAGTTTTTATCTTTCTTTGTGTCACCGATGTCATGCCAGAATTTTGCTATGGGATGGACTTTTTGCATGCACCGAAGGCGAAGCAGATGATCCAACTCTTGCAGTGACAATAGCCCCTGCAGATTCATTGCGACTCAATCTCACAGTTTCCAACTGGCTGCAATTTGATGCGACAAAATGCTCTGATAGTATGGCTATATTGACGAATGTGGAGAGCTCTAATTCTGTCTCGAATGCTTCTTGTGTACATCAGCGGGCCTCGAAAGTCTGGGGCACCGTTTTGTCATCCGTGTGTTTTGCCCCAAAAACTGGAATTCATCGTTGGGCAATCAGACTAGACAAATGCGAGCGTGGTCATGTGTTTGTTGGAGTTGCTACATCCCAAGCTAGTACAAGAACTTATGTGGGTGGAGATAAGTTTGGCTGGGGCATGATCGGCACTCAGGCGCTCTGGCATGATCGAAGGAAGATACGAGGCGATTATGGAGACACCTTTCGCACAGGTTCTTCGATTATCGTAACCTTGGACACAGATGCTGGAACACTGAGCTACAGTTCGTGGAAAGATTCTTCTTCCACAAGTTCCTACTCTATCGATCAAGTCGTGCACAATATAGCATCACCCCGACGCCAGGGACATGCTGGAGGGAGTTTAGAAGATTGGGGAGTGGCTTTTGAAGGACTGCCACTGGACTCCAAGTTGTACCCTGCCGTTGGGTTGTATCAACGAGATGATCGTGTAACAATCCTGGCTGTTGATCCATCCAAGGAAGTAAATTCTTCATTGATTGATCTGAATGCTGGGCTTTCGTTCTATCCTCCTTTTCCAAGCAAATCTGATCAGGATAAAGTCTCAATGGAGCATGTGGAGTTCATCCGAAAATTTAATGCGACCTTACAAATGGATGGCATGCTCTATGCTGAAGAAACTCTTCGACGTATTTCAGAGAATATACAACAACAAAACAATGACAATTTTTTGTCCGAAACATTACTTCCTAGTCTCGCAGCTTCACTTTGCTTGTTCCCCCCGTCGATTCCAATCCTATCCGAACGATTTGCGCTCTTTTTGCTGCCCAAGCTCAGGAGTCTTTTGACAACAATGAATGACAGCTTTTTATATTCTCCCCCAGTTCCTGAGAGTGTCTTTCCTTTCCCCAGGGAAGGAAAGTGGGTCATCCGAGCAACAGGCTCTGTGGGCTCCATTGTTGATGCCGAGGAATATATTGTCGATCTTTCTCATAAAGCAGTGCATCAGAAACTGATTGGCTTTCAAGCTTCAGGAGTTGGGACTACTGGAAAATCAAAGAATGGTCTTGTTGCTATCTTTGGGAGCATCCATGGATCGCTGATTCATTTCGTGGAAGAGTGGACCGATTCAAGTGATGAGGGTTTCACTTCTTTGTCAAGTGATGATGTTGCTTCGTCGTGTGTTGTGACAGCTAGACTGAGTTTAGATGGCAGGAAATTTGAGGGGACATATCGTAACGTCCAATTCGGAACGAGTGGCCAAATAGCTGGCATGGCATGTGAAGGAGATGATCCCATGCGAGTTCAACTGTTCCGGTTTAAGGAGTCTTCTTCTCGTAATGAAATGACATCCTTCTCAGCTACAAGAAGAGCTGGAAATGGAGCCTTAATTGGTCTTGCACATGGCCATTTGGCGGATATTGTTGGTGAAAACCCACCAAGTTTCACTGTTGGGGAATTTCAGAAGGTGGGCTCAGATACGGAGAAAGACACAGAATCAAGTAAAGATGTCCAAAAATGTCTTTCGCTTGACACTTTATCGGGAGCGTCGATACATTCAACCAAAGAAGATATGTCTTGGTTGTCAGCAAATCTTGCCACCAGGTTTATGAACGGCTCGTCATGGGGGGGCGTTGATTTAAGCTTTCAACCCAATGTACTAGATGACACAGTATCATCCATTGATTCCATTTGGGATGCATGCAAGAAAGCATCTCAAACTGAAGAGTTGGTTTGTCAAGTTGATGATGTAGACGATAATCTTGTTTCTCGAAGTGGCGGTAGGGGCTCTCTCTCTTCACTCTGTCCTCTTGATTACCACCAAGCTCGGCGAATGCTTGTGTGTGTGCTTCTTCATCACAGCGGAAAGACACCAATAGCAGATGATGCCCAAGAAGCTACGGAGGTGTGGGCTTGGGCTTTAAAGTTAATAGAGGATGGCGTGAGAAAAGCCATCGCCACGAATGAACAGATTCCCGTGAGAGAAAAGGCCTTGAAGTGCTGTCGATTGTTTTGCCAAATATCAGAGTTTTTGTTGAGCCTTGAGGTGTCTTCTCCACCTCAAGTTGAGGTTGTTGGCAGAGATTTGGCCCAAATATATGAAAAACTGTCGTCCCTTTCACATATTCAGTTGCTCAAGGAAGAAATGGTGGTTTCATCAGAGAAAGCGATTCTACGTTTAGTCTCGCTACGAGAAAGAGTTGCTCTCCTGGAGCAAACGTTTCAGAGTGCAACTGTTGAGTCGATTGTTGTTGGACTTCCGAGGCTACTAGGTCGAAGTTATGCAGAGTTTCGCCCCACTCACCCTGGAAGAGAACTTGGTTGTCACTATTTGACTGGTCTTTCCGGAGCTGCTGTAACAGTGCGAAAATCTCTCCAAGGAGGTGTACAGCAACTCGTGAGAGCATTAGTAAATATTGCAATTCGTGAACTGGGGCGAAGGAATGGACATAATCAGGATGGATCTTGTATGATGGTAGATTCAGCGACGTTGGCTCTGGTGGCGTCGTTGACTATGGTTTTTCCAGATGACAATATTTGCAATGACGATCTCGTAGAACTTGTGACCAATTTGGTGTCGGCTATTTTGAACCAACACAGAAATGCCATTTTAGTAAAAGAGGAGACAAATCGACTGACTGGAGAAGAACTTGTTGTTGAACATTTGAGTAAATTTGGTACCTGTGAAGTATCCAGAGGTATTCTGAGAGCAACCACTGCTCTGGTACATGTTCTGTCATTTCAAGTGTGGAGCACATCAGAGGTGAACAAGGTAGCAAGTCCAGGTGCTTCTTCTCTTTGTCTGCATGTCGTAATGAGAGAGTTGGGTCTGATGAACAATCTCCTTGTCGATTTGGTGAGAGAAAGGGAAGCAAACCTCAAAGAGAAACAAAGTCTATGCCAGTGGCAGGGATTTTGTAATCAGGTTGCGGGTGCAGAAAAATCGAGGACATTGGATACGAATGGGCCCACACGTCAAGTAGGAAGTTCTGGCATCATATTTCTATGGGGCAACAGTGGACAAATGGCTTTGCAGTCGAGTAGTCCGCAGAAGCCCTCCAACAATCGCAGTGCCAAACAAGGTTCCATCGACTCAACATTTGCAGAAAAATCAAGCTTGTTTTATGAAGGATTTGTTCACCACTACTTTTCCCATTGGATACATGTTCTTGTAGCAGCGACAAAAGCAAAAACATCGGCAAAGCTACTGGCTGAGGATCCTCATTGGATTTCATTGTTGTTGGCCACACTTGGAATGGATGCCAACCTCCAGGTCGACAGGCAAAGCAGGCTTCCAGGGAGATATCGATCTCGATTCTTGCGATTACTATTCCCAGTTTTGAAGCTCTCAGATCCTTCTTCCCAGCTGGTTGCTGGATTGTTTGATTTAGCTGGATCTAGTTGTGC
Source organism: Nitzschia inconspicua (assembly GCA_019154785.2). NCBI lineage: Eukaryota > Bacillariophyta > Bacillariophyceae > Bacillariales > Bacillariaceae > Nitzschia > Nitzschia inconspicua. Next base: position 3,649,371 of record JAGRRH010000007.1, on the reverse strand, counting down.
AATCTACACGGCTTCTCTAGACGAAGAAGAAGGTGTTGTTTCCCGAGAAATTGTTTCTTTACTCCGGCGATTACATGCTCCTTCTCCAATCGCGTGGCGAGATTGCATCAACAACGTCATCCAATCTTGTCTACAAACCAGTGGAGCAGCGTTGCCTCAAAAGGTGGGCATATTCTGCTTTTTAAATGGAGCATTTGATACACTGGGAAAAGGATCCCACGTCTTATTGAAACCAGCAGCAGCGGTACCACTATCCACAGAGCATCAAGCGCTTCTCAGCTCCAGCAAGAATCATTCGAGTGCCGGGAGTTTGGGGGCTTCCGGTGCATATCCTTTGCCGCATCACGTTGTGGGTAATGGAACAGAAGGAATGGTTGCTGGTCTTTGCCGATCTCAAGCTCCCGCAGGTATCGTCAGCAACATTGATCTAAAGAATGGCGTTTGCGAAGTAATCCTACTCAATCGAGAGCAGCACTGCAGAGATGCGTTCCCTGATGCCAATTCAGAGGAGTCTGGAGCTAATTCTACATATGAATTGAGAAAAGCATTCACTGTGCGTGCTCTGCGAAGCCAGCTGGCGGATGTGGTGCAGGCTCAAGAATTTCCCATTTTTGTTGACGGCACTGTGGTTGGGAAAGATCTTCTCTCTACACTTTTAAGAGAATGTCTTGCTGTAATAAGTATGGCAAGAGATGATTTTTTATGTGGAGATGACGAGCCTGATAGGACATTTTCCACCATGAAACACAAGGTGGATGACATTACAGCTGCTTTGATGATATTAAGGGCCTCCATTACGCTTCTCTCGGGCGAAGAACTGTCATCACAATTCTTGGATGAAAAGGATAAGGATTCTATGGTGCTTGCTGCACTCCTTGATCTAGCTGCTCCTGCTGACACACCTTCGAGTGAGACTAAGGACTTACTGCCGTCTTTGTCCAGCCAGTTTATGTCGTCCTTTCCTGCCCATGAAACGAGACTCGTGCATGTCCTGTCACTCTTCCGTCGACTTGGCTTTGAAGAGTCTGTGCTAAATAGCACTCCTGAGCATGTTGCGAAGTCTCGGATTACTGACTTCATAACAACTTTTTCGAAAACCAATCTCGCACCATCTATGGCAACAGACGAAGGCCATGACAAGAGTCAGAAGACTTCACCGCTCTCAGGCTCTACCTTAAATGTTTCCTCAGCAAATAGTGAAGTTGGGACTAGCTTTTCAACAGCTGGAGAAGCCTCGAGCAGTAACCGCGTAACCTCTCAATCAACTGCTGCTAGTACTGACAACAGTGATGACGACAACGATAACGAGGAAAGTGAGGCAGCAGCTACTGCTGCGGCTCATCTACGTGAAGCTGCCATCGCTCAAATGGCAGAACTGGGGCTCCCAAGGTCGTGGTCTGAGTTAGCACTTAGAAGGGTCGGAGGAACAAATATCGAAGCTGCGGTCCATTTTTGCCTCGAGCGAGGTGGAGAAATGGAACGTTTATTGGCAGAAGAACGAGAAAGAGATCGCGAAGGGTCAGGCGAGGACCCAAGTCGACGAAGGGCGAATCGTTCAGAAACCGGCCATTTGCTCCGTCAACTCATGGAAATGGGATTTCCTAGTCGGTGGTGCGCTGAAGCGCTGGCGGCCACAGGAAACAATGTAGATGAAGCTTTGACCTGGATATTGACAAATGGTGAAAGACTAAGTGCAGAGGATGAGGGAATGGAAGATGCCGGAGATGATGAAGATGATGAAGACGACGATGGAGACGACGACAGCGATGCCACAGATGAACCAACAACTGATCTTAAGGATCCCAACCACAGATCCATCAGTATGGAAGCAAAGGGTGAGGGGGAAACAGAAGACATGGCTGCGCATCCTAGCTGGAAAGGATCTGTTGTTCCGCTGCGGTTCATTTCTGGGCGTTCTATCATTGATGCAACGACTCTATCCGTCTCAGGACTTCCAAACGGTGGCTTCTCGTCTGTTGGGACGAAAGGAGTTTTGCTAACGACTGGCAAATGGTACTATGAAGCCATACTTGAGACCGCAGGTTGCCTTCAGATTGGATGGGCCGATGGTAGTTTTGCTGGACACTGTCACGCTGAACGGGGGGATGGCTGTGGTGATGGCCCGAGTTCATGGAGTTTTGATGGCTGGAGAAGGTACCGCTGGCATTCTGTAGCCACTGAGTGGGGTTGTCGCTGGGCCGAAGGAGACGTGGTTGGTTGTCTGGTTGACATGGACAATAAAATAGTCTCTTTCACGTTGAATGGGAAAGGGGAAGAGATTGGCATGGGTGTTGCTTTCTCAGGTCACGGCTTCCGACCTTGCAGTGGTGTATATGCTTGCGTCAGTTTCAACAGAAAAGAAAAACTTAAATTGATCTTAGGCGGGTCTGGGAGTGTGCCATTCAAACATCAACCGCCACCTGGGTATAAAGGTGTGGGGGAGGCCGTTTTGAATGCTGTCAGCGAGAGGGAATTACTTGTTTCAAAGGAGTTGTTGCTGGAGAAAGAGAGAGTAGAAGGCCCTCATAACGAGAAGCCATTTCTTTGTGACTTCTCGGATGGAGAGCATGGCCATGAACTTATGGCATGGGCGCATCGGTACTATGGCTCGGATGCTTCGGTCCATCTTGGATCCGGTCGTGTCAAGCAGACTGGGAGCGGCTCAAAGACCTTCTCCAACGTCGAAAGTTCGACGGCCCAATGTTTGATGCGTCGCATTGAGAAAGTGTGGTCAAACTACCATGTTGAGGGCAATGCACTGAAACATGCTTCGACATGCGGCACTGACAGCGAAACTTCTGTTTTAGACGAAAGTAATATCATGCGCGGCATGCACGAAGGGCTCATTGAGAGTGGCATAAATATTTACAGGCAGTTTTTGTCGGAAAGTTTGATCATTGCTTCTCTCACTGCCCGTAAGTTGCTGCTCCACCTGATCATTGCGACTGGTCCTAATTTTGATCCATCTTGCATTTTGGGATCAATGGATGCGACACAAAACAGGGTCCTCAGCTTCTGGAATATGATTGAAACGAGTGCTAGTTTACGCTCTGCTGGTTGGGTGGGCGAGGCAGGTGCCATGGCCTTAGCTGCGGAAGCATTGGGTCTGGGCATCTCAAGCAATGATAGTACGATCACCCGGCTTTCCAGCGAAATATCGGATCGATCTGGCCTCATCACCATAAGCGACCTTGATGACGGTGTTGTTTTACCATCTGGTGGAATTGTGCAGCTTCTCAGTTCGGTCTTTGATATTGGACTTTGTGATTCAAAATTAGCTTCCACTGGTCGCTCGTTGGTCGCTTGCTCTGAAGCTGCAATTGGCAGCGACGGCGGTGGGGCAGTTCTTTCATTTCTTTTGCGAGGATTGCAGTCTGCCATCTGCAAGTCAGAAATGTTTCGTCGAGTCGCTGTTGCAGCTGTGAGACGTTCTGTAAGGCAACTGTCCGTCGTAGAATATGATGGCAATGACACCTGTGTTGTTGAATCTCTGGGCGTTGATGACGACATCGAAAAACCTATAACTGCACAAGAGAAAAGCACTAAAGATGAGATACCAATGTCCCATCAGCCAGATGCTCGTTTAGTTTCATTTCTGACAGGTCTTCTCTTGAGTGCACCAGTGGCATCGACACTCCAAAACTTCCAAGAAACGCAAGAGGATCTATTTGAAGCGTGGAGTGTAGGTTTGCTATCAGCATCCCTTCCTTGGAGAATGATCTGTGCATTCGTTGCTGCTGGAATCCTCAACCAGTGCCCTACAGCGCTTGGCCAAGTCGTGAAGGCTTTTCCAACTATTGCTCAATATTACGCAAGACTTCGTTCAACCGTTGCACGTCGAGTTTGGGCAGAGAGAGCTGCTATGCCGGTTTGCTCTCGATATTCACATGCAATGGTTGAGCTTTTGTGTGCTGTCTCTGGTGCAGTCAAAGTTTTAGAGCTGCCAACCACATTTTCGTCATCTTGGGAGAACCCAACTGTTGACGCTGCAACCCCGCTTCCATTTCCATCAAGTACAGGGTCAGATTGGGAAGTAATGGATGGGTGGATCTCATCTGATCGAGAGTGGGAAATATGGACAGGAAGAGTTGATCGACAAGCAGTCGACTGGAAAACACCATCCAGGTCAGCAGTTCGTGCGTTGATGGAAGGTGGTGATGGCCCTCCTATGCTTAGAGAAGGATGCACGGTCATGCGAGGGTTAGATTGGGATGATTTGAAGTACGGGAACGCTGACGGAAAGGATATGTATGATGAGGAAAAAGCCAGGCGACAAGAAATCAAGAAGACGGAAGAATCTTCAAAAAAGACTTCGGATCCTGCTGATCCTGTTGCCGACGATGCCAACCCAGCGGATGGTGACGAAGGAGAGGGGGGAGTTGCGGATCACAATGGTGCTGAACCAGAGGAAAGATCAAAGGAAAAGAAGAAGATGTCGAGTCCTAAGCTACCTATTGGAGTTGTAATGTCGATCGAATCTTGGAATGGCATTCCTGGAATGGGCCGCAAAGTAAAATGGAAACTCACAGGAAAAGAAGGTGTTTATAGATATGGGGGAGACGGAGGGAATTTCGACTTAAGTCACGTTGAAGTTAATAATAAAGGGACAAGAGTTCGAAAGCGTCACCCCTTGCCTGAAAGCGCTGAGCAGTGTGCTGCACGGCATGGTTTTGGTCCAGCCAAAAGCGACTACATTATCTTGAGACTGAATCGTCGTCAACACAAAGATTTGAGCATTGACGGCAAAGAAATCACCAGTCGACGCGGTATTTTGGAGTGGCCAGAGTTCGGAGCAGGCATTCTCATTGATTGTCTCGATCAAAATGATGGCTCCATCGTGGTAAAAGAACAAGACCTCTTATATGGTTCGAAGGATGCAGGGTGGGAGGCAAGATTTGGACAGCCGTCATATGTCCCAGGGACAGAGATCCATCTCCGTGCAGAATATTCTGACGACACAGATCAAGCTAAAATCGATTCCAAGTATCCGTCCAAATCATTGTACGAAGAATTGGTTGGAACAACTTCGTTTCCTGTTAAAAATTTAAGGAGAAAGGAAGACGGAAAGGGAGTATGTGTTTTAAGTGAATTCCGAATTCAGAGATCACCAAAAGCAGATGCTTTGATCCAGGCTCCTATGCCTGCTGCCATTTGTTTTGATCGAGATTTCCATGCGTCAACTTTGTCCCTTTCTCGGGACGGAAGGACATTGTCTTGCATCTCCTCCGATGGGCGAGGAACTGCTTTTGCAAACATAGGTTTCTCGAAGGGCGTTCATTACTGGGAGGTTAAACTGGAACAGGCGGACATAGGTTCTGTTTTCATTGGTGTAGCAGAAAAGCCCATCGGAAACAGCTCATCTCATTCTCATGACAGTCCACCCAGACTCAATAGATGGCACGGATGGGGCTTCGTCAACTTTAGAGCAACCTACACTTCCGGTGCTGAGCGAATATACGGTGCCCACTGCCATGCTGGGGATACTATCGGAGTGCTACTGGATTGTGATACAGGCAGGATCAGTTTTTTCTTTGACGGTCTGAAGTATGGCGAACACATCATCAATGATTTGGGCTGTGCTTTTGAGAATCTGTCTCCGTTTGGGTTCAACTGTGACGGCTGCGGCTCAGGTGGAGTAGGCGAAGGTGCACCCAGTGGAATAGAAGGTAGTAGGAGCGGTAGATACCTAGCACAAGGATCCGTGAGACCCAGAACCCTTTGGCCAGTTGTGGGTCTTCGGAATCAAGGAGACAGGGTTACTATCTCATCAAAGTGGAATTCTGGTTATGGTGTCGATGGAATTTCTACCATTCGGAATCTCGAAGCTGTTGCCGAATTATGCCATTCATATTATGCACAAATAAAAGATTCAGTCTCCCGAAGGGGTGCTTTTCCGCAGTGGTTTATGTGGGAGGCATTTGCTGAGTATCGTCGTTGGAGCTCTGACTCTTGGAAAAGGTCTGTCACACGAGGAAGCGGGCCGTATCGACTTGCTACTTTTGGGTTGGATATGGACCTCGACACTTCACCAATTGCGTGTGCCACTGCGTCCGCACTCTTAGGCCTCAGACATGCACTCTTACCTGGTGACAGAGTCCGTCTGAAGAGAAGCGCAGGAAGGATTCTTGAGCTTGCTGAAGAAGCTGTGGTTCTCGGTACCTATCATGGTAGGCTCTATTACCAAATAGTGACACAGAAAAGTGAGGGGGGAAGCTTGACAGAAGGTGGGGGTCGCGCTTGGTGCTGGGATGAAAGCGAAGTTGTCGATGGGCTTGAAGTGCTCAATGTACCTCCAAAGGGAATGAACATAGAATTGCCCTTGATGAACAGATTTAAGTGCCCATCAAAAGGTGGGCTGAAAATTGTTTATGAAAATGGAGCGGTTGTGCGGTCCGATCTTGAAATTTTCGATGGATCGTTGAATCTTGGTTCAATTCCGGTAGACACTGTGATCCCGCAGTGCGATGTTTTGGAAAGACGGGTCAATTCATGTGGGGTTGTCCGCTTTAGAGTGAAATACGAGGCAATTGAAGGATGGATAAGTAGCAGAATTCGCGGAGGGAAGGAAGAATCCATCGTCGTCCCTGTTACTGCACCAGATGACCACAGTGCTGAAGAAAACGCATTTGTGACCCCTGGAGATTGCGCCACTGAGTGGTTCAAGAGCTACGCGGAGGTATGCAGCACGAAAGAAAACGATACTGTTGTTGGATTAATTGATACTCTTTCAAAATTTGAAGATCACGTTGGACGTGGGACCATTGAAGGTCTCTCCCTTGTTGATTCCGATACCTTCCTCGCCCAAACAATTTGTAAAGTCAGTGCTTTCAGCTTTGGGGGTGATCCTTTGGATGTCCCCTTTGAAGAGGTGGCTTCCGCTCTTGCATTTGGGATTGCAGCTTACAAAGGGGAAAAGTTCGTTGGACCCACGAGAAGCTCTCTACAGGCGAATCAAGCAGCTGCATCCGCATTTGAGTCGCTAACAGGCAGGAGAATCCCGGCGCTGGAAACACTGCTGGCTAGGGCCTGCCTTCTCAGAGCCTTCAACAGACGAGCACGCGTTGCCCTTCCTTGGCTAGCCATTCGTCCATGTCAGGAAAGCTCCGCCATTCTTGGAGGATTGTACGGTCATGGTGCTTCTGTGGACAGAGCTGGACGTCACTCCAATTCAACCTTACTCACTCAATGGGTTCAAGTTCCCTCCCTCGCAAATTTGATCCGATCAATTCGTGGATTGTTTTTCGCAACTGTAAAAAAAGAGCTATTGTGGAGTGTTACAGAAGCGACCACCACCCCCACCCCCCTCTCGCACGATGAATATGAACTCCCTCGTGAAATTCGCACCGTGCGAATCAATCGCCTTCGCGCTCGTCGTGTGATGTCTGCTGATGATGTAGCAAGAAAACGGAAATACAGTGTATTTGCTCAACTTCAGAACGAAACGAAGGCCTGGGGTGGAGCTGCTCTAAGGAGAGGCTTTGTGGCGAAAGGACACGGCGGACAGAAGCGGGCATTCAAGGTGAAACTAATTGGTGAAGGTGTGAATGACTACTCTGGTCCTTATCGTGAGATCTTCACAGATGCGGTCGCAGAAGTCCTGAAGTTTGATGGTAATGGCAGAGGGAGCCTAGGCGTCCTAGATCCAACACCAAACAACGTCGCTGCAGTCGGTGAGAACAGGGACCTCTTTATGTTTTCTTTGAACGGCAATGACATCACAAAGATCCGAAAAGCAAAAAAGCCGATCAGTTCCACCGAAGAGGATATTCAATCATCATTCTCCAGCTTGATTGCCGCTCGAGACGAATCTTCTCGAGAAGCGGAAGAGGCTCTTGTTTTCCTTGGAAGGTTGGCCGGGACAGCATTTCGACACGGTATACCACTGGACCTTCCGCTTCCTTTGGGGTCAATTTGGCGGGCTATTGTTGAGGAGGGCTCGTCAGGTGACTGTTTGGAAGAGCTAGATTTGATCGCGTATCGCCAAGGGAACAGAGATAGAGACAACGACCTTCTTTGGTGGCAACGTCGAATGCTAAATTCCTTTGTTGGCGGCGTTTCAAGTATTTTGCCTGTCGAATTGCTTCCCATCCTTAGTGGCGAGGAATTACGAGACCTCTTTTGCGGGAATACCGAGATTGATGTTGATATGCTCCGGCAAGTCGTGGAGTACGAAGGTTACCATGAAACCGATGTAGTGATTGAATACTTTTGGGATACCCTTCGCGAATTTACTCACGAGGAACGAAAGCTTTTCCTACAATTTGTTTGGGCAAGAAATCGCCTGCCCTTGAAAGCAACCGATTTCGATGCCCCGTTCAAAATCCTGAAAGACAGCACAAAAGATGGTGATCAATCTCTGCCAAGTGCGAGCACCTGCTTCTTCTCTCTGTCGCTGCCGGAATACAAGAGCAAAGGCCAACTCCGAGAAAAATTGCTTTTTGCTATCAACAACGTAACTACAATGGAAACTGATTTCCAGACGAACAGCGCTGAGATTTCCGAGGGGTACCGTGCGTTTTGATTCCCGGTCTCCGTTTTCTTCGAGAATGTTGAACACCTTTAGGATTTACATGTTATTTTACTATGGAGTACGATTGTAACGTAATTTTACAGAACAGTTCATTCCGTTGGAACTAATAGAAAGCATTCCACATTTTTCATCCCGATATGGTTGCGTACTCCCTGGAGCTTTCTTCACCCGTCACAGCAGTCGGGATGTGCCAATCACCATCGGGTAGTACTTCTGGAGAAATTCTGACTTTGAACACTCCTCCGGCGCCACTTTGCTTCACTGGTTGCTTCAAGTACGACACCCTTTTGATCTCCGTCACGAACTTTCCACTGTCCTCACCCCTTGCGACCGCCTTGCGCTCAAATTCTGGATCGGATCTCTCGACAGTGCTGGTCTCGTACGTTTTCCCTAATTCTAGAACCGCTATTATCTTACCCCTTGAAAAATTGGGTGGGAGCCTCTTCAGACGGTCGATTTCATCTTGGTTTAACCCATTCTCCTTCATTATTTCAATGTGCTTTCCTCCATCAGGGTAAGTTCGTTGACCCACATGAAGGAGAAGCTGTGTTCCTTCTGCATATTGTGTGAACATGGTTCCGTTGCGTGTTTCAAGGGTTTTGTACCCATTAGTTAGAAGAGCAGCGAATGGCTGGTTCATACTGAAGCAACGGAACTGAACGGTCGAAAAGAGCTCAGGATCTTTCTGCGGTACTATGTTCACTGCCATTCCCCGCGCATTTGCGTCTGTTTGGATTTCGAACGTGACTTCTTCTCCCTCTTGCGGCATCGATACACCGCCATCTTTATCCTCAACAATGTTGTTGAAATGAAAGAATATGTCCCTCGAATTTTTGTTGTTTGCAGCGCTGCGGTATAAAATGAATCCATACCTCTTCCCTGGTCGCACCATCTTGACGATCCCTTTGTACACCGTTCCATTAGTCGTCTGAGACGTTATCTTGCTCACCGAACAATCTTCGGATGAAAAGTATCGATCTACGTTTGTGGTAAGTTGTCCATCGTATTCTACAATAGTGTTAGGTGTCCTGTCCCAAATTCGATAGTGCTCCAATGCTCGATGAAAAATCTCCTCTGTAAAAATTCCCTGAGGGCAATGAACACAAAATACACCCATGGAAGCAACGGGCACACAGTTGCCGTACTTTCCATCCCGAGCATCATCGAAGAACATCATGTCTTGGGTGGCTATTCGAGTTTGTTGTTGAATTCTGGAGAAATGTTTCGTCTTTTGGGAAGGAAAGATTTCGATAGCTTGAAATCGGTCCCTCAAACCAAACTGATCTATGAGATCTTCTGCCCAGGCTACGGATTGTGTTCGAGAAGCTATCGCCAACATGGGAGGTTCCCCTGTTTCAGGATGTTTCAAGGATGGAATAATCTCTTCCAGGACCTTGACAGCGCCTTCTAGCAACTTTACGTCTTTGCCTGCAACTGGCGTCAAGTTTTGTCGTTGCAACTTTCGTAGCTGATAAAGTTCTGGTGTCCATATTGTATTGTCCAAGTCAAATACGATCATCCGAGGAAGATTATAAAGATTCGATCTTGCAGTCGTCGTCGCCCTTTGCTTGGACGTTGTCACTGCCCAAGATGGATCTGTCGAACCTCGTCCAAAGGGCAGAAAGCACCACCCGCTTGGAAGAGCTACAAGAAGGAGTGCGACAACTGCTAAAGCGACCCTCCCCAGTGGCACCGCATACATCATTGTCGACAAGAGTAGCGTTGCTGGTGAGAAGAAAATGGTAACAGGGGACAGGTCAAGTGAAGGAAGGTAGGTTGAAGAGGCAACACAAGTGTGATGTAGAACTACGTTAAATTTGTTTCCAAGTGAGAGAGATACAACATCATTTCTACGGAAGTACGGTACCGGTACTACTGTTCTACCGGTACCTACCTACCGTAGCTCTCTATCATACCGGTAGAGCGACTCCACAAGTACCAATAAATATCATACGTCTGGAGTGTATGATAGCCATCACAATGAATCATCGGTTGATTGACAGACGAGCTTCCAGGTGGAATAGCGTCAGGTCTTTTTCAGTCCTTCGAGCAGCGCATGGAGTCAAGTACCTATTCGTACCGACCTATCGGTAGCCAAGATGTACGACGACGAATTTTGCAGACATACTGTAACTGGTAGTACGTGATAGACAAAAGTAACTAAACCTTATTTCTCTCAATCAGAACTAAGAATCGAAAGACTCAGTTGGAGCTGCTGTGTGTATCGATTCAAAGCCGCTACTATTTCTTCGTCCTGAGTCTGCCGCTCTTCCACTTCCTCGGCTAATTCTTCCTTGAGCAACGTCAGCTCTGCTTCAATTCGCTCTTCATAGCGTTTTTGTTCCATGGCAAGACGAGCCTCGTGACGTACAATTTGATCTTCCAGCTCCCTGATTTTTTTGATCCGGTCGCTTTGCTCCTCATTCCACCGTTCCTCAAATTCTTTGGCGTGCTGCTCAACCTGCTCTAGTAAATTCCCTTCTCTCTTGAGGCGAGCCTTTCGTTCGGCATCCTGTTGCTGTTGAATACCTTGCAACGACTTGTTCAGGTCAGCAGCTTTGTTCCGAACCAATTCAATTTGGTCGTTGGAATCGTTGGTCCACTTTTGTTCCAGAGCCTCGAGACGGTCCTCGAGAGCATCTAGTCGCTCTTGCAGTCCATTATGTTCCTCCTGAAGTTGTTGTTTCAGTCGTTGTTCCATTTCAAACACTTGGGTGCGAGCCAAGTCGTCCAAAGCCGTGGTGGCATCCACTCGACGCTTGGTTTCGGCAGCCAGAGCGTCTTCCAGACGAGAAATCTGCACCTTGAGTGCTGCCATGTGGTGTTCTTCGCGTTCTTTACGGACCTGAGAGAGTGAGTTTTGAAAAAAGATTCATGTCAACAAAAAACCGTTGATAAATGTCGTTCCGTGTTTTTTTGGTGAGCGATTTCTAAAGAATGATTATTGGAATACGAATAGGTCACAAAGAAAAAACATGATAAAATCAAGCGAAATATTCAATAGTTTGCCTTGGTCACTCACCCTATTGCGTTCTCGCATGATTTCTTCGAAATTTTCTTCGTTCGGATCTGGAAGTGGTGTTCCAATGGTAGCGGAGATTGTCACGGGAGTACTACTGTTGTTGTTCCCCTTATTCATGGTGGTTAACAAGACTCTAGGAGTAGCCATGCCAGCGGAAGCTGCACCTTTTGTTGTGACACCAAAATTCATTTTGCCATCTGAACGGGGAGGCCGTCTGGATGGGAGGGGAGGAGTTTGTGACATGTACGGAACAGAATGTGTTTGGGTGAAGGGTCTTTCTGGGGCATCGTTATCATCATCAGTTGCAGGGTCAGTTTCAACAGCGGTTGCAATGACCGTTGATTGTCCATGAACATCCGATTGTTTTTCGACTTCCTTCGGATTGTTGTTAGAATTATGGTCATCATCATCAAAGTCGTCATCCCATTCTGAACTGAACTTTTCTTCTCCTTCTCCCAAGTCATCTCCGGACCAAGATAACTTTTGTGCAGCCATGATGCGTTGTTGTTAATTTTCTTGCTTCTGTTCTTCTCGGAAAAATAACTTCGTCTTCCAACGTTCGACCAAAATTCGATCAATGTTTGTTGACGCGTCAAAATAACGTGGACAGACAAGAGAAAGAACCCCTCCTTATACTACACGTAGCAGAAACAGTTCCGTCAGCCGATAGAGGGGCTGGTCTTGGATCCAATTTGTATTCTTGTATCGTCCTATTCAAAAGCACACCAACAAGGTCATTCAACGACAGCATTGTTGGGAGGGAACTTGGTCGAGAGTCGAGATAGAGAGGCATCATTTTAGGGCCTGACTGTGATCACAATCTCGTCGTACTGTACTACGTACCGGTACTTGTAGTACGTACGGTAGGGGTAAGCACGTGCTACAGTACTACCGTACCGGTAGTAGTGGTACCTCTCTAGAGGTACCGTAATTGACCGTGAGATTCGAGATTCCAATCACTCGATACTCGACTGACCCGACCACTCTGAAATATCATGTAGGCGTAACTGCCGCAACGGATCATTCTTTTTCGGCGCGCTTTTCGAACATCGTCCTACTATCGTACCGTACTTCGAAGTTGCTGCAAGAAAAAACTCAATCACAATGACATCTACTACAGTACTAGCTCGTGCATGAACAACAACGGCTCTCTCTGTCTCCGTCTATTATTTTATTGCCATCTATCCAATATAGACCGACTTCTACTCTACTGTACGTAACCCTTCTCAATTTTCTCCAGAGAACTCGAGGGGGAAGTAACTGTAATTGTGAAAATCCGCAACACGACAGACACACGCACGCAGCAGAGTCATGGAAGAAGCAACGACAAACGATCCCAAAATCGCCGACGATGAGCCAGACACTGGCGATGATGAGGACGGTCAAAAATATTCCAACCGGACCTTACCAATAGGAGAAGATAATGCAGATGGAAAAGACAGTCACCAAGAAGCAAATCAAACAGACAGCAGTGGTGAAGATATCAATGATCACGTTGCCGATGAATCAAACGACGACGACAAAAATGGGATCATTTCTGACAACGATCTGAATGACGACAAGAGGAAGGCTGCTGCCCTCGCAGCTCTTCCTCCACGACCTGTCAAACGATCCAGAACGGCCTATTTCATTTTTGCCGATGAAAACAGAGCTAAAATCCAGTCAGAGGTAAGGAGTTTCGTTGTTGATGTCACGAGCCATGACTTTCTCTAGCTAGAAACTTTTCCAATGTTTGTTGAACGATACAAACCAAATCTAAATCGACTTCTCAATTTCTTTGCGCTCTTTCTATAGCATCCGGGAGAAGGAGTGGCATTCATTGCACGTAAGCTGGGACAACAATGGGCACAAATTGCACAACAAGAAAAGGAAGTGTATCAGCAGAAGGCGGCCAAAGAACGTGAACAAGTGGCAGCCCAACTGGAAGAGTACAACAAAGCCTTGCAAAAGGCTGGTCTACAAGTGAAAGACTTGATAGACGATGACGGAAAGACAAAAAAGAACAATGGACCCAAAGATCCACTCGAAATGGTCTTTCCAGTCGCTCGGATCCGTAAGATTGCAAAATTGGATCCAGAAGTCAAAAATCTCAGCAAGGAAGCCTTGCAGTTGGTGGTCAAGTGTGCCGAACTCTTCACCGCCAAACTGGGACAGGAAACAACGGGGGTTGCTCGGATGCAAAATCGGCGAACACTTCTACCTCAAGATGTAGCCCACGTTTGTCGGCATCGTGATCCATTTCTGTTTTTGAAAGACGACATTCAAGATTTGGTAGTCGCCCAACAACAACATGCCAAGGATCAACAACAAGAAGATGAGAACGCCGAAGGTGCTACGACCTCCAAAGCCCCGTCCAAAAAAGATGCTTTGCGGGAAGCCGCTGCTTCGGGCAGTAAGCCCTTGACGGCATATTTTGGAGCACCTAACAATTAAGTTGTACAGGGCAATGACAAAATCAAGGCTGTAGTAAAAAGGACGCTGCCTATGTGATGGCTTTAGTGCCCTGGCATGGGTTGCATTTTCCCTTGGCTCGTGGTATACTTTACAGTTAGGTAGTCCCCTATCTCCCCTCTAGTTTATTGCAAGTAAATATGCTTGTTCTGTCTAGTCAGGCTCAAATCAGTGTCTTACAATCACACTATATACCCTCCTACAATCACACACAAGAAACATCGTATCTACGAACATTCGGGCAGGGTCAATCCAAACTCTTCCACTGTTCTCTGCAACATTCCAACGATTTCTTGCCTCCTTTCTTCGTTTCCATGCCGACTGTTTTGGGCGCAATATATGGCAGTATTCCCCTTGGCAGTCTGTTTCACAATGGTTTCGGGAGCGGATCGGATCAACATTCGAATGACAGTACGGGAAATCAAAGACCGACAGGCTACATGGAGCGGCAAAAAGCCATTGAAATCGGCAATTTGAACCGTTGACGGATCCGCCTTGAGGAGTGCCAAGGCATTCTTCTCGTCAATCGGGGTACTGTCACTCTTGCAGGCATAATGCAAAGGGACTCTGCCATGAGCATCTTGTGTTTTTAATGCTTTGGGATACAGCTTTACGAGATTGTAGAGGTTGGTAGATGACATGGAAAACATTACGGCGATATGCAGTGGCAATCTCCCATAAGTTGACTCGGTGTCTTTGGCACAAATTGGATTCGCCTCATATAGGGCTTGTATAACAGTAGGCGGAGCATCCAATGCGCAAGCCAGATGCATTGCTGTCATACATGAAGAGAAACGGCCATCATAAAATCCTGTAACGGTGCATTGTTCCTTGGCAAAGTTGGGAGATCTCTTGGCTGTTGCGACGGCTCGGTTCCAGTCTCGTCTGTTGATCAGCACAAACAGCTTGTTTGATTCTTCCGGCGGGAAGTCGAATGCGTCGGAGTTCATGGTGGTATTAGTAGTAGTGAGTCATGAGGTGAAATACCGGGAATGTCGTTTCTACATACAGCGAAAGTTGAAAACCTCTCGAGGAGGTGGGCAAGGATAGGTAATGAATACTACAACGTACGTAGCGATAGTTTTGGAAGAAAAGGATGATCATGATTTGAGTTGTCGATGATTCCAGTCAGGATGGAGGAGTCGGAATTTGATGCCGTGTGACTCGGGGTTTTCTTCGCTAAAAAATATTACAGTACTACCGGTACTTCGAAGTACGTGGTACTACTACCGGTAGGTGCTCTATTACGTATCACGGTGGTAAAACACCGAGGCACGCAGTCCCCAACCTGCTTGAATCACGAATCGGTGATGCCATCGTGTGTCTGTCGTACGTACCAGTAGTAACTGTACTACGTAGCATGAATTCGTATTATACTACGGTAGTCTACGTGTATTATGTACCTATTCACACTGCTACTGTCACACTCCGTCAGTTGTACTCTACTAGCTACTAGCTAGCTAGGTAGAGAAAGTTGTTTTGAGGAAGGTTTTTTCTGTTACTACTCCGAGCATATTCCGCCATGATGGTAACTCCGCCGCGTGTAGCCGTCGTCACCGGTGCCAACAAGGGCATTGGTTTCTACATTGCCTTACAGCTTGGATTGTCAGGTTTATTTTCCAACATAATTATTGGATGTCGAGATGCCACTCGAGGCTCTACTGCTTGCCAAGAAATACAGCAACAAGTTGCAGATACTGTGAAAGTCCAGTCGATGGCTTTGACGATCGGTGACAGGAATAGTCACTCGGAGTTTTGCAAACGAATGGAAGAAGAGTTTGGAAAAGTGGACGTCCTCGTGAACAATGCTGGATTCGCCTACAAAGGAAGCGACCCAACGCCATTTGCGGGGCAAACCAAAAAGACGCTAGAAACAAATTTCTTTGGGCTGGTAGATTTCACCGAACAAATGCTACCGCTGCTGCGACAGGGCACAGATCCTCGACTGGTTAATGTCGCCAGTATGTCCGGACGACTGAGACAAGTGTCCCCAGAATTACAAGCCAAATTTTCAGATCCCAATTTGACGATGGAGCAGCTACAACAACTCATCAAAAAATTTGAACGAGACGTTCAAAATGGCATTCACAGAGAAGAAGGCTGGTCAAATAGCAATTATGGGATATCAAAACTGGGAGTTATCGCCGCCACTAGGATTTGGGCACGACAAGAGGCACCTATCATTGCCGTAAACTGCTGCTGTCCCGGATATTGTGCTACCGACATGTCCGGTCACAAAGGCTCGCGATCGGCATCAGACGGAGCCAAGAATGCGGTCATTCCAGCTATTATGGACAATCCACCCACAGGAGAATTCTTCTCAGACTACGCAGTATCTCAATGGTAAAATATTATCTTACATAGCGTTGCTGGAGTGCTGTTTTGTCAAAGAATTGTAGACGATTGGCTCATCAATCCGCATATTTGGTGGAATTGCTTTCCATATTGATTTTTCCTCCAGTTCGGGCCAATCCGTTGAACGAACGCTTTCTTTTGGTCTTTTCGTGTTGAAATCGCTTCCCTCGAACTTGCAGAAGCTTCTCACTCGATCGAGCACCAAATCCGCCTTCGCCAAAGACGTTTTCGTACGAATTGTCTGCCATGGCACCTCCGTCCTGAATGGCCTTTTCTCCCCAGTAAGTATCATCTACTCGTTGAAAGGGCTTGCCTTTAGACAAGGCCTGTGCTCCGTCTGATCCAGCTTTGGTGGTGATAGCGACGTCGTTTGTTTTGGTCTTCTTGGGAGTCCAGGCTAAGGCTGCTGCAGCAGCTTGTTTCGCTTTTTCAGCCGCAGCCTTGCGTTTCGCCTTGATTCTTGCCTCCATATCTTCCGATTCGTCCTCTGAAGAAGAATCGGAGGACGAAGAGGAGTCCGAATCGTCGTCACTGTTGTCATCTTCCGATGTGGATACAGTAGAAACGCTGGATACTTCGACATCGCTCACCTCGCTATCGTTATCGCTGCTGGCTTCTTCGGGAGTCACAACTTCTGCGGCATCTTTTGAAGGTGACTTGTTGTTGTCCGACTGTGTCGCTATTTTGGCTTTTTTCTTTTTGGGTTCCTTGTCACTATCACTGTCGCTGCTGTCTGAGGACGACGATGAGGAAGAAGAGGTAGAATCGTCGTCCTTTTTTGTCTTGGCAGGAGCGCTGGAAGTTGATTTATCGTTTGACTTCCTTTCGACAATCTCAACATCCTCGTCATCACTGCTGTCATCATCAGAAGAAGAAGATGAAGACGAACTGTTGTCGTCGTCTTTTTCCATTGCCTTGTCAGCAGCTTTGACGCCTTGTTCTGCATCTTCTTCATCGTCACTACTGTCAGAAGATGAGGATGAGTCATCATCGTCACTCTTCTTCACAACCACCTTCGGCGAAGCAAATATGGACACCACTTTGGCTTCCTTTTCATCGTCCTCTTCCACATCCATCGTGACAGCTTTGTCTTTGGTAGTATCCTTCATTTCTTCATCGCCGTCGTCATCAGAATCGTCACTTTCCGAGCTGCTGCTGTCCGATGAAGAACTGTTGCTATCGTCGTCTGGTTTAGAAGGCTGCGCTGCAACTGGTTTCACGTGCTTCTTCGATGAGTGTGGGTCAACGACTCTTGTACGGGAGGCTTGTTTCTCTTCCTCGTCGCTATCACTTTCGTCCGAAGAATCACTACTGTCGGAACTGCTAGAATCGGACTCCTCGTTACTTTTTGCGGTTACCGATGCCTTTTCAAAGTGGATGGTCACATCAATATCAAGCGATGGGAGAGTGGCCAAACCAAATTGTTTCTTGATTTCTTTTTCCAGAGCGTTGGCCGTTTTGGCAAACCCACGTCTCCTGAGCTCTTGCAAAATAGCCAAGGCCTGACTTTGAAGCGTCAACACGTTTTTGTCCTCCATGGTTGCTTCTTTTTCTTCTTCTTGCTCACTGAATAAAGGATTTCACCAAAATGATGAAGACCAGCTTTCTCGATGTGTGAAAACATGTAAAGATGTACTTCGTATGTTATTATCTCTTCGAAGAATGTCTCGATGAAGAATGGCACGATGTTCGATGGTTGCCACAAAGTCACGTCTGTCTGCCAGCCAAACCTAACGTGCGCGCGAATAATCGATTTTACCTCAAATTTTGCGGGGAATGAATGAAATTCTCGCGGGGGATCTTTTATACTACTACTACCGTACTCTCTCTCTCTCTCTCTCGGTTCTCTCGAACATCATCAAACTCGAAGCATGAAAGACTCATCACTCTGCTTGTTACTTGTCACTGATCTCTCTTGAAGGTGACTACCGTCGTGTTGGTCATTGCATTTCAGTGTATTCAAACTTTCGAGAAGAAGAAAACTTATAAACGGTACTTTCGAGACCACACGATTTGGTGCTGGTTTATCACTGACACCAAAATTACGGTCTTGATTCAATCTCACGAAAACGTTTCGAACAACGGGCGGTCGTAAGCCATCAAAATTTCCATCCTTTCTCGTCGGCATCAATCCAAAACAACGAAAGAACTATCGATTTTGATTTTGTTTGCTTCCAAGTTACTCAATATAATTGCTTTCCGCGACGCAGTGGCGACGGCAAGCTTCAAAGGCAAACCCGACGAACTTGGATCCAAAGGACTATCAGGTCGTTGAACCTCTCTGAAAAGCCGTCAAAGAATTTTTCTCATTGGGTGAGAAACACACCAACAGATTTAGTATAATGGACGAGGAAGATGGAGGACAAAAAAGGGATTCATCTTCATCTTTCGAAAAGATTTCGCTCATCACTCACACTGACGAGGAAGACAGCGACAGCAGAGATGCAATTCCGAGAAATCGAAAAATCGTATCCTCCTTCGACGCAAACACTGTGAGCGTAGATTATGATGACGCGGAACAAATTGGTTCCCCTGGCGACGATGATCCTGTTTGTGCTCGACTTCAACAACAACAAGCTGCTTTACGACCTCCTCCCAAGAGAAGGACGATCAGAGATATGTTTCACCGGACTTTGATGCCCGATCAAGGAATACAAATTCAAGGATACCCTGTCGTGGAGGGAAGTTTCACTATCAAGTTACTCAAATTTATTTTATGGACATTTCTATTGACGGCCATCATCCATGTAATTGTTGGAAAGCTGTTCTCTGATCGAGACAAGAGTCTCCAACTGTGGCATATTTGGGTATTTGACGGAGAGTTGATGGTCCGCGACACGGTCGTCTTTTTCTTGGTGGGCCGAATGTGGCAAAAACAAGGCATTGATCATATAGCCTTTATAGGGACGGCCCTTTTAGCCAACATGTACTTTGAGGCACAAAATTTTGTCCCCTTCCTCCAACACAGTGTAACGTTGTATCAGATGCATTGCGTGTGGCCATGGACTCTGTGGCTATTTGTTATCATTTTGATACCCTCCATCGGTGCTCTGGTGGTTGCACATGTACTTCGAGCCCATCGGGAACGACTCTTGCCAATGAAGCTGATGGAACTCGCCCTCTGTTTTTTCTTTTTTGTGGCCCCTTTGGTGCCCTCCAATTATTTTCATTTGCACCATTGGTATGCCGGTTGGTTGATTGGTATGCACGCGAATTTTGATGTATGGTGGAGTCAATTTGCCATGGCATGGTGCTGGGGAATGTACATGAATGGTATCGCTGTAAGTGTGCTCCAAGTGTTATTTATGCATCTCGGAGGTCGTCCATCATCTGAAGTCTCACGATTGCCATCTCATCTCTCTCCACAGGTCTATGGAAGGGATCCAGTGTTGACTTGTGAGTATGCTTACTTTTTGACGGTTGATAATCATTGTCCATATGTTAACTGCTACTTGGAGGCTCTAAAGGAAATGAGAGAACATCCACAAAATCACACCCAAAACGTTGAAATGGTGCCAGCCAACTGGATGAATTGCTCCAGCGTAGGATACATACCATAAAAGGGGCTTTTCATTTAAGTTTTCCGATTTTCAGGTTCTATTCCTACTCTCTCTCTCTCTCTCTCTCTCTCTCTCTCTCTCTCTCTCTCTCTCTCTCTCTCTCTCTCTCTCTCTCTCTCTGTGAACCTAAATTAATTCGCTTTCTTCTGGATTGCTGCCATTTTATTCTACATTTCATTGCACTTGGGATAATACGATGGTAATAGGAAAAAAGTACAAACGCTGTCTACGACGTAAGTCGTACCCTCGGAGTACCGTAGTACCGGTATTGCAATCGGCGTGCAGGCTACAGGTAGTTCGTACTACTACGTATTCCGTAGTACCGGTACAGGTATGATATGTTACTGTTAGTTACTACTACGACTACCGTAGGTAGTAGTCGTAGACAATTTTTCGTTCATTCTGACTGTCTGTGAAAATTATCAAAACTTCCCTCGTTCCATTTTCACCAATATCCTTTCCGATTACCACAATCATCTTTTCTTTTGGGCATCTGAAAGAACAATACTATAACCACCATTGCTACGGTTTTATTTTTGAAACCTCAAGATTGCGGACGACTCTCGTTCATTAACATGTCATCGTCATCTCCATCGACATACAACAACAGCGATGGAAGTGCCACGGAAAATGACAGCAGCACCCATCACAGTGATGCTAAGATTCATAGCATCAGCGCCTTAACGACAGTTCTGGATCCATCCACAGTCTTACCTATACGCATGACTTCGGTAGTGGTGAAGGGATATGGGCGAGGTTCCAAAGATTTAGGCATTCCAACAGCAAACTTGGATCGAGATGCCGGCCAATTCAGTACCGCATCCTTTGAAGATCTTCCTACTGGCATCTATTGGGGATTTTGTCGCATCGGAACTGACGATCACATTTACAAGACAGCGTGAGTGATTACATTGAAAATGGAAAATGGAATTCGAATTTAATTGGAATCAGTTCCTCTCATACCTCCCAACATCCAATACACATATTGTACCTTTGATGTCGACAGCTGCTCCATTGGTACGTTAAACCTCGTTTGGTCCAACGGATCGAAAGCAAGGAACTACTCCGGTAACATTATTCGTTCTCACCTCCATCGTTTTCACAGGTTACAATCCATATTATGGAAACAATCGAAAGACGGTGGAGCCGCATCTTATTGCTGATCCCAATGATACGCGGCGACACAAAAGTTCCTGTGGAGAATCACTGTTAGGAGACTTTTATGATCAATCCATTCGACTGTCTTTGGTAGGGTATCTGAGGCCAGAGCTTCCGTTTGAGGGGCTAGATAAGTTAATCGAGGCCATTAAGCAAGATATCGTGAATGCTGAACAATTTGGAGATGGTGATGCTGCCTCCATTCAATTGGAAAAGATATGGGTTGCTTCCGATGACTCGGCAATCATATCAAAGACTCGTCCTGGGTAGCTATTTGAATAACAGTTTACGGAAGGAATAGACGATAATAATTACTCTACTACCTGTAGTCCAGCTGTCGTTGGCGAAATACTATGATACGCACTATTTGGAGTATGTACCGCTATCGGTACGCAGTAGTACTTACCAGGTACGGTAGTACCTACGGTAGGTACTTGATGTACCTACTGTGTTCCGTTTTACGAAGTACGGGTACGCAAGATCTTTGGATCTTTCATGTTCTCAAGACATTATGTTCCTCGACAACATCCTGACTGTAAACTTGATCCACGCATCGACCAACATGTGGGGAAGAATCTATCGCAAAAGGCTGTTCTTTGCCCTCAGCATATTGTTTTTTTGGTTTCACACGACCAGATCCCTCGTCGTGAGGTTCCTCAGCTCGTCACCCGGTCGTCGATCGACTGTGCAGATTCGGCGACAGCCCCATCATAGACCAACAAATGACAACGGATTGCATGGTGGAACATCAATAGGACCTCGTGGTGCATATTCGACACGATGGGATAGCCGCAGCAGCAATTTAAATGGTAAAAATGCTGAAAATGGCCCTGCGAACAGGGCATCAACTGGAAGCGATGAGCCCATTCCACCGAAGCCTCGACGAGAAGATGATAGAATGGTATTCTTTGGAAATCATCAGAACATGTCAGTTGGGGATCCATACGGCTGGATGCGAGATGACTCAAGGGTGAACTCCGAAGTACGATTGCACATCGAAGCAGAAAATACCTACACCAAACAGGTGACACGGCAGTTGAGAGACTTGGAAAGGACCTTAGAGACAGAATACCAATCGGCAACATCGTCCTCGCATCCTGATATTTCCAAGGTGTTCCGCAGTGGTGACTACATCTACTATACCAAGCGAATTTCCACCAAACCGTATGCAGTTCATTGCAAAAAGCATTATCATGTAGATCAAGACTCTGTCATTACGAGCAAAGAAGTGCCGGAAGAAATCATTTTGGATGAAAACGAACTTGCCTCTAACGTCGCAATTCAAGACGACATAGACTATCTGGCTGTCCATACCGTTCTTCCGTCACCATCTCATCGCAAGATTGCGTATTCGATGGATACTAAGGGTGATGAACGGTACTGTATAATAGTGCAGGACCTGGAATCCGGTAGTGCAATGACTATCGTAACCAATGCCTCGGGGAATTTCGTGTGGGGGCAGACAGACCAAAGCATTCACTACGTCTGCTATGATTCTGACGCACGATTACGTCCGTGTCGATGGATGGAATGGTCATACTGCGTCGCCACTTCTGAACAAATAGTACATTGTCATCGTGAAGAAACGGACGATCGATCTTGGTGCCACTTGGGAAAGAGTAGCGATGGCAAATTCATTCTCTGGAAATGCAATGCCAACAACACTCGCATGATCTGGAGCATGGAATTACTCAATGATAGTATTCACCGTATACATAGACCTACAGGGAAAGAGGATGCTGGAGATTCTTACTGGTATGACGTCGACCATGGAACGCACGGTTGGTGGATGATTTCCTGCCAAAACCATCACAATGCTCTGCATCTTCTTTTTGATGGCTCAAGCAGTCAATGGGGTGAAGTACTCTGGCTTGACATTCTTGGAGATGGCAGTAGCTCCACGCCCATGCTCGAGTCCTTGTATTTATTTACAGAACACCTCGTTCTTTTCGGCAGAAACGAGGGATTGACAAAAGCGTGGATCCTCAACCTTTCCAATATCAAGATCGGGTCAAACGGTGCAACTATTGCAGCTGCCGAGACTTTGAAATTCGACGAGACTGCACACTATTTATCGGCAGCGCTGCATCAAGATTTTTTCTCTTGTCGGTTAGTGCTCTCCTATGAATCAATGTTGCAACCTCCGAATATTTTGGATATTTGCCTAACTAATCCCAGCGATCGACGCATACTGTATCGCAAAGTTGTTCCAGGATACGACAGCAACCTCTATGCATGCGACAGGCGATTGGTCATGTCTCGTGACGGTGTTGCCGAAATCCCCATCAGCATGGTGTATCTCAAGTCTTGCAGGGAGGGACCGCCATCTTCTCTTCATCTTCTCGGGTATGGTGCATACGGCCATTCTTTGGAACCCTCCTTTTCTTTGGTTCGTTTGCCTCTCCTTAATCGAGGAATCATATGTGTCATTGCACACGTACGTGGAGGTGGAGAATTGGGAAGAAAGTGGCATCAAGAAGGAATCCTACACCGCAAGTCTAATTCTATTTGCGATTTTGTGGACGTTGCCTCGTTCCTTGTAGACAATGGCTTTACGTCGCCCGAAAAGATTGGAATCGAGGGACGGTCTGCAGGGGGTCTTTTAGTCTCAGGAGCACTGAATCAGAACCCTGGCTTATTTAAGACTGCGCTTCTAGTCGTACCATTTCTTGATCCTTTGCTTACAATGGCAGATTCGTCTCTCCCCCTCACTGCTCTGGAATATGGGGAATGGGGCGATCCACATTGCGAGGAAGATTTCAAAGTCATGAAGACATGGTCCCCTATTCAGAATATCGGAAATACCACCACCTATCCCAGCATCTTTGTGGTAGGAGGTCTTCAAGATTCTAGAGTACGATATTGGGAGTTGTTGAAGTACGCGGCGGCATTGAGACATGCAGCCAAGGACGAATCACTTTCGCGCCATTGTGTTTGGATCGACACAAGTGCAGGGCACGCATCTGGCGGAAATCAACAGACGTATTGGAAGAGATTGAGTACAATGTATGCCTTTTTCTTGTCTGAAGTTGCTGCAACCGAACGAATAATATAGCTAGATTACGAGCAATGATTCATTCTCCACCATTATGATGAAGTCTCTTCTCTGTCCCTGGATTTTCAAACTGCGACTAGCTAGCGAGTAGAGTAGTAAGTTCAAATAGTACTTAGGCTTCCGGTAGTAGTCATAATAATAATGTTGTTGATGTGATGCCTGCTAGCGCGCGTACGGCCTACTTTTGGGATTGATGATGATGTGAGACTGCGACGGCAAGAATCCAAAAAAATGTTCATCACTTGCAGCAAAAAGCAGCGAGATGTCGGGCGACGTCAACAACACCAGTTCACAGTAGTCTCGCAACCAACCGTAAAAAAAAAACATGATCTTTTTGTTCGTCAAGTGCGTCAACGTATCCATTGTAAAATCATTCATCCTGTTGTCCTGCGTTTCATTCTTGACTCGAGGCAGTAGTCGTCGTTGTGTCGCTGTCACCGCCTCTGCATTTCAAAGTCTTCCCTTTGCATCGGCAATCTCTCGTCCTCATCGACACGACAAGGTTTCGTCCACTACCTTTACTGGAAGCACTTGCCTCTCGTCGAATACAAAGCTTGATAGCACTACTTCTACCATGGTCGAATCGCCACCGATTCCTCATCGAGAAGAGGATCGAGTAATCTATGCTGGGGCAGCACCAGACGGATGGGATCCAAAGATCCCTCGTCAAGCCAATGACTCTGACGAAGCTTTGTTGACCCCTCCAATTGCCATTCCGGATCCATATGGGTGGATGCGTGATGACAAACGCGAAAACAAAGAAGTCTTAGATCATCTGAATGCCGAAAACGCCTATTCCAAGTCAGTCATTAAGCATTTGGAAGTGAGTCAAAAGAATTTTTTCTCGGTGCTGGTACTGTTTTCGATGGATTTCTTACACTCGTCACGCACTTGCTACTCTTTTCCTCCTTTCAGGGATTGCAGGATGAACTGTACAAGGAACTCCTCTCCAGCATCCAAGAGACAGATTACACGGCTCCTCGTCCCCGGGGAGACTTCTGGTATTACACCCGGACTTTTGAAGGGTCGTCGTATCGATCGTATTGCAGAGCGCCCAAAACGACCGAGCAATATGCCACCATTGACTGGGATGGCAACAAAGAATCCCCCATCTTGCCGGGTGAAGTGGCGTACTTGGATGTCAACGAACTAGGCAAAGATAAATCATACTGCTCTGTTGGTGCCGTCAAACCAAGCCCATCGCAAAAGCTAATCGCATATTCCGTAGATTTCAAAGGAGACGAAACTTACGAAATGCATGTTAGGAACTTGGAAACAGGCGAAGATATTGTACTGAAAGCAGGTGGAGGGGATGATAAGATCCTTGAGACAAGTGGATCCCTGGTGTGGGGAAAGGATGACTCTACTCTGTACTACATGACAATGGATGAGCAACATCGCCCGTACCGGTTGTATCAGCGAAGGGATTGGCAGAATGATACACCTATAGATATTCTTCTGAAAGAAGAGCCAGACGATATGTTTTGGGCTCACGTTTTCAAATCACTGGATGAAAAGTACATCTTTTTCGAAACCGCATCCAAAGAAACATCCGAAATTTTCTTCCTTCCAACCGAAAGCGAGACCACAACGTCAAAAATGGAATGCATTGCTGCAAGACGTAACAAGGTTTTGTACGAAGTAGAGCATGGACACGGAAATTGGTGGATCTGGACCAATGTGGACGGATCCCCAAACATGAAACTAATGTCTTGTGCTGCGAAGCCGGATTGTGCAGCCGACTGGCAACTCGTGACAGATTCGAAGCAGCAACCAATCTTCGATGGTAGCCTAGCCAAAGCTCTCGATTCGGTAACAGTTCTGGAATCCCATGTTGTGGCCCAGGGCCGGGAAGGCGGAATTCCTAGGATTTGGGTATTTAAACCAGAAACGAAATCCATTCAACGATTAGAGTTTGAAGAGGCTGCTCATGACGTTGGACTTGGAGCTCAATACGAGTTTAACGCCAACACCATCGCTGTGGCCTATGACTCTCTTGTGACTCCTCCACAAACTATGGAAATCAGCTTGGATTGCCCAGACAGTGAGCGGACTATTTTGAAATCGAAGGACGTGCCAGGGTACGAGAAGGAAAAATACGGATGCGATCGTCTGGAAGTCATGTCCCGTGATGGAAAGACAAATATTCCCATTAGCGTCGTGTACAGAAAGGATGTTATGGAGAAAGTCAATTCTGGGGAAGAACGAGTTCCGATTCACTTATATGGATATGGATCCTACGGCTCGTGCTGCGAGGCAGATTTCGATTCCTCGCGTCTTCCTCTGTTGGAGCGAGGTATGATCTATGTAATTGCCCACATCCGGGGCGGAGGTGAAATGGGACGACAATGGTACGAAGAACCAAATGGGGCCAAATTTCTGTGCAAAAAGAACACTTTTAATGATTTCGTGGACGTTGCGCGATTCCTGGTGTCAGAATGGACAACCCCAGACCTTCTGTCATGCGAAGGTCGATCCGCCGGTGGAATGCTCATCGGTGCCGTCATTAATCAAGCCCCGGAGTTATTTAGAGCTGCAATTTTGGGTGTACCATTTGTGGACGTTGTTGGGACTATGATTGACGCGTCTATTCCATTGACAGCAGGCGAATGGGTGGAATGGGGAAATCCTAACGAGGAAAAGTACCATCAATACATGATGGAGTATAGTCCCATGAACAATGTCAAGACAGGTGCTCTTTACCCAAGCTGCTGGCTCACTGGTGGACTGTAAGTGTCGCACTAAAGATTAAATGTGTAATATGCAACAACAGGTCAATCTCAACACTTTCTGTGCACCTCTATTTTGTTTTCAGACATGATCCAAGAGTCGCTTTCTGGGAACCTTCCAAATTTGCTGCAACATTACGTCACGAGTCGAGTAACGGGAAAGATCGGCCGATCTGTGTCAAGATGGATATGTCTGCTGGGCATTTCAGTGCGAGCGACAGATACAAATATTATCGTGAACTCGCCATTGACTATTCTTTCCTCTTGGACCAGCTAGGACTAGTAAAGAAGTAACTTGATGATTGAGAAATCACTTCACCAACCCGCGAGAATCAGTAGAGTGGCTTTGTGTAAAGATGTGTGAAATATCTTACAGTTATCACTTGTAGCACGATCAGTTTCAGTTTACTCTTGTTAGCTGCCGGCAGTACGGTAGTCGGTTACTTGCAGTAGTGCCTCGACGTTCCGGTATGTTGGAGGCTCGCGACTGGACGATTCTACTGTAGTATTTTTTCTATCTCTGCAAAATTTGGTAGGAAAGAACACTACTCGTGATGATAGTACGTAGTACAACAACGCTCTTTAGCACTGGGTGCATGGAGAATTTTTTCAAAAATCGGTCATTTGCCAGCATACATATGATTAAGCCCCCAAGACTTCGGGCTATTTTGGGTTTTCAGATATACCGGCTTGGGCGCAACGTTTCAATTATCGTCTCGCAAGACCACCTCACACAGTACAGCTGATGCAGCATATATATATATATTAAAAATACTACTTCGTACTATCAGTAAAGTAGTGTACCCGTAGTCTACTAGCTACCGTAGTAGTCGTACGTAGGGAACATTATTATTTTTTGTTTCATCCTACCAGCTAGCTACTACCGGTAGCTATGTAGCTACCTACGACTACTACTAGTAGCGTAGTACAAAAAGTTATTGTTACGTCGTGCACTTCTTCATGTGGGAATGTGTTGCTTCGTGTCTTTCGTCGTCTGTTTCTCCCAACACCGCCATTTAAAGCCGCATTGACTGTGAGTAAAGAGGGAAACAAGCTTCGTGCCATCGCTAGCCGGCGTTGTTGCGCTTGCGGCATCAAAATAGGAAGAGGACATGATGGTGTCGGAAGGGCTTGAAATCATGGAAGTGATTAGGGAAGAAATACGGTCTCCATCACCCACAAGTAAAAAGCCAGGGTGGAAGCGGCGTGCCGCTGCTGGTAGGAATGTCGCCTATCCGGTGGGTCGGAAGGCTTCGTTCCTCTCCAACACGTCCTCGTCTGTTGCAACGACGAAGTCGTTATCCTCCAACACTGACTTCACCCTCCCGTCACCGACGAACTCGCAAGGAAAACCCAAGTGGAACACAATTGACAAGATTGCTTATAGTGGGGAGATCAGTGATATAATTAAAGCAATTCCGGAGGATGACGATTCAAGGCTCGATTCCGACGACGAATTCACATGTACCCAGCAACAATCGACAGAAAATGGCTTCTTGGGGCTTCAGTGTGAGACGAATCCTAAACCAAAAAACGGATTATCCCACTCCATGCGCAGTGGATGCTCAGGTACAAGCAACGGGAGCCTAACTCTTGCCGGAGCTACGTCCTTGAGTAGCACTGATACCTTTCAAAATTCCTCCATCCCTCCGCTGGATCATGTGCCACGCAAGAGGTCGATACTGAAACGAGACGAAGTCGAAGACGTTGACTCACAAGCCACACTCACTCACTCAAACGCCAACAGTCCGAACAGGCAGCTACTGCCTCATTCCATTCAACATTACCACTTGCACGGCTACTCGCACCAACCTATTGTGGAAGAGGGAGACTGGTCCTCATCGTCATCTGAAGATGACAACAAGAACGTCCACGAAATCAGATCATTAAATCCGCAGTCCATCGGTAGTCCCAAACGAGCCAGCCGTACCAAGAGGAGAGAAGGCTCACTTTCACCAAAAAAGAATACCAAGAAAATCTCATCTTCGTCTCCTTCCACTAAGATTAAATCGCCAGCTTTTGAGTCTTCGTCGAAGAAGCAACTCAAATCTCCGACAATAAAAGCGAAGCAACAAAAGAATCCATCACAACAAAAACGTAGGCTCGAAACTGTGTCTTCACCCATAACAAAGGATTCGCAGACCGAGAGCCCAAAACTGAACGACAGCATTCAAATGAGCTACATGAGTTCCAAGTGGACGAGCAATAGTTTGGCCAACGCACCTGCCAATCTAAGCAGCCACTGGGCCAACGTGGGATCTGATCTTTCACTATGGCAAAGCAGCGATGATGATTCGTCCGTCGAGAAAGCTCCGGCAGCCAAGACCACAATGCGCCAACCGACTGTTCAATTCACAAACAAGAAGAAAAGATTTCCGAAATATCAATCCAATTGGAAGAGCCCACTTTTGTTTGATCAGGAGAATTCTAAACCTCTTAATGCTCGATCATCTCTGCCGGAACCAAAAGTCACAACAGGTGATGGAAAGCCTCGCTCAGCCTATGACAAGAACGCAGAGTGGTATTGTGGGAGCGAGGACGAACAGGGCTCCGTTGTGTCAGATGGATCAAGTGTTTTAAGTGCCTTTCGACCCAAGAAAATCACCCCAACGACGCTGGTTGTGCCAGCCTCGGAAGCAAGCATGGACTTGGGTGCGTTGTTGGGAGACGAAGAACAAGAGTCGTCAAAATCTTTGAAGGCGCTAGAAGAAAGTATGGGATTAAACTTTCTTCAAGATCAATGTCGTTCGGCATCAGTTTTAGAATTTTTGTCAAATGAAGGGGAAGAATCCAAAATGTATGATATGGACCTGATGAATCAGCCTATCGAGCCTATTGATTTCACGGACGTTGAACCAGATGGATTTGGGGCGTCTGAAAGAGAAATGATGAATCAGCCTATCGAGCCTATTGATTTCATGGACGTAGAAACAGAAGAATTCGGAGTGTCTCAAAGAGAGATCACGAGTCAGCCAATCGATCTTGTTGATCTCACGGACGTTGAAAGACCCAAACAACAAGAATCAGTACCGAGATCATTCGTTGCAAGCGAAACGGAGACCTCTTCGCGCCCTGCAAGTGTACCAAGCGTGGCCTCGCATACAACACAGGAGGACTTGGAAAATGCAGCCAGGGAAATTACCTCCAACAAACCTTGCTCAAAACTGGTTTTGAAGTGGATCATAGCAGCGGTCATATCAACGTTGATTATTGATATCGTGTTGCTTTCCATCTTTTTATCAAGGCGCCGATAGTTCGTAAGTTATTTCAAACACCACGTAATGTGTGAATAAACATAGGGAAAGAACTCTTGTTACGAACTGAAGATCTTCAGACCACTCTTTAGGTATAGAAACAAGAGCTAAAAACGTTGTACCCACAGTATTATGTTGTCATCTTTCAGGTCTGACTTGAGTCTTGCGACGAATGGCCTGTCCATAATGGTCCTGTCGATCTATTTCCCGCACACCAAATTGATAACTTGG
The DNA here is from genome assembly GCA_019154785.2 of Nitzschia inconspicua. Lineage (NCBI taxonomy): Eukaryota > Bacillariophyta > Bacillariophyceae > Bacillariales > Bacillariaceae > Nitzschia > Nitzschia inconspicua. The sequence continues at coordinate 3,619,026 of JAGRRH010000007.1, read as the reverse complement.
ATACGACGTTATGTCTTATATATATGAATTTTGAATGCAGAGGAACAGCATTGGTAGACCACTCGGAACTGTTCACTTATAAACTCCGCACTGATGCTGGTATCAAGAGTAACAGTCGTTAGCTGGCTCTAGCTAGTAGCTTGGGCTGGTACGGTTAAGCTAGGTTCGGTTAAGCTAGCTTTGCCATGTCAAAACCGAAAACACTGCGTACTACTATCTGTAAGTAGTATTAGTAGTATCGAGTGCAACATACTCCGGTACACTTCAACACATTCCACCATGAAGAAGCATATTAATTCGTTCTTGCACTACGGTAGTCTACTAACTGTAATAGGTGGTACTCCGGACTCCGGACTTATGATACCGGTAAAATAGATGGGTAGTAGGTAGTAGGTATGTAGTAGGTAGGGTAGTGGCGCGGATGATGTTGCAATGCGCAATACGTAACAGTAAATACGTATGTATGATATGTACTGGAGTGGGAATACGATGGTTCAAGCCCCCCCCAAAAAAAAACTCAGATAGAGAAGAGAAGTCCCCCCGCTCCGCAGAGGAAACCCATTTGAAATCATCTTTTATTTTTACTTTCTAATCAAATGATTATTTTTCTTTGCGTTTTGCTAAGGAGTTCGTTTGTTTCATGTGGTAGACGCGCGCCGGCCACTGCAAGACTCTAAACGTTCATCCATTGATTGGATACAACGCAACGTTCCGCAAGACTGTACTTAGTGATATGCATGGATGAATCGCAGAATCGAAAGTTGAAAAAATGCTGTTGGAGCACTCCAAGACGAACAAGTCGTCGCATGTTGCCACTCCAAACCTATAAAATAGGTTGCCATTCGCACATTGTACAACAACGTGGACATTCTCGGGCAACGACCATGAAGTTCATCAACGCTGCATCCCTTCTTTTCTGTTTGTCTCCCGCCTTGGCGTTTGATGGGTCGATCTCGGCCGACACCGAACTTGGCCGGAAATTGTTGGGGAAGGCTCGTCAACTCAACAACAACAATAACAACTACAACTACTAGTACGTATTTAACATCGCCGTCCGTTGGTTTCCGTGAGTACCCTGTTGGGTGAATTTACTAACATATCTCTTTTGTGTTTTATCAGCTCTTGGATGGGTAGTGCTTCCCTGAAATTTGACGGCTGTATCTCCATCCCTTCCTTCGAGCGAGAGGATGGCATTCGCAACAATCTCGTCGCCAAATTCAGACTCTGTCCCGACCACAACTGTGGAACATGTCGCAATGCTGGAGAATACATTGTTGAAATGAGAGAGTTTGTCGATGTCTACCAAGACGCACAACGCGAGGCCAATGAAGCGGAATGCGAAACTGCCCAATACAATTGCGAATACAATTGTCAGAATGGAAACTACGTTTACAACGGCAACAATGGAAACAACTACTATCAGAACCAAAATAATGGAGGAAACAACGGGGAGTACTGTACTTATCAATGCTTGATGGATCAAGGTTTGGACTATTGTTTTGACGAACAAGATCAGGTGGATATGAACGAGTTTGCCGAATGCCGGGCCATGAACGAAAAGGGAGGCCAAAACAACAACAACAACTACTACAACGGGAATGGTGCTTATCAAATGTACTACATAGGTGCTTACTGTACATCTTCTGGTGTTTATGCCGGTGTCTTTACTGACAGTACTTGTACCAAACATGCTCCTTCTGGAACCTATGAAAAGTACAACTACGGGTACAGTCTACCAACCAAGCCTTTGGTGTCATCCGATTGCATTTCTTGCAGTGCCTACAACAATAATGGAAACAATAATAATAACAACAACAACAATGGTGGAATCACCGAGACATGCCAGAAGTTGTACGAGCAATCGTTAAAATGTGAAAGTAATCTAAACGGAGTCTCGTACAAAGACACCAGTGGATGTGAATTGATCCACACAATCCTTCCAAAACTCAACTCTGCCATCAAAGGTCTCCGTGCACCAACGGCTGCCAAAGTTTGCGCTTGGACCTTTGGAATTGGATTTTTTGCCCTTGCAGGGTACTTGTTCTTGTTGCACAGAAAGGTCATGCGACAAAAGCGTGAGCTGGAGGCCATGGGATACACTGAAGCTCCCCACAAAGGAGGCGTTCACGCGTGATCATTCTATTAAAACATGACAGTTGTGCAATCTCTGTTATGAGAGTAACCTGTATTTTAGTTCAAAGCAACTTGACAACAACTACCAATGATAAAATTGAGATTTAATGTTTAGTAATGCAGTGCCTTGTGTCGCACTTTTGGTAGTAATTTACTCTTAGAACAAGATGAACGATCGGACTGAGGTTTGCTGGCAAGGCGCGCCAATCTGAACATTTTCTTACCTAATCTTCCTTTGATTCAACGACAAGTGGCATGAATCCTGAGCTCGGGCAATCGTAGTTCTCTCTGTTGCAGGATGCAATCCTTGCTCGAGAGTTTCAAGTTACAAAGTTACACTCTAATAAGAATACTGCATGCAGTCGGATAATAATGGTCGAATTCTCTAATTCTCGAGTACGCTAGAAGAACAGGACGGTATCATAGGTACCCCTTCCATGCGAGTACGACAGTATAGAAATATTATTATTGTCGTAGTCTACGACGTCTCCAGATAAAAAACACGTAATAATAATAATATTATAATATAATATTATTACAGTTAATACTGGAGTACCAGACACGTCTTGAACGGAGTCAACCTACCGGTACTACCGCCAGCGACTGTAGTCACGCGTTGGTTTTTCTTCCAACGCAAAGTTTGCCTGCCATCTTAGGACCACAGCATCGTCTACTCCACTCTGTTGAAAATAGAATTTTAACCCAGTACCATAGACTTTCTTTCCATCTATCCGGAACGCTATCCTTTTGCTGCGTTGTGGTGTAAATAGAGAAACACTTAACATAATAGCATAGCCGGAGAGCGAGGTGAAGGCACTGCATTTTTGGTATCTTCCGTGCCTTCTTTGGCGTTAGACGGCCACTGCAAACCGTCAGAAGCAGGCCCGTAGACCGTAGACCTTTCCTTACGAATGGAACGCAAGGTGATCGCTTTTGCTATCGGATTTGACGATGCTTTCACCAACAAGCCGAAACGATCCGGCTCAGAAGATTAAGATTTTGGTCTGTACTGCCAACATTGGAAACGAGCCACCAGATCAACTTTCTTTGAACCGCTGGATACCGAGAGACGGTGATGTGAAAACGGTATTGGAAGATCAACCGTATCCGATACCTTTCAACTCGAGAGAAAAGTTTAAATCTGCGGTAAAAAAAATTGTGTCGGGAGGAGTTCAGACGTTGGACGATGGCGATGAGAGAAACAAATTTGACATTATTGCTATTGGCATGCAAGAAGCTACATTTCAAGTCGAAACCGGAGAAAAACCCAAGATCGTAAAGAATGTGAAGAAGCTGACAACACAGGTAAACGATCTAACAAGCACCAACGATTATCACAAACCGAAATCAAGTGCCGCGATGGTTGGCATCCGAAAAATTACCAGCATTGTACGCGGAGAAAAGGTGAAACAAACGCTGAGCCAGAGTCGTGTCGATTCTGAGGTAACCGGTAACTCGTCGCATCCGAGCGAAAGAAAAACAACAGAGCTCAGTGAACGTGGTGAAGATGACACTCGCATTCTCCATCAAATGCTGCAAGAACATTTGCCGAGCTACACGAGAGTGGTGTCGTATCAACGTGGTCAAATGCGGCTCGTGATTTTCTACAACGAACTCGAGATTTCGCTAGAAGTCTTAAGCGTGCAAGCACAAAATACCGGCACAGCTGGATTAGCTAACAAAGGCGGGATTGTGGCAGAGTGCAACATCAACGGTGGTACCAGAATTGCCTTTATGAGTGCTCATTTGGAAGCCCACGAAGGGGATTCCAAATATAAAACCAGATGTTCCACAATGGGAGACATTTTCCGCGGCACACGATCGTCTGTGCCTGACTTTCACTGTGATGCCTCATTGGCTAGTCACTTTACTTTTGTGATGGGAGACTTGAACTTTCGAACAAGGCTTCCAGATTTTGAGCCTGGATCACCAGAACACATCGAAGAGGCCCACAGACTAGCAGAAAGAAAAGCCTGGTCTATATTCAACGAACATGACGAGTTATCTCATGCCATCAGAAATAATGACTGTTTGGCCGCCTTCCAAACCTTAAAGTGCAATTTTCCATGCACATTCAAGGTGCATCGGATGGATGGTTATAGATACAACGAAAAACGTTCGCCGTCTTATACAGACCGCATTTTATACAATGCGAACCACCTTCTTTGGGACAAGATCAAGCCTCTAGCATACGAGCCCATCGACCACTTCACTTCATCTGATCACAAGCCTATACGGGGAGCGTTTGAATTAGAGTTAAATTCGGCGTTGCGATGGAGGCCAATTCTGGTGAAAGAATATCAAAGCTTTCGTGCCACTGGAAAGTGGGGCAGGATGCTGAAAGGATCAAGTCTCGGAAAGGTAGAACGTCCATCACCTTCCCAGAAAGAAAATATGCATTTTTTCGTCTCATCAATCAAATGCAACATTGCGTCGACTAAATCCACAAATCCAGAGCATTTGCCCCGAACTTATGTCTCATTCGTATCCACTCCAAGCGACATAATGAAGAAAGACGTCACGAAAAAACAAAAGCTATTCAAATTTCTTGGGATTTCCGAAAGAAAGGTCTTTGATTCTGATGGCAGCACAACAGAAATGCAAATGGGGTGGCCACGAACAAAATGCTCTTCAAAGACTCGTGATCCGGAATGGCACGACGAAGTTCACTTCAAAGTACAAACACACTATACCAATGGAACACCAATGGATTTGACAGGAGCGCTACTTCATGTCCTGTTATTCGATTCAAAAGAAGCTGATAGTTTGATTGGTTCTTGTACTTTGAATTTGGCTTTTTTTATATCGACATCCAGAGCACAGATGGACAAGAACCACCTGCAATCAAGGCCCACCGACGACTCGTTTGACCGGAAATCAAAATTAGCTTTATTCGTGGTTAACAAATTTCGGAATCTCGTGGCAAATAAGGTCGAAGAGGGCAAAAGTGAAACGCCTTTGACGGTGAATGTGCCACAAGAGAACCCGGTCAGCGAAAAACAGGAGAGAGTAAAAAAGACGATATCATCCCAACTTTCTGAAGGAGAGAGTGATGTAGAAGCTTCCGACTTCAGTCCGGAAGCAATATTTAGAGGGTGTTCGTCGAATGAGACCGGAACAGCATCAACACTCGAAGTTGTCGAGAATGGACCTTCGAATGCCTTGAGGTCGGTTTATCGTTCTTCCGTTTTCGCCAGCACTACACGGAAAGTTGCCCAAAATGCATTGAGAAAATCAGTTGTAGCTGCTCCTGGAAGGAATTCGTCGTTGGACGACCTGGATATTCATTCGCTAACCATCGATGAACCCCTTATGAAGAATGGGAGAGAAGTTGGTCGAATTAACTTTACTTTGGATACGTGGTGGCTAGATTCCAAAACGACGATGGACGGTCAAGGCTTAGCATGTCGGGATACACGAAACTTTTCAAATCGAAACGAAACCAAAAAAAACACCCACAAAGTCAAGCTAGAATCACCATGAATATTCTAGCTCCGGTAGTACGGTACGACTTTTTTAACGACGTTCCGTCTTATTCGAGCATTATGTTACTACTACTTCGTAATTCCTGTAAAATTGGCTTTGCTTGCGCGCTTAAGGTCGCTATTCCTACCGGTAGTTGCAATGCCGCTCCAATCGACATTCTTCTCTCGAAGCAACTGCGAAAAAGAAGTCGCACATCGCGTACAGCCGCTAACCGTCAGTACGGTAGAGTCTCATACGGTACTTTCCTACGAACGTCTTGCGACAGATTGTTAATGTCTCTTCGCAATCTACGGCAGCTAGAATACCAGCTCGAAAACTACCTGCATGGCATACCAATGTGAGTTTTACTACGGTACTACTAACAAGGTACTAACTGTAAACAATCGTACGTAATGGTGGAGTACCAATGTGCACTCATACTACGGTAGGTAGCTACCGGTAGAGTACTACTACCGCAAGAAGACGACGGTACTTGGTTTCGGTCTTGTTATCCTCATAACGAAGTTCTTTTACTGTCGCTGAACACTTTTCCCGACCGGAAGTAGTAGACCTGTTCAAAAAACCCTTCCACGAGACTGTCGTTTTCAAGCATTGCCTTTACTCGTACTGCCGTAGTACAATCGATTGTAGTTGGACGGAAGTCTCTCTGCATCAGGCCTCAGAACTCAGAACAACTATTTTTACTGGTATCGAAAGCACGAAAAGGTCTGTGGTATACTTGATCTGAACCATTTTTTCGCGGCACACAAAACGTCATATACTAGCATCATCTTTAGAATCCAACCAAAGCACAATATTGTATGTGCATTAGGCTCATAGCCACGACATCATTTGCACTTCTTTGCCTGTCCGTATCTTAGAAAGCAAGAGCACAAGATGGACGACAACTTGTTTCATAAACTCCCCATCGAGGATACGTCTGCAGATCTGGGCGATTTGAATCCATTCTCGGACAGCGCTGGCCCTGATCTATTCGAAAAGTTAATGGAAGAATCGGCACAGAAAAGTCTCGGCAGTATCAATTCCAACAACAGCTTCAGCTCGGGCCTTATTCCTCAAGATCTCCTTGAATCTGAGCTGAACAAGTCTCACAATGCCCTCTTCAACACAGACGACATGGAAACAGAGCCTTTGAAGGGTGATGGAGGCTCAAAGAATCACCTGTGGGATGTTGATTTAACGTCCGCTTCTCCAACTGGAGGAAAAAATTCACAACACCCAAGTTGGTTCAAGACTTCAGACATTCAGATGCCGATGAATTCTCTGAGCGGTGAGTCAGCCCTTGACGCGGCACCGCTCAACATTTCGCTAGGGGGGATGGGAGGGAGCAGGCTTACGACTTCGGGATCGAATCAAGGATTCGGATCTACTCTCAGAAGGAAAGGGTCGAACCCACAGCTCAATGCATCCTTCAAATACAATTCGATTCACAAAGCCGGCAGGGCATCCACAAACTTCAAATCAAGCAAAAGCGAAGGTCTTTTGGCCAGAGCACTCAAAGCCAAGTACAACTCTTCTGGTCAGATTAATTACAACATGAACGCCCAAGCTGCTGCAGCGATCGCTGAAGCCGGTGGAAGCAACTCGTTGTTGAATCACTCACCAAGTTTGAGTGCCATCGGATCCGGCCGGCAAAATGCAAGTTGGCGGGGTGTTTCGGAGCGTTCAGGAAGCTCTTCTATGCTTCATCAGATGCTCTTGAATAAAAACCGGAACCGAAGCTCATCGGCGCTCACTTCATGTGACTCAACGTCGGCCTTGTTCAACGCAAAGCTTAAACTCGGGTCGTCGTCTCGATCAAAATCCTCTATGCAAGATCTATTGCGATTATCGCGCGTGCACTCCAAGACACAATCAATGCTCCGCCAATCTTCAGCCCAATCTCTGATGAGACAGACATCCACGAACTCCTTGTGGGACTCTGGAAAGGTCGACCTGTCGTCTCTGCTCCCCCCTCAGCATGCCAACTCTCGGAAACATCTAAACAGTACTGACAACCTGAGCGGGAGTCAAGCGAATGCAACCTTCCCTATAAATTATCAGTCTTCAATGGGTAACAATATTGGGGCTGAAAGCTTGCTTCATCAATCCTGTCGGTTATATCCGATGACAGATGCGGTAGTTGAGTCCGCTCTTAGAATCGATCCAGCCGCCGTCCGTAGGGCTATCGCAACTTCCGTTGACGAAGGCGCTACAAAGAAAGCGACAAACATCTACGGGTATCCGATAAACGTTGCACTTTCTCACGGTGCAAGCCTTGGGGTTGTCAAGATGTTAGCTGAAGCTGGGCCTGACGTGTTGATCCAGAAAGACGGTACAACTGGGTCGGGTTCGCTTGGGATCGCGTTGGCCACGAAATGCAGCCTGGAAATAATCAATTTGTTGATACAAGCAAACCCTCAGTGCGCACAAGTGGCAGATAGGAGAGGCAACTATCCATTGCACGTGGCCGTGTCCCAGGGATTGCCACTTCTAATAGTCAGGCGAGTGTATTTTGGGTATCCCAAAGCTCAGGAGATGAGAAATTTTCATTCAGACACACCCTTAGATATAGCTCAAAGGTCGACGCGATGCCCAGAGGATGTGATGAATTTTCTGCAGTCATCCGCTTATTCCAAACTCGAGCATGTACTAGATCATGTAGACCAAATCCATGGAAACTTGGAAGATGGACTGGATGATATTATGCAAACAAATTTCTGATTGTTTACATAACTGTAAGTTTGTGCGCAAAGACAGCTAATACCAAAATACTCCGGAGTAAAAAATTCTACTACGGAATACTACGTACGAGTCAAACTGGAGAATGTACCAGATTACAATATGGACCACATCCATGGGAACTTGAAAGATGGATTGGATGATGTCATGCAAATAATTTTTTTAATTATCTACTTGAGGTTGTGCACATTGGAAGTTAATGACAGCATTAAAACCTAATAGTTACGATTGATGAAGTATTGAGCCGGGGATGTTGCCTTTGATTGAAAAAAAGTTGCCTCATAGAGGGTAGTCTTCAGAGTCAGAATCATCGTCAAAATCCTCGAAGTCATCCCAATCGCTCCAAGAGTATTCCTCCTCGTCGGAGATGTCCTTCCGTAAGAAACTTTGAATGGCTTCGAAAACAGAAGAATCAACAGGCACTTGAAGTTGGTAAAAATTCCCCATGGGCGTTTGCCACATGATGCCGTCCTCGTTGGGCGAAGCATGTGCTGTTGAGTGTGCAAAAAGTGGATTGTTCGCATCGTTTTGCGGGTTCAAAGATAGTGGATCGGATTCTGATGAGAAAGATGTGTCGGCCAGAGTTCCTTGTCGGCGGTGTGACGAACGAAAGCATCGCAACTGTGACACATACTGTGGGGAAAACTGCGTAGGCACAACTTCTTGGAGAGCCTTGAAAATATCTTCGGTTTCAAGATTCGTATCTTTTCGTGCGATGGGTCCATTCTGACAAGCCCACACAAGAAGATTGTGTATGTCAGACGGCGGATATCCTTCGGTTGCTTGCGCCGCAAAATGAAGGACTTGAGAAGGCACATGCGGGAGGCCCTTCAACCACTTCTCCATCAGGTTCAATCTATCGTCAGAATTTGGAAGGCCGACGTATACCCGATGTCCAAGGCGTCTCCATGCTGCAGCATCTACATCCCAAGGGCGATTAGTGGCAGCAACAAACAACACTCTGTTGTGATTTGCATTACGGTCGACCGAGGAAGATGGTGACGAAAACGTCTCGGCTGCAAGGCCATCCCACCATTGAAGCCATTCGGTCTTGAGCTCTCTGGTCACTTCGTGATCCTCGTCTCTCCGAGACATTAGCAGTCCATCCATCTCGTCCATGACTACCACGCAAGATCCAAGTGAATGGACTAACTTGAAAAAGCTACGTACACGCTCCGTTGACTCTCCATACCACTTGCGTTGCAACATGCTAGGTGTAATCACAAGAGTCGGCAGGCCAGAATGCTTTGCAATAGCTCGAATCAGGAGACTCTTTCCGCATCCAGGTGGGCCCCATAGACATATACTCCGAGGCCCGTTTTTATTCGACACGATCTTTTGGAAAGGATTAGCTACCTGGTTGAACTCGTGTGACCCAAGCAAAGCAGGTTTAGTATCGTTCGAGGTAGACAAGGCTGACACCAGCCACTTTGCAATAGTTTCCTTAACCAACGCAAGGCCACCGATATCTTGGAAATCTACCCTGCTTTCGCTGGAAAGCAAGCAACTCTGCAACATCAAAGCTTCTGCTTTTGTGAGTCTCAAAAGAATCTGCTGAATGTCAGAAAGGGAGAAAGCCTTGCACTCCCGCAAATCTTCAGCCAGAGGTATCACCCAGGCTGGGGACACATCATTCGGGGGGGGAGATCGTGCTTCTTTGTTGGGTTTCTGTAGCCAGAGGAGAAGCTTCTTCACGTTTGCAGCTGACAATACAGGGCCATTGTTGTACCCATGAATCAACCCGCGAAATGATGTGGCCTCGTCTGAAACAGAATCTCGATAGTCACTCATGGCCTCGTTGAATATATCACGTACAACGAGGAAAATTTCTACACCAATCACTGCAAATACAGCGAATTTCGCACCAGCCGCCAATCGATCGAAAAATTGATTTGGATCGGCTGTGACCCGTGACCACAATCTCGGCAGTCGACCAGCCACCCTACGAAGGTGACTCGATAGTCCTTTCCAAAATATGAAAGGATATACCTCAATAGACTTGACACCTTTGTTGCTTCCTAGTCGACCACCATTCCCGAAATAGTCTTCGTTTTCATTTGAAGCGTTGATTTTGAAGGGTTCCGAGAATTCGTCCGACCTTTCTGCGAGGATGATACCTCCTTCCTCCCTGGAAGATCTATACCATGGCCCTCGTCTCCTTCTTCTTCGGTGGTCAAATCCATCATTTTGAGAGGTAGTCCTTGTCGGTTTGGAAAGAGGCGACCTTGAAATTGAACTGGAAAACATCGACGGGAACGACGACGAATCACCGGTTCCAGGTCTTCCAGCTGACGAGGCCGCACAGAATGTCGCCAGGAGCAACAATTTCTGGCTCCTCATGCTAAATAATGCCCAGCTAGAATAATGATTCACAAAGCTTGTAGCCAGGTGCTTGGAGTGCTATTAGAAAGCGAAGCTGGCGGGTTATATAACCGTTCGACAGACTACCTTTTTGTGACCCAAAGATAGAAATAATGGTGACACGACAACAACACATGCGACGTACTACCGGTACCGTATGTGCGTAATACACGAATATACTGTGTATATTCCCTGACGCCGCCTCAGCTTCTCTGCAATCCCCAGTGACGTCATGTGCTCTATAGCTCTAGATACGTACGTGTGTCACTACATGTGGTACATCGCTACAAGTGTAGTGGCGTAAACGTAGCATCTAGAGAAAGGGGAACGAAATGTAGCTATGGCGAAGTAACATGTGTCGCCAGAGCTACAGTTCACACACGAGCACAAGGCCAGCTTTTTTGAAAACTTCGAATCTCCATTGCTACGTTGTAGCGATGGGGATTGCAGTGTTGCAGGAATTGTGTGCTTGGGTGTGTGTGTGATGCCTGCAACTCTGGTCTTGTGTCTGTCCTCCGTCCGTCTACCGCTCGAATCCCGATCTCAAACACTAGTCCAACGGCGGACAAACTCGAGCATGCAGGCAACAACAATAGGGTGCACTTCTATTGCCTGCACGCCTTGGCTTGTCATAGCGCTACGACGCATTCACAGTCAATCACAAACCACTGATTGTGAGCAGAAGTCGAAGCTTACTCGATAGCATTCTCAATTCCACGTGGAAGCTACATTTCGACTTATTGTTACTACGTAGCTACTAGAGTGAGTAGACTTCCTAATTATTAATCGCTAAAATATTCGAGGACTTCGTAATAGTCGGAGTCAGTTATAAAGGATTGCAACTCCTTCAGCAACAAAACCAAAGATATTTGGATAAGACTATCCGACCTTAAGATTACTTCAGAAACTTTTTACGGCGATTGAAGCAAAAGACTGAGTCGGGTTCATGGAATTTGTTGGGCGTCGGCAAAGGCCTTGAGACCTGCCTTTGTGGCGGGCCCTATCCGTTTCGCAATTGGAACACCTTTGTCTTGCGAAAGATCGCCAAGGTCCTTCAATGCGGCATGAGCCACGTCGTGAAAGGGAAGTTGTGTCATGCGATTCATCCATGAGGACAAGTTCTCGAATTCGTCCACTTTGAGTAGGTTGGTCATGGTCAATGTTGATATTTCTCCGTACGCCAGTATATCAGCAACGGACGGTGTATCGGATTCACCAATATAGGGACTCGATTGCAGCCATCCTCTGTCAATGTTCTGTAGAATTGTTCGGATACGCTCGTGGTCTTCCTCATTCAACAGTGCTTTCAGATCCGGTCTGACTTTGGTTTGAAATATCTTAGCCAAGAATCGCGTATGGGAGTGATGCCAGTGTGTGTATGAGTTGATGAGCGCCTTTTGGTTTGAACCAGAAGGCGCCAAAAGCTGATTGTGCGTTCCGTAGCGTTCACAAACGTGGCTCATGATGGCTGGGCTTTCCGTCAAGACCAAACCGGTGTTGTTATCAACCAAGAGTGGGACTTGAGTCGAACGATGCGGAGTCAACGCTTGAAAGTTTTCGTTTTTAGTACCAACCTTACTAGACATGCCGGGGACAGCCATTTCGATTTCAAACGGCACTCGTAGATTAAGCAACGTCCAAGCACACGATCGGAAAGGTTGACTCAATGGCACTCCGTAAAGTTTCAAGGGAATCTTTGCAATGGATGGCATGGCTGTGGCCTGTCTTTTGCTCTTGCAGCTGGTACTGTACAACTGCTAGGTTTTGCATGCGAGATATGGAATGTAACAACATTGTGATTTTGAATGTCATTTGCAAGTTCTCGGTTCTCGTCAAAACGAGACAAATTGATTGACAAATGAGTGAGTGAGTCATGTGATGGCATCATCAAACAACCTGCCCGGAATCGTACGGTAGAATCTTTGACTGTCACACGTTGAATGTGTGCAATTTTGTTTGATTGATCCACCACAGCCAAAACTACCGTACTACCTCTACGACAGTACGTACAATTACACTGCTGACTGACTGCTTCTGGTTGAGGGTCTCACAGTTGAGTCATGGACATGGTCGTTTCGTGATTCAAAACACGTCATGCTCCGCAACTCGTTTCATTTCGACAGCTCACAAAATTCGAACCACGAGAAAGCTGTATGTATGATCAAGTCAGCAACTCTCTCGTCACCCTATTTACAGTTTAGTTACAGGCGACAGGGACTCTCATTTCTATTCTTGTAGACTCACATTATCCTCCATTGTTTTCCTATTCCTCACCCTCCTTGAAAAGTCATGAAGTTTTCTCTAGTAGTTTTGGCCGTAGCGGCACCACTCACTGCTTCCTTTACCGTCGAACCAGCTGGCGTTTCCAAAATTTTGACTTCGAGGTTCGTTAGTACTTTTATGCTTATTTTCGATGATCTTCAGATATCTTGTTTTGGGAAAACTCACATCGACTTGCACGATTTTTCAGAACCAGTCTGGACATGGTCAAGGGATTTGGTAAAGAGATTGAAAAGACGCCGCAAAAAATCAAATCACAAGCTCAAATGGAACGAGAACGAGCCAGCAGCCAATACGACAAAATTGCGTCTTCAGGTGGACAAGAATATGCCATTTTTGTTCGACAGTTCGGAGGAGATGACAAATCATGGCTGCCTTGCGGGTCCATTGCTGTGAATCGTGGCGAACAAGTGTCCAGTGCAATTTTTGTGAATGAGGAACCACTTCGAGCTGCCATTACTAGAACGTACCCAAAATTGAAAGGCTTCGAGAACGAGTTTGAATATGGATACAATTTGAAGATCTACCCAGACGAACCCGTGGAAGTAGCCAAGAAGAGTAATGCATCAACTGGTCCGAGTCTCGGAAACTGGATCAGTAATCTCCTTTCCCCGATTGATACGACAAACGTTCAAAAATCATAAACTGAGAACATCAACCATGTCGTATATAGGGCATACTAAATTTCTTGATTATCATTCAAAAGGTTTGATTTGATTTCATTTTAGCTGTCACACTGTAATGGAACCAACGGAAGAAGCAATCGGAATTTCTAACTTTTCGTCGGAGAAAAAAGGCAGATTGTGTCTCCTGCTACCCATGACAGCCAGGTTCTGAAATTCCTCGAGAGAGATGTCCTCAAATGAATCATTGGAATGTATCAGCTATACAGCCGTAAGAAGAAAAAGACATCTTAGAGTTGGGTTTTCTACGAAGTTTTGTTGGTGGAATTTTATCCATTGCAGCTCTTTCCCAAACTCACCTCTTCCATCAGCTTCCCTGACAAGGCTTTGATGGCCGGATTATCGTCCCTTTGCCAAGAAGACAGGCCACTCATTATTTCTTCCTTTGTCAGTACACCATCATTGTTGGAATCCCATGCAGAAAACACAGATCGTGCAAATGCTTCGCTGTTACCACCGAGCTTCTCCACTAGACGTTCCAGATTCTCCGCGCTAAGTATCCATACTCCCTTGCTCTTACTCAACGGAGAAAAATCCTGCCGGATGGCCTTTCCTGTTTTTGGATCGATCTTGTACAAACATGGTACTGAGTTTGGGACATGAATACTGGGCACTTCGTCATGCGAAAGGTCGTCTAAGTATGCGATCAGACTGCGGATGGTGTTGGCATGGGCTGAAACCAAAGCATTCTTGCCCTCTGGTCGCAACGATGGAACGATTGTTTCATGCCAATACTTTATGACTCTTTCCTGAGTATCCAAGAGAGATTCTGTTAATGGGGCTGGAGGAGGTGCCCAGTGTGGGTGGATTTCATTCATAGGTGGCGGAGCTGCTGTCATTTCTCTTCTCCATGCTGTCAGCTGTTCTTTTCCGTACTTCTGAACTAGATCGGGATTATTTTTCGCCAATCCTTGCAGCGCACCGTAGTGTCTCTCATTCAATTGCCAAGCCTTTTCAACTGCAATCTCGTTGTCGTTCATTTCCTCCATAATGACTTCGGCCGTTCGATACGCTCGGCTCAACGCTGAAGTATACACAAAATCGAAGACAAACCCTTTTTCCTTCATGACACGAGCAGCCCCACTGGCCTGTTCGATCCCCCGATCGGTAAGTGGCACATCACACCATCCCGAAAACGTTGGTATTTTGTTCCATATCGATTGTCCGTGACGAAGAAGAACGACATTTGATGATGGTGGGTTTGTCAGTTCCATCCTTCGGTCACAACTACCAAACAATCGTAGCTGACGCTCCAGATGCCACCTGCACATACACTCTGGCATCAACCGCCTCGTTGCCTTCCGTAGCAGCGTAGCATCTTTTCCCCGCATGACTACACGAACGACTAAGTATTAGCGGGAAAGTAGGTATGCGCATTTGGCTTGATGGGGGTGATGTTGTTCGATGTCGCTGTACATTTCGAACAAACCCTTGTTGTACTTCGTTCACTTCATCGGTAGTAGTATTACTCTGGACAGTACTTCTCAACGCGATACTCCGTAGTAGCTAAAATGTACGACAACTCATAATAGCAGAAGATCTGAAGGAATCTATGATACGACGACAAAACCAAGAACCAGAATCGAAAATTACTCCGAATATCGCGATCATGACGCGCATGCATGCAAAAAAATACTTTGTACGTAGTACTACGTATCTATTACGTCGTACTCCGAGTACCTGGTACGGTAGTAAGTTGCTACTACAGTAGCTCTACCTATCTACCTACCGGTAGTCGTAGGTCGTAGGCAATAAAACGGGCTCTCAAATCATGTTCTCGAGCTTTCTGTAAAATTGTTGAGGGTCGCCTATTCCGCATCCGAGTTCGAAGATCAACCTTTCATTCTCAATCTCAATCAACGAAAACTCCATCGCCTTGACTACTGTCATAGCTAGTATAGAAAGTTGTGAATGCGGTCCTCGTGACACAAGGCTCTCCCAACAAGAAGCTAAATGAAATCAAAAAATTCTTTTCCCTCTCCTTTCATGATGTAATTTTTCATTCACAACCAATAGCCGTTGCGGAAATTAGATTCATAAATGTGAACAAACCCTGGGTCAAAAGACCGCTACTAGCTGGGAAAACAGCAAGTTTATTGAATGACCGTACAAGACTTATATTATGAAGCCCCAACATTGTTTGATTTATCACATCGCAAGCTCTAGTTCCACATCTTTCAACCTCAATCAAACCCAATGTACTCAAGGCCTGCTACCAACACAAGGGAGAGGGGGAAGATGGATAGGACAAACAAAGCTCTTCCAGCCGTCATGACGGGACTTCGGACCATCACGGCCATCATCAACTCAACAAGAACAATTGAAATGGTTTCTGCGGAATACTGCCATGCCAAGCCTGCGTAACATTGAGAGTTCTCATTAGTTGCCTAAACCTTTACCAAAAGGTCAAAAATTGATTCTTTAGAAGTGCTTACCTCGAAAAAAGATTAAAGCCATGAAAATTGACAAGCTGTGAATTGAAAGACAGAAAATGAGGAAGCATCACCACAAAAAAGATGTGACAGCTACGTTGACTTACCAGAATGTGTTGTTCATGCAAGCAGCTCCTTCCAAAGCAGACAAAGACACAGTCATAGTCTTACGTGTCTTCTTGGCAGCATAAAACATACTGGCCACAACCTCGCTAGCATTCGAAGCGAGAGGCGCCAGCACAAAACTGACATAAAAGGGAGAAATTTTGGCCCGAACAGCGATTTCTTGCATGACATCAACCATAGGATCTGAAAAGTAAACGACCATTGCTGTACCAATAGAAAGCATCTTGAAAGCCCTCCACTTGATTGCCTTTTGCTGCTCTTCTGGACTTAAATCAGTGAAGTCCTCGGGTATCTCTTCTTCCTCTTCGCCATCGTCTCCATCACTAAATACACTGTCACTGACCAGTTCTCGTGCCGAATTTTGTCTCACATTTCCGCTCTGTTCACGATTGTGGCTGCTCAGAATCAGATGATAGGCCATGGTGACAAACTCGTCAAACGATACGTAATCATCATTATTAGCGTCCACTCGACGCTTCACCGCGAGAATTTCTTCATCACTAATGTTCTCGTGAAAATCTTTCAGGAAAGCTCTTATTTCATGTTGTTCCAACTTTCCATTCAGATCTTTGTCGTATGCTTGGAACGCATCCCACAGAATTTCCTTCAAGATATCAGCAATCTCCGGAGGAGGGGGCTCATACGAATTGTCGTCTTGTGTCAAAGAGGAATACTCCCCATCAACAGAATTGCCAGGGTTCTGCCTTTGATAGTCTTCAATGGTCGATTTAAGAACTCCTTTGAGTGACATTTTTCCTTCTTGTAATGTCTTCTTTGCGATCGCAATTCGTTTGTGCTTATCTTGTCCTTCCTTGCTGAACGTCAACTGAAGATGCATGTACCAAACAAGCCCGATCAAGCAAACAATAAACCCTTTGGACGAACACAAAAGATACAAAATGAAATAATTTCGTCAGTATTTGCGTGGATGTACTCGGGCTTCGATTGACGCAGCTAATAGGACATACCTCCTAGTGCCCACCAATGTTCTCCGACTGCAATTTCCTCTGTAGGTCCATGCAAGAAGGAAGCTGGTACCTGGATTAGAAAGTATGGAAGAGTGGTGATGGCCATGATGACACCGCCGTGACGAATCTCATCCGTTATGGCAACACCGGTATGGAACAAAGTGTGCTCCCATCCAGAATCTTCTGTGAGCTTGGGACGTTTTGTGTAATTGGGTTTGCTGCCGTCTTGGATGTCTACTCGCCCTGCAAAGACACTCAATCCCCATGGAACAGTAAGAAGCATGATGGTCGATCCAGCCAAAGCACCAATGCCGACACTCAAGCTTTCTTGTGCGACTTCGATGGAACCCAAACCAGAAAACAGAATGATGGCTGGATGGTACAAGGATTGTAGAAGGAACGGGATACAGAAAAAAGGACACAGTTTCGGTCAGACGTAATGCAGGCAACACATAGTATCTTTCGAGCAGCACTGCACTGTAGCTGTAAATTACACTTACCTCCATCTGGTACGGCGCCAAGCAAGGGCAAAACGACACCGCCCACCAATCCTGCCATGGAAGGCACCAGCAACAAGAGTTCACTGCCTTCACCGATCAAATTGGCGGAATAAAAAAGCGCGTATCCATAAGAAAGAAACAGCCAGAGGAGGCCGGTGACACCGACATCTTCAGGGTTGATAGTTGGTCCGATAGCCATGGTTTGTGTAGATTGTGATGGTGGCTAATATGCGATGGTTTTAGTCATTATTTTCAGTGGTGGTGGTGTTCAATCTTGGTGGATTCGTTCTCCTGTTTCGTTGTTTCCGATAAAAATTTCGATCTCGGGGTCATCAAGATTTTTTTTACGACACTCGCGGGCTCGCGGGGTACCTCCCTGTAGTTATTATGATACACCGCCAGACACCAGACGCCAGATGTCATGCATACGTGGATACTCAGAGTTAACAGTACCGGTTAATACTTTTTAAAGTGTATCATAGACTACCGTACCGTACTTGTACTCTACCGTACTCTACTATACGGTAGCTACCGTAGCTAGATAGAGTGTATGATAGAGAGAGGATGCTACGGAGCTACGGATACCGGTAGTTTGTTACAATAGCTAACCTACCGAGGGTAGCTTCGTCGCTACGGTAGACTACCGGCATCATACCTATGGTACCTACCATGAGTACAAATTGAGGCTTTCTACTACTAATACGGTTAGCAATGAAATAGTACCGGCTTTTTGATAGACTACCGGTGGACTACCGGTAGTGCCGTTCTTTATTAACGTAAACTACCGCTACCGGTACTACCGTACTACCGGCACCGTAGTATTTCTCCGTAGCAATCTTAAACATGTACCAGGAAGGTACCCCAGGACGTCGTAGAACCTACCGTACTGTATCTCTGATACTATGGTAGTAAGTGTAGGTATTGACGTATTGACTGTGAGTACGAATGCAGTGAATCAGAAATTCAGGTAGATAAAAAGACTCGAAGATACATGCATGCGTGCGTCAGCCAAGTCATGTTTGCAATTTTATACAGTGTATTTTATCGTGAGGTAGTGACGAGCTGACGTAATTTGAAGGCGAACCACCCATCCACTCCGACAACATTTACCATCGGATCTATCGACGAGAAGCTTCGACAACGACGGAAATCCTGAAATTTCATCATTCTGGGTCTCTTCCTTTCCGTTTCTGTCGACGACAGCAACCAGGACCAAAAAACGAGCAAGATCATCGACTTTCTCGTTTGTATCATATTGTAAAGAAAGTACTGAAAATAATCAATTCTCAGCTACAGGAGTACTTACCCAAGCAACTACTACGTATTACATCGCAGAGAAGAAATCTGCTTGTAAGTTACCCATGCCGTCGAAATGCTGCCGAGTTGTCGACGACAGAATTTCGACAACATGACGTGAATTCACAACTCACTTGGTATTCTCTCAAAATTATTGCCACCTTTACAGATTAAACTGAGCAACATGCCAACACAAAGTGGAAATAATACTGAAAAGCCGACGGCTCTGGCCAAATTGTATCTGGAGGATGGAACGGTGTTGACAGGAGTCTCTTTCGGAAGCCACACGAGTGCAGAGGGAGAGGTGAGGACACAATAGAACAATTTGCATGACAAGGATCGATGCGATATTTTGTTTCACTGAATGAGATAGGGCAGGATTTCTCACACATCCACAAATGTTCGATTTGATTGTCGCTTCGATCCTTTTTAGGTTGTCTTCGCAACTGGAATGGTCGGATACCCCGAGAACATGACGGATCCATCCTATCGAGGCCAAATTTTGACCTTGACGACACCCATGGTCGGAAACTACGGTGTCCCAGATCGTACGGTCAAGGATGAATTTGGACTACCGAAGTTCTTTGAATCCGACCAGATTCATGTCGCCGGTCTTTTGGTCCAAGATTATTCGTTCCATTACTCTCATTGGAATGCCGTCTCGTCCCTAGGTGACTGGATGAAGGAACAAGGCGTTCCTGGTATCTCTGGTATCGATACTCGTATGATCACAAAAAAGATTCGCGAAAAGGGAGCCATGAAAGGACGGATTGAAGTCGATCTCGATGCGCCCGTACCGGACTTCTCCAAGATTGTTGACGTGAACACTCGTCACTTGGTCGATGAGGTCAGCCGCAAGCAAAAGCAAGTGTACGGTGAGGGCAACCCTACAAAAGTTATCGCTGTCGATTGTGGTATGAAGAACAATATCATCCGACATTTGGTCAAGCGAGGAGTCGAATTGCATGTAGTCCCTTGGAACTATCCATTCGCCGCTGAGGTCCAACAGTACGACGGTCTCTTCTTGTCGAATGGACCAGGAGACCCAACTATGTGCAAGGAAACCATCGAAGAACTGAAAAAGGTCATCAACTGTCCAGACGACCAAGTCAAGCCAATCTTTGGTATTTGCCTGGGAAATCAGCTGATGGGCCTGGCTGCTGGTGGCAAAGCAGAGAAGCTTCCTTTCGGACATCGTGGTCAAAACCAACCTGTTTTGAACGAGCAAACTGGCGAGTGCTACATCACTCCGCAAAATCATGGCTTTGTCATTGATTGCAGTTTCTTGAACGAGGGTTGGCGTACCCTATTCACCAACGCCAATGACGGCAGTAACGAAGGTATTGCTCACGACACTCGTCCATATTTCACAGCTCAGTTTCACCCTGAGGCAGCATCAGGACCAACAGATACTGAATTCATGTTTGATACCTTCTTGGAAGCCTGCAAGAAACCTATAGCAAAAATCTCTTTTCCTCAAAGAAAGGCACCGCCACCAAGACCTGACGTGAAAAAGATTCTCCTTTTGGGAAGCGGTGGTACATCAATTGGTCAAGCTGGAGAGTTTGACTACTCTGGAGGACAAGCCATCAAGGTATGTGCGATAATAAAATCAATGTCCTTAACGCTGAATGCCAGATACTAATATTTTTTATTTTTCTGTTTCAGGCCTTGAAAGAGGAAGGAAAAGAGGTTGTATTGATGAACCCTAACATTGCCTCTGTTCAAACGAACTTGGACAGTAAGTCTGACTACAAAGCAGACCATGTTTTCTTCCTTCCTGTCACTCCGGAGTTTGTCGAGGAGATTATCAAGAAGGAAAAGCCTGATGGTATCATCGTATCCATGGGAGGGCAAACGGCCTTGAATTGCGCCGTTGAACTGTATGAGGCTGGTATCTTTGAAAAGTACAACGTCCAGGTTTTGGGAACGCCCATTGATGTCGTCATCAATACAGAAGACAGACAACTTTTTTCCGACCGTCTCAACGAAATCAACGAGAAAATTGCCAAATCCTTTGCGGTTGATACTGTGGAGCAAGCCGTTGAAGCGGCAAAAGAGATCGGATATCCGCTCATGATTCGTTCTGCGTTCGCTCTGGGAGGGCTCGGTAGTGGACTTTGCGACGATGAGGAACATCTTCGCAGTATGGCAAAGATGGCTTTGTCTACTTCTCCCCAGATTTTAGTGGAAAGAAGTATGAAGGGTTGGAAAGAGATCGAATATGAGGTTGTTCGAGATAGCCGAGTAAGTATGCGCCGATTTTGTTTTGTGTATTTTTGTGTATTTTGATTGTCTTTGTGCTCACCTTTGCTGCCCAATCATCTTCCGACAGGACAATTGCGTGACGGTTTGCAACATGGAGAACTTTGATCCTCTTGGAATTCACACTGGTGACAGCATTGTAATGGCTCCTTCCCAGACACTTAGCGACCAGGAGTACCACATGCTTCGCAATACTGCAATCAAGGTCGTTCGTCACTTGGGTATTGTGGGAGAGTGTAACATCCAATATGCCCTACACCCTGAATCGTTGGAGTACTGCATCATCGAAGTGAACGCGCGTCTCTCCAGATCCTCCGCATTGGCCTCCAAAGCCACAGGTTATCCTCTTGCGTTCGTGGCAGCAAAGCTTTGCCTCGGTATTCCAATGACCGAAGTCATCAATGCAGTTACAAAGAAGACTCAAGCCGCATTTGAACCAAGTCTAGATTACATTGTCACAAAAATTCCTCGATGGGACATGTCAAAATTCTCCAATGTCAGCCGACAAATTGGCTCCGCGATGAAGTCCGTCGGTGAGGTAATGGGTATCGGCCGTACCATGGAGGAGTCTATGCAAAAGGCCATGAGGATGGTGGATCCTTCTGTTGCTGGGTTCCAGCCTGCCAACAGATATGAAACGATGGAGGAGCTCAGGGAGGAATTGGATAATCCGACTGACCGCCGCATCTTTGCGATTGCGCAGGCTCTTCATGAGAAATCTATGTCTGTTGAGGATATCCACGCTGTAACCAAGATTGATCACTGGTTCCTCCGTCGGCTTGAAAATATTACCAAGACTTGGGATAAGATGCAAGAGGTTTCCCTCGCTGACATGGAGCCGGACCTTTTGTTGGAAGCAAAGAAGGTTGGTTACTCGGACCAACAAATTGCTGGGATTGTCAAGGGTGGTGCAACTGAGGATGAAGTACGCCAGAAGCGAATCAGCAACGACATCCAGCCGTTCACGAAGCAGATTGACACCCTTGCGGCTGAATATCCTGCCGCGACAAATTACTTGTACATGACATACCACGGAGCCGAGAATGACGTGGATTCTTCTAACGGCGGCGTGGCCGTCATTGGAAGTGGAGCTTACCGAATTGGTTCTTCGATTGAGTTTGACTGGTGTGGTGTCAGTGCCATCCGTTCATTGCGTAAGATGGGATACAAGGCCACTATGATCAATTACAACCCTGAAACTGTCTCTACAGACTATGACGAGTGTGACCGTCTTTATTTCGAAGAATTGAACCGTGAGCGCGTCCTTGATATCTACCAGAGAGATAAGTGCGACGGCGTTGTTGTGAGTGTGGGAGGACAAATTCCCAATGGCATTGCTCTCAAATTGAATGATGCCGGAGTCAAGCTTCTTGGTACCTCGGCAAAGATGATCGACAATGCCGAAGACCGAAACAAGTTCTCCGCAATGATTGATGAGATTGGCGTCCAACAGCCAAGATGGGTTGAGCTTACAAGTACAGACAGTGCTGTCAAGTTTGCCAATGAAGTCGGATATCCGGTTCTCGTTCGTCCATCTTATGTTCTAAGTGGAGCCGCCATGAACGTAGCGTGGACGGACGAGCAGCTCAAGGCCTTCCTGAATGAAGCAGCAACTGTCTCGAAAGAGCATCCTGTCGTCTTGTCGGATTTCATTGAAGGCGCTACGGAGATCGAATTCGATGGTGTTGGGAAGAATGGGGAAGTCATCGCGGCTGCCATCCATGAGCACATCGAAAACGCCGGAGTTCATTCGGGAGATGCTACTTTGGTGCTACCACCACAGACCCTCTCCGATTACACCAAGTACCGTGTCCGTGATGCAGCGAAGAAGATCATCAAGCGTCTTAACATCACTGGCCCTGTCAACATTCAGTTCGTTGCCAAAGGAACTGATGTTATGTGCATTGAAACCAACGTTCGCGCATCACGATCCTTCCCATTTGTATCTAAGACTATGGGAGTTGACTTTATTGAAGCCGCCACTCGCGCAATGATGGACGTCGACACCTCTGACATGAATCTCCCAACATTGGAGACAAGAAACCGACCCAATGGATACGTCGGTGTCAAGGCCCCAATGTTTTCATTTACACGTTTGCGAGGCTCTGATCCTGTCCTTGGAGTGGAGATGGCTTCGACTGGTGAAGTGGCATGCTTCGGAAAGACACGTGAGGAAGCCTTTTTGAAGGCGATGCTTTCCACTGGTTTCAAAATGCCAAAGAAAAACATTTTGGTTTCTGTTCAAGCAAGTCTCCAGGACGATTTCACCCATGCGGCTTGGCAACTTGTCGATCAAGGGTACACTTTGTACGCAACCAGAAAAACCGCAGAAGTGTTGAAGCAGAATCAAGTTCCATGCAAGGACG
The DNA here is from genome assembly GCA_019154785.2 of Nitzschia inconspicua. NCBI lineage: Eukaryota > Bacillariophyta > Bacillariophyceae > Bacillariales > Bacillariaceae > Nitzschia > Nitzschia inconspicua. The sequence goes on along the minus strand of JAGRRH010000007.1, from coordinate 3,595,409 downwards.
TTCCATATCCGACGGAGCCAAGCACTGCTGACCTCCCGAATGCAGTCGATATGATTAAGAGTGGAGATATTGGTCTTGTAATCAACATTCCCACCTATGAATCGAAGAGGTTGGAAGACAATTACCAAATGCGCCGAACTGCAGTGGATTTCGGCATTCCTCTGTTGACAAATACCCAACTGGTCAACGTGTTCGCGAATTCGGTGCAAGAACACAACCGCAATCAGGGATTGGAACCAAAGACTTTATTCGAGCACTACCAAAACGAAACTGTTGCGGACAAGTGGACCGATCCATCGGAATATCATTAGATTGAATACATGCTTTATTGCAGAATCAATGTTAGAAAAATAATTTACGAACTGAATCTTTTACATACAATCATCAGTTTCGATCATAAATTTTCCCAGTAGAAGTAGGTCGAGAGTATAGGGGTAAGGGTGGATGGAGGGGTTCAATAATTGGACCACCTATTCGGGCGGAATCGTCGGAACATCATCCACAACATCATCCACAACATGTGGATGGAATTCACCACCGGTAGAAAACTATCCACTACGACTATATCACTTACGACAGTCAGACATCCGAAGAGGAATTTATGTGTGTCTTATTTACTCCAGTACAAACAGTTTACTTTATTGATTGGCAAAGTCAATTCCCTTTTGGATCTGCTTCTTCAAGTCGGGAAGCATCTGATCCATCCACTTCTGTTCGTAGGCAGAGATTTCTCCGAATCCCATAACCTCCGTGACGCCGTCGGGACCGAATTTGCACGGGGATGAAAAGAAGGGTGCATCCGTCAAGGACGATTCGACAAAGGCACACTGGACAACATCATCGGCACCGTTCATAGCTCGGAGGACTTCTTCAGTGAAGAGGTATCCAGCGTACGCCATACTCAAAGTTGCAGATCCAGCACCAGCCTTGGCCTTCACCACTTCGTCTCCACCGAATTGAGTGCGGACAGTAAGCGCCTCACGATCCTCATCCGAGGGCGAAAATCCTGGCACTTGGGAGAAAAGTGGCAGAATGGTAATACCGGCATGACCGCCAATAACAGTCACATTGACATCTTTGGGATCCTTGCCCATGGATGCTGCTACGAACGTGTTTGCACGGCATACATCCAATGTCGTGACACCGCAAAGTTTCTTTGGACTGTACACGCCCTTCTTCTTCAAAACTTCAGCCGCGATGGGAACCGTTGAATTGACGGGGTTCGAAATGATGGCCAAGACAGCGTCGGGGCAAAAGTCAGCACACGCCTCGACCAGTCCCTTGACAATTCCGGCATTTGTATTGAAAAGGTCATCTCTGGTCATTCCCGGCTTACGGGGGACTCCAGCTGGAATGACTACGACACTAGCTCCAGTTAAGGCAGCTTCGATTCCAGTGTTGTGAGATGGCGGCCAAGATCCCGCGGCCGGCAAATTACCAGTCACTGACGAGGCGGTCGGGATATGCGACAAATCGGCCGCAACACCAGGTGTTCCCACAATATCATAGCAAGACAACTCGGAGACATTGGGAGACAATTTAAGCAACAAACTTAATGGCTGGCCGATCCCACCGGCAGCACTGTCAAAAGCGTCAAAGAGAATTGGTGTGAGATTCGACAACACGAGTCGTTGTATCATTTCTTCGTTGTTGTCCCATAGTTCACGCACCCCAAAACGGCAACTTTCTTTCCCATGGCAGCGGTGGAAGAAAAGAATCGAGATTTGTTGGTAGCGGCGTTGACAAGTCGACGGGAAGCCAAAGAAAACATAGTGTGTGCGAAGAAAAGAGTTCTGATAGGCGTTTCAGTAGCGCTGCTGTGTTTGTGAGGAAAGGCTGTGTTTATGCCTTTTTACTATCTTGCTGTTGTTAAATTATGTTTTTATGAGTGACAGAAGGTACTGTTCAACTGCAAAACGATAGTAGTCTGGTAGTCTTGCAAGTCTACTTGTTCAGTTTTGATTTATAGTTACACTGTTTGTCGGTCGTTGTCAAGAAACAGCCTCGTCGATCGTGATGATGCTTCGCCTTCCTCTCTCGTTTCATGGATTTTTTTCTCTCTCTTTCCTTTCTTCTCTGGCATCATGGTGAGAAAGCTTCGGATTGAATGATATGGGAAAATCTTTCGCCACGAGAGCATGGCAGACGCTGAAATTAGAAATTAACGATAGTCGTGGTCGTGGAATCCACAATACTTACAGTTAGCAATGTTCCTATGATACTACTTAGTACAACTGTAGTACAGGTACGGTAGCTACACAGCTACACGGTAGAATTCGCAGTACCCCCGTATGATAGCTGCTCGTCAAGGAGTGAAAATGCGAAAATGCAACTCGAGGCAAATTAAAAAGGTAGTCTACTACTCGGAGTAGTAGAGTAGACTGGTAGCTATGATAGCTAGCTATCATAGCTCTACTAGAGAGGTAGTAGTAGACTACGACTTACAATTATCTGGAAGCACAGTGACGGTAGTCTATTACAACGACGTACTACTATGGATTACAATTATTACACTTCAGTATAAAATAATGTTTGATACAGGATTCAGTACAGCGTCTAATAATGCATCTCCTCCATACTGCAAAGTTTACATGACAGTTCCAGCTAATAATAAATGAATCCTCATGATGTATGATATCTTCTACTACCGTAGTAGTACGTCATCGGAATAGTATTTTATTGCAACAGTGGGGGAAAATGTGAAAGGAGAGCGAGGGTGTACTACCGGTAGTATGTGAGCTAAAGGAGAGGTCCATCCTTTGTACAAGGCACATCTTCTTGTCCTGCTTTTTCCTGACTTTGATTTTTCCATGCGACATGCTTTCTCCACCATCATGACCCTCTCCACTCTTTTTGCTGGAGTTTCCAGAGGTTCCAGTTGTTCCATCTTCGTCATAATCTCCACTATCGCACTCCTGCCAGACGACTTTCCGGTCTTTCCGTCATCGTCTTCTTCTTTAGAACGAAATAACTGGAGATGGAGACAAAATTGAAGGGAGGGGAATCTTGTAGTACATCCAGGTGTGGGAGCACCTTTAAGAGCATCATTGTTGTAATGTTGTAGTCTACTCCACCAGTAGTAGTCAACACAACAACTTTCGGAAGTACTTGGAGTCGTACGTAAATACCACAATGCATACCTCGTACGTAGTATACTGTAGTACCAAGAGTATCATACAACTTAACGGTATTCTCCGAATTACATCACAACATATAAATATAAATAATAATAAAGAACATTGAAACAAAATGCATCTTTTAATAACTAACTGTAAACTGTAAAATAGATCCGAAAACACATCTAGCTAGAGTTAACAAACAGTTACCATGATGGAAAGTGTGCCAGCCTTTCGACAGCGCTCCGGCAACTTCAGCACTTCAGCATCAAGTCTCGACTCTCGACTGAGGGGCTGTCGTCGTGAACTCACAAAAAGCGATTGCATCCAATCGTTGACCCAAACATCATCGGCCAAACACAGCACCAGTGGCCGAAGAAGATTCAAGAAGTAGATGGCAAACAAGAGATGCCATAAGTACAAGTCACAGAGACATGTCTTTGAGCAACTACTAGTGGCAGTCTACTGAGTCGCAGTCTCGACTCACTTTCAACTTCCAGGGAACAAAATTTATCCTGGGTCGAAAATTGAAATCAATTACTAAGCCATGCTGGTGTCATCAACTTTAAGAGCTGGCCTTCAGTCAGGCACGATCATGTCATTAGCTGACGCATTGACTCAGACCGTGATTGAAAAACAGTCAAGTGCTGGACGATATGATGTAATGAGAACATTGCGGTGGGGTGTATGTGGCCTCGTCCTACATGGTCCGTACTTTTTGGCAGGATTTTCAGCCATCGACAAACGTCTTGGTGCTGCAACATCCTGGAAAGTGGTGGCACAAAAGACCGCAATTGCTCAGTTCGTGTTGTTTCCGCCGTACTTGTGTCTACTGTTCTCACTCATGGGAGCTTTGGAGGGGCACCCTAAGATTATTGAAAAAGTACAGCGTCAAGTTCCTAAGGCTTTCCTCGGTGGTTGCATCTATTGGCCAATCGCCAACGGTATTAATTTTTCTGTGGTGCCTGGTAGTATGAGAGTGCCCTACTTGGCAGTTTCTGCAGGAATATGGAATTCATACCTCAGTTGGAGCAACCAACGGGGGAATCAGACTATTGATTCAAATCGAAATCAAACACCGAAAATAGGTTGATCACCATCGACTTGACGTCCACGCACCGTTAGGTTGATATTTTGCCCCTACCTAGTCTCCTTCTTTGTGATTCGACTCGCAATCAGCATTTACAGTTACCACCATTATCATCCAATACAATGAATACAGAATAAGGCTACATATACAAGTCAAGCAACATTAATTAATCGAAGAAGTTCTTGGATTGCTGTGGACATCGTTGACACTTCCGTCCCGGCCCCTCGAGCCCTCACCAGGTAACATTAGATTGTTGATCATAACCGTATCATGTTACTAACTATACCTGAAGAGAATTTGTTTGCGATTGATGATGCGTACTAATTACTACACATTGTTGTGGAGAATCGGAGGAAAACTCGTCATGCTGCCAGTACGGTAGGTGCTCTTTAGAGAAAAATCACTCTCGTATCTTGCTCGTCCTGGAGCTCCTCTGACGTCGCAAAATAATGAGAGGATGTTATCCGCATAGTAATCTTGCTTTTGCTCTACCTCGTAATAATACCGTAAAACTGTAAAACGTAACTCCGTGTGCATCTTCATTCCTTTCAATTCTTTACGACAGTTGAGTATTGTCAAAGCACGATTTGCACCTCCTGCTAGCAAAGCATGGGGTAGATTTTCCCGTACCGGTAGTCTATGATACTACCGCAGAGAGTAGAGAGTACCGGTAGGGATGATAGTTAAAGTCGTGCATAAATTATTTTTTGATAGTTGCGCTGTACAACACTTAACCGAACGGTAGTGCACTATGGTACGTACCGTGTACTGTCTGTCGTAGTCGTTTTCATTTTTTGGTGACAGCGCGATGGATGTCGAAAAGGTCCAATGAGTCGACTTCCGTTTTGTGGTGTGAATAATGTCGACCCACTCGGATTACCTGTGCCGACTTCCGCGACCATTTTGTCACGTGCGACAGGAATATTATTGCCTTTATCTTGTGGATTGGTTGTGTAATTAAGACATGAGCGAGCGGCTCAACGCTTGCCCGAAAGGAAATTCGATCGCCGTCGCAAGGTAGCTAGAGAAGCAAGCCAACATGGCGCATAGCGGTTGGTAAGACTGATACAACCATTAATAACGATCAATCGATTGATTGTTAATCGGTCAATCGTCAATCTACAGCATCATCTTCGTTCCTCTTGCATCAAACAGTGACAGTGTCAAAAACATTAATAGTAATAGCAACAACAACTACATTGAGGAGACCCGAAGCAACCTCGAGGTATTGACAATCTTATCTCTCCTCTCTAAAGACCAAAAGTCGTTGAGGGTGGTGGTTGGTGTGTCGGGACGTGACGTTTTGGCTTACCAGTGGCAAGAGAGGGTGTTTGGGAAACCTTCGAAACGAGCACATCAAGCAGTGCAATAACCTGCGCCGACAACTTTTCCGTCCATAGTATCATGATACCCTTAGAAACGAGTCTGGATGGCGCACGTGGAGCTGGTAACACTAGAGCTGGAAGGGCGGTGGGTCCCCCGTCTCAACCACAGAATCACCGTTCGCATCCAAAGCCACTGCAGCACCAACAACAGACCGCGACATCACCAGCTTCTTTATCTACTCATTACAACAACACACCCCTGAAAATATCACCTACTCACATTACTCATAATCAAAACAACACGCCGACACCTCCTCCTCTGCCTTATCGATCCACTGGAAGCACAGCCAGTGCAACCACTCCCTCCAATTCCGGACACAGTCGAACGAGTCGGGGCAGTCACAAGAGCAGTGGAACGTCAGGGAACAACAGCTGCAGCACCACAAACAACAACAACGCAGTTGTAAGTTCATATTCTAGCCTAGCTACCCAATCGATTGCTCTAGGCAAATATAGACAAGCGTACGAGTACTACCAGCTGGCACTCCAAGATTATTTGAACGAAGACAAAACTGTGGTGGAGCTGGTGAATGCTGCTGCAACGAGTTTCAACTTGGGGGCTCTCGCCAAAAAGTTACAGGAATACCCCCAAGCGGCTCGTTACTTTTCTCAGGCTCAAGAAATGTACCAAAAATCGACCAATCTAGTGGCCCAGTATGCGAGAACTTCGGGGAGCAGAACAGAGGAAGAATCATCCGTAAAAGCGTCGCCATCGAGCAACTCCATGGCTTCCTCTTCATCATCTTCGTGTCAAGTATGTTTGTTGCAGCTCCTGGTGGAAACACTGCAAGCAAGAGCGCACTTACATTACAAGTACCAGTCGTTGATTGATGACGCCATCGCATGCCATGAACAGGTAGTAGATATACTTGACGATGAGACGGTACGGACCAGACCCCAAGTTGATGCCACATACTTTAGAATACACTTCACAGTCTTGTCACCGCAAAAAAGATGGAATCTCTTGGCAACTTCCCTCCAATCCCTGGGAAAGTTTTATGTGGAGAAAGGAAAGATGGAAGATGCCATAATTTCCTACAAAGAGGCGTTGACAATACTGAGAAAACTCGGCGATGAGTATGAGGAAGAATCTAATAATGAACGACAACAAGAGATCTCGCATGTCATAGGAGCTGTTGCCGATATGTTACTGCAGACCACCGCAGAGACACGAGATGTTGAGCAACTAGAACGACTGGCGCTCATTCAAGAAGATCTGGAACATTGGGACAAAGCCATGCAGTGCTGGGAGCGGGTCCTGTACTGCCAATCGCAATACCATGGAGAAGCATCCGTAGAGGTCTCTTCCACACTGACCAAACTGGCGCACATTATGATTGTGGAGGGAAATGTGGAAGGTTCCCTCGATTTGTATCTCGCTGCAGCCAACATCTTCTTGAAAAACAAAGCACCCCTCCCGCAAGAAATATTCGCACAGATTCTGGAACTGTACAAGGAGTTGGATCAAGTCTCAGGTGCGTTAGCTTGGCTTAAGGCTATCCTTCCCAGAACGGGACGTCGCGAGGATCAGGCGAAAATACATTACGAACTGGGCAAACTTTATCTGGAGCAAGGCATCTTCCACGCGGCCGCAGATTCGTTGTCCTTGAGTTCAGAACTTTTCAACGGAGAAGACGATAGCGCACATGAGCTGCTTAAGAAAGTTGAAACTCTGCAGAGCCGTTCGAGCCTCCCTGGATCGCTATCTTCTGGGATATGCCGCCCTGTACTCACAGCTATCACGGAAGATGGCGAAAGTGCCTTGGCTTTCGAAGAGGACTTTAGCATCGACGATGCACTCAGGTCTCTTAATGCCACGATGACTGATGAATCGAATGACGACTCACCTGCTGACAACATGACCATTGATTCGCTTGTCAGAAAAGCCAAGGCTATGGAGGGGGAGCAGCTTGATGCACTTGTGAACAGCACCACTCATGCACTGGTTACAAGCAACGTTATGAGTAATGCTCCGCATGACAGATCAAGCGCAAATGTCTTATCGGACCTTTCTTCTTCTTTGACCAGCTCTGACATTTCTCCGCAGAAACGTACCAATACAACTACATACGATGATATTGAGGAAGAAACGGAAGGTTGTAGCAGTGAAGGCCAAATGAATAGCGATGAAGACGGCCACAGTGCCGGAAGTAGCGCTTTTGCACACGAAGAAGACAAGATACATGAACTGGATCCAGATTCTCTTGCGATGGCTGAAAGTGCATCCAAAGGTACCGAAAAAACGGAGCCATCAGTAAGCAGCTCTCCAGGCGGACAGTTAGATACGACAACAAGGAACGACCTATATTCTGCTCCAGCACACGTCCCTAACTTCATTTCTGATGATTCTTCCACGGATGACAGTCCAAGCAACGTCGAAGAGGAGAAAAAGTCTGACCAAGGGTCAAAAATAGCTGACCTGGAATATGCAGATAGAGGGGACGTGTACGAATCATTTCAGAGAGATCACGATAGTACAAGCGAAACACACGATAGCGCTGCATCACAGGATGTCAATCCTCCTCTTCTGTCCGACGAAACGCCTTCCCCTATGATCAGCACAACGTCTAGAACGGGGCTCCTCGATTCGAATGAAAATATTCGCATTCCTCACAAGTCCCTCAGCGTCCCCACACTCTCTTCCTCTAGGACCGCAAAGAGTAGGAGTAGAAAAGGATACACGGAAGTGACTGAGAAAGCGCCTTCTCAAAGACGACGCCTTGTAAAGGCACTCGCGAGTCCGTTCCGACGCTCAAGAAGTAAAAGTCGCAGTCTCAATTTGATCGAACTTGTTCCATTGGACGAAGAAAACGAAGTTCGCATAGAAATGCCAGTGACTAAGGCCCCAACTTCAGGTCCAGACGAAGAGACAGTGCAAACTAATGTGGATGCTCCTGTTTCTTTCATTTCTCTACGCGGGCGCGTTGACGAAGACGATGATGCAGAATCGTTAGTCTCGCAGATCACATTTCGAATGGAAGAGCCGGCTGCGAAGACAAACGGAAAGGATGGACAATGGTGGTGGGGCGTAACGGCAGAAGGGCTGGAAGGTTGGTTTCCGTCTTCCTATGTACACCAGGCAGTAGAGGCAGCAGAAGGTTTTTTGTCTGCAAAGGCCATTCACGATCGTGTGAAGTCTCGTCCTTTAGATTTCGATTCAGATGAAGAATCGGAAGCTGGAGAGGAAGTGGTGGAAGATATCTCACTTGCTCGAGATGGTTCTTCCAAGCAGTCCAAAACCAACTCTGGTGTGGCGTCCAAGGGAGCATTGTCGAAGCCTTCAACGTTGGGATCTCAAAAGCGGAAAATTTCCACAGGTTCCGGTAGCATGAATGCCGTCACTCCATCGAAATCAGAAGGCAGTAAATTTCAAGCAGTGGACCAAAAGATCGAAGACAAGAAGATCCATCTCGAAACGCTAAAGACACTACACGGGCCAGACGACATTTTGGTCGGTAGAGTCCTTTTTGAACTTGCTGAACTACACAACAAAATTTCAGACTCCGAAAATGCACTCGCCTTTTGCCAGCAAGCTTTGTTAATCCAGAAATCTACGATGAATCTTTCAGAAGCATGCAAAACCTTACATTTCATGGCTGATATCCATTCTAAGGAGACGCGGTATACGGATGCCCTCTCCTGCTACTCTGAGGCACAGCGATTAGGGGAAGCTCTTTTCGGGTATTTCCACGAGGAGACTGCCAACACCCTCAATCGTATTGGTAATGTATTGGCACGACAAGGCGAATTCGACCACGCGATGGAGAACCATAAAGAAGCTCTCAGAATTCTCAAGGAGTGTTGTGGAGAGAATGTCAAGCATCCTCTTGTCTCACAAACTTTGATACAGATTGGAGCTGTATATTATAAAGAACGAAATTCTCTTGCCACCATACAATCGAAGTTTGACGGCTATACCACGTTTATCGAAGGTGGAATGTTGGAAATTATTGGACGAGCTCATGAAGATAGAGGATCCTACCGGATGGCGATTGCTTTCTTCGAAGAGAAGCTCCAATTCTTGAACGACGGAGAAAACTCAACTGATTTGGAGGAAGTCGCAGAAACGTTGAATAGTCTTGGTATGCTGAGCTGTAGGGCTGGTTTATATCTTGAGGCAATTGATTACTATGACAGGGCGCTTGGCATCCAAATGAAACTCGGATGTGACGATGTTCAGTTGGCAATGGCTAAAGTTCTGGCTGGTAGTGTCCAATATTCGTTGGGACATTACAAGAAAGCATCAGCGCTTTTTCAAAATGCTCTAGATACCTTGTGCGAGAAAGTTGGGCCTCAACAGGAAACCGTCGCTGCTTGTCTTTTCCATATGGGTATCGTTCGAGCGGCGCTTTGCGAATATGACGAAGCCATGTCTAATCTGCAAGATTCTTTAGACATCCAATCTACGCTTCTCGGTCCATGCCATCCAGCTACCTTGCGAACACGAAGAGAGATCGGCAATTTATATGCGATCTACGAGGCCGAGCTGGAAGCAGCATTTGAAGAGTTCGAAAATGTTCTCGATGCACAGAAACAGATTCACGGCGAGAAGCACCCAAACGTCGCCGAAACACTGCACAGTATTGGTTGTGCTCAAGCAAAGAAAGGAGATCTTCAGACGGCACTTCGAACGTTTGAAGAATGCTACAATATGAGACTGGAATTTCTGGGCATGGACCATCCTCAGCAAGCCACGACTCTCCATGAGATTGCTAAGATTCAACTTAAGAGAAATCGCTTGAAGAAAGCCTTGCACATTATTGATGCTGCACTGAACATCAGAATCGAATCTCTCAGCGAACAGCACATTGATGTTGCGCTGGCTTTGTCGACGAAAGCAAGCTGTCTGGTTGCTCGTGGAAATTTCAATGATGCACAAAAGCTGTTCGCGGAGGCCCTTTCAATCGCCACGGCATCTTTGGGAGAGAGACACCCGTCGGTTGCGTCCATCCATGTTCAGATCGGAGTTATGCACTTACGCACGTGCGACTTCGAAGAAGCAAGTACTGCAATCCAAACTGCTCTTGACATCTATCGCGAATCAAACCTGGACGAGGATCACCCCGGCATCAAAGAAGCTACAGAGGAACTAGAGCGTGTAGAACGAGCTGAGATGCTCTGTGTATGATAAGCCAAATATAGAGATATTTTATACCACTTTGACGACGCCTGCAGACCTTTTTTGGTGTGCACTAATATGGATTCTTGTCTTAATTATCCAAATGATCCTGTCACAACTGCATTTGTTTTTTATTTCTCGACTCCTCTTTGGACGGATGTGATTCGATCTCCCAAACTCAATGCGATTCCTTGGGTCTTGGATCGGATTCTAATATATCCAGCAAGTTTCCCATCGTTATCATCCTTCTTCTCAACGGACACGTTCACCAAGGCATCTTCCCCGAAAACACTGGAAGAAGAGAGAAAAACTTGACATGTGAGATAGGATCTTTGCAATTAACAAAATGTCTCGATCATCTGATATCAGAAATACGTCGAAATGTCATAGTTCTGATCGTCCAAAGATGAGCGATAAGAGACAGAGACGCCTTGGCGGCGCAGTGCCTCGACCTCATTCTTTCCCAGCATTAACGGACACGCAAGCAGTATTCGTACTAGGCGTCCAACACGAAACTGGGAATCGCGGAGAAAATGAAAAGAACCTACCTTCTAGCGTACAAGTTGGCGGCCAGGAAGCTGGAAGTGTCCCCAGTAGGGCGATCGGTTAGGCATTTCATCTTTGTGGATGAAACGATATGGTCAAGGAACTCGTTCAAAGATGTAATGCTTGTAGCAATGGCAACCTTGTTTTCCCACTCAAACTCAGCCCACATGCTCCGAAAGAGTTCGTCACTACAATTAGCCGGTCGAATGTAATCCATGATATCCATGTGGATGTCGTTAAGATGAATCAACTTCTGCTCTTGCGTCGCCATATCTGTGTACACAATCGTCCCGAAGATGTGACCAGTCTCAGTACTGGAGACCTTGATCGAGGCACGGATCGTTGTTTGATCGAGAGGTCCGATGGTGTAAGCTTGAGGTCGTTCAACAATCTTCATATCTCCCATTGTTGAGAGCTCGACAGTCAAGTCAGCGAGAGTGTTTGGAGTGCGATTGATTACAAGAATCTCAAGAACGATATCGTATTCATGGACAGTGACCAAGGCTTCGGCGTAAACAGGATCCGCAAAACCGCTAAGAGGATAACAATGAGAGAGTTCTTCTGCGAGGCTACTCCCTTTGTCAAAACCCGTTGCACGAGCCAAATCAGCACCGTCGTCCAAATCGACATCACCTGCGTTAACAGCCATCGTCTTCAGTTGACGGAAGTGAATGAGATCGTCTGCCTGTGACATTGGAGATGTGCCCTCGTCTTTCTTTTTCTTTTGCGGCTGTTCCTCGGCGACTTTCTTCAGATAATTGGACAACTGTTTCTTTCCATCTTCCATCAAGATTGGTTTCAGCAAATCCCTTGTCTTTGGGTCCAAAAGAATACGGCAGCACAGAGTACAGCGATCCTGACAATCCGAAGCAGAAGAGCGCTGGGACATGCTCGCTGTGGAGCTGCTATCGGCCAATCTGCAGATGGCGCACAAAATGAGCACAGTCTTAGCCGTACGGGGTTTATCCACGGTTGGAAACTGCAATACAAGTTTCGTAAGAGCAGATGCCAAAGTTTCCGCGACAAAGATATCACCATGCATGACAATCATCTTTCGAAGCTTCGGGGTTTTGTCAGTAACTTCTGCAGGCTTGGTTTGCGTGTAGGATGTTTGAGTGGCATACGTGCCATCCGCCAAGACAACATTTTTGGTGACAATCTTGGGACGGGCATCAGCATCTGCCCCTTCCTCTTTTTTTCATCAGCCACAACAAATGGTGTTGATCCAACTTCTTTGACTATTTCGTCAAACGTTTCTTGGGCATCTTCAGGGGTAGTGTACTCTCCTAAAATCCACAACGCAACGCACATGACTGGAGGGGAAGAGATATCTCCCAAGGAATCCAATAGCTTTGGCAAAAGAGTTGGGCGAAGAGGAGGATGTTCTTGAATAATGGCCCGAACAAACATCGCGACCTGCAAGGAGGTTCGTTCCGAACTAGAAAGAAGTTCCATCAAAATGCCGACGACAGACTCCGCCACCACGGGGTACTTCTTGGCACAATCATGGATTGCGTCCACTAACATGTGTCGAACCGCCAAACTTTTCTCCGAATCTTCTTCGAGAGACTTTTGCAGCTCCCGCTTCAGTGTCGTAACCACAGACGATACATTTCTGGCGGTGACTGACTCCATCGTGATTTCCAGGACCTTCTGGCAAATGTCAGGGTTTGGACTAGACAGAGCTCGCATGATATCCATGAGCAGCTCCTGAACGATCTTGCCATGTTTCTTTTGTAGTCCTGCCAGGCGATCCAACACAATAAGCTGCACATTGTTGTCGTTCTGCCCGTTGAGAAGATTTGTATAGGTCACGGCAGCAGCTCTGACAGCAGTTGGGGCGCTGGATAGACTGACCAAAGTCCAAGCTGCTTCATAGCTTACAGCCGCAGAGTTACTTGAAAGCATTTGAAATAGGACCCGAACAAATCGCGACTTTTGGGTAGGATCTCGGCGACAGACGCGACGTGTGAGTTCCAAGACAAGAAGACAGAAACCATCTCCGAACTGAGTGATTCCCTCTTCAATGTGTTGTCCAAGGAATTCAAAGGCGAGAGGTTCGTTCTCGTTGATGAGCATCAAAAAGGCATTTCGTCGAGCAGCCATGTCCGTTTCCACTGCCAAAAACTGAGCTACCAGTTCTGGTCCGTCCGGCAACAAGTGCTCCCCGTGCAACTTGGAAATATGAAAGACACATAGAGCAGCACTCTTGCGTACGTAAGAGTGTCTATGGGTCAAACACGACTTGATAGAAGGAATCAAAGGACCGAGAATTTCCTCGTCCTTAACCTTGCATAGAAAGCGCAACATACTCCCTCGAACATATTCATTGGGGTGATTGAGATCGTTCATCAAGGCGTTGCAAACCAAAATCATTTCGGGAAGAAGTTTCCGGGGAACTGGATTTCCAGCAGCTTTCTGTAGAAGCTCATCACCCGTCATTTCTTGGTACTTTGGCACAACTTCCCAGTACAACATACAAAGCTTTTTCAGTTGCTTGTCGTCAGAATTGATACAAAATCGGATTACTTGCATCAATATACGAGGCATAGCCTCGCCACCCAGCATGGCCATGATGGCTGCCTTCAAGGCATGCTTTTTGACCTAAGATAGTGTTAGAATGAATATAGTGAGTTAAACATGTCAAGCGTGGAAGTTTAGGAACCATTTGAACCGGGTCATTGGGACTTGGATCTATCGGCAAGGCGAATGACCATGATATTGGCGACAATTGTGTTTTCAACGTACGTTGTCATCGGAGCTCTCCAAATCTTTGGCAATCTCCTCCTGCGATGGCAATCCACCTGCCGTCACATCTGAGGCAAGTGTGAAGGTGCAGTATGATTCGTTGCTATTTGCTGGCGCCATGGTCAAGATTACCAAAGTAGCATAGGTTGCAACGACTTGTTGCAAGGGAGGATTACCTAACAACACAATACGACGTAACGTTGTAGTACAACGCGACAACACGCGCAGGACAAAAAAATCATGGAGACTTTCTTGGTGTCATCGAAGGACAGACGAAAGAGTCAGTTCATGACGATTAACTGTTTAATCCATCGAATCGAATAGGTAGTCCAACTCGATAGTAGATACGAGTACTTTACGGTACCGCAGTCTACCCGGTACTCCAAGAATCGCAACGGAGGGTATGATACAACAACAACAACTACCTTAGCTACTACTGGTAGACTAACGGTACCGCAATCCTCTCGAGAGCAACCATTTCAGAGATTAAAGTCTTACAGTTAATACGCAGTAAATGTTTGAGTAAAAATAGCCATGATACGAATTACCAATTAGGTACCGTAGTACGACTTAAAGTTGGGATATATCCTACTGTCGTAAATTGAAGAATTTTTCATTTGTTGAACTCACCTTTGAAATTGGGTCGTTACAATGTTGATCTTCAAGAGTAAGCCTGGTTCATGGATATGACTGGAAGTAGCCCACCCGACGATGAAACAAAAGTGGAATTTGATGTTCCGCTTGTGAGACGATCTTTATCTGATTTGTTTCGACAGGGAAAATCTTCCACGTGAGTGAGAGATTCAGCATAGGAAGAAACAAAGCCCGCCGCAACATAAGTGTTCATGTACTCCCAAGTGTGCGGAAAGTACCCCATCGGCCATCCAACGTGACCACCCCTCTCTGTCAGCAATATCACTAAATTGCTGCAATTCTCTTGCATCACGATATTGGAAGGAAAGAACGGGTTGGAAGGATCGTTGGCAGCGTTGGTGCGCCAAGATGATATGGGATCATCAAAAGAGTGCAAGACCAAGTGTGGAATTGCAAAATGCCTACTTTGGTTGGTGTTGTTTGTTGCCAGTATAGCACTCATTTCGGAATAGAAGGAGACAATACCCTTGTATCCATTGTACATAACTCCTATGTAATGGTCCGCTTCCTTTGGGATCAACAAACAGAAATTAGTAAGGGGAAGCATCGATTTCGTAAAATGAAAGGAGCACGGTGTCACCAACAGACCTACCACAATATTTTCTGCACGCATCAACTTCTGGTAATTTTTCTTTCCTATCTTATGAATGATGCGATTTCCCCACTTTGGATAGAGAAATTGATCTCTCATGTGCGCAATGATCATCGTCTGCCATATTCTCTGAGATCGATTGTAAACTTGCTGGAACGTGCAATCCAAGGCCCCTGAAATTGCTACGCTAACATCCAGCGCAACTTGAGTCCCAAAGGATGCTACATAGTGATTTAGGACAATGGCACCGAGGCTGTACCCTACTCCAGCGAGGACTTGATTACCACCTTTTACACGGTTTCGGAGGACAGCAGCGGCAGAGTGTGCATCTATGATTCTCGCTCCATGAAAAAACTGCAGGGTAGGCGATAGAAAAAATGCACCAGATGAGAACAGAGATTTGAACAAAATACTACGACTACATAGTATATACTTACAGTCCATCCTTGAATTGGGGCACCCCCCAAACCCCTTGCAATCATCACAACGCAAGTGGAACCTTCATTGTTCCTTGCGTGACAAAAATCGATTACATATCCTTCTTTGCTTCCACCATTCAACCCATGGAACAATAAATATAGTGGCTTTTCCCAATCGTGTCCAGCAATAGGAAACGCAATGTCCATGGCGACATACTCATCGTCGAAAGTTGGAAGCCACACGCGGTGAAAGCGTGGTGGGTTGTCGACATACCCAAAAGTGTAGGGCATCCCAGTTCGAGCATCTCCTGTCAACCAAAAGGGTGTGGCGACTTGTGAATAGTCAGGGAGACGAGTTTGCCATTTCGATACGATCCCGTGGATCATTGGATTTTTTTTATTGTAGTAAAGGCCAGGTTTCAGGGTTGTTGAAGGAATGTTGGCAGGGTCTTCCAACTCCCAGGGTGAGATCGTCCAGCATACGCAAAGCAATAGCAACAGCGTCGGAATGTGCTTTCGAGTAACACGAAGAGATCCTAACGATACTGTAAGTAATATAACTCCAGGTATCCGTCCAAATTCGTAAACATACTGGTCGTCAGTCATGACAATCCAACAGGACACAAAGGTCAGAGTTACCATCACTGGATGAATATCCAACAAGGACCGACTCTTTCTTTTAAATCGGAACCACAATAGTGTCGCTGTTCCCAGGGGAGCAATGTATCCAGCAAACAAGCAGAACCAGACCAAAAACAAGGCGATGCTCGGTGGTACGTAATAGTACCAATTTGTGACGAGCGCTTCGACCAAGTTGTTGTTGAACGGCACGGCCGGCGGGCCCATCTCGGGGGCGCTGGGGTGAATGATGGCTTCCGCGGACATATTGCAGAATGGATGCATTGAAGGTAGACCAAGTTGTTCTAGGAACATTCTTGATGAGGGTAAGAGTTCGCTCCAGTCATCCAGAACTATCTCCTGTAAATGTTCGTGGCAGAACGCTTGCATGGTGTTTCTTCTTGTGGCTCTAGAAACTGCTTTATTTGTGTGATGAGGTAACTTTCGACATGTGATTGAGTGAGTCGATGGGGTAAAATAATCTTGATGTAGATTGAGAGTGAACATGACAGCGGGAAGCACTACAAGTGTCACAAAAACTTTAGGGTTCTCATCGGTGAAGAGAACAGTCAGCCCAATAGGAAGTGGACCGATGACATTGTTTTTCAAATGATTCTCTTTATCGAAATGGCCAAATCATTGTGTATCTTCAAATGCTGTTCCTCCGCTCTCTTCTTGGAGCTTTCTGGAAATTCGTCTCATCCTCCATGGCAATCAGATCATTTTTAGACTCTTCAATTTTTATCTTCAATTCACGGTACTTTTCAATCAAGAACTGACGATCTTCTCGTAAGGAATCGACTTCCAGCTTCATACCTCCAATAAGTATCGTATTTTTCATTTTCTGGCGGGATCCTTCCATGTAAAGGTCGATCAAAACTTTTTGAAGCTGTTGCAATCGCTCCTCCAAAATCTGGTTCTCTGCTAACATGGCTTTCACTTCGCTATGTTTAGTCGAACAAAGAACTGTACCGTTCATGATGCTTTCGTGCGTTAATGTCTCTAGAACGGTTGCGTCTGTCATGTTGATGTGATCGGTGGATGAGTGCTTCTTTCGTTTTCAAATGTTGCTGCCGGAATCGCCCGTCAATGACATCGTCGAAGAGAGGTGGATGGTGGATGCATGCTATCCGGCGTTGTTTTTCGTGATGTGAATACACGATGGTGAATTATAATATTACAACGGTCCACAACAATTCTAACTGTAAGTCGTAGTCGCAAAGAAAAATGACGTCTAACTAGTGACTTAAATGTTTTCAATCACGTCGAACGGAAGTACTGCGAGTTTCGAGTGTCGGCAGCATTCACAAAATAAAAAAATAATACTACAGTAATAAATAATCGTAAAAAAATCATTCATTACGAGATGTTTTCACTTTTCCTCTGCCTCGTTGACTGCGAGTAACATCAGTTCCCAAACAACATCGCTGAAGAGACAGTAGCAGCTTTAGACGTTCGTTGTATCTACAACGTATTCCATCCCAAAAGTTGTATCTACAGGCTGGTTGTTTGTTTCGTTGCTTCGTTGCTTTTGTCTACCCGTTGACAGTCTGTGTCCGTGTGCCTTCGATTCATCGATTCGGTACTTTTTGGTCTGCTTGTGGGACGATATCAACACGATTCTTTAACCTTCTGGGACTGCTTTAGATGAACAAAGCATGTCATCGGTAATACCGCCCGAGATGGCATCCGCGCCAATGGAGCCCTCACCGGAGTTGTCGGTTCTGTCTTCCAGTACTACCACCAATCCAACCAGCAAGAACAGTCATGTCATCAGTTCAAGCAACGACGCCGAAACAACAAAAAACCGCACCAAAAGCGACAACAGCGACAAAAAGCAGAGCGAAACACCCGAAAATATCAACAATGACATCCAACCACCAACTGTGGAGCAAATTCAAGCTCAATGCTCCGACATGATTTCTATTTTACGGGGTTTAGAACAAGAAGAACACGACCTTCAATGCCAAGTCGAAATTTTATCGCGAGAAGCACTGTTGTGTGGATTTCAAACTGACAAGGTAGAAAAAGTATTGCTACGAAGACCGGCATCTTCTACGACTAGTAAACGTGTCAGAGCACCATCCAAGGCAAGCAAACCGCCAGCTGTCAATGATAGTACTACAGATGCAAGCCCCATCAAGAAACCAAAAAATGAAGGAGCTGCTAGTAGCTAGAAAGCAACAACCATAATCTCTACTTCTGAATGAATGGCAACTCTCTAGCTAGAGACTCTAGACTATATTAAGCTACTAGACTACAGTAGTCTACTCCGAGCACGATTTTTTATACGGAAAAATAATTATTTACAGTTAAATGCATTTTCAAATTTACAATTACACGACTTAAACACCGTAGTATCTTACGGTAGTATTATACCTGCTCGGAAGTTACGTCGTACTCCACTACCATATGCCAGTACCGGGTACCGGGTAGTACGGGTAGTAAGAAAGTACCGGTACAACGTAGTACAACAATATCTCGCGTTTGTTTATGTGAACGACTACCTACCGGTACTCTAGTACGGTAGCTAGCTACCGGTAGTATCTCAAAGGACGTCGAAGGGTTCTGAAATTCTGGATGTTTTGACACGCGTTCTTCTTTCCGGAGAATTGAACAGAAAAGAGTGAATTGTGTGGCCACAGTTTGCCGGAGTGTTTTGTGCGCAACAAGCGAAGGAAGTGGTGATGGATGAATTGAGAGGATGACTGACGTACACCGTCCATCGCTTGTAGCCATCAGCCATCATCAACTCATCTCCCCGTTAATACATACCGAGCACAATACACTACAGTACATCACATCTTCCATCCATTTTCTTCCTTCGAAGCTACTGTACAGCACATCAAACTACATCATCCACCCATCATCTTCTCTGTAGCCAAGATTGTTTTGATTATCACACAAAACTCATTCTTCCCATCATTGTTCACCACTTACCACCCACAGATTTTTCACCGTTTCTGTTGTCTCAACTACTGCTAGTAGATCGACAGTATCCAACACCCATCACGTTATTCATCGGCCTATTTCACACAGTAAAATGTCTCATGTACTCACTTTGGCAACTACCACGGCGCTGTGGTTTTGTGTGTCTTCATCCGTCAAAGGATTTGCACTGACATCGATACATCATCGACAACCGATCGCACAATCGACACAATTGTATGATTCCGAACAATCCACCATGATGCCATCGTTCTCTCTCGATAACCTCAATATCCAGAGTGACAACGAAGTCTACGATCCCAACGAACAATTCGACCTAGAAACATCGGAGCTTAGTGCCTTTACTAAAACTGCTGCCGCACGAGCACAAATGGGGAAATCAGATAGTCTCAAGACCGACAACAAGGCTTTGGAATCGGAATTTCCCAAGAGAAGAATCACCGCCAGTGTGCGGGAGACGGGAACCGACAGCATGAAGAGTTACATCAAAACTATGTGCAACCACGAACTCTTGAACAAGAATGAAGAAATCATCTTAGCAAGAGAAATTCAAATTCTCCTCAAGTGGGAGGCGGAACGGGAATTGCTGGAAGAGAAGCTATTACGGTACGTTTTGGTGACGGGAGAGATAGAATGACTATGTACAAACTACGTGGCCAGTTTGCGCTTACGATCTCCACCCATCGTTGCCCGACAAACAGACCCCCAACATATGCAGAATGGGCTGCATCAATTCGATCGGACATGACCGTTCCAGAACTAAAAAAGCAAATTCGTAGATCTCTGAGAGCCAAGACAGCACTCACGGAAAGCAATATTCGTCTAGTCATTTCCATTGCTAAGCGGTATCAAAAGCGAGGCTTGGCGTTCCAAGATCTGGCGCAAGAGGGAATATTGGGATTGACCAAAGCATGTGAAAAGTTCGATCCCGAAAAAGGATTCCGATTCAGCACCTACGCTACCTGGTGGATCAAGCAAAGCATCACGAGAGCCATTGCAGATCAAGGGCGCACAATTCGACTTCCTGTTCACATTCACGATCAATTATCTCAAGTTCGAAAGGCAGCGAGAGAGCTCAAGGACGAGAATGGAAGAGAACCTACCAACAACGAAATTGCTCTGGCCACTGGATTTAATACAGAACGAATTGATTTCCTAAATCGAGTGTCCCAGAACTCTGTCTCCATGGAAAGCCAGCTGACATCCAGCAAGATGAAAGGATCTGCTGCAGGGGTGGGAGCGTCTGGCGGTGGCCTGACTGTCGGTGATATGATGAGAGACCCCGACCAAAAACCCGTTGATCAAGCATCCTATCAAATGTTCAAGGATGACATCTCTCGATTGATTTGCACGCTCAACTCCAGGGAACAAGCCGTGATTCGAATGAGATATGGTCTAGATGATGGTAGGCCAAAGACCTTGGAAGAGATTGGCAGGCGTTTTTCGGTGACACGAGAACGAATCCGACAAATCGAAGGCAGAGCTTTGCATAAGCTCAGGCAGCCTTACCGAAACCATTCTGTCAAGTGTTATGTGAAAGAGTTCTCATAGATTCTCTCGGTAACAACGGGATGGGATTGTACACTATATTATAACTATAATGATAAGATTAGCAGCATTTCAAAAGATCGCGAGGGTCTATTCCCAGGCTTACTATCGAAAATTGTAGTTGGGAGTGATATTATAATAATACGAACCATCGCCCTGTTTGTGAATGCTATCCAAAATATCAAGGATTACACTCACACTCGCCCTTCTCGAAGCTTACTGTCGCATCAAACATCGACAGGAGTTGTGATTTTGCGGGGATAGGGAAGTAGAAGGCAGTCAACAGGGGCGCTATGGTAGATATATGAACTACTACTGACGTAGACTAGATTCAAAAAGGTGAAGTGCTGAATAATGTTGCTCCGTAAACGCGTGTAAGAAAGGCCGGGTACTATTCATCCAGAAGCAAGATCTATCCTTGATTGTTCAAGGTCTAGCTTGGATTGGCGCCAACGATCGAAACAAGGGTGGAATTTTTCAGTTTTACCTCACGGTCTCCATTCAGATGTACCATCTTCATTCTGTTAAAGACCTTGTTAACTTGAACACCAGCTTCGTCGAGCCTGCTCCGTGCATACGCTTGGATCACCATGTTGTAACTTATTCTGTCTGGCTTCAGGCTTTCATCACCGGCATTCACGAACATTTCTTCCATCAAGCGGAGATATTCTTCGGCTCGCGCTGCTGCACCAGGTTGGTCAGAGTTGGCCCAAATGCTCATGATAGTATTGATGGTGACCTTATCAGGTCGGCACATTTCGTCCCCAGAAGCATACCGATCATTCATTCGCTTCAAAAGAGCTTCAGCACGTTGAGGTGCTTGTGTTGAGTTGGCCATTTTCCAGGCCAGAATCGCTGCATTGTACGATCGGGTGGACGGAGACAGTTGCACATCGCCAGCTTGACCTCGAAATTCCATTTCAAGCAGGTATTCACTAGCACGAAAGGCACCCTTTTCGCCCTGCCGAGATCTAGCCAGTCCATCCATCACTGCATTGTAGTACAATGCGGTGGGTTTAGCATACATTTTTCCTTGCTTGTACAGTTCTTTCGTGCGCAGTAAGAGCGATTCACAGAGATCCGCCCGTCCACTTTTGGCGTATGCCTGTAAGACAGCAGAATAAAGGAGCTGCGATGGTCGAAGGGTACCATCTCCAGCTGCAAATCCAAGTTCCACCTCATCGAGGAGTTTTCCCGCCTTTTCCGCGAGATGCGGGACGCGAGCCTTTGTAAAAATATTCACAATATACGCATAGGTTGTAGCATCAGGGTTTACATTTGAATTTCCACGCATTCGCTGTACCTTCATTTCATTGAGTAATTCCATCGCTCTTTTCGGCGCACTTGCATCCTTAGATTTGGAAAGTAAGTAAAAAACAGTTGAATACGAGACTGTGCTCGGCAGAAGATCAGCGTTGCGCGTACTCTTGTACAATTTTTGCATCTTCTTTAAGAGTTCATCGACTTCGTCCACAGATGTCTTACTCGCATCCGAGCTCTTGGCAATGGAATGAATAAGGGCAGTGAATGTTTTCTCGGTTGGAAGATATCGGTCCGTCTTTTCCGTGTTATAAAGGTGCACCAGTTCATTGAACAACGATCTAGCTCTGGTTGCGTTTCCCGAGTGTGCGTGAGAACATATTGTCGACGTGTAAGATATCTTGTCAGCCATACCTTTCTGTTTCATATCGTTCAACACACTTTCTGCTTGTAGCGGCTTTCCCTTCTTGGCAAAAAAGTGAATCAGAGTGTTCAAAAAGGCATCGTTCGGCTCCTCTTTTGCGTACTTGTTCATTCTGCCAATGAGCGACAGAGCCTTGTCTATGTCGATGTTAGCAACGGTAGCATACAATTTGAGTAGAGATGTGTAGGAGAACACGTCAGGCCGAACCGTGGAACTTTCCTCCATTTCCTTTAACAGACTTTCTGCCCTATCGGTTGCTAATGTCAGGTTTGTTGTGCTGCGACAATACGCATCCATGCAAGTAGAGTAAGAAATTTTGTCCGGTTTCAAGCTGCTTTCGGATAAGGCATTCATGCGATTCAACAGATTGTGAGCCTGCAGAGCACCATTTTTGGATCTCGCCCACGCTTTTAGGCAGATATTATAGGCTATCCGTGTCGGATGGGGCAGCCTCTGATGCTTGAATTTATTTTCTTCCAGCCTCGTCAACCAGACATGCGCTCGACGACCGGCATCGTCATCATTGCTCATAGCCCAGCATTCCATGACGGAGTTGTGACACACATCGGTTGTAATCTTAAGAGAAGTTTCCATTTGATTCAAAATCTCCTCGGCACGCAATGCTGCCTGTCGTTTCCCACCACTTTTGGCGTATGCGTTTAAGACTGCCGAGTAGGAGTACTCATCTGGATGGACGTGTGGCCCGGTGTTCTTTAAAAGAATTTGCAGCAATGCATCGGCTCGACGAGCAGCTTTAATGGACCTTTGACGCGCCCACGCACTCAGTATCAGGTTGAAAGAGAACGTGTCGTAATCCTTCGTATTTTGTTCTTCCAAGGCATCCGTCGAATTTCGCCGTACCCGTTGCAACAATAGGTGTTCGGCCCCTTCTACGGACAAGTACCGCCCATCTTGTAGTATTGTCTTCAGTTTCTTGTTGAACTTGACGGCTTGTACTGGGGATCGCTTCTTTGAAGGACAGAGATTTGAGTCACTGTTCAGCCGATCGTTTCGTGTGTCTGCGACAACTCTTTGGTTGGACGTCAAATCGGGCTTGTTCCGTGGAGATGCCCGTATCCGTCGTTCCTCGAATCCGTAGTTATCATCTGAATATGCAGCCCGACAAATTTTTCTTGTTGCAGGAAGCTCGTTGCGTGTAACTGTCACGAAACAAAAGGATGGCACCGTATTCGACAAGAACAAAAGGGAAGCAACACGAAGGAACAAAGCGTTACGACGACTCTGCCGAACCGAAGGAACTTTCGCAGTCGTCATCTTCTTCTTGATGGTTCTCCTCAAGTACTACTGTAATAGGAGACAAAATCCCACTGAACGTGCGTCTCATGGGCAGAAACGACCGTCCATAGCACTGAAGGCTTGAACAATGGCAGTGACAATAATATAAACAAAATAAACAATTATTTGTGATGACGATGGATGGACGTATCATAGTTTCTACGGTCGTAGTAACAGTAAATAAGAAGAGGGGATGGGGCTGATGATGATGGGCGAATTCTGTTCCATTGTTCATGCCGGACGAAATAATGTAATAACGGACAGACAATCAGTTTGTTTGTTTTCTACTCGCGGACAAACACCCAGAAGACTTCTCAAAAATAATAATGTACAGTACGACGAAGAGAGTAGAGAAACTTTTATTGTTCCAGAATTAGTGTTTTATTAATACGACGTATCGACCTCACCCAGAACCCAGAACACAGTTGTTTCCGATTGCAGTAGTGAACTACCTCGGATCAGTGCTTGACCGGTGAAGGTCCCGTCGAATGCCAAAGGTAGGAGAAGCGGCTCCGGCCAGTTGCTTTTCTATAAAATAACATACCACACAAGATTGACATAACAGCATTTCCTGGGTGACGACGTCGCAGCCTTCTTCGACGGACAACAAAACAGCAAAACCCTAATAATCGACGCCATTCACCAAGCAAACGGTTGGAAATTGTTAGACAATAATAGTATGGAAGCAAATCGAAAAAGACGATGTAACGAGCTCAGTTTACGGGCACCACTCACACCCAAGTCAGGGAGCGTTACACATCTGTCGCCCAACAAACTGCCGCCGGTAACTTTTCTATTCCGAATGTTTGTCGCCTGCAATGTGCTGGAAGTATCGCCCGAGACCCGATTTACCGCCATTGTATTACTTTATCGCTATGCCCATGCAGACCAGTGTCAACCAACGTTACCAAAAGATGCAGGAGCGAGCAAGTTTTCACCACCTGACAAAAAGGATTGGCCATGGATAGGAGGGGCATGCCTCTTTTTGGCTTGCAAAACTGAGGAAGAAAATCGGCGGTTGCGAGATATCGTCAATATGATATACATGATTTTGACCGACGTAGCTGAAGACAAGAGTGGGGAAAAATCATTAACATGGAATTGTACTGACTCTGCTGGAGGTGAAAAAATTCCTCTCCGAATTTCGACTCGCCCGCCGGTACTCAATGACGATTATTGGAACGCCAAAAAGCAATTGATTGAGACAGAACAAGCAGTATTGCGGTGGCTGGGATTTGATTGCTACGTGACGCATCCTCATCGAGCAGTGACGTTGATTTTCGAAGAGCAATCAATTTCTCTGGATGCAAGTCCCAATCCCCATTGCAATACAACAGTAACTAAAGCTTTCCAACATCTAAATGATGCCCTATTTTCACCCAAGGCATTACAGTTTGGTGTGTTGGTACTTGCTTGTGCCTCCATTGAAATGGCTTTGGAAGATATCGATATGATGCCAAATCATAATAATGTACCAGGCCAGGTTAAGCAGCTGCTTCAACCCGGTTGGTGGAGGAAGTACCATGTATCAAAAGAATTGTTGATGGATTGCAAAGAGGCGTTAGCGCAAGCTAAAACTTTTCTAAAGCACCCACACAAGCAGTCCCCAGATTAATGAAAGACCAATTTCACAAGCTAGACGGTGGCACCAACCTGAAAGCTCATGAGATAAAACAAAGAGACAATGTCAGGAAGTTGAACGCTAAATGACGGGATTGGAAAAGGGAATGATTTCAGGAACACCAGCTATTATTGGATTGCCCTGAGCGCACTAACTGATACCAAAGGGATATTAACTATGGGTAGCGGAGACTGTATTACTTCTCTAAAGTCACCTCTATAATAGCACAGACCGCAAAATACCGGTGGGAAACAACAATCAACAAACACTGGAAGGATAGTTCAAATGCTCAGAGTTGATTGGAACAAAAAGGGGATTTGGCAGTCGAAAGAAGAGATGCTAGCTGATCAAAAATGCTAACAAGAAAAGCTAGGAAAAGTTGTTATAACCACAGGGAAACATGAAAGAGGAACATTCTCAAGTATCAAAACCATGAAAACAACCCTTGAGACGAGTTTCACGATTTGAAGGAACGTCCCTATTGCTTGATTGTTGGAACAGGTTTTTAATCCTTCGCAACAATCACCTGGAAGAAAATGACCAAAGTTGCTCTAGAGAGTCTCACATCCGTAGAGAGAGAACAGAGAGCGAAGTGATGTTACAACACATTCAATGCCGTCAACCAACTGCGATATGAGCATTTGCGTTACAGGAGTAGGAGAGAGGTGTCCTACAAACCTCTGTTTCAAACTTGATGACAAAATTCAGAGGGAGTTTTGAAGTTCTAGTTGGCATTGCCCTGCCTGATGCACTACCTACTGGTCCATCGGGCTGAATGTACAACCGCCAATGAAGCCTATTTGTTGCCTGCAGGGCGCTGGTACAACGAAACAAAGCCCGGCTTTCTCCTTCCTAGAGACAATCCAATACTTGGGCATTGCGAAGGTTCCTGCCAAGAATGACCACTTCCTGGCAGCAGATTTGATAAGCTTCCAATTCAATAGACCAAGTGTAAGAAGAATTTGGGGATCTGATCATACAATTGTGATTGATACTTCTCAATGTATTGATGACTACAACAACTTTATGGGAGGATTTGACAACGCATACCAACTCATGAGCAGCTTTAAACTAACACTTTCAATGTCACTGTACATGGATGCCAATGCGGCTTCATTGCTTTGATATTTGCAGAGTCAACAAACACATTATTGCTAAAGTAAATAATGGAGTTGACAACCAAAAAGACTTTTTGCTGAGTTAGATGGATGCCTTGAATAAGTAGATTTAGTTCGTTGAAACAGCAAGAACCCAAATTGCCATTGCTGCTTTCACTTCAGCAGGCACTCAAGGGAAAGAAAAACGCTCGAGGATGGCCTTAACAAAGCAACAACTGCAAACTTTTTTGCTTGATGGAGAAAGAAAAAGTGATGAAGTAGTTGTCATCAAAGCACAACAAAGATGTACTTACTTTTTATCTACTATTCCGTGCACGTTTATCATCGTCATTGTATGAAAGAAGTATTATACTTGATCGTCGTCGGAAGGATGTTACTGGTATTAGTTATTAATCCGGTTGACTGTCGGCACGGTAGTCTCTCTACTCTAGCTAGCTAGAGCTAGTATGAACGTTAACCATCATTCACTTTCTACTTTTTACTCTACGACGTATCATACTCTCTGCCGGTAGCTACCGTACAACGGTACTCGTAGATACATAGATACCAATCAAAAATTCCAATCAAAATTCTATTTTAAAGTATCTCACCCACTTTCGCAGGGAGTAGAATTAATACTACTGTCTCTGTCCGTTCATCACTACCGTGACGTCAAATCAATATCGACAGACAGAACTCTGGAAAAAAAGGTAAAACGATGTTTTATTAAATTTCACCCATGCAGTCGTCTTGGAACATTTCAGCTGCAGTAGTAACTGTCGAAAAGTCACGTCGATGCATCTCTGCGGTCGTTGTACATCAGCCTTACCTTCCATTTTGAATTTGAGAGATGTTGAGAACACGTGCGGGAAACATGCTTTGGAGAGCATCGAACGTGATACAGATACGGTCGAGGATACGTTGGCAGCCTTGGTCCAACACTCCACGAATACTCTCGACAAATACCGACCGACAAGATCTCATCCTGTCATCTTTGGAAGGGCGCCTCTCCCCTTCCACAGATTTCTCGGTCAACCCCTACGAGTTAGAACGACATGGTCGAGGAGAATCCTACCATCCAACTCGCAAACCAGATATAATCATCAGTCCCTCTACGGTGGATGACGTCTCTGCTATTCTTCGCTTTGCCAACAAACATTTGATACCTGTGATACCCTTTGGTGCCGGGACATCGGTGGAAGGTCATATTTGTGCATTAGAAGGTGGTATTAGTCTAGACATGGCAAAGTTTCAAGACATTTTGTTGCCGGGAGAAGCAAAGCAGACAGACAGCGACAATTGTGGCAGTGACGAATCGTCATCGGCGATGTTGCCCGATCCCATTGCCACAGTCGGCGCTGGTGTGACAAGGAAAACACTCAATGTAGCTTTGCGACATACTGGATTGCAATTCGTGGTAGATCCAGGAGCAGACGCCACCATCGGAGGAATGACGGCCACGGGAGCGTCGGGGACGACGGCTGTACGATACGGAACTATGCGTGAAAACTTGCTCCAAGTGGAATGTGTCCTGCCGGATGGGACGATTGCAAAGACCGGAACTAAAGCTTTGAAGTCGTCGGCTGGATATGATTTACTCAGCCTCTTGTGCGGTTCAGAAGGAACTCTAGGAGTGATCACCTCAGTCACGGTCAAGCTACATCCCATTCCAGAACATGTATTGGCGGCCGTGTGTGTATTTGACACATTGGCGAATGCTGCCAACACTGTTGTAACCTTGAAATTCTGCGAAATTCCACTGGTTCGATGCGAACTTCTGGATGCTACCAGTGTAGCAGCATTCAATTCAATGATAGCCAATGATGACTCCAACACCATACCAGAAATGGAAGTCAAGCCCACTCTCTTCTTGGAGTTCCAGGCATCGTCCGAAAATTCGCTACAGGACCAAGTTCGCATGACAGAAACAATCACAAAAGACTTTGGGGGATCAAACTTTCAATTCACGTCTGAAGAAGAAGATCGCAAGATACTCTGGGCTGCACGTCATAATCTGTATTATGCATCCATCAACTTAAGAAAAGGTGCCACGGATGCTGTCTTGACAGATGCTTGCGTTCCGCTTTCCAAGTTTGCTGAACTGATCGAAGCAACTGTCAGAGATGTAGAAGAGAAGGGCGTCGTAGGACCATGTTTTGGTCACGCTGGGGACGGCAACTTCCATTGCATTTTACCAATCGCAGAGAGCGATTCGGAAGATTACATAGCCAAAGTGCACGAGGTCAACGACAATCTAATACAACGAACTTTAGCTTGTGGTGGGACTTGCACAGGGGAACACGGGGTTGGATACGGAAAGATCAAATATTTGGAACAACAATACGGCCCGGGAGCTGTTCGTATGATGGAAGCGATTAAAAAGTCTTTGGATCCAAACGGGATTATGAATCCAGGGAAAATCGTTCGCTATGGAACGGCGTCATCCAGTACTCACCTGAGAAGTCAACGGAGAACTTTCTCGACCGATTCGAACACTCACAGTCAGTTGGCGCGGCGTTGCCACCTTCTGGATGCTACAAGGGGTCACGCAGATCACTCTTTCAAAGAGAAGGAGCCTCTGCCGGCCTTTCCACTCGAATTGAGACACTTTGGGGATCACTTGCTACTTTCCAACCGTAACTTCAATACCCCGGGGGACTTTCACAAAACCCTGTGCAATTTGATTCGCAATTCCCAAGAACGGATCCTACTTGCATCTCTATACATTGGCCCAGCTGCATCTCCTTCCACCCAACAGGAGGAAGTAAAGCTCTTGAACGTCTTGTCGGATGCAGCAAAGCAAAAGCCCGATATCCCCATTAAAGTTGTTCTTGACCATAATCGAGCATTACGATCGGTCCCAGTTGCAAACAGTGACGGGACAACCTCATCTGTGAAGGCAGTTGCAGAGGCCATCAAAAGAAACGTGTACCTTCTCCAGGTTTTGCCCTCTCCATTAGACACGCTACTTCCAAACCCTCTAAATGAAGTCGGTGGTGTGTTTCATATCAAAGTTTACATCGTTGACAACCATCTTCTTTTATCGGGAGCCAATCTCAGCCAAGAATATTTTTGCGATCGTCAAGATCGATACTTGTGGATCCGTGAGGGCGGAAATGGCTTGGTGGATTTTTACGCACATTTGGTGGAGCTGCTCTGTAAGCGCTCGCACATCTACAACCTTGAGGATCCAGACCAAGAGATTATTTCCAGCCCAGAAATCACAAAAGACAAGTTTCTTCAGGAGCTGACACAACATTTTCGAGAAGCTTCTGCATTTTTGGCAGAAGAAATGTTAACCAAGGAAGGAACGGTCGCAGTTGGGATCCCAACGTTCTTTGCCCCGCCTTCATTCTTCGGTGACTCCGAACTCCGCTTCGTTAGTGACAAGGAAGCAACGTTGAGTCTTCTCGAAGAAGGAGCTAAGCATCACGACATGTTGCAGCTAAGTAGTGCCTATCTCAATCCTACATCAGATATGATGTCGGTGTTGAAAAAGTTTAAAAAGACCCAGCTCTTAACGGCAGGCCGGGTCTCTCATGGCTTTCGCCCGAAAAAGAAGGCTGGAAACAAAGGCAAGGAATGGATCCCGGCAGTGTTTGATCATTTGGCACAAGACGTCCTACAAGCTCTTTCTCCGTCAACGAAGCTTTTCCATTGGGAGCGGGAAAATTGGACCTTTCATGCCAAAGGCATCTGGCTGAGGGAAGGGAATGAAGATGGCAAGCCGGGTGGATATCCGGTGGCTGCTGCTATAGTTGGCTCTAGCAATTTTGGGGAGCGATCATGGGTCAGGGATATGGAGAGCAATCTGGTCTTGATCTTTCCACCTGACAGAGGCGGAACTTCCGAGAAGGGATCACAAGCAATTGCAAAGGCCTTCGGAAAGGATTGGGACGAACTTATGGCCTGGAGCGTCGTTATTGAAGACCCCAAAAAAACTTCCCCGCCTCTGCCATGGCACATCAATTCTTTGTTCCCTTTCATCAAGTCTTTCTTTTAGCTGGTTTTAATGAAGCGTGAAATCATCCTTGACGGAAAGTGGTCGGTTGTTTGGCCATTAAAAATCAATAGTCTGGCGAATCAACAGTAAAATAGATAATTGTAATAAATAGAGGTATTATATTAACTGTAACATAATATATTCTCTCTCTGGTAGAAATGAATCATTTCTCAGTCTAAAACAGTAGTACGGTACTTGGACTCAATACACGTCATCCCAAATCGCGCCCATGAAGATTCTTCATCGATTCTGACTACCTTTACAGTTGTTAGTACTCGTACCTGGTACTGAAGTTCGAGGTAGTAGAGTACGTCGTAGTCTAATTCGTTCTATTCCCCCCCCCCCCGCCCCAAATAGCCGCGGCAATTTCGTTTGATTACACGTCGTAGCCATCATCGAGACATAAAAAACAGTTCAAATCCTGGAACACGAGACCGATCATGGCCGAGGATCTTTTCACACCGTACATTCAGCAGTTGCCGCCAGGAGTGGCGGGAAATTATGACGAAGACGAGGTACTAGCTTTAAATGGTAGCTTGGAGGACATCATTGCCAAGGGTTGGACCTTTCATGATTTTTGTTCGTTTTCTAAAGATAGTTTGATTTTCTGGACCCCCGATGCATCAATTGTCTCGTATTTGGATCCTCCATCGCATCATAACTACACAGTCGACATGATATTTCCTCCTACGTCGTCCAGCAAGAAGAAGACTCTACACATCGCTGCGGTGAACTCCGAAGCCACTGCCCCGGTCCTCACTAGCCTTTTGGCTTTTTTCATCGCGAGTCACATGGACGAACAGGAGATGGAAATCATTTTCAAAGCTTTTGCTACGAATCCGCGAAAAGATTTTGGTGGACTCGATTTTTCAACATCATCGCTACTGGCAAAAACTCTGGGCAACTCGTCCTGTCACATTTCGTTAAGTTTCCAGTTTATGACACTGTCCCCGTCTCAGTGCCAAGCCATTTTTTCCAGCCGAGGACTGTACAGTATCGAGTTTCGACAATGTACCACAAGTGAGGGACTAGGAGAGAGCTTGCACAGCTGCAAACCAGGGTTTGGCCCCCAAAAGTTGAGGATAAGCTGCACACAACAAGAATTCGCCACAATAGCAGAAGGCCTCCGCGACAACTCGTCATTGACGGAGCTCGAATTGCAGCTTCATTTCATCTTCAATGATGATGATATGCAACGAATAACGGCTGCTCTACAATGCCAGGAAATGGAGAGCCTAGTCCTGGAGTATTTGGACATGGACGATGATGGTTGGTCCCTGTTGTGCAAGGCCCTTGGAGAACATTCCAAGATCAGGACCGTGACCCTAGCCTTTACCGATAAGTTTGCGGACGCGGCCCGTCGACTGACACCCGAGCGTCGACGAACACGAAGTGAGGCCATTCTCAACTTAGTCCAGACCAGTCCAACGATCCAAGAGTTGAACTGGCCCGAATTTCAGCAAGACGAATCTTTGGGTCCAGTCATTCAAAAACAATTGGAAGAAAAAAGGGGGAGAAACTGAGGCAATCTCTACTACCAGTAATCTTGCATATGAGATTAAAGTGAACAGATCCTCTCTAGTATATATTTTCGTATTTTCGGCCGTTGCTTTTACATCAGGCACTCTCTTTTGTACTATGCTACGATACCGTAGTAGCTAAGAGAAGTAATAAGTTTTGATGATTGATGTTTTATACAGAGATGTTTTACTGAAGAATTTCGGAAGCGGGAGGCGAACCTCAGAAACCCCATGATAGAGTTCAGGTTCAAGAAGACGGTGAATTAACAGTAAACTGCAACTGCCGGTACGTATATTACTACGTACTGGAGAAGTGAATATTCAAATCGAATGAATCATCATCATCAACTCGAAACACTGTTGCGAATGCGAAGAACTTCCAACTTTCTTATTACGGTAGAGAGTTTGTGGAGAATGAATGAAACGACGATATGCGACATCGACAATTGGCAGCCAACGCTTGTCTCTCTCTACTAGAGAGTATATTGTTCTTGCAACAAACTTCATCTTGGGTAATCCATAATTACCTCACAGTCAATTAATAACTTCCAACACTGCTTCCATCTTTTCTCAGAATCTTGTGCATGCTGACTAGCTAGCGTACGCTTCAAGAGAGTTTTTTACTGTAAAGCATTATCAATCACAATTTCACTTGGTGATATACTGTCAACTCTGGTGCGGCTTCGCTGTCGCAACGAACATAGCATATTCAATCCAAAGTATTTTACTGTAATATTCTCAGAAAATGCGTCGTGGAGACCTCATGCTTCACAGATTGTACCGTCTTTTGGCGGAGACGGAAGGGGAAGGGGACGATGAACATTCCGAGTTTGGCGTCCACATCACCTATGCTGATCTTTATGCCACGGTAGTGTTCCTTGCCTGCATTTATGTTAGCGGACAAATTGCATCCAGGTTGTTGAAAATGCCCAATCTAGTGGGAGAGATCATTTGTGGTATCTTGCTTGGACCCCCGCTGGCTGACTACGTCCCCAACCCCGAGGCCTTTGTATTGATTGGTGAAGTCGGGTACGTGATAAAGGTGACATCGCATTCTCTCAAGTGAATTTCAATTTTCATTCGCAGAATTCTCTGACGCCTTTAACTTTCTGCGTTGAAGCCTGATTTTGCTAGTGGTTGAAGCAGGAATCGATATCGATCTATCGACGTTGAAGCTTGTTGGAACCAGAGGGTTTCTAATTGCGTTGGTGGGCAGTCTCCTCCCAATCGCCATCGGAATGTTCCTCGCCTGGATGATGAAAATCGGAGAAACCACTGCCATTATTGCAGCTGGTGCCGTCTTTGGACCAACGTCGCTTGGAATCGCCTTGAATATTTTGAAAGGAGGCGGTGTTTTAAATACGTAAGTTTTGTGTTGTTGCTTTGGTCTAAACTTGGTCAATACAGTGGATCCTGACGTTTGTGGG
Source organism: Nitzschia inconspicua (assembly GCA_019154785.2). NCBI lineage: Eukaryota > Bacillariophyta > Bacillariophyceae > Bacillariales > Bacillariaceae > Nitzschia > Nitzschia inconspicua. The sequence goes on along the minus strand of JAGRRH010000007.1, from coordinate 3,561,977 downwards.
AAACCGTTGACCCTATGTATGTATGTCCACCCTCAGTCCTGTCGGTCAGATGATTGTTTCGGCTGCTGTCATCGATGATATGATTGCTTTGGTTGTCTTATCGCAACTCGAAGCACTCGTTGGAGAGATCACGGTCGTTGGGATTATAATTCCCATCATTAGCGCATTGCTCTTTCTGATTTTAGGTGGATATCTTTGCATTTTTGTCGTGCCTGGCTTTATTGACAAATACATTCTTGCTCGATTCGATGAAAACCACCACGACAAGATTGAACTGGCACTCCTCTTTGGGATTCTTCTGGCTCTCATGCCGGCAACACACTTTGCCAAAGCAAGTTACCTGATGGGATCGTTCCTCGCCGGACTGATATTCTGCAGCTCGGATGGATTACATCATTTGTTTGTGCGACAATTCAAGCGGTTACTTCAATGGCTCATGCGTATTTTCTTCGCCGCCAGTATCGGATTTCAAGTTCCAATCAAAGACTTTGCCGATGTGACTGTAATCTGGCAAGGCCTGCTTTTTTGCCTCGCACTACTAGGAAAGATTGGTGTTGGATTCATGGTACCTAATTTTTCGCAAGCACGGCGATTCACGGCAAATCATTTGAGAGACTGTTTGGTGACGGGGTTCAGCATGGCTGCGGAGGGAGAATTCGCCTTCGTTATTGCCGTCTTTTCCGTCGATGTTGGTTTGATCGGAAAAGATTTGTATGCCAGTGTAGTCTTGGCAGTACTAATTTCGACAATCATCCCTCCATTCTGTTTGCGGTTCACCATCTCCTATTATAACAAGAAAGGAGAGGAAGCTGTTGCTAAAGCAGCCGAAGAAGAATTGCGAAAGCACGATACCGGTGTCACAGAGTCAAAAACAGATGACGACCTTGTTGCTGGAATAAAAAATCACACGGACGTTTTCCTAGTCATTCAAACTCAATCTGAATCCAAGTGGGGTCTTTTGATTAAAATTATGAATGTCATGGGCAAGAAAGGGTTGGATGTGATCGACCACAGGGCGTGGTCCCCAAGAGGAATCAACACAACATTAGTCAATGAAGTATACGCAAGGTGTTCACTGAAAGTCGAAGAAAGCCAAACATCCAAAGAAGCTATCGATGCATTGATGGAAGACATTAAAAAGTCGATTGAAGATATCATTAATCAACCAGAAGCCAAGGTCAAAGTTCAGAGATGGTATCCTGGCGTTGTCGAAGAAATAGTCGAAGAAGTGAACGAGAAGCGCCAGAGAAATATCAATGTGAGACAGCGTTTGTTGTCAGAGGCCGCACAAAATTTGGAACGCAAGCAGAAGATGCAAACCGAAGCAACCAAAGAAAAGACGGTTGCTGAACTTTTAGGGGAAAGCGGCCCTGAGGCTCCACAAGATGTTGAAAGTGGCAAAGGCGATGTTTCCGTGGGGATAGGCGTAGCACCAACGGAAGTTCCCTCGGCCAAGCCCCGTCGCCGGGTGCGCCAGAAGATGCGAAGTACGCCAGTGGTTGGTGGAGGCTTGTTTGGAGAAAGCATCCAGGCCCGTTCTGGTAGAGATGGTGACAGCCGATATCGCGTTTCGGACTTGAATGCTCCAAAGCGAGACGATCTCTCTTCTTGGTCGAACATCAAGGCCGCAGGAGTTCCAGCCGAGATAACCGTGAACGGCGAGGTGTACAGTATCCGAATTTCTCGCGACACTTTGCAGAATCTTAAGAAGGGATTCTCGAATTCAACAGACAGTCGTGGTATTCCAATATCTGGGATCGAAATTACTGCCAAAGACGATGCACCTGTTACCCAGAGATTGCAGGGTTTCGTCCGTAACACGCCCCTTGGGCAGATCCAAGAGGAGCACGACGGAGTATCTGAAATGTCAGAAACGTCATCCCACCAAGTCGATCCGAATGCGCAAACAAAGGATCTATAGTTACTAGCTCCACTAGGAAGGTGTTTGTACGGTAAAAGTAAAGTAAAGGAAGAACTGCATCTATCTAAACAATTTATTTTAAGCCGCATGAGTTCGAGATCACACGAAACTTGACTCTGGGTATTCGATCGTGGTTCATGGCTACTACGGTTGCAACTGTTTATACGACGGCATAGAGATGTGATTCCGAGACGAAGGTTGACTTCTTCAGTAGTAAATACGCTTCTGTTATTACGACGACGGTAGGTAGTGGTCCAAGACTAGGGTACCATAGCTGAGGTACGGTAGGTACCCTACGCTGCGTACCTTTTTTATGGCCTACAACGCTACGATATATTTATCAACCAATACACACTACTGCAGCCTTTGGCCGTGGCTTGACGGCCTGACTCATCGGAAGCAACAAACGAGAACCGACGACGACACAGAGACGACACTACACTCTCTATGTTAGCTATCTCCTGTCGTAGGTACAGCTACTCGCAGTAGTAGACAACTCTCAGTCAACAATTGTTGACTTATCTCCCATCGTCAAGGCATACCATTTAAGCAAGAGGTAGTACTACTATCCTTGGAGATAATGATTTATTCTTTCATTTGATAACAATGATAACATACACCTTCCGACGCTTCTTGGTGGCTCTTATAGTCGCAGTTGCCGCCCTTTTCGCCCCGACAGAATGCTTTCTAATTTCCGATTCAATGTGTCGAATGTATGCCGAAACAACGAGGTTTGGGGAATTCTCGAATCGAGAATCTTCATCGTTCCAAGTCATGCCCCGATTCAACGAAGATGACAAAATGGAGTCTCCACATCTTATTTCTGGAATTATGTGGAATCGAAGAAAAATTCTACAACAAGCAGCAACAATAGCCACTTCCAGCCTATTGATGCCGCATCTCCCAGCCACAGCTGCATCCTCCGTTTCGTCGTTTGTGGTACCGTCCCCACCTTCTTCTCCGTCCACAACTTGGCCGTTAGGAAAAGTCGCATTTTCTTTGTTGCCACTTGCTGGAACCTCCACAAGAAGAGCTACGGTGGAAGAAACAATCATTCCCGATACCATGTGGACTCACGACCAAATCCAAGGAATTGTCAACGTCAATGTTCCCGTAAGAATGACAACGATCCGGCTAAAAGATGGAGGATTGTGGGTCCACAACCCCGTCGCACCAACACCGCAACTCCTACATATGATGAAATGTCTCGAAGAGAAATACGGACCTGTAAAACATATTGTCCTCGGAACTGTGGCACTAGAACACAAGGCAACTTTCGGTCCGTTCTGCCAAAAATTCCCACAAGCTACCGTATGGGTGCAACCGGGACAATGGTCATTCCCCCTGGATCTACCCATCGATGCTCTGGGGGTGACACAGAAAGGAAAACAATTTCGAGAATTACCCGTGCCCGGGAAACGCGCCACCAATTCTGTATTTCGAGCTTCGGAAAAATACGGTCTACCGGAATGGATGGATGAAATTGATTACGAGGTGTTGGGTCCACTCGAATTTGAGTCTGTGGGAGCGTTTTCTGAAACAGCATTCTTCCACAAGGCGACCAAAACGTTGTTGGTGACGGACACAGTGGTCAGTGTCGATAAGAATCCACCTCCCATTATACAGGAAGATCCTCGGGCATTACTGTTTCATGCTCGCGACAATATCACCGAAATAGTTGCGGATACGCCCGAAAATCGGCAACGGGGTTGGAGACGGATGGTACAGTTTGGACTGGTCTTCTTTCCATCACAGATCACTGTCGTCCCTGCCACCGAAGCCCTCAAGGAGGCCAGCAAAATCGATCCATCGATGAAGAATTTGGGCGATGGAGCTGTTCCTCTGAATCTTTATCCCTGGGCATGGGATGGCAACAGTGATGAACGCAACTTTGAAGCCATTTCCGAGAATGGAGCTCTTTTTTGTCCTCCCATTCTTACCAAGCTGATATTAGATCGGGAGCCGCAAAAGACCTTGGAATGGGTTGATCGAGTTACTCAACGGTTCGCTGCCCTGAAGCGAATCGTTCCTTGTCACCTCAACAACTATATCCCGGCCACCGCAAAAGACTTTTCCAGGGCCTTTGAACCACTAAGGTCCACTCCCACCAACCTTCGACCGCAAAGGCCACTGGCAGAAGATCTGTCTCTCCTGCAAGAAGCATCCGACTTGCTAACAGATCTCAAAATTGTAGGCCCTAGTTTGGTCTGTGATGGCGAGGCAGCCAGGAAAGTAGGACGGTTTGCAAGCCAAAGATGACAGTGATAAATGGGATTGATTTGTTCTGCCAAACTGCGTGCCAAAAGAATCCTACGAACGACTCATTGTCAAGTTTTTCCGCCCAAACCGTCACGAAAACGACAATTGATAGCACCGATGAAAATTGAGGTGAAAGACTTATGCTGTACAACATAATAGAGCTAATGCCGGCAGTAGTCTACGGTAGACTACGGTACTATCGTGTTCGTATTTTTGATTTTAGCACCCATTTACTGGCGTAGCTACGGTATACGGTACTACCTACCGTACCTACCGGTAGTCTACCTGGTGTCGCCACCTACCGTAATTACGGAAGACTACGGTTCGTACCATAGTCTTTGAATATACCTACCGTAGTCGTACGGTACTGCGAGTCTTCTACCTACTACTACCGGTAGTACCTTACTTCACTGTTTAGTCGTACAGTACTCCCATACGTAGTACCGATAGTACGATAGTGCTCCGAAATACTACTAACAAACGACAGTAGAGTTAATAAATACACTACGTAGTAACTGTAAATAAATACACTACAGTAAAACAATAATAATGCTGAGGAAAAATGATTTTCCCCCTATTTGTACAGTGATTGATGATACACACATACTTTATTTGAGTTTCCCCATTTATTGTGGTGCATCCCCAATGGTTCAATTGATTGTTTATCACCTTCCAATGCAAATCATCTTCAGTGTTGATCGCGCCAATGACGTGGCGAATTATTGGATAATTGGATGGCTGATGATAGCCAAACCCTGTATTTTTCTTGCATTCCTTCATATTCTTCAGGTTCTCTGAAGATCCTACGTCAGCTGAAGTCCGATTGCCGAAGACACGACGAGCTCGACTTCCAAATACCGAGTATTATGATTACGACGTACGACCAGTATTATTGACCTCATCACTTCCTCGTCGACGGAAAGACTTACAATACTACAAGGCACCAACAACAGAATTCATACCAAGCCCCGTCCTATTGACTGTGAAACCGAGATATCAAGATCTCTCTGCTACTTGCGCAAACACCATACTCCACCATGTCCTCGTCCGTCTCACTGTTGTCGTTGTCTTCACACCGTTCCAAGGATTTTGGGATCCTTTCGAAGAACAGCACCATTGATAATGAAATTGGCTCCCTCTACTTTGTACGTCCCATATGTATACTGTTTTTATATATAATGTACTTTGTTGGCGGGAAATAGAATGAAACTGAAGGGATGCCAAGGCTTGAGAGCTGACGTACTACGATGGATGAATGTCGTTTGCTGCTGCGGTTGTTTTGTGCTTCGGTGAAGCGTTTTGATTGTGGTGTCTGTCTGCAGCACTACCGTAGCTAGCTACGATCAAATGGCATCAAACTGCATGCCTCCTTTCTACCATCCTCTAAGCAACCGAAACTATCGGAGCAGACTCTCGTACCATCCTTGTCTTTCAGAGGACAACACAACGATCAAAAGCGTCGACTGACAAGTGAATGAACTGTTGGCTTTTGCTCTATTCTTTTTAGGTCATGGCGGGAAATGAATACACTCCAACCAACTGCAGTGGGCCCCCATCAACATCTTCTACCTTTGCTGGTCCATCCAATCATGATGTATCAAACCAAGGATCTGCAAATCAAGGCCAAATCGCTGTCATAGCTAGTGCAGTGGAGCCGCGTCACCCATCATTATCAGAAGAACCTCCCAATAAAAAGATTAAACTCGAGCATGACGAAGGTATCTCTTCGTTGTCAGGCCCATCACCAGCAAACCCAGTTGGGACAATGTCTAAGGGTGTTGATGATAGAACGCAGCTAGATTCCACGTCTCCCGCGGCACTTTCTACTGCTTATGGTGCTGGCTCTACCCTAATGGTGAAAGAGGAAGCAGCACCTCGATATTTCCCATCAACGGATGCTCCGTCACAAATCCAGGATGCTCACAAAGGATCCACTGTCGTAATGAGTGCCACCCATGCGTCGCAAACAGGGCAGTCTTCTACAAATTCATCGAAAGACTCGATGGAAACCAAAGCTGCCGTATCATCGAACCATTCTGCATCAGGGATCAGCTTTCCCATTACATCACAAGTAACTACTGCAGCTACTAGTTCTTTTGTTCCACCTCCTGCTGCTGCCATTGCTTCTAATGCAGTCGCAGATCCGGCGGCAGCTCCTCTCAAGTCGTTAACATTTGCTCATCTCAGTATCAAGTATCTGGCTGAGCTCGAGTATATGCTTCGAGAGTTTCGAAAGTTAGAGAGGCAGCTCTTGGGGGCAAAGGGAGCCGCACAATTGGAAGAATCAGCGGGGTCCAGGGAAAGAAGAGAAAAGCTCCACTCCTTTATTTTGCATCTCGAAGATACGGTACGGCAAATTGAACTGGGGTGCAAGTTGGAAGCAGAGGGGAAGAGTGCCATTGGTAATGGATCTGGGGAGGCAAGTAATGCCAGCGAAGATGGTGTTGCATCGAAAAAACAAATGGCACGAGAATCAGCACTTTCGAGTTTGACCAAAGAAAAGGAGGAAGAGGAGAATGTGTCGAGGTTGGAAGAACACATATTGGCAAATCTACTTCCGGTGAAGGTTCGTCTAAAAAAGCAACTCGCCGCACAGCAGGGAGCGACTCAAAATCCCGCGGGTATGCCATCACGAAGGGGGTCGCTGCAACCACCCTCAGCAGGCCTTGGGAAGGGAACTTTCGCGGAAGCGGCAGAAAAAAAGCGGAAAGAGGCGGAGGCGGCTCGTTTGGCAGCGCAAGAGCAACACGAACGAACTGCTCGTCGCGTCACAGATCCAACCCAGTTTGGGAAACCACTTGGAAAAGGGGGGTCTTCCCTTACTAGGAATTTACACGGTGCTACTCTTGGATCTACGCAACGAATTCATGGGCATGGTGTGGGCGTTGCATCAAAAACAGATGAAGGAATTGAAGGTGCGGGAAGCGAGAGGAAGATCTTATACGCAGGGATGGTGCCGGGAAGCACACAACAGAAATCTGGGCTATCGGCGGCCTCCGGTGTGCATGACATGGTAACAACAAACCAAGGTCGTTCCGCCGACAGCGAAACGAATGGTCAAGAAGCTACGTCCGTACCGCATTTGCCACCGACTCCACAGATAGCTCTTGCAAGTAGAGTCACAGTTCCGGTGGAGCCAAAACTAGCCCCGAAGGCTGCACCCGCCATTGCGCCGTCCGCATCTACCATACCACAACAAGCGTCGACGAACCCATCTGGAAGTATCCAAAAGAAGTCCAACCGAATTTCCAGTTTGAGCGAGGAAGAGCAGCGAAAACTTAAAAAGAAAAGAAGGAAGAGAAAGCTTCAGCGTCTGGCTAGGAGACAGGAACGCGAAAGGCAAAAGCCACCGGCCCCGGTTCAGCAGCAGGCTCCTGGAAGCCTAGCCCCAACTAGTTCCGTGACGACCGTTCGAAAGAAGTCGTCCAGTGCCAAGGGACAAAAGAAGAAAGGCCCCCGTGCAGTGGAATATATCTGTGCTCTCTGCAGTGAAACTTACAATTCTACGTGTGATTACAATCCTTGGTGGTCTCTTGCTCAACATGAATGTCCCAAATGTCGAAAAATGCAGGTGAGGTAGTGAATGAATAGGCTGGTTTATTCAAGAGAGCACTCAGAATCTGCAGGAACTTACTCCTCTTTTCTTTCTGTTGTTTAGATACCTCGACTAGATATCACTGCCCCAGCGAATGCAATTGAGTACCATCCAGCACTTTTGGCCCACGTCGAAGACAATAGTGGAAACAGCACAAATAGCAGTGCGGCCTCTTGTTCCAATCCAAACCAAGCTATTGCGCCCGCTCCAGAGCCAGGTGCGCCTGATGGAAAGAACGATCCAGTAAATGATGCATTGGAGTCCGGTTCCGACACCGACCTCAGCGAATTATCGGATGATGACATGTCTCTAGGCTCTCTAAATACGGACGATTCAGAGTCTGATTTCCAGTTAATGTCCCCGGCAGAGCAAGCAGAGCACGAGACTTTTGGTAGCGAATACAATGGTCCGTGTTTGTCGGACGAACACGCAAACCGTCTTTTGATCCTAATGGGCCATGCTTCTACTTGCCCGTGCCAACACCGTTCCCCTCAGCACCTAGAAATCTGCAAGTCGACGAAGTATATGATGCTTCATGTCCGGGACTGTCCGGGAACGACAGCAACTTTAGACGTTTGCCCATTCCCATGGTGTCGCAAAGTAAAGCATCTGTTATATCATCTGGTTTCGTGTCAAGATCCAGATGCATGTCAGATTTGCAGCCAAAATTATGTCTCGAAAAATATGAAAGACCTGGTGGGATTGAATGCTCATCGAATGAAGCGTTACAGGCAAAAGATGATTGCAGCTGCAAAGGCAGCGATGGAAGCATCCAGGACGAAACCTGCTTCTTCGTCTAAACAATCTCCGACTGGTACTGGTCTTTGCGGATCGAAAGCTAATGCTGCAAGAAGTCTTGTTCCTGTTGCCCCAGCCCTTGTGACCCTTGCACCACTCGCCAAGGGCGGAAATGAAACGTGTGTGTCGAAAAAGAGGGATACCCCGAAGCCAAGTGCCACCACCGCAGCGAGCTATCCTAAGACTTCCACTCATACACCTGGTTTAACTCGTGTGCAATCGAGTGAACCAGTCCAATTGAAAATGGATGATCTCCCAACTGAATTGAAGTCGAATTTATCTTCGCAATTGGTTCCAGATCCAACAGCTGCGGTCGAGTTTGAGACTGTTGCGACTCAAGATGACGACAACGATGTACTTCCCACTCCGATCTCTGCCATGAAAATGGAAGATGACGAGGAAGAGAACGTCGAAGTCAGAGAGTTGCTTGCGGGAGGGCCTGACGATGATCACAGTGACATGATATCATCACCGACAGGAATGAACCCGAATTGTGTAGCCTTGGTCTCTGAACCTGCCACTTCTAATACCTCCTCCTCTGAGATCAGCCCTGGCGGTCGATCCTCGTCTGATACACCTCACTCCCATTCTCCTTCACCAGCAACTGCTAGCGTTGCCGCAGCAGGCGCCGAAACCGCTACGGCAGATCTTGGTTCGTCCTCATCATCTGCTAACTTTGCTACCGCTACCATCATAGCAACTACTGCTACTCCCTCTGACTCTGTCACCATGTCGTCCTCTGCACCTGCTACATCGGACGTCGAGAAAACGGCAGGTCCCGTGAAAGTCAATTGATTGATCGATTGTTTCATGATCATTATTCCTATTTTCGGTCCCTCGCTCAATGGCTGTTGGAACGATTGCATGGGTCTATACGGCTTGTTTTTCTTCCTGTATAAAGCCTCGATTGTTTTTCATGACACTGCATTCAGCAGTAGCCATAACAATAGCTAATCTAGCTAGCTACCAGCATTTTTTTCTTGTAACAAAAGTAATAATAATATATATTTCTCACATCTCAGCATCATTGTTGTTACTGTTAACTACCGTAGCAATACCGTAGCATCAACTACCGGTACACCAGAGTACGTCGTGGATACCGGTATGATATGTACGTATCATAGCAGTTCTTGTGGTGCTGGAGCATCCGCGACCATTCAAGATATCACTTAATCCCAATCCCTAAAAATGATGACTCGGGACTCAAGTTCCATCAGTTCGCTTGTTACTCGCCTCGTTGACAAAGTGGAGACATTTTGTCTCCAGTTGAGACATTTTGTCTCCAATTGGAGACAAAAGTAGAGACAGAGACAAAATGTCTTGAGACAGAGACAAAATGTCTCGAGACAGAGACAAAATGTCTCGAGACAAAATGTCTCCAGTTGAGACAACGTTCACCTCGAAGGAAAAGGGGAACCCCCAAATACTCACTTACAGTTAACCAGTTGCAACAATTACGGAGTACATACTGTTGGAAGGGATATCGAAACACAAACCCTACTAAGAACTGGAACCTTATTGGAGAATGCAGAGAAGCATTCAGAAGCCGATTTAATGGAGAATGCAAAGAAGCATTCGGAAGCGGCAAGTCGTGCAGGAAAGAGTTCAATCCTAGAAGCACCTAGCCGCCGCACATATGCTGATGTCCTCCGAGGATGCGAGGGCCCTAAAGTAACTGATAACGGAATCACTGGTAGAGACAAAGGTAATGTCTCCCGAGGATGCAAGAGCATCGCAGACGGAGTAGTCTGCACGAACAAGATTGGAAGAGACGGAGTTGTCTCTGTAAGCAAGATCGGAGACGGAGTAGTCTCTGTAAAGAAGAAAAACGCGGGTAGCGAGAACGAGAGTAATATCAAGAAAGGGACAGAGGATGCTGTCACTTTCTTGAAATAATCCCATTGCGTAAGGACTTTGACTTCAGTAGTTATTCCCATCGTAGATCATTATATTTGAGTCGTCTCTGACACAGCTGCCATCTAAAGGATGGTAGTGGAGACGGACCTCAGGTATAATACAACATTATTCCAAGAAAGGAAGAATTTCAAGCCGATTTTGTTTCTCTAAACTCATGTCTATGCCTGCTATGAACCCCGCGAGTTGTGTGCCTGCACCGACAAGAGTATCGTCGGCGGCGCCAGTACCAGCGGTGGCTAGTTATGCTTACTCTAACAACAGCGGAAACACTGGCAAGTGTAACAATAGCAGCAATGAAAGGAATCATGGCCGTGGGCAAAACTGGCACCACAGGGTTGCCTCAAGCTACGTCCCCTCTATCCCAAAACAGCTATCGAAGGATTGTAGCACTCCCGAACAGTACATCACCAACAACATGGAATATTTCGGCTACATTGCAATCTTTTTCTTAGACACCAAGAACCTCACTCTTACGAGACCACAGAAGAAGGATACAGATGTGGGTATGGATGAGTTTGCCATTGAGCTAGCTTTGTGGGTTGAAGAAATGTGGGCTGGAGAAATACGATCATTTGGAAAGGGCTGCACTCTAATGGAAAACCTCTGTGCTGTCGCCCTGAAGTTTGGCCGTGCTTGGATCCTCGCAAGCATCAAAGGCGTGACTCACCGCTTCGAGGACAAGAGATACGTCAACCTCTTCATTACACATGCAATCACAGATTTCCACATCCTTCAACAAAGACTTGATCCTTCTGTAGCTGACTGCTACCAAGGGTGCTACAGCAAATACTGCGCCAAGGATCTCTGGTGCTTTGTGGATTCAGCGGATTGCTGCTCTACACTCTTTTTGGGTTCAGCAGGTTGCTGCCCTACTTCATCCAGCGTATTGCTGCCCTATCCTCATTTGGGTCTAGCAGATTGCTGCCCTACAACTTCTTTGGGTTCAGCAGGTTGCTGCCTTGGGTTAAGCAGGTTGCTGCCATACCTTTTTCTTGGGTTCAGCTGGTCGCTGAGCTACCTTTTTTTGGGCTTAACAGGTTGCTGCCCTACATCCTTTTTGGGCCCGGCAGATTTCTGCAATATGCTTTCTTTTGCGCCGACAACGGTATCGTCGGCAGCTTTTTCTTTTGCGCCGACAACGGTATCGTCGGCAGTTGTTTCTTTTGCGCCGACAACGGTATCGTCGGCAGTTGTTTCTTTTGCACCGACAACGGTATCGTCGGCAGCTCATTCTTTTGCGCCGACAACGGTATCGTCGGCAGCTCTTTCTTTTGCGCCGACAACGGTATCGTCGGCAGCACTTTCTTTTGCGCCGACAACGGTATCGTCGGCAGCACTTTCTTTTGCGCCGACAACGGTATCGTCGGCAGCTCTTTCTATTGCGCCGACAACGGTATCGTCGGCAGCTCATTCTTTTGCGCCGACAACGGTATCGTCGGCAGCACTTTCTTTTGCGCCGACAACGGTATCGTTGGCAGCACTTTCTTTTGCGCCGACAACGGTATCGTCGGCAGCTCTTCCTTTTGTGCCGACAACGATATCGTCGGCAGCAGCAGCAGCACCAACACTGGATGCTCTTACAGCAAACGGAGCAAGCAACAATGGAAACGGTGGAAGTAGCCGTCACCGTGGCCAGAACAGGCGTGGCGGCAATCATGTTTCTGACTCTTCTACCTTCTCTTCCTCATCCTACAAGGGGGATGTACCTGGGATGAATGGACACATCTTTCGGGTGTTCAGCGAGTCAACTGCCCAGAAGCAATTTCCGGTGGCGTGTAATGCCCTACAACAGTGTGTTGAGACCAACATGGCGCATTCAGGTGCCCAGGATGATTTCTTGGACGTTGACTGTGCATCTGCATTTGCTGTTAACCTTTCTCATGCAGGCAATAAAGAAGCATACATGGAACAGGATGATGTCCTGTCCCAAGGAGCGGATATGAGTCTAGAAGCAAATCAAGAACCAGACCAGGAACATCGAGGGAGGACCCCTCAAGCTGGGGGATCCACAAACTGCACTCCAACAAAAGCCAAGGCAACCAATGATCAAGTTGTTGTTTTCATGATGATGCATCTGCCATGTTTTGACAGCAATCCCCAATTGTATGATCCACACCCAACCAACTGCATTGATGTTCGCATCATTGGAACCATTGCTTTGAAGTGCTGGAACCAGTTGTTCCCCACCAAGTTTCCTGCCTTCTTCCAGGATGATGTCCAGGCTGTTGTGGCAGAAGCAAAGTTTGTGAGCCTCGAGCCCGATGTCCTTCCACGTGGTGTTGTCAATGAGCCCGATGTCTTTCCACGTGGTGTTCTCAATGAAAATTTGGAGCATGATTTATTCTCGACTACTGCTCCCGATGCTAATGCATATAGCGTTCTTCAAGCCCAGGATGATGTCTTGGACCTTGTCTATGCGTCTGCCCCAACTGCTGCCCAGATTTCCAAGGACAATCAAGGAGCGTCCACGGATCAACATGAAGTTCTGTTCCAAGGAGCAGATGTGCAAGGTCTAGGAGAAGATCAAGGAGCAAACCATGATGGAAGTCGTGGAGCGAAGAAAGGAACTCAAGGGGCTGGAGGCACTGCCAATTATCTTCCACCTGCTGGTCTAGAGAACAATCCTCTCGATATCATTCAGAATGTGGTCTCATCCCGGGATGGGAGCAAGGTCAGTCTTGGTTTGGGCAAAGGTGCTACCAAGGCCTTGAGCCAGCGCCACCCCAACATTGAAAGCAGAGACGACCTGCGTAATGACAGTGGGACGGATGACTTCCTGCATCTTGACGATGCTGACCAGGTTCCTGCTGAAAATCAAGGAGTATATGTGAATCAGGATGATGTCCTGTTTCAAGGAGCGAATGTGGAGAATCCAGCAGAGGACGGAGGATCGATCCAAGAGGCGCATGCGATGGAGAACCAAGGAGCGGATATGGCAGAAAAGCAAGAAGCGATCTGTTTTGTGGTGAAGAAAAACAGTTTCAAGACACCATCTGTCTGTTTTCTCAAGGCCCTATACGGATGTGTAAAATCTGCGCTCCTCTGGTGCAAGGGTTTCGAGCTTAACCCGTACAATCCATGTGTTACCAACAAGATGTTCAATGGGAAGCAGTGCACTGCCGCCTGGTATGTAGATGACAACGAAATCAGTCATGTCGACCCCCAAGTTGTCACCAACATGATCACGGCCATTGAAGGGCACTTCCGTAAAATGACTGTCACCCGCGGTCGTCGTCGTCACAAGTTCCTCGGTATGGACATTACCTTCACCTCCGACGAAACTGTTAGTATTCTGATGGAAGACTATCTTAACAGCGTGATCAAGCTTTTTGGTGAACCCAATTCGTCCTCTGCCAGCAGTGCCGCAGGCAAGGGATTGCTCAAAATGAATCCAGTCTTGCCTGACCTGGCTCCTAAGGAGCGCGTTGATCTCCATGGCAGTATTGTCCCCAACAGACGTGCGTCTGCAGGACAAAAATCCTTGCATATTAACATTCGCCACTTCTTCATAACCGATCGTGTCAAGACTGAAGGTCTCAACATCGTTCACTGCCCCACTGAGGAAATGTTGGCTGATTTCTTCACAAAGCCACTCCAGGGAACTTTGTTTCGAAAGTTTCGGGATGTCATTCTCGGACACAAACCACTCAGCTCCCTTTCCGTCCCGGTCACGTCGCTGCGTGAGGAGCGTGTTGGAAGGGATATCGAAACACAAACCCTACTAAGAACTGGAACCTTATTGGAGAATGCAGAGAAGCATTCAGAAGCCGATTTAATGGAGAATGCAAAGAAGCATTCGGAAGCGGCAAGTCGTGCAGGAAAGAGTTCAATCCTAGAAGCACCTAGCCGCCGCACATATGCTGATGTCCTCCGAGGATGCGAGGGCCCTAAAGTAACTGATAACGGAATCACTGGTAGAGACAAAGGTAATGTCTCCCGAGGATGCAAGAGCATCGCAGACGGAGTAGTCTGCACGAACAAGATTGGAAGAGACGGAGTTGTCTCTGTAAGCAAGATCGGAGACGGAGTAGTCTCTGTAAAGAAGAAAAACGCGGGTAGCGAGAACGAGAGTAATATCAAGAAAGGGACAGAGGATGCTGTCACTTTCTTGAAATAATCCCATTGCGTAAGGACTTTGACTTCAGTAGTTATTCCCATCGTAGATCATTATATTTGAGTCGTCTCTGACACAGCTGCCATCTAAAGGATGGTAGTGGAGACGGACCTCAGGTATAATCCAACACATACATCATGTCTGATGAAGCATGAAGCGACAACAACCATCTTTTTTCGCTACAACAATGGCGAGATCACGTGAAAGAGGCTTTCAAGAGAAATAAATAGGGAAGCTACAGGCTTTGTTGGCGGTCGTGGCCACCACTGAGGAGGTGGAAGGGAAGGAATCGAGTTCCAACAGAATCCAACATCCAGCAGCATCCAACAGCAACTCGCAAACTGAAGCAAGTCTTTGTGTGGTTCAACGAGGACCAAACAGCAACTAGCAACCAAAGAAATTTTTCGTTGAGGATTGTTTGGATATCCTTTCCTCCGATCGATCATTTGTTGGCTTCCCATCTTCCAATCAAGAGGCCATAGAAGGTTTAAATCATTCTCATTTCAGATCTTTTTCCGGTGTTGGATTTATGCTTTTATTTTTACATCGACCGTCGCAATGGGATGGGGAACACCTACTAGTCGTACTTAAAAGAACAGTAGTAAATGATTTCAATGGGCGATGCCAAGGGAGGGGAACAAGCGGTGGTGGAAGAGGACGTTGGATGATGCAAGCTTTAAGCAAGAGTGCCTACAACTGTTCCGAATGATTCATTGAATAAATCCAACAAACACGAAGATAGTGCAAATATCAAAGCAAAAGCAAAGCTTCGTAGTTTGCTAATGAATAAGTCCTCAATGGCACACTATTCGACAATCGAGCAAATCCACAAGAGATAATCTTTTTTCAGTCTTATTTACTGAATAGTTTCAAAACAAACTTTCGGAGCCTGAGGAAAGCACTTGCTTGGAGAAAGAATTTGTCGCATTCGACCCACCGGCCTGTGAGAAAGAGATCTTTCCAAGAAATACTAGTGCCCGTGGCGAGCTATTTTCGGATGGAAGGTCTACTCGAAAGATCATGGGAGAAGATGTGTGTGAAGACTGGAATAACAGCAGGACTCTCTCCAACGCAAGTGGTCCAACTGCTACCTAGTTTCAATGACCAATGTCCATTGGATGCTTTTCGCAATAATCTGTACAAAGAAAGAAAAAAATGGTCGCAAGACGTCTGAAGGCAGCAGAAACGCAACAAGAAAGGAGCAACCTACTTTTTGAAACATAAACAGCATTGAAGCTAGCTACAACAAAGAAGCTTGGAAACTACTACTACTACGTAGTATATTACACTATATCATTTGTTCATGCTGTCGTTACTCTATTATTAATTTGGCTGTTAAAATTATTTCGAGAAGATGGATCATTCTACTATCGTTGTACTTGGTAGGAGATAATTATTCTGTAAACGCAGTTACTACTGTTATACCCAGTAGTTTATAAATTTTTTTTCGGGGAGTTGTACGAGAGCATTTTGGGGGAGTTTGCCTTTGTCTCCAATTGGAGACAAAAGTTGAGACAGAGACAAAATGTCTTGAGACAGAGACAAAATGTCTTGAGACAGAGACAAAGTGTCTTGAGACAAGAGACAAAATGTCTCCACTTTGTCTCCACTTTGTCTCCACTTTTGTCTCCATTTCGGAAAAACGCTTTCGAGGAATTCGAGTCCCGTGAAATTGGAGAATAGAAGATCAGAAATTTAAGGGTAGGGTTAGATCGAAAACCGTCAGAATTCGCGGATGCTCCTGTCGTGCTTTCCCGCCACACTACTATTCGGAGTACTAAAGTAAGTAAAATCTTTACCTTCGTACGTAAAAGCCCTAGTACTGAAACAGTCAGAAAGGTGTAACGGTCGATCTGATCTGATCCTCTCAATCGGGAGTCGGGACCATGTACATACATACTGTTTGTTGTGTGATCACAAAGACAACAATCCAGAGAAAGACCGCTCTTTCAAGCCGTGAAATCATCCAGCCACCAGTCTCGTATCACGGCCCCATGAGACACGGAGATCTCCACAAACTAGATACCGCTTTTGATCGCTCCTACAGTCTATTTTGGGAGTGGTAGAGACAGCGGAGGGGGGCTGAAACCGATCCATTCAATCAAGACATTCCAGACATTGATCGGCTGAGGACGAGGTTCCAGTCTCTTTTTTTGCCTTCGGGGTGGAGAAAATCTTCAAGCCATGTCGTCGTATGCTAAAACATCAGAAAACGTCAGCAGTACTGTCATTGGATCTCGTGCTAATGGTGGGATCAGTCTTCCGACACAGCAAGACAAGGATCAAGCAGTGAAAGAGGCCCAGGAATGTCTCGAGGCCGTAGCTCATGAAGGCTTTCAGTTGGACGGATTTAATCTGCTCGGTGTTGTGGCGAATCCTCGATCTGGAATGATCGGTTCAGCCACAGTCCATACCGCTGCTCCGTCTGAAGGGCCTACATCCCAACCGTCGACCCCCAATCGGCCGTCACCTCAACAATCACCGATTTCTCTCGAAGGACCACCCTCGGAATCTGCTGCGGCCGCCGCCGCCGCCGCTGCAGCAGCTGCCGTATCCGAAGAAGGCGATTCTTGGTTGTTTTCAGATGCCGTGCATACAATAGAGCACACGATAGAATATACATTGGCGCAAGTTACGGAGCAGATCGAGACACTCAACCTCTTTTTGGAGGAATTGTCAAGGCAGTACTTGGGAGACGACACAGGAGAGTCCCTATTTCTTGAATATTACTATCAAGATGAAGAAGACAATATGCTTAATCCAGAGACTCAAAACATACCCCCTCAATTAGCAAATCTCCAGTTGCATGACTTGCAGGACTATTTGGAGGAATGCGGATTGTTGGCACACTCTCTTTTCGCGCAGGGGCTGACAACAAGGACGTTGGATCAAGATATCGTATCCAAAGAGGAACTGGAGCAGCAACTGAGTGAGATTCCAGAAGAATTTTATGATCCAAACTTTGACCTGACGAATCCCGGAACATTCGTGGAACTCCTATTGCAACAGTCGCAGCCTGGCGAGTCATCAAACAATCGAGAAGGCGATGATGTTGTGTCGTCTCTATCCAAATCAAAAACAAAGGAAAACAAGAAAGAAACACCAAACGCTTTATATTTAGCGGCTCAAGAGCTTGTGCCAGTCAGAGAACCTGACTCCTTGGCTGGACACTTGGACCGAGTGGAGTTAGCACTGCAGGATCAGGTCCGCCAAAAATCATCGGCCTTCTTCCAAGAGACGACACGATTTCGACAGCTACAATCCAGTATTGAGGAATTATTGCAGCAAGTCCAATCTCTGAGAGGCTACATGCAACAAGCTTTGAGCGTCTACCGCCAAACAAAAGATATATCAAATCACCGACGGCAAGATTATGAACGGTTGATTGATCTGGTCGATTCCGCAATGGAACTAGTGCGATGCAAAGCCTCGATTGGCGGGCTACTTTCTGCTAATGATCACCTTGGAGCTGCTCAGCAAATACAGTATGGCCGAAGATTATTGGAAGGTGTCTTCCACGCTACAAATGAGATCCAGGATACAGACAGTGGAATTAACTCAAACAATTTGAATGGGGATGTACAAGAAGGCATTGGTGCTGTTACGACGTTGAAATTACAACAACTCAAGTCACTATCGACATGTGGTGATCAATTTCGGCAGTATGAGTCATTGGTGGTTCAAAATCTGTCCGAAGAGCTGGTGGAGATATTTTTCAATTGGCGACCAAGCGGTCGGGAGCACGTTCAAGAATTGGTGGGAGCATTGCAACTGTGCCAAGCGCTAGAAAAGGCGGCAGAACTATATCAGAGAAGGCTTCAGCAAACGATACGAATGACAGTACGTACAACAATTGCTGAATTCGTAGAATCTAGTGGATCGGGAGGATTCGGTGGAGTCACAAACATGTCATACGACGCGTTTTACAACTGTCTGCAACTTTTGATTGAAGAAATTCAGTCCATACTGCGGATGGGTTTTAGAGTGGACGAGTTTTGTGTCGCAGAGAAAATTTTTTCCTCATTTTCCGAGGAAGAGAAGCGATGGACGAAGGACGCTGTGGCACAGGGTGCAGACTTGGCTGCGAAGTCGATTGCAGAGCTGTTGAGACTTCGGAAGGAATCGCACGCCCTTATCTCTCAATCAGAAATGAAGCAGCTTTGGGACGCGTGTCTCGCTTTCACCGTGACAATGGAGGGCTATGGTAACGATACCAGAGCTGTTGGCCTACGATCAACACTAGCAGGGCAAGCAAAGGCTTGGTTGGACAGAACCCATGAATCCAATATGTCACTACTCGTCGCAGCCTTGGATTCTGAAAGATGGTCACAATGCGAGGTCAGTTTTGGATCGATGTTTATAGAATCTAGTGTCGACTTTCCACTTCATTCCTATCTTCTCAACTATTAAATTCTTTGAAACAGGTCTCGGCAGAACGTCAGACATCTCTCACCAGATTGTGCACGGGACTTGCAACAGTAACTGCCCCTGTTCGGAATGTACATGAGAATGGCACCGATGAGAATGCGATAACAACGTCAGAAAAGAAGCCGTGCGCAGAGGTAGAGGGTGTCCAGTACAAGGTTGTATGGTCTTGTCTCCTTTTGGTGGAAATGGTTATGACAAATCTCTCTTCAGCAGCACATTTTCATTCGTTGGCTCCAAATGCGGTAACAAAAGTAGTCGAACTTTTGAGGCTATGGAATGCTCGAACCATTAGCCTTGTTTTGGGAGCTGGGGCCATACAGTCATCAGCGAGGCTGAAGTCGATCAACGCCAAACACCTTTCATACGTTACACAGTGCCTCGGTATGCTGATGGCTTTGCTGCCTCACATCCGCGCCTCGTTGATGGCACAACTTTCTGCAAAACAACACACGCTTCTCTCAGAGATTGATAACATCAAGAAAGAGTATCAAGATCACAACGACAAGGTATTGAACAAATTTGTATCAATCATTGGAGGTATTGTTGAGCAAGGACTGGCACCTCGCATTGCTAATACGGACTTTGAGGCGAGAGACAAGGATTTGCCATTTGACAAAATGGAAGATATCAAATGCTGTGTCTTTTTGGAGGGAATATCGAACAGCACGCGAAAATTGCACCAGGTGCTCAATTCCTTGTTGCCTCCTGATCATCTCCAAGATGTATTCTCTCGAATTTTCGCCCACCTTGATGAAAAGATTCCGGCTCTATTCATCACCGCTGCCACGTCTCAAGCGAACGGAAGTCCCAGTTTCTCATTCCCAACGACCGATGAAGGAAAACGCCGTCTCGTTTTGGAAGTTCTTCAAACGACAAAAACTTTGAACTCATTAAGTGGAGTACATCCTTGGGACTTCACAGCCATGACCGTCTTGGAACGCAAAATGGACTACAAATTACCGGATGTGAAGGAGCTCAAGGAACTTCAAGCATTGGGAAGCAACGAAGAAATATCGGCGCCCAAGATAGCCGCTGAGAACGATACTTCCGACACTGGCACAGAAACAGCCACCCCACCAATGATTGACGAATCTGGAAGAATTGAAGCGGATTTGGGAACATCTGATTCCCCACCGTTCCATGACGAATTATCTTCTGTCTTGGAAAATGAATCTCAGAAGGAGAATGGGACGCTTCGTTCGAAAGAAGAAAAGGTGGACGAGCCTGCTAGCGGCGAGGTTGAGTAGCTTTGCCGAGTTACAAATGTTTATTAGAAATTCTTGCTCTGCTTCCACATTGTAGGCATCTCTTTACGGTAACGGATGAAATTTTCGCGAACTAGTAACCTCGAAGATCGTTTCTTCTGGTTTTGTCGTTCAAGACGATTATTGGAAATCGCAACGGAATTGATGAAGCTCCAGCTATCACAATCATTGCGAAGGATCATGGCATTCTATGATTTTGCCAAACATCCTCGTGTTTCCGCTCAATGTTTATCGTTCCAATCACAAACTCATCTGGAAGGGGTCCACTTTCTTGCAACTGTGTTATCTTTGATGGTATTTCCGTCTTTGTGAAAAAACAATCATCCAACAGACCCGTCTCCGTCAGGATCGCCGAGTGGCGAGAGCAAAGATTCGTTGTTGAAATTTTCGTCATCTCCTTCCCCCGGAACGGACACAAGCGATTTGATCGACAGCGGCTTTTGTTCGGGATCGAAGTGTACCACACTTGGAATGGCCGAATCCCGGGACTCTTCACAGTCAGATTCCTGGTGTTGTGCCAGGGACCCGGAATATTCACTGCCATAAATAATTTCTCGCACCAGTTCAATCTCATCAGGATCTCCCGCTTTGGACATGGCAACCCGAACAACAACCACAAACGGATCCTGAGGGTACATTATCTGCAGCATTTGCACACGTGGTCGAATGTAGATGATGCAGTTGAAGATTCCCAAACTTGGATAAAGAATAGCAGCAACGAGTTGAAATGAGTACAGTAAATAGACATTGTTGGCAGGAATGAATATCAGAGCGATAAACCAGACGTAGGAATTCAAGTAAGAAAGTGTGTAGAGTACGCATTGAGTGGAGACGGCCTCAAGCTTTTGTATGATTTGTTGTTCTTCGTCGGCAGCCTGAAGATCCATTTCTTCACGCGTTTGTTGTTGCAGTTTCTTCCTGCTTTTTGTTGTTGCTTGACGAACTTGGACTTTTATTTTCACCATGACCAACACACTGATACAAGCACTGGCCACCAAAATCCAGTGAAACGTATTGCCGAGAGTAACCGAAGTGGCCGTTCCATATCTGTTGACCGAGTCATAACCCAGTGGGAAACAATTGTCCTCTTCCTCTGGATCGCATGCTTGGTACAGGACACACATATCAACTTTGGGATCAAAGCTATAAGACTTCATAGCAGCTCCCGCCCCAGCAATGACAGCTGGAATGATCCAGCAAAAAGCATTCACTATCATTTCTGTGGCGCCGATGACATCTTCAGGATTTTTGGGTCGTCGTTTGGGTGGTTTCTTTTTACCATTGTTTTCGGTGCACGTTGTCGTAGAAGAGTCATCATTATCACGGATACTGCAATAGAAATACAAGGCCAAGGCATTGTGGTAAAAGGATACAAGCAAAGCGCCAAATACCCAAAAGAATCCCATCACGGAACAAGTCTTGTCGTTACCGACACTCCAGTCAGTATCTCCATTTGGCACCAATATGGGGTGAAGAAACAAAAATACGGCATTGATGACAATGGCTGTACTCAAAATGCACAGAAATCTTTGATATGTCGACCCGAGTTTGGGTGTTGCGATACGAATCACCACACAAGACCCGAATACGGACAGGAAAGTGAACATCAATTGGAATATAACCAACGGAGCGTACATGGCCACGGGAAGCGGATCATCGAAGGTATCGGCCGCCATTTCTGAAAAGGAATGGGAAACAGCTTGATGCTGTCAACCCGTCAGAGCGAGAGACGCCTGGGACGACGCGACGAGGCCAACGACGAACGGATCGCCGTTGTTGCTGCTGCTGCACAGACTTCTGGATGACGTCGCTTGATAGATTTTGTTTATGTACTACGTACTAAGTAGGTAAGTACGTCGTATTCACAGTGAACTTCAGTGTACAGTGACAAATTGCATCTCCGATGTTACTGTTGTCAGTGTATGATAGTAGCGAGAAGATGACAGATGTTTTGGTCATCATCCTACTACGGTAGATACACTCTGTTATTATTTTACCGTGTACTACGTACAGTATTTTATTTTTTATCATTTCGGTCTTGTACATTTTCGCGCCCCGATAAGGACAAGGATAATAAAGATGACGTTCGATTTTATTTCCATCCCTATTGTGAAGACAGTTTCAATCATCCGGTACCGAAGACATCATTATTATTATTGTCAAATTCCGGAGAAAAGACACTTTTCTTTTCAAGATCATTGCCACCTTTCACGAAAAGAATACCGGTAAAAAAGTACGTAGGCCGTAGTACATTGAACATGAAATCGTAATCTAGTCGTACCCCATAATAAATTTTCGTGAGAAATTATTCATGAAGAAAGGCCCAAGAGAACTTCAACCCCGAAAAGTCAAATTTCACCGGGAAGTTTTCGTTTTCGTTGGAACAACGAACCCGACGCTGCTGTGCTCTCCACTCTCCACTCTCCACCAACGCATTCACCAACAAACGCAACGCAGAGCAAAAAACTGATGGGAAAATCGTAAAATCGTCACACTACTGAATCACTCCCATAAATTTTGAAACTTTTCCCTACTATCTACTCTCTAGAAAACGGCCATAAACCGTGCATAGAATACTATCTTCATTATCATAAAGTAATTACAACTCATCATCATGTCCAAGCAAGTTGTCTTCTCAAGTGTTGAAATCCGTGAGTATCCATACGTATTAGGCGATAACCCAGCCTGCAGCAGTGGTGCTCCCTTGTCCATTGACTGGAAGCCTCAAGACATGTACACACGAGACATCGAAATGTTCGAATATACACGGAAGGACAGTCGGAAGCGAAAGGCGCCAAAGGTGTCGGTGCAAAAGCGAGCGCACATCCTTCTGAGCTCGGGTTACAGTATTGATCAAATCGGTGCCGCCGTTTTGAAGGTGGATGAAATCAAGAAGATGAGAGCTGATTCGCTGAAGTCTACCGGTCTTGGAGATCGCACCAAGATGCTTCTGGAGACCACGGGACGTATTCCCAAGGACATCCTTACCGGCATGGCGGGACTCTTGGTCGTGAAGCCTACCAAATCGACCATTACCGCTAGATCCGCTTAAACGAAGCTTCGCTGTTTTGCCTACACCCATTATGGGATTTGCGAAGATAACACTTGGCTACGAAATGAACATCACACAAATCATACAGTAAATCATAGAATTTATCATAACCGATAGACTACTAGAATTTCAGCAACAATGTAAGGATTTACGGTTAGCGCTACGGTAGTAGCAGCAAAACCCATCATGTTGCTACGGTACTTGGCGATGGGATTCTCCTTTTTTTTTTCTTGGATGATGATGTGGCTTCCGCGAGAAAGAGAACACTCTTTTTCTGCACTGAAGTCGACTACCTCGACTGATTCTTTTGAGGTGATGATGCAAAACTGAAAGACCCGGATGTATCATGGATAAAGCCACGTTTCATCGTGAATTCCTAATCTGACGTCATGCCTTCCTTCAACTTTCCATTCGGGACGCGTGTCTCCATGTGATGATCGGAAGCACGAAGCACAGATTTTTTTTCATGCTTCATTCGTTCTTTCCCATTGTTGGCTGGCTGGTCTGAAGACTTTTCCACATGTTGTTCTTTTGTTCCCAAAGTTCCTGTGACAGCCAAATTATTTCATTAATTTTTTGTTCCTTGTTGTCGTTCTCGGAAGATTTCATTTACAGTAACAAAGTTGAGACCAGTTTAGTTCAGTGGACATCCTTTGATCACCGTGATTATCTACCATGATGAAGCATCATCCGGCGTTCCGTTTCTTGGCGGGTGGTTCTCTTTTAGTGTTGCTGATGTTCCAAGGCCTGCCAATCGTCCTAGCGTTTGCACAACGACCGACGGCTCGATATCCCAAGACGCGGCAAGTGACAACCGTGTTAAACCAGTCGTCAAGATCGCTCTTCTCTCGATCGCAAACCTTTCCCAAAGATGAAAAACAGTTTCAAGATGTCAGAGAAGCAAGAAAGAACCAAGAACAACAACAGCGGGCCGTCGCCATGGCCAAACAAGACAGCAAGGGTCACTGGTGGGACAAGAACATTCTTTCCATACCAATGGAAAACAATATTCAACTGCTTCGGCATCCTCCGGTCTCCTTACTGGATCGTGGCACGGCAGTAACTGCAACCGCAGCAGGATTCCTGACTCTTCTAGCACTGTGCGGACTGCTCAAAACGGGTCGTTTGACGACCATATTCCGCCACACACTCTGGTGGATGGAATACATGTTTACTTCCTACAAGAGCTTGTTGCTCAACAATCCACTAAGTACCAAAGTAGGCACCGGTGCTGTCCTTGCAGTGTTGGGAGACGCGTTGGCGCAGTCCCTCACCAATGGAGGAAAAACCTACGACAAACGAAGGGCAGCTTCCTTTGCTGCGTTCGATGCGTGCTACCGAGTTTTCCAACATCACATGTTTCCAGCTGTTATCGCCCTTTGTCAGGGCAACGTACTAGCCAGTCTCGGAATAATGCCATCTATTGGTGCTGCAATGGAAAGAACCATGGTATACCAACTTTTGGTTGTGCCGGTAAGTATCAACAGTACAAAGTACAAAATCACACCATCAAATTGACGGATTCGTGTCTCTCATATCTTGATTCTTATTTGATTTGCCCGTTTTTAGTTGATTTATTATCCAGTTTTCTTTGCTTTCACTGGATTCATTCAAGGTCTGAACTTCCAACAAACAATTGAAAGATTCAAAACAAGCTACTTTCGTTGCTGGAGACGCAATCTAACGTTTTGGATCCCAACCCAAATGGTGTTGTTTGGGGCCATTAACGAACACTTTCAAATTCCCTTTGCTTGCGTAATGGGAGTATTGTGGAGTATGATTCTCAGTCTCACAGCTGGAAAAACAAAGTGAGCAATTCCTTTTTTCACCTAATTTTGCAACTATCTTCTTCACCCTCGAACTAAATAATGAACCCCTGCAATCATTCGTGTACATTAACTGCTTCAATCAAATACAACAACAACAACTACTACTACTATTACTAGAAGATTCATTCAAGTGAAATGATAACAATATGCGTCTTTTATTTAGTTCTTTAATTTGCAACGAATCCAAACTTGAACCTCTAGATGCCCGACTTCTTCAAAGTCTTGAAATGTTTAGCAATGGCAGCAAGCTTTTCCACTGTTGCATTGTCCTCCTGCAGGGTACCGGCCTTGTCGTCGAAGTATGACAGAAGCGAATCAACACCCAAAGCGATTCGCACAATAGCATGGGATTCAGCGACATCTACGGGCTGTCCAATATAGGCAGGTTTGGACAAGTATCGCTTCTCTTCCGCTGATGCATTTGGGACTAAATCGGAAACGTCCATACTCATCCAGCGATACAAATCACGGAGCTCGCTCATGTTCAACCAACCACCTTCTTTTGCGACACGAATACTCACGATGCTTCGTTCGACACAAAACGCATCCAGTTCGGGTTTGTTTTCAACCATTTCCGCAACTGCCCCAGCCCATTCTTCGACAGCTTCGGTGCGGCGCTCATCTGGAATGCTCGCAAGGGCTAAAGGAACAAACGAGGGGAAATGTTGTTGGATCGATTGCAAAAAACGTGATTCAAACACGGCGAAAACGATGCAAGTAATCGTACCTTCCATTCCAGCGAGCCCTGCTTCCCATCGAAGCGCAAGACCAAGATTGGCGCTATTGTGCTTTTGTAACAGCGGTTTCCAGTTTTCCAAGCAGTCGGGAAGTTCCTTGTCTGATAAAAACCCTCCAAGACCTTCAATGCTGAACATCTCTCTGGGACCAGGAGCCGGAGAGTTGCGAAGTTTCTCGGCAATTGCAGGAGGGATAATGACAGCACCGCAGAAAGGAGGAGCTTGATAGAATTTGCTGGCAGTAAAAAGTACAAGCGAATCTTGTTTGATCCATTGGTGGAGCTCATCCAATGAGAATCTTCCTTGACACGCGTCCACAACTCCCAGCGACGTCTCCCCACCATCAAGACTCCCAGGCATTTGTTCGTCTCGTATTCCAGTTTTTCCTCCAAATACTCCATGAACGATCGGGTAGGTTCCACGTGCAAGGGCAGAGGAAACAAATTCTGCCATTTTCTCGGCACCATTCACAACCTCTCCACTTAACTCGCGTGCGGCAATTGTAACACCGTCAAAGCCTTCGAATCCGGACAAGTACTCGGCGTCGTCCGGAAGTCTGCCAACCAGTGGAGCGTGCGAGGAGAAATATTTGCCAACAGAAGCTGGAGCAGAACCAGCGCCGATTTCCCGGAGCTGAGTAATGCCGTTGGAAATGTGCACATCGCCCTTGATAGCCCTAGCTATCACAAGCGGCAGATATTCAGCATCAGAGCCAGAGGGACATATGATAACCTCCGACCCAGCTTCGAGCTGCAAAAGATTGGCGATCCGTTCACGCTGTTGCTTGAAGACCTGAGCAAGTTCAGCATCGAGCTGCTGGTCGGTTAAACTAGCGAGCCTTTGGAAAAGCCTCTTTCCGGCATCGTATCCGCGTTGAGTTGGAGGATTCCCTGTACAGCTTCCACGAAACACGTGGGCAGGGTCGACAGGCTGAGGGCGGATGTGATACTTGTTAGTCAAAGTGTCTTCTTTGATCAAGGATCGGTCGTCTCCGCCACAGGTCAACCATGCTTCGTATTCATCATATCCCGAGGCTCGGGCAGAAGAGTATGGCTCGTCCTCGAAGCTATGGATGGGCATGGTTGAGAAAGTTCGCTTTCCTTTAGACGAGGATGGTCCAGCAAAAGTAGAAAATGTCCTTGCTTGCTGCAATGAGTGAGAAAGAAGATTGACATCTTTCAATCCCTCTCGTGTATACATGTCCGACTTCCATTCCGCACCCATGGCTCGGCCACCACCCTCCCAAAGCTTGACAACGTGCTCCAAACCATGGAAGTTCTCGTCGTAGATTCTGCGGTAGTATAATTCTTCCTTAGTTTGTGGTGTGTTGATTGGATAGGTGATGTGAGCTTCGTCCATTTCAGCATCTGAAACTAGAGACGAAACGCGACGTTGAAGAATTGACACCCAATCTTCTCCGACACCTTCGCATTGCATAGCCTTCGCTCTCCACAAAACAGGTCGAGGAATAGAGTGCCCGTTGGCATTTGGTCCCTCGAACAGTTCTCTCAACATTGTCTTTTCCCGGCCACGCGAATTTGTCTTCACTGCTTCTCGATTGACCATTTTTCGCTTTGGATCGACACTCATAACAAGTCGCGTAAATTCAGTGTCCAAAAAAGGCACACGAGCTTCCAATCCATGCGCCATAGTCATTCTATCCGTACGATGAAGGTTGATGTTTCCAAGCATACCATAGATTCGACGCAACTCATTCTGTACTTGCCTAGGAGTTTCTGCGTCTTGGAAGTACAGATATCCTGCAGAAGAACAAACTTTGAGTGAGTCTCTCAGCCATAACATTCTCTCGCTCATTAGTGTTTTCCGACGTACCAGCGAATAATTCATCTGCCCCCTCTCCGGTAAGTACCATTTTGACATCCTGTGCAGCCCGTTCTGCCAACAACCAGTTTGGAATAGCACTTCGAATCAATTCGGCTTCGTACGTTTCCATGTGGTAGATAATCTTAGGAATGAGATCAAAAACCTCGTCAGGAGTGAATGCTCGAACATGGTGGTTGACATGCTTGCTTCCGCCAAGCGCTTCTACCATTCCACGAGCTGCCATGACATCTGGAGAATTTTCCATCCCGACGGTGAATGTAGGGATGGGGCGGTCGTCGCCCAAAGCGGCGCGCTCGTTCCTATAAAGAGGAAGGAGATCATGGGCGACAATGCAAGAATCGACCCCTCCTGACAAGAAAAAGCCATAATCAACATCTGCCATCATACGCTTTTGGACAGCTTTGGTGAATGCTTCGCGAATTTCGTCGTCTGATACCGCATGGTTTGGGTCCTCCCAAGGAGCATATTCATCATTACGAAGCCATTCTGGATTGTAGTAGCATACCAAGCCAGTTTCAGGAGTCCAGTAATGACCGGGAGGGATCGCAACGACTGTTGCGGGATCAGCATGCCCCACCAATGCCTTGAGCTCACTAGAAAAGACGTATGCAGCGGCATCGTCACTTTGTTTGGAGCATTTTGTTCGACCGTAGTATAGAGGCTTGATTCCGACTGGATCCCTAGCTGCAAACGCCTTTACCTTACCGGTGTTTGGATCTTCTTCAAATACAACAAAGGCGAACATCCTTTAACGGAAATGAAGGAAAATAGACGATTAGAACAAGGTTGGACCACAACGAGCAAACGCGTTTGTGATGAAAAGTGCACGAAGTCTCACCCATCCAACATGGTAGCAGTTTTAGGGCCACCGTACTTTGCGTAAGCATGAGCAATCACCTCGCAGTCAGAACCCGAGATTCGAGTATGATCCCATCCGTCGTTTTCGACCATGCTCTGGTAAACTTTATTGTGATTGTAAATCTCTCCATTCGCCGCTAAATGTACTATTTTTTCTCCTTCGGGAGTCTTGAATGTCAAATTGAAAGGCATATCGGCGAATCGATTGGAGGGATCCACAATGGCCAACCGAGTGTGTCCCATGGACCATCGAGCGTGTTGCTCTGCACCAGCGTCTCCTCCAAGCGTTCCGGTGCTTATTTGATACCCATCGGGTCCTCGATGATCCAGGATTCTTGTCGTTTGACGTAATGCTTCACGATCATCCAAAATAGGAATTTGTTCGCGGACTGTTGTTCGCAGTGTCCATACATCATCGATGGCAGCGACAAGACCGCACATCTCACGACGACTGGCAATCTTCATAGGACATATTGCTGCTGCTGCTGCTGCCGATGACGACTTGACCGACAGCTTTTGTAGCTGACGTTTGTTGAGGAGAGAAGCTACGCGGTACATGGTGTTGAAAAAGAACAGAAGATTGGTGTATTTTCAGAGGTTGTGGGACCTTTGAAGGAAACAAAGATTGGTCTCTAGGTAGAGTAGGTTCTTCTCACTCAACAAAAATCGGATGTTGAGGAGGTCTAGATTTGATGAAAAAAATAATAATGGAGTGATGTTCCGAGTGTATGTTGTGTCTTTCCGACGAAAAGAGGTATGATAGCTGGATGTCACGGGTTTCAATCTCCCATGCATTTTCTTACAGTTAACAAAAATCGAGCTCCGAAAGGCGAATTCACCGCAGTGATGACGTTTGATTGGACAACTGATCAAAAGATACCAACCTCTAGCTAGTAGAGCTAGCTAGTAGGTAGCATGGATACTGCTCAATTGCAATGTTGAATTGAAGTCTTATGCTTAAAAGTGTTCTTTTTATTTGGCATTCCACATGCTTGGGCCGGTATCATAAAAATTGTGCAAAAGGACAAAAAACCTGCTGGCTGAGGCGATCCTTGTCTGGCCATCCTCCGTTGAGAAGTCTGAGGTTGACAGAGCTCGTTACAGTTAATTCGTGTATAATCGAATGAATCGAAGTTCGTAGGCTATGACTGCCGGTAGTAAAGAGTACGACGTAAAGAGTGTATCATGATGATGACCACAAGGAGTCTCGTGGCCGGTGGCTGCCGGTAGTTAACAGTTATAATAACAGTAAAATAATAAGGGGTTACTACGTAATTTCTGATTTAGGGATGAAGTTAGAATGTTGACGTCAGCAAAATTCTGACGTCGAACTTTCCTTCGTCGTTCGTCGAGTTAACTGTAAAAAATATCACTACGTACTACGTAGTAAAATACCTACCTAATTCGTTCGGTACGAGACATACTACTGGTACTACGAGCACAGTACCGGTAGCTCTACTACGGTAGGTAGTAGTGTAGTGTACGTTGTAAAATAGGCAGGACTACGTAATGCACACTCTCTCTTAACTAACAGGAAAACGTAAAACTCTACTCTACTAGCTAGCTAGCTGCCGGTAGTAGAGAGTAGATCTACTGACTGCGAATAAAAAAATGAGAACAAGAATCAGAAGAATCCGCAACACAACAGGGTACAACTCGTACTGGAATATTTATGTATTTTAATTTTTTTAATTACTACGTACAAAGTAGACTACGGTACACTACTAATAATGCATTTCTTTCGCCACAAAGGCTGAAAGTAGGAGTGACGAAGTCTTGAGAGCTGAGCTAATCTTATAAAGTTGACGACCGAACGAAAAGTGTTCCTGTGTTTCAATTTACTGTTAACCTTTTGCCTTTGGCACTTCGTTTCGATCAACACCTGATCTTACAACAAAAGCTGCTGGCAGAAGATTGATCCAATTGAGCCGGAAATCGATTCCAAACAATGAGAATATTTTCCCTTTTTCTGTTTTCATTTTTCGTATCAACGCTGTTGTTATTATGTCGGCATGAAACAGTGGAGGCCTTCAGTCCAGAATTGCATGTCACTTCATTAAGAGATCTTCATAATCATTTACCGATTATCCAAAATGCGGCCACTTCGACCCTTTTTCATCACCCGCTACCGCTACACGATAATATTGTTGCCACTTCCTTCACTCACCTCTCGTCGGCTGCATCAAAAAATCACTTCCATCCACAAGAAATTCTGGCATCTTTGTATTCCAAGTATCGGCAAGAACTAGATGCCAAGCCTCTTCAAACGAAAATTATGACAGGATGCACCCTAGCGGTCGTCGGTGACGCGATTGCACAATCAAGAGGTCAATCGGAGTACAACTTGAAACGAGCTGCGTCCTTTGTGGCCTTTGATGGGTGCTGGCGTGCCGTACAAGTTGGGACCTACAAGCCCCTGGTGGCGACATGTACTGGTCAATTTTCATTGAATTTGTTAAAGCAACTACCATTTTTCTCCAATCAAGATAATGTGCAAAACCTTGACCCCTTCTTGCTTGGTGCCATGGAACAGACGCTGGTCAGCCAGCTGATTCTTATTCCATGTGAGTAATACGAAGATCTCTCACTTTCTATCAACATTTTGCGAAAGGTTGTCTCACTTGTAATCTCTTTCTTCCGACAGTAATATACTATCCCGTTTTCTACGCAACCACTGGTTTAGTTCAAGGGTTGACATTGGAAGAGACGTTGTCTCGCGCCAAGGAAACGTTCATTCCACTTATGAAACGAAATTTGATGTTTTGGATTCCAACACAGTTTGCTGTTTTTGGTTTTGTGGAAGAAAATCTACAAATTCCGATCCTGATCGTCTGCGGCTTAGTCTGGACGATCATTCTTTCGCTGAGTGCTGGCAACGCGTCTGAAGAGCAACAACGGCAGCAACCAACTTTGGCATTGGCGGACGGAGGCATTGTTGAGAGCAACATGGCCGAACTTGGCGCCGTTGAAGCGGCAATGGGCCTCAATGGGACATCCTTTTACTACGCCGCCAACATTTCTACACATTTTGACCAAGAAAATGTGGATGAATCTCTCGAGGACCCGATCCAAACCATTCCCAACACCTTCAGCAAAGCAAAAGCTTACGAAAATCAAGTGCCACAATAGAGACGCTAATTTTGTATGTTACGTAGTAATAATCACTGTTGTAGTACACGATACCATAGATGACTGCCAAGTTGTACCTTACGTTAGTAAACACTTGTGTAGTAGTTGATTTCTTACAGGACTGATGTAGCAGTATGGTATCAGAGAGATACAGAAGTGGAAGCATCAGACGTTGTAAGTAGACGAGTGAAAACACCAATTCACCTACACTACTTGCTTTTCTACATGATGTAGATAAACAATACGGAACCTTTTCGACAGAAAATCTGGGACTACAGTACTCTTAGTCTACAATTTACCAAGGGAGGGGAAGAGGGAAAGATCCAGGGATACATTCAGCCGAAACCCAGGCAGTAATGGCAAACATGGCAGCACGTCCATTTTGCAATTCCACGAGCCTGCGGCGGTCATCAACAGTGATTTTCAACGGGTTCCATCCCAAGTCTCCAGTGAGGCCACCAGGCTGAAGTCCAGGGGCGACAGTCTCATCGTAAGCAAGCTTTCCTTTGGAATGTGTCATTTCGTAGATCTCAATGATTGCAATTGCAGCGAACATTTGTCCCCAAGATTCGACTGGAAGGGATTTCATAGCATCAACAGGGTTCATGGCAGCAAGGTCGGCGAATTTGATGTTTTGTGTGACAGAGAGATATTCGTGAGGGGAGATGTTATCGAGAGTAAGGCCAAGCTTGTGGAAAGCATATCCAACAGTAGCGATCATGGCAGAGCGGCCGTGCTTGAGTTCCGAAGCACGAAGGTAGGTTCCAGTTTCAGCGGATCCCCATTTGGTGGTGAGCAAGTCCCACTCTGTCTTTCCGACAAAGATATCGTTACCCCCGAAGAATGGAGCGGCTCCGAAGCATGGGACTGAGGTGGCTTTGGAGGACACAGCTGCTGGAGCTGGGGCAGGAGCGGCTGCCTCTTCCGGAGCAGCTTCTTCGTCGCTCATTCGCAGCACAGAGCGAGATGCTCCCAAGCTGGCGCTTGGAGCGAAGGCGGACGCACTAGCGACAAGAGCGAGGAGAGACAGAGCAACCTTCATTGTCAAGATTTGTAATACTATCGGCAGAAGGATTTGAAATGTGTTCACAATCGCTTGGCTTCAGCTTCGAAATTGAAGGAAAGAAGCTACGGTACTACGTATCTACGAACTACGAACGAGAGATGGAATAACCATGTGGCGTTGTTGGAAGATACGCAGTTTGAAGTTCAATCTAGAATTATGGTACTAAAGTAATAAGAGTATTCTTATAGAGTATGAATGTAGTATTGATGGTATCAGAAGATTCCTTCTTCATCATGACAAAGTGATGATAGCTATGTACCTACCGGTATGGTAGTCTGGAAGTACCGGTAGGTCTACTACTTTCTACTTTACAGTTAGTACGTAGTAGTAGAGTTGTCTCTCTACTAGGTAGAGCCAGTAAAGTGTAATAACTGCTCTAGCTAGAGTCAGCTGCTATCTAGCTAGAGTAGGCTCTAGCTAGAGTCACGAAGCCTCTAGCTAGCTCCAGTAACGTGTGAAGTGGCTTTTAATTGTCTACTACTTCGATGTTTTCACCTCTACAATTGCGGTAAATATCTTGTTATATCTACAATCTCGCCATTTTTGGGATAAGTACCACAGCGCTCTCCGCTATTCTTTATCTCGCTTGTTAACCACCAAATGACATCGGAATGGCAAATGACAACGATCGTTTCGCCATCCAATCTTCCCAAGTAGTTTTTCAACAACCCCATTCGTCGTTCCGCTACTTCCTCTGTTTCTTGGCACTTCTTCTCTTGCATTTGTGTCCAAGTCGATTCTGGGTCCAAGCCACCATACCACCAATATGTCTCCAAACTTGAAAAATCCCACTGAGGAAATTCCTTTGCCAGAGCCCTCGGTTCAGTTCCAATGTCGCATGAATCCAGCAGGATTTCTGTACAGAGATTTGATATTTCAACCACAAAGTTGTGGTTTTCTGGAAATGCCTCCAAAAGATGTGTCGCTGTTTGTAGTGCACGTCTCAATGGCGAGATCATAAGAAAATCGATCTTTCTCTGTGATGATGTGAGTAGTTCTACGAGTGTTCTCCCAGCTTGGCGACTTTGTTCTTTTCCTCGTTCTGTGATGTCGCAATCGATTTTTTTCATGTTGGTGGGATGATATCGTTCGGCGTCTGGTGGGGGTGTTTTGTCGAAAAGCACGTTGAACTCGCTTTGTCCATGCCGAATAGCGTAGACACGCTTCGTAGTGGTACCCTTTGTTGGCTCTGACATAGTCATTGTGATTCTTTTGCGACAAGTATGGCGTGGTTACTTTCCCAAAGATGTCAACGCAAAGCTCAAAGCTATGTGGAATGGTGGAATGCGATAGAGTAAAGTCGTGCTACGTAGACTACCGGTAGTAGTCTACGGTAGTACGTACAGAAGCGTTATGATTACCGTAGGTATCGCAGTCGTGCTGTACGTCTCGTCGTACTGGAGTACCGGTACTGTACTACGTACGGTAGTAGGTACGGTAGGTAACTGTAATACTACAGCGTATGATAGACTACCCGGTATGTACGTATTACCGTACTGTAGTCTTAGTACGCCAGTACGGTGCTCAGTTATCAGTATCTTTTTCGAAACTATCCAGTTAAGCAATCATGTCCTTACGACTCATGAGTAGATCAGAAATCCTTCTCCAGAGTATGTACTACTGTAGTGTTATAGCAGATACCACTCCACAAATTATTCAACCATCTTTAGTAGGCAATAGATTTCGGAGTACAGTGCGGCTGTGTACGAACACAATAGAATGTTAGCGTTCTCTATCGCAAACTTAACTTTGGCACCACCTACAGACCTGCTATTGTGCGCACAGCAGTTGCACTTCCCAGCGCTGGTTTGGACAAGTGCTTTAAAAAGTAGTCGGAAATGCGCTGCTCCATGTAGATGCGATCTCGAAGACGTCGAGGGGAATGCCTCTCGTCTGGAAAAAGAAGGAGATCGTAGTCCTTACCAGCCGCAATCAATCGATTGATCAAACGAGCCGTGTGGCGGAAGTGAACATTCTCGTCGATTAGGCCATGAACCAACAAGAGCTTGCCTCTCATGTTGGGAACGTGGTCGAAAACCGCTGACTCTCGATATCCGCTAGGGTTTTCAGATGGCAGACCCATATATCGCTCGGTATAGTGAGTATCGTATCCATCCCATGAGGTCACAGGCGCACCTGCGACGGCGACATGAAACACATCTGGAGCACGACACAAGCACATGGCTGCCAGGTATCCTCCATACGACCAGCCATAGATACCCACACGGGTGGGATCGGCGATACCGCGCACACATAACTGCCTTACAACAGCAACTTGGTCAAGTACCTCTAATCGACCTAGCCTGCGAGAAATGGCAGATTCAAATGCAATCCCACGCCTCGAACTACCTCTATTGTCGCATTTAACAACGCAAAACCCAAGTGACCTCAGTCGTTGTGCCCTCATATCGGCGCATTGGCTCCAGCTACGATTAACGCGTTGCACATGCGGTCCACCATAGACGGCACAAACCAATGGATAAGGTCCTGGTCCGTGAATTCGTGCATCTGGGCGATACAATGCCGCATGCAAAGACTCACTGCCATCAGACGAAGGGAATGTCATGAGTTCTGGAGCGGGCAAGCTTGCAGAGGAATGTGCTGTCAGCTCCATTGATTTATCATCCCTCATGGCATCAAAAAGGGAATATAGCAATCGCATTTCACACTTTTGAGACCGTGAAAAAGATGGTCCACTACTTCCGCTCCCCTCTCCATTGGAGTTGTCATCGAGAATGGAAGCTGCCTCCAACGCTGCAAATGGTCCTCCTTCTGGAATTTCAAAAATCTTGACAGTCGTAGGTCTTCCAAGATCAGATGAAGTATCGACTACTTTTCTGCAGTCTGGATCCATAACTATATTGTGCATTCCGCTTTCACCAGTGAGTCTAAGAGGTGCTGCATTTAATCCGAGCCGGACTGCTTGCCCAGAGGATGATGAACTCAGCCTCGTTTGCAATGTGTTCGGACTTATAGATTTGCTGTGACCACCGGTATATGCGCTGTTTCCGCTTGAAGAGCTGTGAGCTTTCCCTGACAACGCATTCATTACGTGCTTGAATCCTCTGCGTACTCCATTTGGATGGTGCCCGGGAGAAGATGCCTCCGTTTCCGTGGGTCTAGTATCATGATCGAAATCCCCTTCTGATGGAACGATGATTGGTAGTGCATACAAATGCTTCTCAAGGACAGAATCATAGGTCCCAGTGACGTAGACTGCGTTATGTTGTAGAGAAACTCCAGCTATGCTTTCGACTACCCAATCACCACCAGATACTTGTCGTACAAGCATTGCTTGATCTCCATTGATACCCGGGACAAATGTGTAGAGATATAAGTGACAGAATCCTGATCGTTCGCTCCCAAAAAGAAAAGAAAATGATCCGTCTGGGAGTGGATTTGGTAACGGAGGTTGGAACCCACTGTTTTGACATTCGTGAGGATGGATGGGGCGTTCCAAAACATGTAAAAGATGATGCAAGTTGATCCATACATCCGAACGCTCTACGAGAAGGGTTCTGGAATTTCCTGTTTGCAAATTCATTCGGACAAGGACAAGACAATTTTGTGTACGATTTTGCCACTGTGCACAGGCACAACCATCAGGCAGAAAATCCAATCGAGCGAGATATTCTGATGCTTCTCTCGGAGGATCAAACCATTTCACTTTGTTCCAATTTTCCTGAGCAATTTTTTGGGCTTCTCTAGTACTGTTGCTAGGACCATTGCTGCTACTGGGGGATGACGGTGATATGACAGTTTGCTTCTTTCTTTGCCGAGTCAATGAAGCAGTATCAATTCGAATATAGGCAAGACGAACTGATGGGTTGGCTTTTCCAGCGAAAGGATATCGATGATCTTCGTACGAACAGGAATCCGACATGGTTTCGCATTCATGATGTGTGATACGGTATGGCGGTACTTTCGACTCGTCCACTCGGACAAACACGATGCCTTCAGAATCCATGGACCACCAAAACCCTCGATACCTATCCATTTCCTCCTGTGCCACAAAATCTGCAAGTCCGTGCGTAATTGCCTCCTTTAAGTCAGCTCCAAAGGTGATCTGTATGGGCGGGTGACATTCATGGCAAGATCCAACAAAAATTTCTCCCATGACACAAAAGGCAAACAACTGACCGTCTGGTGATAGTTGAGGATCAATGGCAGAAGTGGGAGGTGTGGGAATGAACTTGGAGCTTCTGACGGCATGATCCATAGAATGCTTGTCGTAAACAATTCGAAGATGCGAGTCAAGTCCATCCTGGACGTAGAGGCTCCCTCTTATTGGAACTAGTAATCTCAAAATATTCTTTTGAGTATATGTCCAACAGAATTGTGTTATGCCTCCTGAAGAGTACATTCGTTGTCGTTCTCTCCGAAGACGTTCTTCCAACGACAAAGATTCTGAGGAACCATTTTGTGAATTGTTGTTTGAGTTGGTCACTCCTGTCGAACCAGACGATGCCGACGACAGCGACGAGCTCGAATGAGATCTCTGCTCGCTTTCTTGTCGCCGTTTCGCCGGAAGCTTCAGCAGAGGTTGCAATTGGTAATTTCCCAAGTTCAAAACGTAAAGTTGGCGCTCGTGTGAGGAGGGTGAGTTTGGTACAGTGAGGGGATCAGTCGTCTGACTTTGGGTTCGTGACCGTCTAGGGCTGTGATGGGACGATGTTTTGGGAGACGTTGATACGAACACAAGATATTTCGACGCCTCGCTCTTGGTTGACGATGATTTCGCATTGTACGAAACACACTTTGGGCTAAACTCTATTGCTGATGGACCAGAAAGACCTGCGATAAGGAACAATTAGGGGAAACATGTTATAACACACTCTTTGTGAAATACGAAAAGTGAATAAACGAGGAAAGCGAGAAAATAGTACAATATTATGAGTCGTACCTGGCGGTGGCAGAGCAGCAACGGCCTCAGCTGTCAAATGTTGCGGCGGACTGTATTGCGCAGCAACCATGTCATAATAAGATGAGGGTGAGCCAGCAGGGTATCTCTGTGGAGGAGCGGCGACACCGACATTTTGTTGTTGCTGCTGGTAATATCCAAAGGCTTGTCCTCCGGGAGCGGGAATACCACCTTGTTGATAAGCAACTGCCGAGGCCGCTGAAGAGGAAGAAGCGGCCACATTCACTGCTGTATTACTATTGGTGGTAGCGTTGGTATTCGATGGCCCGGGTGTACTTGATGATCCGGTCCGATTCTTCCGGTTTTGCTGCAGGAAATGTCCCACCATTTTGATTTTCACTTTGAGCACTTGACCACTCGACTTGACTGATGTCTTCTTTCTGATCTATGCTGCTACTCTAGAGTACTTGTCTACCACCTTTTTGTGACCAAACGTCTCTAATGCATTCGAGAACTTTTCTCTCTTTTGAAATGATAGATGATATGATGACCTGATTGACAGAGTCCAGAAATGCAGGAAGGAAGGTCGTCTTTTTTGGTTTACAGTTACCCACACATAATAATATGATGAATGCAGTGATGGATACCGTACCGGTAGTCCGGGGTACTATGTATGATACGTAGTGCCCGAACTAATTGTAAAAGAATAAAACAACCACAGCAATATTGAAAATGCTTCAGCATTATTCATTTTATTACCAGCATTAATGCGTATTTTACGTCCAGTCGAGTGGATGCCGCATTCGAGAATGGGACATTTCAGTCCCTTATTAATGGGTCCCGTATTTTTATACTCTCTGAATACTCCGTATAATAATCCATACGATCACAATCTGGGTACTACTAAAATAACTGTAAGTCATAATACCGTAACTTCACTCTACCGGTAGGTAGTAGGCTATAGTATCACAGAATATTTCCGTCGCATATATACTATATTTCGGAGGGCCAACATTCCGAGTTGGCCGACAAACTTCTTTTTTGGTAGTGGTAGCATCTCAACCTTCATGAAGGTGTGTGTGATGATGTTGTTGTGCACCACATTACTGATTCGGTCAATAATGTTGTAATTTTGAACAGGTTCTTGGTCATAGGCCGTGGGCAATAGATCCAACTATCACTGTGTGCACAACATGTGCCTTGCTGCATTTTGAGCATCAAATACAAGTCAATGATGTGAAAATTCGGTACTTTATTATCGATTGTTTAGTCGTAGTACAGGAGAAGATCGCCATCCCAAAGTTGTGTGCTTCCACGGCTACATAGAGTCGTTGTCCCGATCATGAACTCCTTCACGTTGGTTAACACACACACACACACACATGACATTTTACTTCCCGCCTCCTGTCATATTTTTAATGGCTTGCTTCTTGACTTCTTTTGAGATCCTTGCCTCGATGCGCTTGTCTTCCTCTTCGGCAATTCGTTCTCGAATCTTGCGGTAAGATGGGTAGCGACAGAGCACATAAGTGTTGAACACGGCAACTCCTGCCAAACATGCTGCGAGAATCTTTCCCATGAGATTATTGTACGACCAGCAAACCGAAGCCAAAATCAAATAAAATAGGAATCTCCAGAAGGAACTGAACAAAAAACCAAAGTTGACGGCTATCATCACACGGAGAAACTTAAGTTGCGTTTCGAGGCAGCAAATCAGTAGACCTCCACAGATAGCGTAAATTCCCAACACAAAGGTGGAAATGGCTGGTATTCCAATGAGCAACACAATCTTCAAACGGGGGCAGATGGCATACAGGAAAGAACACAAATCATGTGATTGTGTTTTGAGATTGGAGATGAGATGATGAAATAAAGATCATGAACAAATAATAACAGTGTACACATCAGCAAAGCTAAAAAATTGGACGTACCGAAATGGCAATCACAGCACCCGCCACTCCCATATTCAGCAGTCGCATCATCAAAATGATGGAAGGCAGATCCTTGTCATCCACTTCCGTTGTTGCAGCAGCTGCTCCTGTGCTCGTCTCCAAATTCATGGAACCGACGGGTGCAGGTGCAGGAGCTGCTGGGGCGGGAGCAGGGGCTTCGTTGCCCGCTTGTAACCAAGATGGAGTTTCCGACATGTTGTTTCTTGTCTGTGTAAAGGAACTGTTTGTGCAATCGAATGTCTCAGTGGAGGAAGGATAGCAGACCAATGATGTGCAAGCGGTTCCTGATGAAATCGTGCTGTGCAATGGATCGTGCTTTGCGACTTGAGGACGATGACTTCCGTGGCCGCTTCCATAGCTACTATCTTAGTAGTAGGAAAGTCGTATAGTAGCCAGCGACAGCCTGGTGGCACTCCAACGGATGAATTGAAATGACGACCCCTTCGATTCGATTTATCCGACAGATGCGACTCAAATGAATGTAGTTACAAACTCTAACAGTAAACTGTAACTCTACTACGGTAGCTAGCTAGGTCTAGCTCTAGTAGCAATGTCGTACCCAGTAAAAGTCGTACCTGTACGTCGAACTACGTAAAAGAACTACGGTAGACTACCACTGAAGTTTACAAAATTCTTTTCAGTCAGAATCCAATTCACCCTTTTGTCAATCATCATCATGGGAAGAGCAAACCTACAAACCAAGCAAGTTGATGCCTTGTTGAATTATGAACCTCCTTTTCGATATTTCTCTCCGTGACAACAGAGATCGTGAAATTAATTCAAGAGCATTATGTTATCGAGCTACCTCCCCCCCCCCCCCCCCCCCACCGCAACGGCGAAAAGTTTGAACCGCATGCAACTCCCAAACGGTACCTATGGTCGCCTGAAATCGTTCCATTGAAACCGTAATTGTTTTCGTTGACCTTCATCAGTCTTTGGTATTCAAACAAGCTTGTTAATGGACGATGACTGTCGACGAAAGATCCGATGAACCAGTGCTTCCCCTTCCCGAACTATCAAAACGAACAAGGTGACCATGTTATCCCAATCGACACTCCAACGTGAAAGAACTAGCAACAACACTCCCGGGCAGAGTGCGGGATGTCGCCTTTCATCTGATACCAAATTTTCGACAGGAATTCAACAAGATAATGTTGGTGCCGGGAGAAGAGTCAGAATGATGTCCGACTTGCCTTCAAGCAAACGAGGAATCAGTACACGCGATCTGAACTTTGGTATTCCCTCCAACATGGCCGCTCAAGAGCATGCGGTAGAAATACACGGAATCGATTCCATGAAGGCGGTGACACTTCGTTTTTTGCACCAGAAATGGGTCCAAATGACACTCTTGGCCCTGCTTCTCTTGGATGTTCTTATTCTTCTTTTGGAACTCCTCCTTCTCGGTGGGTTTCCAGACTGTCGAGTCATCGTTCGTGACTGTGTTGCTTGTTGTCAAGAAAGTCACCATGAAGCAGCAGCAGAAGGGGGAGAACGCCAATCATCGGGAGGAGAGGATCATGGTGAAGAAATCTGCGAGGCGGGATATCTTAACACGGGAGAAGCCTCCTGTGATGAGCAAAAATGGCATGTCGTTCATTCTCTAGAACTTGCCATGTTCTGGACTACAATATGCATCTTGTCGATATTCATGATAGAGATATTGATCGAAATATGGGCGCTCTCTCCATCTGTGTTCTTTCGCCAATGCTTCTACACTATGGATTTTATTATTGTTTCAGTCAGCCTGATCCTAGAATTGTTGTTTCATTTCCTTTCAAGAACTTGGGCCGAGGAATTGGCCGGGTTTGTCGTCTTCTTTCGACTATGGCGTTTTGTAAGGATTGGACATGGAATTGTGGAATTCATATCCGAATTGACCCATGAAGTCTACGAGGAGCTTCTAGAGTATACAGCTCAATGCGAGGATGTCATCAAAGGTCATTGGCTGAAGCTGCCAGAAACGACCAAACGTGTACACAAAATGGTAGATGAAAAAGACGATAAAAATCATGAGTAAAAAAGGAGTTGGGGTAAGCTTTTTTCGGACAGCTGTCGTTGGTAGTCCTCTTTTTTCAATAGAGACATTAGCTAGCCAGCTATGTACTATGAAAATTCAGGGATAGATCCACGAATCGAAGACAGTGATGGCAAATAATCCTCTGAACTCCGTTGTATGATACAACTACTACGGCTCTACCGTACTACGCCGCAGCTTGTGCTGGACGACTGATCATCTATTCTCTTGTATGATACATACTAGCTAGTAGTCCGTAGGACGTCTTGGAAGACGTACGACGTATTACGGAGAAACACTACCGGTACATGTTTTATTCAAATTGAAATTGTGGCAAAGCGCACATATTATGATAAAAAATAACAATGATAACATTTTATTATTATGATGAGTGCGATCAAAAGGATAGGATCTCACTTGGAATTTCAACGGACAGCCATTTTTTTTTGACACCAACATTCCAAGACAGGTGCAAGTCGTACGCATCCAATATGGCATCTCTTCAGCAGCCGTTTTCGATAGGTGCTCCTTGGTGATTGCAGAGAGTGACGGAGTTGCGCCGACAGCTGAAGACGGGGTGTGGGAACCTGAGTAGACGTGCACGGTTTTAGGGAAGAAAGAACACGAAGTCTCCATGTTTGTTCCTCTCGTTTTATTATCACCAAATCATTCCAATAGTGTCACAAAGAAAAAGTGAAAACGACGAAAAGCAACAACATGGAATCGAACAAAGGATCATGGGGGAATAGATTGCGGGAGAAACTGGAGTACGCTGCTAGTCTTGCCGCCTCTCTCAAGGAGGAGCAGTCGTCTCCAGACCTCTTTACCGAAGATAGGGAACAAGAAGTGGATAGAGAAGGAACCCTGGCGCATTCTCCTAGCAAAGGTGAAAAAGCAGATCCAACGTCCAAGGAGAGCGTGGCGACGGAAGGATACGAAGCAGAAAACAGTGACAAGTTAATGTTTCGTTCTCTTTTCTCCGATGCAGCGGAAACTTGGATTCAAGGCCAAACTAGCAACGGGTCTGAGATTCCTGAACCTGTCCAGAACAGTTCCTACGAGGAAAGTTCCCATGACTATGAAGCAGACGAAGAAATCGATTCAGACTCTGACGAAATTCCAGCCATGGACGATGCGGAAGATGCTGCCGTCTCTGTTGATGGCAACAATGCCATTGGAGCCACTCTTTCAACATCGTCAACACAAGAAAGAGGAAATACTCTCGAGACCTTGAAGTCATTTGATACAAATTCTTCGCTTGGAACGACTAGCCATGCTTCCTTTGACTCGGAAGAATCTGTTGAAATTGAAATGGATGCGGATCTCCACGGCTCCTGGGCTACTGTTGGGCCTGATTCCCAGGCATCGTCCTCCTTTTCTTCTGTGGGGGATACAGCAAAAGTTTACATACGTGACGAGCAATTCTGTTGGTTACCAGCAACTGTTCTTGAATATCAGAAACACAGTGCCCTTGTCGCTCTAGATCTTCCGGCTACATGGGAGAAGTCCACCTTTACGAGGAATCAAAAAGATCTGTCTAATGTTTTTGATGATGTTCATCCATCTTTGAAGAAGGTACCACACAGCGAGCTGGACATTCTGGTGTCCGAATACGGCGTACCAGCTAATATGTTGAGACGGGTCATCTACAATGATTACGAAAAAGGAGATTTACCAAAGCAAAATGCACAAGGGAGTGGGAAACGGAACATGGAAGATCTCCTTCATCAACATCCGCCTGCCATCTTGTACAACCTCAAAGAACGTCATTATCTGCAACAACCTTACACCAGAGTTGGCGACATTATGATCGCAATGAACTCTTTTGTCTGGATCGATGAGTTGTACCATCATGAAACACGAGATCTGTATTCCCGTCATCTCATTTGGAACGGTAAGTTGGCGATGTACTTCTTATCACCAAAGTCGGTACTTCCGACTTGTGTGGTCCTGACCGTTTTGCTTTATATTTCTCCATTCCCAGCAATCCAAGAGCAACAAATTCATGAATCTGACTTAAAGGAGCATCAGAGTATGTATGACAGACTTGGATTCGATCCGCATGTCTATGAAGTGTCAGCTTTGGCTTACCGTGGACTAGCTAGATCAGGTCAGGATCAGACGATTCTTGTGACCGGTGAATCAGGGGCTGGAAAGACAGAAACTGTAAAAATTGTAATGGACCACCTAGCAACTGTACAGCTCACCCGACCTGAAGGTGTCGATGACGAACACGACGCTTCCAAGGACGTTGTTGACAGAGTGATCAAATCATCCCCAGTTTTTGAAGCTTTTGGAAATGCCAAAACAGTTCGAAACAACAACTCCTCTCGATTTGGCAAATTTATCCAGTTGCAATATAGGGTGGAACCTATGGCGATTGCGAAGATGGGATGTAGGGATGTTCCATACACAGATCTTGTGGGGAGCAAGGTTTCGACATACTTGCTGGAGAAGAATCGTGTCGTTTTCCATGCTGATGGAGAGAGAACCTTTCACATTTTTTACCAGCTTCTTTCTGCTCCCGCTGAATTCAAAGAACAGCTCTGGCCTTTTTTCTCGCGTTTTGGTAGCTGTGATTTCAAGTACACAGCGGAGACGAAGCCTTCGGAAGATGATGACTCAAAGCTCTGGGTCGAAACGTTGGAGACCCTCGGGCTCTTCAAGTTCAAGGATGATTCACTTCTTGTTCTCATGCAAGCTCTGTGTGTTATCCTGCAGCTCGGAAACTTGGTATTTGTGGATGGTGACTCCGAGGAGCATCACCAATCGTCGCAAATTTCAAGTAGGGAGCAGTTGGATCGACTGTCCATTATGATTGGGATTTCCCAAGACGAACTGCAAGAAACTATGACAACACGGACCATCAAAACACCTGGATGTGACCGCATATTGGTGAAATTGACTCCTGAATCGGCCAAAGAGGCATGTGATGCCTTTGCCAAAGAAATGTACTCGAGAATATTCGATCATATTGTGTATCGAATCAACGAATTCACGATGTTTCCTGAGCCAAGAGATCAGCATCTTAGCAATCTTGGTCACATTTCCTTGTTAGATATTTTTGGCTTCGAAAGTTTCGACGTTAATAGGTTTGAACAGCTGTGTATCAATTACACGAACGAAAAACTGCAGCACCAATTTGTTGTAAGTAAAATGGTCCTGCCCTCTACTTGTGACGTTACATCCGTTCGTCTAATCCTTGCTTTCATTTGTAGCTGGACAAT
Organism: Nitzschia inconspicua; assembly: GCA_019154785.2. NCBI lineage: Eukaryota > Bacillariophyta > Bacillariophyceae > Bacillariales > Bacillariaceae > Nitzschia > Nitzschia inconspicua. The sequence continues at coordinate 3,517,110 of JAGRRH010000007.1, read as the reverse complement.
TTCAATCAAATAAAGAGCGAGTACATTGATGAGGGGGTAGACTTGTTCGATTTCAGGCTAGTAGACAATTCAGAAACACTTCATTTGTTGGAAGGGAGGCATGGATTGATCAAAACTCTCAACGAGGAATGCCTTCTCCCAAAAGGAAAGGATGAATCTTTTGTGTACAAGGTGAAAAACCACCAAAAGGTTTCAAGCAAATTGATTAACCAGAAATTAGACCGTCCATTCGAGTTTGGAGTCGAGCACTTTGCTGGTACAGTAATATACGATGCCCGTAGCTTCGTTCAAACAAACATGGATAAACTCCCGGAGAACCTTCTCATTGCTGCTACAAGGAGCTCAAACAGCTTAATAAAGGATGAGTTCGCCAAGCTCCTTGCTCAACGTGATGCACATGGGGAAGGCAGTAAAACGGCCAACAAGAGGAAGAAAGAGGCAGATAAGACAGTGATGCAAAAGTTCCAACGTCAGTTGAAAGAATTGGTTGCTGCCATGGATGGAACAAAGAAGAGGTATATTCGTTGCATTAAAGCCAATGCTGCTATGCTGCCTAAAGTCACTGACCATCTCAGCACGATGAGGCAACTTGAATGTTCAGGATTGATGACAACTTTGATCATATCCAGAGAAAGTTTTCCTCAAAAGCTTACCTACGACTTTATATTGACCCGGTATGCATGCCTCATGGCGGAAGAACAACTGAAAATGAGGATTCACCTGGATCGGCAGGACAAAGTAAGATACATGCTTTCAAAATGGCTCAAACCACTCTCAAAGAAGAACCGAGATGGATCAAGGACGATGCCTTTTGCATGTGGAAAGACAAAGGTCTTTTTCAGACCCGGAGCTCAAGATCTTCTGGAAACTCGTAGGCAACACGTTTATGAGAACAGTTCTCGTGCAATTCAAACGTGGTTCCGCGGTGTCGCTGCGATCAAACTTTTGGCTCTCCGCAGGCGATGCATGTACAAAATCCAGTCGTTCGGCCGGATGGCATCGGTCAGAATTCGCCTGGAGAAGCAGCAGAAAGCTTCGACGGTACTTTCTTCGTGGATTCGTTGTCAGTGGGCTGTGATGTCCTATCAAACAAACCGTGAAAAGGTGGTGACAATCCAAAGCGCTGCCCGTCGTTGGAGCCAAGAGAAGAAGTACAAACGAGTGAAAGAAGGGGCAGTAGTTATTCAGTCAGTCATTCGGATGTCTTTGGTTCTATCGAGAATGGTTCGACTAGATGCCGCTGTTTGTACTATCAGCCAATGGATTCGTGGCTGCTGGTATTCCGCTGAAACAAAGCGTCAAATTGCAGCAGGGCGCATACAAACCAATTGGCGGGCATTCACAAGGCGAAATGAGCTTCGCGTTGCCACGGAAGCGGCCACATTGATCCAAAAAGCTTGGCGTCGATTTGTAAATCGTATGATACTTGCGTCACAAGCTGAATCTGAACAAGGACTAGATGGGGCTTTGGCAGCGCAAGATGACAAAATGTGGCTCTCCACGTCATCGATCAATTCTATTGATTCTCTTTCAAGTTCTTTGCCATTTAGTTCCGTTGAGCTCCAACCCATAAAGTGCAAGAGCAATTTCGGCCCCATAAATATCGATGAGAAGCTTGTTCTACAGAAGAAACTACAAGAAGCGACTGAAAGGGAAAGAAAAAGAGCTGTGGAGCTGGAGGAGGTACAATCCATCTTTTCGAGAAGAGTCGCCGATCTCACAAAAGCCAATGATGATCTTGTCAAAGAAATCTTCAAGCTTCGCCAAGATCGCGATGTGGTGAAAAAGCAACGTAGAATAGACACCTTACAGATGGATTCACAGTTTACGAAGGTGCAACAGGAAATGGAACGGATTCGTCGAAAGTACGAGAAGAAAATCCAAACAATGGAAAGAAGGGCCTTGGATACTCAGAGAAAACACGACGCAGAGGTCACGTCAAAACAGAAGGAGTTATCGAACCTAGAGACAAAGCATGCCTACAGCATTGAAAAGCTGAGAGATGAGTTACGAAAGACGCAAGTTTCTCACCAGGAGTATCTTGAAAAGCTCATGAACATTCTCGAAACTACCCAAGCGATGAGAGAGACAGAAACCGCCAAGATCAGCGCAGACCTTCGAGCTGTCAAAAAGGAAAAAGACGACCAAATTTTAATGCTCCAGCAAGAACTCAGAGCCGCCCGAGCTGCCAAGGGTATCGTTATCAACAACGTAGAACCAAAATATTGTATCGATGCTTATGGAATGAAAAATAAATTGAATAATGATGCGGACGAAATCGCCATGTGCTCGCAACAGTTCAACGATACGGTAGAGAAATTGGCGAACTTGATTACTGCCTCCCATGCACTCCCACCTGCAGTCGGACCTCACAATGTGGCAGAAGTGGCACAACAACAGGACAACGCCCAGCGAATGATGGAGATGGTGGGGGTTCTCATTGACCTTTACAGTTTAGTAGAAGAAAGGAACACTCACAAGAACGAAGGTTCGCTTGCTGCTATCAATGACTATATTGCGTTATCAGAACCAGACGAAACCATTCGAGAGCTCCGAAAGCGTCTCGCGGAGATCGAATTACAAAATGAGAGATTGCGGAACGAACTCCAGGAGAAAGAGTACTGTCGAAAATGTGCCATCCGGGAAGAAGCAGCTCGACGAAGACTCGGTAGGTAGGTGACAAGAAAGCACAAATGCTGGAGTTAGCTTGTTCAAGAAAGACGATCTTAGGGAAGTAATAGAAGTTTTTCAAATCTAGGCTTGTTGTCACTAATGTAAAAAATAATAATTGACTGTGATGCAACTTTACTACCTACGACGTAGTTAGCTCGAACATGTCAAAGTGGTCGACTGTTTTGACACGGTGTAATGTTACGCGACCAACTCATGTCAAGGAATCGATACATACAGTTCTCTTTCCGCTTTTCTCGAAGAGTATCTTTCACTGTTTATTCTCTTGGCTAGCTAGAGTAGAGAGCTACTCCGAGTTTAGTAGTAGAGCTGAATTGAAACTAATCTACCAAATTCTTTTTGCAAGAAATCACTTGTTCCGCTTCTTCACGGTATTATGCATAACATATTATTGAAACCGAAGCAAATCGCTCGACCTACAAAGAAACAACATCTTTATCATGAAGGAAGAAAAGATAGCTGTCCACGAAAGGGCAATCAACCTTGCCCGTCGATACTCGGTCCAAAATGAAAACGATCTCATGCAGGTGAGTGAATCGACGAGGGTGCAATGAATCTTAGTGATACAAATCATCATTAATCCGAACTGAATTCACCGATCGGTCCCAATCCCTTTCGTTAGGAGGATTTCATGGGTAAGTGACCATTTAGTCCGTCCAACGTCGAAAAAACCGTATCCTAAACCAGCTTCGAGGTCTAACTCTTTCATCCCGCTCTCCAAATGTATGCAATATCTTAAACAAAACAGACGCTCCCATAAAGAAGCAGATGACTCATGACGATTGTATCGAACTCAGCCATCACCTGCTTCATCCAACTGCACTTCCTAGCGAATGCAAGAAATTCCAAGACGTCGTCAGCTTCTTGAAGCGTCGTGATTCCGACACGACGCATCCCACACAATTTCTCAGTTAACTTGGTCGGACAAGTCTTTGAACATGACGAGAATCTCGAATGACAGGTTTGATTCATTTCTTTCAACTGATATTGCAATCTCTAGCATCTAATAGTATGAAGGAGTAGTGGAAGAAAGATGAAAGAGAATATTTTTTAAGATGGTTTAATAACATAGGATTGCGTATTTTTTTACATTGCTTTAAAGCTAATCTAGGCAGGAAGTAGGTAAATATATTTTCGATGATCTATCGCTCCACCTGACATTAGAGGATCGATCTTCCAGGACACTCCTGGATGCGAGAAGCAGACGTTCGAATGAATGCTATCTCTTATTAAAACTTCAGCGACAAAACTGGCCGGTAGCAACCTCCGCGATATGCCAGCGCTTCATCTCCTCGAACAAGCTCACCCTCTTGAGGAATTATTGGAAGAGATCAGAGAGACATGGTCACCTTCACGTACATGTTAGATAGAGGGGAAAAGGAGAGAAACGTATGCTGTTCCACCTGTGCATGCAGAGTGCTCAAACGATGGGTGATGATGCACGTAAAGAATCGTTTTACTTGGACAAAACTCCTTCAGCACCTCGCCCTTCGCATTTAAAGGTCCAGAGGAGTAATTATTGTTCCTTCTTTGCGAGCCGATTTTTGAAGCTCAGCAGGGGTAAGGATACCAGCCTTGCGAGCTGCATATCCCAGAACAATGCCTCGCTTCTTGGAAGACTGGACGTAGCTCTTGTAGTAGCAACGGACCCTGTCGCGGACAGTGACAAAGGAGAACTCCTCCTCATCAAAGTCGTATCCGTGTTCAGCAGCAAGGTCCAAGAGTCGCTCTGTCAAACGGTTGTTGTACTGTTTCTGTTGTACCGTGTAGTTCAAAGCCGAATGACGCAAGTACTCTTCTCGATTGGCAATCAGGAAAGCTTCCAGTTCTGAAAAAAAGAGTGGGTCATTAGGAAAGTCAGAATGAATGATCCCAACAAGTGCACTAGTTCACTGAGTCGCTTTTGCACAACGTACCTGGATAGTTCTTCCAACTGAACTTCTTGCGATGAATGGTAGTGACCGGAATCCCTTTTTCGGAGCTCACCTTGAGAACCTTGCGATGATGTTCTACGACGCTCTCCTCTGCATGTTGTTGTTGTTCCAGCTGTTGCTGATGGCCATGAAGGCGAGGAAGCTTCGGAAACTTAACCTTTCCTTCCTTGCCCTTATAAGCTGCGATTACTTTGAGAGTGGTCTTGCGTGAATTTCGATGCCCGGATGAACCCATCGGTGTGACAATCGCAGGAAAACTCAACGAGAGTGTGGTCGATGGAATGTGCTTGGGAGAACTAGGATGGCTCTTCGGAGAATCCATGGAAACCGTTCTTGCTCGGTTCCAACCGAATCGATTCTCATCCTCTAAAAGAGATGATGATGATCCGGCGAGCTTGCTCTTGTTGAGAGACGATAGGTACTGATCGAGTTGAGGACGATCCGTTTCGTCTGATTCATCGTCATCGTCGTGAAAGATCTCTGTATTAGAGGCCATTTCGTTCTTGACAATGGTGCTGATACCCAACAGCAAGAGGATTCCTTCCTTTTCTTCAGGATCTTGCGGCAGCTGTACTGGAGTTAGGTCCATATCACTGCCGATGGAAACTTTGCGGTGCGAACGTGGCACACCTGCCCGCCGATTGGCGTTTGACGCCATGGACGAACTATAAGTCGAAGTAGGCTTGACTACTAGTGCCCTACTAAGTCTAGACTTCAGAGCTAGTGTTGGTGACATTGTCTTGTTGATTTTTGTAGATAAGTTTTGTTTACAGACCAGAACACCGTGGACTGGTTTTGGTGCAGTGTTGATCAGATATTGTTTACACGATGGGAGTAGTTGTGTGTGTTTCGCAGAACAAAATAAAATTCATACTCGAGATTCCGATCGACTCTTTCATCGGCATCATCAATCAATCTCGCGCGGGAGACACGGCAGCAGGTATCTTTGACAACGACACGATTGAGGAACTCGTAGAATCTCCTGTAACATTTGTACCTGATACGGGCCGATGCGGGGGAAGAGAAGTAATGTCAACGGTGACGCCAGACTGATTCTCTTACCCTTCTCATTATGTACTTCGACATTCTTCGGACGTCGTCAAATTGCCTCAGCGATGATGTGGCACGCTATTCGCCACCAAAAGTTCTACGATTGACTCAATAGGGTTAAAGTGATTTCTTCGACTCTCAGTCATGAGTATTCGGGTCTAACCAAAAAGAATTCCAAACGAGACATCATATTACGTAAGTCCGCGATAATCATCAATCGGGGCAGAAGTTCTGTTGCGCATCTAGGACCTTTCCTCGACGCGTACCCATTGCTTCCAACATCGGATAGCTCAGTTTCATTGCCAAACAAGAGAGAAGATTTCGTTACACTGCTGTACAAAGCAATGAACCAAAAGAGAGAGACCTATCTGTTCCATTTCAAAGAGCGTTACATCGATCATTCACACTGTTAGAGTACTTAGTGGGAACGCGCCCCAAAGTTTCTGTATCGGCACGTTTCAAAGAAAACCTGATATTCGGCACGCACTTTTTTCTCTTGTTCCGTCTATTGTTGCGTTCAATCGACCCTCGTACAGCTTGTAATCATGGGATCCAAGCCAGTCGGATACGACGATCAGGCAGCTGCCAAGCTAGTCCTTCAACTCAAGGCCATTGCTACTAAAGAAGTGGCAACAATTCCTCCAAATTGCATTGATTCTCTGTTTCAATACGTTATCACAGAAAGTTCAAGATCGGCGGATGTGAGACACCGCACTGTCTCGGTAGGATCAATGGAAATGGTTCACAGTTCTACTGTCACACCTGTGCTGTCCTCCACCCCGAAGGCGTTGGTCGAATCAAAATTATTTCTCCTAGAAGATGATGAAGGCAGCAACAGCAGCAGCATCGACCATCATGATTGGTCGGATCTCCTCGTATATTCGAGCACCGCAGTCAAGAAAACGATCTCACAGAGCGAGCATCCACTGCTCACTAGTTCTATTGAAATCATCAAGAACTGCAAGAAGAAGCGAGAAAGTTTCGTTGGTTTGACAACCAAGTCTGGCGCCATACGAGCAACACTCCGAAAGAAGGTATGCATTTTGGCGATAACCCGATTTAGCACCCGTTCGGTGGAATGCGTTTCTAACCTCGTGTGTTTAATCCCCGCCTTTTCTCTATATCACAGTTTTCTTGGAAGTCCTTCCCTGAGGTAGGTCTCCAAAAGAGTGATTGTAAGGATAAATCAATCATCCTCCCAGCATGTTTCACCAAAGTCTGTCCTCTTTTCTTTTACAGTTGGAAGACTATCTTCTACAAAATCAACACGAGTACTTTCAGTTCTCTAGCCGAAACTATACACCTGAGCAGGTACGCTTGAACGCATCGTGTGGTGTCGCCAGTGACATTTGTTACCATGTTTCTCATTCTCACTCCTTTTGGGAAACATACTTGTATTGCACACAGAGAAAGTACAACAACGGATTGACTCGAGGTCTCTTAGAGCTAGCTGCGAAAGAAGGCTATATCTTTGAAGACTTCACGTTCTCCATGGTACGAGACCGCATTCGCTGCTATTACAAGTCTCACTCTCAATCAGCCAAGAAGAAAAGAAAGCGTTGAGGCAAAACACCGTGGAAGGTCATTCTCAATGAACGCCGTTGCTTCATTTTCAAGAAATATCTCATGCACAATACATTTTTCATTGCACGCACATCATGTACGACGTAATACATACTAAGTTTTGTATAGCAAACCCTGGCGATTTAAAGCTAGTCAACTTTCTCATGATCTTCTAGCTGGAGATTTGCCATCACTTTGCTAACAAGCCTTTTTACTGGACCCATTTTTCTTTTTCTTCCCGCGGACGATCCGCCTTGCCATTGCCATACAATCTTCCAGCTGATTTCGAATCTCCCGAGTATGATTTGTCAGGTTCTCGTCTTCCGGGAGAGTCTCCGAGAAAGGAACGATGTTCTGAGTTTTAACCAGACGAAGACTTCCAGACTCACCAATCAAAGCGACAAGTACGCGATCCGCCGCTTCAAGCCTTGAAGCCAAATTCTCGTCCTTTGGAGCACACTTCCGTGCCGGCCACCAAGGAAAATTTTCTACTTTAACGAGGCAGAAGTCGTCAGAAAATTTGACGTTCGCCCATACCTCCGACGGATCTCGGACCGAATTGAGAGATTTCTTCTTCCTCAAAGAGTTTGACTTGTCCCAAGCCTCCAATGCATCCTGAAGCGCAATGCTTTCCCCTTCAATCTTCTCGAGTACATCCGATGCTTTAGCAACGAAGGCAGAGACTAAGGCTGCCATTTTGGATATCGTCTTTGTCCTTTTAACAGCAGTGATCCAGTCGTTGCGACCGGCATCTTCCTGTCCATCGAGGCTGCTGTTCAAGATTACAGCTTCAGCGCATAGAACCGAAGAGATACCGCTCTCTTTATTTTCGAGCTTGTCGTCAGTCAAGTCATCTTGCATATCGTCGTCTTCCTCTACCTCCTCGTCCTCGTCATCTTGGTCGTTGTAATCACCATGAGCGGCGAGTACTTCTAACGCTGCACTCTTACACGCACCAGCCGCATCTGGGTGGTAGTCTACAAGGGCCAACCGTAGTTGTGCTACTACCTCGGTATTGTGCGCTTTTCGTGCAGCTGCAATGGCGTCGATGACTCCTGTCCGGATTTTTGAGCTGGCCTTAGCAGGCAATCGTTTAAGACGATGAATGATCTTTTTCCATGCATCCTTGATCTGTTCCTCTTCATCCTCTGGGCTCGTAGACATGTTGTCATCGGCGTCGTCTGCATCCTTCGCTGCCATTTTTAGGCCTGAGACTTCGAAGATTCGACTTTCCAACTCCAGCAGAGGTGTCTATTGTGCATCAACGACAGGCAATGTAAGGAAATTATCAATACGTCCGAAGAAAAGAAAAAGACCACGTACCTTTATCATTGACAATATCTGCCAGGAGGAGGCGGAGGAAGATTTGGGCGCTCCGGACTTTGCACTACCATCTGGGGACATGACAGCGGAAGAATTGGTTGAATCTACGGCAAGATTTGGAATAGTTCCTTCGTTCCAACTTTCGACAGCTTTTTCAAGACCAAGTCTCCATGAGGTTCGGTCACCAGATTCCAGAGAAACGAGACATTCCATCCGCTCCTCAAGCTTCAGGAGCTGTTCTACGATCGTACCAACCATTCCACTTCCATCAATTGCACCAGTTGGCCACAACTGGCTACAGCGGATTTTCTCGACCGAGGCTTCCTCCTCTTCTTTCTGTTTCTTTTGAGTCTCACGACGGCTCGCACGACGATTGCTTTTCTCTTCGTTGTCGAATTCTCGAAGCATATTCAGGCCCGTCGCCGCTTCAATGTCGTACTCGGCCGTGACATTACCATTGGCAATAGATTCTTCCATTTGATCTATTTCATTCTGCAAATCAATCAATTCCTGTTCCGACTGAGCCGCAAGCCGACCTGATTTTCTTCCTGTCTCGTAGCTTTTCCTGGCCATTTCCAACTTGTTTTGTAGATCCATCTTTTCCTTTAGCTTTGACTTCTTTTCATTCATCTCTTTGATGTCGTCGTGAACGAGCTTTCGAACGGGCATGAGAGCATCGTGCAAGCCGCTTTCGCGCTTTCCTCGAACATCAAGCGATTCTATGTACTTGTCCAGAGTTGACTTTTTGTCAATCGAATGCCATGTCATCCGGTAGACAGTGCTATCAGGAACAGCGAAAGACTCAGTGGGAGGAATTGTTTTGTTTCTTTGCAGTACAAACACGCGCTCGGGATCATTCCAGGAATGGTAGACTTCGTGAAAATTTCGATCCATACCGATGGGTTCGGTGCGAATGCGTTTTCCTCTGCTGTACTTTTCATAGGCGTCGGTCGCTTTTTGCTGTTCTCTGCGCGCCTTTTCGAGTTTTGCCTCACTGATTTTGGTCATTTTCACATTGCTGCGAGTGGCAAGTTCAGCTTCACCATTTGACTTGCGATCTTTCTTTTCGTCAGCGAGTTCCTTATTGCGGGCAGTCTGCAATTTTCGCAGGTTGCTGTCCGCCGCTCGCTTCGTTTTCAGTAGTTCGTAAATTTCGTCATTACGCACATCCAAATCGTCCGAGCATTCCATGGAGGAAGCCAAGACGTCATCCACCAAAGCGGTCAAAAGCGAGAGCAACTCCTCTGCACTCAAAGTCCAAGGATCCTGCATTTCCAGTTTGGAATGAGCCTTTTGACGGATTCCACTCAAATATGGCGCAAGTGGATCTGGACCCTCTAGAGCTGCCTCCTCCTTTGGCTTATCACTAGCATAAAACAGGTAGCTCGTGTCGATTCCCAACGAAGCAATGGTGTTTGGCTCTTTGGAAGCATCTGTTGTGTAGTACCGTTCCATGGCATCCATGTACAGCAAAAGCACTTCGCTCCAGCTGGCAGGAGTTAACGCAGACTGGAGCTTTGCGGGAACGAGATATTGAAGCGACACTACAAACAAGTGGGTCATCAAAGGAGGCAACATGCGTGCCTTTTTCGCCCAGCCTTTCATGACTTGTTCGACGCATTGCATCCATTGTTCCAATGTGAAAGGTGCCACGACAGCTTTTTGCCCAGGTAGACGTCCCCATCCAAGATCTCCTCGGAAAAAGTGGTACACAAGCAAAACGTCGTCCAACAATCCCGATTTAGTGGAATCCGTTCTGCATGCCGACGGGAAGTGAGGCATTGCCAGATCCAGGGTGGGACGAGCGGGCAATTTCTTGACGATCTTGAGTTCTTTGTCTTCCTCGATCAATTTTAGGTCGTCCATGGGAAACTTTCGCTTACGGATGCGTTCTTGGCGCAACTTTTCTGCCTTTTCCTTGCGCTCCTTTTCCTTGATGGCTGCAAGATCTACTTTAGATACGATCTTTTTCTTTTCCGCTGCTACCTTGGCCGCCTTCTTTTTCTTGGTTTTTTCCGTCTTTTTCTTCTGAAAGCCTGGATTGATTTTGTAGGATGCTTTAACTTTGATGAGACGTTTGGTCTTCAGCCCATTTTTCAAGGTTACTAGTAACCGTTGTTTGAGTTTCTGAGGATCAATCTCCGGATGATTGCCCAAGATCCACTTTTGAATGGCAATTTGAGACGATCCAGTCCGATCCTTCATATTGATGATAGCGTCCTGTACAAGTTGAGTGAACGGGATGGAGGAAGAAGAGGGTGACTTGCTACTGGACTTTGTGGAGGCGGCTGACGATGGATTCTTGGATGGAGCCTTCTTTTGGGCAGACGACGGTGATTTGGCGGGTGTCTCAGCAGCTTCTTCACTATCGTCGTCATCGTCGTCTTCGGTTTGTTCATCTTGATTAGGCTCGTCCTCATCCTCTTCTTCGTCATCGTCATCATTCGTTTCCACGGCTGTTGGTGGCGATTCCGCCATGCGTTCGTCGTCATCCGCGACGGCAACACTCAAACTGGCCATGATCTCCTTCGTCTTTGGAATATCCAAGGTGGCTGGTATAGTGATTGTATCTCAATTTCCTTTGGTTGAGAGGATGTGGAGTTCCCATTAACTTGTGCAACAAGAACGGAGTGGAAAGAGGAGAAAATGATGTGGCCCTCTCTCAGCCGCTCACCAACATCCCCTTGTCGTTGGGTGAGAGAGGGTAGAGCTCTGAAAAACATTGGGCTACTATTACACCGGTAGTACAGCGACGTGTAAAATGTAATGCATCATTGATTTTAATAATTATTTTTATTTTTTTGTTTAATTTTATATTTTTAAATAAAATAATACTCGAAGTAAATATATAATATTGTATCATTAATAATATATATTATATTTTATTTTAAAATACTGCCAATGCCCAAAAAAGGCGCGAAGCGAGCCCAAGCATTAATGCGTAGTAAAGAAGTACATCCATTAACTCCGTCGACTCGTCGGACATAGTCTAAGTACTACTAGTAGTACCTACCTATTACGGTAGTAAACTACCGTACCGGTAGAGGTACGAAGTACCGGTAGTACCTACCAGTAGACTATTCTACCGGTAGTCGTACGACAGTAGGTACCTAGTTGTTGTTGTTCTGTACTACTCCGACTAACTGTAAGTATATAAGATATTCCTGTAATATCAATACTTAGTATATATTATGACATGATTTCTAGTAGCAAAACACTTCTTGATTGACAAGTCGGCTGTGTGTTGTTACAGCTGATACCATTTCTTGTTCTTCATGTTGTTTTTCAATTGGGATGCGAGGTCGCCGTACGTTTTTGCTTCATCGTTCAATTGCCGCGCCTTACTGTCCATCTCTTGAATCTTTTCACCGCGTTCGATCAAAGCCACCATATTTTTGCTCATTTGGGATTGTGCTGATTGCGCTCTTGCTGCTGCCTCAAGAGCTTTCTCGTTTTCGCGTCGCTTCTCCGTCTTTCGGTTCGCTTGCTCGACGCCGCCAAACAACTCACCACGGAGTTCCATTTCGGCCAGCTTAGAGTCTTTTCCACCATGCTCTTGAAGGATGGATCCAATATCTTCCAGCTCGTTACGCTGTGCAAAATACATGGCAGAACGCCCCTCTCCATCTGGTACATTGGGGTCTGCTCCCAGTCGAAGTAACGCCTCCACGATTTCTTTGTCCATTGGGTCATGCTGCATTGCATAGTGCAAGGGTGCACTTTCGTTGTAGACGTCGAGCTCATTGAGATTTCGTGGATTTCCCATTAGTTTCATATCAGACATCACCGCTGCTGTGAACCCAGGTCGACGAATGACAGTATGCTGCCACCCATAGACTTTGGTTCGTTCCGATTGGTTTGGATCATGCATCAATTGTTGCAAAGCGACGTTCTCTATCGCCTCACACCAGGACTTGACATTTTCACCACCAGATACAGCAAACAACTCGTATGATTCACCAGAAGTCATCTGAAGGTGAAGCGTACCAGCCTTGGCCAGGTCGACATATTCCAAGTCGGTCCATAAATGACAAGTTTCATATCGGCTGCCAAAAGCGTTGAAGACGCTGACACTCTGGTACGCCAAAACAAATCCATCTGTGAGGATATACATGTCACAATCTTGATCTTTGGAACTGATGGGGCCCTTTTTGAGAATAATGGAATGGTTTCCAAATAGCAATTCGTGAAGAGCGTCGGCAGTTGAAGACAAGCGAAAACTAGACGAACTCACGCCCAACTTGGACGCGAGCTCCCTGAGTTCCACTTGCTCTCCCTTGCTCGGGTGATATCGCTTGCTATAGATCTCTTCTCGTTTCATTCGCTTCACATAATCAACTTTACCACCTTTCACATTTGTTTCCTCCTTCCGATAGGAATCAAAATCCACAGAGAGGTTGAAATCTGGAATTTCAAGGTCTTCCAGCATTTGTTGAACGTCGTTTTCGGTTTCGTCGTTGCTAGCATTTTCAACGTTCGGATCTCCTATACTTCCTTCGGAATCTTCTTCCTTTACTTGATCGTCCATCGTTTTTGGTGGACTCTCGTCTAGCCCATCGTCTTCTTCCTTTGAGCTGTCGTCATCTTTCCGAGGTAGCGGAGACTCGGTCGATTCCTTGCTGCCCTCTTTTCCAGACAATCCACCGCTATTTTGGCCACCGAAGGAGGGCTTGAACTTTTTCAAATCAATTCCCAACATGTCTAAGAACGGCTCTGCAATACCACAAACGGGGTCTGGATCCATTCCCTTTGTCTTATGCGGGATATTATGGACGGATGAAATAATAATTGGCAACAATGATGATGATGCAATTCCAATGAAGAACTTTTTCGGGATGAGAGGGTTACAGTTTCTGCACCGCAACTCTCGCACATACAATCCTGTCAAAGAAGATTCTCTGCTTACAAAGAGAACAGAACTTCTCCTTGGGAAAGTTGCTCTTATTCTACTGCCAGTTTTTAAAAAGCGGCATCATTGTCAAAGGAGGACCACAATAGATTTCGACCCTCGGTGGGAGGGTTCGTTTTGCTACGTCGAACTGAAACTGTTCTACTCGGAGTACGTACAAATACCTGCCGGTAGTCCGAACGTCCGAACGTCCGAACTGATCGACGTACTATGTACCTGTAGTAGGGTGCTACGGTAGGTAGATAATATTACAGTCGTAAAACACAACGGTCATTTGAAAAGGGCTAAGTTAGTCTAAACTAACGGATACCGGTTCGACGCATGTATCATACGGTGCTCGGCGGATATTTTATAAGGGTAGTCAGTCAGTCGTACGCGTACCGATAGGTTCGTATGATAAAATGATGTCATGACTTACACTGTTAAGGGGGCTACCGGTACGTGGCTGTCCTTCATAGTTATACAGAGTGAAATCAACGGATGCCAACTGTAGTTAGGTTGATTACACAAAAAAACGTTCTCGTTCATTCCTCACAGGCAGTACAATAGACCCCATTACAAGCGGAATCTGTAAAGGTAATAACGGTAAAATAGGGGTTGCATTCCGCAATTTTCTTGAGCCACTCGTTGCACGCCCCACAAGGTCTCAGGGGATTGATATCCACGTCGGAATGGACTAACACAGTTCGCTTGTGCGTTCGAGTGTGTTGCTGCGACTTGTAGAGCGAAATCCGTCGAAGGGGCGTTGCCGACGCCGATGGGGAATTCTCAACGTCCCGTGGGATGTCGAGCGGAACATGCAAGATTGCAGATTGCACTTCTCCGATAGTCGAAGTCTTGTTCGAAACGCCTGCTGAAGTTGGATCCTGAAAGATCCAATCCTCCTCCTCGCCAATGCTAGACTTTCGAGACGGATTCAAGGGAGGCTTTCCACCACTGTATGAAGAACTCTCATCCATTTGTACGGAACCCAAACTGTTGGTGCTGTGGGGTCTCGCGAACGAAGCATTCGCAGTATTTTTGCCGCCTGTGGTGCTGGATTTTGAGACTGGTACCGCAAGTACTGCAATCAGCTTCAAATCTTGTCGTTTCAGTCGGGGGTTATCTGCCAAGGCGGATCCAATCACATTTCTTTCGGCACATAGCGACCCGGTAGGCATGCTCACTTCCATGTTGGTTCCCCTATACAATTTTAGTCCTCCACTTGCAACCTTTACTGCGAGAACGGCTAGGACCGGCTTTTGTGTTTTCCGTAACCAAAACCGTCGAATGTCATTCGTTCCGTCTTCTTCCTTCAAAATATGTAACATGTCATCCCTAAAGCGCTTCATTTCTTCCACAACTTCGAGGATATGGGGTCGATCGGCGCTCAGTTGGGTTGTTTCGATGGGGGGCAGCGTTTCCATTTCCTCGAATGAATGGACTTCCACGTCGCTATCAACAACTTTTGATTCGTGCCAAAAGGTTTTGAGTTGCCAAAAATGATAATAGGTCGGACGGTACGTCCGTAGTGCAGCCTGAATGGCGTGGTTACGTGCGGGAGATCCATCGGCGAAGCTCAATGTGATGGAGAATGACTTTCGCCATTCCGTCGAGAATGGGCGGTCGTCGTCTGTGTAGTATTGGTGCCAGTCATTCGTTGCAGCGTCCAATTCATCTGGAAAGGGCAGATCTTTGGCATGCGCATCGCGGTAATCTTGTATACGCTTCAGCAACACGTTCTGTACAAATTCTATATTTTCATCGTATCGAAGAATATCCCGATCAGGACCGGAGTGGATATGTACTACCACAAGTTCCGGATAGATTGTTTGGAGGAACAACTTCATTAGTCTCGCGCATTGGAATGTTGAGTTTCCATCAGCCGAGTGCGTCCAATTGCGCGGCGTCGCCACACCACTGGTGAGTATCAACACCTGTTTGATAGTGGAATGGTGGTCTTGTTGTGTTCGCATGGATGATTGGGAGTGAAAGAATGGATACTTTTCCTTCATCTTGGCTTGCCACAGGGGGAGAAGACTAGCCAATAGAGGAAAAAAAACAGCGTTGAGTTGCAGCGAACGACGCCTTTCGCCGGCGGCCACAATCCGAGGAACATCTCGACCCCGTACCCGCAGATCATTCATTTCGGCGGATGACACTTGTAGATTTTCAGAGCTACGGGCATTGTTGCCGGCAAGGTCAAATCCCACCGGTATTTCATGCAGTATTTTAGACGGTTCCGCGTTTATTTGATATTTTTTTGTGTTGTCTTCTGATCGTTCGTATCTTGGAAAGCGAATTAGCTTCTCCAAAGGAATGGTGGCAGTGATATCTCCATCGTTGAATTCATTGTTACCGGAACCATATTCCTCAGTAATGAAGTCCACGATACGACGAGAATACCCATCAAACGCGGAGAATCGTGGTCGACACAGACAATGTACCGACGAGGCATCTTCGGTGGATGCTGAACTTAGAGGAGGAGCATCTAGACTGAGTATCAGATCAGTGTGGGAAACGTTGTGCACCAATAGCTCTACGTATTTCTGTTTGGAAGGTTGTTGATGTTGCTTCAATTGGTTTGTGGGGGCATCCACTGGAAGAAAAGGAAGAGAAGGAGGCGACAGAGATCGAGAAATTTCTTCCATGTGTGATGCAGAGGCAGTGGTTGTGGTCGTAGATGTGAGAATTCGTCGGAGCTCTTCAATGGCAGTAACTTCGTTGTTTTCGTTCCTTTTCTTTCGTGAGCCATTTGTTGGATCACACGTTATTTCAGCCGACTTGCCATTCATGTTACCCCATAGTTGACATTCTTTGGCCTTTTTTAGGAGCAAAATGGACCCCAAAGCGAAGAGATCCACCGCCGTTGTGGTGGATCCAAACGGCGAGGAGTCTTGAGGATGGGTTGCTTTGGGCAGTAGTTGACGCTTGTTCCATACTAGCCAAAGTGACCCCGCCCACAAGGGATAATCTTCCCTGAGCGATAAGGAAAAAAATCTGTAGGACGATAGGACGAAACGTGAGAGGTAGCAGTAGATCCCTTCTCCAGGCAACGTCCAGGCTTTGGACGTCGACTTCGATCGGTCGTCTGACGTCCTCATTTCAAGTCTGATTGTTTGGGATTGTCACCGTGAATTTCGCATAGTTGAAGTCGAAAGTGGCCGAATCTCAGTAGCAATGTGTCTGGAGAATAGTATTATTATTGCAGCAGAGAGAGCAGGAGAGAGGGATTATGTTGATAGATTGGAAATCATGTCGACACACTCTACGACAGTACCGTCATACCGGTAGCTATCACAGTACTCCCTATGTGGAAAAAAGTGGTGATGACGACGCAAAATAATGACGAACAAACTGAAAAACTGAAAACGATGATGAAATAAATGGTCCCGCTTGGTATTCGCGCGCACACACCGTCCTAATTTCAGATATCTTGGTCCGATGTTGACTCCATGGCACAATACAAGAAGAAAATTGACTACGGTACTTTTTTATTATACGTCGTAGAAAAGGGAATTGGAGTCGAATGTAATTTGTCACAGCAGTACTCCTTCTCTTTGAGTTGGATGGAGTGTCCATCATGCTAAAGAATCCTTCGAACGTCTGGAGGGCGTTGTCCGTTCTACTGGTCATCGTCGTTGTCACGCAGTGGTTCTTGTTTCTTTCTATGCTTCACAGACCTCATTCATCACAGGACTTATCGGACCCAGTCAGTCATCAATTTAACAAGGCAGCTTTTCAACAATATGGCTCGATTTTGCTACATAACACGACCAGAAAGACATTAGATGGAACGGTTGGCTCTGGTGATTATGAAGGAGTAGCCATGACGGTCATGCTGCAAGCGCCGAAATGGTTCCATCGTCGTTTTACTGTCATGTTGCACAATGCCATGGCCAACGTCCCGTCGACATGGCCGGTTCAGATATTCTCCAATGAGCCATGGTTGCAAAAGGACGTCCTTCCACTACATCCAGGTCTACGACAACTTCGATCGCACCCAAGAATCATCTGGACTCCACTCCCTAGGGAACTAACTAAGAAGAAACCAAAAGAAATTATGAAATCCCAATGGCTGTGGGATCAAGTTGTGGCGGAAAACATCTTGGTCTTCAGTGGAAATGGGGCCTTTTGTGCCAATTCAAAAAAAGGCATACAAGACTTTTTGGGCTATGACTATGTGGGAGTTCCTTGGGGGCGACATGGTGGAATGGGGGGAGATGGCAGTAGTCATTCATTTCGCAAACGCTCGGCCATGCTTCGAATTCTGAAAGATCATCCGCCAAACTCGGAAATGGATACGCCAGACTTTCAATTCTTTGTCAAGTATCTTTTGAATGATGAGAAATCGTTTAAGATCGCCGAAAAGGAGGTTACATATAACTTTGGTGGCGTCACTGACTACGAGACGGCGCCCTTTGTCATTTCGGGGACGCAAGCGCAATTGAATTGGACGTCACGAGATGCTCTGCTGGGAGTTTGCCCCGAACTAAAGGTAATTTTCCCAAGTCTCCACGAGCCGTCTTGCTTTGGGGCACATCCCAATGGAGAAAAATGTAAAGCAACAATTTGTGCCCTTCAAGAAAAGTTGCCTTCGTCGGGGTGTTGACTATGACTATACAGTGGAGAAATTACCCCCCCTGGATGAGGATCTGTCGTGTACGTGTCAAGAGTTTCGAGAAAATGCTGATATATACATATAGTGCCCTTCAAGAAAAGTTGCCTTCGTCGGGGTGTTGACTATGAGTATAGAGTGGAGAAATTACCCCCCCCCCCCTGGATGAGGATCTATCGTGTAAGTGTGAAGAGTTTCGAGAAAATGCTGACCTACACATATACACATCAGAGGCGTGAAGTTCGTGATCGAATCCACTAGGCATGTTGCGAGGCCTCTAGCAGGATTTTTCCGCAGCTTTTTTGGATTGTTGAAGCATACATCCAGCTTTTTGGTAATGCTCCGTAGAAATTCAATGATTTCTCTGGCAAATAATGGTGATTCTCGTCCAATGGTGTGTTCAAGCCAAGATAGGCTTCAGTGTCGCGTCGGAAACTTGCGTTTCGTTCTTCGTGTCTGATAGCTGTTTTTTATCATACAGGAACGCATGGTTAGGCCAAAGTACTGGATTGTCTTTCAACAGGGGACCCCTCTCTTCGACTAATGGGCCCTCGTTCCAGAAAATAAATTGATTTTCCAAGTCTTTCTAGCAACAAGATGGTAGTGAGTATGAGGATCACAGACACCTTGGTTACTACGGAACTTTTTTGCCAAGCTATTTGAATCCAGCGTTGTTCCAACGTTCAGTTTGCATGAATTTAAAAACCTATCCAGCAG
This sequence comes from Nitzschia inconspicua, assembly GCA_019154785.2. Lineage (NCBI taxonomy): Eukaryota > Bacillariophyta > Bacillariophyceae > Bacillariales > Bacillariaceae > Nitzschia > Nitzschia inconspicua. Next base: position 3,498,326 of record JAGRRH010000007.1, on the reverse strand, counting down.
CCCTTCCAGACCTCCTCCCGTGGGACCTGAACCATTGGCTCCAAGGTACACCAATCCCAGCCCACAGAGTACCCGAACGGATCGCCCATCTACTCCACAGTCAGACTACGATAGGGTGGAACAATTTTCTCCTAAGCCGGTGGTCCAAGAACTGGATTACCCTCCAGTTGCAGTACCTGCAACGGAATCACATTGAAGTCAAGAGGGAAAACCATGGTCTCTCGTGGTCTAGCAACATTATCCGCCTCATGTGGGATCACTGCTACAAGGAATGGAAGACAAGAAATAGTGCTAGATATGGTAAAGACGCTGAAGACAAGGCCCAGCGACGACTAGAAACGGCTCACCGGAGCATTCGGGATCTATACGACCTCAAACCCAGGTGCTCCCTCCCTCCCTCCAAGCCAAACAAACAAACAAACAAACAAACAACGTATCAAAATGCTCATTCTCATCTCACATGCCTTCCTCTCCAACCAGATGAACTTTTCCTCCTCACGTAGGAGGTTTTACTACCATTACTACATCCCTGGAGTGACCTCCTGCAGTGCCTCGCCCTTCGGGGCCCGGCTGGTGAGTCAACTTCTTAGATACGGAACTACCGGTAGCTAGTAGTTGGCATAGCCATAAAATAGATTTCATTATCTACTAAAAACCTATCCAGCAAGGTTTGAGTGGCAAGGCTAGAACTAGCTTTTGTTGGCAACACATCGTTGCGTTTTGTTTCGCACCACCTTTCAAACCAAGATTGGGAAGAATCAACGAAAATCGTTTCCAAAAACTACTACGGTAGACTAGGTATTGGCATTTGTACCTGGTATGGCTCCTGTAATGAAAGGCAGTACCTACTGTCGTAGGCTTGAGAGCGAGTATCTCAGTCACTATGATTTCTGTTTTCTGTACGACGTTTGCATAGATTTTCATTCACGATTCAATGGACGATGACTGTATTACTACCTCTACGACAGGTTCGTCGTCACCATCGAATCCCCCACAGTCGATAATTATTTTTCGACAGTAACTACGACGTTAATTGATCAAAAAACGGTAAGAAGCGGAGTAAATATCTACACGAACTTCATAATTTTAAGGGAAGAGATTCCAGTTTTTTCTGTGTCTGAAAAAAAAAGGATCAAACGATGCCCTTCACTGTAAGAAGAAGTGTACGAAGTCATACGGTAGACTACCTACCGTAGTAGCGTGTTGTGTCGAGTGAAACATGTAGCGCCTGGCCTTCTCAATGCCTGAAACTCGGGATATGAAGAGAATTTCACCGGACGAAGCGCCACCATTTCGAAATGTCCAATCAACGACAGATCCTCCTACGAGTTTCTACGTTGCATGGAATGTTCGCCAGTCGATAGACACGAGCAGCATCCGTACAAAGCGAGCACCTAAAAATAATTTTCTCCACCACCACATACCACATCATACTGTCGTACATGCTTGCAATGTCACCTGAAGAGCACAACCCACCACCTTCCACATCCCCTCGTCTCACTTGCTTTCTCACTTGCCAACAATTTAGTGTCTCTCCTAGTCCAGAGTACGTCGCACAATAGTTAGGATGAATCTTGAACAGCAGTTGCAGCTTCTTGCTGCTGAATTACAGCGTCGAACGGTAACCAGTAGGGTCAACGGTGCTGGTGGGGCGTCCTTCACCGCTGTGAACGCGAGCGGGACGTTGCTGGGTTCTCGAATCTCAACCAACAACGCCAAGACGCCAACAACGTCTGAACAAAACAATTCCTCCTCCTCGCAGCTCTTCCCATACATTCTTCATGGATTGCTGGAAGATCTGGAAAAGTTGGGCCATAATAGTATAATATCTTGGTCCACTGACGGGAGCGCGATTCAAGTGAAGAATGAGCAATTGTTTGAGTCTACTCTGTTGCCGTCTTTTTTCCCTCAGCTTCGAGGTCCTTCGGGGTACTCGAAGTTCCAGTCTCAGCTTAAAGACTGGGGATTTGACCAACTAGGACCAGGGATTTTCTTACATCCATGTTTTCAAAAATCCAAAGCCTCCATGTGTCGATTCATGAGGTGCGGCAAATACGATGATCAAGCAAAAGAAGCTAGACAGGCAATTACTTCCAGCCAATCTATCCTTCCATGTCAAACACCGGTAAGGCTGAACTTCAATTTAAAAGAATTTGAAACCGATTTCCCCATGATGCTCACATATACCGTTTCCTTTCTTTCAGGCCTCGTCCTCCTCCTTCAATGTCGCGCTGAATGATGACTTGCTTCAGCAGTCGATCGGTCAGCCGTCGCTAGCGCTGCAACTCCAGATGATTCTACAAAGTTCAGCAGCTTCTTCCAATCAGCAACAAACCGATGCGCTCACTACGATTCTCTTGAGTCAATTGCTGGGGCCGTCCCAGCAGCAACAAAAACAAGGTCAGAATCCTCCCACTCAACCGTCGGTCTCCCAATTTTTGCGCTCCCAGGGCATTGGTAGTGCTACCCTAGCGTTGCCATTACCATCTGTCGAACTTTCACAGGTCGCATCTGCCATCAACCCGTTGCCTCCACAGGTGCAACCAACGTTTGTGCCTGCCGCCGTTATCAATATACCGTCTACACTGGAAAAGTCATCCGTACAACCTACTAAATCTCCAGTCATGACCACGGAGGAATCCCCTCCCTCGAAAAATATGTCTGCATCTGCCAAACGAAAAGCATTTTTGAACAAGAGAAGTCGCGCATCTGGAACATTGTACCGAGCTGCAGAAAAGAAACAAAAGCTCTCAGCCGCTTCCATCAACCCGTTGAATTATGGGAGCGAAAGTTCCTCGAGCATAGCTGCGAATGCACCAAGAGATAAAAATGCCTTTGTTCTGAACGAAAGTTTTCACCAAGAAGAGCTACCAGATTTACTCTTTCCATGGAAATTGCATGATCTACTCGACGACGCTGACAAGATCGATTCCATCAATAGAATCATTCGTTGGAACGAAGATGGAGTATCCTTCTCGATCCACGACGAATCAAAATTCTCCAACGAAATCATGACCGAGTACTTCGAAGAGAAGGATTGGGATTCTTTTACGAGATCGCTCTCGAATTGGGGATTCGTTCGGTTTACATCTGGAGCTCAAAAGGGGTCTTTCATCCACCGATTGCTTGCCAAGAGAAAGAGATCCCTTTGCAAGCAAATGCGAATCCGTGGAAAAGCTGTAGGTCCATCACATGTTGGTTCGTGGTTTCTATTTCATAGTTTTCGTCCCAGAATTTTCTCTTTCTAATTTTTTTTCGATGTTTTCACTTCAGGTCTCGGAGCTCATCAAGAATTACAGTCAATTTCCTGGAAGACTTCATGCCATGCTACAATTTGCTGAAAAGTCTGAGATGGGATCAATCGTGTCTTGGACGAAAGATGGGGAAAGATTCACAATCCGCGACCCCCCTGCCTTCATGAACTCGCCGTTCAATGATTATTTTGATCACATGACTTTTGGCTCATTTGAGCAGAAGCTTCGGAAATTCGGCTTCACCAGAAGTCCAGCGAAATTAGAAAGTGTCGATAAAGAAACTAAAATCACTACTGTGATATACTCTCATCCATGCTTTAAGAGATCCAAGGCTCCCACTATGGTGTGGGCAAAATCATCTTCGAGGGATCTCTCTACCATTCGACCAGAGCACAACTTTTTGGTTCGGCTTCGCGTACTGTTGGACGACGCTGCTCGGGATGGTAATCAACTGATCGTCTCCTGGCTTCCACATGGGAAGGGTTTCACTATTCATGATCGCGCAGGTTTCACCGATACCATCCTACCAAGATACTTCAAAGGAAAATTCACTAGTTTTCGTCAAGCTCTCCGAAATCACGGATTTGCGCAAATGGGGGGCAATAACTGGGATGAAGGAGCACACTATCACAAATTCTTTTCTAGGGACGAACCACTCTTGTGCCAAGGTCTCACCCAGGAGCAAATGAAGAAAGCAATGCCAGAGTACGTAACTTCTGGCGAGGAGCCAAACTTTTATTCAGAACAACATAAATGCAATGATGTCGGACGAGACTCGACGCTATTGGATGCTGCCAACAGTATTGTGTCGCTCAAATCTTCGACCGAAAGTTGAGCATCTCAGTCTACTCCAGTAATAGTTGTATTGTTGAAAATAACACACAAGCCCGTTTGTGGAAATCAATATTTATGATATTTTTATTTGAAAACGACAAGTAGAATGGAACCAACCAATTCCTGGACGTCGAATACGTGAGGATTGTTCTAATACAACGTTGAATAGGTTGAAAGCTTCGTGAAACAACACAGGGAGAACACGTCGTAGGAAAAAATGGGATCTTGCTAACAGTCCAATTTGTGACCCTTTCTGCATTAGCCTAGACTAGATTCCTGTCAGAGGAAAATTTGTCACAGGTGACAGGACTTTGAGGAAGTTATTGACTGTGAGCATACTGGGCAATGCTTCCGCAATGTTAACGCACCGTCATGACCGGAGTCGTGCTTGTTTTAAGCATCGAAATCACAAGCGTAGGGTGGAATATATCTCGGTTTTGAATACAAAATACAAACTTTGATTGGCAAGGAGCGAAGAGTGGGTGACAATGTTGAGACACTTGTTGGAAATATCGTCTCCTTGATAAACACTGGACGGGTACTCTAGCTAAGAGAACCGATTAAACAGATCGATATGAGGTATGTCTTTCTCTGGCGCCGGCGAACGACCTTCTCATAGCACAACTCTACGCACCTTGCCTCACCCATAATCCGAGTTTATCTTTTCAAGGCATTGTTATTCCTTCTCTTCTTCTCCTTCCGACTCAATAAGGGAAAACTTCTTGTCAGACACCGGGTATGTCTGAGGCAAAACATAAGATAGCAGTAGTTTGTGTCATTGCTGGGACGACCACTTGGAGCATTATGCTTCATGCTGTAATCCTCTCATCATTGATGCTACAATGCTATCATGAGCGAAGCACCGGTGATAGTACCTGTAGTAGCGTAGTAGCAGTAAAACTCCTACTCCGGGAGTTGTTGATTGACTGCATCGCGTCCGCACGTCTTTTTCTATTATCTCCTGCACAGAAGATCACGTCGGCCATCAAAAAACTTGGAACACTTCTTCTGTGTCGTCCAATACGATTGCTCGGTGGGACGTATTTATTCCCCTGTTCCACATCACTCCTTCAAGTCATCTTCTGACATTCAATACAGGAAAAATTGCCATGAAAACAACTACTCGTAGTACATCCGATTTTTATAGTAGCATTTTCCTTGTTTCGTTTTTGTTGAGTTGTGAAGCATGGATTCGAAACCCTTCCGCAATTCAACGAGGTCTTCCGTTCCATCACCTGCCGTATCGAACGGGGGCGTCACCATTCACCATGCCATTGCGGTCGGCCATAGATGACGGGGTGTCCTTGGAAACTTTACCGAATGGTGCGATTTTGGATTCGATGGACAAGGAGCTTTACAAATTGCAAGGGGCTCTCCTGAAACGCCTACGCCAGGCATCCAAACAGTACCAGATGTTGGAAGAAGGTGATCGGATCATGGTTTGCATATCTGGTGGAAAGGACTCAGCCACGCTGCTCTATCTACTGAGACGATTACGGGAACAACTACGAATCAACTTCGATCTTATTGCCGTACATGTGGATCAGAAACAACCTGGGTACGATGGCACACCGTTGATTCAATGGATGAAGTCGGAATTTCCGGAAATTCCATATCTTCATGTGGAAGAAGACACGTATTCTATTGTGGTGGAGAAGACACAAGCACGAAAATCATTTTGTACAGTATGTTCCAGACTACGAAGGGGAATACTGTACAGCAAGGCAATCGAGCTGGGATGCAACAAGATCGCTCTTGGTCATCATGCCGACGACGCTATTGAGACATTGATGCTCAATATGATTCACGGGGGGAAAGCAAAAGGAATGCCCGCACGATATACCAGTCAACGAGGATCTTTGGCAGTATTGAGACCATTGATTTTTTGTTTTGAATCGCAAATTGCTCAATACGCAACATTGAAGCAATTTCCCATCCTCCCGTGCAATCTTTGCAGCAATCAAAACGACTTGCAAAGGCCTCAGGTGAAACTTCTTTTGGGAACATTGGAACACTTGAATGATAACGCAAAGCAGAATATTTTGAATGCCATGGGCAGCGTCTCGCCATCTCATTTATTGGATCAAAAACTTCGACAAGCTTGCGGAATGGATCCGATCACAGGCGCGGATGGTGATGATGATGAGACCGAGCCAATTTAGTTTCTTCATGTCCGTGAGAGGACAAAAGCATCATTTGCCTTATGATCGATCAAAAACAAAAGAGAACTCACAGAGCGGTAAAACTCGCTTTTGCACAGCTTCATCTCGTCGCGAATACGTCTGACGTTTTGGTCGAGGAGGACATTTGATTTCTTGCTCCTTTGGCACAATGGTTTCTTAGTCCAATCATTTGACTTTTTATTGCTAAAGTGTGGTATTGTCGTGCGGAAACGATACTTATTCGAGCTATTTTTAACTAAGGCGTGCGAAGAAATAATAGCCACCAGCCCAGAAATGTCTCTCTACTAGCTACATAGCTAGTAGAGGATGAAATAAGGAAAAAAGACTTTTCACTTGACAGTCGATCGAGTCGAAACACAGAACACTAAGGATAAAGATAACCGTTACGTTGCGCGACACACTCGTTTTAAAAAAACGACCAAACAAACTTTTCTTCACAGTCAAGGAATCCATCATCTGCTGTACAACAAATTTTGAAGTTGTTGTGTGTATGATATTATCATAAAATATCAGCTTTGCAACCCAGTACTGATGGCTACAAGGATCACGAAGTTCTGTACTCGGAAGCTGTTCATTACACTCTTCTCCACTAACAGCACTTTGGTCCTCATTTCTTGAAGATGACAACACGGAGTAGAAGAGGAATTTCCTCCTCACAGAAGCTTCAGAAATATAGAATCGTCGAAGATGACGACGATGATGATGAGATTGGCTCAAAGGTTGTCGTAGAAGACAATTCGAATAAATTTGGAGGAATCTTGGCCTCGTTGAACAACAAGCCTCCTCCAAAAATGAAGACCCCTAAAGACACGCAAAAGAATGTTTCGAAACCTCCAAAGCGAACTCCAAATCGGAAAATTTCAGAGGCGACCGATACAAGTCCCCACAATAACTCTCCACGTCTTCCATCCTCTATTGTAGTCGACAAGAAACTATGCAACGATATTTCTCCGTTACCGGTGCAAGCCGTGAAGCGAAGAACTGCGTCTCCGAAAACTTCCAAGACCGATGTTCGAACTGACAACGCTGACGCGCGTAGAAAGAATGTTGCTCGAAAGGCGAAGGGATGCATTCAAAAATCGCAACCCCAAAAAATGGAAAGTTGTGATGAAGATGATCACGATGCGACACTATGTAGTGAGTCAAGTAAATCATCAAGCGATGATAGTGAATCGGAGCGCGGTACTCTGAAAGACGATAACAGTGAATCCTCAAACGACATGACCGTAGATGACAAGGAATCTACTAGCGAATCTTCCCAGACGTATATGGAATATGACGAGACGATAGAAAGCCATGATCACACCAAGAACGATATCAAGGAAGCATTGGAAGACGAGGATGAAGAGCTTGAAGTTGACGATGACGAATCTGAGGTGGTTAACAGTGAAGGCGGCGAATACACTAGCGAAGAAGAATTTGAATTCAACGACGACGAAGAATTCGAGCCTGATGAAGACGTGTCCGAGTATGACAGCTCCGAAGAAAATCTAAGTGATTTTATTGTGGAAGAAACCCCTCCCAACAAAACGGGAACTCAACGAAAGGACAAGGAAAGAAAGAAGATGACGCCACCCGAAAAACGCGGGGATTATTATCATCGAGACGATAATGAAGTGGACGGCGCATTGTCGGCGGCAGATCAAAATTCCAGCGTCGCGTCAGCAAAAATGACCCCAACCGCTAGCAATTGTTGTATACCATCATTCAGCATCGAGCTTGTGGCTGCACAAGATAGCCATCCAAGTTTGCTTTCGACCGTGCTGTCCCAAGCAATATCTGATCTTGATGTAAGCAAGAGCGACCCGCCCTTCCAATCTCCTAGTGGTACTATCAGCAAGGGTGATGAAACGGAAATGGAAGAGACTCCGGCGAAATTCACTCCGACTCGGAAAGCTCTCGATTTTGGATCGCCTGAACCTCAAATGGCCATCGTCGTTGACGACGACGACGACGACGATGACTTGGATGATGCGCTAGTCGCGACAATTATCGAAGAAGATGATGTGGCAGGACTTACTGGAGAAGGGAAATTCAAAGAAAGTAGAAAAGAAAACGAAACCAACCATTGGGAAGGACCGCAGATCACCGAAGACCGGAACAACAACCGAAATGATGCAGGCGAAAGTCCATTGATCAAAGAAGGTACAAAAATAGCAGAATCACCCAAAAACTATCCAGGAACGAAGAGTGAAGAATACGAGGACGTGGTGACAAAGGTGGACAGCCAGCCTTCTGAGATGACCTCGAACAAGAAGGATTCCACTTGTTATGTTGAGTCAACACCAACTTCCACCAAACAACGTACCACCAGCTACTACAGGCAAGAAGGAATCGTAAAGAAAGGAAAATGGACACTTGGTGCTCAGATCGGAAAAGGGTCATTTGGTGATGTCTACGTCGGGATGAACACACACACAGGTGTACTGATGGCAGTCAAAAGGTTCTGTATGAAAAATGCAGTTATGAAGGACATTCGAACGGAAGTCGAACTTTTGAGATCCTTGAATCACAAGAACATTGTTCGATATTATGGAGCTCAGATGGATAAAAAGAATCTTCACGTGTTTCAAGAGTGGGTCCCGGGCGGCAGCGTGCAAACTCTCCTCTCCAAATTTGGCCCTTTTTCGATGGAAGTTATTCAAAGTTACCTCTCACAAACACTTGCTGGTTTGAGTTACTTACACAGAAACGATGTGATGCATCGAGATATTAAAGGCTCCAACATTCTTGTTAATGATGAAGGTGTCGTTAAATTGGCGGATTTTGGTGCCAGCAAAAAGTTGGCAAATCTTGAAGATAATCTTTTGATGAGCATGACAGTTCGTGGAACGCCATACTTCATGGCCCCAGAAGTTTTCGAAGAAAAGTATAGTGCTAAGGCAGATATTTGGGGTGTTGGTTGCGTGGTATATCAGATGGTGACTGGCAGACCACCCTGGAAAGATCGAGGTTTTACAAACCCGATTTCACTTTTCAATCATATCAAGAAGACCAAAGGTCCACCACCGATGACTCATCCCGACCTTTCTAGATTTTCGCAGAGGCAACAGACATTGTGGAAATTACTCGAGGAGCTTGTCTGTCGATGTTTTGATCACGATCCTTCCTGCCGTCCAGCAGCCGCTCAACTCCAGAAAGATCCTTTCTTTCTGACCGTCCATGATATCGAGGACGAAATTGAAGAAAATTACAAGGGTCTGTTTTCCCCTGATTGTGACTCTTCTCTCTTTTCTGATGTCGAAGACGCGCATCCTTCGGAGCAATCCTTGAATCGAGAGGCGCATTCCTCAACGACACCATCAAGTCCACTTCTTGAGAGCATCTCATCCCCAGATCTGAAGTTGCAACGTAGCAAGAGTGTGGTCCAGTGGAAGTCATCTTTCCTTACTCCACCTCGGCCAAAGAAAACTCCTCAGAAAAAGAGCCCCAGTCCGTCAAAAGAAACAGCAAGGAGAGCTCCAAAACTATGCCAACGTGAACCTCTTTCTCCACTACCGGACTCACGAGGTTGGCCCGAGTGGGCACGGGAAGAGCTCAAGAAGCGAATAGGATCCCAGTCTAGCCCAGTTCCTGATGTTGGGCCATCCTCAAGCAAGGAATTATCCCACATGATGGGAAGTCTCGCCCTGAGCGAAGACAGCGAAAGATTTACGCCAGAGTCGGATTCTCAAATTGACCGTTTGTCCCAAATGGGAAATTCAGCGACATCGAAATTGGTTGGACTCAACTTCCTGGAAAGTTTCAGCGACACTTTTGAAATTTAGGAACCCCCCCCCCCCTCATAAAATAAAAATCAAATGGAAATTGTGCAGAACAGGGATGTTGCTCGTTTCTAGTCTGTCGCCAATTCGAAACTTCTCAAATCATCTTCGAATTCGAAGTACGACGATGCCGTTTATCACATAACTTCCGTCCTACAAAGTACTTCGTTTCAAGTAAGCACACTCGATTCTAATTCTAGTCGGAAGTAATCTTAAGACTTTGGAGAGATAAAATTGCCACCGAAATTCGCAGGACGTTTAAGTTTGCAAGCTGGGATAATTTCGACAATGAAAAGAGTTGTCGATCTATGTTCGTTGCAGGTAGTACCAAAAAATTCCGGAAAGCACCTCTACAGGTACTTTTGTAGTACCTATTTCATTGTTCTACTGTCGGACGTCCTGCTACTAGAGCTACTCTAGCTAACTAACGAACGAAAGATTGTTCTGAAAGAGTAGAAGCTTAAAAGGCCCAAATAGATGACTTGCTGAAAATTGGAAGTGACCATCCGGTCATTTCTACAGCAATAAATAAAACCGTCGGTTTGAAGGATGCAGGCACCATCAATCGATCTCGCGAAGAGTGTGTTCTCTTAGTTCAAGTCCGATGTCGCATCCTCATGGAATTTACAATCGGTCGTCACAACAACATTCAATATCAACCCAACATGACGAAACTTCTCCAGTGGTGTAGCATCATCGCAGCGTTGGCGTCGCTGTCTTGTCCAACCTTCAGCTTGGACAGTATCAACCTGGACTTGGAGGTGTTAGAGGAGATCGATCTATCACCTTTGGGGACTCCGGATCTGTCACGTTTCGAAGCGATGTATAATGTATCAGTCGATCCAACAACATGCCAGTATGAAATCAAACTTTCTTGGAAAAAACATGCAGAAGATACTCCCGGCGAACCCATGTTCCAAGGTTCTTGTGCTCCCGAGGATAACACTGGAAACGCCGGCGATGGCTTACCGTGGCATGAGCAGCGTCGCCATTGGGTTCAATTTCCTCGCTACGTTTTTGATGCGACTGGATTCGATCATCTATCAATGAGCTTTCTTCCTTGCGGTCGAAATCCAGGACTTTATAAACAGGCTCGCTACGATCTCAACTTTTTCACTGTGATTCCTCAATACAGAACTTTTATGAGGTGCGAGACGTTCAAAACTCCCAAGATTTGTCAATACAATCAAACTGAATTCATTGGAAGAGGGTTCTTTTCCATTCCTAGATTAGTAAGAGACCCCAACTTTCTTGCCAACATGCCAAACCGGTTCCAACCAGATCCAGAGCATCCAGAAGGTGAGGAAACAATTGACACATTTTGTGTTTGTACAATTACCATGTACGCAAACGCCTACTATACGTAGCAAATTCAAGTGAATTTCTCTCATGCTTTCTTGACGACCACAGGATTTGAACATGAAGGATTGACCCACTACGATCCAACAAGGGTCACAGACAACCCAGATGAATGGGTCCTCCCCGACTTCCTCATGTCAACCTACGACGGTGACGTCATTTCTTGGCGATTGATGTTCCCCTACAATTTTATCTCTGGCGACGCGTCGTCCGTGGCAGGAGGGGACTCCTGGTATGTCTACCAAACCATGCCACGGCTTCCAACCCAATGGAACATGACGTACGACGCCAATTCTCAACAAATTGATGTCTATGTATACGGACCGGCTGGAATGTGTGGACAATCGTTTGACGCCGCGAAGGCGGAACAAGAAATTCCTATATTTGAGGATCCTCTTGCTGGTGGGGGCGGTGCTGGAGACAATGGAATCAACCGACTTCGAGCTTAGAGCAGATTAACAACGAGGACCGCTTGACAAGAAGTTTTATCTATCTTGAACCAATCTGGAGTAGCAGATCCTTACTTGCACATTATTGATTTCACGAAACCTGTTGTTCCTTGCGACTCGTACTACAGTAGGAGGGAAGGTGAGAAGGATATTTATGACCGGATACTAGCTTTCTGATCAACATGACGCGGTTGATGGTGGTTCCCATAGATTCATCGTCACGACTTTGGGGCAAAGTCTGGTCAATTAGGGTGAAAGATATTGTTCATTCTGGTCATTAGTTAATTTGAAGGGTCACCCAACGCGACCAGAATAGACATAGTTCACACATTTTTGCAAGATTTGCGCCATTCTATCTTTCCTGCCTTCGTGTTGAACTATCAATCAACGGGAGTGCACGACTTCCTTTCGAAGAAAGCATCATCGCTTGAGTGTACACAGCGTATGACGGCACCTGCTTTCCAGCTAAGCACGACAAATTTGTTGTAACATCGAAAATACCGCACTAGCTCATCATGACGACGAATCGAACATTTGAAATAACACTGTGGCTCCTAGTTGCTCTAGTGGCAGCAGCAGCTCTTGTACATGTGGAGGGCAAGGATGAGGGAAACGACGACCCATTGAGTGTCTTGGGAGAAGCAGCATGGACTCGGTTACGACCTGGATGGTCGCTGACTGTGAACGATCAATGTCTGTACGAGTTTGTCTTCCAATTTGAGCATGATCCCAATTTGCCGGTCGGAGACGCCGAGTTTCTTGGGACTTGTACCTTTGGAGAAACACCGGAAGATGGACCAGTAATGGCACCCGATGGAAAATTGTATTTGGAAGCAAGGCAAATGTGGGAAAGATTCCCAGACTACGTTTGGGCAACGATAGGTTTCAATCATTTGAGCGTTGATTGGCATCCCTGTGGACATCAACCGAGAGGGTTGGCCATTCCACACTACGACTTTTCGGTACGTATTTATACTGTATGAAATGTTCGTCATTGCCCAATGGTGCCTCTGTGATCCTCATAGTCATGCATTCCAAATGTATTCACTTTCCAGTTCTTCCGCGTGACGCCGGAATTTCGTGCCCTTGCCATGACGTGCAAACTTCTTGGTGACGAAGAAGTGATTGTGCCAGGAGAACAAGTTTGCGACTTGCAGCAAGATAATCCGAATGGTATGAACTTTTTCATCGTTCCTGGGGCAATTGTAGATCGAAAACCAGTCGTCAATATGCCATACATCTTTGATAGGCCGGCACTGGGTAACGGTCCGATGCCACATTACGGTCTTCGATCGTGGGACCAAGTGAACTTGCCACAATTCTCCAGAGATTGGAAAGACACCATTCCCATCTTTATGAGTACATATGCCGGTGATTTGGTCATGTGGCAAGCCCATGTTGCTCACAAAATGATAAGTGGCGAGGAAGATCAATTTTATTCCAGCGCGGAAAGATACTTTGAAACCACCGTGCAGACATTGCCCGACACGTGGGCCTCTGATTACGATGTCAGCGATGGCGTGGTTCGATTCATCATGGTCGGAAAAGCAGGTTTGTGCCGCGGGGACTTTGAAAAGGCGCAAGCTGCAGCAGGAGGCGCACCCATCTTCCCAAATTACGACGATCTCTTTGCTCTAATAGATGAACAGCAAAGTGGAAACAGTACCGACGACGATGAAAGCAGTAGGGCCCTTTCCATATTTTCTCGAGGCGTCATGATACGATCAGCTTTGGTATCTTTGGCGTTACTCTTCTCCCAATACTGATGAAATAATCAGATAGACCAGTGCACCTAAACGAGAAATGTATATTACTACTTTTTGTGTCCCATGAAACGTTTTTGTATCTGTCTAACATTTTTGATTGCTTGTTTCAAGGTATGGATTAGTAGGTGTCTACGACTCATCGAATCAAATGTCTACCTGCAGTACACCCTTAGAACAAAAACTGTTAGAGACTATAATATAGAGTACTTCTGACTTCTACTAAAGTAGTACCGAAGGAATTGATGGAGCACCAGGAGATACTACTGCTACTAAGAGACAAGGGTGTGTCCATCTCGGACAAGGTTGGAAAATGATTTTATCGATCATTGTAATTGAAGTTTGGGGATGTGTTGAATGCCGTTGATCCTTGCTGGTGAGTTCATCGGCGTAGATATTAACTGTAAGTTGAGCATCCCGATGGAGAGTGACCATAACTGGCACATGGTCTGGCTAACGATGTGATAAAAATGTATTTGTGGCAGGCGTTGAGAAATGTCGACAAATGGCACGCAAGGAACCCCAGCTGGCTCCAACAGCATCCATTCGTTTAAGTGGGCAGGATTGTGTCTGCTGGACGTGGTTGAAATAGATGAAAAAAGCTTGGTTACCACAATACAGATGTTGATAGAGGGCAAACTGAAGTAAAAATATCCATGACTAGATGATATGGAGGAAAGAAATTGAAGAAGATCAGAACTACTGTCGTACTACTAGAGGATGGAGCAGTGCATTTAGAGTACCGTAGTAGATTATTCTCCGGCTATGATAGCTAGAGGAAGGACGAGTCAGCTCACAAATTATTACTACTACGACAGTACGTATGTTAAAATACCCAATTGAGTAGTACAGTGATGTTATGATATAATATCATCTCTTTGCAATCCAAACATTCGCACTTCATAGACATACTAATTACTAACTAATAGAACGAAGAATAGAGAGACACGTACTGTCGTAGTAGGGTAGTCCGGTAGTACCAGTGTGCTTGCGAGTACGGTTGACTCTCCCAGTCGAACATCGGAGCATCCGTGCCATCGTTCACAGTCAATAAAAACGCGAAGGAGGGACGGATGGACGTTAAAGAAAGACCCGGAGAGAAATAGGAGGTTGACACCTGTTCCTTCAATCAATACGACAGTAGTGTAGTAACAATCACAATCAACCCCATTCGTTTTCGCAACGAGTGAGGAGGAAGTTGTTGTTGTTCACTCACAGTCACCAACATAATCCATTTCGTGAGGAAGAAAGTATATAACCGCAAGGCCAACTTCTCGCTTTAAGTCGCCGTGCTTCTACGTTTACTGTTCTGCCGGCGTGTGGAACAGGAGCCAAGTTATTGATTACATTATTTGGGTTAGTCTTCACTCAATTTTTTGAACCTTTCAATTTTATTGTCACAATGGGGAATCAACCATCGAACGGAGTTCCGGGAGGCCCTCCCCCTCCTGGTGGTGCAGGTGATCCTCGAGGACATGGAGTCATACCTCCCAGCACCTATGGTGGATACAGTGGTGCTGGATATCCAGCAGGAGGCATTCCTGGAGGAGATGGATATGGCGCGTCAGGAGACGGGCAACAGCAGCAGCAGCAGCAGCAGCAACAACAACAACCGATGCAGCGAACGCAGAGTGACGCATCGATGACTCTATTGGACGCTGACAAAACGGCAGCAGTGGTTGCTGGTTCTCCTCCGGCCGTTGAGAATTGGTTGGACGATGATACAGTCCCCACAGTATTTCGATGGGAACATGGTGGGAGACAAGTATACATTACTGGTACTTTTAATGGCTGGTCTCGGCAAATTCCGATGCATCGTTCCGGTAATGACTTTACGTACATTCATAATTTGAAACGAGGAAAGCATGCATTTAAATTTATTGTGGATGACGAATGGAGATTTGCCCCCGATCAACCCACAGTCGCAGATATCGAAGGACGTATCAACAACTTCATTGATGTCACGGACTTTAAAGCCTACACGGGAGACAGAGAATTCGAGAAGGAAAAGGCAGCGGCGGAATATGGATATCTTGGGGACGAAATCCCTCCATCCGCCGATATTACGTCGGGCGATGAGAGCGATGACGATACCGACCTGGCCAATCGTCCCGACAGGGACGGAGAAGTCTTTTCGCAAACAATGCCAGACATGGACGAGTACACCAAAGAACCTCCTCCTCTTCCTCCTCATTTGAGGCACATTATTCTTAACAAGCCTCCACAGCTACAAGATACTGCTGCATTACCGGTTCCACAACATGTTGCTCTCAATCATTTATACTGCACCGCCATCAAGGATAACATGATGGTTCTGGGAATAACGCAGCGGTACAAAACGAAGTTCGTGACAACGGTATACTATTCACCATGCAAGTAACGAAGACAACTACATCAAACAGCGTTTTGCATATCATTTTTTTTCAAAATGGTGAGGTTTTGTAGAGATTCCAGAATGAAAGCATTTTACAGTTAGTTTTGGCTTCCATGACGACTGTGTTCTGATTGATTGACCCTACTGGTGATAACAAACACCTCCTTATTCACTACCAGGATACAAAATAACACTAGATTATTGTGCAGCAGTGCTATCCTTATTCTGCTGAAGAGACCGCTTTGATACTTAGCAAACGATAATATTACTTTTACTCTAGCTAGCT
This sequence comes from Nitzschia inconspicua, assembly GCA_019154785.2. NCBI lineage: Eukaryota > Bacillariophyta > Bacillariophyceae > Bacillariales > Bacillariaceae > Nitzschia > Nitzschia inconspicua. The sequence goes on along the minus strand of JAGRRH010000007.1, from coordinate 3,482,060 downwards.
AATAGTAATATATTTCCCGGGTGAGTCAACTCCAGTTAGATCGAAGAGACGAAACTACCGGTGAGAATGATGGCTTGTACTACTCCGGACTCCGGAGTAGTTGGCACAGCCACAAATGTTTAAATACAAGGTATTACGTCGTTCTCTACTACCCCAAAGTACGGTACGGTACCTATAACCAGGTGGAGACACACCGGGATTCCGTGCAGTTAAGGGTGTGAGAAATGGTTATGAGCCCAAAAGATCGCGAGCTGTGATGTCAACCAACATGCAGACCCAAATCTCGTCATCATGTCGGCTGTGCGGATGTTGATGATGGATCGGATCTGTTCTTCCCTCGCCGTCTCCCCCAGTACTGTCGTAGTGCGTCTCTCCTGATGACCCGATGATGGTCAAAGACAACCTCTGCTACTTCTCAGCAATCGGATACTCTCGAAAGACCCTCACAATGAACAACATAGTCTTGTCTTCAATGCTACTTGTGTGGTGGGTGCACACCGCTAGCGCTTTCCAGTTTGCGCCCATCACTTCCTTGACCAGACAACAGTACCTCCACTCGTACTCACCACCACCAATTGACGTCTTGCCTGAGAGGTGCAGTGGATACCCATTGACGATCTGTTCTGGGCAAAAGTCTTCGAATGCCGATAATAAGGACGTTTGCGACGACGACGACGACGACGACGGCATGCCGAAACCCAGAAACAGTCGTATCCGCCGTGCATTTCGAAAGATTCGATCCAGACTGAGAAAACCGATGCTTGCGGTGACACCAGTTGTGATGGCATGGTCTACATTCATGACAATTGCTCCACAAAGAGCCAATGCTGGTGCCCCCGTCATGGCCATGCCAAAAACAAAAGCTCAAGATCCGGTTCAGAACGCCTTTGACATTCACGATCAGAAAATGATGAAAGAAGCACAAGCTGAACTTTCAGCCTTTCAAGCCAAGGCAAGGGAAGTTGAGCGAGAAAAGGGACCAGAAGCACGTCAGCAATTTGAGAAGGAATACAAGGAGGCACAAAACGAGAAGGCTGCAGCATGGACGAAAGGACTTGTGCAGCTCAAACGAGATTTACTAGACCAAGGAATCGACCCAGATCTTGATATTGAAGGACGGCGGCAGGTCATACTTTACGAAAAAGGAGTCGACTTGGGAACTGTCGGAGGGACGGCATTTTATGTCGAAAAGACGTACGAAGCAAAAAGTCCAGAAAAGAGTTTTGCCTTCAAGAAGAAAGCCAACCGAGAAATGATCAAGTGTATGGTTCAAGATTTGAAGAATCGCGACATTGATCCTCTCGAATACTTTTCCAAGAACCGCGAAAAGACTCAATTAATCCTGGATCTGCCAGCCGCCAAGGCACAGGCACTTGCAGCTCAGTATCAAACCAACTTGGATCTTTATGGTCAAGTTTCCGTACCCAAAGATGGAGAAGTGAGTGCTAAGGAAATGATGGCAAAAAAGGGAAAAGACAAGGGAAGCAATAGCAAGGACGAGCAGAAACGACTCAAGGCAGAAGCTAAGGCCAAGGCAGCTGCTGAAAAGGCAGAAGCCAAAGCTCGTGCGCAACAGGAAAAAGAAAGAATCAAGGAAGAGAAGCGCGCCGCTAACGAGGCCGCCAAGAAGGAGCAAGATGCTGCAAAAGCTGCATCCGCTGCAGCCATAGCCGCCATTCCTCCCTCAAGCGACACCGAAGTTGGAGCTGCGGCACCTCCATCGGAAGGCGATGAATACTACGGTGGCGTGGAATTAGATGATGAAAACGATGACGGTACAGGTGGCGGAAGTGCTGTCGCAGAAAAGGACTCTTCCTCGCAGACTTTGAAAACAGCCAAATCTGGAGGCATCCAAATCATCCCAGCTTCTGGCGCCGTCGTTGCTTTGGCGGGAGGAGCCTACCTCGTCAAAACAATGCGGGATAGATCGGCTGCCGAAGAAGCAGAACGACAGCGACAGTTCAAGCTGTTGATGGGAGAAGTCCAAAAGGATGTTACCAAAACCGAGGGAGGAACGTCCGGGAATACTTTGTCGGATATGATGTTTGATTATGAAAATGAGACGGAAAAGGACGATGCGCCAGAATTGCGATCAATAGATTCAGCGCCAAAGAAGAAACGCAGGGGATTGAAGTCTGTCTTTGGAAAAAAGAAAAACGATCGAGAAACAGACATTGCGATTCTCGTATCTGACGATGCCAAAGCACCGGAGTTTGCCAAAACACTAGCGAAAATTCTTACGTTCGGCGCGCCTGGTCGCTTCCCTGATGTTTCAGCGCTTCCTGGAGATGCACCATTGGCCGAGTTTGAACTGGAACAGGCGAGTGCTGTTCTGGCAAAAGCGCAGGATGAAGCTGGCATCACCAAAGAAGAATCCGCTGAAATCTTTGCCAACGTGGTAAATTGCATGCTAATAGACATCGTGGACTTGGCATCAACTTCCTTGAAAGAAAAAGACAACAAGGCTACCGTAGATGCCCTTGGCATTGTCATTGAGTTCATGGATCTTGCTGCGCAATTGTACTTGTCCATTGCTGACGGAGTCACAATTGTTCCTGTGACATACGGTGGGGATATTGGCAAGGGAAAGCTGGAACAAATGTACAGCGCCTATGCAGTCTCAGGCATGACTGATTTTACAAGCATGGACGAAAAGTTCGAAGACAAATTGATTCTCTTGCGCGATGTCTTTCAAATACCAGAGGCAAAGGCTGACGGATTGATGACCAAGGCCATGCAAAAAAATCTCATGAATATGATGAAAAATCCCGAACAAATGGAAGAAATGATGAAGAACATGGATCTTGGAGATTTGGCCGGAATGCCAGGTATGGACGGCGAGGAGCCAGATCAGGAACAAGTTAAAGAAATGCTGTTGGCTCTAAAAGCAATGAAAGAATCGGGATCCATCCCAGATTCGGAGCTTGAAAATGTGAAGGCTCAATTCAAGGAGGCCTTCGGTGAAAACATAGAAGAACTGATGAAACAGGCCGACGAGAACAAGGGCGATTTGGCGGATGCGGACAAGGAAATGTTGGATCTCATGAAATCGATATTAAGTTAGCCAAGATCAATCCTGAAGCTATTGATATATTTCCATGTTTGCACCATCCTATATTTTTCTAATTTTCGTATTCTGCACTATAGTAGTGCGTCATCCCATTGCATACTTTACGCCTTCTTTGGGAATGTTTTCCATTTGGTATCGACCAATTCCAGATCCTTGATCACCTCAAATGCACGGTCACCGACGTCTTGTATATTGCTATACTTTTTTGAAAGTTGTTCTGTCTTCTCAGGCGTCAGCTTCACCTTCTTGCCATTAACGGGGAAATTTGCCGTCACTCTTGGTTTTCGAAATCTATTCCTAATGGCACGAAAAGGATTCGGCAACGCATTCAAGGCAGTATTGCTGTTTTGATCGGTTCTTGGATGGGAACAGATGAAGGATCTGCCATGCTCAAATGTCATTAGACACAGAGCGATGAATATGAAATGTCTAGGATGAAACTGCATGACGAAAGCTTCAAGGGGGTGACTTTGAAGAAAATTCTTGCCTCTCTGATTGCAACCACCTTGTGGAAGTGAAGGCGAAAGTCAAGAGTGAGAAAGATGGGATGTGTCCTACGGCTATGCAACCTCTGGTGCTATGTCGATGGGGCGATGCCGTCCTACCGGTAGTCGTCGATGCGTATTCGGTATTCGGTGGTGGTAGGTGGTAGATGCAAAGAAAAAGCGTTCCGAGCAAACTGAAAGGTTGCGTTATTTACAGTCGTAGTATGAGTATTCATACGTCATTCGATTGCGGATCACCCTGCGCACGCAAGCTCACAGTCAATCATAAACTTCCCTGACCAGTCCCTACTACTCCGTATTTTAAATACGTCAAAAAATTCCCAACCATCTCACATCCCAACAGCCAAGGGAAAATACGAAAATACCTGGAAGATCCGGTGAAAAAGACCACGATTGTTCCAGACCGTTGAAAAATGAGATGAAAATCGTAGACCTTTTTGGAAAAAGGTCTACGACTCGTAGACCTTTTTGAAATTCGGGGGGTCGCGTTTTCCTTTTGGGGACTGTTGATCCTACAACGGATTTCTCTCATAAACACTACCGTAGGATGTAGCTACTACTACGTAGTACTACTACGTATTGAACGGTAAGAAGGACCACTACTCGCACAAAGTACCGTACGAACTACAGTACTTTGGTAGTTGTACTTGTTTATTTTTGTTTGATCATCAAACTTGTACCCTTCGTGCAAAACAATACAAGAGAATGACAAGTCGAAACGGCAGCAGTAGTGAGAAGTAGAGTCTCGGCGAAAAAGCAAAGCTAAGGCTTTTGTGAAGGAGCTTTTGGAGAATGATGAAATGTACATGGATATGCCTGAAGCCCTGTTGTATCGATTGTATCCAAAACATTTTGGTCAATACTCTCAAATCGATTTATTTGCAATGTCAAGAGCTTAAAGAAGACTATCAGAGAAGATCGGGAGGCGAACGCTCTTCAGGAGGCAGCCCTATTGCACGACCGTGCTTTGTTTCCAAAAAAAAACAACATTTTGGGGCTACGATCGATGGGAAGGATCCGCCCTGCAAGATATCGACGAGAGAGTTGATATTCATTCATTTTTCATCTCACTGTACTATTTGAAATCATATCAAACAGAAACAGTCATGTCCGGGTGGTTGAAACTACAAGAGAAAACAATCCGAGAGAGAGTTTGGAAGACATTGAAAAACATGCATCGCTTGAAAAGCAAGAAGGTTGTCTTTGGCGAGTTCAAGAACGATCCGATATTTGTCATTTCTGTTGACGGCGTTCATTGCAAGACTTACGAGGCACGGAAAAACCCAACTGCCAAAGTATAATCTCACAAGTCGCATGGACCTGCGGTAGCTTATGAGCTTGGTTTGAAAACAGGCTTGTTTGGATAAATAGGCCCTTCGACGCAAGTGTCCATGACATCACAATGTTTCGAAATCCGGACGATCCTGAAAACAGTCTGAAGGCGAAAATCCCAGAAGGTAAGAAAGCAATCGCTGACAAAGGGTATCTGGGAGAACAGCATACCAAGATTGCACCACCAAGCCAGTACGATAGCCGCGAACTTGCTGAATTCAAGAACAGAGCTCGTGCACGCCACGAGAACTTCAATGCTCGCAAAAAATCTTTCAACGTTCTATCAAGCACATTCCGAATTACGAAGAACAAAAAGGAAAAGCACAAAATCGTATTTGAAGTCGTATGCATACTATGTCAGTATGATATGGAAAACGGGCATCCATTGTGGGATGTGTAACAGTTCCTCTAGCTAGTAGTCGTAAAAGTGTAAGATTGCGTAAAAGTACTACTGTACTAATAGTACGTGTAAACAAAAGAAACACTTATGTAGAACTTCTTACCGTAGAGTAGGAGCACTGTTCATTACTCTCGGAGTACCGTACTTTAGTTTACACAAGTGAATGAGTACAAAAGGGGTTATTTTCTCTTTTGGGGATCCCTTTTATTTTAGTCGAATTTTAGTCGAAAAAGGTCTACGATCGTCGTAGACCTTTTTCAAAAAATCGTAGACCTTTTTGAAAAAGGTCTACGACTCGTAGACCTTTTGCAACCCTAATGGAGTTGAAGCAAACCGTCACCAGTCAGTCTTGTTAGGTTGGTCGTGCGAGCCATCCATCTCATTTATTTAACGGATCGGAAGCATCGTGGTCTTTTTCACCGGATCTTCCTGGAAAAAAAAGATGCAGAGATACGCGCTTGGAATATCTATTGATACACTGGCTAGGTAGGTAGATAAGGCACGCTCGAATAGAGGCAAAAGTTGTACGCGATTACTGCAGTCTGTGATCATCAACCATTATTGATCTCAATCATCCCTAAATCTACCAGTATTTGAAACACTCGTTCCCCAAATCTGTAATCTCCGCATACCGAGCGGCTATTTCTGCTTCCTCTGCTGGTGGTTTTGGTTGATTCCTAGCTTGGATGTAAATTGGATCATTTAACGGCAACGAGCTGCTGCTATCCAAAATTCTTTCGGGAGCACTCTTCTTTGGGACAGGATCCATGCTTGCATCACTAGTCTCCTCTGGGATATCACCACCGTTACCTTGAAACTTTCTGCGAGCATAGATTACGCCCCCGCTGGTAGCAGCCACCCCAGCAACGACACCAGCACTTTTGGAGGAAATCGTTGTCGAGACTCTGTCATCTGTTCCTGCTATTTTAACTTGTTGCACTTTCCACGCATCAGAGTCTCCACCAGGCGTGACGGAGGTAGAAGAAGGATCTTCCTCTTTTGTTTCCATGTCTTCTGAGCAGAGACTCTCGACTTCGTGAGAGACAGCTGATACCGTTTCAACAATCGATTCTTCGACGGCCGCTATCAATGCCGGTTCATTCGCAATTCTTGCCATTGAGACTGACGAAACATCGCAATCGGTTATTGCATTGACAGGAAGTGCGGGAGGACCAAAGAGACTAGCCACGACAATGGCCACGGCGGCAATCGTAGAAAGATACTTTTTGATTCGGATGTTTCGAAATGACAATCGACTATACAGGAGGAATTTACTTTGATCCTTTCGCAGTTGCGTCAACCATCTTTTACAAAAGCGAGATTTCGACCGAAAGCTTTCTTGTCGTCCACCTATGGTTTTATCCAAGGTGAACAGAGAATATCGAAATAGGGGAGCCTGCAGTCCATCGACCGTGTCATCGTCGGTCTGTCCACCATTCACATTCTTCAGTGATGTTCTTGCTCTTGTGCAAGGCACAGTCTGGGTCGTCTTTGAGAGGAGCGCAGACGACTCTACCGTTGTCCAACAAAGAAGGATGATTAGATGAACCACGCTCTGAATCATTGTGGAAATTGGAAATGTCTGTAGTTGAAAGAAGCAAGTCAAGTGAAGTTTAATGAGAATAGTTTTTGTAGTGAGCGGTTTTTTTTTGGCGCCTGTTCATTTCCAATTATCATATATCATGACTCCATAAAGTATATTCTAAGACCAAAGAATCATTGCATGTATATAAAATATTACTACGTAATACGTTTATATTTTGTGGCTCATGGGGTATAATATCATTTACAGTTTAAAGGTGCAACGAGAATGCAGAGAGAGGGAGGGGAACTCCCCCACTTTAGTCTGTGCGTCATTCAGGTGTCTTCGAAAGAAAGTCGATTGCTCTCCTCTCTCTCGTCTTTCGTTTCGTCGCTTTTCACGAATCACAACTCGCAAATACTATGCAACATCCATGATAGTACGTAGAAGTAGTAATGTTATTATCAACTTTCGCAATCTTGGGCACTTTCTTACAGTTAACAGTTACTGATCACCTGCTTTGTTCACTTGTCATTCCAAAATACAATTTCAAAGTACTTTCATCATCCCCTGACACACGCATCTCATAGTCATATCGACAGCCATATGGTTATATTTATTATATCCTTAGAATGATGCGCTTTCGTATATATACGTCACTCTTTCTCCTCCATCTTGTGGGGGAAGGAGACGCCTTTAATGTAATACTTCCCAACATCCGTGGCGTTTCGAGAGAATGTCTCCAGAGTGAGATCCTGACGGATCAACGGCAAAGAAACTTACAACACGGCTCTCAACCAAGCAGAAGAGAATCTATACCTCCGTTGTCGGCGCTAAAGAAAAAATCCAAACAAAACCAGGCTGCTGGAACTCTTGCTACTCTAACACCAAGCGAAAAGATTCAAGAAATGGCATCCTTTCTGGCGATACAATTGCTGGAAGTGGCGATGAAAGAGGTGGCCAAAGGTGAAGGGGAAAGTAAAATGACTCTAGAAGACGTTGAAAAACTAGCAGAAGCGCTGCAAGGACAGATGGTAGAGACCAAACAAGCACAAGACAAACTCGAAACGACCTGGGATGCCGCTGGAGACGCCATAGAAGAACTGTTGGCAGACGAAGGAATGACAAAGTTGGAACCTCCTTCATCTCTCAAAAACACGGTTGGAGCGGATCGAACAGTGTTAGACGACAAGAAAGCAAGGAATGACGATGAAGCAGATGCCGAAGTAAAAGCACCTGAATTAGCACAACTCAAAGACGACCAAAGCTCGGACGACATGACAGCAGTTCCTCCTCCACCGATGAAAAAGCCGGAAGATATCAAACCAGTAGCGACCCAAGATACAGTCAAAGGAACAAATGTCACTATCACTCCCAAGGAGACGATGCTGCCCTTGGAATCGCCCGCAGGGATACGGATTCCGAACGTGATTTCGGCAGAGTTTGGACGACCACTCGAAGTCGTTGCTTCCAATGTTAATCCTCTCCGAGAAATGCCAAAGCGCAATCCAAAAGTGGAAGGACAAACTCACGCCACCTTATCTCTGGAAAAAATAGAAACGCCAAAATCTGTCACCACGGTTGTCACGAGTGAACTTGAATCTAGTAAACGAATCGTTCCCCAAACGACGAGAAACGAAAGCTCTCGAAACGACCTAAAAAGCCGACAAGCGCAAGAGCATTTCCAGAGAAAGCTCTTAGAGGCACGATATCAAATGGAATCCAAAAATAAAACAACATCGATACACGCATCTTCAACTGCCGAGGCTACTTCTAGTACTGAAACAGAGCCATCACCTGATACTCCAACATCGCAATCACAGTCAGACACTGTACTACATTCTTCCGAGCCTTTGACAAACGAAGAGCAGCCGCACCTTGTTGACCAAGCCTCTAGTGGCGACACCGAGATTCCCACGGCAGAATCCAAAGGCGAGTCGGTAGATTCAATTCGAAAATTTCTTTCACAACCTCCCACCAAGCCCTCACAACTATCCATATCCAAAATCTCCGAAAGCAGGTTAAAGTCGATCATAGATGCACGACGACAACCTAAAGGTGCGGACGAAGAGGCTGTCATGGCAGAAAAATATGCCAAAATGTCCGTTGAAGACCGGGCTTTTGCGATCTTGTTCGATCTTGGAATGATAGATCAAAACAAAGACCCGTCGGACCCTTCTTACGACCATTCAGATGACGATGAAATCTGTGAACAGCTGCATTTTCCCTCATGATATTTGCTAGTTGCTAGAGATTAAGATGCTAATACGCCAATACAATATCATTTCTTGGGGAAGACCAATAGTGTTGTTTTTGCGGCAGCATTCATTCTTCAGCGTTGAAATCTTTGCGCCTTGGCAGAACTGGAGTTTTTGGAATGACAAATCCTTCTTGATCTTGCATCCGCTGGATTTCCTTCTGTATGAGTTCTACAACCAAGCTGGGCTTCATCGACTCATCCCTGTCAGGAACGATCGACTGCATTTTTTTGATGACAGCTTCGTCCCAGCCGTTAACCCCAACAATCTGCTCGAGTCTCACCCATTGATCGTATAGACGCAACACAATGACAATTCCTTCATTGAGACTGCATGCGACTTGATCGTTTCCAATGACTTTGGTTAGAACTCGGCGACGCAGTATAGCCAAATCCTCAACTCGACTTTGCATTATTTGAATTCTAGCGCAACATTCTCGAATGATGAATCTGACGTCATGTGGAGGACCCATCGTCGTCTTTGCCAGCTGGACCAGATCATCTAAGGAATTCATAGACATCGAAAAGGGTTCCACGCCATCTCCCTCGATGTCCCTACTGGATACGACAGGCGAAGAAACCCATTTGGCATTGACGAGTTTCAAGAATGTTTTTCGATAGACTTCCATTTCGATTTCCACTTTGTACTTTTCGTAAATAAGAACCGAAAGAAACAGGTGCCGAGTTTCGTTGTCCTCTTTGACCTGTTCAATTTTGATACCTCCAAGTTCCTCTAATACCTCTCGTAAACTGTCGTAGAATTCTTTCATTTCATTGAGCTCCTGAATTTTCTTTCGGAACTCTTTCGGATCCTTACCCTCCAAATTCATTCGGTGTTGTTCTTGCATTAGCAATGCCACTTCCCCACGATGTTCCGAAATTCGCTTCAGACGTTCCTCCTTTTCGTTTCGTAGCCGATCGAGACGCTCCTGTAGTTCGCGCTTTCGTTGTTGCAAGGCTTCAATCTTTTGTTGTTCGGCTGCAATATCTTCGTCGTTGACGGCATCGTCATTGTCCATTTGCATCATCTCATCATCATGAACATCAGTGCTTACATCCTCCTGTTCTAGGTCTTTGACCATTGCTTCTAGTTCTTGTCGTCGACTGCAAATTGCTTGATACATATTCCGCATATTTGTAAGCTTGGCATGGACAGTCTGAACGGTCGTCTCGAGATTGGCCACGACTTGTGCATGTTGAGCCTCCAAATCAGCATCCATGATGTCATCATCATCACTTTCTCCGGGAACATGCGGAACCTCGAATTGATTGGTTTCTGGATCAAAGGTTGACACATGGTCTACCAAGATCTTCTCCATTCGCCGTTTTAGATACAGGGCCTTGGCTTGTTGGTACCGTTCCAGCAAAGATGCTTGAAACTCTGCCACGGCTTTGGGAGAGGAACTTTGGTTCCACTTGGCGTCGGCAAACTCATCCTCCAAGGCCTTGATCTTGGCAAGGCTTTTCTTTAGTTGAGCGAGATTCTGTTGTTGTGAGGTATCACTCATGGTGTGATGGAATGGAACGGGGTTACGAGTGGAATCTAATACTACTACTGCTGCTACTACTACTACCAGAAGCTGTTGTCATGCTGTGTTTTGGCTGTGTGTTGTTTGTTGTGTGTTGTGTGTGTCGGCATTGGCAAAATGTACGGGTGAAGAAGAGAACCAAGTGACAAATAAAATTATTATGCGAGACGTCGATTTCAAAATACGGAGCAACGCCGGCCTCGCCTGTGAATGTCTAAAATTTTAAAATAGCACTACACAAGTACCACCAAAGTCATCGCGACACCATCATCATTTTAACTACCGGTACCGGTGTACCTACGGTAGCTACCGGTAGTCTACCATGTGACAGAGAACTCGACGTACTGTGTCGTACAGAGAGGGAAGAAAACGAGAGTGGCGGAGGAACGACCTGTGGTGATTGTTCCCCGTTATTTTGTATTATCCCTTCCGATAGACCTTGTCCTGGTGTCCAGCATCTGACGAACGGTCTCAAGACACGCATTTCTATTGATAAAAGAGGTAACGAACAAAGGAAGAAGAAAATGAGTGCTAGTCAACTCCCTCGTCGAATTATCAAGGTGCGTCACCATTTGTCCAAAAGCAATCAATGGAATGGCATCACATCAGGTTTCACAGTTCGTCCGTTACTCGTTATACAACATGCAACCACTGTCTTTACTGACTCCGTTTCATCGGTCTTTCTTTATAATATTGTTATTGTGGTGCGTCGCCTTATCTTGATACATGCAAACAGGAAACACAACGTCTGGTGTCGGAACCGGTGGCGGGGATCAGTGCTACACCGTACCAAGACAATTTGCGATACTTTTCTGTCGCCATCGAGGGTCCACCGGACTCGCCGTACGAAAAAGGAGTCTTTCAACTTGAGTTGTTCCTTCCCGCAGATTATCCCATGGCACCACCCAAGGTTCGATTCTTGACAAAAATTTATCACCCCAATGTCGACAAACTGGGACGAATCTGTCTGGACATTTTGAAGGACAAATGGAGTCCCGCACTGCAAATTCGAACCGTCCTGCTATCGATTCAAGCTCTATTGAGTGCGCCTAATCCAGACGATCCTCTCGATAATAATGTGGCGGAAGTATGGAAGTCCAACGAACAAGAAGCTTTGAAGAGAGCCAGGGAGTACACCCAATCCTTTGCCATGAAGAGTTCAGACAAATAGGAGTATCATATTGTCATAATTCCGGAAAAATGCTACCGATGGCGACGACACGACAAACAATTTCCAGGGCAAATGGATATAGCCAACTATGAATCTCTAAGAGCGACTGCAGTTAGATTCTGTTTTTTTTGAAATGAATGATAGATTGACCAAGGAGTTCAAATCTACCGTAGTAGTTTAGAAAAATACAAAAAGTCATCCTTGTCGCTTCACAAACCGTCATCCTTTTCATCACTGGCCCGGGAAAAACGATTTGAACATGCTCTTAAAGTCGGTACTACTAGGTGCCAGTGGTTGGCCTTCTAACTGTAGTTTCGGCATGGCCAAATCACGTTTGGGGACTGGAGGGGCAGGTTCTTTGGTAACTTTGCCAATCAGAAAGGGAAACAACGCACTACGGAAAGAGTGAGTGTCTTGGGTGTCAGCAATACATTTGAAATAATATAAGGGAATCGGATAAAGTCACGCCACTCCTGTTGTCTCACCTTAATAGAATATCCCACGAGGGTATGTCAAAGCGATCCTCCTGCATTACGATCAACGATGTCTTTGGATCGACAACGAAATCGGTGTAAACAATGTATGGCTTGATGGTCAAGCCCAAGCCGATATTCACCCCACCAGATAGCCTCCAAGTACAAGTAATTACTGGTTTCTCAGGGGTTGACGCTGCTTCATTCACAACCGTCGAGATAATTTCGGCCCGTGATGTGTCTTGATTGAACAGTTTGTAGACACCCTTGCAATACTCTTCTATTCCATCGATTTTGACATCTGGATCCTGAAATTTAAACGATTCAGAGAAGTACGAAGGTTTTACGTTTCCCGTGACAAACCACTCTTTTTCGCTCAATTCAAAATCCAAAGCGGCAGCCAGGGTTTGCAAAGATGTGGACGAAGATATCTTGGGAGCACCAAAGTTGATCTTGGATATGGGATTGTTATCAGTACCATCGTCCTCCGTTTTCTCTTTTTGCATTAGGTTAGACAAGATTTTGGTCACCGCATTCCGATACTCCTCCACCCCTTCTTCTGTCTTCGTCTCGCCGTCAGGAGACGGTACGGCTTTCACGCTGTCAAATGCTCCATGGTGCCGTCCAACGCGATGAGCACATCGTTGGAGGTACCAGCCATTTACACTCACAACTGTCAATCGCAGGATTATTGCCAAGAGAGAGATACCGCGATTTTTCATTTTGAGCCATTCGTTGGAGGATGTATAGCAACCTTGCGATGTTTGTTGCTGCAACGAAGAAGATGAAAGGATCGATGAAAATAAAATGATAAACGTCACGACAAATATACAATAATGGAAATGCTGGAATAGAATGCCCCTGCGCGCGCCTGATTTCGACAACAACTCGTCTGTCAACACATTTTTGGTAAAAAAAAGTACTACCGTACTGCTGTCACTGCATACTGATATTCTACGTAAGCCCGAGCCAAATCGTTGTCTCCCTCTAGCTAGCATCTGCCTATACCGTTATGGAAGAACTGTGGCCCAGATACAGTTGTTTAACTAGTCGGTAGTCTGCGTTTGTTGCTTTGTGGCGCACTGACAGTGAATCACTCGCCGCCTTATTTGATGTGTTTTGTGATGGCAGCTTCGATAGCCTCTGCATTGGCTCCATTGACAACATCTACCTTTTCTCCTTTCATGAAATAGTGGAAGGAAGGAACCGATCGTACACCCTCTCGCTTCATTAGTTTGGAGGCATCCGGAGAAGCATCTCCGATGACCTAACCAAAAATCATGCCGGCATACAAACAAACAAACAAACAAACGAGAAACAAAATCAGATATGCCCCAGCTTGACAAATAGAATGATGAAAAAGATCCATCCATTCATCTCAAGTCATATTGTTACACACCTTTAGGAATACCGCATCGGGATATTTTTCGCTGAATTCATCAAATTTTGGAGCAATGACCTGTGAAATCGAAGACAAAATTTCGAATTTTTGCATTTTGAATTGATTGTCCGATGAGAAAGCATCACCATTAAGGGAGTATCCGGATTATCGATGAAAACTACGGTACTGACCTTGCACGGACCACACCTGCACCAAGGGAGGAAAGACATATTGAAGCAACGACACGAAGTGAGATCGATTGTGGACTTCCATTGATAGCAGCATGATTCTTTGACCTCTGGGCGTTGAATGAATAGTAGATGGTTTCACTGCAACAACTTCCTTTTAACGTGCTCACCATGTGGTACTGTAATCCACCACAACAAGAGAATCTCCTGCATTTTGAATGGTCTTGTCGAATGCAGCTTCCCCATCAATATCGACCACCGCCATGGAAAGGGACGTAGATTGTCGGCATGACGATGTGACACCACCTACGGGAACTGATGGTGCAAATGCATCAACCGAGAAAAGGGCTGCCGCAGCAAATAGCAGTAGAGACAAAGAATATCGGGTCATCATAATACACTCGAGAAATAAGTTAATGCAAAGACGGGTGGTGTCAGTAGCAAAATCGTCGGGACGAGTAGATGCGAACGTCGATCCGAAACAAAGGTATAAGGAAGGAGGCTGTCAAGATGCCGATGATGACACGCTCGATGATGATGAAGAACGGCATCTCAGGCCTCAGGACTGAGGACGTCTACTACGGCGACAAGTTGAAGATCTTCCGACGATCGATGTGGTCCATTTGACGCGGCATACGCGCGCAATCCAATATTCCAAGATATTCTATCGACTATCTTCTTTGTGACCATAACACAAGAAAATTAACGAGAAGTAGCAATGGAATAGATATCCAGTTATGTTGCGTTTAGAAGTAAACACTCTTATGATAAGAGGGCTGATGGCTGACAGTTTTCTTCCGAGCTAGGTTGCTTGGTAGAGATGTAGAGATGAAGGAAACATTTCTGGCCCTGGCTGATCCGAGATCGAAGCCTTAATTCTAACATAACTGTCTGGCCCGCCTTCCCAAAGAACCATGATCAAACATTTTTTACTTCAAACTTGCGTCATATTTAAGGCAATTTGCACTTTTGCAGCTCTTATCTGACAACAGGAACTCGGCAGTGATTGATCGGATCTTGAAACAGCTGCCACAGCTACAACAGCATTATCCTCGACAGTTATAAGAAAACCATACAATTTCGATGACGAATCTTCGTTCATTCCTATGCCTGTTTTTGTCGGTTGTGTTTTTGCTGGATGGATCCAAGGCCTTCCAGCAAACAGCTTCGAGATGGAGTAATATCGGTCGGGGCATTCTAGGAAGTCCATCCATTTCGAAGTCTAGCGCAACGAGTCCTGATCTCTCCGTGTCGTCATTCTTGGATGTCTATCCTGGCACAAATCCGATTCCAGACAAAGAGCAAAACGGTAGTCGATTCTCCGTGAAGGACTCGTTGGGGAAAATCGTACGACGATCAGCCGTCGCTCTAGTGACGTTGGCGTTGTTCAGCAATCCAGCATTTGCGGCAAAAAAAGTGGCGAAGGAAACTGTGGAGCATTTGCATACTGGGCAGAAAATCGCCAATTTTTTCATGCAGTTTGGTCTGCCCAAGTGGGCCGTGTTGTCTGCCATTTCCGCAATGCCTGTTGTAGAGTTGAGAGGAGCAATCCCCGTTGGAATCTGGATGGGGATGCCGTTATACCAGGTTTTTCTTATTTGCGTCCTTGGAAACATGGCCCCTATTATTCCAATTCTTTTCATTCTCAAAAATGAGTATTTGAAAAAACTCATGTCTCCCATTTTGAAGCGAGCCGAAAAGAAGGCGTCTGGACTCGGTGTCGGCTCTTTGGAAAAGCAATGGGTGTCCCTGGCTGCATTTGTCGGGATTCCACTCCCAGGTACAGGAGCTTGGACAGGTGCCATGGGAGCATTTCTCTTGGGAATGCCCACCGCTCTTGCCATTTCTTCTATTTTCGCTGGAGTCCTTGCAGCTGGTACGATCATGTCCGCCATCACTCTCGCTGGACGAACTGGCGGTTTGATCGCCATTTCTGTATTATTGGCGTTTGCGGCCAAGGAGCTGATGTTCAAGGATTCTGACATTGCAAAGCAGAGCTTCTTGGAAGCCAACCCATACTGGGACCAGTCTACTGTTCCAGTCAACACTTACAAGAACAAAGCCCCATTTAATGGGAAGGTTGTATCCACAAAACGCATTGTGGGTCCCAAAGCAACAGGAGAGACATGCCACATTATTATTGACCACAAAGGAGACTTCCCTTTCTGGGAAGGTCAATCTTGGGGAGTAATTCCTCCAGGAGTCAGAGAGAAGGATGGCAAACCACATTCTGTGAGGCTCTATTCCATTGCGTCTTCCAGATATGGAGATGACATGAGTGGAAGGACGGGATCCCTCTGTGTCAGAAGAGCCACATACTGGGATCCTGTACTCAAGGCTGATGATCCTGCCAAAAAAGGCATTTGCTCCAACTTTCTTTGTGATACCCGGACGGGGGATGACGTTCAGATGACAGGACCGGCTGGAAAAGTCATGTTGTTGCCAGAAGAGGATCCCAAAACAGATTACATCATGGTAGCAACCGGAACTGGTATTGCTCCATACCGTGGTTTCATCCGTCGTCTCTTTGTGGAGGACACTCCTGCTGCTCAAGCGTACAAAGGACAGGCTTGGTTGTTCCTTGGTGTTGCTAACTCTGATGCCTTACTCTATGACGATGAATGGCAAGAAATAAAAAAGGAATACCCTGATCAATTCCGTTTGGACTATGCTTTGTCAAGAGAACAAACTAACAAAGCTGGAGGCAAAATGTATATCCAAGACAAGGTGGAAGAATATGCGGATGAGATTTTTGACAAACTTGAAAATGGAGCCCACATTTACTTTTGTGGATTGAAGGGAATGATGCCTGGTATCCAAGATATGCTGAAAAAAGTAGCTGAAAGCAAGGGATTGGACTATGATGACTGGCTGAAGGGTCTGAAGGCAAAAAAACAATGGCATGTGGAAGTTTATTGAGCTCATATGATTGATCTATATCCAAATAGTTAAGCAAGAACTAGTGAAAGCTTGAAGGATGCGGCAATGACCGATTACTTTGCTATGTTCTCGTGAAGGCTTAGATGGATGGCTAGGTAGTTAAGGAGTAGCTAGTTTTCGACGGGCTTGGTACCCTGTGCGCTTATTGGTTTGTTGTGTTTCGTGAACGGAAGTTGTTTGGGCGTTAACTTGTCACCTTTCTCACAAAGGTAGTTGATCCAGGAAGGCCAATGTTCCATCCGAACGTAGTCGAGAGGAGTATGACCTCTGACGTCCTCCACAAAGAACAAATCCGGACACTGTTCCACAATCAAGTCCATTAGTTCCCAATTAGGTGAGATCGTCCAACAGGCATCATGAGCAGGGTTGCGACCGAAGTCGTCCTTTACATTCAGTGGGACCTCGGCATCTTGGATCAGGAATTTCACCACTTTCGCAAAGCTCTTTCGGCAAGCCAGATGGAGAAGGCTTTCTCCGAACTGATTGCTGCATTTTAGGGGCCTTCCTTGCTTGTGAAACTTTTCCAGAGCCTCCAGATCTTGATTTCGCACAGCGTTTAAAAGATCGAATCCATAAGCATCAATTTCGGCCTGTGATGGTTCCACAAAGAAATCGTGCAGTTGTTGGCAAGATTGGAGCTCTACCTCCACACCCAGAGATAAGAGATGAGACTTCAAGAAGATAAGTGGCTTGATCACAGGCTGTTCCTTCTTTTTCTTGGGCAAAGTTGGCCGTGATACTATGCGAACAAACGGTTTTTCAACTGGGATCTCTTTAGGATTGTCGCAGTACGAAATATCGCAAAGCGATCGTTTTCTACTAATCCTGGGGGGTTCTTTTCGAGAAGTGTTCATGGAAAACATGTTTGTTGGTGGCCCATTTAACAACCAGCAAAATAAATAGTCTCCACTTTTCAGCAGCGTTCTGGAAATTGTGTGAAAGTGTGAGGATTTTGGGATCCCTTCTCTGCTCAGATGATGGTTGTGGTTGTGGTGGCGATTTTGCTGCTGTTACTACTGTACCGAACGTATTTCAAGTGACATGTCCGGGTATTTTCAATGCATGGAATCTGGGTAGCCAGCTCTAGTAGAGTACGTCGCAGTGTATTTGAAACGTCAACATCTCCTGCAACATCTGGATCAAATCAAGTACGGTAGTTTAGCTAGCGAATTTTGGTATCTGACGTGGTGTCGGCACTGACCCCTCTTTATGAGATGCTGGGGATCTCCATATCACAACCGAAACCAATAACACGCCAGAAGTGATCATTCCACCATTTTTCCGATAAGAAATAATTGGATTGAAAAATGTCAAAATCGAAGTAATCAGTACTTCCTTTTAAATGCCTGTTCGCCTTCCGCGAGAATTCTTCAGAAGGTTAGCAGATTGCGAACGCATGTGGTTCTGGATTGGGGACGTATCATACGTCGCTGGTCGATGGAGTAGAATGCGTCGTAAAGATCGATGATGATGTATGTCATTGATGATGATGATGTCATCTTGCTGCAGCACCTTCAACCTGCGCGTCTTGCTAAAAAAGCACGGTAGCTACCTGTAATTAGACTACCGGTACCGGTAACGTAGTTACCGTACCGTATTGTAGACAAGGTACCCCCGGTACCGGTACTCAGAGTGCAGTAGTGCCGTATTCCCTCCCCCAACTTACCGTAGGTTGGCAGACGAACTTCACAAACGCGGGGAAGAATGTTTTTTTTCATCAGAAACCATCCAATCAGAGTACTGCACTCGGAGTAGGATTGTTTCGCTACCCACGACTGGTCGTGCTTGGAAGCGCGCTAATAACACGACACTTCTTTCGATGACTGCATTAATAATTGCATTATTGTTATTTAACATTTTATTGTGTGTATTACTGTACTATTATATATTATACGGAGTATCTCCATAAAAAGTACTGAAATAGTAGTAATCAGTAGATTCGCAATAAAATAAACCAAGTATTTTGGTATTATATTACTTAAGTATATTATTTACAGTAGTAATATTTTATGGTGCAACTGCATATCGTAGTCACTACCTACGGCACGTTGTTGTGGAGGTCATAAATCCTTCAAAAACGAAGACCGTTACTATCGCGATTATCAGTCATGCACTGTGAGAACTCTTTTTTATTTTCCATGGCGAAAGCAATGAACGGAGATGAGAACAGGTAGAAAATGTCGCCTGACTCAAATGCAACAAGATAAAAATATTATATATGTTCATGATTCATTTGTGTAGTTTCCCGATGATGACATACACTCACATCCCAAAACTTTGCCGAAAAAGTGGTCAACCCCCAAGAACGAGAGAACTACCAGATTACTTGAATAACGCCACACTGGTATTAATAAAAGAAACGAAATAATAATTTGTGGCTGCCCTCGGAGACACATTTTGCCTTTTTCTTTCAATTGATAAAATCGTCGTGTCATCGTGTGAGATAGCTATCGTTGCCATGGAAGACTCCACTGGTACTTTTTTTGAGAATGCGACGATATCAGTCACAATGAACCCGTCACCAACATTTCCCCCGAACACAACGGATATCTTGCCATGTCCAACTTCTCATGACACGCCATGTGAAACTGCAGACTTTCATCTTAGCGATGAAGCCATGTGGATGATAATTTGGATTGCTGGCATGCTCATGTTTTTGTGCCTGCCCTTTTGTGTCACAAAGTCACGCCGCGATCTTTGTTGGAGGCGTATCAAAGAAAGGCAATGGATTTCCGACGATAGAGAAGATGATTGGTACACTGCTGCTGTTCGAAGACAACAGGAGCAGCGTCGCCAGCAAATGGAGGCAGAACAACGCCATTTTAGAACCAGTCGAACGCAAGAGGATGAGATTCGAGAACAGTTTTTGTTGCAGTGCATGGAAAACTATACGATGGTACGTGCTCAATGAATGTCGATCTGAAGGTTGTGTGCAGAGACGCGCCATTTCTGAATGTGTTTTGACTTGAATTCTCCCGCAGTCTCTATCGAGAACTGACATTCATGAAATGGAAGAGACGAACTCTCGAGCTGGTAGTATCAAGTCTTTTGGGAGTCTCCAGAGCTTTAGATGCAGCAAGAAAATTGGAGATGAGTCTGAATCAGGGATTGTCGCAATTGATGTAGAAGCCCAGATTGCTGGGAGCGAGCGAAAAGCAAAAGAAAAGAGATCCGACAGTCTCACAGACGATGAAGAGGAACAAGCAGTGTTAGCGTTTGCTTTCGATGATAATTGTCGAAAAGTGTATGTTCCGCTTCCTGGACAAACAACGATGGATGCGGAGGAAACGGTAGGAGCGCCGAGCGCAAGAAGAATGGTGAACAGTGGATGTGCCATTTGCCTGTGCACTTTTGATACTGAAGAAAAAATCACATGGTCTGCCAATCCAAAATGCCCTCACATTTTCCACAGCGACTGCATTTTGCATTGGTATTTGGCAGTTGGGCGGAAAACTCAGAGGAGGCACATTCGTCAAAATCCTGAAATGTCGGATGAAGAGTTGCTCACCAAAATTTGTGATTTCCCGATAAACTGCCCTTGCTGTCGTCAGAATTTTTGTCAGGATATTCGGAAGTTTGATGTATCGGCATCTTCTTCACGCACGCAAGCTGAAAGCGAGAGTGATGAGGAGATGGAGCAACCAAGAAACGAGGTTGACAGCATGGAGTTAGGATCAACTCCTTCAGCAACAGCAAGTCAGTAAATCAAACTCCAAAAGTGGAATGCTAGACATCATTTATTTTTTGCCGAGGTTGATGGCTGGGAGCGCAGGATTTAAAATACAAGAGAAATAGCTGGAATTGGAGTAAAGCACAGATGCCATTGAAATTGATGATATGGATGGGATGTTTGGGTGAAGTAAACCGAAACAATTGAATGATGATGAATTGAGAATGAATGAATCTTCGTCAACATCCTCATCGGATTTTTTTATAGATTTTTCTTACTACGACTAGTACTGTGAGTACTACGTGCGACATTTGCTAATACTAGTACATATTCACAGTATGCATTTCAGTCGAAATGTCACACTAGCACTAGTCTAGCGGTACTCCAGAATGTGTAGTCAGTGGGACTCTGTACGGTAGTAGCCCCCTTGGCTTAACTACGTTTTGTCAGAGCCTGGGGAACTAAGAGGAATCCATAGACGATCTATCAGTTCTACGGAAGCGATCATCCCAGTGATGGTACAAGCCACTGCTGTCTTATGCATTGTATCATGCGTAAGCTGTGTCTGACCAGATTCACTTCCTTAGTCAAAAAGGGAGCTAATTATAACTCTGCCGAGTGTCAAGTGCATCGAGGAGAACAGGGTGGTACTATTTCATCGGAACTAAGAGTGGATGTTTGACGCGGAAGGATTCTTTTACACGTACAATCTGCCCTATTGTGTTGGAAAAGTTAAAACAAGTTATCGACTATTCTTGCTGCCTTCTCAGCATGTTTTGGAATCTCTGATTTTCAAAAGTACCGACTTTTCCTGATTCATTAGACCTTTCCAGTTCCCCAGAGCTAGAGCTTTACCCGAACCGTACAGATTTTCACGGTCAAACTGATCGAACTCGATCGAACATACGGTAGTATTGCTCAGTTGCTCATCAGTACTACCGTACGTTGTACCAGGTACCGGTACGTACTAGCGGTACGGTAGTCTAGCTACGGTATGTAGTGTCTACAGTTACTACCGTAGTACTACTGTAGTACAGAGTTGTCGTCCGTCCATCCCCACAACAAGTGCCGGAGGCAGCTCTCCAGTCGTACCGGCAGTTCCACCTTCGCCAGATTGGATGATGCTCTTTCTTCTCTCTTTTCTCCTGTTTTCGTACCGAAGCAGTTCATACCCATCAGCAATTTCAGAAGAAACCATAAAATCGAGGCAGTAAGATCCATTCGCAAGATAATCATAACAAAAGCATCATACCTACTTCAATTTGATCATCATCTTTACACATCATGATGTATTACTCTCGCCTCGCCTTCAGTGTACTACTTTTGCGATTCGCGGCGGCCTTTTTATGCCATTCATCGTCGTCGACAAGAATCGGATTGCAGCCGCGATTCATGTTTGTCGATTACGGACTGGGGGAATACTCACAAGAAGTCATTGACTCCAGTAAAAGCAACAAATGGGGCATACCGGCTAGTGAAACACTTCCACCGCTGTCCAGCACACCCAAGGCTCAACTCGAAAATGGAGGAAAGGTAACTTTGGTCGGATCTGGACCTGGTGACCCAGAGCTACTTACCTTGAAAGCGGTCAAGTTACTTCAAGACCCAGATGCATTGGTGATCGTTGATCGCCTGGTCAGTCCTGAAATCTTGAATCTTATTCAAGGAGAAATCAAAATTGCGCGAAAGCTCCCGGGGTGCGCCGAATTAGCTCAAGAAGAAATTTACTGGTGGGCACATCAAGGATTGGCTGCTGGGAAGCATGTCATTCGATTAAAGATTGGCGATCCATTTGTATTTGGAAGAGGCGGCGAGGAAGTTCTCAAATTCCGAAAGTACGGGGTGGAATCGAAAGTGGTGCCGGTACGTCGAAGTGTCATTTGGTTTGTGTTTGACGCTCATTCTTCGTACCACTCACCCTCTAGAACACCTCACAATATCCCACTTAGGGTGTATCATCTGCCTTCTCTGCTCCATTGCTGGCTAACATCCCTGTCACTCATCGAGGCGCTGCCAATCAAGTCGTCATGTGTACGGGATATGGACGGGAGGGAACTTCACCGGATTTAATTCAGTATCATGAGGAGCAAACCATTGTGTTTTTGATGGCTGTGGGCAGACTTAGAGAGCTTTGTGACCGACTGGTGACATTGGCCGGATACCCCAAGGATACCCCAGTTGGTATCGTAGAAAAAGCTGGATGCCCATCTCAGCGGACTGTGGTTGGAACCATGGAAACAATTGCTGACATGGCAGAAAACCACAAGGTGCAGGCCCCTAGCACGATTATCGTTGGTAAAGTTGTGAATGTACTATTGAATACGGATGACGAAGGCGAGGCCATTCAAGGGCTGATCCAAAGTGCATCACAATCTGATCCTATACTAAGTAGCGACTAGAAGACTCGCTTTCGTTCGATTTTGAAACATCAACCTTTGACCGGGAGTGCTATACATCATTTTATAATTTTAGAAAGAATTTTGCACTCGATTTCGTAGTGGTTCCATAGTTCTGCAGAAAGCTGAAGTTCAACCTCCGACTATTAGTGGTTAATTTTTTTCCTTTGGAGGATTTGGGACAACTGCACCATGGAATGAAAATGGTCTGGTTTGAAAGACTGCAACAAGATTGATTCCATTTTCATTTGATTTCAAGTCCTTTCTCTTGTAGCGACTTCAGCCTTGGCTCCGGAGGAACCTTCGCCACACATGGTCTCATCCGCTGCCCTCCAACTGTCAACTGACATGATGCGCAATCCCCTTTTCGGCAAGAATACTTTGGTTTGACACCAAGAGATTCAACAGCCGATTTCAAGGGAGAGCCTGGTTTGAAGTCTTTTTTCTTTCCGTTATAAGACAAGACCGTCATGTGCAAAGACGATCCCTTTAAAGGTTTATTTGAGTTTCTTGACGGATTCTTGGTTGGTTGAAAGGCGGTAGCATCATGGAAGCATACCGCTGACAGAACTGCGGCAACAACAAAGATAAAGTACGAGGTCTTCATGCTGGTTAGATGGAAAGGAATGGTGCACGTAGAGCAACAAAGAGTTGAAATATTGATGATTTTGTGTAGATTGAGCAACAGTGCTGCACTGTACGACCTCGTTATGACGCGACAACGGCGACGAATGAAAAAGAAAACGGAGGTGGAGGTGTGAAAGAGGTGATGCTTGGACGTTTTTTACTTTTTTTTTTTGACAACGTCAGTCGCTTTCTCAGGAACGAGATTGTGAGGACTTTTTCTCTCCTTGCGCGCGTAAGCGATACTTTCAGATTCCACATTTGTTTTAGTCGATTGAATCAACAATTTATTTTCATACGTCAGTGGGTCTTACGAGGCCGTGGATCACACGCACTCTGAAAATCGCTTCTGGCTTTTTCGCCGCGCTTTCGCTCATGGCCAGGTTGATTACGTAACAAGTTGAACCGAATGAGTGACGATCATCGCTTGTGAACTGCCGACCACAGCCACTGCTGTTGCTACTACGAGTCTCTCAGTATTCCCTCTCTTGTGTTGCACTCTTCTTGTCACAACATTAATACTCCAGTGCATACCATGAGATTCTTCTGTCTAGCGGCCTTGCTGGCATCTGCCTGCGCTTTCACCTCTCAACCAGCAGCTTTCACCACCCAGAGCCCCCTGGTTGGAGAACGCGCTGTCAATAATGTAGTCGCCCCAAGCACTTCTCATCGCAACCGTCTGGCCACAATTGTGATGGACGGAAAGGCTAACGGTGAGTTCTTAGTAAATTTTATTGTCATGGCACTACCAACGATTTTACCTGCAGTTGTTGAATGACCCGACAAGAGATGGAATGCTTTTGTAAGGGAGCAGGAGAGATTTCCCTAAATTTGAGCACTGCCGCTCAAAAGGCTTGTGAATCATTTTTTGTTTCAAAATACCGCTCGAAAGATGGGGACCACAGCCTGAAGCTGTGATCTCTCTGGTTAACGACCAAGGCAAGGCCGCGATGAAAGACTGACATTTATGCTGATGTTGATTTCGCACGCCGCGGTTCCGTGAAACTTTGATGTTCCCCTTGCATCTATGATATTTTTTCTTGCGATGTGTCTCTAATTATGGTTTTGCCTTGCTTTGCCGTCTGTCTTCTATCGCAGCCATCCGTGACAGAATCACTTCTGTCAAGAACACAAAGAAGATTACCATGGCCATGAAACTTGTCGCTGCCGCCAAAGTCCGTCGCGCCCAAGATGCGGTCCTTGCCACTCGTCCTTTCTCTGAAACTCTTCAATCTGTATTTGGTGGCTTGATTCAACGATTGGGAGGAGACACCATCGATCTCCCTTTGTTGACGCAACGTGAAGTCAAGAAGGTCACTTTGACTGTTGTTACCGGAGATCGTGGTTTGTGCGGTGGATACAACTCTTACATGATTAAGAAGGCTGAAGCCAGATACAAAGAACTCACCAGCCAGGGAATCGAAGTTGATATGGTCGTTATTGGACAAAAGGGAATCGCTTACTTCAAACGTCGTAACTATCCCATCCGCAAGACTTTCGAATGTGGGCAGAACCCAAGTGCCAAACAAGCCCTTGCCATCTCCGAGGAACTTTTGAACACTTTCCTTTCTGGGGAAACAGATGCTATTGAGTTGTTGTACACCAAATTTGTTTCCTTGATTGCTTCTACTCCATCTGTCCGAACGTTGGTACCTTTCTCCGCCTCCGACATTACCCAAAAAGGAGACGAGGTCTTCCAACTTACTTCCGATTCTGGAGACTTCAGTGTCGAACGCACTGAGCTTGAGGTTGCCGAGCCTCAAGAGTTCCCCAACGACATGATCTTTGAGCAAGACCCTATCCAAATCGTCAACTCTATCCTTCCTCTTTACCTCAACGGTCAAGTCCTCCGTACACTTCAAGAATCTGTTGCTTCCGAACTTGCCGCTCGAATGCAATCGATGCAAAGTGCCAGCGACAATGCTGGAGATCTTGCCAACAAGTTGAGTTTGGAGTACAATCGTGCTCGTCAAGCTGCTGTCACTCAAGAGATTCTTGAGATTGTTGCTGGAGCATCTGCTCTTAACTAGAAAGCTCTATCCCCATGTTCTTGTGGTATGCATAGCCTAAATCTTAAATTCAAGAGGACTCTTAATGGAGAGTCAATGATGCTTTTAGATTTAAACGGATTCTCTTTTGCTATTTCACGTGGTAATGATCAAACAAAGGACACGCATGGACAGCCACGCTCTCTGAGCGTGACAGGAACTTCGCGTAGCGACCAAGGAGCGTGATGTATTAACTCTCGCAACAGATTCGTCACTGAGCGCCCGAGTCTGTCTACTAGGTAACCCTCTGCTTCCAGTGTGTTGGTCCGCAGCATGATGTCTTCCGACGACTTACCGCAGTCGAGGAGTGAACATACAGCTAATGCTGCAGCAGGAAGATAGATGGCATGACCTACAATCAAGAGGGTTCGCATGGGTCCAGCTTGAATCTCAATTTTGCTGTTGAGCCCGGATACTTGGTCCATGATGACTTCGACTCAAGAGTTCGCATAGGATCCCAAGACTTCTTGCGAAGTCGTCCGAATGACATCATCATGGTTTCTCAGGTAAGAATCCAGTGACGCATATCCGATTTTCTGAAATAATTCCGCACCCTTTGGTTGCGTAGTTCCGTCGTATAGTACATCAATCGGTGCGAGTACGGAGTTGGCATCGGCGTTGAGCAAAAAAATCTTGGCTGTCTCCATGGTACGAGGTGCTGGAGAAACTAAACAAACGGAAAAGTATGGATTTAATTCTTTTCCAAATCCTCGACCAGCCTGTCTCGCTTGTGATCTTCCTTCTTCTGTTAAAATTCGTTCAAAATCCCCCCCTGTGGATGGAGCTGTCTCACCATGCCTTAGAAACGCCACTCTCCCTATGGAAGCAGAGTTCAGAACTGACGAAAGATCATCTAGATTTCGAGTCGGATTGGCCGGTAGAAGTTTGTGGGCTGGAGCGAATGCCGCGAGAAAAATCTGGCTCGTACGATGAAAGACGGTCATCTTATCTCGCCAACATGCAGATTACGGGAGAAGACAAGGAACTATCTTTTTGAAGTTTGATGCGTTGTGACAACATACTTTGGTCGAGCCTTCACAGTCAATTTCCGTCGTGACTGGGAACGAAATTTTCAACTGAAAGTGGGGCTGTCGCGCGCCAAAAGTGTCTCAAGTCTTAGTGCCATTAAGTAAATTGAAACTTGCATCGAAGCAGAGTGACTACAGACAACAATGATAACTATCTTCAGCTAAAGAACGCACCAATCCTCTTACTACGTGGAGAACATGAAAAAACACAATGTCATGTATAACGTTTTTTAAAATATGTTTGGATTTTTCTACAGGCATCCAGGCAAAACGAATGTGAAACTGAAAGCCCCAAAAAAGTGCTCGAATCCTGCCCCGAGTGGAGGACTGTTCATTCTCAGCTTTGCAATTCGTGCCTAGAAGAAGGTTGCACGTTAACATCTTCAGTTGCACTGGCGTTTGGGGAAAGAGCGGCATCTGCCGTCCCCTTCGCCTGCTCTTTTGTAGTCTCGTTCGCAAAGATCACAGGCGACGACGTTGGATTTTGATTGATGTCAGCACCATTCCCATTGGGTTTTCCGGCATCAAGCCACTGATGATGAAAGAGACAGGCCTTTGCGATTCTTGTCTTGTGCCCAATCTTTTTGCAAAATGGACATACAATGTCTTTCTGACTTGGCCCTTTTTTATCACTTTTTTGGTCATAATTCAGCCACTTGAGTTCCTTTGTCTCGCGCAAGGCTTGCGATGTCTTTTTCCTGGCCTTTTCCATGGTCACTACATAGCGCCTCCCAAGGTCGTCAACATCGATGAATCGACCTCCGCACTGATTGATGTGCTGCACCACATCCCTGACGAAGGCGGTTTTTTGCTTCCGATGTTTCGGGTCAATTTTGCGGTACTCCACCTGGAAAAATCAACGGGAAGTAGGAATGA
Organism: Nitzschia inconspicua; assembly: GCA_019154785.2. Classification (NCBI taxonomy): domain Eukaryota; phylum Bacillariophyta; class Bacillariophyceae; order Bacillariales; family Bacillariaceae; genus Nitzschia; species Nitzschia inconspicua. The sequence continues at coordinate 3,454,649 of JAGRRH010000007.1, read as the reverse complement.
AAGTGAGCAAAAGAACGCCAACTGTACCATTATCAAAAAATTGAATTCCGCAATTTCTCACCTTTTTTTCCTTAATAACGATTCTGTATTTCTTGTTGCCTACATAGTTATTGCTCTCACCCCCACGACCACAGAGCACGTCCCAGTCTCCGACAGATTGGTTCTCAGGCAACCAATACCAAAAGTCCTTAGGTGTCCCTTGCCCGTTGCTCGTTTCTGCGGTACCCGCAGCTGCTGGCGTTGTACTTGTTCCCTCTTCAAGCTTGCGATTCTTCGCTCCCTCCCCCACAGCTGCAGGTGGCCCGTCGACCAGTTCTTCCTCACCACTGTTGGAGAGATCGTTACCCAGGCTCAGAAGAGCATGAGCAGAGTCTTGGGTTTGAGGACGACCGGGATTGTTCTTTGATGGACGTTTTCCATCTTGTTCCTGCTGCTTGGTGGAAGCAGTCACAGATATTGTCTCTGCAACACCATTAGCGACGAAGTGCTCGCTTGTGTTATTATCTTCAACCCTCGTAACTGCAGCTGCCTTTTCGGCTGCAGAGCTCGAATTGACCATGGTGAAGCCTGCGGTATAAATACTATAATGCTCCGTGTTATAGAGAGAGATTTTGATCAAAGACGATTTCCGACGGTTCAACTGAAACGTCCAAAGACTGTAGCCATGTCTCGAATGAATCGAATCTATTCTTCACCGTTTCGCTGTTTGCATCAGCGATTACGTTTTTTTTTCTTTCTACTCGGAGTACATACGAACGAGGGAAGAACGACCGAGGCGTTGATGCGTCCGTGCTCCGTGATGCCATCTGCCATGCAATGTCGTCCGTCCAGCCGCCCGCAATTCTGAGATTTGAAAAAAGCTCAAACCCTCATCAATGCTATCATACTCACAGTGAGTACTCAGTCGGAGCTGTCTTCATTCGTATCATACGTTCAATCAACCAGACAGACCTACCGTAGTTAACTGTAGACTACCGTAGACTACCGCTAAGTAGTACTATTAGTGTTCGATGACACTCTCACTCTATGATAATTCTAAGATGAAGATGATGGTAGCGAGCAGGACGAATTTAAAATGATAAAATGCACGAAGTGTGAAAGTGGAAAGTGACTCATGCTAGTTTTTCTTTGGAATCTCAATGATTTCTGTTTCTGTTCGTTTTTTCCCGTCGGGATCCGTGATATGGCGAGTGATCGTTCGGATCAAGTTTCCTTGAGCATCAAATGACTCGCTCTTGCTTTCTTTCACCTTAGCCATGGCCATGCTCCTAGGTCCTTGGAGCTTCTTAGCCGGATCATTTCCTTGCAAACCAGATATTTTGCTGAGGACACTGACTCCATCCATCTGAGGCTTGCTGCCTCCAGAAGCTCCATACCCTACCTTCTTGTACGAAGGCTCATCATGAGGAATGAACTTTTGCCCGGTGGGGTTAACAGGAGAGGGGGCAGAATGAGCTAATCCCTTGCAGTTCAAGTTCGATGAGTGGACATATGTGTGGGGACGTTCGTTCTTCTTGTCGACTGCTGCCCATCCAGGGGTGACGGCCTGGCGAACGTTATCAGGACGTTCGTTCTTTCCTGCTAAAGGTGGCAAAGGCTTGCTTGGTTCAATGCTGACCACGGGGGGTTCTTTTTTCTTGTAGATAAGCTTCCAGCCCTTTCGCTTATCACACGGTGGTTGAACCTTCTTGCCCGTATCTACGGGTGTAGCAGTCGAAGTCGGGGTGTATTTGGCGCCGGGGATTCGCTTTTCCTCTATACGCTTCTTGAAGACTTCCTCTTGCTCTTGGGCCTTTGCGTTTGCCTTTTCGATGTGAGCAAATCTGGCGGCATCAAATTTTTTCTTCCGCGCAGCCAACTTTTCAGCGTCCCTTCTCCTCATTTCCTCTGCCCGTTCGGCGTCTGTCATTTCACTGAGGGGCTTCTTCGGAGCTTCAGGCGAGATTGTTGTATCCTTTCTTTGGGATTCTTCATTTAATTGAGTAGCTGCTGCGGCGTCCTCGTCATCTCCCAGGAGATCGTCCACACTCACAACGACATCCGCGCCAAGCTGGCTAGAGATGGCCTGCAAACCTGTCTCGTGTGCAGTCGTGCCCTCCTTGGAGGCTGTTGCGTCCATCACCACAAAAATGTGAAATCCATTAGCAACCAAGTCCTTGGCTGTGTTTAATACAGAAGTATCGGTGCTAATTCCGCAGATACAAACATGAGTGATACCAGATTTCTGCAATGTTTCCAGAAGAGAAGAATCTTGGACAGCCGACTCCATCTTTTTGCTGACATGTTGCAGACCGTTGATCTTTTGTAAAGCGTCGACAAGTTTGGGACCCTTTGACAAAGCTTTCAGTTTTGGAACTGACTTTTTCGATTCGATGCATAGGTGGAAGAAATCACTCTGGGCCAATTGTAGGATATTCCCAATAACGTCGTCCTTGTTGTACGAAATTTCCGCCCAATCATCATTGGACATGTCCAGTATGATGAGACCCGGTCTTAGCGCAGCGTTTCCTAGACTCGACATGGCGACTGTTTGTTGTCTCTGTTGAAATATACTGCGTAGTAAGTGGCTTTGGAAGAGACGCCCAAAATGTAAGTAAGACCTTTCCATTTTCAAATCCATGGTCTTGCTTGAGATTCAAGATTCCAACTGAAGGGAGGTCGCAGTCATTATGAATGACTATAACGTCTCAAATTGCTTCATTCCCCCGAATCTGTAGGAGCATTAAAATAGAGCCTCATCAAATCGTATCATATGATTTTCTCCACAAGAGAGAGGGTAATCCGGTGTGTACCGGTGCGAGTACCGTAGTAATACCGGTACGATAGTGCGCTGTACCGATACCGGTATACCCACTTCGACTACGTAGTAATGACTGTAAGTTTTTGACTTCACAGATAAATGAAATTCATCCTCGTATTTTTGTCGGCCCTGCTTGTGGTCTGTGCTCGTATTGAACAACAGCAGAACCATTATTTGTTTACAGGAACAAAGATGTCCAGTAAATACTACTACTACGGTAGTCTACTAAAGTACGTATTGGTTAATTAGGTACCGTATTGTTTACCGTATTGTTTACTCTAGCTAGAGTAGCTACATAGTCGTACTTCAAGGCTTCTCCACCAGAAACGAGTTATCAACGACATGAAGTACGTTAAACAGAAAGGCACTCTACTCTAGCTTGCTACTCCGGAATAGTCCTATAAAGAGCACAATCACATTGCTTAGAGTGGCGCGAGACAACTCTGCCACAAAGTAAAGCGGCAACGACGTGGTCATAGACATCCGCAAACACATCCTCACTGAAAGGCAGCTTCAGGCGGACCGCAAGAGGAGGCTCTTTGCAAAGAGGCATCACAATGGGGGGAGAATCAGAAACAGTCGAAAGGTCTGAGAGCAGAAGCATTGCACTCAGTGCAATGGAGGAAGATGAAACCTATCTGAAAACATTCCAAGAAGAAATGAACGAGATCATGGAAGCATTTTATGCCGTTGTCAGTGACGAGGATATTCGAGAATATCAACGTTTTGTAGAGTCGATATCTCAGCGAAAAGTTGCCGAAGGTGCTCTGCAACCAGGCGCGAAAGCACCAGATTTTGAAATGGAAGATCAAGATGGAGAGATGGTCATGTTGCGAGAACTTTTGAGGAAAGGTCCAGTGGTGTTAGTGTTCTACCGAGGCAAATGGTGCCCACACTGCAATCGTCACATCATGGCGATGCAAGAGTATGTGTCAAAATTTGAGGCCAAGGGCGCGTCGATGGTTTGTGTTTCTCCCATGCTTCCAGACGGGACCCATTATCTTGCCACTAAACGTTCGTTGAATTTTCCCGTATGCAGCGATGTCGGCAATGTGCTAGCCAAAAAATATAACATAACATTTGAAATTCAGCCTGCGTTTCGGGATTCCATGTTTCGATGGGGTGAAGATATCCCCTTACATAATGGCGACGATACTTGGGAAGTCCCTCTTCCTGCAACGTATGTCATCGATACGGATGGCCGATTGCTCTGGTCCTTCATTGATAACGACCCAGCGATACGGGCCGATCCCGAGGAAATTCTGCACGCAATTTCAACAGCTTCCGCAAGGGAGACTTTCAGCTCGGAGATGAAGTTGTCGTACGATGCAAGTGTCGAAAACTCGCCTAATCCTGAGATCGAACAAATTCCAAGACGAAAAGAAATGTTCAACCGGCGGCACTTATCATCGACTTTCAAAACCAAGTTCAAGAAACTGTTTGGAAAGAAAAGGGATCCTCCTTCAGAGTTCCTGTCAAGGTATCTTTTGCCTTGAGAATAATGATGTAAATTTAAAAGATAGCTGACACTGCTGGTCATGGCGAATGGCAACATAACCCGAAAACTTGAAAGAACTAGCTTATGAGTCATTACTGCCTGATTACCTCCAGACCACAAGAAGAGACAATGCCGGAGCATTTGCGAACATTGGGGTGGGTATGAAAGAAATAATGATTACTAAAGTATACAGAACAGAGACATCACGCTAGGATGCGCGACTGACGAAAGACTGCCCAATCTTAACAACAGTGAAGATAAATCATTCGATTAGGTTTGCTGTCGAAGATTGACCAAGGTATAGAATTATTTTGACGTGCTGATACCTAACAGTAAATACGCTCCCTCGTAATAGGCCAACTTTGTAGGTGTGCAAAACGCAAAAACATTGGACAACTACACTACCAGTAGTACCTGGTACGGTAGGTAGTAGGGTCGTAATAGGTACGTACTGGAGTAGTACATAAAAGATCTGCGGTAATCGGAGTACTGTAGTACCGGTAGGTAGCAGCAATACGGTACTGTTCTACGGGTAGGTACTTCGTATGATACTTGATACTTACTCCCGAGTAGTAAGTATGATACGTAGTAGTAATAAAGAGAGTACTGGACTTCGTACTACGGTACGTACAACATACGTACCGGTTCCGTAGTACGATTAGGTAGTTAGTGCGTCGTAGTATCACCATCATGATTATTTGGGGAATGGCGATTCAAAACGGGGAGACATAATTGATGACTGCGACAAGATCAAGTTTTTCCAAAAATGACATATTATAATGACCAAATCAATGACTTCTTCGGCGTGGGCGACTTGACTCGACTCGGTTCGAAATTCCCTTCCGTACCGTTCTGTGTTGCATCTTATAATGAAGACACATATCAACGACAGGACACCATGCAGTAATATTTCGACCTGAGCAACCAAGATACGGTAACTTATTGTACAATCATGGCATGTTGTGGCAGTGGCGTGGAAAGCTCGGTGGTGAATCAAGCTGGATCCCCAGCAATGGTTGAACCAAAGGTTGACACAAAGGGGGAGAAACCTCCCACTTCAGCTTCGACAACGAAGGGTCCTGAAGCAGCTGTAGCCTCCAGTCCTACTCCAGGGGCTGAATCTACACCAGTTCCTGAGCCTGCTCCTGTTTCTGCGAACGAACAATCCATACCAGAAGCGTCAGGTCTTGTTCCTACTGCCACCCCAAATCCGCAGACAAATGTCAGCGTTAGGGAGGAACCTAATCCTGGTTGGGCAACAGCCGAAAAGGGCAATGTAGGAACTACTGCTTCAGCGGAGTCTCCGGTCACGACGGCTCCTGGTGCACGCCCTGCGAAGAGTGTTCCCGCTGGATACGTGTCTGGAACTAGAAAAGACCAAGAAATCAGTTCTGGTGTTCAAGATAGGATTGCAGGTCTCAAAGCCAGCGGGCTGGCAACTCAAAACACTGGAGGAAAAAGAATGAAAACACCAAGAATCATCACTGATACCAAGGAGTCTTGGGATAGAGAAGGAAATATCACAAGAGAATTGACTCGATACATCACGGAACCGGATGGCACCAAACGAACAGAAAAAGAGACTATCTACATTCGCGCAGCTGAAGCTCAACAAGCTCAGCAGCAGTGAGACCTCTGATTCATCCTTTATCCTAACTTTGGAGAGATTTCTCTATCTATGAGATATCTGAGTTGTGTTCCTTTTTATTGGATGCGTCCTGCAATTGGGTTCGAGAAGCAAAACTATTAATGTAATTCCAGTATGGATTGACAACGCTAAAGTGTGAAAATATGCTGTAAAAAATTAGTCTGCGGTTATGGGAAAGTTTGGCTCTACGACTAGTACTATTCGTATGTGTCAAGGACCACCTTATGAAGGAAGCCAAATAATAGCCATTTCAATGGTGGGATGTGAACAAGTAGTAATGCAAGGGCACGGGATTGCATCTTTTCTTTTCTTTTCAAAACCACCATTACCATGTCGGTAGTTGTAACTACCCGGTACTCGAGTAGAGTGTAGTAGAGTTATGTTTAATGCAGGTCTTGGACAAGCGAGACGACGACAACACGGTTTACTGTTTACAGTTAGTACAGTTAGTGGGGACTTTCTTACTCATTGTTACCGCCTGCCTTTACAGTTACGTACTACTCCGAGTAGCACGTACCGGCGTACCGGTACTACTACCGGTAGTCTTATAAGACAAAACAGACCCACGTCACACGTCACACAGCAATTTATTCTCCTTATCATCACGGCATCATGATGATTTTTTAATTAATGTGAGAGAGAAACAGAGAATATGCAATCTGGCACGGAAATGACCCGAAAAATAATGTCAATTGCGCCATCTCCAGTGGAGTTCTCAATTATTTTTATGAGTACTCTCGGGTACCAGTCGTACGTCGTACGTCTAACTAAAATACCTTCTATGGAGTATACGACGTAAATAGGAGGAAGGTAGAAAAACACACACAACGTACTCGGAGTATCATACATGTTTCGCGTTAAATTGCGTGACAGAAATTCATGCAACGAGCTAGCCTCCAAACAACACTATGAAATACCTGGCTGGGTGATTGTTGATATATTTTTCTGCAAGTCGAGTTCTTTGGACGAGATAGCAAGCATTGCCATACCAACAGACTATTGCCGAAAGCCTTCCGTGAATCAAACCAGTATCGCCACACACAGACACACTGTCCTTTGGTTTTAACTTATCGCAATCGCGAATTCGTACGTACGGAGCAGCAGGAGACACAATTAACACCTATAAAGAATCATCTTGACACATCAAAGATGGCAGACACCGAGGACTACATGGATGATGAGGATATGGATATGGAAGACAGTGACGATGAATTAGAAGGAGATGACGGAGTTGATGATGATGACGACGACGACGAGGATGGAGATGACATGAACGAAGAGGAAGCAGCGGCCCCTCCAGAACCTGTGGAAGAAGAGGCTGCTATTGCTCGAAGACGAGCCATTCAAGCCATTATGCGCGATAACACGTTGAGCGACCAGGAAAAACGTATGCAAATTCAGAACCTCATGAGTCGAAACAGAACCGAGGTTGCTCCTCCCCCTACTCCGGTCTTACCGCAACCAGATAACACTTCGTGTGTCCACTACGAACGAAACTGCCGTGTTGTCGCTCCATGTTGTGGCCGAGTCTTTGGATGCCGAATCTGTCATGACGAATTGAGCCCACCTGGTCACACACCCATGAATCGATTCATGATTCGAGAAGTCGTCTGCAAACAGTGTGGCACACGACAAGCAGCCTCGTAAGTCCATGGGCGTGGCTCGTGATTGCGACGTTTCGTTCAATTGTTCATTTTGCTCATCCTTTGCCTTCCTCCCGAAACTTTTGTTAACAGGAACCAATGCATAAACTGCAAAGTAGTCTTTGGAGAGTATCATTGTGGACTTTGCAACTTGTGGATGTCTATGGTATGTCTTTTCCGATGTGAGACAGAGTTGCGTTCTCACAACTTCACACGCACAAACACACACACTCTTCATTGCATTTCGAAAAATCACCTCATCATTTTCTTTCTTTCCTGCTCTTGGTCATAGTCCAAAAAGCCATTTCACTGCAGTCAGTGTGGGTTCTGCCGTGTCGGGGGTGCAGAGGCCTTTCGCCACTGCAATGAGTGCTGCATGTGCATTTCGATCAGTGTTTTTGACACTCATCAGTGTTTCAAGGATAAATACAAAAACAACTGTCCTGTTTGCCGGGAGGACATGTTTTCATCTAGACAGTCCCCGCAGGATCTGCCATGTGGTCATGCTATCCATGCTCACTGTTTCCGTAAACTAGCTGGATTCGACTATCGCTGTCCTATTTGCAAAAAGACAGTGGTGTCCCAACAATCCATGGCAGCCGCTTGGGAAGCCCGTGCCAGGGACATTGCAGAGCATCCTATGCCAGGCGACTTACAGCGCATTGTAGACATTATGTGCAATGATTGCGAAACCAAAAGCCCCAGCCGCAACTGGCACTTTTTAGGAATTCAATGCCCAAGCTGCAGCTCGTTCAACACGGTTGTGGAGCAGGTATTGAGCTCGGGGCCCGTGGGCGACCAAGCCAACAATCAAAACAACAATCCCAGTACTAGCGGATCTGCATGAGGAGTACGTGCGGAGCTTTACGAAAAAAATCATTTTTTACACGATCAATAAAGCTGTGCGAACTATTATTAAAACGCTCTTTCTACTATTGTCGTACTCTCTGAATTGGAAAAGTAGGCACTATTAGGAATCTTACCGATACGGAAGTTTTGACGTGCGAAAGCTGCCGCAAATTGTTGCATCGAGACGGTGTAACGTAACGTCGGAGAGAGAGAGAGAGAGAGGCTGAAAGTAACAAAGACCGACCTACATTCTGCCAGGACCACCGCCTCCGGTTCGACGTCCCGGTTTTCGACCCAATTGGAACTGTTCTTGGAAACTCAATCCGTCATCAAGCTGACTGGCTGTATCTTCTCCAGGCTTTGTCATTTCTTCCACAAGTTCTTCTGCTTCTACGATAGATTTTAGAACTTCCCTTTTATTGCTTTCACAGAGCATGCCTCCAATGAACATTTCAAACAAAATCAAGAGCGATTTATGAAGCGAAAATACGAGATCTAGCTCGCATACTGCAAGAGAAATGATGGATAATGAGGAACTTGGGATCAGCTCACTATTTGAATGCACGGAAACGACGAATAGTACTTGTAGTGACAAATTCGACCACGTACCAGAATTGAAATATCCATCGAGTGCCTCGACAAACAAATGAATTTGTTCCAGCACAATCAGTTCGTTCATTCCCAGCGGAACTCCAACGACGAAATATAGACTTGCGTAGCGTCGGTAAACAAATTTGTAGGTTCCCTTTTCAATAATGTTGCACATTTTGGGAGCCCGAGGAAGAATGTCGGCTGCAATGTCCCTCAAAATGCGGCGTTTCTCTGACTCTGAATACGAGCTGAAGAACTCCGACAGCCGGATTTTTCCCTGTCGACTCATCAGCACAATAAAGTTCCATCCCACCTGCGTGGTAGCAGCGCTGGTCTCTTCGGGGTTTCCAACATCCATGGTCGTTGTTCGAATCGCAACAGCACAACAGAATCAGTCTCGGTACAGTTTGTGATCATGTATCTCTCTTGCTGATGAGTTGCATGTTCCAGACTATGCAGCAGGACTAAACCGACTGTTCGTCTATCCGGCAATGACTTTAGCTTCAACCTTACCATTTTGAAAAATTCAATCCTCAATCGTCGAGCCGGCCGGCACAAAAGTTTGCTCCGCGCTGATTTTTTTCTGCGCGATAAGATCGTCTTTCACACACCGCGATAACAATAACCGTATAAACAAAAAATCAAATAGGCATACACGGCTCCACCAACTCTACCGTAGGTAGTCAAGACCGAGTGCTAGCTACTAGCTAGTAGAGAGCTAGTCTACCTCTCCCACTCACAACCAGGCCTCCCTATTTTCGGTGTTCGAGCTTGTTTTCGGTGCAAACACCGAATTTAAGTTTTTGGGAAAATCGCTTATTTTCGGTGCTGATTGAAGTCTCACGTACAAATGCCAGACGAAACCGTATCAAAACCAACCAAATTACCGGGTCTTGTAGCCAGAAACACTACTGTAGAACGTACCATAGAACCACTCCTTGACACAAGAGATAATTACCGGTACCTTGTTTACGACAGTACTTGTTACTTGTTACCCTTAACAGCACATTGAACAATGGCGGAAACAAAACGCAAAGGAGAAATTCAACTTGGAATGGATAGTGAAATACGGCCTTGAAGTATCAACAAGGGATCCATCTACAAATGAGGTGACAACCGTGGCTTGCTCGTTCTGTCGAACCTTCGGCCGTGAAGATGAACATGCCGAACGAAAGCGGAAAAGGACTATGAATGCCAAGTACTTCAGCTACCCATGGCGATCCGACAAAAGGCAAGCAAGTTGTACCAATCTGTCAAGGAAGAAACTGGAATGGGTGTTTTGGGGTCCGTTTCGGATGTTGAAGTAGCACAGCATTGCCGAACTGTATGTGCCATCAATTTGCAATATCTGAAGGAGATATTCAACGACATCTGGGCTTTCGCAATAGCAATTGATGCTGGGAGTAATGCTGGAACAGCCTACCTTGACCTTCGTATGCGATGTTATTATAAGGGCAGCTTAGAATATTTGCACATTCTTGCCATTCCAATGCGTGAACATCACACTGGAGAATACCAGTATGATCTTATTGTTGAAACGATGAATGTCTTGGCACCAGACTGGAGACATCAGCTCATTGGTATAACAACTGATGGTGCATCAACCATGACTGGATGCATACAAGGAACATGTACTAGATTGTCAAATGAATGTCATGGCAATATTTTTCGAGTGTGGTGTGGTGCACATCAACTTGACCTTGTTGTGAAAAAGGCCTTCAATCAGCTTATGAACAAAAAATTCCTGATCACATTGACAGGAGTGACTGGACATTTGCGGCGCCAGCAGAATCTCATTCAGCATATGAAGAGCAGCTGCCTACATTTGCGACGACTCCTTGGATATCAATGGGTAAAGTTTTGAAATGGTTCAAAGCAAACCGTATCAGACTGTTTCAACACTTCTCTGAAAAGAAACCAGCCTGTACACCCTCGATGGAATGGTGGCTAGTTGACATCAAGGAACGCTGCTACATCAACGGCCCTATGACAGATGAGGAATCCATTTCATTCTTGGCTGCTGTTAACAATGATCCATTACATGGATTTCACTTAAACAACTATTGTGTTCTGAGACAGGAGGCTGCAAGTTCCATGATGAAGTAGGAAGGTTTGTCCAGTTAACTATGGATGGGTTAAGATCAAGCAGCAGTGATGCAGATAAGGAGGCACATGACTGCATTATATCAACAATTGCAAATTTCTAGCTGCAATTGGTCAGTGGAATATCTAAGGTGTGCGCTGAGCGTGACAGTCGTAACAACTCAGGAGATCACTTACCTCCTGTGCTGCCCCTTGAATTGTGTGGAGTACTTTCGAGAGACTTTGTGTCTTGTTTGGAAGATCAAAGAATCCGACTTGGGCACAAAATTTCAGAGGCAGAGGTGGAAAACATTGATGAGCAGTTTCGTAAGTTGCGTCTAGCATTTAAGGAGCAAATTGGATTTTCACAAATGCTGCTTGATGCCCAAGCATCTTGTGCTGTTCAATCGTTTGAAAAGTGTTGAAGTCAACCTGGAAGTGAGTTTGAACAATTGAGAATGTTTGTGGGGCCATTGCAAGCATTATGCCAAGTACAAGCAGTGTTGAGTCCGATTTCTCCTTGATCAATTGGACGAAGGATCCAACTCGCAAAGCCTCAGTGACTTCTCCCTCGAATCAATACTGCATTGCAAGCAGTATAAGAAACTCAGAGACCTAATGGAATAAAACTACTAGTAGAAGATAGACAAAACATTGACGTTTAAGGCATTTTATAGCGTGCACCGAATGTGCACCGAATTTGAGGTTTGAAAATGCACCGAAAATAGCTATTTTCGTTATTTGCGGTGGCCACCGAAAATAGGGAGGCCTGCTCACAACCAGGCCTCCCTATTTTCGGTGTACGAGCTTGTTTTCGGTGCAAACACCGAATTTAAGTTTTTGGGAAAATCGCTTATTTTCGGTGCTAGTTGAAGTCGCACGTACAAAGGTCAGACGAAACCGTAACAAAACCAACCAAATTACCGTGTTTTGTAGCGCAGAAACATTTCCGTAGAACGTATCATAGAACCACTCCTTTACCCTTTACAGCACATTGAACAATGGCGGAATCAAAACGCAAAGGTAAAGCCAAGAAATTCAACTTGGAATGGATAGTGAAATACGGCCTTGAAGTATCAACAAGGGATCCATCTACGAGTGAGGTGACAACACCGTGGTTTGCTAGTTCTGTCGATCCTTCGGCCGTGAAGATGCCAAACGAAAGCGGAAAAGGACTATGAATGCCAAGTACTTCAGCTACCCATGGCGATCCGACAATTTCTGTCGTCACTTGAAGCAGCAACATCGGTGAAATGGGATGAGTACACGAGCATGCCAGCAGAAGAAAAGCAAAAATTCTTTGTGGAGAAAGAATCTGCTGCAGTTGTCAACATGCAATCTTTTGTCCAGCCGGAAGGGAGTATGAAGGCTCGCATCAATGCAAAGAAAAAACTTCAATTCATAATTGATGCGACATCACAGCAGTGATGCAGATAAGGAGGCACATGACTGCATTATATCAACAATTGCAAATCTCTCGCTGAAATTGGTCAGTGGAATATCTAAGGTGTGCGCTGAGCGTGACAATCGTAACAACTCAGGAGATCACTTACCTCATGTGCTGCCCCTTGAATTGTGTGGAGTACTTTTGAGAGACTTTGTGTCTTGTTGGAAGATCAAAGAATCCGACTTGGGCACAAATTTTCAGAGGCAGAGGTGGAAAACATTGATGAGCAGTTTCGTAAGTTGCGTCTAGCATTTAAGGAGCACAGTGGATTTTCACAAATGCTGCTTGATGCCCAAGCATCTCGTGCTGTTCAATCGTTTGAAAAGTGTTGGAGTCAACTTGGAAGTGAGTTGAGCAATTGAGCATGTTTTGTGGGGCCATTGCAAGCATTATGCCAAGTACAAGCAGTGTTGAGTCTGATTTCTCCTTGATCAATTGGACGAAGGATCCCAACTCGCAAAGCCTAAGTGACTTCTCCCTCGAATCAATACTGCATTGCAAGCAGTATAAGAAGCTCAGAGACCTAATGGAATAAAATTACTAGTAGAAGATAGACAAAACATTGACGTTTAAGGCATTTTATAGCGTGCACCGAATGTGCACCGAATTTGAGGTTTGAAAATGCACCGAAAATAGCTATTTTCGTTATTTTCGGTGGACACCGAAAATAGGGAGGCCTGCTCACAACTCATTGTTCCTCTTGTCGCGAGAGTAACTTTGGACCTATCAGCTTCCTTGCTTCCTTGCACCTTCCGTAGCTCTCTCTCTCTCTCTCCTTCCTTTTCTTTCCATCATGCGCGGTACGTGTAATGAGGGAACGGAACAGCCTCTTGTGTGGTCTGGATATTGGCGGGTGCTTGTCAATGACATACTACATCCGTTGAGCGCATCGTGACACTCGGAACAGTGCACTATCGCTGTTCGACTCCTTGTGGGGACCGTTGCTTCTTCTCCGTCCACTCTTTATTGGATCCAAAGAGGCGGGGAGAGTAATGTGACCTGTAGTTCTGACAGGCATATGACATGACGTAATAATGTCCCATTAGCCAAACTGGATTTTCTGGTCATTGTTTCATCGCGCTACATGTTCAAACGAGCAATTCTCTCATTCAAATTGTTTGTTTGATGTTTCGTTCACAGAATGTATCTCGATCCATCTCGGTCAAGCCGGTATCCAAGTCGGAAACCAGTGCTGGGAGTTGTATTGCTTGGAGCATGGTATCACCCCTGATGGTGAAATGCCTTCGGATTCCTCCGTCGGTGTTGCCGACGACTCCTTCAACACCTTCTTCTCGGAGACATCCAGTGGAAAGCACGTCCCCCGTGCCGTCTTTGTGGATCTCGAGCCAACCGTTTGTGACGAAGTCCGTTGTGGAACGTACGCCAAGCTCTACCACCCAGAGCAAATCATCTCTGGAAAGGAGGATGCAGCCAACAACTACGCTCGTGGTCACTACACCATTGGCAAGGAAATCGTAGACCTCGTCTTGGATCGTGTCCGTAAGGTCGCCGACAACTGCACTGGTCTTCAAGGTTTCCTCGTTTTCCATGCTACTGGTGGTGGTACCGGTTCTGGTCTAGGATCTCTTCTTTTGGAACGCCTTTCCGTTGATTATGGTCGCAAATCAAAGCTATCTTTTGCCGTCTCGCCTAGTCCTCAAGTCTCTACCGCTGTCGTGGAGCCTTACAACTCGGTTCTTTCCACTCACGCGCTCTTGGAACACACCGATTGCACCTTCTGCCTTGACAACGAAGCTCTCTACGATGTCTGCCGTCGTCACCTGGATATCCAGAAGCCAACTTACACAAACCTCAACCGTCTTATCGCCCAGGTTATTTCCAGTTTGACTGCTTCTCTCCGCTTCGATGGTGCCTTGAACGTTGATGTCACCGAATTTCAAACCAACTTGGTACCTTACCCTCGCATCCACTTCATGTTGACGTCTTATGCTCCTATCATCAGCAGCGAGAAGGCCATGCACGAGTCTCTCTCGGTTGCTGAAATTACCAGCACCGTCTTCGAGCCAACCAACATGATGACCAAGTGTGATCCTCGTCACGGAAAGTACATGGCCTGTTGCTTGATGTACCGTGGTGACGTCGTCCCCAAGGATGTCAATGCTGCCGTTGCAACCATCAAGACTAAGCGTACCATCCAGTTCGTCGATTGGTGCCCAACTGGTTTCAAGTGCGGTATCAATTACCAGCCACCAAAGAACGTCCCCAATGGTGATCTTGCCGAAGTCAAGCGTGCTGTGTGCATGGTTGCCAACACCACTGCCATCGCGGAAGCTCTCTCCCGTATCGATCACAAATTCGATCTCATGTACGCCAAGCGTGCTTTCGTACACTGGTACGTCGGAGAAGGTATGGAAGAAGGAGAGTTCTCCGAAGCCCGTGAGGATTTGGCCGCCTTGGAGAAGGATTACGAAGAGGTTGGTGCTGATTCTGGCGAGGGTGCTGATGACGTCGGAGAGGAATACTAAGTTTCTTGGGAAGAGCTGATGTTTACGCCCTTTAGCTTGTCTTTTCACGTACTATGTCGATGAAGAGTTTCGCTCTTGTTGAACAATAATATTAGGATGAAATAGCTGTGACGAAACAAAATTGTGTAACTATTCTTAGACTTCCGTGTCGTCGATACAGGAAGATAGTAATTCTTTGATTCCATCACTCATCGAATTATGCTGAAACAGGTAGGTACCAGCAACGAGAATGTCTGCTTTCTTCGATAGTCCAGCAGTTTCTGTGTTGATGCCCCCGTCAACAAGTATCTTGAACTCCAGCGGATTGTCTCTTCCTTCTCGAAATCGAAGGAGTTTCTCAATCTTCTCTACGGCAACATCCTGGAAACTTTGTCCACCAAAACCTGGCTCTACAGAAAGCACGTCCACAATTGCAACGAGACCAGAATTCAGGAGCGGGAAGATATCCTCCACCATTGTTGACGGGTTGATCGAAATCCCACACTCCATGCCATGATCCCTCACGGATGCGGCAATCAATAACGCTTCTTTGATAGGATCGTCTTCCCTAAGCACGCTCTCCCACTGAAATATGAATGTAGTCCCTCCAGCTTCCTTCATGGGTCCAATGTAACGAGCGGGACGTTCCACACACATGTGCAAATCTAAGATGGCCTCTTGGGAACATCTGCGAATGGCAGCAACCATTTGAGGTCCGAATGTTAAGGCCAGAGGAGAGTCAAGAAACACACCGTCAAATATGTCCACGTGAAGTCGAGCGGCTCCTGCGTCCATGCACCGTCGTACTTCCTCTCCGATTTTTGACCAATCGCACGCCAACAGTGACGGAGAAATAATGGGTGGAGACGAGTTCTTTCTCGCCTCTATTCCGGGTTCCTCATTACTTGTAGGTATCTTTCCACCTCGAATAGACGCTATTGCGTGTACAACAGGTCTGGTTGCCTCGCTCAAAGCACTATAAACTTTGTACAGCTCATCGTACGTTTTGACTGCCTCTTGCGACGGCTCGATCCGTTTTGCTTGTCGAACCATTCGTTGAACGGCATCTTCGATGCTCGATTGAACGCCAGCATTTACAGAAGCAAGAATGGCACATCCCAGGAGAGGAGCATCTGAAAATTCGCAGACAACGACTGGTTTCCCGGTCACATCCGCATGCATTTGTAGCCAGGTGGAACTCCTGGTAGCACCTCCCGCAATGATAATCTCATCACAAGGGTGCCCTGCCATTTGTAGCCCCTCCAAGCAGCCTCTTGTACCAAAAGCAACGGCCTCCATCAGTGCTCGCCATATGTGAGCACGTGTATGTGAAAGCGTAAGTCCTACGAGAGCCCCACGGGCCAACGGATCTGTCACCGGCGTGCGGCTACCCTGAAAGGTTTCGAGAGCAATCAATCCATCGCATCCAGGAGAGATCTGATCCGCTTCAGCATCCAGGTACTTGTATTCAAGGTCAGACTGGCCTAGAATGTTTCGTGCCCAGCGAATAATACTTCCGGTGGATGATTGGCCCCCTTCAGCAAACGATAACCCAGGAAGTGGAGCTCCCTTGTAGGCCCCCCAAATTCCAGGTGCGTTCGAGGGCAACGACGAGACGACACAGTGGAGGTGCGATGAACCAGTGATCAAGCAAAGTTGACCAGGATGAATGCATCCAAGGCCAATCATTCCCACAAAGGCATCCGGTCCTCCTTGCGCGACTGGAATTCCTGACGGAAGATTCAAGTGCTCAGAAGCCTCGTTCGACAGGTGTCCAACGAGTCCTCCCATTGGCACTACTTTTTGTGGGACCATTTTGGCAAGTTCCGGTATGCCAAGCTTTCTATAAAGCGAGAGCGGTCGTCCAGGATACGGTTGGTCTGGTGAGCTTTCGTAGAGAGCTGCTTCTCCGTCCCAGTGCCACCTCGTGGCTGCGTTGCACGTACAAGCACATAGCTCTCCCGTCAATTTATAGTTGATGTAGTCCTGGTACTCACAAATCGTTTCAGCCCGATCCCACACATGTGGCTCATTTTCTCGGATCCATAATGCCTTAGGAATAAACCATTCGGCGGATATGGGACCTTCGCCTCCACAATTGACGTTCAACGCCGGATCTCCTCGACATGTTTCCATAATTTCTTTGGTTTGTGGAGCCGATCTCGCGTCCATCCATAGTATACATCGATTGTCGCGTAACGGTTGCTTGTTTTTATCTAGTGCCACTACCGTGCAGCAAGTTGTGTCGACGCAAATGGAAAGAATTGCAAAATCCTCGTTGGATGACGTCTCTTTCAAGGACGCGACCGCTCCCCGAACGGCCTTGCCCATGCCGTCCCACCAATCTTGAGTATCTTGTTCGGCCCAGGATGGTTGCGGGTGAAACGTCGTATACGGCGAGGCACAGGGTTTACCGAGAACATCTCCCGTTTCAGCATCAAAGCAACAAGCGCGGATGGATTCGGTGCCACCGTCGACCCCGATGACAACTTTTCGAAGAGGAGTGGCGGAAGCAGTGGAATCGGTAACCACCGCAACAACTAGGCACAACTGTAACAAGACAATGGTAACAGGTCTGATGAATGTGGACATGTCGGGTGAGAGGAAGAGTCTCTTGCAGTGCTTTTAGACGGATGGAAGGTAGTTTTGACGATATTGTACACCTACTTCAACTTCCATTTGGGTTCTTTGTCACAGTCAATCAATTGGACAATTTTTACACCGTCGTTGCAGTGATGGTGATGATCGGATCTTTCTTGTATCGTCAATCACGAGTATTCAAACCCGCGCGTCCATCAACTCAACTCCTTCATGACGACCGCGGACGACGTACGCATACGTCGTAAATGACCGAAAGTACGACTGTATCATAGCGGTGGAGGTCTGACTCCTGCGTATCATCTCATCTCATCATGGGTGTTCGATGATCTTGATCAGCAGAAACAACGATTTCCTTCACCGCAACATCATACCATTGCAACCACTTTCAACCACATCATTCTACCTTCCTCTTCCGTTCTTGAACTAACTTGGTCCTTGTCTCTACAACCACAATTTCTGAGAAATTTCTGCACGTACATAATTTCAAACTTTCTTTCAACACCGACTGTCTTCTTTCTGTCCCCCACGTTTGATACATAGTTTTCCTTTCAAGATGGGACAAGCATTTTCGATTCTCAAAACGACCAAAACGTATTATTCTGGATTCTTCTACTATTTATTTGGTGCCGGTCGTCATTCTCCGTACAAGCTCAAGAATGAATCGACCATTCCGAGCCTTGAGATTCAGCCAAATGATTCCAAAGAGACGTCACTCTTCAAGCAATACGCTCGCATTCATCTCTTCAGTCTGACGTCTGTCTTCTATCTCTACAACAAACCGCACTATCGAAAAGGGTCGTACCGCGACGATTTGATTGACAATTTGAGAAATGTCGCCATTCCTGGAACCGGCATTCCACTCTCCTTGGTAGCACGAAGTCGAATTTTAGGATGTCTCTTTTTGTTGACCGCGTATCCGGCAGTCAGTTACGTTGCCGCTATTCATAAATGGTTCATGTCCAAATTTCAATCGAGCATTAGTGAAGAATATGCCACAAGACTGTTGGCACCGGACGATTGGTTCAGTTATTGGCGTTTGAACTGCAATGTAGTCGGCTTGCATGCGCTGCTCAACGACATGCCGGAAGGATACGATATGGAGAACAAATGGACCTTTTTAGAGAAGGGAGCCCAGTTGGGGGTTCCCGTGTCACCCTTTTTGAAAACCCCTGGCATTGTTGTCAAACATCGCAATGAGGAGGGCGGTATGGGCATTCACTTCTACAAAAATGCAACGGCTGGTGGCGATTGGATCATTCAAGAAACCATCTCTAACAGCGATTGGGTATCAACCTTGCTTCCTAATAATGCTCCGCTGTCAACATTCCGCGTCATTACGCAGAGCAAGGCGTCTATTCATTTGGACCAAGTACCGCAAATCGATGATATCACTGCTTTGAGCTGCGTCTTCCGTGCTGGTAGACAAGGTGCTGCAACGGATCACGATTCCATTCTATTCGATGTAGACGTCAAGACTGGCATGATCCGTGGTGGTACTACCAATGCCCACTGGTACCGTCTTGGATTACACGAAACACTTCCTGGGCGATGCCCATGGAGATCTCACCATGGTTATCAAACACATCCTGATGGCGAGATTGCCGTATCTGGAAATTACGTTCCTGATATCAAAGGAATGCTCGCCTTGGTAGAACAGAGCCACCTGAAAATGTGCCCCGATGTTCCCTTTGCGGGGTGGGATGTGGTGTTCAGCGCCGACCCCAAATTACCAATTTGCTTATTAGAAGTCAATCTGTCCTGCAACTTTTTCCGTGGATCCTTTGATCGAAACGAGTATTTCGACTTTATTGATGAATCGTTCGCCCAGATACAAGCTCTGCGGTTGACGGCAGATGCCGAGGGGGAAAAGTTTCAGGTCAAAAAGTAAAATAATAATGCTTGCAGTAGTGATAGTTGCATGTGGTATTGCTTCATATTGTACTTCATTGCCAAATTTTCCATTCTGGAACTACTACTGTAGCAGTAGTATTTTACTTGTTACGACGTGCATCTGAATAGTCGATCATCTAAAAATAGAACCAAAGCAATTTCAAAAGGGCTTTTCTTTTACTCCGTAATATTTATGGATGCATGCATCGCATTACATATCCCATCCCATTTTCAATCGGAGGGGCTCATTGCAAATGCAGCAAATGCTTCAGCGGGAGGCGACGTAGGACCTGACGGCGGGATGGCGGCTGATGGAGACTGCAGCCCCGAAGTGTTTTGGACATCATCGTCATCGATGGTAAAAGTAGGATTCTTCTGGTCCACTTTTGTGAGCTCTTCCAACAGGGAAAGATCCGGATCGTTTCCTAGATAAACTGGGACATGACTCTCAAAATGCCTTGCAGCGGCCGCGGGCATCTGGAATCCAAGGCTGATAATCCATGCCGGAATGAGGATGATGCGGTTCAAAGCGGCATAAAGCATGACAATGGGGCCGGCGAATTTGTATCCTTCGAATCGAACGATTTCAAAGGAGAATTCAAGAATCGCTAGAAGACCAATGAATAGTCCTAGGCCATTCCAACGAGCTCCAAATGTGGACTGGTCATCTTTTCTCCAGTTGAATACAGCAAAAAATGTGGAGATGAAGATTCCTGCAATGCACAGCCATTCGAAAGCATCGACAATCCAAATCATTCCGACAGTTACAATGTGATTGACTTCCAGGTCTCTCCATCCTGTATTGTCATCACCATTGACTCCCAAACTGGCAGCAACGTCCGGTCGCAACCATGTACTCAAATTGAACTCAAAGGCCAAGGTATAACCTCCGAGGGTTGTTCCGATCCAGAAGAGGTGACTCAACCACTCGATCATGGCACCTCCCAGGGCAAAGACGCAGATTGCCACAGCTGCACCTATCGATTGGGTTCCGCTCCTGGACAGAATCCAAGCCATTTCCATTGTGGGCAAACAAAAAATAATCCAGAAAAATCCATTGATGAACCCCGCGGCATAAAAGAGTCCCCGCCTGTCATAGTATTCGTACCAGTATACTTGAATAGCTTCGGGATCGAGCTCCACAAAATCGTCCTCAGACCAGGTGGAGTTATTTCTTCGAAAGATCATCTCTGCAATCGAAAGGCTACTGGCAGTCATGAAAACAATGGCCGAGACCCAGCAAAGGACACTTGTTCGAAACATGATGGGTAGTTGTAAACAGATAGATTTTCCACTGGCAAAAAGCTGGCAAAGACTATTGCTGTCGTCGTAGTCGTAATGGCGAAAAATTCAATTGGGATGACAGAGGAACACCTTGACTTCAAACTTGTGAAGTAATTTTTCCTTGGTCAACAATCGTGTCAGATCTCCTGGTACTGTGCAAGCGAAGGAATTTAGAATGCCGCTCCTACTAGTAGCTATCCTTTGTTCCTTTGTAGGACCAGGGTTATGCCAACAAAGAAATAGTAGCAACAATCCCTGACTGTGAGTGAGTGAGAAGGTGGGGAGTTAATAACTACCGTGCTCTACTACTACCGTAGAGTGGTAAAGCTACTACAGTAGAAAGTAATGACAGGAACTTCGTTGGTAATTGGTAGTAAGTACGCGAGTATGTCGAGTAAATCTCCCTCTCTTGGCTGGATGCAACTTTACGTTTGGTCGTGCATCTCTTCGCTTGCTTGCGCAGTATGTGATTTTCCCTCAACGGTCGCCAAGTACTACATACGTACCGTAGTCGTAGAGGAGTACAGGTACCTAGGTACACTACGTCCCGGTAGGCTGCCAGCGCGAGGTCGTCAATTGGACTTAAGTTTCCAATGCCAACGGCCCGAAAAGCTAAAAAGTGTCTTCCGATGTATTACTACCAGTACTCGGAGTAGTGCAGCGAGTAGTCCCAAAAGTGGCAGTAGGTGACTCCAAATGAATGATTGAGGTCTGTTTCCTCTCACCTCTCCACTACCATCATAGCTATGATAAGCTGTAACTAGTTGCCGTAAACCATTGGTTTCCCTTTCCAAGACTAAGGATACTACAGTAAAATTTAGAAATCGTTTTTGCATGTAAAATTTTAGATTCATCGTGTGATCGTTTTAGAAAGTGGGAGAGGTCTCCATAATAATGTAATACTACGTATTCTTTTTGTCGTGATTGGATGTTGTGTTGAGTGCTGTTTCGTATCTTTAGCTCACTGGAGATCCAACAATTCCATTCATGCTACCAGATGCGCTTCCATTCCCTGCTGCCACAGATGAAGAGAGTCCTTGTCGTGCCGCAAGGGTTTGTTGATTCAATTTGACACCGGCCATGGGTAGACGACATCCCAGTATCAATAACCATCCGGGGAGCAACAGCAGACGGTTAACAGACGAGTACCAAAAGGAAATCTTTCCAAAAACCGAAAATCCAACCAAGCGCATGATCTCAGCAACAAAGTCTAACAAACAGAACAAGGCCACAAAGAGACCCAAAGCATTCCAGCAAGCACCAAACGTGGTAGAATCGACCTCGCGACGCCATCTCTTAACGCTGATATGGACCAGGGTGAAAATAATGAACAACATAATCCATTCAAACGCATCAATAAAGCTGACCAATCCGTAGGTGACAACATGAGTTACTTCCAAAGATCTCCACCCAATTTGATCGTTCGTCGTAATCCAAGTATCCAGATTGAATTGTGTGGCCAACAGCTCCGTAGCCATAGTGGTACCAATGTACAAGAAACGACTGATCCATTCGGTAAAGGATCCCGCCAACGCCAGCAGAGCGATGGCAATATGAAGAGAAATCCATTTCGCTCCACCTTGACTCAAAATCCACGACAATTGAACCATGGGGAACATGAGAAAGAACCATGCCAAGGCATTCAATACACCGGCCGCCATGTATTTGGGACGATGCTGAATTCGAAAATCCCATTCCTCTTGGATGTAGGCTGGATCGAGGCTCACATAAGTGTCGTAGTCAAAATGCGGCCGATTGAACTCACGGACATAATAGGTGATGAGCAACGCATTCCCAGTCATGAACAGCAGTGCTGATAAGGCGCACATAAAATTCACCATGATGACGGATCTGCAATGAGGAGAGAGGAGATGGAAGGTTTATTCTTGGTTTTGTCGCTTGAATAATCAGCAGGAATGTCATCGACGAGAAAGTAGAAACTGGCGACGACTTGACTCCATCATCAGTTGAGAGTTGAGAGTAGCAGGAAGATGGACTGCGCACGAGGTAGCGTTGCTTCGTCCAAAGCCACGTCCAAGTCGTATGTACGACTGCCCGTACGAAAAATTATTCTTGGGTGACCGTTGCCTGAAGGCCTGTAGTACTTATTTAGTCCTTTTTTAGAAGCTACTGTAGGCCCACCATACGGTAGCTAAGTACCGTAGTAGACTACAGTACCGGTAGTCTAGCTACCTACCTACCTCTACTAGACTTCCGGTAGTAGCAATTTGAAAATTTGACTTACAGTTAGCGTTCGGAGGAAATCAGTTTCATCTTCTACGTAGCATTGCATTTGGCTTTTCAATTTTTTTCCTACTATACCGTCGTAGTCATATCAATAATCTTTGATGTCCTGGTAACTGCTCTCCGCGATAAATTATAGTGTTAGATACACACAAGAGCCGTTATAGATATTGCTCTGTTCACTGATGGTTCTCACTGGCAGCTATCATAACCAAAGAAATGATGCTTGGATGAACATGATCTTGAGCCATCACCTTGGTCACTTCCGCCACCGAACGACCGCGGATCATCATGGCTGAATACTTGGTGAAATCGTGTGAAAGGTTTTGAGTGTTGCCACGCGAAGAATAGCCTGGGGAAGCCGTAGCGTTGCGTTTCGCTTCTTGCGTTAGAAATCCCGATTGCGGGGTTTCGTGGAAAGGATGGCTCTCAAAGTCGTCATCAAACGTAAGGCCCGCCCAGGGAGATTCGTCCGACGATGACTCGGTCAATGTCATCGCCTCCGTCTCGCGTGTGGCATAGGAAATTTCGTCCATTGACCCTCCCTTGGGAGAATGAGTCTTGCAGGATTCCTGTCGACGATTCCATGATCTTAAAGAGCGGGTCTTTGTTTTCTCGACTGAAGTAGCGTGCAAAACTTCAAAAGGGCTCTCTTCGTGAACAGTTTCGATCTTGACTTCCGGGAACGACTTTGCAAGTCCAAGCCTACCTCCACCTGGAAAATCGCGTTGAAATGATGTATGAGTACTCATGGTAGATATACTGTTCATTGAGCTTTCCTCGTCAATGTCAAAGAGAAAGGTAGTTTCCGGCATTGGTTGTTCCTTACATTTCGGAGCAACTGGAATCGGAACAAGCTCCAAATCTTTGGCTGTAGCAGGTAGGTGCTCCTCTTTTGTGGTCGTCTGTTTCGTGAGAATTGCGGTCACTTCGTTGGGGTTTGGAAGGAATCCCTTTGGACGAATCCATTTCTTTCGATCCAACGAAGAAGAGGATTGCGATGGTGTCCCCGAAGCTTGATCGTAAAGTCTCATCTTGGTCGGGATACAAGTAACCACTGTTACGTAAATCGTCAAAAACTTCCAGAATTTATGTGGGAAAGTATCAGCTGCGATTATTGCATCTTTCGTTTCCTCTTTCAAGAAATGGAGGGAGAAATTCGATAATTTGTAACTACTCCTACCGACGATTTTCCGATTGTCTAGAGAACGTTGGAATGTGCGGTGGAGAAACCTTGCATCTTGACGACGAGTCCAATCACCACGAGAGGTGCGACCCGTTCGCACGTTCGCACCATAAGGACTCGTGGATCTCGATGCTTCTGTCATGCCAATGATGGAAAGTGACTGTAACTCCGAGATCAATTGAATCCATAAATATTGATGGTCCGTTATATCCCTTGTTGCATTCTTTTCCAAAAGACTCCGCCGTCTTTCAAATTTCCAACAGATTTTAGGAACATGAAGTAGCTGCAATCGTTCAGTCTTTACCTCCCTTATAACAGAGTGCCAAACACGTAATGGCACTTCTCGACGTCTTCGAGCATTGTATTTACAGTTACAACAGCAAAGTTAACGATGCTGAATACTTTCGAAAATGCCGAGACTTTCCATCACCGACGTCTCGAGAGAGAACGTCACATGGCAAACATGGACATCTTTTCAAATGTGATTCAACACGATGACGAAGCGGCCATCCTGTCCGTGGTCGATGCCTTGTCTGGATTTCCTCTTGCCAAGAAAGAGGAAGTGACCACGATCGCCACAAAGGAACGCAACCATTTCCGTTTATACACTGTTTGTTCTGCCACCGCTGTATTGCTCGTAATTGTCTCCATTCTAAGCGCTTGGGGAGGTATGAACAAAGAAGAGAAAGCCATTGCGACAGAATTGGTCGATCCGTCTGCTTCTCGAGATTTAAATCCTCGGTTTCAGAGAATTTTTTCTTTAATCTTGGATTGGGGCTTCACGCCACGCAGTCAACTCGAAATTGAAACTTCAGCGTCGCGAATGGCTTTAAACTGGTTGGTCGAGGTCGATACGGACACGTTCGAGGCTGAAGACATCCGTGCGCGATACGCCTTGGCGTCGTTGTACTTTGGGACTCAGAATGTTTCTGATGGATTTGTTTGGACTAGATCTATGCATTGGCTTTCCGAATTCCCTGTTTGTCTTTGGTATGGTGTGTATTGCCATGACGACGAATGGATCAGAGTAGACAGAGTCGGAGGGCTGAACCTCTCATCCAACGGTACGAAACGTGCGGGATCGGATCGACTTTACTGGAATGATTTGGATCTCTCACAATGGACAATGCATAAACTCCAGGTCTTGTAGGTCATTTACCAGAAGAGCTTGGATTGTTGGGATTGGATATCCACACTTTGGACGTCAGCAACAATTTCATCACCGGGAAGATTCCAACCTCGATTGGCTTGATGAAAAACCTGAGGCACCTCTATTTAGGCTCAAATCTCCTCACAGGGACTTTACCAAAGAGTATTGCGCAAATTAACATCTTACAGCGATTATTTATCGAGGATTGCCTTCTAACAGGTACAATACCAACTGAGATGGCTAATCTCCAAGACCTTCAGGCAATTGGCCTTCATGAAAACGCCTTTACCGGTACCATTCCTGGGAGACTGAACCAATTATCACAACTCGTTGTCCTCTATCTCGATGACAATTCCTTAATTGGGACTTTGCCTCCCTTTCCTACATCATTGGTGGATCTCCGCCTCCGTCAAAACACGTTATCTGGCTCTATTCCAAGTCAACTCGGGCTCTTGAATCTGCTTCAAACATGCTACCTTGACACAAACTGCTTTGTCGGCACAATTCCGGAAGAATTTGCGAATCTACGATTTCTACAAGAGCTTCATTTGTACAACAATTACTTGACCGGGTCAGTACCCAGCTTATTTGGTCAGTTCCAGTATTTGAGGATCCTGTATTTGGATGGGAATCATCTTGGTGGAACCTTATCTCCGCAGCTGGGACTCATGCAAAGCATTGGTAAGTCCGTGTCAAACCATGGGACAATTCACGGATTCAAAAACTGTCCCTGATACTTGATTTTTCTACAGAGTCCCTTTTCATCTTCGACAATTTAATCAATGGATCTCTGCCTGCATCCTTTGTCTTGTTGACGGATCTTACGCAACTCGTTGCGCACACAAATGCTTTAAGTGGTGTGATCCCAGAGGATTTGGGCAATTTGAGCAAGCTCAAGGTCCTTAAGCTTCAGGAAAATCATTTGACAGGCTCTGTACCTCCAAGTCTTGGTGCTCTGCCCTTGACGGAGCTTCAGCTTCATTGGAATCAAATAGAAGGTGATATCCCCTCTACGATTTGCAAATTGACACAAATATCTCTTCGGAATCTAACCGCTGATTGCGCTGATAACATTGGTAGAGTCGGATGCAAGTGCTGCAGTGCCTGCTATTGACTGTTCTCAATGACTTTGAGGATTGCGACTTTTTAGTTCTAGCGGCTTAGAGCTATGAATCAGAAAAAAAAACTCCGAGAGGATCTACAAAATCCTTCGTCATACGTCTTCCAAAAGACGACGGGTAGAATTCCGTCATTTTGTCATGTATTGAAGCTAGTTCTTCCATGATGATTCGAATTCTTTTCGACTGTGCTACCTCTTTAGACTCGTCGTCTCGATTGTGAATAACGATCTCCACGACCCCTTCCCCTGTACTTGTCACCAAAGTCTCCCAATCAGCAAGGACCGTGACCTTCATCTGAGCATCTTGAATTGTGGCGGAGCTCACCTTGGGCCCTCTGACGGTCGAAACTAGCGAATGAGTGTTATAGAACACTGCACCATCGGGATTTCTTATTCCGGGAAACAGAAGGCGCAGGACCACCTCTGTATCGACGTGCTCTCGGTTGGCTTCTGTAATGATGAAGTCCGTAACTCCGTCGTGGTGGATGATCTGTCGATGACCTTTGAACGAATCGACATCCACATCGCCATCGATCGACAAAGAAGAGCAAATCTCGCCTTCCGAATCTTCTTGCAGGGTTGATTCGTCTCCCCCCGTCTTGGCGACCCAGATCTCCGAAAATGGCGCTGATATTAGACCATGATCAGCCGATGTGCAAAATTTCTCTCTCGGAAGTTTCATTGACCGAATCTGCTGCTTTGCATGATCCCAACCCAGGCCGTATTTCTTTGCGTAGGCCCAGCGACAGATCCGACACTCCGGGATGGTACGTGTGAACTCATATTTGGCCTCAAATGCAGCCAATGCTTCCTCGTCTGTCCTCCATTTCTGATAAGACTCCCACAATTCTTTGTCGACAAGAACGGTTTTGACATAGTCAGCAAGATCGTCCCAATTTGAGAATTTACCAGCATTAATGAATGAACTTGGCGGTAAATGTTCCAACAAGTTGTCTGCTCCCACAATTACAGGGACGGAACCCGACATCAAAGCTTCCCATACCATTTCTGAAACGTGATCCTTAGATTTCGTGACATCGAATGCTAGCACCACACGATATTGCTTCATCAATGCAATTCGTCCCTCCGGCGTGTCTGTGGTCATGCCTTCAGGAATGTCTGTATTATGACCACATTGACCGTAGGAATGAACTTCGATCTTTGCTTTCATGGCGCCAAAGTATTTTGCACGTTTAGTTGCAGCTGCGGTGCATTGGTTGTCCACAATATAGATGGCTTTGTCCTTGGCGGAATCAAAGTCAATTGCCGGGCGATTTCGAAGGCTGTGTTTGTCAAAGCTGAAATAGGTCAATGGCACCGATGATTCCCAAGATTGGGTGGAAAAGTATTTGTTCTTGAGAAAATCTCTTCGTTCTATTTTTGCATGACCTTCATACCAGCCATCGAGCATAGTGTGCCGGATCATCCATGGTTCATCGTCAATGAACCAGTCGTCTCCAGAGAGGGCGGAGTCTTTTTGGCATGGAATGTTGCATTCCACAGCTGTCAGCGAGGTTGCAGGAACCTCTGCACCTCGTTTTGACTTGATTACAATGGGGGGCATGTGTTCTCCGGAGATGGGAGGGTTCTCCGTCGGAAACAAGTGCACGACAGCTTCCGTACAATGTTCGGACATGGTCACTGCCGATTGGGGTTTGATTTCTTGTCCACACCATGTTCGAGAGAAAGATTCCGGGTTGTACGCAATCAGTGGAGTATCCGGATCCAGGCACGACGGATTTGTGACAGTCGTTCCATCTTGACCCACCGTTTCGCAGGGCTTAACAGACCTCTCTTTGGCCAAGGAAGCAACGGTGGGGGATACGTCGGTGATGGAAATCTCGACGGATCGATACGGTGGGTTTTCTCGTTCATGAGTAAAGTCTTTGACGTATCCCACATTGGTAGGACCAGTTCCCTTTTTGTCTATAACGATCGGATTCAAGTCTTTTCCTCCCGATTGATCGGCCTGATGCTCCGATTGCGGTTCTTCGTCATCTTCATCCGGTGATGAGGCTGCATCCGCATCCACTTGTTTCCGTGCGTCTTCATGGTCACGCCACTCTTCCTGCGGATTCTTTGGTTCATCGTCTTCTTCACTCTTTGAAGCAGCCACTTCTTGCTTCTGTGGCTTTTGCAGCTTGGATGTTTCTGGTGTGTCTGGTTTCTTTCGAACACGACCAACTGAATCTTTCAATCGGTCCTCCAGGCCCAACGGATCCGACTGTTTGTTGGGTAACGGCGAAGAATTTTCTTGTTTAAAGGATCCCATCAGCACCCGTATCCCCTGCATGGCCACCAAGGCAAGGACGAAGTTGCGAAATGTGCAATAGGTCGAAGACGACGGAGCCTTGCCGCCGAACCGTCGATTCGGAATTTTGCGGATACCAACCATTGTTCTTCGCTCCAGGAAGATATATTTGACGTCGATACAGACTGATTGTAGAGCGATCTCTGCAGGGTGGAAGTGACACTGCAGACTTTTTATGGTTTGTGTTGTACTACGAGTAGTGGCGTCGTATGGAGTTTGGAGGGACAAGGTCTTTCATTTGTTCACTACTAATTTCGTACTTCTCACGTGTCAGTTGTAGATTTTGGTGGAGGAAAAGTTGGATGTTTGTGTTTTGGATTGACCCGATCATCGACAAGAAAGGTCACTGTGACCGTATTCAGGACTGGATGAATCACGATTCCAAAATTAACGTAAAGGACGGAGTTAAATTTCTCTCTCGACTCTAGAGAGTATTAGCTAAGGACGAGGATCAGTGCACCAAGAAGCCAAAAAGTTGACTACCCTAAAACAAGATTCATTCAGTAACAGTCAAGATAACACCGTTTCATTTGATGGGGTTGATTGAAATGTATTGTTATCGTCACTTGATTTTATTATTTCTTCGATTCTGCTACCGAAGGTGCTCTTCTGGCCTTTCATAGACAAAGTCATTCCCTCTGTGTATAAACACTTACGACGTACGTGCTAGCTACAGTACAAGTACATGTGATGATGAGAAAGGTACTATTTTGGTTCGTAGCGGCTCTCCGGTCTGTTGGGAGTCCGACTACCGGTAGCTACTTGCGTGATCGCGGAAAAGTTTTACGTATTCTTTTTCACGTCAAAAAACCAAATAAGTTGTGTACGACGTAAGTTCACAGTCAATGCACGTACAACAGTTATACGATAGGCTCTGTGGGAATAACCAGACAACGACAGCAAAGAGCGAGGTTGACTGTTGCGAAGGAACAATCGCGGCTCAAAGTAGTCAATAGCTTGAAATGAGATTATTAGATCGAAGAAATAATACTAATAATACTCTACTACCCTATTACTGTAGACTTCTCTACTAGCTCTCTATTACCGTTAGAGGAGACGAGGCGACTAGAGAGTACGTACTATTACTACTGAAGTATTCCGGAGCACTCATAATAGTTACTGTAGTACTTTTTAATAAAACCCATTAGATAATAATACGAAGTAATATATCATACACCTAAATGATACCTCTACTCTACTAGCTAGCTCCGTGTGTTTCAAGAAATTCCATAGCTCTGGGGCACAAGCTTCCTCAGAAACGGCGAATCTCGGTAAAATAATATTTTTTCGATTGGAGCGGCGAATTGTACTCTAGCAATTTTTCTATTTATGTTCTCTTCGCGACACCATCTTTTGAATCTCTGCAACAAAAAATTGCCCATCACCTTCTTCACAAAAAATAAAATGATGTTTGGAGGGTTGGAAGTATTTATTTACCTTGAAGTAATCTGGAGACGACGGTAGGAAGTTTTCTATTTTTTCGAATTTCCAGTTTGACGCGATTATCATTTTGTATTTTTTGGTCGAATTTCGAATGATGGATGATGCAACCACGATTACGACGTACGTAGTAGCATTGTTGATGGGTCGAAACGAGATCGCTTCGTACTCTATCTAGTTTCTTGTGTACTTCATTACGACTACTAGTAGCTAGAGGTAGCTTAGATTACCGGTAGAGTATTTTTGTGTTGATTCTTCCCACTTCCCACCGAAAACGTACTAGACTAGCTAGTAGTAACGTATTATATTGTTAGGAAGGCACAGGGAATCAGGTATCGAACAATTTGCACAGTTTTGCATGAAGGGTTTGGTTACAACACATGATGTCGGTACGCAGTCCTGACCTCATGCCTCAAACAAGCGTTCGTGATCGGCTGTACAATGAACACTGTTTGCTACCGCACATCGATGCCAAGCTGTACTCTACAAGGGAAAAGGACATTGCTATGAGAATTCCATCAAGATTTGAAAACTCACCATTCCAAGAATCTCCGAGAGAAGTTTCAAAGTGCGTGTCTACAACCAGAGACGAGCCGCCGTGGATGCAGGCGATACTTTGTCCAACTGCTCAAGTTGCATCACCGAAAGTCTCATCTGAGTCCAATCAAGGCAATCCCCTTACCCAAGTACAAAGCGAAACTCTTGAAGCGTTTTGCAAGGGCAGGAGGAGTACCAACCTTGTTTGCCTAAAGCGGCACAGAGACGTACATCAACCCAAGGGAGGACTGTAGAATTCGTTTCGATTAACGAATTCGTCCGGCAGATCTATCTAATAGTGTTTACAACAATTTCAATTTCTTTTTTAGCCTGTAATCTATTTCGCCTTCTGATGTCACAGATTCCCTTTTAACATTAGTTTTGGAGCTTGTAGGATTCGACAGGCGACAAAAAGTCTCGAGCCATGAGATCTCCAAAGTAACTTGGCACCTTTCTTGCTCCCTTGTGGAAGTGATCCACGTTCTCTACGATAATTCTCACGTAAACCGTGGAGGATATTGGTATTTGGAGAGTCCCTTGACCAGCAATGGTGGCCTGGACACCGCTGTTTACGAGGACAGTAAGTCTAGATTGGCTGTCCTGTATCCAACTCACATTTCCGTCGAACTCAACAAACTGAGATGCAGCAATAGGCGTCTCTAGTTTGAGAATGTAACTTCCAGGCCGTAACATATCTATCACAAGGTCTGTTACACCATCACGATCAAAAACTTTTCGACGTAGAGCGCCGTGATCGACATCAATAGCACGATTTCTTGATGTGAGCTTACAAGTCTTGGTGACCTCCTCAGACACAACGTGAACGGGATCTTGTCCGTTGGCTGCCAGCCAGTATTCTTTGAAGGGGTGACCAACCAATCCAATTTTGTTGCGACATGACTTGTGTGAAATGTAGGGGTCGTCCACTTCTTGTTGGAATTGATTCCAAGCCAGCCCGTGCCGCGTTGCATAGGAAAACTTACACATGCGACAGGTAGAGTGCGTGTTTGTGAAAGCGTACTTGTTGGCAAAACTCTTGTCAATGGGTTGGTATCTCCACGCATGATAAGATTCGTAAAGGCGTCGATCATTTGCTAGTCGAACCAGATGGTTGGCAAGATCCTCCACCGTGGCAAAATCATCGACCACGACAATGGAATTGGGTGGGACGTGATCCTTAACATTTGGCGCCCCGAAATACACCGGTAGCGTTCCCGCTGCTAAAGCTCCCCAAAGTTTCTCAGTGATGTAGTCGCCTTCTCTTTGATTTTCGAAGGCCAAGTGAAACAAGTACTCTTTCAAAATGTCAGTCTTGTTCGCCATATCCACTCCTGGCGGAGGCTCTGCATTGTGCAAGCAATCAGACAGAGAGTCAACTCGTAACGCTGTTTGGGTTAAGTTCTGCACCAGCTCTTCGCGACTATTTTGGGAACCGCAGTTGTTGGCAAGAAACGAAGCCCCTTTAATTGCCTTGGCAAAGTCGACAGGTGGATGTTGGATATTGTACTCAGCCCAAGAGAAGTAAGGAACCGGAATTTCCGATCGAAAGGATGTTGTAGCATAAAAGCGATTATCGCGATAGGCACCGGCACGGACGTGTGCCTCGCTATAGTATTGTTTCCCTTCCATCGTCAAGATGATTTCCCACTTGGTATTTCGGACGTTGATCGTATTCAAAATGTCAAAATTCCCGGTGGATTTGCAGGGTACAGAACAAGGTATGGATTCTTTCCTGTTCCCAGAAGACTTTGGATCTATTTCATATGCCGACATCCCGTCTTCGTCCCATGGGTAGAAGTTGTCAGTATTCCAAAACAGTTCGACTGGTGGGGTTATGCGCGATGAGGCCGTGGCGTTCGAAATGATTGGCGGGTGGCTGGTGTATATGTACGGCAAGGTATCTGCCGTGCTGCAATCTCCTGGGAAATTGTCGATTTGGAGTGTTCCTCCGTCTCCCATAATTCGTTTCCCGCACCAAAACCGATCTTCCGGAAGTGGATTGTGTAACAAGACGGTGGACTTGCCCCCGAGTACGTTGGCACGAAAAAAGCTGATGGATGACTGGTCTTTCTCGGTACATTCTCCATTGTCCAGTCGACAGGGAACTAGCCGATTGGAATTTTTCAGGGATTCAAATGTTTGTTTCATGGTGTCGAGTGCCTCTCGCTGCTTTTGATTCAAATGATGGAAGATGTCCTTCCGTGGAGGTCGTGGAGCTTCAGGAGGTCGATAGCCGTCGCGATGAGAGGCTGCCAAATCGGCAATGCTTCGTGTCGATGAGGAACTCATTTTATGAGCTTGTGGCCCATTGAGAAAGATGATGATCCAATCCCATTTGAAATAAAGGATGCAAAAAATTCCAATTACAGAAATAAGAGTACCAACGAAACGAATAATCCTCTCCAGCTGGACGGCAGAGTAGGCATATCCATTGCGAATTGCTCCCCCATTCCGGGACGATCCAAAAATCCCACCATTGTTTTTGGAATGATTCAACCTTTTCCGTGAATGGAAGAGTCTGTTTCTCGATCGGAACGGATTCTTGTCGGTGGTGTTTGGCAGGGGCATTGCACCGGGAAGGATAAAAGTTCTAAAGATTCTTACTATGAAACGATATTTTTCGTTTGTAGGGCAGCATGTCGACGGCGGCGTTTATTCAGCTGCTACGTCAAAAGGGGTACGACGCAGAGTATCGTCCAATGCATCTCCGGCAGAGTGGTACGAACCTCTTTTCTTTTCATTTACATCCTACGACTACTACTGTTAATATTGACGCGTGACGTTTGTGTTGTGTCTTGTCGTATTGTTGCCTTGCTCTGTAAAAGATAGTGCCAATAATTCTCTGAAAGTAGGACATACGCGCGAACGGTGATCTGCATTTTTTATGACAAACTGTCACACGACACACAACAAACAACCATCTTACACAGTGATGAGGCCAACAAACAACATTCTTAATCCAACACCATCCTTTTTGTTTCGACTCTCTTGCCACTCTGCTAACAGTACGAGAGCCGTAACGACATCTTCCCTTAGAAGAAATGCCCAAGACTTTTCTTCTGTCACTTCCAAAAGTTCTTCTCATCTTCTTGATTGTGCAACTAGCAACTCTTCACTGGTTGCATTACCACGTTCTAGAGACAGATACAACAAACATCATTGTCGTTGAAGCTGGCCGTCAAAAGGACAAACCATGGAAGTCTTTTTTCTCCAACTTTGAGATTCGAGAAAGAAATGTTGACGTCTTCAATCCGTGGAATAGGGAGAAATTCATGTGTGGAACTATCATTGCACCCAACTCGACGACAACCCTAGTCCTTGGTGGGGCAGACTGTCCAGAAGAAACGTCATTTAGCCGGGTGTTTCGCACGGATCCTACCATCAACACCAAGGATGTACCACCTATCGTGATTCATTTCCTTGACAAAGCTAACAAGAACCAACCCCATGACGTGCAATGTGACGTGCCTTGCGCCGTCTGGCCAACTGGCAATCCCACCGTTCGTGACCCAGCCAAAATCGATGGTACACCCTTTCAGTTTGCAGCGTATTCTATGGAGGGATCTGGAATCTACAAGGCCCTTGAAATCGATCCCAAAGCATATCAAAAGTACAAATACTATGCAACGACCTCTTTTCAATCCGAGGTTCCACTGTCATACTACTCACCATCGATGTACAACATTCGACATCCTCCCGTCAATTTTGAAACTGCCATCAAGGGAGCTTCCTTCATTGCAAGGAATTGCAACTCGTTCTCTGGGAGAGAAGCCTTACTCCGAGATCTAATCAAACAGGCGTCCTCTACTGACTTCCGTATCGAATCATTGTCTGCTTGTATGCGCAATGCCCTTCCTCCCAACGGGGTCAACTTGAACAACAAAACCGAAGTTATGAGATCCTATTTATTTCATTTTTCGTTTGAGAATCAAAAGACTCCCGACTATGTCACCGAAAAGCTCTGGGGTGCACTCGAAAGTGGCACCCTTCCCGTCTACTTTGGTGCTCCCAATATCCGAGAACACGTACCTCCTCGATCCATCATTATGGTGGAGGATTTCACCTCCACCAAAGAGTTGGTTTCCTATTTGATACAGCTTTCCACCGATGAACGGCTTTACAACAAGTACCATGAATGGCGCAAACAACCGCTGCCCCAATCCTTTCGGGATAAGTACGACTTTACCGAGGTTCATTCGTATTGCCGTGTCTGTCGGTTTTCTTTTGCCATGAAGTATGGATACGGATGGGACCACCATCGGCAACAGGTGAAGCCGTCAGCGTTGCTTAGAGGAGAGACTTGTCTCGATGAAAAGGGATGGATGGCCAGTCCTATGCGAGAAATTTGGATACACGACAACAAGAGGATCACGAGCGATGAGCAGAAGAGCGAACGAAATTGTGCCTTGAACAAGAAGCGATCAGCTAGTATCCCAGGAACGAACTGGAAACGAACAATTTGGGATCACGATCTGGTCACAGACATTGAAATCAACAGGAAGAGAGTGACAGGGAATACCGAAAACTTGCTGTGGCAGCTTCAACTACTTTCGAATACAACTACGGTGAATCACAGACAACCTAACCAGAAATCAGAATATGATATTTTCTGGATACAAGATCACACGTCTCGCGTGATTGTGGTGTTTAACGAAACGGTTGATTGGACGGACAAACCACAGAGCTTGTTTCAAGTTCGGATCCACAAGTCCTTGCGTGCGCGCTTCATAGTCGAGGAGATTGACAGATTTCACCAAAACGGAGCCGAGACGCAAAGCTATTTTGCATCTTTCATGATTGACGAGTTTCTGCATCCATTAGTTGTATCATGATAATTAAGTACCTTGGAGTAGTATCGGTTATAGGATCATGGATCCATATTCACAGGACCCTTGTTTTCGCGCGACCTAGTTCTTGATGCGCGCGTAGAATATCAGTACCGTATTCATTCAAGGTATGTTCTGGATCATGATGCGGTTTTTGAGAAACGGGGAATCAACAAATCCCCCCCAGAAAATATGGGCGCTTTCGAAAGCGCCCATTCTATAAAAAATATGGGCGCTTTCGAAAGCGCCCATAAACCGAAAGCGCCCATAAATTCCTTGGTTGCGTCGTAGACGAGCAGCAATACAAAAGATCCATCAAATCGACAAGTAGCAAAGAGCAGCAGTACGATTGTTCTATCCTCCTCTTGTCGAAGTCACTTTTCACCGTGAGAAAGTGTAAACTAAGGCCCGGTGTTGGCTGTAAAGCCACTATCCTCACTAAGTTCATCCACAGAAAAAAAAAATATTTTTGTTTTTTCATCAGACTCCGTTTGACATGGACGATGATATCGCTCGCACTTGCTGCCATTTTTGCTTGATTCAATCAAAAAGTAAGGCCAAATACTTAGTGCCCCTAGTAATCAACTATGATGAAGTGGGGCTATATCCAATCACTCGAACAAAGAAGGCATCGATTGCGATAATCATGAAAATGTGGCAACTGCCAGAAAACTATTCTTGTGATGACTAGATGGTTATAAAACTTTTCCCTACTTCATTTGTATAAATTTAAGTTTCTAGTCTCGATATCAGGCATCACAGCAACGAAATGCGCCCTTTGCAACAATTCGATTACATCGTAATTACTTTTTCCCTTTGCTTTCAAGACATATCCGGAGCCGCACCACCCCCTTCTGATGGTTCGTTACCAGCGAATCCAAACTGAAAGCCGAGTCGGTTTTTCCGCATCTGCTGCACCGGTCCTTTCTTGGCCATACGAATATTGTCGGAGCGACCGATCTTCCAATAGACGAAATGTTCCACACTTCGTCCACTAGCGTTTGGATGGGTTTCACTTACCGTCAAGTACAATCCAGGGAACTCGTTCTCATCGTTGACGAGAGTCCGATTGACGACATCTCGAAAAGCGCCCAGAGGAAATTCATTCATGTATTCTGGTCGAGATTTCCACAGCTCCATGGGCTTCATGGTCGGATCTTTGACGTAATCTTCCAAGTCATCCCATAGATGCTCCTGTGGAGAGGAACCTTGCCATTGGATAAAGCCCTTGTGAGAGAAAAGTGATGGTTTGTAATTCTTTTTGTAATTGTTGAAAGCAATGAGATCATCGTCTGCTCGTCGATCCAGTTCAAGAATCTTGTTTCGAAGCCTATTCAAACGATTCTTCAATTTACTATAATCGTACAATGCGAGCTCTGGATCAATAGAGTAAACATCTTCCAATAACATCTGCTTAAAATTCTTGTCATCAACTGAAATGATTCCCTCCAAAAGAGTGTTGCAGACGATTCGTTTAGCTTTGCTTTTTCGCCACTTCATCTTCAGCTCTTTGAATTTTTTTGACTGTGGTTCAAGACGGATCTCTCCAGCTGATACCGAATCAAAAATCGTCATTTCTGCCCTCTTCAACGATTTTGAAATGAATCGTCACAGCATAGAAAATGTCGCTGTGTGTTGCCATCATCAAAACGAAAAGTGTAGCAGTCTTGACTTTTCCGGCCTACAGTTT
Source organism: Nitzschia inconspicua (assembly GCA_019154785.2). Classification (NCBI taxonomy): domain Eukaryota; phylum Bacillariophyta; class Bacillariophyceae; order Bacillariales; family Bacillariaceae; genus Nitzschia; species Nitzschia inconspicua. Next base: position 3,417,347 of record JAGRRH010000007.1, on the reverse strand, counting down.
TCTTTTCATTTGACAGCAGCACAACGGTGGACCGATGTGAGGCATCAATGTTATTTTGATTCGGGTGGATGAACTTAGTGAGGATAGTGGCTTTACAGCCAACACCGGGCCTTAGTTTACACTTTCTCACGGTGAAAAGTGACTTCGACAAGAGGAGGATAGAACAATCGTACTGCTGCTCTTTGCTACTTGTCGATTTGATGGATCTTTTGTATTGCTGCTCGTCTACGACGCAACCAAGGAATTTATGGGCGCTTTCGGTTTATGGGCGCTTTCGAAAGCGCCCATATTTTTTATAGAATGGGCGCTTTCGAAAGCGCCCATATTTTCTGGGGGGGATTTGTTGATTCCCCGTTTCTCAAAAACCGCATCATGATCCAGAACATACCTTGAATGAATACGGTACTGATATTCTACGCGCGCATCAAGAACTAGGTCGCGCGAAAACAAGGATCCAGTGTAATGGAACGAGAAGAGAAATCCTCTTTCAGTCGTATCGAACTCGGGAGTAGAATAATGTTAGATTTGCCCCCGGGGTATTCTCCCCCCCTCCCCTCCAAACATCCATCGGCAGCATTTTGCCTTTCAAACTTACAGTTAGAACAAGAACATCTTCAATCTTTGCGGCGACTCTGGCTGTAGAACAAAAATTATACAGCGGCTCTGGCTGGAAAAGTCTTGCTAGCCAGGGGAATCAAACAGTCCTCTATCACCAATGTCTCTGGACGACCGATGCCAACAATTTCATGAGGCAGCTCTCGGAACTGGAAAATCCAAAGGGGTTGCAAAGGAAATGGTGACACTCCGAAAGTTTCTTCACAAAAATCAAAACCAACGATTTACGGACAAGGGGGTCAGCCGGTTGTTCGACACCATTCAGCTTTACGTCAACAAGGACGATGTGGACAAGGAACTCAAAGAGGGGTTGCTAGAAGATTCATTGAAGATGCCCTTTACGGTATTCAGCACGAAACAAAAGAAGACCATGATTAAATGGTTGGAAGATTTGCGTGGAAATGATGAAAAATCCTCCTTGGGCCGGGAAGTTAATGGTACCGCTTTAACGTACATCCTCTCTGTGATTGAACTGGAAAGTGGCTTCATGACCTTGATGCATGATGAAACTGGGGATACATTCGAAAACGTAGCCATTCCCGCAGGCGATTTGGGCGATCGCATCCGAAAGGCATTTGAGGACACTGAGAGCTGTGTGTCAATAAACGCAACTCTGGATGACAATTCTGGTCCGAAAATACTTGAGCTTGCTTGATGGAAACATTTAAAGAGATGGCCTTAGGGAAGAAACATAAGCGTTGGAGCGAGGTCTCTAAATGCGTCAACTGCCATGTCCATTTCAAACCTGGAATTCAAGATCATACTAGACGGATAGACAGAATGCTAACGTAAGACAAAGCTTTACAGGAATGAATTTGCTAGAATTTCGTTAACAGAAAGTACGAGCGGAAGCTCCCTCGCTGGAGATGAAGTCGGACGAAAAGCACAGAGCTCGAACCAAAAATCATCCCTAGTATGGCAGTATCCTCACGCATCAATCGATACGGACCCGTTCTCCAGGGTAATGTACTAAAAATCTAGAATGCTCCCTGCCATTTGTCCACCAAGTTCTTGCAAATCAGCCTCAATCTGGCTGTCCAAGTCGGCCTGATAAGAATTGGAATAGCCTTGCATGTTGTTGACAGCGAACGGGTTGTCGTGTACCTTAGTCGACAAGTTTCCACCGAAAGGAACGTGTGTAGCAGCCACAGAATCGGTAGAAGGAATAAGGCTGCGGTTCACACTACCCATCGTCCAGTCATCACATTCGGTTTTCGGGAGACGAGAATACAGCAAAGACGACACAACATCCCGATCTTTCGGGGGGGCAACTCCCAAATCATCAGAACTGACGGATTGCAAACCTTCCCAGTGCGACGATCCACTGAATTCAGAGCAATGTCGTGTTAGATCCCTTTGAATACCTGGAAGAGGCACACCCAACACCAGGGAAGACGATTCGGATGTCACGACAGCAGGACCTGAACTTGCGACGTTAGTCGCAGCATTCGGTGATATTTTTGGTGTGCGAGCAGCAGACTTGTTCCATCGTGACTTGCGAGTGATCGACGTAGAAGTAGCAGCGTTCTTTACAGTAGATGGTGCATGTCGGGCACGAAGATTATTTTTCTCAAGGTTGGCATTTCCATTCCGTCTGGGCTTGTTGTGTGCATGCTGCGGTGGAGTCTCCTGTTGATGATTCGATGCTTTCGCATGGATACCAGAAGGGTTTCCGGTGCTTTGTTCCGGCTTGAGAGCATCCCAACGACTTGGAACATAAGGTGCTGCGACTGCGACTTTAGTGTTAATTCTTTGGCTTCCACTGGAAATGCGATCTGGAGTGTTGGGATGTCTTCCACCTTTGCGTTTTCTCCGGTGAGGAGTAGAAACCTTACTATTCTTGACATTTTCTCCGGATCGAGTAGAACTAGCGCTGACAGAAGGATAGGAGCGAACCGAGGCCGTTTCATATGACTGGTCATCCAACATGGCTATTGTTTCCACTGTCGAGGAAGACGAAATCCTACATCTTTCAGCTTTTGACAGGTCTCCATCCTTGGGACAGTGCAGAGTTGTCGTGGCCAAGTTGCTCCTCTCCGCTGTGGTCAAAAAAGGCGATGACGAATCGAGATCTGATGTTAAAGGGTTGGAGTCGGGGGAAGATTTTGATTCACTTTTTGGTGTCCCACTATCGACCCGACAGTCAAAAGTTGACTTTCGTCTGTTGTTTGCGTCGGTTTTAGATTCATGTGGTGAGTCATGCTGCCTTGAATCTGGCAAGAGCGTCGTCGAGGGAGCAGACGAGACGGCCGTGCCATGCCGTTGTTGTTGATATTCCCGTCTCCTGGAATTCCCCTTTTTCTTTTTCTTCTTCCGTTCTGTTTGAGAATTGACAAGTGGTTTCGGTTTGGGGGACAGAGTCCGAAATACCACGAATACAAGAAATACCAAGCAAGCCAGAGTGGTGGCGGCAACTACTGTCGGTATCAGGCCGTAATCGTACATGAACAATTCCCAGCATTGGACAAAGGTAGACACCGCGGCATACATTGCGTCTCTGTGTAGTGACAGCGGATGAATCAAACAGCGGGATTGAATGTGAGCAAACAAAATAATGGTAACGATTTTCTTGGAACAGTGTACGATATCCATGAATACGATTGGAAGTCACGACTGGAGTTTTTCGAGATCCATCCATGGGAGTCACGATTACCCAAACCAAACAATGACTAACGACATCAAGACGTACCTCAGCTTCCCCAGAATGATCCAAGTGAGTCCATCGGGATGTATTACGAGCGTGACTACAGTCAATAATGCCAAAGCAGTGAATGCCGGAGGAGGCCAAGCATATGGGTCTACTACTGCTGCTGTCGTCGCATGATAACATTTGGCCGTAGAAGGGGATGCCAATGGCCCAATAATCGTTTTCGGAACTACCGCCTCCGTTTGATCTAAAAGAGCACGTAGGCAAGACGGAGCTTTCTCCATTATCCATTCGGCAACGTTTTCCAAAAATGCCAAGCGGAGAAGCTGTCCAACAATCAACGTTCGGATCAGATGGACAGATCCAAACATGCTTCGGCGGATCCAAACCATCATTACGGGGAAATAGAAAGTCAGCAGGAGAACCCACAAAGAACCGTTGCCGTTGATAGTTGTTTCATGGTCGTACTCGTCTTCTTCTTCGTCGTCAGTGAGTATTTTCGTTGGTTTGTCGACTTTGGAAGTTTCTCCCTTTTCAATGGCGCTATTAGTATCACAAAAATTTTCATCCGCCGGCACCAAATCCGGAGAGGACTCCAAGATACTGGCTTGAGATGCGATTGTGTTTGTTTCGGCTAGTACGGTCATGTTGTATTTTTAAAGTGTTGGTTTGTGGATACACGACAGGAAAAGTGTTTTGCTCAACAACTAGACGGCAGTTCCTGTCAACGTGAACAAGACCAGATCAAGATATGTGCGAATGGTGGTTGTGATGGTAACACCGACTTCAATGCAACACAACACACTCTCACAAAAGACAGTAGTATGTCCTTGCACGTCTGTTTCCGAAGGACACCTCTACCGCGATTTTCTCACAATTGATGGTGAGATGTAAAGCTCCTGGTCAGCTTCCCTGTAGTTGTTGTATCCACTTTTATCTGGAGTACACTGATTGGTTGAAGGGTGTGAAGCTAACATCCATCCAACAAACTGTGGATTGACTCGAGGTAGGAGTTCGAATGAGATGAGAGGGATAGATACCACACGCAAAATTTTTACTACCGGTACGTAAAATACTACAGTACATCACATTCGAACATACCAAGAACCAGGAGTTTGAAGTTGTGCCAAAAAAAATAGGGGTAGACGACCGGTAGAGACTGATTACGGTACTTGGAGTACCGGTACCGTAGGAGCAAGCAATTCGATCGTACTACTACTCCTTGTCGGTTGCCTCTCAGACCGTCGGAATACGTGCCAACAAAAAAGACCTTCAATAAAAGAATTTGTGATGTGACGTCCTCGCTTGCAGATCATGGCTCAACATGGAATGCACATTAAAAGGGGGTAGATTCAAGGTTCTCTTTTAACGCATGCAGAAATTTTAACCTTAACTTTTAATAAATTAGATGACCTTCTTTCCTCTTCGATTTGCTTCCGCTGTCCACAACAAAAAATAATCATCATTCACAGTCATCATCATCATTCTTGCAGAACAACAACAACAACAACAGCAACCGTGTCGATGACGAGATCACTCTCTTCTACAAGACGACACAAGTACAAGATCGCACCATTCACTCTATCATACACCATACATACTACTAATACTACTGATTGACATCATGACGACGTTACCAGAAGGGGAAGAAGCTTCCTCCGATACTGCGTCCTTTGACGTGCACTTGACATTCCAAGGCCAAACTCGGACGATTTCCGTTCGTCCTTCCATTACGGGATCCGCTTTGCACCAAGAAACGATAAAGACCTTCCACTTATCTCCCGACGAGATTGATATGGATTCACTCAAACTCTTGTATAAGGGAAAAAGAATACCAGCCGATGCTCAACTTATATCGTTTGCACAGACGTCTTCTGCTGCTCCAGCTGTTACCAGCCTCCCAAAGAAAACGCCCAAAATTATGGTCATGGCATCGCAACGATCCTCCATACAAGAACTCTCGTTGAAACGGTCTGATCCCACCATTCGTGGATTCGAACAAGAAAAGGAACGCGATTTGAAAGCACAACAGAAACAACAGAAACAACAAATTCATTGGGGACCAGATATGGTGCAGGACAAGAATTACAAATTTTGTCGCTTTCAAGCCTGTACTTGGCAATCCTTTGGCCATCGACCGACAGATCAAACGCCCCATGCCTTTGAAGCGATGAAACTTTTGGAAAAGCTGGCGACGGATCCCGGAGTGGTGGCAGTCATGAAAGAACGTGAATTGGTGGTAGGAACGTTGGGAGAGATGGATCCAATCGATGATCGATTGATGCGAAAAACGCAGCAGGAACGAGCGGGTGGGTGTTTGTTGGGATACAACACCAACGGTGGTGCCCGTATTGATATCAAGTTACGAACCGACGACATACAAGCCTTTCGTCCCTATCCCGATCTGGTGGCCACGTTGATTCATGAACTGTCCCATAACTGGGTGGGCGAACACAATTTGCTCTTTTGGACTAATTACGCTCAAATGAGAGCGGAATATCTGTATACCCACGCAAGATTACGGTCGACCATCGTTCGGGGCAAGACGACGGCCGAGTTGGCCGGTTTGGACAAATCTCGACTGGAAAATGTGTTGGACTACATCATGCTCGAATTGGCGGGCGAAATGCGACAGCACGGTCTTCATCCACAAATGATTGAAGCACCCATTCGACAACGCATACAAGAATTGGAAAGAGACCACCAACATGGGCAACGGCTGGGTGGAACAGCAAGAACAAATGCCAGTAATGGAGGAGGTGGTGGCAGCAGCAATGCCAGAGAAATGGCATTGGCGGCTGCGGAACGACGGGCTCGAGACCAAAACAAAAAAGATGGTACATCGTCATGACCGTTAGTTTCTTATACGTTATTACAACCTTTGTATCCGAGAATTGTAGTGGTTAAATTGTTTGGATTGATCTACATAGTGAATAATTCTTTCTTGTTTCTTAGTGTGAATAATTCTTTCTTGTTTCTTAGTCCGACTTCGACGAACACAGCGAGTCGTACTACCTGGTAGAACGACAGGGGATGGTTTGGAATCATACTCCAGCATCCTCGTTTGAAGTTGCGTCACTCACTCCTCCTACGATCGTACCAGGTACAGTCCTGTCGTGCTACCGGTAGTTGAACGGTACGTGCCGGGTACAGGTAGTTAACAGTAAGTACAGGTACGGTACTTCAAGAACTCCGAGCTCCGAGTACGGTATAGCTGTCGTGTAGGAAATACGGTACGTACCGTAATACGGTAGACTACCGGTAACTGTACGTATGAATACGTAGTAGTAAAATATTTTTCGTGCTTCTTCAAATCTTGCCAAATGCGGCCTTTTTATTGGACCCTTTCAACCGGCAGCAAGTTCTTCATTGGAGGAAGAGAGGAAGAGGTGCGCAAGCAGAATCTGTCACAAAGTTGCTGTTGGATCAACGTAAATTTAAAATTGCGCGCGAAAGCTCTGCTAACTCGTTGGAATCTACGTTGGCAGCACGCCTGGCGGGCGGCAGTGCATGTGATTGTGTAGGTCCTGGAAAAATCATAGAAAAAGCAAAAGGAAAAGGCAGCCAATATCCACGAACACAAACTCTCCTGTTGTAGTAACACGGGAGTGATTCGAAACAGCAACCCGCCCCAGAATTGCTTGCCTGTGTAAGAGGTGTATGAACTATAATACGTCGTAACAAAGAAAATTTCATTTCCACTCTGTTCTTTTGAATACATCGTAATAACAGGGAAGTGAAAAAGCAACGAAATTTCCTGTCGCTTCAAAGAAACGTCGGAAATAGGTTGCAGTAAAACACCATGGTGGAAATGAGTGGCTTCAAGATTCCTCAACTCCCTCCATCGATTCAACGATTCGGTCGATGTGGCGGAGACGAAGCAATGGAAGATGTTTCTGTCCGTAGTAGCCACCCGGAAGGTTCCGTGCAACGCCCTTCCTCCACAACTTCCTATCGTTCCTTTGGTCCTCCCAGCGGTGTACCTCCTCCGGCTCCTTCCGATCGTGTCAAGTCCTTCATCCATGGAGTGGTGTCTCCGTTCACAGCTTGTTTGCAACCGACTGTCACATCGTGTGTCTCTGGAGGTGCAGGATGTGGTCCCGATTATTCCACAGCGTTCCGCAAGACACCCGCCGTGGCAGTAGTCTCCCCCTTGGTCGATCGTCATCCCATGGCGAGACCTGGACGAGGAGGGCCTCCACCTCCAGCGGGCTCCTCGTACCGAGACAGCCGATTGTCTCCTACTAGCGTGGGAGAAGAAGGACTGTCAGTACGATCTAAAGAAGGCAAGGGTGACTTGGGTTCTACTTCAAATCCCATCCCAACCGAGAACATCGAGCATCCACATAGTGTAGATGTGCTCTGTGGAAGAGGAGGATCTAGCAACCGACACCCCGGGAACATTCACTTTCGAGAGTTGGTAGCAGCCAACAAGAAGACTTATGTCGGCCTCACGAAGAAGCAAAAGATGATGCTGGCTCGGCAAATTGTCGATGTAATCCGTAGTACCGACCCTCCTGGAAGATTCCTTGCCAAGGACATGGATACAGGTTTCTTTTACGATATCGGTCTTCCTCGCAGTCTGGAAAAGACGTCCCAAGCATTACGCGAAAAAAACTCCAACGAGGTGCCCGAAGAGCAACAGGTGGACGGAGAAGGGATTGAAACGAGTGTGGAAGCATTCCAATCCCTGGTTAAGACTGACAGCAAGGAGGAAACGTCAGAGTGCAAGCAAGATGCCGGAGAATCGCCTGAAAGTGGAACATCCAAACCTTCTAAGAAGAGCCCCAAGAATGTTGAAACTCCTTCGCTGGTCATCCCCCCAAATTTGATGCACATCTATGGACCAGAAAAGGAACGGTGCCGGGAATCAGACCTGGCGTTGTCACCCAACGGACCGCCCCCCATGGGTGCTCCATATCTCCACGGATCTCCGTACCGTCAACCCTATGTAGGCCCGCGAGGTCCGCCAACTCCTCCACATCCGTATCATGGTCCTCCGTCTCATCATCGCCATCCTGCGTATCCTTCTACATCTCCCCATGGAGGATTCCCGGAGCATGGCCGCTATTATTATCACCCACATTACCCTCCTCACACACCGCCGTATCGACACTATCCTTACCCCGAGGAGCATCGCCATCCCCATTATCATCAGCTAATGGACAATCGCGAAGCCTACAGCGAATATTATTCCAAATCGGCTGAGCGAGAATCGCCCAGCCGACTGGATGTGCAAGGACATTCTCACCCACCTTCACCCCATTATGGGATACATGGGTATCCACCATCTCATCCACTTGCCCCACAAGCTCATCGTGGACGTCCTGGAGCTCCTGCTCCACCTCTCCCTCCCTCGGGATACGGCAGGCCGGCATCTAGCAGTAGTGGAGGTCCCATGTCACCACCGTATCGACCATCTCCGTACTCTGGACATTCCTCTCTTTATCACCGCTCTGGAATGCCGCCGCCACCACCACCGGCTCCTGTTCCATCTCTGGTTCCTCCTCGGGATGGATCTGCCAACATCATTTACCGAACTCCTAGCAACGGCTATGTTCGTGGGAATTCCGAGGTTTCCCCCGAGCGGCAACGCGAAATCAAGCGGCAACGGGATTCGGATGGGCATATTCGTCGTGTGTCCGAATCATCGTTGTCGTCTGCCGTTCGCAACTCATTGACATTGGAAGAAAGGGTTGTGAGAAGAGAACGACAACTTTCTATAGTTAGCTCATCATTTTCTTCTGCCAAGAGCTCTACTGGATCCTCGGCAACTTCCTCATCTTCTTCTGGATCAGATCTCATGTCTCCGTCGTCAATCTTGCAAAGTCGTTCTCGTCGCAGCATGGAAAGCAAAGATGGAAAGGCATCGCCGTGTACGTCGGAAAGTAAGGTAGACTATTCGGGGTTGTCCGGTCTAGCAGCGCTATCCACCGCCGCGTTTCTCAAGTTGGACGAGGAAATGTGATGAGAAAGGGCCTTGTTGGGTGGGAAATCTACAGAAAAATGGAACATTCTTCATTTGAAACGAATAATGTGAACAGCTGTAATATCGATGATCAAGTTAAGTTTTCTCCGTCAATCTACCTAGTAGAAGTAGTATCTAGTCATCTATGGGAAATTCTAGCGGTGACGTATCTCAAGACATCAGCTGCAAGCAAATCAGGTATTCCTGGCTGCATCCAATGGAGACAATCTTTGCCACCCACATGCAAATGCCCTGAATCTAGCTGCAGTTTGAAAATATCCGAACCAATAAACGGTAGGTATTTATTCAGCTTGTTTTTCTCTTCAACTTGCAGATCTTGGTAGGTAGACTGTTGGATACATTCAAAATCCTTTTCTGCATCTAGCAATCGTTTGTCAAAAGCTCCTGTTTTGGTGGGGAAGTGGCTGGGCCCCGTCAGGATGTAGTAAAAGTCAGGCCACTGCTGCTTCAGTTTCCGATTCTGATCAACCCCACGTGTCTTTCGACACTCCATCAGTTCTTGAATATTTTGCAAATTGAACTTTCTCCCCCCATGGACACTAGCGTTGATTAAGACAATATCCTCTGAACCAAACGAAAGGCGTTCCCGTTCCACATTGTCAGTATTAATGAGCATTCGAGGATCTCCTCCCTTTGCATCGACGTTTGCCCAATCGATAAACTTTGGAACTAGACCAGTAAAAGGCTTTCCTAAAAAACAGGCTTTGATCCATGTTTCAGTTTCTTCGGTGTGATATTCTTCACCCAGCTCCAGGAGTCCACCAATCCCGTGATGATAAATTAACTCAATGTTCCCTCGTAGCAAAACCCGCCCCTCCTCGAATTTGGAATGGGGTCCTTTCCCAACGGTATTGGGTTGATGCTGTCTCACTTGCCTGTTTTGAAACCACGGGATTGTATAGTCGTCCACTCGATCCCATGCCAGACACGCCATGGAGATAAAAACTTGCCGCAACAAGCTATCACCCACAAAGACAATCTTTCGAGTTTCCATATCAGACCAATCTTGTTGGGCAAAGAAGCTTACCGCATTGTTGGCAAAGTCGCGGGCCGCCCAGGCGCGATTAGTGTATTCTGGTGTGGCCATGTGTATGCCGGAGAACATTGACATTTCTAACGGACATTCCAAGTTCCAATAAGGTTGATCCACTTTTGGGAGAGCAAAACGATTGTTGGCTGAAGTTGTCGTTGATGATGACGATGATGAGTTTGCGGAAACAGTATCTTCCCGGTCGCTTGTTTGCCAGGCATTGGAATGCGACTCTGGGGATTCGTTTCGTATCCGTTTGTTTGAATCGACACTTTCTGCTTCATGGTCTTGTTGTGACGAGTATTTTTTGTTCTTCCTTAGTTCCGGTGGCGATCTAAGGTCCTCCGTGCGATCTTTCACGTATCTCGAAATATCATTTTCGAAGCGAGAATCGATTTCCCGCAGAGAGAGGATCAAGAAGGTTGTCGCTAACAATAGCAGAAAAAACAAATACCAGCGAAGTGGGAACAACATCATGCAGGTTTTGCTGACATGCGAATGGTGAGATGACTGATGCGCTGTGATGAATGAAATCAGTCCTCGATTAGGGTGCACAGCTCTAGTAGTCCTTCAATGCCACGGGAAGATAGATCGATGGATGGATCGATTGTTATTGATGTGATTGGTTCCTTCCTTCCATGGATTTGGACAAATTCTTCCAAGTTCCAAGTGATCCTTCATTTCGAGTTGTTGCGACAATCAATTCTCCACACTCGAGGACGATCATCACAAAAAAATTCAAATTTAACATGTACCCTAGTAGAGTTGAGTAAATGAAACTGACTGTGAACGACGTGCTCGAGTTTCTTCAACTTTCACAATTGTCTGTCTGCTCTTCGCTTCAACTTTCGAAATTTCGAGCCAATCGTCATGATCGATCAATCTTCCCTCCATGCGAAGTAGTACTCGTACTTGAGTACCATAAGGCCAATCCTTATGTACACAAAATAAACGCGCATGAGTTGTGCAACTCATGCAAAATTCGGAAAAAATCGATGTTTTAAGTTCCTTGTGTACGCGACATGAGTTGTTCAACTCCTGCTTTTGTCTGGCCTTCCATCGGATCTCTACCTGGAGGGACCCCAACTCGTGCAGTTCCGAATGGAGTTTTGCATGAGTTGCACAACTTAGGGTTAGGGTCGATATTTCCACACAATTACTAAAGGTAGTAGTATAATACATCGAATAAATAATGCAACAAGCAACAACCACCACAACATTGTCCATCGCTCGATCGATCGCTGGTCTCCTTCCTTCATGCTACCGGAGTTGCCAAAGGACCTTTGGTTTCTTTTTCTTCCATTTCTTCCTTGTTTGGCCCTGCGAACATGTCTAAGAAGAAAGTCGGGAAAGCCACCTCTCCTACGGGTGGAAAAGTTGAATTTGAAGCCGGTTGGTTCATCATGAAGGAATTCCAAGATTCCATTTGCTTCAGGGCATATGATGCTGTCCAAGGCCTTGGCGATAGTTACAGCCAAGCGCAGTTGCAGGAATTAGCTTTTCAGAAGTATCATGGTAGTGGAGAAGATAGTCATGGTCTGGCTGAAAAATTCATGAACGGGATCGAAATGTTTCAGGGTATTTATCATGACGAGATGAACCGTGTGACCCAGAGGAGCGAAAAAGTTCTCGATCCCATTTATCATTTGAGGCATGATAAAAGGATTGTTTCTGACCCAAATCCTGCTGTCAAAGGTATCAACTTGACAACGCTGACAGCCAAACTTACAACAGATAAGAGCGTTATTACCGGACGAACAATTTGGGCGAAAGGCCTCCGTGTGCAAGCCGCTGGAAGAAAGGTACTTGCGTACTGCAAGAAATCGTCCAAGTATAGCGACCCAAATACTAAGGTGTCTGGAGAGCAATGGGAAGATTACTTGAAGTTCTGCAGGTACAAGATGTGGAAGGAGTCGCAGCAATCCGGCAGCAAAACTAAATCGTGTCCTCCTCGTGAGGAAACATCTGGAATGCAGGAGCAAAACAGTGCTGATGGTGTGGGTGATGTAGAAGATGACGACATCCTCTCTGCTCCCCCAGATGTCGAAGAGAAGGATGAAGAAAAAGAAAGCACAGAAGATTTGACTGTGGAACTCACAACAGATGAGGAGGAGGCTGCGATCAAGGATTGGAACAGTTCTTGGATCTTTCCTGGCTATATGGCCTGGGCTTTGTGGGGACACATTCCCAAAGATGGCTTGGAAGAATACAAAGCTGACAGCTTCGCGACTTCTGATTCTTGCACACGCAAGAAAGGTGGTGCAAGCGCAGCCGGTAGAAAATCTATGAGAAAGGCAGCTGCCAAAGTGGAAGATCAGAAGAGGGAAACAAGCATGTTGGATGGAAGCGGTAGCGGAATAGGTGGACAAGAATCTCTGAAGTTAAAAACTTTTGCCCTAAGACAGGAGATTAGCACTGCCATGACTACAACCAGCATCGTCAGCAAATACAATGCGATGAAAGTTTCGTTGGACAAGCGGGTTGCATTGATAAGCAACCGAAAGAACTCGATGGAGAAGCTTGTGTTTCAAAAGCCTGAGTGCTTCGATGACCACGAACACTACTACGCTACGTACGTTCCATACAAGGTCTACATGGACTGCGAGACTGAATTGGAGGAGTTAACTGACCAGTACAAGGATCTGGATGATCAAATGCTTGCAGAAATTGAGGCAATTAACCCAAAGAACGAAACAACGAGCGGAAGGAAGAGAGATTCTGGAGAATTGTCGGAATTGCCGGCCTCCCCAACTAATGACCTCTCAAATGAAGTGATTTTTCTTGATGACGAATCGGAAACAGCACAGCTTACATACAATGATGACTAACGTCAACCGACGGCCCAAATAAATTACGTCTTGAATGCAATATCAAAGTGTTTGATTGGTCTTAGTGTCAAGGCTGCACATTGGCGTATGGTTCGTCCATTTGTAACCTAGCTTTGGGCCAGATAATTTCCTTCTTCTTGAATGCAATATCAAAGTGGGTGATAAGTCTTTGTCTAAAATCTGTCATGTTCATATGTCTCACAATAATTGCGCCATCCTCATCTCGAACGAGAGAACCTTGGAAGTAATCCTCTTCGTCAACGGCTCTTCCAGCATAGCTGCGTGCACTCGGGTTGGTATTCGACAGCAAAGTTCTAACAGCATTGGGAAGATCAGTGGCATTCAATTCTCCGAGTTCGCCTTCCCAATCAGAGGTATAGTCTTTATCCAACCCATCGATCTCAAGAAGCCAGTTGTGAAGAGCACAGCAAGTCTTCCACATCATGTCAGATTTGTCAGTTCCATGCACTCGAATCCCAGATTTTAGCACCCTCCATCGGCCTTTCAATATCCCGAAGGTACACTCAACGTCCTTCCGCATTGACTCCAACCACTTCGAGAATCGATACTGTGCCCTGGTATCTGTGTCTTCCATTGGTGGGATAGTCACTCCCCAATTCAAGTATCCATTGTCGACAATCAACCACCCTCCTTTGTACCTTTCTTTTATGATTAGGTTGTTCTCGTCGTAAGCGTATAGCTCAAATATTAAATTGCAAAGTGGATTTGTCCCGTCATGCAGCGTGGATGCCATGTCGTCATACCGAACCAAGGTTTTGTCATTCCATCTTGCGGGATGACCATCGGTCGTAGAAAAGATCTTTCGTCGATGGCTTGTAACGATGTTGTAAGTCCTCGAAGTAAATGGCAACTTGAAAGACAAATGAGCCTGTCTATGCTTAAAGCTGATCCTTTGGTGCTCAACATGGGAAGCATCCATGGATCCAACGCATCCAGGAAAGCCAGCTGCTTCATACTCTCGTATACACAAGTCAATGGCATCTTCGACAGTCAATGGTGGACCAACGTACTTGTTGTACAGAGTTGTGGACCCAAATTTGATGAACTGGTGGAGGAAAACTCTGATAACCTCTTCACTGATAGCTGTACACTCCTCCAAGTCATCAAACGTCCAACCTCTGCCTAGATACCTCAATGTTGTCAATACCAATAATTCCAAAGGAGCTGCAGGTTTTCCAGTCAAAGCGGCTTTCTTTCCTGGACGCCAACGCTTGAATAGACTGGTTCCGTCCTCCTTCATGGAGTCAGCGGTACACATTTCCACCAATTCTCTATATTGATCATATGGTAGTCGAAATCGACGCCTGAATTTGGAGTGAAAGTCTGACATCCTCTCTTGACATCCCGTCTGACAATACATGTTGTACCAGAGGGACATTGTCGGAGGGAGGACTTTCAATTCACCATTGTCATCTCTGAACATAACAACACCTTTGCTTTTTCGGTGTTTAAAGGGGCGCTTCCTTGGTCTTTCTTTTTGCTCCTCCACGTCTGAAGAGGAAGACGACATTTCATCAAACGCAATCAACAACTGTAAAAATTCATTCTCGTCTACTGCTAGGCAGGACATGTTGCTTGGAAGGAAGGGAAACGCAAGGGGTCGATCAATCAGGCCTTCATTATCATTGTGCCATCAGTCGTCGGCGATGTGGACGGACAAACATCAACCAAGATCAACTCCAGTAATTCAACTCAACTTCAGTACATAAGGACTCTATTTTGATGAACGCGCGAGAGTTAACTCATGTGAGTACATAAGGGATGATTTTTTGCGCAAAAACGTCCCAGAGTTGCGCAACTCATGCGCGTGTTTTTTTTGGTGGAACATAAGGATTGGCCTAACAGTAAAGAGGTGGACAACCTCTCACATCTCTGATTTTGTCTCTCACGACTGCATCCAAGCTGCTCTTGTACACTACTAGGCAATAGCACAAGACAGTGACATAACAATAATGACATCCAAGAACCAATCCAGCTCCTCCAACGGTCCCGTCTTGCAAAATCCGTTGTCGAACGCCCCCTCAACCGTCGAATGGATTCAACATTTGGAACTTGGATACGCCGAGCCACCCAGGCCTCCTACAATATGTTTTGGATGCGGTAAACAGGCGTCAGAGACAATCAAACTTTCCAGGTGTGGCAAATGTTCGGTCGCCGCCTACTGCAGTCGCGATTGCCAAGTCCAAGACTGGAAAACGGGAAATCACAAACTGGCGTGTCCGTCTTATCGACGAGCTTTGACAATTCGTTCCCCCTACTGCGAAGATGTTCACGCGACAATTCGCAACGAATTATTTGCTAGAACACGATTCTACGGTTGTCCATATGCCGTCTTTCGTACGACCGATCTGGGACGGGGATTTCTTTTCTTGCAAAGCGACCAGACGCTCCAAAACATGTCCCTTTACACGTGCAAAGATTTAACGGGACGGACCATCACACGTTCCGTATTGATTCACTTTTTGACCTTGGGAGAGTTCGATTCGGAAGTATGCAAGGAAGATTTTGAATTGGCCTTGGTGAGAACAAAATTGAAAGAATTGGTCGATGGGTACGATAAGGAAAAGGAAGTCGTTCTATTGTTTAAGTTTCGTTGTGGTCACATGTCTCTGGGAAAAGCAATGTTGGTCCCAGACTACAAGATTTGCAAAAAGTTAGGGCAAGATTACTATGCAGAAAATCCTACTGGGGCATTGCAGCTGAATCTCGATGAAATGTAAACTTATGGGGATTTGGATTCGTCGGATGCAAGAGCAGAATCGAGCAAGCTTCCTTGGACTCTCTTCCTTGGAAGAAAGCTTCATTCAAGGACACTGTCAAATTTTTTACAAAGTATGAGGATATTTTGCTAGTGTTACTATAGAGTACATGGATAAAAAATGTATGTAGTCGCTTCTGCAGAAGCGTTGTACTACGTAGATGCGTCCATTTCGCCATTCCAAACTCTTCTCACTTCATTTGGTGTGTCCTGTTCGAGAGGGTATCAGACGCGCATATCCCTCCAAAGCCCACAGCGTGGCGGTAGCTGCCGACAGATAGTGCCAGAAAGAATGCAAAAATGTATATCCAGGCGAAGTTACGACCAACGTTAAAAGCGCCGCACTGCCAACAGACCATACTCGTCGGGAGGGAGACCCACATGTTTCGAGGAAATAGCAAAATGCCGAGCCTGCTACGGCATGATCCACATAACACAAACTTTGCGACAATGGGTAGGATCCCAGTGCTTGAATGGAATGGAAAACGGTGCTAATCGCTCCGGCCAAGAAGATCCACATTCCTAACATGGAAAACCTGGTCAGTCGTACTTTGATGCCCCCTGTTTTCATTTTTCGAATCAACGGAAATCGTTTCAACATTAAATATGCTCCGCTGGCAAAATAGGAAATGTTGGAGGCCAGAAAATGACCTATAATCCATTGCGAATTGTCGGCGGCAGCGATATGGTCCATGGGAACAACGTTCCACCAATCGGGCATGGCGGCACAAGTTCCCTTGAAAATGGCACAATAGAGCGGTATGAGTACCAATGACATTGGAGAGAGCCACCAATACTTGCGAAGAAACGATACGAAGGTTTCGGATAAGGATAATATAGAGATTTTTGGTAGATTCCAAATGTATATTCTGTCGAGTTTTGACATGATGACCGGTAAAAGGCGATCCCTGAGTGCGGACAGGACCTCTCCACTCGCTTTGACAGTCTTGGTGGAAGAGCCGATGACATTCAAACTCGTGGATAATGTCGATGAAGCGCGCGGAAATGCATTTTTCTTTGGGTTGCGACTGCTCCTCAATGCGTTTGAAAGGAGATTCTTGGACAGATTATCGTTTGTGGCATGACAAATGATGCAACTTCCTCCTGAATTCGAGAACCCCCTTGTCACCTGCATCAGTGTCAGTAGCAATAACACTGTTCTAAAAGACATCCTGGTCATGGTAGATCTACCAGCCGAAAAATGATGGACTGATGGTTGGAAGTTGGAAGAATGTATGATACATCAATTGCGAGAGGGGGGGAACGAATCGAATCGTCTCTTAGTCTTCACAATTCACTCGATGACCACGAAGCTGTTACAGGAGGAAGGAGATGCGGTTATGCCGTCCATGAGAACGACGTTGTCGCCTTTCTTTCCTCCATAGCAACGTCTGGCCAGTGTTTGCCGGCCGGCCATCAGAATGCTGACGTCTTATCCTCATCTCTATCATGGATACTTTGCTTAGGAAATAAAGACACGTCATCTACTTCAACTTTCCGTCATACAAACTCCTCTGATGTGTTCTTGCTGTTTTCGTCACATTTTCTTGTTGTCACCCTCAGTTGTAGCTGGTAGAATTGTTTGACGTACGTTCAGAAACACAAAGACATCATATTCACCGACGAGGACAACATGTCAACAAGGAAATTGAAGAGAAAGAGATTTGTTGACTGGACGTTGTTGAGTTTGAGAGCATCGTCTTCACCATCAATCTAGCTGGTGCAATTGTTCTTACAAGCATCAATCATTATCCAAACAAGCCAATGAGGATGCTAAGGATGTCGAATCGACGACGTCTTGTGTTTTTTGCGATTGTCGCCCTATTGGACGCTTTAGTCATCCTCCAAAGCGAGTTTACACCGACTCTGGCGTTGGTAGTAACATCGCCGCGATGGGAAGGAGATCGCACACATGAACTACCCAGGAGTATGGTAGGCGTTTCAGAGGAAACGAATGCCTCACATCCAAAACTGCAGCTACGAATACGGTCCACAGCAACAGAGGATATACCTACCATCTCTACCATTTTATCTCGTGCTCTTTTGAAAGAAGAGGAGAAACCAAGACATAAATTTGAACCCCAACCTGCCTTCAATTTCAAGAGAAAAATGGAGTTTCTTCGGACCAAGGCAGGCGTCGTTTCCTTATTGCATTCGCGAATGGAAGCCATTGCCGTAGGTAGAAAGATCTGGCAGATGGTTTCTTCCGAGTCATCTTTGAAGGGTTTGGACGAGAAAGACAAACTGCGGTATCTCTGGTCCAGTGATATTTTTCGAAACAAACTAGAGAAAGCTTGTAAATTGTCGGATGAGCCACACAGCTGGAAAAACTACAATTTTGCATGCGCGCCCGAAAGAATGGAACGGCTGTTTCACAAGATGTTGACGGCGGAAAACGTTGCCACTGGGGAAATTATTGGGTTTTGCGAGGTTGCCATGCTGTCGCAGCCGAAGCATTGGTGCAGCGTGGACGGGTCAAACGAAGTCACCGAGAGGAGTTTCACCGAGGAGTCAGTTCCCACGATTGTTAATCTGGTGACTTCTGCAAAGTATCGACGACGTGGGGTTGCTTCATCTATTGTGCGATCCGCTTCCAGATTTGTTGGCATACAAGGGTGTAGCAAAGAACTTGCGTTGTACGTAGAACAGAACAATAAAGGGGCTGTACAACTGTACGAGAGACTCGGATTCAAGACCAAGAATGACAATGCGAACCAGCTATACATGAAAGCTGCCGTCGCGAAACAAGCTACAGGATCCGAGGAAGATTTCAAGCACAGATTTTTTCGTTCAAGGAAATATCGAATGGCGAAGTAGTAACATCATCGTTCGCCAATCTTTGGCTCTAATGTCGTGCAGTGGCTGCTGGAACAATACGAAGCAGGCAAACAGTACTCTTTTTAGCTGTTAAGAGTTCAATCGCTTGACGTAACAACTGAGACCGCTCTTGCTTTGATATTTCTCTGGAGTAGTAGTCCAAATCTCGCAATGGTTGTTTACGGTGCTGTACTCAAAGCCTTTACAATCTTGTCGTGCACTGCAAGTGGAAGTGCACCATTCCAGCGACGTGCCGGAGTATTTGAAATACTCATTTCCATTAGATCCACTCTTCCCGTCTCTTGTACGACAAGCTTTATCTTCTCTCTTTGTATAGTCGACTGTGAGCTCAACGTCCTTCGTGGTGCTACTGCCATCTCCAACAACAAGCCCTTCCGCATTCTTGATCCAACATTTATAACCGTCTTTTTTCAAGAAATTCCCGGGCATTTCATACCAGATTTCACATTTGTAATAGCTGCCTTCCACTTTGTATTCAAATGCGACGCAGTCACTGGTGACGTAGCACTTCTTTTTGCACCAACTCAGCGATTTGTATTCATACTTCACATATTCGTCCCCGTTGCTACCATGGCTTCCTTTCTTTGTACGACAGGCATATCCATCGTGTTGGGGCGAGTAGAATGCATCGTAGCTAGTCTCATCCAATTGACGGGTTGAACGAAGTGATCCAACTCCCGTCGCAGCGTTACTATCGCTCGAGGCTTCGATAATCATGTATCCCCATATCGAGAGGAAAAGAGTAGTGAAACTTCCTTTTCTCATTGCAAATGTTCTTGTTGCCTTGTCTCTTTTGATTGCGACTACAAAGAAAGACAGATGCTACCGATGTTGAATTTGTGATTTTCGAAATTTGATGGCGAGGATTGGAAATTCGTACTACGTACTAGTAGTACCTAGTAACAGCAATCAACCATGAAGAACCGATACCGAATGCACGATCATTCGATTTCTTTCTTCGACAAAAAGGCAAATCCGAACATTCTCGGAAGCATTTTTGGTCGCAACAAATTAATCATTTATGCCCACACGAAAAAGGTTGACGAAAAGATCCAAATAGACGGGCTGCAAAATTTTCGATTCTAAAATTACGATTAGCATGTCGCACACACGTACTATGTCCTTCGCCTGAAACGACGCCTCGTTGCGACTTGCACATGGCAAATCTCCAAGACATGCCCCGGTTATCGCTGTTGTTTCTCCTGCTTCTGTCGATTCCGGCTGTGTCGAGTCTTGTCGCACACACATTTAAAAAGCAAATCATTTGTGGGCGCCCTTGTCTGGTCGTCCCATCGAAATCGCAGTTGTTGTTCCCGACACTGATTGTGCTCGGAGGAATAGCACAGACTACCTCTTCCTGGGAACATCAATTGCAGTCCTTGTCCAGAAATCGTAATGTGATTGTATACGAATGCCTAGGACAAGGCAGAGTAGACAATGACGATTCGAAAGCGAATGTATTTGCTAATGTCACCTTACCTTTCCAAGCGGAATTATTTCTAAGCGTTCTTGACGAGATTGTGGGCCAAGAAGAGCGCGTTGATATCGCTGGGTTTTCGTTTGGGGGGCGAGTCGCAATGGCAACGGCCTGCTTACAGCCAAAACGAATACGAAAACTTCATTTGACCGGAGTTGGCTGTGATAGATCTGACTACGGCCATTTGGCAATGGATGCTTGCAAGGACGCCCTTCACTTCGATTCCTCTCTTCGAGCGTTCGCCTGGACCATCTTGCTGGCGACGTATTCTCCGAGCTATCTACGTCAACTTCCGACGGAATCTCGCGAACGATTTCTGAATTTCATCTGCTCCACCAATTCACGAGAAGGTTTGATGGCCATTCTTGACCAAGCCGAGGTGAAAGATCTGACAGATCCGTATCATGTCTCGAGTATGGGAGATCGTTTGGGGTTGAAGATTATTTCAAAATTATGCGTCGGAGAATTAGATCACATGGCTCCCGTGGACCAAGTGAGATTGTTGCAAGAGAATCTCGGAAGCCAAGACGTCGATGTGGTACCGAACTGCGGGCATGCTGTTGCTGTCGAAAATGCTAGAGCGTGGAAAGACTCTGTCCTCTCCTTTTTCGACCAACCTTGAGCCGATTAGCAGTGAGATCCCAAGAAACCCGAATAAATATGATGACTACCGGATCAAAGACTATATTCTAACGTTTATCTAGATACTTAGAAATTTTGGATCTTCAGTGTTTAGATCAAAAGTGCTGGGATTACTCCGTATCCATTTCTTGCCGAGCAACCACATTCGGAGTTCTCGTCAACAAATGAAAAATGCTGCTGAGACTGGCTCGTCTACTCTGTGCTGCAAGAAGAACAGCTGGTAGTTGAAATGTTCTGTCCACTTCCTCCAAGGCATGCGGGTTGTGTTCTAGAATCATTTCCAAGAGTTGAACACCTTTTCCTGACGAACATGCCAAATGGAAAGGAAGGCAACCATACACATCTCGATGGTGGCAAGCCGCAGGGTATGCATTGAGGAGCATAGAAGCTATTTGCACATCGTCACCACGCTGGCTTGTGATGGCGTGATGCAGCGGAAGCCAACCACGGCGGTCTGGTTGGTGAAGCATTTCTGGATGGAGTGTAATTAACAGCTCCATCAACTTCGGAGGACACGGAAAGGCGTTGGCTGCTCCAATCATTTGATTCCAGGCAGGATCTTTAGTGCGACTTCTGAGCATTGTAGTAAATTGAGAATGCAGATTGCTGTCAAGAGACTTCAGAAGCTGCTCGAATACGGGTGAAATCCAAACCGCAAGATTGGAGGTGTCTATGGAGGCAGGCAACCGCTCGCATGACTCTTGTATGGGCACAAATTGTTGCACTCCCCCCAAAACACAAGGTGCGGAACGCAGCATCGAGTAAACACAGGATGTTGAAGCTTCACAAGATACAGCCATCTGAACAGGAAATAAGCCAGTCTTGCCGTGTCGCTTTGTGAGGATGCGACAATCAAAGTCGTTCGATAAAAGTTTCACGATGTTGTCGCTTGCAATGTTATGTTCAAACGCAACATGGAGTACCAAACGACCATCAACACCAATATGGTCGAATCCAATGGAACCATCTTTCTTTTGTGAAGCCAAGTATTCCAGTTTCGCCGACAGCAGACGACGATCTTCAATCGCTGCGGCTTCAAAAGACCGTACAAACGATTCTTCGTTCTCGTCATTCCCAAGTGATTTAGGTTGCTGCGGATCGCTCGGACCTAATACACAACATAGATGTTTGAAAAGATCGATTGAACACTGTGACGAACACAAAGCCCTTTCCAACGAAAATGGCAACATTTTTTCAGTGGTGATGTATCGCAAAATAAGCTGAAATTTGCAACCCACCAGAAACGCCTCAGCACTTCCCGATTTCAAAAATTGCAAGAAAGTCTCTTCGTCACCATATGAGTCACAGTACATCCTCCACAAGGCAGACAATGCCGTAGCATCTTCCGGGACGGATGGTCTCGTTTGAGTCAGAATATCCAGTGTTTCCAACGAGGCGCCGTTTCGACATGCTATCTCCAGCAGTGTCACACCACCGTACCTTTCCCACGCGGCGTTGGGATACGAATCCACGATCTTTCTGACAATGCGTACTGGTGGATAGTCATCGTGACGTCGTGCCAAGACACGATACAATACGGAACATCCTCCCGAATCTAACACTCTAGTCTCTCGCGGATGAGTAGACAGACGTTCTTCGACCGTTCTCCATCGCACTTGCCATGCCGACACCAAGACATTGAGGACTGTTGGGCCTTGGTTTTCTTCCTCGTGTCCCGCGACACTCAAGAGGGATGTGATGGAACGGGACCTTCGGTGTTCAGGAGCCGCCATGATGGCAGGTCTAAGAAGAAAGAAACGCAGCACTGCAATAATAATGATATCAAGGAAGTGAAGAAGAGAAAAACTTCGAGAAGCCGCGGAAGACTGATAGTGAAAGGATGTTTCGTACCTTTATAGTGTACGACGTAGTAATATATATCTACCACACTGCTACGATACTACGTATAATAGTACTACCGTACTTTTAATACCCACAGTACGCCACAATTTATTACCGTAGTTCTTTTACATCAGACAACAACGTAACCGATGACAAGCATCATCTTCCAGATCACAAAATTTCAGCTCTCCGCACACAGAGCTGTTCCACATTTTGTACTGGAGAAACAACTGACAGTGAACGAGTAGTGTTGAAGGCTTGACAATCCAGCATTGAACCATATTATTGACGCAGGAGCAGGATCTCACGCCGTGCTCTCGACTGCTCTAAAAGAGTCTACTCAGTTTGATCAAAATAATGTTTGGGTGATTATTACCTTACGAAATCGGACACTCGAACAACGCCATCATCAAGTTCTTGGCTAATTCGATCCATCGTGTGGTCCCGCCAGATACGACAATTGAAGCAGCATCCTTGAACCATGATTTTGTTGCTCCCGTCACTCATAAAAAGAAGTGGAGGGATGGCAGTTCTGGCAATCTTCACAATTTCGATCACCATCGTTCATTGGATTCGATTCAGTATCGTCGCTTCCTTCTCTCCCCACGATGGACAAAAGCCTCCGATGCATGTCGCATCCTACCAGTCACAGTACAAACTGCGGCGACATGCGTTCAGAAATGTGCCGCCGCCTTCTTTCTACAGCATGCCATCGTCGCTTCCTCTTAAAATCTCCACCACCGGCAGTGTCTCGGTTGGTGAACGACATACAAAATTCATGCAAATGGCATTGCAGCAAGCCAAATTAGCGGGAGAACAAGACGAAGTACCAATCGGTGCCATCATTGTACAGAGACGTCCTGATGGATCCTTCCATGTCTTGTCCCAAGCTTACAATTCCATGGAATCGAGTCACGATGCGTCGGCCCATGCCGAACTACTAGCCATGCGAAAAGCTTCTCAGCGCATTGGAAACTGGCGTCTTCTCAATACTACTCTGTACAGTACCTTGGAGCCCTGCCCCATGTGTTTGGCAGCCGCTCAGGCGTTTCGAGTGGAAGAAATTGTCTATGGAGCTCCCGATTTGAGACTAGGAGCGGTCGAGACGTATATGCGTATGTTGGACGACTATAATCATCCTCTTCATCAAATTGATTGCGTCGTGTCAGGAGTCTTGAAGAATGAGAGTGCCACCATGATGAAGGAATTCTTCAAACGTCGGAGGACTCAGGCCAAACGGTATCCACCGCCAACTATGTCAGTGGGATCAGGATTTCGATCTCGTTGGAAGTACCGGATGAAGAATTCGTTGCAAAAGCTGTTGTGGCGAAAACGTTCACCTTAACTATACGTTGAAAATGAAAGATTTACTTTCACAGCTTGATGCTCTCTACATAGTAGCTAGTTGGTACTTTCACGGTCTACCAACTACGCGGTAGTAGAGCTCTTGATTCCAATTGACTGACTGTGAAGAAATACTACGTAATATCGTACCTATCTGACTGTGAGTACGTATGATACTCGGAGTACCGGTAGACCATACGTACTTACCGTACCTACCGTAACATCGAAACTGTAAGCTATGATAGAGGTATCATACCAGGTAGTAAATTTGAAATACTCTGTACCGTAGTACCTACTGGGTAGTAGTAATGTTGTAGTAGTGTATTACGGTATTTTATTATATATTTTTGTATTATTTTGAAAAACGAACAAAACTGTACTAATTATTGCAATTATGTACCTGGTAACTACTCTAAGTACCGGTAATAGACTCACTATCCGTAACTCTATTCTGTTTTCACTTCGCTGGCGTCCCGTTTTCGCTCCCGTGGACTTAACGCCAAGTCGATGAACGGTTCTGGTCCCTTAACAACCAAGCCCCTCGACTTACTCCGATGCCTTCTTTTGATTTCGTTTCATCCTCGACTGATGAATCCACATGAAAATGCCGAACAAAGAACCGAGATGTAAATACGACGGAGTTCTACTTCCGATGACTTTTGTATCACATGGTGGCGCCCGAATGACTTCGTTATTGTGATCGTTGGTAGACGTTGGAGAGGGCGCGAAATTGAACGATCTGGAGGTGCACCTTCTCTAGTTGTCACACCGACTATCATCCGCTTCTCAATCTTACGGCGTAGCCAAATTCTTTACTTACAGCGAATCACCAATCCGAGGATTCGAATGTCATTCGATTATCTTCTTCACAGTCAAATAGGAATTGTATCGAAACTTACTCAAGAAGCACTGCACCCCGTAGTACTCTGCTCAGCCCAACTACAATCACAACAACGGCATTGTGACAATGGAGGACAAGCCCGCCGCCTCGAAAATGGAAAGTCCTAGTGTGACTAGGGAACAACATGAGGGGAATCTCAAGGAAATGTTAGCAGTAGTTGATAGAAATTCTTTCCATCACCACGATGCTGGTGCTCATTCGAACTTTGAACCTTGCAAAACACTTTCTTCAGATGATGACATGGAGATTGTAGAGCCATCGACAACAGAAGACGATGACTCTCCCGGGATCGAGCTTCCTCCTGGAATCATGGATGACCCGCTTACCGACGATCTTCGATCCAATTCTATTTCTTCCCCGGACGGTTCCGAAAAGCATTCATCATCTGAAAACAGGCTTCTCCTGGCGGAGGAACAGAAGATGGAAGACATTGAAACACCTCATCGTAACGATGTGCTCTGTGGGAGGGGTGTGACAACCAATCGCTGGGTTGGAAATGAAAATTTCAGGGCAATTGTTGGGTTGAACAAGGTATGTAGAAATTGGAGAGTGGTGTGATGCATCGTTTTATTGTGAATGCGATCCTTTACTCGTGCGGCATGCTACGTTGTGTTCTTGTCAGGGAGTAGTATCTGAATAAGGGTTCTGTGTTTGGTGAAATGATGGATTGTTTTTGCGTTGGACACGCCGTATTTCGCTATGACGCACCTTATCTGACCAATGTTGAAAATCTCATGTCACGATTGTTTCCTATCTCTCCCATTTCGATGTTCCTTCATTATGATTGATGTCAACTACAGGAGATGTACGTCACTAGCACCAAGCGACAAAAGATGGCCATCTCACGGTCCATCGTAGAAGCTGTGCGATCTTTGAATCCACCGGGAAGATTTTTGGATAAAGATCCGCAAACGGGATTGTGGTATGATGTTGGTCACAAGAAAGCAGTTGAGAAAACGAGCCAAGCTCTTCGAGATGGGGCAGCCATATTGCGAAAGCAACTATCGGCTGATTTGGGCGATCCCGACTTTTTGAACAGTGTCTTTGACGAAGACAGTAACAGTCCAGAAAAGCAAAACAAGGACGCAGAAAAGAAGGAAAAGGGGTCGGGATCGGGAAAGGAAAACAACAAGGGAAAGTCTCCAGAAAAGGTCAAACCGATCAAGGTAGGTGGAAACTATCTTTTTTTCTGATAGAGCAACGTCGAGGGAAAGTAAATAGTTGACTTACTCTCGCTCTGTTGTGGACAGGCCAAACCTTCGAACGTGAAGAAAGGGCATCGACGTGTGCGATCTAATCCTTCCGTGCTGGGAGTATCTGCCGCGATATCAGCAGCTCGTCGTGAAAAGATAGAAGAACCTTTGGAGGATCCAAGGCATTATCCTTCACCAAACTACGGAATGTTCCCTCCGGCTCCTCATTCTCCGGGTCCTCATGCCCCACCTCCTCGACATGCCAGGTCCCTTCCTAATTCGCCCATGACTTGGGGAGGAGGCCCACGAACCTCTTTCCACCCTGATAGCCCTGGTTCTTTTCCTCCGCATCATCACCACCACCATCCGCCGTACCATCACTCCCCTCCTCCAACTTTCTCACCGTATAGCAAGCAGGCGAGTCACGCCCCTTACAGCGGAAGTCACCCTTTCGACCACCACACTCGCGGGCACTCCTCACCGCATGACAACAGTCATTCGCCAAGGCATCATTCTTGGTCTCCTTACGGGAGTCATCACCCGCCGCCTTATCATCACCCCCAGCATCACCAGCACTATCTCCACCCACCACCACCTCATGCTGGTCATTATCCACCGCCACCAGCCGGAGGACGTCCGACTTCTCCTTCGTTGGGACATCCCAAGTTTTCATCTAACGGATACTATCCTCCGCATGCTCCAACACCAGAGTGGTCTCCTCGACGTGTCAACCACCATCCTGGGTATCACTATTCGCCACATCGAGGGGAATATACACCTACGAGGTCGGCCAGCTGGACTCCTCGCGGAGCCTCACCTCATGACCATCGAGGGGATCACCATCATCACGAAGACTACCCTGACGACCACGATGACAGCGGCGGCCTCTCTGTCCCAAGTCTTGGAGGATCTAAGTCCTTTGATGGTGAAAGATTCTCTCCCAAAGTACACCTGACTCCACGTATGAAGCCCATCCCCTCACGATCAATGGAGACTCCGCCCCGCCCCCCAGCTCATTATCGCCATCGAGCGTTTAGTCCTCCGACCTCTCCCCATCTCCGGCGGCCCAAGTCCAAGGAAGGGCGCATCCTGGAATGTTCCCCTATTGAGGAAGAGAAAAAGTCTCCGGAACTCAACGAGAGAATGGAGGATGATGTGCAAGCAAAGGAAGCCAAGAAAGCGGATGATGTTCCGCAGAAGAACGAAAAGAATCATGCAGTCTCTGAGAAGAAGACGCCTTCAAACTCATCCAATTTTGCCTTGAAGCGCGACAACCTCCCAAAATTGGACAATTCGGACGGCGAAGAGAAGTCGAACGCGCGTGAAGACATCCAACAGCGAGACTCGTCAGAGATTGACTTCAAAGTCGACGATTTGCATGAGACGAGGGCAAGTCCTGGACTCTTCCTTTCTATTGACGATGATGGAAACGTCGAGGCCATGCCGCGGGTGGACTATGATGACGAGAACCAATATGTGGAGGACATTGCCATGTCTCCGCTTGCGTATGATCGTGAGGATCCAATCACATTGATGGATTTACCGGACAATCTTTTGTCACTTCCGATATCTCCTTGCGGACCAAATGACGACCCACAGCCAGGATGCTTCAGCTGTTTAAGTTGATACCACTCTAGAGGCACGGCCTCGATTTTCAGCGTATGTGGAATCCCGTCGATCGATAAGTTAGTTACGATTAGCGAAACTTTGTTAAAATTTCTTATGTAAAATCACTTGCATCAAGATATCTATCTCTTGAGCATTGAAAGGGCAGCACATAGGTGAATGCAATACAATCAGGTTTAGTGGCGACGTCTCCTCTATAGGAATGTAAGATTCCTACAGCAGCGTAAGCCAACTTGTCGTTGTCACTACTTCTGCCGTCGTAGGCGTTCTTCATAGATTATCTGGAGCTCATGAATGATGAGGTCGGAAATAGTGCTGGTGGCATTGTTCGGAAATCTAGGAATGGACGGAGTTTGTGGTACC
Organism: Nitzschia inconspicua; assembly: GCA_019154785.2. Lineage (NCBI taxonomy): Eukaryota > Bacillariophyta > Bacillariophyceae > Bacillariales > Bacillariaceae > Nitzschia > Nitzschia inconspicua. The sequence continues at coordinate 3,389,233 of JAGRRH010000007.1, read as the reverse complement.
CAACTGACGCGCAAATATCCTAAATTGTTCTGACGAAGCAAAGAAAATATCGGATGAGAGGCGTTCAAAATCGATTGTGCCTGTGGAGGTGAAGGAGTTGCGAGTGCCATTTCGTGATTCGGATTGACGAAATTACAACTTACGAAATAGTCCCAATCCAATCGGGCTGGTTTTCCGCTCGCCTTGTTGTTCTCTACTCCGCCGTTCTCTGGAAAAATGACCAGAAGACTTGCACCACGTGGGAGAAAAGTCGCAGTGATAGCCCCGCCTCCACAAGTGGTTACAAACACGGCAGCCTTGGACACCATTTCTATTTGCTTTTTGATTGCGTAGTCGCTGAATTGGTATCTTTCTACTGTAACGGCTGGCAATCCTAGTTCTTTTGAACGACCCCAAAGTTCTTGTTCAAGGTCTCTCTTCTCCAGTGCAAACGACTTGGAACGGTGTTTTTTCTCGGAAGAGTTTGCCGAGAACAGCACCAACAACGGCTCTTCGGGTCCGATTTCGGCTTCAGGGTTCGGAAGACCAATGTTTCGGATCATGTAATTTCTGAATCTCCAAAACTGTCCACCTCGACCCAAGTTGTACGTCATAGTGTAGTCCCTGTCAGTAAGAATAATAAATGAGAAAACTATTCGTTGCACAATGTCACTTGCTTGTCAATGAGATGACACACCTTTCCTCCCAACCATGTCCCTTGTCTGTTCCATGATCGCTGAGCCCCCCAATTCCAGCCAGACCATTCTTGGCGCAGACCAGTTTTTTTTTGTTATCATTGTTCTGGTTGTCGTCGAAGAGTTCTAAGATGGGATCATGTTGGGTTGTCGTCTGCCAGGCTGCTTGTTCTCGTATCATGAGGGGTGCAAACTTGTGTAGCATTTTCTGGCATTGCTCACTACGTTCTTCGATCCAATCACATCCAGCCCACAGCCCGCGATCCTCGTCACTTCCAGGCTCTGGTGGCAAGACGAACCGCATTAGCAGAGGATCAAATCCAGACTCTTCACCAGAACTGTTGTTGGGATTGTCATTGGTGAAGCCGAATATCTGCAAAAGTGTGTACAATGGCAAGAAGTCATCCCATACCAAGTGTCCTGGGTTCGATGCTGACAAGGAGTGGAAGGGAATCATGACTACAGAGGAGGGCAGTGTATAAACCTGGTACGGATTGTTGTGTTCTTTATGTTGTGCTACCGGAACTGGGCCGTATATAACCTTTGGAAACCACTTCAACCGTGGGATTCCCATCTGGGCCCACTTTCCATTGATGCTTCCTATCGACACTCCGTAGGGATGATGGACGTCGGCGACATGGGACTTCTTTCTTCCAGCAGGTTCTTCATTTGGAGTGACTTTTGTCATGTTGCGAAAGTACGTTTGAGAGACATCCCAGTGTCCAGTATGATCGTCCAAGTGCGAGAGGCCGAACCCTGCATCGTCTTGATCCTTTTGGCTCAAGTATATTACATACTCTTTCTCGTCGACATCGTAGCAAAAGAATTGAAAATGGCAGGATCGATGTTGCCAAGATGTATCCTGAAACATACTTTTTCGTCTCCAAAAATGGGGTGGATGCCACGTCTCACCAATGCAATGGAGCTGTGAATGGATTGGTTGATGGTTGCTTGATCCATCTTGACGATAGATTGGAAATCCATTGAATATACCATCGGGACCGTTATTTGATGTACTCGTATTATATTCTGACTGTGAGTCAACCATTTTGTTGGGTTTTCGAAGCGACGGACGAGTTTTGTTTTGGCTATTATTCCACCGTCTATATGAATTCATGGATACGGCAAAGTTCGACAAAGCCATTCTTTCCTTTTGCTGTTTGAAGACTTTGTCCCGAACTGGTTTGGTTTTTTCCCCGTTGCCATAGCCTTTACCTTTATCTTCATCATCGACAGAATGATGATGATTCAAATGGCGAGAGAACATCCAGAATTGTGACACCCCAATGGTTATGGCCAAGAGCAGTAACAGTGTGTTCCTGAATCTCCATTTTTTCAATCTACACCAAGAAGACAATCGTCCTTTCTCTGTCCTCGCGTTTGGAATCTTTTTCATTGCTCCTGTCTCGTAGAGAGCAGTCTCTGTCCAGTGTCAATCAAAATACAACCCCTTTCAAGCTTACCAGTTACTGGTGTCACCCGACAGCCGATGGAAACGAAACCGTTTTCTGGATGTGGAAGATTACTACCGGTAGTTGCGAAAACAACTAACTGTAACAGGGAATCATTTGGGTTGATTGATTTGGTGAAGAGACGTAGTAAGTTTCCTACGAAGGACGATGTTGTGAGAAAAGTGATGGTTGTCGTGTTGTTGGTTGTCGTTTTCCAACATGGCCATAATAATGTTCAATGGCGTGATGAGTCGGAGCGTCGGAGCAAATGATGGATCAGCATTCAAAGAATACACACGGAAAACGTGGTACAAAATACGTACCAGTCGTACGAACACGTAGTGGTACGTCATGAATGTATTCGTTCGGACAGACGGACCAAGAGAGCAAATAAAATTAATAATGAATGATGTTGTGCTGACTATAAGTTTTGTCTTTACTGTCGCACTGCACTTGATACGCTAAGCAGTTACTACCGTTTTAGTACCCCGTTGTAGTAAAAATAATGTTTTGGATGGTATTGTTGATTGTTTTTTGTTTCCCCCCGAGGCAATAAGACATTCCTGAGTAAACAAGTTGCAGCATTCACTGTCAGTTCTGGCAGCAGACGACGAACGATAGAGAAAATTCTCTGTCTTCAAAACCCATGACGCATTTCCTTGGCAAGGGTGTTACTTTCGTGCATCACACGGAACTTGTCCGCATAGGATTGCAGTGACGACATAGTTTTGCCAACAATTGCCAAGTGAGCCAGCATTTGAACCTCTTCGTCATCGCCATTCTTAGCTTGCGCGGCGAGAGGGCCCAAAGAGGCCACCAGACTTTGGATTTCACGCACGAGCACAGGATCAAAAGGAACTTTACCCGCTTGCATGTCCTCCAGTCTTGTTGCCAAAACTTTGACGCGGTCTTTCATGCTTTTCAAGGATGTCTGAATGGTCGATACCTCCAAGACGTAAGGGTTCTGTGAAGGACTTCCGTCGTCCACTTCACTGGGTCGTTCTTTCATCACACGCTCCACTGCAATCCGTTCCGGTTCCGACGTTTCTAATTGAAAATTCGACACCCCAAGCAATACCGAGTTGTTCTCGACCTGGTGTAGTTCGAACAAGTGTATAGGAAGATCTTTATTCAATGTATCCGTCGCATCATCCTCAGTTTTCATTCCTTCACCCTCGACGATATTTTCCACTTGTAAGAGACAGAAGCAAAACGGCTCGTTGTTTGGGACAAAGTGTGCCTGGAGCGTGCGAGTGATACTCAAATCTTCGGCCGTGGGTTCGTCATTTTCGACACTAACTCGGTACCACCCAACGACACTGTGCTGTGGAAATACCGCCTTATGCAAGTCTACCTGCAAAGTGGTAACATCCGAAATTTCCACCGGGATATCGTCAGCGTCGCGGACTTGTAAGGATGAACCGTCTTCATGTTGTAAGCCAAACAACAGACCAACCACTGGAGCATTCTTATCGAGTGGCGACCCTCCCGTAGTAATCCGGGTGTACTGATCGGACATATGTACAAGCGCAAGCTATGGGTTAACGAAGGCCAAAACGACATCGAGGAGGACTGTGAGAATCCAAAGTCGGAAACATTGTCGCGATCAAGAACAAACAACAGCGAAAACTCACCGGATGGATCTGGACTTGCAATCCATCTTTGGCCGCAGGTTCTACTTCCATAGCTTTCTTCTGTACAATGGAGCTGTGATATGAGCTCTTCGGATTAATTTACTACTAAACGTCACAGCTGGAACAAGGCAAAAGAGACAGAAAGAGACTGTATGTGATTGATAAGAACAACAACAGAGAGGGATGGTAAAAAAATGGATGATGTTGTGTGTTCAGTAGCATCGCGGGATACAAGAACAACAGTTGTATCATACCTTCGGTGCTACCCGTAGTAGTCGTACAAATGCTACTACGACGTGCCGGGATTTGAGTGTATGTTCTATGATTTCGTAGGTACGAGTCTGAGGTACGTGTTTGATGAATCTTCGCAAGGAATGAATAAGGCAAAGACGAAGGTTGCTATTTACAGTTACTAAAACAGTAAGTAATCTTGACACTCACGAAATCCAACTATGACTTCAGAAAATACAGCAACACTTTTATTGTCTCTAGCTAGGAGGCTAAAAAACTGATGGCCAGGTCATGTCTCGAGCTAGATAACACCACCTACGACAAACGAGACGGCATATGGCATACATTGATCCCGGAATTTGAACCTTGAAGATCGCATTGGCATCCACCCATGAGAAATAAATGCAAACGCATTACCACGGAGTATCTTCAAATCTCAATCCTAGACGTTACAGCGAACTATTGTTTTGAATGGTGTTTCTCGATTTCATATCGAGCAAACTGGTCCTTTGTCGAGACACAACAAGAGAGATGTTGTCGAAACAACGATTCGCATCAGCATCTATTTCATTTGCTTTGCGTCTCTTTGATCTTCCTCATGGCATCTTTATCGTCGCGAATCTTGGTAATGGGAGCTGCAAGATCTCCCTTGGTCTTCATCGCTTCTGCCTTGCCAGTTGATTTCAGCTTAATACAGCCTTTTGCCCACGCGGGCTTTTCCCAGAGTCCATCGTCTTCATATTCATCCGCCATCTTGAGTAGAGAATCGGTGTTGCTTTCTCGTGCTTTGCAAGTTATCGTTACATTTATTTCTTTTGTTGATGTTCGAGAAATTAATGAGTCCCTATGAAGTGAGGCGGCGGTCTTTTTGAGACCGCACGACAAGACTCACTAGAGTCTTTTGTGACCCGTCAATCGAGTCACGAGTATGACGAAATTCTATTCATGGAACGCATCTTTTATTTGCCGGTTGAAGTGTTTACATATACCGTGTAATGATGAAGGAATCAATCCATCAATCAAATAATTTTGCATCATCTTTCTAACTCTTCAGCGTCATAGATGCGCTTGCGCATGCCTTCCTGATATAACCTGCTACTCATCAGAAAACGGTTGATCTTTTGTATTGTCGAACGTGTTGGGTCTGCGACTTCACGATCTTGTCGAATGAGCTGAAGAGCAATTCGAATGTCCTCTTTATCAAACAACGGGCCATCAGCAATGTCTCGCTGCATCATAACATGCGCCCAACTCAACATTTCATCTCTACTGTCCTCGAGTAAGAGGCGACTCACAAAATCACGTTGTAATCCAGACTTCGTGTATCTTGTAGCATTACTCTCGGTGCTCGATTCGCCTGAATGAGGAGCCAAACTCCGGCGGAACAATGCCAAGTCCCACGACAAGAAGTCGGATCTCAGTTCCAGCGGGTATTTTAAGTCACAAGCAAAGCATATGAACACCAGTACCACAGCCACAGAACGATCTTTCCCTTGAGCACAATGAACCAAAACACGGCGATCTTTTTGTAAATGCTGAAACAAAAACGCAAGTCCAACAGGTAGCCATCTTTCAAGCTCGGTCTTATCACGCTTCCCTTCTTTAATAGGAAGCTGTAGATAGAATTTACCATCTTGTACAGGCAAGGTATGCTCAAAATAGCTCTCATCGGTCACGTTGAGGATGGCATCAAAAGAAACCCAGCATTCCGGAGGCCTGCTGGCTCTTCGACTACCAATCCAGACATTGAGTGAACCAACTCGGTCGCAATACATTGCAAGAACTTGCTCGTGACAAAGTTTACCCATATCTTCCACAATGTCACGTGAAACAGATGTTGTTTCTTTCACAAGATGATGAATTTGTTCCTCGACTTGCTCATCATTCCTTGAAGGGTGCAAAATTGTTTCGTGGTGGTCCCAAAATAGAGCAGGAGTCAAACAATTTGCCCAAGATTCGTGGTCGTCCGCTGCACCAGGTGTATAGTAATACCCAGGATCTTCCTTCCACTCCACGTGACTCTTCTTCGGCACGTGATTTTCAAATTGGTAGCACGACGGATTCCAACAAACCACCACGAAGTAGCTAGCTACAGAACTGTCAGATGAGGTGAAGTTCGTCTCCCTTCGACCATTGGTGCGGAAAAAGTTGCCTTTGTGATCGATCCAAACTACCTTTAAGGGCTTGGTCAAAGCGCGCACGAGCCTGCCTGGGTCGACAATTGCACGACTTTTGTACAACGTCTCAACTCTTGTTTCGATCAAGCTCGAAATCTTGGCATGTTCTTCCGCTGAGACAATTCCTTCCGGTGTGCAGAGTTCCGAATCCCACATTTCGCGTTTGATAGATGATATACCAAGTTCGTCGGCATACTTTAGTACAATTCGATTCAGGACTGCAGCCCAGATCGGGATGGTACGGGAAAAGCTGTCTGGAAGGGGTTTTCGAACCGATGAATCAACAATTATACAACCTCCATCCTTTGTTATGACGCGATACAAAAGCGGGAGATTCAATCGCTTGAGACTCAGTTCCCAAACGTTCACATGCCCATCCGTGCTTTTGAAGTAGCATGATGTGGAGAAATGTTGAAGGTACCACCGTCCACATCTTTCGTTCGGGACGAGAGGAAGATTTTTTATACTGCAAGGTAAATTCCCTCGTTGTCCTTGAATTGTCTTCGCATCCCGAACAATTGACAGCAATCTATGGCGGGCTCTGTTGGCTGTTTTCTTTTTGTTATGCCCCTTTTTCTCCGTTGCAATCCTTCGAACATGCTGTTGGCACTGGGAAGACTGTAAAGGAGGCAGCCCTTGTCGCAAAAGAAAGTAAAGAGCATTAGTCTGTCGCTCTTTACTTGAAGAAACGTGATCAGAAAATAAAGTGGTGGCTCGTTGAAGAATATGGGGCCAAAGGGAAGGTTTAAAACTTGAAAATGTCTTGACGAACCGTCTTCCACAACAATTCAAGTCAGCGTAGTACCTAATGTCTTTGTAAGATTCGATTTTTTTATCACATCCCACGTGAACAATGCTGACATTGTCTTTTATCGCTCGTGCAAGGGATATTGCCCCTTCATCGTCAAAGGTGTTGTTCTCTAGTAATACCCGCTTCACGACTTTCATACAAGGGACTCGAGATGAGAGGACTTCCAAACCCGAGTTTGTGATTTTGTTGTTTGAGAGGCCAATATAGTAAATTGAAGTATTGTGCATCAAAGCGGCGGCCACAAATGCCATGTCACGGTCGGACGAGAGCTTATTGAATTTCAATTCGAGGGATCTCAAAGTTGAAGTTCTCCCCAAGGCTCCTACCAATCGTGAAAGATCATAGACTCTTCTTGATCGATGCATTGACTCGACAAGTCTAACGACTGTATTTTCGTTCGATCCAACAATGTAGCCAAAGCCACAATTCCACGATCCAAGCACTTATTTCCTGAAACGTCCAGTCTCTCCAGATTTGAGTTGTGCGCGATTCCATGGATCAGCTGGGCGATGGAATCATCGTCCAGCGGATGCCCATTTTGGGAAAAACATGACGCTAAGCGGACATCTCGGAGCGTACCCAGATTTTTCATTCCCCTTGCCAAGGCCTGAACGGCGTTGCGTTCGGCAAACCGACATCCGTCCATGTAAAAACGCTGCAGCGATTTGTTGGCACCCATTCCTTCTTCAAGCGAAAACGCCGCTGCTGCGGACAATGTGAAAAAGACGTTGGACGCAGACTTGAGCTCCAGAGTCTGTAAATTTGAATTTGATGTTTGCAATCCCACACCTATAGAATGGGCGATCGGATCGAGAATCGATGTTGCAGTCGAATGACTTCCAATAGACACCGTCAAGGATTTCAGAGCGGTTGTCGTCAATGCCACGGCAACGACAATTCCCACATGTCCCGTGCATTCCATGAATTGAAGGTTTAGAACAGCATGCTGTGAATTTTGGAGAATGTTCACTAGCTTGGCGGCCACAGCTGTATCGACGTCAAAGTTTGTTAAACGGATGGATCGACACCTTTTGGAGTTGGACACTGCGAGTGTTTCGTCGATCTCCTTCAAGCTTTCCTCAAGAGACCAAGATGATCCCGTCAGCTCCAAATGAATCGAATCATCCATGGCAGCTATTGTCCTAGTGAATGGGGTGCATGACGATGCTAAAGTTGGATGACAGGAACGAGCGGGGAAGGTATTACTGTATTTCGGAAATGCATTTTGTTCCATCAATTCATCAAATGCACTACTTCCATACTGTCGTCGACCGTACCTGGTATGAAATACACACTCTCTTTTACTGTGAATGTGGTGCGAGTATTATTATAGAAGTATCGTTCTACCATACTACTTCACTTAAGTAAGATATATAACTTATAAATTCCATCGTAACTTGTAGAATGGCACAATGTCGAAAGCTTCTGACGTCGATCTAGCTCAGTTCGGTAGAGCGCTCGGCTTTTAACCGTGTGGTCGTGGGTTCGATCCCCACGGTCGATGTCTTCTTTTGTAGAATTGGCTTGCCTTCCCCACGGTCGATGTCTTTTTTGTAGGATTGGCTTGTCTTGTTGAAGAGGGACGCAATTCCCATTATTTTGCGCACCGTCGATGTCTCTTTTCGGGGGTTTGGCTTGCCTTGTTAAAGAGGGAAGGTTGGATTTCCTTTTATGTACTACTTACTACTAGCTTAGGTAGCTAGCAGACAGCACACCGGTACTGTGAGTTCGTACCTACCTGTAATAACGGTACCGTAGCTACTATGAGTACTACTATGACGCACTTCTTGGGAATCTTCTCTTGACGGATTCACCGTTCCGTACATACGAAGAGTGTATCATTCATTGAGATGGCACTTACCTATCCGTACGACTCTATCATACGCTCTACGGTAGGTATGTACCGGTATTAATACCTCTAGCTACTAGCTAGTAGAGCAAAATAAAATAAAATGTCAAAAACAACCCCCAACCCTAACCCTGAAAAACACCTATTACGTAGTACTACCGTAGTCTACTCTACCGTAGTCGTAGAGTCGTAGACTACATTCACCACGAAATCTTCGGAGCGCAAAATGCGCTACTTGAGCTGGTAGATTTCGTAGTAGTAGATGATGTAGACTGTTTGTTACTCCTTCTTGTTGTTGCATTCTGTACTAAAAAATGCATCCTAAATGAGACTCTGTCGGTATTTTTTTGCTGTGGGTCTCCTATCTCTATTCATTGGATGCTGTCATCTCGCTTTGGTGATGTTGGGATATATGTCGCAACTTATAGCTAGGTTGGTTAGCCTGGAATTGGTTTTCCAAACGTACAACTTCAAGGAAGGGCTTACAAACTTCAAAATTGACAGGGTGTAGTCTGCCTAACATGAAATGATGTACTGATCAGGACCAGCAACGTACAGAGGGTATTGCTTCCGTCCAGATTGCAGGTATCGTGTTGCCTAATTAGCCCGTATGTCGTATTTTTCCAGTGTTTCTACAACCCTTCCAGACAGAGTCATCAAAAAACAACTTTCCCAATGGGAAGGTGAGGGTTGGAAGAGTGTAAGGAGTCCCATTGGCTGGATGTGACACAAACTTCTTAGGTGTTCTCAGTCCAAAAATTCTCCCCTTCCATCTTTGCCAGATTTTGACTGCTGAATGTGACTTCTTCTTTGCTGGTTGCCTTGTGGGGACTTCTCATTCTGACGCCAAGGTTTCCCGTGCTGGCATTCCATACTTGAAACAGTGTATCTTTCAGTTCAGTGCAAGGTGTTTGCCGACAAAGTATTGAATCTGGCATATCAAAGACTGGAATAAGTGCCAGAAAAGAGCCCAACTCGCCGCACAACTTCATCAGGAAAGAGGCAAAAAGATGCTACTGGGGCTGCTGGGGGCTAACGCCACACTGAATGGTAATGAGGCAATCCAGGCATTAAACTTTCTCTCCAGTGTCCAATTGGGCTAGGGGTTCACATCTATGAGCCTCAACATACTTTTGACCCACAGAGTATATATTACACGTAATCAAAGGAGCAAATTAGTGGTAGCGATCAAAACACTGCTCCGTCACCACTACCCTGGGATGAATGAATTCGATCACATACACCCTTTTCAAAAATAACATTGTTTCCCCAGCACATCCTGCTCCCTCAGAGAAGAAAAAAGGTACTTTTTGGTTGCAGTGTTCGTTTGATTATTCCTTTTCTGTTCATCCTATCTTTTCTATTAGCAAAACGTATTTTTGGTCAATTCTGATCCTTCAATTTAAAATAACTATTAAATCAGCTGAAGAGAGAAAAAGAGAAACAAAAGTTCATCTGGGCCAATCAATCAATCAATCAATCTTTCTCCCTACAAAATGTGGTATGGTAGTGTGATGAGTGCCAGCATTGGAAGAAGGAGGAGATCTCAGGAGGAAACTTCAGGCACTTCCGAGTTCTCCACGATGACATCTCCTTCCATTTTATCATCATCCGCCGCAGGAGATAGGGCGCCAGATTCAGAGGGTGACACAGCTTCATCGTCCTCAGGTTCTGCCTTGATTCGTGGCATGCTGCCAGATCTGTTACTGGCATCCTTGGGCTCCATCTTTTTTGGGTATGCCAAAGCATACAAAAGATCCAAATGTTTACTTGATTGCTGGGACAGTTGTCCCGGTGGAGGCATCGATTCCATGACACTTTCTCTAGTGCGGCGAGCAATGTTTTGAGTCACCACTCCGGTGCTGCCATCTGTAAAGCGGACATCGCCATCATGGCTGCCAATGGATCGATCATCTGATCCAGTCTCATCTTCGTTGTCTCTGCTTCCCGATTGCCCAGTTCGACGGACAGCGCGCAACAGCCGTCTGTTCCACTTGTTCACAACTTTCATGGAGATCATAGATCGTCCAAGACGGAATTGTACCGACTGAGATGGGGATAGTTCAAGGGGCCTTCTGAGGTAAAGATACGACCCGTTCGACGATCCAGCATCAGTGAAAACGAATTCTCCATTTTTGAAGCGAATGGCAGCATGACGAGCTGACACGGTACGGTAATCCAAAACCATGTCAGAGCCTGACGAACGTCCAAGAAGTAGTGGGCGAGTAGCGTTGCGACCATCAGGTTTCATCAATGTGCTGAAGGAAAGCTGGAAGCGCGTGTTGAACAAGCGTTGGGCCATTTCATGTTTGGTGGCTACAAGCAAAGAGACATATGGGGGTTCCAAGGAAGATTTGAACAATTTCACTTGGCGGCCGTCCCTCAACTTGAAATCAGATTTGAAAGTGCTCTTGCACACCGAGCATGTGGCATCCACAGATGAGAGGAAGCAAATTTGATTGTCAGCCTCCGCAGTGTGCCATTTGCGCAAGCACTCCACGTGAACATATTTAGTATCTCCGCTACACTTGCATGGGGTGATCAAAGGATTGCTTTCGGTATCTTCCTCGTCAAAGCACATGTAACAAACTGGACTATCTCCCATTTCCATGGTCGAACGGTTGACAGCTGGGGTTTCTCCTTCCAAAGAATCTTCCGAGTTTTCTGTATAGAAATGAGAGAATTAAAAATCATCGCAATTGAGTTGTTTGACGCACTGCGATAATAAGTTTTCGAATGACTAAACAACAGCTACATACCACCGTCTGTTTCAGCCAAATCCAAGAAACCTCCACTGGTGTTGGTAGTGTCCTTCATGATCTTTTGAATCTTTTCTTCGCTCAAGACACGATTTTCGACACCATCGTGAGTTTCAATAACGACTACGCCTACAGATCCCACGCGTAGAAAGTCTCCAACTTGCAACGTATGGGGTGCAGGTGGGTGCTTGCGATCTCCCAACAAACGGCAAGTACCGGAATGACGAGAAAAAGCTTCGGGTGCCGGCACCACCCAAAAGTTCTTGGCATGAGTTGTCACCAAGAGTTGACAAGCACGAGTGTCCGAAAGCTCATATCGCTGGAGTTTGCGTCCAATATGCATGGCGTATTCGGATCCCAAATCGATTGTATTGGCGTTTCGACTGCGGTTCGATCCTTGAATTATTACGCCCTGTAATCCAAATGGGAGTGATGTAATAAAGGAGATCGAGAAAAAGAGAACTGTTTAAGTACGAAAAATAGAACCTAGAATCAGAACTGATATGACGTGACGTACCTCAGGCTTGATCGTAAATGTGGTAAATTTTTTCTTCCCGCCTCCTTGACTGTTGTTACATGGATAAACACGGACTTCGACTTGGGTATCTAGACGAGAGTTGACATCTGATGCAGGGTTGATACATCTAACGGGAGTTGTAGGGAGATCTCCATTTCCTTCTCGTTGCCGTTCTCGTCCTCTTGGTATGATATCCTCGACCTTGGTGAGGGTGGGATTATCGGTACCTCCCGAGTGTTGATTGGAGGTTCTGACACGGTCATTCATCGCAAAGGGACGAAAACCGTCGGTCGAAGTGGGTGTACTGGCAGTGCCACTCATATTGGCAAGGTAGGGAGGATGAATTTGATTCAAATGGTTCAAAAAGACCTTGGAGAAATTAATGTTCCTTCACGGATGATTCAGAAAGACTATTTTAACCAAGCCAGTAGTTGTGGTAACACGAGTGATACTAGAGTACCCTGGTTTTGTTTGGGATGCAGAGATTATGTTGTTATGTATTTCAAGTGTTGTTGCTGCAGATGTCGTTCTGTTGATACATTGGAGGACATCAACAACACAGAAATTGGTGAGAGATGAAATAAATAGTCGAGTAGAAATACTACCAGCCGAGCCGTAGGTGTTGCAACCATCGCCGTTTTACGTACCGATAGACGAATTCAACCGACTGTCGTCCACTCGACAAGAGAAGCAGGTAATGTAGTAAGGATGACTTGGGGATGGAGTAGCAGTGTCAACCCGCAGATGAACTAAGGATGACTAGTCCAGCAAACAAGATGAGCACACCGGCAGCGAAAATACGAATAGAACCTCTCTTTTGTAGCTCTACTACCGGTAGCTAGCTAGAGACTATACACAGCGAGTTGACGACGTTTGCTTTTGCTGCCGTCGTGTTCCACACGCTGTTCGCTCGGCAAATCACTCTTTCTCCGCCAGTGCGGTGCGGAACAGCCGTTCGAAGCTCTGACTAGAGAGCCTGCCGGCCCCTTTTCTGCGACCAGCAATAATGTATCTACTCAGAAGAGGATAATTATTTTTCTCTTGTTTGAGAAAGGGGCTTTAGAAAGTGAAGACGGCCGAGTCTTGATGTCCGCATGTGCTTCGACAGTAAGACTCCTACGGAGCACAACATACCGGTACTATCATATGACGTACTGTCGTAGAAAGAAAAGAGAGATGAAAAGGAAAGTATTTTGGGGGATTGATTCAAACTTATCGTGTTCAAAGAATTTCCCCTACTACGTATCAATCAACGTCTTCGAACTGACGCACAAACAACAACCTTTGATTTTTTCCACAACTCGATATGAATTGTTCCTCGACAACCCGTCGTCACTAACCAACAAACCTTTTCCTAAAGTTGCTGCATTCCAACTGCTGTAGTTTCGTTTCGCCAGGCTACAATCCGTACATTTCTCCATCTCTACTAGAATGAAGAGCTTCCGGCTAACGACATCCTCTTTGTCCTTTCGGAGTTCACATAGAGCCGCTTTTCTTTTGGTTGGAATGATGATGATGTGCAGCTGGACGTTGCCCGCCCGCGCCTTTGGTGTGTCTCGGCAAAAAGCCATCTCCAGAGATCCTGTATTCCAAGCAATTCGGCGCAGAGCTATCTCAACCAGTCAAGTTTCGTTCTCACGCCTTTCTAAGACAGGCAGAACACCACCCATCAGTGGTATTTCCAGTCTACAGCAGCTGAATGCCATCAAGCGGACACAGACTCCTGCCTTCTTTCTGTCCACAACAACCACTACATCGTCTACTAGTCCTTCTGTTTCGGTTAAATCAATGGGGTATGTCCAAGATGCAGTCCTAGAGGCGCTGCAGGAACTTTTCGATCCGGCCGAAGTTGCACGGGGTGCTGCTTTGGCCAAATTGGAGAAACCCAAAAAGAAGAAGAAGAAGAAGAAACAAGATAATTCAGGAGACAGTGAAGACTCATCTATCAGCGAAGAAGAGAAAAAAGCTATTGCTGATATGGCCGCCAAAGAAGCGAAACCGTTCTCTATCGCGGATACCATGGTAACACTTGCCACAAGGGCAGATTTTGGTGATTATCAAGTCAATGCTGCCATGGGTTTGGCAAAATCACTGGGCATGAATCCAAGAGAATGTGCGTCCATGATCGTCGAAAAGATCCGACCGAAAATTGAGGATTTTATGGAAGAGCCCGAGATTGCTGGGCCTGGATTTATCAACCTTCGTTTCAAGCCCGAATATCTCACTTCGGTCGTCGAATACATGGCCAGCGACCCTGCTGGACGTCTCGGACTTCCGAAAGTTTCCAAGCCACAAAAAATCATTATTGACTACTCATCACCAAATATTGCCAAGGAGATGCATGTCGGTCACTTGAGATCCACCATTATTGGCGACACACTAAGCAATTTGCTGTCATTCTCGGGCCACGACGTCGTTCGACTGAATCATGTGGGAGATTGGGGGACACAGTTTGGAATGCTTGTAGAGCATCTCAGGGACGAATACCCAGCCGCACTGAGTCTCGAGACATCCCAGGATGTTGACCTTGGCGATTTGGTGGAGCTGTACAAGGCAGCAAAAAAGCGTTTCGATGTCGATGACGAGTTTAAGGCCCGTGCTCGTGAAGGCGTCGTCAATCTTCAAGCTGGAAATGACGAAGAAATTGCGGCTTGGCAAGCTCTATGTGCTGCATCTCGTGTTGAATATCAAAAGATTTACGACATGCTAGGTATTAAGGGTCTTCAAGAGCGAGGAGAATCCTTTTACAATCCGTACTTGAAAGACGTCGTTGAGGATCTCGAGAGTAAGGGCCTGGCAGTCGAAAGCGAGGGAGCGACAGCAGTCTTCCTGGAAGGGGTGAGTTTCGCCAATAGTGATTGTGTTTGTGTGTGTGTGTTTCCTTCAGCTGGCATCGCTCTAATTTTCTTCCCCACACATGTTTTGCTTTCGCAGTATGCCAACCGCGACGGCACACCGTTGCCAATGTTAGTTCGGAAATCGGATGGCGGTTTCAACTACGCCACAACTGATTTGGCTGCTATCCGACAAAGAGTTGAAATGACATCTGAAGATGGAGGAGAGCGGGCCAACCGCGTTTTGTATGTCACAGATGCTGGACAAGCGCAACACTTTGATATGGTCTTCTCGGCCGCAAAGATGGCTGGCTACGTACCAGAGGGTTCCTCGTTGGAACATGTTCCATTTGGACTTGTTCAGGGGGAAGACGGAAAGAAATTCGCTACTCGATCGGGAGACACGGTGAGGCTGAAAGATCTTCTTAACGAAGCTGTGCGGATCGCAGGTGACGATTTACGAGCTAGGACAGAAAACGAAAATGTCCCGGATGATGTGATTGATCAAGTGGCAAGAATCATTGGTATTGGAGCCGTCAAGTACGCCGATTTATCCATGAATCGAGAATCCAACTACCGTTTCAGCTATGAAAGGATGCTCAGTTTGAACGGGAACACGGCACCTTATATGCTGTATTCGTACGCCAGAATTTGCGGCATCATCCGAAAAGCAAGTGGACAGGAGGTTGTGGGAAATATCAAATGGCCGGAAGCTTCCAAGATTACCATCACGGACGATTCCGAGATGGAGCTGATTCGGAGCATTGTGAGGTTACCGGACATTTTGACTGAGGTGGAGAAGGATCTGTACCCGAATCGCTTGTGCGATTTCTTGTTTGAGACTAGCCAAAAGTTCAACAAGTTTTATGAAAGCTGCTCGGTCAACAACGCGGAGTCGCCCGAAGTAAAATCTAGCCGGTTGACGCTGTGCACTGCCACGGCGGGAACGATTCGACTGGTGATGAACTTACTCGGCATCGAGGTAGTAGAGAAAATGTAACGCTATACGGCTACAATGAAAACGTTGCCAATCCTTGCAACAGATATCATGTTTCTTGTCTGTCGAAAGTGAAGAAATTTCAAAAAGAATTTGAAACGCCGTGATTACACACAAAATATAATTAGAAATTCTCATGGGATCCCCTCGACAAGAACTAGAATGTTATGTGTGTGTTGTGCAACAACCTCTCCCCATGCGAAAGGACACGTCATTTTTTCTCCTTTGCTGATTGACGTGTCGTGTGTTGACTCATGGTGGATACTGGTCGAGTAACGGCAAAACTACAGTACATGTAGTACGGTGTTATCGTATGACCAGCTGTAGTGTGCGATGGTGAAACTGGACACATGGAACATGAAAATAACAATATATTTATTCATCCTTTTTGGCCTCTGGTTCCTTGTCTCCCTCGACAGGCTTGACTGTAGATGTGGATCCACAGATGAGTGGAAGAAGGTGTGGTCGGACAACAGAGCTGTAGATAACTTCGGCACCGACAGTCTTGGGGTGGAATAGGTAAATCACAATGCCGCATTTGATGAGGTAATAAAATTTGACATGGGTCACAATGAACGGAAATGTCGATTCGACCAATGTTAAGAAGCAAAAGACGATCCAGTAAGTCATCCATTGAGTAGCATCTCCATCGGCCACCTTTCCACCCTCGAGGGCTTTGAAGGACATGTACGCTGGGTAGATGAAGCCGACCAGATCTGAAAACAATTTAATTCCACCAATAGCAAAGACAAGTCCGAAAAGGACGATAACACCGACGACGAAGAACAATGCCTTTGGTTGACCGGTCTTTGTCTCCAATTCCTTCAATTTCTCTGTAGATTTCCAATATTATATATTATATATAAGCAGTAAAAGAATAAAGAGAAGAGAAATTTGATGAGCCGAGTCGTTGTGAAAATGAAGTGGCACACAAAGTCAAGCCAGGTTCTGTCGGGTGTTACGAATCCACGACAAAGGTCTGAACGTCTTGACTGATCAACAACCAAACGGGCCTTTCTTGTCGACGTGTGTGCGTGGTCACATCCATGGTAGTTACCGGCTCCAGTATATGAATCAAAGGCCAATCAAGACTATAATCATCTTTGTTGGAATTGGTGTATAGAGTAGAAGTTCGTAACACGGCAACATCGTTCCGTTTTCTCAATCTCCCATAAAGCATGTACGATGTACGCGGTCATTTTTTACGGTTGATGCGCGTCACACAGCGAACAATTTCAAAGTTCTCAACCCAAAAGAGCCAGCGCAACAAACAAAAGATTTAAACAGAGGACTGAAGAGACAACAACGACGTACCATAGAAAGTGAGGGAAGGGTACTGGGCGATGAAATCGTCCACCTTCTTGATGTAAGGTTCCAATTTGTCCATGTTGATGCAGTAGTCGTACAAGGTAGCTATGCTGTTATGTCTGTTTGCAATTGATGGATGACTGGCTTGTGTGTGTTGTTGTACGACGTATGACGATGAAAGATCCCGCTTTTTTTGAGGGATAGGGAGAAGAACAATCCGACCACTCTACTACCGGTAGGTAGGTAGACTCTACCGTAGACTACTATGTACGAAAGAGAGAGAGAGAAAGAACGCTAAATTTTTTTGGTCGTTGCGAGGGTGAACGAATGAAAACGAAGAGAATGAGTCGAATCGAAGAATCATCAGACGCATGCGGGGAAAGTCAGCAGTCTGCTGGCACTATGATACGACTACCGTACTACGGTAGGTACCGTAGTACACTGGCAAGTTCCTTATCTCCATCCTTAAGTAGTCCATGTGACGGAGAATTGCAATGATACTGTGATACGTGATACGGTACTGTGAAGTATGATACCGGTATCGGTACCTTTATTCGTACATACTTATAGCATGTATCGTCGTACATCTGTACGGTAGTACTCGGAGTAGATAACAGCATATTGTTAGGTAGGTACCTTCAGAACGTACTACCGGTACACTCTACCTACTGTACTGTCGTACGTGGAACGACTTTACAGTTACAAAGATATCACATGACAGACACACCAACGAAAATCATCTGTCCGACATTTTTTATTACAGTTTCTAAAGTGTAAAATAAAATATTAGTAGTATTTAACACATCGACGACATCCGCATCACGTCTAATAAACCATCCATTATTAAACGTAGACTACTTGATCTCTCTTTCAACACAATGATGGACCATGAGACAAGTGTTTTCCATATTCAGTAGCCGGTTGGGATGGCGACTGCATCGCACCATTGCATCTTATCCAAGTCAACCGCTCCTTCAATCGACTACGCGTTCACTCTCCTCAACCACCTCTTCATCATCAGTTCGAATTGGTAATGTGGAAATCCCACTCGGTCGACCACCTCTGAGTGATGCAACGAATATCAACCATGACGATCGGTGGTTGATCCCATACTCCTTTCTTCCATCCGACACGCAATTGTCGTCGTCATCATCATCCACGTCGTCTACTTTTCTGCGGCATTTGCAATGGATGATGGCCAAAGATCTCTTGGAACAGGACATGCTCCTGGTCGGTCCTCCGGGAGCTGGAGAGTGTTATCGCCGACGATTGGCCTTGGCATATGCGGAAATGACACAGAAACCCATCGAAATCCTCACTATTTCGGGGGATATGACCGAGTCTGATCTGAAACAACGACGAGAATTATTCCAAACGGCAAAGGGGGACGTAGAGACAAACCATACGACCAGTGTTCAATTTGTCGATCAGGCGCCCGTGCGAGCTGCTAAATATGGTCGACTGCTGCTCCTGGATGGACTGGAAAAGGCCGAGAGAAACGTCCTTCCCACTCTCAACAACTTGCTGGAAAACCGGGAAATGTATCTAGAGGACGGTACCCTTCTCTTGCCACATCAAAGGGTCAAAGAACTCTCTGATTCCGATAGGTCATCCTCTACTTCATGGATCCCAGTCCATCCTGATTTTAGGGTCATTGCCCTGGCTGTACCCAGTCCGCCATTTCCAGGCAGGAGCTTAGACCCCCCGATACGGTCGCGCTTTCAAATCCGACGAATCGACAATCCAGCCAGCGAGCAATTGTACGAGAGAATTGTACTGGATAACGACCTGACAAGCAGTAACTCAGCGACAACCAACCTCAAGGAACTGACACTAGCCAGATCATGCGCTGTATTTGCTGGGGCTATGGATGACAAAGACAATCTCTTCCCATCGCATCATTTGGGTTCCATCTGGAGGGTTCTGAGGGATTTTCCAGCAGAGAGCCCTCTCAACGTTCTGCATCGGGCCTTTCCAAATGCCAAGACAGATAGAATTCAAGATTGGAGTCGATACTTCGATACTCCAGAAGCCAAGCCCACCAACGTTGTATCTGACTACGTCATCAAGAAGGTCGAACGAGGTCCCGAAACGGATAATCAATATGCGACAGTGACATTAGAAACTATGAGTTCTCTCCCTCCGAAAACGTCGTCTATCAACGTCTCCTGTGGCCGTCATCTTTTGAACGGCACATCATCCCCTTATATCGTACACACTGACGGTTTCCAAAGGGCACTTGCCGCCATGATCCAAGAGCACGGATCCGGTGGACGAGATATTCTGTTAACGTCGCCAAAAGGAGAAGGGAAGAATGCACTAGCACAAGAATTTGCGGCCATGCTGGGGTACGAAACGCATCTCTTTGCGATATACTCTGAGATGTCGAGCCAAGACTTGCTTTTGCGAAGAGGCACCGATTCCACTACCGGAGAAACTATGTGGGACGAGACACCACTTATACGTGCTGCTCGCAGAGGTGATCTATGTATTTTGGATGGAATCGAAAAGTTACGTCCAGATGTCTTGTCAAGCATCCAAAGGTGAGTTTGGTGTAGATGGTTTGGAAAATAGGCAGATTTACACTTGATTGGCTGACCACACGATGTTCTCCCAGTTTGATTACAGATAGGTTTATGCAATTACCCGACGGTCGACGTCTTATTCACCACGAACACATCGCTCCAAACAACAGCAGCGACAACAACAGTGTGAAATCAGTGGTTCTTGTTCATCCATCTTTCCGTATCGTTGCCTTGGCATCAACTTCCAAGGAGTCTAACTTTAGCGTTGGAAATTTTTTAACTCCAAGCCACTACGGCATGTTCAGCTGTATTGAGCTTTCAGCTCCCACGGAAGAATGTCTACGAGCAATTTTGCGTCAAGCTTCCAACCATCGCGTGTCCGACGAATCCATTGATTCCATACTCGCGCTTCGAAAGCTTCTCACCAAGTCGGTTGCCGATGACTGTGGGGTGGCACAACTCTCTACCCGAAACATGATACGTGCTGTCCGACGAGTTGGGAAAGAAAATGGAAACGATCTATACCGTGCTCTGTTCTCGGTATTTCTATTTGATCTTCTTCCACCGCGGCAACGATCAATTCTTGACTCCGTCCTCAAACAGGCAGGAATATCCCCCCCGGTCGCAAATCAAGGTGACGAACAGCTGGA
Organism: Nitzschia inconspicua; assembly: GCA_019154785.2. Taxonomy (NCBI): domain Eukaryota; phylum Bacillariophyta; class Bacillariophyceae; order Bacillariales; family Bacillariaceae; genus Nitzschia; species Nitzschia inconspicua. Next base: position 3,368,816 of record JAGRRH010000007.1, on the reverse strand, counting down.
AGTTGCTATCGATGGGGATATCGCATCAATCGGATCGCTAAAAATACAACGCACTCGGGTGAATAGACCCGAATTGGTGCCCTCTCCCAATGCCGTTGATATTCCCTCCCACATTCGAATTATTCGAGATGTACTTCAAGACTGGAAGAATGGCGAACGCTACATGCTGCTTCTAGGAAATCAAGGCGTTGGAAAAAACAAGATTGTTGATCGCATTTGTGAAATTGCATCTTTCGAACGAGAATACATTCAGCTTCACAGAGACTCTACGATTGGTCAACTTACTTTGACTCCTCAACTCGAAGATGGAAAAATAGTATGGAATGATTCACCGTTGATCAAAGCAGTAACAAATGGTTGCGTCCTTGTGGTTGACGAGGCTGACAAAGCTCCGGTTGAGGTGGTTTCTGTCCTTAAAGGGTTGGTGGAAGACGGAGAGCTACTCCTTGCCGATGGTCGCCGGATATCTACTCACAGTCAAGGTCCAGATCTTATTCCAATCCACCCGAATTTTTGCCTGTGGGTGTTGGCAAATAGACCAGGAATGCCGTTCCTTGGAAATGATTTCTTTCGGGAAATTGGAGACTGCTTTTCGGTCCGAGTCATTTCGAATCCGGACCTCGACTCTGAGATGGACTTGTTGCGTGCCTACGCTCCATCACTTGAGGAGCGCAGCATCAGGTCCATCGCTTCATCCTTCGCTGAACTTCGCCAGTTCTCTGACAATGGGGACATTTCCTATCCATACTCTACGCGCGAGGCCATTGCTGTGGTCAAACATCTAGAAAGATTTCCATCGGACGGTGTGGTGGCAGCGCTGCACAATGTGCTAGACTTTGATTCGTATGATGAGCAAACCTATTCACTTCTTGGGAAGGTTTTTCAAAGACACGGAATTCCCGTTTCGGACTATCCATCCTGGATGAACTCCCTTGGTCGCTCCAGTGATTCGTCAGATGCTAGGGCAAATGGGGACTTGAGAATTGAGTACCTATATCCCAATGGGAGATGCTCTTTAAGCCACAACCCTCCATCCACGTCCATGCCAAAGTTTGGAAAGTGGGATGACAACAATGAAGTCCATGTTGGAGGAAACCAATGGGCTGGAGGTAGTGGTGGGAGTGACACCGCTGGCCTCGGAGGTCGAGGCGGTCCCTTTCGTCTGGATCGAGGTGAGTTGCTTGTTTCCAAATGTCGTTACACACGAATTCTCGTGGCCCTCATTACATGATGTGCTTCTTCCCGTAGGCCACAAAGTCCATCAAGTCAGTGACGAGGCTAAAGCAGAAATAAGCAAGGAGGCCCAAGATGCCGCGAGAGAAATTGCTCAGAAAGCACTGCAGGATCGACTGGAGGAAATTGGAATGGGCCACCAAGAATGGGAATTGTACGAACGCTTTGCCAACCCCATCAAGGAGGACATTGCCAAGCTCCGAGGTATCCTACACGCGATGGAGCTGCGCAGTTTGGAACGTGGATGGTTAAAACGACAGTCACACGGAGAGATTGACGACACCAAACTTATTGATGGCGTGACAGGAGACAAGTATATTTACAAACGTCGCGGCAGCATGGAAGACGCCCCCCTGCAAAGGAAGAAACGTATCCGCTTCATCATGGATTGCAGTGGATCCATGTATCGATTTAACGGCTACGACCAGCGATTGGTTCGTTGTTTGGAGGCGGCATTGCTAATTATGGAGAGCTTTGATGGCTTTGGTGACTCAAAGTTTGAGTATAGCATTGTCGGTCACAGCGGTGATTCCCCCTCTATCCCATTTGTAAACTGGGCGGAGCCTCCGAAAAATGAAATGGAACGCATGAGAGTCCTTCAATCAATGCTGGCGCACAGTCAATATTGTATGAGTGGTGATTTTACCATGGAGGCCATCGGTAACGCCATTGACAAGGTAGCCGGTTTCGAAGACGAGGATGGAACAGTTATATGTCTCAGCGATGCAAATCTTGCTCGGTATGGGATTGATCCCCGGCAACTAGGAAATGTGATTCAAGCTGGTAATATGCGCGGAGTCAATGCCTATGTAGTCTTCATAGCCAGTTTCGGTGAAGAAGCCCAAAATATCAAGCGAGCTCTTCCCGCAGGTAGAGGGTACATTTGTATGGAAACGAGTGACTTGCCCAAGATTGTTCGGGATATACTTACCTCCCGGATTTTGAAGCATCAGTGATACGCCCATGACAGAGATGGGTAATGCTACTCCCTAACTCGCACTCCTACTAGACCCTTTGAAAACAGAGTACCGTATGATAGTAATTCTACTACCGGTAGTTATCGGTACAGAAATACGGTACTGTTATGGCTAGCTGGCGTAATGCAATCTTCTGTGAATACAGTTTTTAATTTTCTCACCACATGGCTAGCTCGCGTAATGTGTTTTCATTCATTGAATCTCTCATTTTTGTTCATTCAGCCCCTCATTTCTTTCACTCCAACCCTCATTTTTCCTTTACATGTGCATGGGTCCTCATAACGCAACTTATCGTTGGGAACGATAATCTGCATGTCACGAATGAAATTACAACCAAAATGGAAAAAACGCATGATAGTATGCTTTTGTACTTTTCACTTCCAACTCTGTCGACTTGCTTTTTAACTTTACATTGCTCGTCTTTTACCGATTCCACCCCCCTACAGCACCATGGCAACTAGCTCCACTAGCTCCACCTCCAGTCCCACCGCTGGCTCAAAATCTTCTCTGTCCCACGACGTTACAATATCGCGTCCACTCATCTCTGGGAGATTCGACCCCAATGATTTTGTTTCTCGTCTCCTTCCTCCCAATCACAACCAACCGTCTGAATTGGAAGCAGATGAAATGAACTCTACTGTTATTGATGGTCTAGGAGTTCGACACCCACCACAACAATCAAACATACAACATTTACGTCTCCGGTGATTTGCCCACATCCGTTCCTGCAAAAGAGGAAGATGAATCATTCAGCACTCACAATGCTGAAGCTCCCACCAACATAGAGGCGTCCTTTCCTAAGACAACGCCCCCCAAAACATATGCGTTTCCTGCAAAAAACACCCTGGTACGTAGACCCTACCCAGTAGGATCCCAGCAATCCGTACGGTCTGGTGTTACCCAGCAACCACTAATGTCAGAGCTCCCTTCCACATCTCGAGGCACTGTCGTTCATCAACGCTCCCAGTTACCTCGCATTCCACGCCGTAAACTGAATCCAGATCACGTCGAGTGTCTCCCATGCTCCAACGAAACGGATCATGTTGACGCAACAATCACATGAAGTAAGAAGTGCCACTGCAACGTCTGCCTACGAAACAGTTTTCGGGGTACCCTATCACGAAAAACTGAAGTGCCACATCAATAACAGTCGGGAATGGACTATTAAAAAAACTATGCTCGTGCGGCAAAAAGACGGATGGAACTGTGGACCGATTGCTTGTATGAAATTGTGGTCAATGTTCGCTCCAGGAGAAGTTGACGTGTGTAGTTTGCATCCTCAGGAGTACAAAAGGGTAGTTGTGGCAAAGTTCAATGCGCTGGTTCGTACATTAATGAAGGAGATCACTTGGAGTGCGGAGGAAAACTCGGAACGTCGTAAGTGTGAAATGAAGAAGATCATTGAGCAGAGCGTCATTGTTGATACGGAGACAAGAAGCTGTACGAAAACTGCCGATAGCAGCATTGGGGAAGACGGTGGGAGACAGCCGCCCAAAACGGAAACGGACATTCGAAATGAAGCGAGAAGAGTTGCCTGTCTTAAAAGAAAGAGGAACCAAGAAATTCAGGCGGAGAAAATGGTACGCCTGAGGAACGAAACATTGCAACATGTTACGCCAGGCACTGTGGTGTCTATGAAGATGGATCCAAGGGATGTCAAACGTGCCCGGGGTCTCCTTGGGATTGTTTGTGATAGATCAGGCAATCGAGCAGGCGGGGTTCAAGTGGCTACAGAAGAAGGGATTGTCACAGCAGATTTAAAGAAGAGAGAGTACTTCATACCCTCAGACCGATATGCTGTGCAAAAAGTGCAGGATCTGGCATTGCCTGACAAGCTGGAGGTAGTGCGTGAGGAGATCATGAATGGGTTGTTCGATTTGGGAAAACAAAAACAAAAAGTTAGCATGAAGACAGCTTACAGGTTGGTGGAAGGAGGTCCTCCCATTGAGAGAAAGGGCTGCGGATGCAAGGGGAAGAAATGCACACATTTCTATGGATGCGTGAAGGCAAAGAAGAAGTGTTCCCTACAATGTTCCTGTAAGGGAGAATGTAACAACCACAATTGACGAACAATTTACCACCGAAGATGATGAGCAACGGTGCAGTGAGAACTTCTTCGTGAAGTTCAACGTATTTTTAACGTAAATTTTGAAAAAAAAAATTAAAAAAGGTATCTTATTCATCAGAGGAGGGCGTTATGCGGAGGGGGGAATGAGCCCAATTCGTGCATAAGGGTCTATAAGCCTTCTACACAAGTCAGTACCGGGCCTACGAACCCATGCACGGGATAAGGTTTACTAATTACTTCGAAGAATCAATTGTCTCTATCCTTTGTTTACGTATCGATTACGAACTAAAACACTCAATTACTAGCAGTATTTATTATAGAAACTCATTGGACCGTCCTTTGTTGGTGAACGTCTCTTGTTGTAAGCGTTGACTGCGTGTTGTCTCCTTTTTCGTGCATCATTGTCATTCCTCTCTCTGTTCTCCAGCAATGGTTTCCCCTGTCGACTAATCTCAACCTTCAGGTTTTGCCGTTCGTGCCATACAGCGTGGGAACACTTCCATTCTGAATCCGTTGTATTAAATTTGCACAACGGCACCATACAAATTCTGCACATGTATGTCGTGCTGCACGATACTCCAACTCCGCTGTACCTTGATTCACGCGGCACCATCCGGCCCTGCGGTTAAACCCGAAATAACATCACGGATCGGTTCTGCCTTGTGTTCGAATCCAACAAAACTGCGCAATCTCAGCTTCTGCAAGAAGGGGTCCTCAACAAATCTCTCGCGCGCGTTTCGCTTGATAGGCCATGAATTCTTTCGACAGTAGCTCGTGTATTGCTGGAGAAAGAAGGTTTCTCCAAGAGTGCGTGTTGGCCGGAGGAAAGAATGGCGGGCGGATAATTGTCTTCTGTATCGCAATCAGTCTCAGAGATTCATAGGATGTGTTAAACACAAACTGTCTTATGGACCCCTTTCTGTAAAGATGGTTTCTTAACTGCTTCAACGATGGCGTTGAATCTAGCGTGGCAAGCCACGGGGCAATGTCTGTGACGGCTTGGTAGGCTCTCCATGTGTTTACCATCACGGCATCCAGCATTCGAAAGACGTACTTCCCCTCGATGCCACAGCGTGCCGCACATCCAACATTAGCACTAATCTCCGTATTCATATCCAGACCGGGTTTGGCTTTGTTGTATCGGTACTGGGCTGAATGCTTGTACAATAGAAGGGGCGGCATTGGATGCAGCCGTCCGTCCGTGTCTATGATTAGCTTCAAATGCGCATAATACAACTTTGCTCGTGTTTTCAGAATGGTTCCCTGCGTGGCTGTTACCCAAAAGGGGCACTCATAATCTGTCAGAAAACCCCTTTCAACGATATTCTGCCGATGAAGAAAGCCGAGGAGTGGATTCGCAATTGCGCAGAGTTTTGATGCGTGCTCCTCCCTCGTTGCAGTTGGTATCTCGATGATTACAACCTGCAGAATACTTCCACTGCTATCATCCACCTTCGAAGTCACAAACATGCCGTAGTCAAATTGCGTGACCACAGCTTGATGCATCACCTGGCTTCGGTTAGCTGCTGGAACGCAGTCGTTGAAGATGTCATCACCAAAAACGCAAATCACTGTCTTTCCGTGTCTTGAACGTGCTGCTTCAGCGGCTTCGATAGTAGATGCTGCTGTCCTGGTTTTGATTTCCAGACAACAAAGGACCGGCTCGTCCCTGCCCACCACTTCCAAGATGTGTCACGCCCTGTCATGGCACCTAAAGATAGATGTGTCACGCCCTGTCATGGCACCAACGATCTTTTCTGCCATGGTTCCGGACAGAAGCATGGATTTCATAAGGAACCAATCTGCACATCTTTGCCCAACAGTAAGTGGATCCACAGCCACTAACAGCTTCTCCTCCACCATCTTTCGTGACTCTGACGCTATGGTACTAGAAAAGAGAACGAGATTGCTGATGTACTCTGACCTTGGAATCGCAACGAATGTGTAAGGGGAGAAAGATTACTACGAGAACGAGATTGCTGATGTACTCTGACCTTGGAATCGCAACGAATGTGTAAGGGGAGAAAGATTACGACGTACAATAGCAGTTTTGATGGTGGATGGTTTTGGCGCCCCAGAGTTGAACTGGTGCCGCGCCTCAATTAAACCCTAGCCCTACTCTAACGGAAAAATGAAAATTTAGTTAAGAGAGGCTCCCGCGTCTTTTTCAACACTTTGAACGTTGTACAATTTTCTTTTAACGTAGTAGAAGGGTCCCAGAAAGACAGAAGCGTTGAATGTTGTCAGAAGACCATTTTATAAGGAGTAGAAAAACCGTCCATAGACCCTATTGAGGGTCTATAAGCATTTTTGACTCAATCGATCGTAAAGCTTATAGACCCCTAAGGGTCTATCAGAAAGTAGGGATAGTTCCGTGAATTCAAGAAAAAAAGGTCCTGAATTCACGGAACTATGCATTACGCCAGCTAGCCATAACAGTACCGTAGTATGATACCTGTACGCCTGTACGGTAGTTTTGAAGTTGCAGAAGTTTGTAATGAAACGACGTACTACGGTAGGTAGTCGTACGTCGTACAGAACCGCCTGATCGCCAATGGCCTTTTTTAAGTCGTGCAGTAGGACTACTGTAGGCTCAAAGGTACACAGTAATAACTGTACGATTTACGGTAGTAAGTACGTAGTACTTAAAAAAGCGGAAGATGAAGAATGAGGTCAACACGACTGAACATTTTTACGACCGGTATGTATGACATAGCCGCTGCGGTCCGACCGGAAAGGCCTTAAAAAAGCTAAAAGCGTTGTTGCTCTTCTCACGGGACTGCTACTACCGGTAGTGGTAGGTTAAAAACGTCGAGTAGTAGTATTTAACGACTTTATTATGCTTGACTTCATAACATATTCGACTCATCTGATTCTTTTCAAGAGAGGTCGCAATGCGTTTTCGTTCGGAAACGAATTGGAGCTCGAATTATAAACGTACGACGTAGGAACAGTACCGGGTACGCGTTTTGTCTTGCTCCGTTTGTTTGTTTCGTTGGCTGTGTCGCGAGTGTTTCACACAATATTTTTGCGGTGTGATAGTGTTTACCACAGTGGTCGGTCAGACAAGCTGACAGCTGCTTGTTGATACGGTAGTCAATTATTCGTCAATACTCTGGAATCTGGAGCACTCTATTACGGTAGTAGAGATTGTTCACTGTTAGAAGTGCACACTTGTACGACTTACTCTTGTCTCAGCACAAAACATCACTCTTTCGTTGAAGGTGTTGCGAATACGTCGAAGAGCTGTGGCGCCGAAGCAGCGGTGAAACGCGTCTCCCAATCAACACTTCAATATTCATCGCTCGAATCTCCTCAAGTAACACCAAGATCGGCACAACTATAGGATATTTTATATTTTGGATCTAGCGGGAGCATCATCTTAGTACGAAGTGGTTCCGTCGGATACCTCTATCCTTTTTTTAGAAGGTTCACGGTTCACTGACGGGTAGGGGTGTTTTGCTGAAGAGATAGAGAACTTGTTCTCATTGCAGGGGATTCCGCTTTCACTCTAATTTGAAGTTCCACATTTCAGAAAGTAGAACTTACCAGTATACATCATGTCGCTGGCTAGTGCCACAGTGAAGGAACCTCAGGATGGATGCTTTGTTGAAGATGTTCCCGACAAGGTCGACTCAGGTGTTCATTTGAAGCACAAACGTCGATATTGTCGTGTTGACGGATGCCAACGCATCGTCAAGTCTCAAGGACTCTGTCAACGCCATGGCGCCAAGCCAAGGAATTGTAAGGTTCCAGGCTGCACCAAGCAAGCTCAAGGAAATTTTGATAAGATGTGCAAGGCCCACTTCAAGGCCTTGAAGCGTCAGACCACACCTATCCCTAAAGTCGTCAAATCGGACTTCCCTCCGCCCGCTCAAGGGAAGAGTGTCTATGATGAAATTTTGCCAAAGAGCATTTCCTACACTGCCACCAAAGGAGGAGTCATGCCTCTCATCGCCCACCTTAAGCACGGATTTGATACATCCAAACCTCCAGCTTGGCACCGCAATGAAGAACGTGCTGCTCGAGGCATTGTCCAAATTGATAACCCAGCTCAGCAGTTGGAAGGGTGGGAACGAGAGTTGGTAAGGTGGTAGTTGTAGAAAATGACAGACACCCTTTTCTTTCTGTGTCCCAAACCTAACCAAATCCAATACCAATCTGTTTCAATGTAGGTGTGGATGGAAATCTTGGTGTTGACTGGTGTCCCTGGAGCATCATTTCGGCACTTGGCAAGAGCTTGGGGTCGAGACAAAGGCTTTCATATGGTCTTAGCACAGTTCATCTGTGAGCGGCACGGCGATGTCGAGCGAAAGAAACGACAAGCAGAGAAAAAAGCCCTGGCAGACGCCGAGGAAGATTCCAAAATGAAGCCGTTGAAGTTCAAACGGCGGAAGGTCAATCGTTATGGATTGGAAGCCAAACCACCGGATGAAGTTGGGGGGATGTGTGGGATACCGCCGGATACGGTGATGCCGACACAAACGAGGCTTTGGCATCCGAAATTTTTGATTTTTCGGAAAAAGAGTTTCATCGAGTCACTGCCAAATATCGTGGAATGTCTAATTCCTCTGTTAACTCGGACACAGCATCTACCGATAGCAAGCAAAATGTAAAAGCGCAGGCAGCCATGACAGCCATTCTAGGAGATAAGGGCAGGAACGGCACAGAACACAGCCTACCAGATGCCGCTGTTGCTCTGGCGGCCATGAATCGAATTCCCGCTGTACTGCCGCCCAGATATAACAAACAGCAGCAGCAGCCAGAACTGTCCCCGGCTGTTCATGCAAATACTTTGCAAAGTCAGGAAATCAGGGCTGTTAGTCACTCTCTTGAACAAGATCTGTCACAAGTACATCTCCAAGCTCAAATCATGGTGCCCCACAAACAGCAGGATCTGTATCATCACGAGGCAGTTTCTCTTTGCGGACAGCCTTCAAAATATATGCATCAGACTCAAGCTCAACCACAGTCGCAACCAATGAATCAAGTCCCTTCCTTGTTTAGTGAAGTCCAACATTCTTTGCACCAACAACAGGGCAAGCAGCCTGTCTGTGATGTACACCGAGGAGTGAATGTCCCATCCTACCCAATTGATAGTTCGTCAAATTGTAATGAAATGAGCAGACAAGTGACTGCTCTTCATACAAATCATGACACTCAGCATCCAAACTCCACAATGCACCAAATTGCTCCAGACTCCAATGGACATTTTGAACGTGAAGAACACTGCCAAGAGCCTCTGACTCAGCAGGTGGTGGTCGTGGCACAACAACAGGACATCCAATACCAGGTCGCTCCTCAGCAACCAGCCCAGCAAGTGATTCAAAATCTGCCACAACAAGGACTGCAAATGGCACAACTGCGACTCCAACAACAGTCACAGCAAAATGCAACTCAAGTTGATTATATTGCGCTCAACCAGGAACAAGCCAACGTCCAACTACCCCAGAGCCAATTCATAAACACTCAACAGCAACAACCACAATTTGAGCTCCAATCCCATTTTGAGACTCTCCGTGACCAAACTCAGCATGCTGGCAACCAAGAAACTCATCAGAATCAATATATCCCTGTGTTGCAAGATCACAAGGCTCTACACATACATTCTACTGAACAACAGCAGTTTGGGCAAGACTTGCAGCATGTGGTGTTTGGCGAGAATGCACCACTTGTTTCCCATGCAACCCAAACCACTCAAGGGCAATACGACCTTTTGCAATCACAACATACCGATTCCCTTCAGCACCAGCATTGCTTGCAGGATGGCTTTCAGAGCAAACATGATCAGTTTGCAGCAAGTCAGAAGTCTCCTCACGAGCAATACAGAACTCCAGTACATCAGCAGCAGAATCAAGGACGTGGTTTGCAGCAGGCCTTTTCGGGTCACTCTGATCAGTTTCAACAAATTCAGCAAGACGCCACTCAGTTGCCTGGTCAGCATCAGTACACTGAAACCTCTCAACCGCAACAGCAGCTTCAACAAGTGCCTCAGCACAGCCACAATGGACAACAACTTGTTAATTCCCACAATCAACCTAATTCAGGTTCGCAGTACCATGATTCTTCTGGTCAGCAACTACCAGTAGGTCAGATTCTCCAAGTTGCTGTTCATCAACATACAAATCATCAGATCCAGGTTCAAAACAATGTTCTACAGCAACAAGAGCAACAAGTTCATATCCCGAGTCATGCCCCGGAAGTTCAGCAACTCCAACAGTCTTGGACTACTCACCAGCTTCCTCAAACCCAGCAAGTGCCCCATCCTAGTCACCAACGTCATCATCGGAGACTGCATTCACAGCCGGTCTTTTTGCAACAGGGACAGATCCCAGAACCCCAAACTAATCATCATCGGAGGCAGCAGTCTCAGCCTGCCTTTTTCCAACCGGGACATAGTATCGAACAGAATAGACATCGGAGACAGTTTTCTCAACCTGTCTATCTGCATGATATGGGTTTTGGTCAAGTACACTCAAGTGGTCAGGAAGAGAAAAATGTAGCTCAACCTATTGAGCAGAATGTTCTGCACTTATTTCAACAAGCCGGGTCGTCGACTGCCCTCCCAGCAACGCCATTCCAAAATACTGCTCAGGACATTCATGTTGCAAGTCAACAAGGATCGCATTCTTCATTCCAGCAGCAACATCAAGAACAGCAGCAGCAACCACAGGTTCTTCCACAGGGCAGTTTTCAGCAGGAATCACAGACCCATCCGCAAGTATTCCATACTGAGACAGTACATCCTGATCATACCCACAACTATCTGAACACACAAGGAAGCAGCTACCAACAATCTCAGCAGCACACCATTGTACAGTCGCAAGAAGCACATGGTCACAGTGCAAACGCTGATCAGCATGTAGTTCCCCACCATCAAGATTTCGGAAGCGATCCTCTGTACATTCACCACGAAATGCATGTGGCGCAAGCGACTGGAGATCCCTTCAACCAAGACAATGATCAATGACTTGTAATTTTCATCAGGCATACTTGTATCTTACTCAGAGAGAAATATTTATAAAGAAAAAGGACTTTTTTGAGCCTGAATCTACTCCTTATCTATAATGGAGATACGTTTCTTCATCTTGCTGCACTGCCTGTCACTGTCTTTATGGGGTTTTATGTCTTTTTTCGTCTTCCATCTCTAGAGATGTCATCATAAACGAACTAAACACTTCTCTAGCAAGGAAACTATACATTGCAGAGACGTGTGAGAGCATCAAAATAGTTTCGTCCAAAGATAGATTTTAAACGAACAATTTGTGCATATGCGGTGACAACATTTTCTCTAGAAACCGTGCAATACAATGCTTTCAGCATGACAAATTTGTTGATCCACCAGGAATGCCTTGACGTTTGTTCTCTGATCTCCCGAAAGCTGGATGACCTCTCCGACGTCTTCGTCCTTCTGTACGGCCCCGTTGCAACTGAAATTTTTCTTGAAAGCTTTGCAAATTCGCTTCACGTCCAAATCATCTGCCAACCCAGCAACTGTTGTAATACATTTCCTTCCGTTTCGTTGTTGGACTCGAACATGAACCTTTTCTTCTCCACCAGCCTTATCACCCGCTCCCGCATCCTCGAAGGCGTCTAATGAAATGATTAGCAACAAGAAAAGAGCGTCAGCGATTGCTTATCAAAAGAATCTAACATCACACGAACGAATGAAAGATTTCTAACGACTCTATTCAACCTCAAATATCATTGCATCCCGGAGTAAGGGGTACCGAACCAACACATGGAAAATTCCTTAGCGAACAACAACCGCAGTATTCATCTAGACCTACCAAAATTGTTGAATTGTAACGACGCCATTTTGGTCACTGATTTTAAGAACTTTCTGCTGTTCACCGATCGTGTTTACGGCAAGTACAGTTGGTCTCGTGTCAATTGCCTCTTGTTCGTGCTATGCGCATTATCGCTGTGTAGTCGATGAGTGGCGGTCGTTCGGTGAAAAAGAGCTTCTACGAAGACTCGAAGCAATCGATTGAAGCAACCCCACACGAGCTTTGTTGTTGACTGTGTAATAATTTTTCCGTCTGTCCGTATACCTGTCAAAACCAACGTTCCCTTTATCATAGCTCTACGACTGGTACCTGGTACGGTGTACTAATAACTGCAAAGTCCTACGTAGTGCTATGATACAGTACCGGTAGTACTTCTCAACTCGTATTGCATTCCTTGTCTTAACTGTGTATGATTAATTGCCATTACAGTAGCGCAATGTACACAGCTAAACAGCTAAAACACGCAATGTAAAACCAACCCCGTGCGTTCTGAAAAAATGTATTGTAGTAATTTACCCCTAATCAGCTTTGATATTTCAATTCAAATGTCAGGCTGTTCCATTAATAGGAGCAGCGCCGCAACCCTCGATGGTGTTTCCTTCGCAATTGAAGTTGACCAGGTTTGGTAAGGCCTCTATTTCGGGAGGGATAGCACCAGTCAGGAAATTGTTCTGAAGCTCTAGATTGGTCAAATTGGCAAGCCGTGCTAAGTCTGCTGGAATGGACCCCTCCAACAGATTCGACCCCAGGAGGATGTTTTGTAAGGAAGGAATGTCACCGAGTGATGCAGGGATTGTGCCAGACAAGAAAAGGTTGTTATTGAAGTCCAACGTGACCAGATTTTGAAGTTGGCTGATATCATCCGGTAAGGTTGCGACGATGGAGCAACCAGCCATGAGAATATTTTGTAATCCAGTCAAACCGTACAAACTAGAGATATTGAAAGCCCCGTCCAACGGATTGAAACTGACGTCGAAAGTGGTGAGTACAGGCGATCCAAAGCGGGTCGGAAAATCAGCAGCATTGATGGAATTTTTCGAAACATTCAAGAATTCTTCATGAAAAGAGATGTATTAGCACAAGAGCAGTAAATAGCGCAAGAGCACCACTCATCCTGTACATACCGAGACTGGGGAAATCGTTTACAAGCGCTTCAGGCAATGCCAAGAGAAAATTTGCACCGACTTGAAGTTCTCGTAGAGCGGGAAGAGCTGATAGCTCTACGGGGATGCCAGTAAGGAAATTTTGGGACATCGAAATGACCTCCAGACTTTCCAGTTGAGTGAGATTCATCGGAAGCTGGCCTGAGAAAAGATTGCGGTCCAATCGAAGTTCTTTCAACGCAATCATTCCACCGATATCTTCCGACAAGAGGCCAGTGAGTTGGTTTCCGGATAATTCCAAGACTTCCAAAATATCTGATTCCATCAATGTCGGGGGTAACGATCCGGTGAGGAAATTCAGAGCAAGTTCAAACGATTTCAACATCACCATGCCCCCGAAAATGTCTGGAAGTGTGCCAGAGATGAAGTTGACATTGGCGGCAAAATTAACCAGATCCTGCAAATTGCCCAATTCGGAAGGAATTGTACCTTCAAGTAGATTTGTTGAAAAGAAAAGGGACACAGCATTGGTAAGTGCCCCGATGTCGGAGGGGAGCGAACCTGATAGCTGGTTATTGTCAAGATCCAACGTGACTAGAAGGAGAACGATGCATTCGAAGAAATTGTTAACGTATGATGTTCCGATGTAAGAATTTCGCCACGCTGCAAACAGTAGAAATAAAAACGTACCAATGGAGGTCAATGAAAACAACTCCTGTGGAAGAGGACCATTTAAGAAATTTGTATCGACTGAAAATGATCGTAACGCCTGAAGCTGTCCAATTTCAACAGGAATGCCTCCAGAGAGCAAGTTGGAATAAAGATTAAGTACATCCAAGGATGTAAGATTTCCTATGGATGGAGGGATGGTAGACTCGAAGAAATTGCTCCCAGCTTCCAACGCGGTCAGCAAGGTCAGGCCTCCTATATCGTTTGGGATCGGCCCCGTCAATTGATTCTCAAAGATGTTCAGCAGCTGCAATCCATTCAAACCTCGGATTTCGGAGGGTAAGCTTCCCAGCATATCGTTTGTGGGTAGTGATAATTGCTCGACGAGTACCAACTCAGTATCGCATTCCACGCCAAACCAAGAGCTGGCCGTTCCGTCTCCACAGGGATGAGACTCAGAAGTCCACAGATCATTATTTACCCAATTAGCTCCACTTGTCGAGAAATAGATTGTGTTGAGCGTGTAACGTTGTATTATCTCGATCCGATCTGCTTCAACTGCTGGATCCAGGTCTGGATTGGATGTCTCTAGAGCTAGTAAAGCCTCGAACTGTGGAGTCCCAGGAGTACTGAGCGACCCATCATCGGTTAATGCTAATGATAGGAACTCTCCCAATGGTGACAATGGTTCGACAGTGACATTAGTGTCACTTGGAGCTAGAGTTTCATTGGATACAATGGTTGGTACAATTGTTTCGTTACCCATTTCCCCCAGCGTAGGTGATTGTGTCTCGTTGCTCTCAATGCCGGTTGGTATTTCCGTCATATTGGACAACAGGGTTGGTTCTAATGTATTTTCCTGATCAAAAGAAGGGCTCATGGTTATATTGGTCAACCCAACAGACGGTGACGCCGTAGGAACAGAAACTGATGGTTGAGGCGTCCCGCCCGAGGTCCCACTGCCAATAGTGGGCGAGAGAGTCGGGATGTCTGTATTGTTGTCGCTCGGAGTGGACACAGGAGAGGCAGTACTTTCATGTACAAAGATGTTGCGTTCCATGGGATCATCATGATGCCTTCCCCTAGCATCGGCCATTTCTGTTGTCGACTCGACATGGGCAAGGGTTGTCTGGATACGTCTAACTATAGTTCGATCTATCGTTTCATCGCTTTTCAAACGATATCTTGGTTCTTCTGAGGGATCATGTGATATCGATGCCGAGTAGGCAGAGTTGATCGACGCACAAGCTACCCAACAGCAGACCACAGCAAGTCGTCGCTTGGTTCTCCGATTCATTGCCGGATCTAAAAACCGATTCTGAAGATAGAGATGCAGATCCGATGCTTTGCACTATGGAAATCCGATTCCTCTGTTGCAGTGCCACTGTCGATGGGTGTTGTATACGAAGTAGTACTTGAGTTGCAATGAAAAAACACTTCCCACCTTTCTGGACTGTACGACTTCGTGGTAGTAGAGCTCCTTCTTGCTTATGAAAAGGTCATCTATTCTTCGTTTCGCATTCGTCGAAAGACGATATTTTACGTGTTGTTTACTTCTTGGGGTATCAAATTTCTCTGTTGGGCCGAATTTTCTGGTACGACTGGCCATATTTCCATTTAAAAAACATTCTGTGTATTTATGGTGATTAGTGGTCCCATGAACATGCAACAACAAATTTGTCAAGGGTCACCCACAATCTGTCACACACTCTCAAAACTAGCTTCTACGTAGTACGTAGTAGCTAGAGGGTTAAAACCAGCGTTTGTCGTCGGTGCTACGAACCGAAGCAGCTAGTAGTACCATCATAGGTTTTCCATTACCTAGCTAGCTAGTAGTCGTACTACCGTTGATTTGATACCCCACCAATCAATGGGATACATTATTAGTAGCTCTAGCTATTAATTGGAACCATTCCTAGGTTAGAGACTGAAATTACTGCCTAACGATCCAACAGGCCACCCGACATTTTCAATTTCACCACAGTTCTTTCGCAAAGAATGTGATGTTTCGATTTTCTAAACAGCGACGTTGATGATTGGACAGACGGATTCATAATGTCGTCGAACCCTTCTGGGTCTCTCGGAAAACTGGGAACTATCGGTCCAATCAAGTTAGTCAGTATCATGAATGTTTTGTAGCCAACGCTACACGAATCCTCCCAAAGGTCGTCTTCCAACTTATGTGTAGGTATCCATTTCCATTCGCCACCCTAACGAAAAGCTTGACACCCCGCTAGCGATTTCAACTACGAAATACGTTGTATGTGTTGATAATATGGTCAACTATCGCCGTGTTGTCGAGTTTGAAAGACATTCTCGTTTTGCTGCTGCAACGGAAAAATGCTATCTCCCTCCGCATCGCGCTCTGGAAGAGGATCCTCATGACGCAAGAGTGCCACTTGGGTGTTATTTTCTAGACTTTGCTCTTCTGTGCTAGTTGGAATAAAACTTTCACCGTTAGTTTCCTGGTCCATTTTTTCGCCATCCCCTCCATCTGTTGTTCCCGTTACGTTGTGATTGTCCCTGTAAGTGCCGACGCCACGGGCGTTCTTAAGATGGTGACTGTAGTTCTCGACCTGGTCTTGATTGTGACTCTTTATGAACCTCTCCTTGCTGTCATAGTCTTCTTGGTTGAATTGTCGTTGCGGGTCGTGATCTAGACCATACTCATTCTCACCCTCATCATCGTAATCCAAATCTGAATCGTCTATCATGTCGTCGTCGGCTATTTCATTCATTTTCCGGTACACAGTGTTCCTTCGTTCGTTGGTATTTTGTTGCGACAAGAGGATATTGCGGTCGCTCCCAGTGCCGGTCCTTAGCAACCAGGATTGAATCCTGGGAGGTAACCCTGATGTTGTCTCCCCAGCTAGTAGAGGCTCATTCCTCTGTCCGCAACCAGACAGGAACTTGCACGACAGAAGCACAAGCATATACACTCTTGTGTATTGTCGCGGAGTCTTCATTGAAAAATAAGTACTGACATAAAACGTTTTCTCTTGGGGTTGATCAACCACGAAAGTTTTTTTACCCTTCTTCGTGTGGAAGATTCTGGAAAAGCAGGATGGACCGAAACGCTGAAACTCTTGCTCTTGTTACCAGTATCCGAAATGACCCGCTGTCAATCTGATGTTGTAAACTACCGCCAAAAATAATTGTTGCAACGGCCTACTGCTTTTTGACGTTGGTACCGTCACTTTGGGCTTTCAAAAGTGAGGGTGCATGTCAACAGCAAAAACATAGCCAAATTTGGCAATCGTTATCGAAAGACCCAAATTGTGGCGCTAATTTTGCTGACTCCCAACATTAGGGCGCGCGCCTGCAGTACCTAACATATTTCAATCGCAACGCATACATCTTACTACGACGTATGTCATCATCATCACCATGATGATGCAGATATATCCGCTGTCCCATATCCATGTTTCCAGTTTTCTGAGGCTATCTTGGCTACTCAAAGTGTTTTCACAGTGACGGATCACACATCTTATGCTGAGAGAGCAATTCTGGAAACTTGTCACACTGGATTTTCTCAGAGGAGGCGGTGACGGGGGAGGAGAACGGCCGGTTGACGTCAAGGACGAAAAACCAAACGACGCCATCGACATGGGAGATAGCTGCTCCAAAGTTCCACCTCCCGCTGCAGAGAAAGGAGAGGAGAAAGAACAATTAAATGAGGGTGGGAGTGGTGGTAACGCTAAACATCAACAAGATGACGCTAAGCAAGTGCCACTTTCTCCCACAATCGCTCGTCTACCTCCTCTAGCATCCACAGTGGCAGGAAGTAAGCGGTCGCGAGATGGAGGGAAATTCTCTGGCCTTCGACGGTCCATTTTTCGGGTAGGTTCTCGAATCGATCGTGGAGCAGGAAGTGGATTCTCAACCGGTGATGTTAATGGCGTGCCACATTCTCCTCGGGCTCGAGCGTCTACCTACAGTCATGTTCATGATGCAGTAATGTACAATCTCTCTGAGGCAGAAATGAGCAAACATGATCAAACTGTGCCGATGGGTGTGATTGGGCTGAAAAACCTTGGAAACACTTGTTTCTTGAATAGCAGTTTGCAGTGTCTCAGTGCCACCATTCCATTGACCGATTACTTCTTGGGATATGATTACCGATCCGAAATCAACAAAGACAACTTTCTTGGAACCGGGGGGAAACTGGTGGTGGCATATGCTGAATTAATGAAGGAAATGTGGCTAGGTAGCAAGTCTGTTGTGGAGCCAGTTAGTTTCAAAAAACAGTTGGGCACGTTTTCTCCGCAGTTTTCGGGGTATCACCAGCACGATGCACAAGAAATGATTGCCTTCTTGTTGGATGGAATCCATGAAGATTTGAATAGGGTAAAGGATCGCCCGTACGTGGAAGACAAGGATTGCGATGGAACTAGAGACGAAGAAGATGCAATAGAAAACTGGAAAAACTATCTTCGAAGGAACAAATCACTAATCGTCGACATGTTTCAGGGACAGATTCGCAATACTTGCAAGTGTCTCAAGTGCGGCCACATCAACATTCGCTTCGAACCTTTCATGTACCTGTCGCTTCCGATAAGCAATTCGTGCATATCGCTGGATGATTGTGTTGATCTGTATTTACAGGAAGAATCTCTCACCGGGGTGGACCAGTATTATTGTGAGAAATGCAAAACACACGTGGACGGAACCAAGAAACAGGATTTGTGGATGCTTCCTCCAGTCCTTATCGTCCATTTGAAAAGATTCAAGTACAACGACTACGGCAAAGTAGGTTCCAAGAACGAGGCAGCCATCAAATACCCTATCATTGGATGGGATCTCAAATCTCATGTTAAAAGTTCCCGCGGTGTCTACCCCAGATACGATCTGTATGGAGTGATTAATCACATGGGTGGCCTGGGAGGTGGACACTACATCGCCCACGCACTGAATAGATTTGATGATACATGGTATGAATTCAACGATAGCTCCTATCGATCGGTCAGTGAATCCATACACAAAAGACTGTCAAAGTCGACGTACGTTCTTTTCTACAATCGGTCTGAAGGTGATGTCTCCATGCCGCTGAATGAACGAAGCCCCTTGATACGAAGGCAAAGTGTCAGCCGCCCCGACCTCTGGCCCCATTCACAAGTCGACGACCCGCGCATGATCCGCAATTTCACCAGGGCATCAAGGCGGGTTTCGGAACCCCCGGAGCCACCAGTCTTTCTGTCTTCAACTGTTAAGAAAACGGACGATGACGGGACTAGAACAAGTTCTATTGGTTTCGGAACAATGTCATCGATTCGAGAAGATCCTTACAAAAAACCTTCTGCCGAAGAGAAGGTACAAACCTTGCCACATGAACCATCAGAACCTTTACCCGCCCCCCCGTCGTTGCTTGAAACCCCATCGATTGGCTCAGAAAGGACGAATACTTCTTCATTGAAAGGCGCAGGAGCCAAATCTAACGAACCCATGGACCGGGTCAAACAGTTTGGGAGGCCCAAGCCGCGGCGAAGATTGCGCTCAACAAAACCTCGGGAGGTTTAACGGTGTGTTGATGAAGCTCTGTAATGATACTTCATACAAGTGATTTGCAAAAATTAGTATACATTGGCAGCCCCTTATAAGTGGCATTATTTATCGCTTTTGTGAAGAACAAACCCGCTCCCATCGCCTCGTCGTGTAGGAGTATGCTTCTTCTTCTCGTCATCGTCCAAGTCACCTTCGTCAAGAATTTCTTTGATATTTGTCCACAGGGTCTTGCGAAGTTTGTTCGTCATGGACCGGACTGCTGATTTTAAGCCGCCACCACAGGCTTTATCGTAAGCCAGGAAATTCAAGAAGACTAAATCAATAGCTTGTAGTAAATCCTTTCCATTGTACATGTTCCATTTTGCCAATGTTTCGTTGGAGAGAATCCCGTTATTGCCAGTCAAGGTATTGTCGGCTGGACTAAAATCTTCGAGAAGTCCATTTACAATGTCTCTGAAGCATAGCGGATGCTTGATAACGGAAGCATACAATGGCTTCCCTTCCTGCAACATCTGTTCTTCATTGACTGGGTCTAAAAAGTAAGTCGAAGTATCAGGATCCCGCAGCATGTCGGAGAACATTCGAAGAATCTTGGCGTATCGCTCGCCTTCATCCCAAAAGGAGTCTGGCGCGACGAAATCTGGTCTGACAACGTTCTGCTTGTTCGACTCGAATAACCTAGCAAGCTGGTCTATTCCCGTAGCTAGATCATACGCATCCTTCTCAGTGGGATAAGCAGTGTCCAAGGAATTCCTCTTATCAAAGACATCAAAGGCCGCAATATGGTCAATGTTGTCCTCGTCGAACGTACTTAGTAGTGCTTTCATGTACTCCGAGTCGTCTGCAGTCACAGCAGCCAAGAGCCCTGACGAACCACCCACCGGCGACGTTGTTTTGGTTCTCTTCCTTGCAGGGAGCTTGGAATCAAGAATTTCAATGTCGCTGTCGACAGTAAGGGCCTCATCATCCTCAACCTCGCTCACATTCGACCCTTTCTTGGATGTATTTGAGATTTCAGATGCCTTTCGTTTTTGCTTATCGCTACTTGCTTTGCTACCAGATTTTTGCTTAACAGACTTTGGTGCGAGAGGTTTGGCCTTGAGTTCCTCAACTTCATCATCATCGTCAATACAAATGACATCGTCGTCCTCTGGATCAAAGTTTGACATGCCTCGCAACGCTGACTCCAAACGATGAAAGAAGGGAAGATATGGATGAGCAGAGCTTTGTTCTTGGTAAGACGAGGGCACTTCGCTTTTGAGCATGTTAAGCGCATTCTTTGCGAGCGGCCGTAACCGAGCCGCAAGCTTGGCAGTCGTAGACTTTGAACGGTCTAGTTTTTGACATGAATTCAACAAGCATTCAGTATCGTTGCAGATGTATAGAGCACCACCTTGTTTGGATAGCCATTTTCTTAGTCCCCATGATTCACCGTCTTTCATTCCTCCCAAAAACGTGTTCTTGACAATTTCACACCCCTGCGATTCGGCCGCCTTAGCATTGGCACACAGCTTCTGTAGTTCCTTGAAGGCCGCGTTGAGATTTTCAGCATTCATTACTTTAAGATTTTCTTGATAGAACCGCTTGGGAAGATTTGCAATGAAGGTGGTATAAAACTGTCGCGGTGTCATAGCATCTCGAACCATATGGTGTACCAAGCGTTTCTGTTGAGCAGCAGCAAGGCCCTTCCGGAGATCTTGCTGACACTGTACTAAAAATTGAACACATGGTAAATACCTTGTCAGGACTTCTGTCGTTCGTTCTTGAAGTCTTTTGATGACTTCATATCCATTCATTGGCTCCAGGGAGACTCCAGAAACTGTGATTTTCAACTCGTCCATCCAAGGCTCTGGTTTTGGGGATGATTTTTCCTTCGTTTTGGCCTGTTCCCCGAGATGATGCGACAGTTCTTGATCTAAAGAGGATACGTACTGTGGTTGAGCAAAAATGTTACTGGAATACGAAACAGAAGATGGTATCACACTACCACTTGAGCCTGCTGTACCACCAGACCTATGACTCGATCGGCCAAGTTTCTGATGTTGTTGCTTTCGGTACTGTCGTTGCGAAGGATGGGTCAGATGGTGATGATGATGATGATGTACATGTTGATGCTGGTGAAGATGTTGATTTACCACTGGGCGCTGCTGGCCTTGTGCTGCTTGTGGTGGCGGATGAATAGCCCTCATGGTCAGAGAGTCAAAATTATCGTATGTCATGGTAGTACCTGTACCAATGGTATTACTATGTCTACTACTAGATGCCATTGCCAAGTTACCAGGAGCAACAACAGTCGTTGTTCCTGCAGCAGCTAGCGGAGAAGGCATGAGTGTCTGATGCGTCGTGTTGCCGTTGTTGGAAGTGTTCATGGTCGACGCGGTGTTCGCGGTGTTCATGTTATGCCCCGTAGAATTGTACGACGCGGAATTGTCCCCCAAAACTCTCCTCGGGTCGTAGTTGTCAGTGCAAGGACCACCGTTCGACGAAAGATGCCGCTGCGAATTCTGGAGCATGGAGGCTGAACCACCATCCCCATGGAACTGCGCTCCAAACGGATCAATGTCGAATGTGCCAAACGGATTGTTCATGATTGCTTCTTAGCAGAAAATCACAAGCACTCACAGTCAATGAATTAACAGTAACGTTGCTGCAACCCAACATTTTTTCGATAGAGAGAGTCAATGGCCGGAGGGTGGTCCCTATGTATGAGTATTCCCACACTTCAAAATAATTCCACTTCATTTGTCGTAGTACGTCGTATTCTCTACGTAGCTTTTCGAAAGCAAGGTTCAGGTTAAGCCTTCTTCTTCGAAGAATCTCTGACGATCGACTTACTTGACTGAACTACTACGTACTGTCGTACTACGTACTCCGTAGTTCCGTAGTTGAAACGATGATGGGATTTGATCGCGCACCACTCATTTGTGTCTGGGCTGTTGAGTGAAATGAGAAATGAAGATCTCACTAGTCAGGCCTCATCGGAGTACGGCGTATGATATGATACAAGATATGTAACGTCGTAAGGTTGTAACTGTAAAGTAAACGCCTTTTCTACAGCGTACTTTTTATCCTTTTCGTCGTACTTCCTTATTTTATTATCCAAGTCGTATCATACTTTTACTCTACCGTAGTAGAGGTACCGGTAGTACCTACCGTAGCAAGTAGTGCGTACAACGATACTCCACGACGTAATTTCCCCTCTCACAACAACCTGAAGTGGAAAATCAATCGATGTTGTGCTAGTTTTCTCTTGCACGGTTTACTTCTGCAGTCAAGTCCTATTGTTCATTTTATTTTATCCATCGATCTTCATCCACCGTCATTACCATGTCGTCTACCGTCGTCAGCAACAATGGCTCAACCCAACCAAAGGGTAGTGATCATAGCTTGGTGAACAATTCACCGCACAATGCTTCCATGACCAATGTGGAAGAAAACGTTGATTCAGCCAAACTTGAACCGTGCAAGAATGTCGCTCCAAAAAGTCCATTCGAAGATCGTTTTACCAATTTGGCGAGTGCTGCGAATGGAGCTCGGGTCTTTTTTGCAACAGACGATTGGTTCGCTGCAGCTGAAAATCTTTTACAAGATGGACCTCCTATCTTTGATGTGGATGCCTATTGTGAACAAGGAAAGGTTTTGGATGGATGGGAAACGCGCCGTCGGCGACAAGCCGGTCATGACTGGTGCTTGATCCAGCTTTCCAGCCGAGCACAGATTGAGGCTTTGGAACTCGACACTGCCCACTTTACAGGAAATAATACTCCAAAGGTCAGCTTGGAGATAATTGATCTGAATGCTGCTGAGCTCAGTAATTTGGTGGGCAAGTTGCCCTTAGCTTACGAACGGCTTCTTCACGGTGGCGTTCAGGGCACAGGTCGTTTGCCGGGAGAAGTACAGCAGGCTCTCGATGCCGTCACTGCTTATGGAGAGCAATGGAGAGCACTATTACCAGTAACCCCACTCAATCCGGGGTACGAACCTACTCGTATGCACTATTTTCAATTGAATGAACCAATCATTGGCAACATTGTGCGACTCAACTACTTTCCGGACGGAGGAGTGGCTCGTCTTCGATGCTGGGGAAAGAGCCTGGGTGAGGTCAAACCACCCACACTCCCACTCTACATGCCCATGAAAACTTGTGACCAATGCACGGTTGTCGCTCATTCCACCACAGACCAACCTCCATCTTGTCTTCCGTACGATTTTCCAGAGCTGTCGTCAGCCGACGAGGGTGGAGAAGGACGTTCTTGCTCCAACAAGCATTATGGAGAGCCTTGGCATTTGATTCAAAAGCATCTTGGTATCAACATGGGTGATGGTGAGCGTTATTGTGATGTTTTTGAAGTGATTGTGAATACTGCACCATACTTCGTCTAACCTTGTTCAAAAAATTCTTCTTGATTTCTTCTTCAGGCTGGGAGACAGCACGCCACCCCAATCGACCTAGTATTTTGGTTCTGAAGGAAGGAAGCACCTTGCTTGATATTCCGCTCTCGGATTGGGCCGTCCTCAAGCTTGGAAAGGAAGCTAGCAATGGCGTCGCTCGCGTGATAATTGATACCAAACATTTTCGCGGTAACTTTCCAGAGAGCGCCATGTTGGAAGGTTGCTACGACCCCGAAGAGTCCAATAAAGCTGAGTGGTTCACATTGATTCCTCGCACCCGTATGTCGCCCGATGCGGAGCATGTCTTTGAACGCTCCAAGAATCAAATGGAGAATGCGGACAAGATTATCACCCATGTTCGTGTGTCTATTTATCCTGACGGGGGTATCTCTCGTGTTCGCATCTATGGATAATTCGACCATGACGACGTAGATGAAGCCGTTCACTCTTCGTCAACGTCCAAAGTTTCTAATAGCTAAATCTCGTAACAAGAAGGAGTGTTTGCAGCCATTTCGAGTCTTCTTTTTACTACTTCCGTACTACTTTTTTAGTTCACCACTTCGGGGTAGTTATACTGTTTACAGTAGTCAATGATACACGACTTACTGTTCGTAGTACGTCGCTTGTTGAGCTTCAAACTTCAAACATCACTGTATCCTGAACCCTAGCAAGACGAACAAAACTCTCGAGTAGAAAAATGAGACGCAACAATGAGTATTCGGCTGGCCAGGAGGATAAACCTGGTGTTGTTCGAAGTTCGGACACGCTGCTAACCTGTATGGCAGTGGGTGTCCGACCTGTGGTTGTTGTTTCCCACCGACTCTTTTGTATTTTTCGCCTTGGAAGGAAACCACAACCAGAAGGTCATTCCAACAACATTGCAACAAGTTCATCGACCCAACAACCTTCTATCCACCATCACCACTCTGTTGATTCGTCAAAAGAGAACTAACAATACCAACAAGTACTATCCTTTAACATCTACTTCAACCATTCACGGTAACGTTCGTTCTTTGATTGCTTTAGTCACAGGTGAACTCACCGCTATAAAAGATTGTACTAATGTCATCATTTCCAACCTTCTCAAGCAACGCCTCCTCGAGGCCAACGACTACAGCAAGAGAAACGGAAAGAGAGACAATGGATTCCCTCTCTGAATACAAGCCATCTTTCCACGGAAGTAGTGATACGGCTTCTTTATCTTCCAAAGACAGCAGCAACAGCAGCTACTGCACCGAGAATGAAGATATCGATCGAACCGACTCACCCAATCGCAAATTCTCCGTCGACATTCATTATGACGATGGTACAACTCGAATGTCTTCTCATGAGCCGATAACCTCCAACCATCAAAACCTCCGTGGATCTGCATTCTCAGAGTTCGCCATGGATGGCACAACCGTAGTACGCCTCACCTGCAACCAGGACTATAACAAATGGGGAAAAACAGACCCGATGGGCAAAGTGGATACCGTTCAATCGTCCATGACTGACAACGTTGTCCCTTCTTTTGGAAGGGAAAACTCTATGGAAGTAGTCAGTGTGGCAGCACGTATCGAGCAATTCTCTGGCAAATCTTTGGCACAAGCGGCGGCCCCGTTTTCATCTTCTCAGGCAACATCAAGCCACCAGGAAGTTTTTCATTCGAATGACCATGGCCTTCTCACTCAAGGATGCTCAATTCCTCAAGAACCACTCTCGACCTCGACTGGACTTCGACGTATTCGAAGCTTGGTCACCTCTCGGACGACCACAAGTAGAAGCGGGAGTCTCCATTCCGTCCAAGAAGAGGAGGCCAGTGAATATTCCGAGGACTTGAATGACGAAGAAGTGACCTTACAAACCGCTGTGCTTGGCAACCGTGACCTTGTCAGCACGGATGAAGAGTCCTCCCACTGGGAAGATTCCATGACCGATCTCGAATCTGTTCACACGGAAAACCCGCAATTCATTGCCATCGGAATTGTGAAAGCTACTCCGGGAGAAGAATCGCTTGAGCAAGCACAATCTTCTTCCAAATTGACTCTCAAGAATAGCATCAATTTTAACGAAAAAATCTCCGAAGCAGTTGCCGAAGAAATAGCTCGAAAAGAACACGATCTGAAGCAACAAGCAAGCTTCTTGAATACTGATGTTGATGCTATTCGTCGCCGTTCCGCTCCGGCAGTTCTTGCCGCACGACGATTGACCTCTCAAGACGAAGAATTATCCTCCATTAGTCGTGGATCTACACGATCCTCTTTCAGTGGAATCGAAAGAAACACACTGATATCCGACACGACTGCAACGAAAGTCCTTTCAACAGCCATCAAACCACCGTCTCATAAAGGAACATCAGACCTTCTCTCAGGTAACGGCAGCGCCATTGCTTATCCTACTTCTACACCGACGAAAGGAGCCTGTACCCATCCACGTGTTCAAGGAAGTTCCGGAATGAGCGAAACGGATCGGGAAGTCAAAATTCGTGCCATGCAAGGATCATCCGGAAGAGAGTCCACCAGTCGAAGATCAAGAGCAATCACTCAGCGTAGTCGGAGCCGCAGCAGTGAAAGCACCTCCCAACCTCTTGTTCCAATGCGGAACATGTCGACGGTTTCTTCACTGCATGGATCGAGCCAGAATGTGTCATCCGTCGCATCAATCGAATGCGAAGGTAAAGGAGACGAACATACCGAGGTTAAGGCAAATGAAGACGAAGTCTCCGTATGCCCTAGCCTTCAAACCATTCAGTCGACCTCCAGCGGAATCACCTTGGACGAGAAGACTACAGAAAGAATTGCTCGATCTGCTCCCCTCCGAGCTCGACGTCCTATCCGTACCTTCAGTGGGGACGAAGGGGTGATTTCAGCTCCTTCGGCGGCCTCCATATCTTCCACTTCGTCGGGATCGGAAGAGGAACGGAAGATGAGTGCCACAAATTCCGCAGCGGTTGCTTCTAAGTTGCCCAACTTGTCCCATTTGCAAGATGACAAAGGCAGCATGCGAACCACAAGATCTTCGCAATCGAGCAGTAGCTCTACAAAACGATGTACTCGTCCATCCGACGAGAAAGCAGCGTACCGGAGACATGCCACCAATTCAACAGCGGCCCTTATTGCCCGCGCACCTGTCAGAACGCCTAGCATCAGCGATCGCTCTTTGGCCCTGAGAGACTACCCCGAAACGGTCGAAGATCTCCCTTTGCAGTCGGACACCTCAAATACTATTGCAGGGAACAACACCGAAGATCTTGAAGCTCAAGCTGGTGTCCCAGTTCTTCTACCCGGGGCTTTTGCCGTTGGGGGAATCGAAGACGAAGAGTACGGTTACGACTCGGGGTACGATGACACGGACAGAGTTATTTTTGGCGGACCTGAAGTGGAAGACATCCATGAAGAAACGGCACCAGTAGGAAACCAACGAGAAAGTGTTTCTGGCTCAGTTGATGCAAGCCCTCCACTCCAAGCAGAATTGTACGAAGAAAGCTTCATCAATGCCGAAATTCTGATTGAAGAAGAAGAAACAGGCGAGAAAGTGTTACGTCGATCATACTTTCTCCAGATGTTTTGCGCCATCTTTGCTATACTGACTGTTGTAGGGATCGTGATAGGCGTGGTCCTGCCACGAGCTGCCAAGCGTGGTTCTCTCGAGAGTCCATCAGACCACAACAAAGTCAAGGAGGTCAAAGGCTGGAATCAAATTGGCGAGCTTTTGGTTGGCCCAACGTACAAAGATAACATTCGATTTGGGAATTCAGTTGCCGTATCAGGCGATGGCACGCGAATGGTGGTTGGTTTACCTGGTGCCAACGGAAATGTCCGAGAAAACCTCAACAGTGCCGGATCTGTTTTCATCTATGATCTTATAAACGGTACTTCTTGGGAAAAGATATTCCAAATCGATGGCATTTTTGCCAACGCAGAGTCCGGCACTAGAGTGGCGCTCTCAGAAAATGGGAGTCGAGTGGCTGTTGGAGCTCCTGCATTTGCCTCAAGCAGAAGTGGATATGTTGCGATTTATCAAGAATCGGGTGTGACTGGAGACTGGAACATGGTTGGCGATTTGATCACTGGTGATGATACCATTGCAGAAGTCTTTGGAGACTCGATTGCGTTTTCGGCAGATGGCAGTATCGTTGCAATCGGAGACAAGTACTCGGACCGTAAAGCCGACGGAGTAGAAGACACCGGTTTGCTTCGAGTATTCCGCGAGCTAAACAACACCTGGGTCCAGATGGGGGAAGACGTGTACGGGTCGGAACCGAGCGAGCGCTTTGGATGGGCATTATCTCTATCTGGAGATGGTACTCGTGTTGCCGCTTCCTCACTAGGGACTAGTGATATTCCAGGTAGCGTTCAAGTATTTGATTTTGTTGGCGATTCATGGAAAGGAATCGGTTCGATGTTAATCGGGCAGTCGACGAGAGAAGTGTACGGTGCTTCCATTGCAATGTCATCAGATGGATTACGACTTGCAACGGGTGCCACGAGCTATTCTAGGGGAGGAGAAGAAGCTGGGGTAGGAGTGGTTCGCTCGTACCTGTTTGACGAAACTCAACAGGATTGGCTTCCCTTGGGGAAGCCCTTGGAAGGAGCAAACCAATTCGATGCTTATGGGAGCTCTATTAGCATGTCCTCGACAGGAGACGTCCTAGCTATCGGCGGGCCAGAGAATCACGACTTTTGCAGAAGCTGTGGTCATATTCAAGTTTTCCGGTACTTGGACGAAGACTGGAAACGCATGGGGACTGCGCTCGGAAAGAATGAAAGTGATGGAGGACAGTTCGGGTTCGCGCTCGCATTGTCCCCCAATGGTACTCGAATCGTGGGAGCCGCTCCATTCACAACATTTGATGGCTTTGTGAGCAAAGTGGGACAGGTCCTTGCGTTTGACGTCGACGGATAGACCGAGAACCAGGGATTTTCGCATCCTTATTGCTGTCTTTGCGGGCTCGAGTTGAGAAATTAGGGAAACGAACTTACAACTACCGGTAGTAGTGCCTGTAACACACTAATGAAAGAAACGAGAAAGAATTACCAAAACAGGAATGATGATCCCAATAATGGTGTTCAAAACACATTCATTGCCAGAAGGCAAGTAGAAAAGTGCTACAAGCTAGTACTCGTAGTCGAGTTGATCGGAAGTTATGTTCTCTACGAAGTATGATACCTACCAGTAGCTACTACCGTAGAGGTTACGCTACCGTAGTCCAAGTTTACGGTACTACTGTCCTACCAGTACCGTACCGTAGACTACCCTCGTACGATACAACGCATTCGTGCTGTATTGTCGTACGACGTATGAATACTACTTTGACGTCGTACTGGTCGTAATTCAGCAAACTGTAAAATGTCGATAAATTCTGCCTGTTGTACGCGCGTACGCGCGCCAATAATTCCATTCTGCAGAGAACACTTGGGGAAGTTCAAGCCTTTTCCCTTTTCGAGAATACGACTCTCTAGTAGGATACTAGCTCTAGTAGAGTGTAACGCGGTGTACGACTGGTAGAATGAGTGAAGACAGGCGAACTTCAAACACGACGACGAATGGAACTGAAACGGTTGGGAAAAAAAAATACTTTGAGAGTATTGCGAAATACGGAGTAGGAAAAATAGTAACTGTGAGTATTATTGCTGTTATCCTTTCTCCATCATAATCGAACTTGGACTACGGTCTCAACTTTCACTCACGAACACACGTCCACCATCATAGTCTTCTCTTTAGAACTTAAACGTACCTATCATTGGCCTCAGAGATGAAATTTTGTCGTTTTGGCGTCTGCAATCTTATCTTGGTATGCCTCCTTTTCCCAAACCCGCTGTCGGGCTTCATGCAACTCGATGTACGCGTTGCCTCTCCCTCATCGTACAATTACCTTGGGCGTCATGACGGCGGCTCAGGAACGAGCACAACCCTGGGATGTCAGTTGCTCGGAATGAACTGCAACAAACCCACAGACTTTACTTTTTCCCTAAAGGGTTTCTGGAAACGCGGTGGTGATACGGATATTCATACGGACGGTTGGGGAGTGGCTTTTTACGAGCAAAACGGAATTCGACAATTTCACGACGTGGAAGCCGCGGCAACTAGTCCCATGGCAAATTTTCTCAGCAACCACCCCATACGAACGACGAACATGATGGCACACATTCGATTTGCTACGGTTGGAGAGGTGCAACTCAGTAATGTCCATCCATTTTGCCGAGAAATGTGGGGCGTCAACTTTTGCTTTGCCATGAATGGAGACGTTCCTATGTTCAAAAAGGATCCGTGCACCAAACTAACATCTTTGGGGCCTGGAGACTCTCCCTGCAAGGAAGAAAGCTATTACAATCCAGTTGGTTCCACGGATTCCGAGGCCGCCTTTTGTGCGATTCTCAATGCTTTGAGGGTACGTTTCCAACGATTGCCGTCCCTTCCGGTGCTATATGATGCATTACGGCAACTTTGCGACGAAATCATTGCAGATGACCCAAAAGAAACCATCATGAATTTTCTCTTGACCTGTGGTCCCAACACCTTGTGGGTGTACTCTTGGCCGGGGCAACGACCAGGCAGCAAAACATGGAATGGACTTTATTATACCACTCGGGAGTTTCCCTTTGCCACAACACACCTTCGTGATGTCGATTACTCGGTAGACTTTTCCACTCGCACAACGCAAGAAGATTGTGTATCCGTGATTACCACCAAACCTTTGACTAATGACGAGGAGTGGATAGAACTTCAAAAGGGTGAATTGGTGGTTTTTGATCAAGGGAGGCCCAACATTTCTCATCGGTCGTTGTTCGAGATCGAGCTGCTGGGGCGGGGCTTACAATCTACGGTTCTGGAGAAGCCTCTCCTGGAGGAAGATATGAGAAAATACAACCTTGATGCTTCCTGTTTCCAAGGATCTTTCATCTAGGTCGCTACAACGCTAGTCTATGACTCGCTTCTAGAGCGCTAGCAAGAATTAACACCCACGATTTTTTTTGGTTCTCGTTCTGTTCTAGGAAGTTGGCTTCGTACATGTAATCAAACCAAATTTGATAAGGCCAACTTTGAAGCCCCTCAACATGAGAAGCATAGCGTAGGCTCCTCGCACCGTTGAGAATCCTGATCGCATCAATCCCCACACAGATCGGAGATTCAAACTGCTCTTAATGACAGCCTTCCAAAAAGGGGCAATTATGTACGACCAATCTTCTCGTTTAATGTCTTTGGCACCTTTGGCTTCTAGCAAATCAACGTAGTCCTGTACGGAACACCATCTCGGTAGATAGTACGCTCGATTGATCTTGGCAAGCAATTTCTCTTCCTTTTTGCTAAGTCCAGTCTCGCCCTCCTCCAGATCTCGATGACACCAAGTAACAATAATGATTCTACCTCCAGGCATGGCTACACGGAATAATTCATCCACAAACTTCTTTTTATCTGGCATGTGCTCTCCACTTTCCAGACTCCATACCAAATCAAATGAATTGTCGCCAAACGGCTGATCCAACGCATCGGCAACCTGGAAGGAAGTAGAGTCAGATAGCCCTTGTTCTTTGGCTAATTCGTTGCCACGATTGGCTTGATATGGCGAGAGGGTGATTCCTCTGGCCTGGCATCCAAACTTTCTCGCAATGTGACGACTGCTTCCACCAATGCCACAACCCACGTCGACCACAGAAGTTGCCTCTGTCACATTAGCCCACTTCAACACTTCATCGATGAGGTCTATTTGTGCTTGAATGTGATCCGTTCGATCTTCAGGCACATAATAACCATGGTGCATGTGCTGAAAAGAAGAAAAAGGGGGACACAAATGAGTCGTTTCCGTGGAAATGTGAAACATTACTGGAAATCTTGCCTAGCCCGATGCAAGCTCGCTTGTGCATGGATTGAACGCACGAATAATGGCAACTACAAGGATCTAGCGACGCACCTCTCCCCAGACATCTTCCCACAATTTGGAGGAGCGATCATAAAATCCAGCAATGCCGATCTTCAAATCTTCTCTGGATCGTTCTTTGCTCAAGACAGAATCACGAACTCGTTTCATGGTGGAAGTAATGCCCATGGACAATGAGGTGGTCTTCCGAGATACAGAGGCATGTTGCCGCGTGGACACAGTGCGGTACGAAGGATTGACCCAGGCAGAAGTAGTTCCTAAGATCCAGCAAAGGAGAAGCAAAGAACCGTTGAAACAGAAACAAGATTTCATCATTGAAGATCGGATAGGAGGAAGAAAATGAAATAAAGTAGTAATAGAATCGAATCGAATCGGTTGGTGTATTGACGTTTGCAAACAATTCAGAATTGGTAGAGGCGAGGAAACGACTCTTGACTGTCACACTCGAGAACACTCCAGGAAAGTTGGAGTGGTGCTGGATATGATATACCGTCAAAAGATCAATCTTGATCGACCGTAGTTGCTGATTCTGCAGCGACGACTTCTTGTGCGTGTGACTGCCGGTAGTCTACTACGGGGTAGTATCAAGTCGTAGAGTACGGTAGAATACCGGTACATAGTATCGGGTACCTGTACCTGTACGGTACATACCCCCTCGTACGGTATCATAGTCTGCCCGTAGTAGATTCACCTTTCTTGGATGTGCGACTTTTGTAGTCAGCGAAGTGAAGTACTCCGGAGTAGAAACAACAACTGTGTAGACGAATACGACGTAGAGACTACCGTATCGTAGAGCGTCGTACCTCTCTATTCTCTTTCCACTTTCCACTCCGGTACTACTTCATCGCTCCAGATTCGTTTGTGACGTACACCGAGTACCGGTAGAGTACCGTACCTACTACCTAGTACCCTACTACCGGTACAAGACTTCTTACCTGATACAGAGTACGGAGTACTACTACGTACGGAATAGCGAAATGGGGAATGTGTAGACTACTGCCACCTAGCTAGCTACCTAGCTAGAGTAGTCTTACTGATAGAAAAACTATTTCAGGCTATACAAACAACCAGCTGCCATCAATTCCGCATCTGAGAAAATAGCTCACCCGTCTGGTCCTCAAGGGGGCGGGGCAAATCATGCAAACGTACTACACTCAACTACCAACGAGTAATGATCGCTTCAACAATAATTAATTTGACTGGTCCCCAAGAGGTTCACTGCTGCGGACTCAAACGAACTTCATTGACTCTAAATCGACTCTAAAAACGTTCATTACATTACTGAGCAACAACATGTTGTATTCTGCGATATGGGAAGAAGAGGTTGTCCTGTCACTCGCTCGTAAATCAAAAATTCAATCACTTCGGATGCGTAGGCATGAGGGTTGGTCCAATCCCAGTCAACATATATCTTCTCGTCGTTCTCGTCAATCACACACTCTTGGTACTTTTTGTCTTCGGCAAACGTACCGATTTCACTTTGAGGAGCAGCATTCACGTCTTTTGGCGGAACGTAGGGTGGTCTCGTTTTGTCAGAAATGATGTACTCCCAATTCAAATTTCGAAACCACGGGTGAGCCATGATCTCTTCGCAGCCGTTGGCACCTAACCTAGTATTCTCATTCTTATCAAGAAGTCTTCGACATAGATTGGCCGCATCTGGTTCGAATAGTGACTCTGGGAATTCAGGATGCATCTCTAATGTTGCATAATCAATAGCTTTTTCCTACAACGTGAAACGAGTCGAAAAATTGAGAAAATAACGGGGAAAACTGGTCCGTTGTCATCGACCCAAGGTAGAGCTTACCTTTGTATCTTTTCCAGCGGCTTGCCCGAAATGTAGTGCTGTCTCGGATCGGAAGGGATTTGCGCCTGAGATAAATTCTGCAACGCAACAACCAAAACTGAACCAATCGACGGCATGATTGTACACCATTCGTTTTCCTTTTCGGTCGCGTCTTAGCATCTCCGGGGCCCAGTAACCTCGTGTACCAGCAGCACCATGAAGTGTCGGAGTAATCCTTGTTGCCAAACCAAGGTCCGTGATTTTCACTCTTCCATCTTCTGCTAAAAGACAATTCTCTGGTTTCAGATCTCGATACACATATCCCTGGTCATGTAAGGCTTGGAGTCCTAGCATTATTCTCGCCGCATAATACTGACATTCCTTTTTTGGAAAACGACCTTTTTGGTGCAAGTGATAGCCGAGATCACCGCCTGTCATGAGATCTAAGATCAGAAAGACGTCATCCTTCGAGTGAAATGAATATTTCAGATTGACGACAAAAGGAGATTCCACAGCTGCAAGTGAATTTCTTTCATTCAATGCTAGTTGCTCCGACTTTTTCAATTTAATTCTCCTTTTGTTCATGACTTTCATTGCATACAGCTTACCCGACGTTCCTTTTTTGCAGGCTAGGGCAAAAGCGAGCGGATGACCAAAACAATCTATGTCAGGACAAATCAAAAGAGGAAGCACGTTACAAAGGGAATGTTTTTTTTTGTCTTACCTATTACAGAACCAAAACCACCTCTTCCAAGAACTCGCATTGTGAAAAAATCGTCCGGTACAACTGGTCGATCCTGAAACCACAAAAAATTCTTAAGTTTTGTGTAGTGCTTGGATTCCAAGAAGCCTTTCCAGTACTGCCTCCGCAGATCTTCCACAACCACCATATCCACTTTTTCAAACAAATTGTCAGGTATTTCAGATTCCCCTTCTTTTAAAGCTCTTGTTAGCTGCTTCAACGAGGTGTATTTCTCCCTTTGTCTCCTTAACAGGATGTTTGATGCTTCTTGGGCGTCTCCGCTTTCCTTAACCTCGGCTGAAGCATCTAGCTCTGACGAGGATGTTCGTTTTTGCGCTAGCAGTGCTCTTTCCACTTCTTTGAGTCTTTGGAATAATTCCTGAAGTAAAGGCCCAGATAAGCCGAGACAGTTTTGCGATTTGGTTTCATCAATGCTTGTGGAGTACAGTGTCTGAAACTCTTCCGCCGTAATGGACGTTTGCGGCACAACTCGAATAAGATCGTACTCGTCAATCTGTGTCTTTTCTGGATAGATCTTGTCACTGGTAACGTCATCGATCGGCAGCGGTTTCAAATATACTTCTACAATTTTCTTGGCCCTCTCCAACCTATGTTTTCCTTTCATTTTCCTCCACCTGGCGACTTCTTCCAGAAAGTTTATTCTTAAGTAATCGTCACATTCCTCCTTCAAAAACGCGGAAAACATGAACAAGCCTATTGCTGATTGCAGACACCAATCGATCCCTAGTGGTTCGGGTCCATTAGTATCTTTGGTCTCTTTGATTTTGGTTTCCCATAAGGCTAATTGTTCTTCCGTTGGGATCTCCCATGCAAGTACAGGACGAGGTCCTTCTTCTTGTGTGGCGATAGCGTTGACGTACTGTGCATCCTCGATAGCATCTTGTAGTTCCTCCATGGCAGCTATACACAACGCTTTGAGCTGCACGAAGAGACGAAGCTCAATCAATAATGACGATGTTCAGCCTCCAAACGCCGATCAGTTCTGTTGATGATGCCTCAAAACGGACCAAACGCCAAAGCATCCAACACGAGAAAAGTCAGCGCTCGCTGGCGATGCTACCGAATTCGGCGTCAGTGTGGAGTAATCAATGAAGCTGCAGTTGCAAGGTCTTTGTTTTGTTTCTAAAAAGATCGGGCACAAGAGTTGCGTCTTATAGCTGACAACGTCGACTCACTCACTCTCTTCGAAGGCCTCGTTAACTGGAGGGTGGTCCATGCATGATCAGGCTTCGAGGCGAGCTTAATAACAGAAGCGGTTGTTTTCGGAAAATGCCCCCCTTTTTTTAGTCGAATGAACTGAAGCAGTGCATACACGAACTCTACATGACTCGCACGCGCGAAATGGCGACCAAATATTGATTAAACCTTTTTACTCCTCCTTTTATCATACACTACCGTACTACTGCTACCTGCTACGACGTACAGGTACCTGTTACCGGTATGTACGTGGTCGTACGAGTAGAGGTTAGGTTAAAAAACAGAGTTAGCGGTCAGTTGTTGGCGGACAGACGATGTCCTTCGGCTAAGATCGATGGACATCTTCGATCTCACGATCACTCCGTCTAAAAATTTCTCTCTTGCGGTAAAAGGCCAATTGTGATGAGAGTGAAAGGTCAAGATATTAGAGTTATTCATGGATCATATCATACGTCGTAGATGACAGACTGATGAGACACTACAACAGTAGTAAATAATCAGCAACGAAAAATCTCCAGAGCTGCCGTCGCCTTACTATAATACATTTGCATCTTCATATCATTTTATCTTGTCAACCATGAGTCTCGACGGTGCATCCAGTCTCCTTTCGGAGCTCAAAGCCAAATTTGGTGCCGGCGATGTCGACGGAGGAAAGGAAACCCTCTCCAAGCTCAAAATTGCAATGCTCGACTTTCCTCCTAAAGGGTCGGAGGCGCATATGAAAGTAGCGGTGGAAGCTCTTGAAATCGGGATCCTTCTTGCCGTCGTCGATGGTGATCTTGATGCATTTTCTCGTAACGTCGCTCAAATCAAACCACTCTATGCCGTCCTCAAGACGACACCCCGCAAATGCCATATCCTCGGTTTGAACCTGATGAATTTACTTATAGACAACCGCTTATCGGAATTCCATGCCGAGCTGGAACTTTTGACCGAAGAAGAAGCATCCAATCCTTTTGTGACTTTCCCCATCACATTGGAACGTCGACTCATGGTGGGAACATACGATGAAGTATTGAGTGTGACTGTTCCCGATGCATCCTATCAGTTCTTTGTCGACAATCTCCTGCAAACGGTTCGGGATAGTATTGCTGATTGCGTCGAGGTCTCCTACAAGAGCATGAAAATTATCGATGCCATGACTTTGATGAAGTTCGACTCACAACAAGAGCTGCTGGAGTATGTCCAAGAGTGCCGGGACGATTGGATTGTAGACGGGGACACGCTCTGCTTCCAGGCACCTCCTTCGGGATCCAAGGCCAGCGACGTGCCTTCTATGCAGCTTATATCTCAAAATTTGAGTTATGCCATGGAAATGGAGCGTATTGTATAACTTGTTGTTTTTGGAAGGTTCCGACAAGGGTTCTCGTATTCTGTCTGGACGTACGGGTGGACTCTGAAAAGCAAAGACCAAGACCAAGGACCAGAATAACTTTTAGAGAATGGTTGGAACACACTGCGTTGTTTTATCGAATTTTAGTTAGCGGATTCTGTGGGTACTTCCAAAATAATTGGTGCTACATGCAAGGAAACGTGTATCCATTCTTGCACGCAACCTGCAAGGTCATCGACTATGGAGAGTTTGCCTTGCCACTTTGGTGATTGCACGTGGTTCACTCCTCAGCGTCTCTCATAGCATCGATGTTAAAATACTACGAAGTCGCACTTGTCTCGTTGCGCACAATGACCGGGTATGGACCTCTGCGAAGGAGTCTGACAGATGTGACATATCAAGAGATTTGGGCAGCATTTCCTTCCTCAACAGGACGGACACGAGGAGCTTGATCAGAATCAGAAACGAGCTTGATCAGAATCAGTACCGCACTGAGCAAAGAAGCGGTCCATCTGCGACGTGATTGTCGAAGGTTGACATAGTAAGTGCGGGTATATGGTCGTTTTTTCATTTCTTGTGCAGCTAGCAACTTCACGGTAGACTCCCATTCTCGTGACGAACTCCTTTTCCTTCACTCCACATACTTTCCTGAAATCAACACTGCGCTGCAGCGATCCTAGAATGGCCGCATTCGACACTCTCTCACCGTCGGTCGTTGTTTGTTCCATCTTTCCAACACGCTTCGGTGTTTTCAATAATGGCGATGATGTCCCGGGATCCTCCTGCCGACTTTTTCGATGAAAAGTAACAACCGATTCGACTACCTAGAGCAGAGAGCACCTTTTGTGTGTGACGGAACACCAACGTTGAAAAACTGCTTAACTGTGAAAGTAAGAGAAATATCCTGATTATACAAGGCCGAGCCACCAGAGATTACTCGGAGCTTTTGTCACCAGTGCAAAAGGCCTGCAACTATCACAAGCTTAGACATTTCGTGAACTATGGCTTGGAATAAACTACACGGAGTAGCGAACAAAATTAATCTTTTTGTTTCCAACGATCAACTCAAGCTTTGATTACGAAGCCTTCACACACGTACAATCGGAAGAATGAGAGTAGTATCGTGAAAAAAAAAGAATTTGCACATTTCAGAGTTTCAACTGTCATTAGTAGGGTATCTTGAAGGAGAGCCATTATTGGCAGAGTTTCTCGATAGTCCCGTCTGACAGAACACGTTCCACTCGTTCCTGTAGAAAGCTGTTGCCCCAGATTCCCCACCCGAGCATCCACCGGAACAAATCACAGTATGCCAAATCAAGAGCCTCTTTGAGATCCTCCAGTGTAGGTAACGGAATTTTTTTGTCTCGACCAACATTGTTCAACAATAGTTCGTCAATATACAGTTGAAGGTATTCACGTTCTTGCCGTCCCATAAAGTCTCCGTCGACATCCATACCACAACAGAACAAATAGGCCAGATCTTTGGCTGGACAAGCTTTGCCCAAATATTGAAAGTCCACAAAGGTGACATAGGATGGATTGGAACTTAATGACATGTTGCACGCTTTCAAATCTCCATGGCAGATCGTCTGGAACTTGTGTTCTTTGAGTGCTTCGTCAATGGCATATGCTACCTTTTTCAGCTTTCCGGACAATCCACGGTTGCTCATACTGTCGTATTCATCAGGTCGAGTATCCAAGTACCAGTATGTTCCTTGCTGCGCCAGACCAGCCGCAACTGCAGCATTGGCTTTCTCGTTGCCCCAAAAATACGCATGCAATTTTGCCACAGATCGAATCGCCGCTTCTGCCACGTCTCCATTCATGAAGTTTATAGTGTGATTGGGAAGTGGATCCATCAAAATGGTGATATCGCCTTTGCCATTATCTTCTGTGTGGAGTCCACGGCAACATATGCCAAAATCGGATAATTCTTTACAATAGTCACTTGCGTAGAAGGTCGCCTCGACTCGATAGGAAGCTGCTTTTCGTTGGTCACCAAATGATTGTGGATTGGAACAGTTTATGTGTTTGGCAATGATAGTTCTGGAATTCCCCGATGAATCTTTACACTGTAATCGAACGATCGATCCCATTCCTGCCCACAATCTCGCTATTTGTGTTTGTGAAGAGACAGAGACTACGTCAGGATCAGCCGCCTTGGCCAAAGCAAGTGCTTCAGACGCTTTCATGCTGTCAAATATAAACAAAAGTACCTTGAGATGTTACTCGATTGGGATCTGTTGAGTGTCGACTGTCGATTGTTTCTCAACTGCCCTGCCTGCTTCAAATGTCTTTTGCTGGTCTGTCGTTACTATCCTGGTTGCTGGTGATTGTGCTAGCTGTGAACTGTCGTAGTGCCACTTTTTACAGTTATATTAGTTGAATTGTTGAATTACTCTTTGCGACTTCAGATCATCGCCTCCAACTCTAACTTATAATATAGATCGAGATTAAAGTCACAATTGTCGGTCTACTCTAGAGTCTACCGGTAGTCGACTCTATCCTACCTACCGTAGCTAGCTAGCAGTAGAAGTCGTGGTGCTGATCGTAGCAGATCCATAGAAACAAGATGACTGTGAATGTTGTTTTTTGTCTTTTGCTTTGTTACCGTAGTTGGGATTTTACTGTTAATATTAGTATTCACAGTTACAACGATGCAACGCTCGTACGTCGTCGTACCTACCGTAGTACGGTAGTCGTAATCCATTCTACTCCGACTACGCAGTCATCGTGCATTCTACGCACTATCGGTAAAGTCGTACTCGTACTACCGGTACTCCGTATTACGTATGTACTACGGTAGTATGACCTATTACCTACCGTACTTGCTTTCGCTTCACACCTCGGAGTACGTATGATACAAGTAGCATCGGCTCATCGTGCCAAGAGGCCAAACATTGGTCCGATTCTGATATTCAATCCATTTCTGATGATGAATAGGATCTTTTTATCGATTGGTCTGAGTTTGATCAAACTTGGTCAACTTGCCATAAAAAAAAGTGCAAATGCTGCAATTTTTGCATGCCATGCCAATGAACTGGAGTGGGTCCATTTCTTTGAATCCGAGTATGATCCGAATGATACTCACTTGAGATAGGACTGTACATACAACAAGCTTTACACCTGTGATCCAGTTGCTGTTTAGAATACCAGCCACGTATCCACTAGATCTGGTGCATTTCGCTAGGAATCGCGAATTCTGTCATACCCGACACCTTGAACAGTTCTTTGGTGGCAGTGAATTTAGATAACCCACTTTTTGGGATGGAACTTGGAACTCGTTGCCTTTGTTTTACAGGTGGAGGATCGATGGCGTTGCCCATTTCGTCGCGTACTTCGAACAGACCTTTTGGGGCTGCTGTTGGAGCCGGATCAATCTGCTTTCCCATTTCATCTCGAACCACAAACAGGACGCTTTCATCTTTCGGGGTGGATGATAAGTCTTTGGACGCGTTGGGTAACGGATCTGATCCAGTCTCCGTAGTTGGTGTTGGTGAGAGAGCAGGGTCGGAAAGAGACGAAAACTTGGTGGAAGCTGCGACTGTTGGACTAGTGCCAAGAGAATCTTTCGTCACACGAATAGGTTCCTCGTCTGCATCATAGCGTCCTGCGGGAACATTTTTATTCACATCCTTCCATACCATCTGCCTCCTATTGGACCTACCTGACAGCTGCAGAATTTCGTTGGAGACTCCAAAGTCCGAAATTCCTGATACTTTGAAAAGCTGTTGTGTTTCGGTGAACTTTGAGAGACCACTTCGAGGGACCGTTTTTGGTGGAGGCGGAGCAACAGTAGTACCCTTGTCGTCATCGTCATGGACATGCTGCAAATTCGCAGCGGAATCCGTGCAGGTCGTTGATGGGTTTGTTGCTACTACTTTCGATGGCGGGGCAGGTGGTCTGATGATTTGCCCCATTTCATCCCGCACCTCGAATAGGCCTTTTGGAGCAGGAGTTGGAGCAGGAGATATTGGCCGTCCCATTTCGTCATTAACAATGAAATAGTTTCGTTGTCCTCCACTCGCAGGTGAAGTGGCACTGGCGGTAGAAGGATTGAAATTGGGTTTTGGCTTCAGCATGGTCCTAAACTGTTGGGTTGGGGATTGTTTTCGAATAGTCCGATCCGGCGTTGTCGATGAGAAGGTTGACTCTTGGAGAACGATACGTTTTCTTCTTGGCCTTTGTGCTGTCGGTACTACATTCGATGATGGTTCCTCACTTTGTGTCGTCGACTGCTGAGGCATCAAGATTTGTGTGTCATTCAAATCGGACTGCGGCTTCGCCTCTTCACCAAGACTTTCATCATTCACCACCGAGGCTTCTGGGAGGGAAGACAACGGAGAGCTAGGAGCGGTTGTGGCCAATATCGAATAGGAGATCTCTTCCTCCAAGGATCCTTTCATCCTTACTGATTGTGTTCTATAGTCACCACGCGCTTTTTTTGGAGTGACAAAAGCCTGACATACGTCGCCAAAGAGCAACAACGCTGGTACACCACGCCAATACATGATCCAAACTTTGTATATAGGGTTGAATGGCTATCAAAATTTGGAAACTTCCAGTTTGCCCGGATCTTTGTTCGCAACAATTAATAAAACTATCCTTGTGCGGTTAATACGTCGATTTCACGGTTTGCCTTCATTCGATCGTTGATGATGATGATGTTGTGTTTTTGTTCGTGATTGTTTTGGCGACGCGATAACGATGTGTGAATAACGATGTGATGTGTGATGTCACTCAAACAGTACGACATACTCGCGCGTGCCAGAATCATCAATGGATTTACCGTTGATGGAAACGGGTACTACTCGCTACTCTCACAGTCAGTAAAATATATGACCAAAACAGATGGCAATCACAAGTCAGAGACTGCGATCACAGTCAGTTCTCAAACTCAAACTCTTTTCAGAACTACCTTTATTACATTAGTACTGTAATTAACTGGATAGCAAAGGAAGCAAGGAGCATTTCCTTACAAAATGAAATATGACATCCTCTACCGACGGCTCTCGTTCCAACAGTGCACTCGCCAACTCAGCCTTTTTGTTAGTTCGTTCCAATATCAATGGCCAGAGGGAGTCAGGGACCACTTGTGAAGACTGTAATTTGTGTGCACCACCCCAATTCAAGTCGAGATGCCAACCCAAGTCACGACCGACGGGGGCGGCTGAAAATCCTTCATCAATTTTAATGGCAATCAAAGTGGTGTTTGAGTCCATATGGTCTACCAGCATTTGGACTCCATGTAGATCAAATGGATTCTCCACCAAGTCTAAAATACGAATTCCTTTTATGTGCACGAGGTGTTCACTTAAAAGCTGAATCCCATCGTTGGTGAAACCGTTATTGGACAAGTCGAGATGCTGCAGATTTTCATTTCGCGTCAGCATGGTAACAATTTCAAGCATTTGTTCATCCCGAAGGTTGTTTCCTCCGATTTCCAAGATTTTCAGAGGTGGATTATAGTTTTCGTCGCTCAAACAACGAAACAGTTGGGATAAGTCGACTTGCCGTCCCGAGCCGAACGCAAGGAAACCCAAATTGGCATATTCAAGTGTGGTCGTGTTCCAGATTAGTTGTGACAGATCAATAATGGCGGAGCTCGTCAGTTCTGGTTTGTTATACGATATATCGATATTTACAATGGAAGGATGATCAAAGAGATGGGAGAGTATCCTGGAAAGTGTTTCACCCCGCAGATTGCACTCGGAAAATGACAGGGAACGAAGACTTCTGTTTTCCCTCAAAGATGAGACCAGATCCATTCGTTCTTCAATTCCACCTAG
Source organism: Nitzschia inconspicua (assembly GCA_019154785.2). NCBI lineage: Eukaryota > Bacillariophyta > Bacillariophyceae > Bacillariales > Bacillariaceae > Nitzschia > Nitzschia inconspicua. The sequence continues at coordinate 3,326,356 of JAGRRH010000007.1, read as the reverse complement.
ATGTGTGTCCGACAAGTCCAATTTCTGGAGGACGGCAGAGGAGCTTCTTAATATTTCTGCAAGAGAGGAGACGATTTCTGGGGATAAACTCATGGATATCATCGACAATTCGACCAATTTTGACGTGTCAACCATGGCCGGTAATCGACTCTCGGGCAGTATTTGTAGTCGCTCGAAACACAACTTTCGCACAAGCTGAAAAGTTCTCGGATGCTGTCCATGACCTCCCCGTATGATAATTTTCTCAAATGGCCGTTCAGTAAAGACCCTGTTGGCATCTTCCACCAGGAGGGTTCTGCTGTTTTCGTGTTTATTGTGGTCCGTCGTAGCTGCTGCTGCATTGTCCCAGGTAATGTCTGAAAACTCCAGCTCTGTTATGTTTGGATCATCGACTGCTGTTTCCAGTTTCTTCTGAAGATTTGTCAAACTTTCGGAACCCTCGAACAACAAGCGATTGTTGGTCATTGTTCATGACGATGATGCAGATGTGGTGTGTGAGGGGTGAGGGGAAGCGAATCTGTCGAGTTGTTGGAAGAAGAATGGATTCACAGTCAAGGTTTGTACTCGGGGTACTGGTAGTACGACTTTAGGTACGTAGGTACTACAGTACAGGTACGTACCTAGATTGGATGTTCGTAGGTAACGCTACTCTAGAGCTCGTGACCAAATTTGAACCGGGTTGTTCCTCACTCACGTTTGTCGGTTGTAAAAGTACGTACCGCAGGAACGGTACTCGTAGTAGCAAAAATGAGGACGAAGAACTGATCGATGGCACGAAAATCTGCTTGTTCCATGCAACATGAGGAACAATTCCTTCATTCCATGCGACTAAAAAAAGATAATCGTTCGCTGGCTTTGACGTAACCATATTATACTACGTAGTCGTAGTAGTAATTGGAGTTCTTTGGTTCTCGTCGAAAGAAAGGAAAGAACAACAGCGAAATGCTGCCACACCGTACATTCAATCGCAGTGATAGAGCCCTTCTCCCCTTCTGAAGGGCAGCTGTGGCGACGACAATGAAGAAGGACATCGTCGAAAACAAGAAGAGTTGTTATCACAGATACTTCTCTTCAACTCTCTTCCCTTACAGCTCACGGTAACGTTATACAATCCTGACGACGACAGCGCTCATCGCTCATCCCGCACACATCACTTGTATTGACCGACGAAATCAAAATTATTATTGTTGGTTGAAGGAGCACAATGGCAGAAGAGGCGGAAGTGGCACAAACATTGATTTGCCTTAACAACAAGGCCTTGGGTTTCTTTCTGGAGGGACGACTGACAGATGCTTCCGAAGTTTTGTCGCATGCGTATACGCTATTTGATTCCTTTCGGCAACAAAAATCTCACGGCGAACGTCACAAGCGAACGCTCGCGGGTTTGCATGGACACCACAACTCTACTTGGCAGGGTATGCCAGATAACTTTGAAAACCATCAAGATCTTCCCCCGAAGGTTCCAACATCGGACACAACAACCTCAACACCAAGTCAACTGAGGGGCAGGCTCAAAGTCTCAATGGTGAACCGAAAATTATGTGTCGCACCACTTTCCTTTTCTTCGGGCGAAAGTACGACCTATTCCCTATATAATCGTGGTTTGATGCTGTCCGTGGATCCTACAGCAACAGAGGGGGCTGCTATTTCCACGCTTTTGACCTCAAACCAACATCAAACATCTGCCATCCTTCTTTACAACATGGCGTTGTGTTATCATAACATGGGGAGTCATCTGGGCGTCTCATCCGCATTGCTCAAAGCATTGCAACTGTATGAAATGGCATTGGAATCCCTAGATCAGGGCGTGGATCTGATGCAAGTTCAAAAGCTCCTAATGGCGATTTTGAACAATTGCGCCAATATCTATACCTACTATCGTCGAGCCGAAGAGACCCAACGCTGTTTTGAAAACCTAAAGCTTGTGCTGGCAGCTTTGACAGTAGACATGACCCTTGACGAAGATTATGACTTTTTTTTCCTCAATGCTTTTTTCCAAAGTCAAGAATTGTGGTTTGCACCAGCTGCTTGAAAAGCTGGGAGAAGCTCCAAAGCATGTGACAAGGCTCCATGTAGAACACTCAGCTCGTGGAATCACAAGAGATTTCCTCAAAGGAAACTAGCCGACACTGAAGGAAGTGAAGAGAGGCCAGCTAATGAGCATACTTGCATCTTTCTCCTATTCAGAAACTGACTGTTCTTCCATTGAAACAAGGACGCTGTTGCTGATTACCTGTCATGTGACAACAAAATTCCAGGAAGCATCTTACAACTTGCTTGCTTAATACTTCGTATAGCCTTTTCCAACCAAAGAGTTTCACATTTTCAGTAATAGGAATATAAAGCCCTGCACTTATTTTGAAGGCTATGTTATATACCAGTTGCCTCCTCAAGTGGGTCATCTAACTGTTGTATGGGGGTGAATCTAGTCTCCGAGACCCTGGGGTACAAATGAAGAATATCCCAAAACAATCAGTTCATGGAGGAAAAGTCCAAACGATTGAAATAGTAAATATGGTATGGCCTTTTGAAAAATGCTGGGAAGACAGCAACAGTCGCATCATACTTGAACCTGTTGTAACAAAATAGTGTTGATACTTGTAAACGAAGCCTTCAAAATCAAGCATCAGTGCCATCTCCCGTAAAATTTTCTGTCCCTCTGCTCTTGATATTTGGTTTAGTTGTAGGGTCTACCACAGAAATGTCAGTGCACACAATAATTCTATCAGGAAGCATGCAGCAGCATTGTTCCTCCTCGTCCCTTGGCCCGTCTTCCAACCAAATCGAGAATACGCAATTCTTTCCAGTTGGACACCAGTTCTGCATGAGGCTATCCATCAGACAATAGTAGCTTGTACCAATGCATGTGATGATATCTTCCGTTGTACTGATATATCGTCTATTCATTCTTTGTTCCCCATGCTCTGACAAACTGGGTAAAGCTTCGCTACCATGGAAATTTAGTCCACTTCACTTTATGGGGAGGAAGAACTCAATTGTGTGATTCCAGATAGAGTTGATTGTGGGCAGTGAAATTTTTGGAATGGAAATGTCTGTCATTGTGGCACAGCCATGTGTTCAGGGTATCATTTTATTGGAGATGCCTCTAATGGTACTTGATACCGAAGGTTTCTTTCACGCACACAATCTGCTCTATTGCTTTGCAGCAAGCGCAAGATCTCCTCAATGCACTGGAGTCCCAGATTTTTTCAAAAACTACAGAATTTTCCTGCTCCATATTTTATCGATTTATTCCGTGATGGGAGAGGATGCAGCAAATAAGATAGATGTTTGAAGCAATTGCTATGAAAAATGACCAAACTTTAGCTGAATCGTTTTGATTGAATAACAAGACAGACGAGAACGAGAGAAATTTCCAGATTACAGTGATGAGGTCATCTGTCTCCCAGATAGGAAGGCATAAAAGAACATTCAATCCATTAAAATACAGGAACATGATCTATTATGTGAAATTATTTTGCTCTCCTGCATGACGAAGAAACGAAATCGCGCGCAAGGCGAACAGTTAGCAACCATAAGGCACATAGGGAAAGTACCGTACTCTCCTGGACTATTGTCATGATTTATTGATGTTCCATTGTCATTGAAGTTATTTGTTCTTTCAAAGTCTCGCTGCGAAGGGACACCATTATGATGATGTTGTAATGACAGTATGTTGAATGTGTTCCTACTTTGAAAAAAGTTATCAAGAAAATCGACTCACCAACAGCGGTCGGGGTCGGGGGGCAGGGGCACTAGGTATGACTTGAGGGAGCGCCACCGTAACTGGTTAGGTACCTGAAGCGACAGGAAACATGCCGAAACAATGATTGTCAATAAATAATAATATAATGAAAAAATAATGTATCACAAGTTAGTTACTTTCTTCGCCTTCACGGAGTCAAGCTGGCACACCAGCCATGCGCGATCACGACATCATAATAATATTATTTCTACAAAATACTAACTGTAAAAGGTAAGTACCGTAGGTAATAAAATGTTATTCACTGTCAGTGTACATGCAGCTAGTGTACCGGAGTACCAATTATTGACAGTGAATAGTACTCCCTCCGTCTCACTTCTATATTCCTATTGAGGATGCCGTGCCAGTCAGAAAACAAAAATGAAGCGTGCCGAGCTGTGTAGACCTCCTAGGATTTCCACAGGGGATGGCGCGACTCATTTTTATATGACCCGGCTCGTTTTTTATGAATATTTAGAAGAATGCTCGACGACTGTTTCAAAAAGCATTAGAGAAACTAAATTTTTCATTTCACGTTGTGACAACATCAACAAAAGGAAACAGAACTCTATCAGAGACTATTATTGAGAGCATCAATCAACCAGGATGTCGAGTGGATACGTGCTTGCCTCTGCAGTTACATCCAACGATAGTGGCAATTGGTTTTGTCGTTCCAGAACTTTTTTTTTCATGTGAGGGATTGTGTAGTCGTTGTCTCCTCTTTGGTTGATGACCTGATTCATCACACTCTGCAGTGTCAACCAAATTCGATTGAGTTTCTTGGCTGGATAGTTCTTGTAAGTTTCTTCTACCATCTCAATCAATTCAAGACCGTCCTTTGGAGCTGTCTGGTAGTATCTTGACTGTAGAGAATTGAAAAAGCCAAGATCATTCACATTCAAATCTGGTGACTGTGCCGGTTGTGTGTACAGCTTCACAGCAGTTGGATCTCCAAACAGTTCTGTGACCTTTGCTGCAAACAACGGATCGTCATCTGGTAGATGAGCTTTGGCACCGTCTTGCTATAATATAATGTTGTTGTCTATTGGCATCTTCTTCTTCACGTCCGGTAACACAAAATTAAAAAGCATATCTCGGTACAAATCCCTATCCATGTTGACGTTAAACCACTTTAGATCTCCTGGTTGGTGACCATGGCTTGCTCTCACATACATGTCGATTTCTCCTACTGGATAGATTCCAATTAGTCCATCAAACTCCTGTCTCGTTGTATGATTGAATCTTGGTCTTGCAAGAGCGGAAAGAAACATGACTTTAGTGATGTGACTCTTGTGGGACACTGATATTGCCTTAGGCGGTGGCTCGTCTTGGGTCACAATACACCGAAGCCCGTCCCGTACAAGAAAGAACCATTTTTCATCAATATGAATCTCGTTATACATGCTCTTGAACGTCATTTCAGCCACAGAATTGATAGTGTTCTTGTCGATCTTTGCGATGCAGTGAAACAGCCGATTGAGGCGATGATCATCGTTCAACTTCGGCTTCAAAGCCATGGTATGAACCTTCAGTTTCTTCGACTGTTTCATTCTCCAGATGGTCATAACTGGAATACCAACAGCTCCAGCAAGAGATCTGATGGTTCTTCTAGCGGTAGGATCAATATTCTTGATCTCTTGCAACAGCATGTCTCGGTCATGCTTCGGGTTTCTTCCAGAATTTTCGAACTTCGTAGTAAATGCCGTTTCTGGAACGTTTGCAAGAAGAGAGACAGGGTCAAGAGGGGTATTGGGTTGATATCCCGGTATTTGCTTCAGCGTTGAATACCACAGATTAGCAACAGTTCTTGGATGGATTTTGTGTGTTTCGCCAACAGCTTTAAAACTTCCGTGAGGTAAAATTTCTCGCGACACCCTCACCACGCACGCCATGAATACATCTTTTTTCAGCTTTTCGGTCATCGCAACCCTCTTTTTCCTTGTTGTCACCATTTTCAAAGTTGTTGCTTATATTCAGAGGAAAGAGATTTGTGCTGGTGTGATCGTCGAATTTTCACTTGCTGGGGAGATCCGTAAGAAAAAGGGTGGATTGTTGGCGGCTTCCTTACTTTGAACGGCTCAACGGACTGAAAGACTTAATAATTCTAAATATAATATATACATGGAAATATAGCTTATAATGTGAATTTAAACATGATAACAGCCATATGTTCTAAGTAGCTTGTTGGCGGTTTTTTTTATTTAAAGTTGTGAAAGTGTAATATAGAAGTGAGACGGAGGGAGTAGTAGAATACTGTCGAGTTCATTACTCTGCTACTCACAGTCAGTACGTATAAAAACTAGGTAATTATTTTTCACTTCCGGCAGCTGGCAGCTAGCTAGCTACCTCTACTAGTAGTTCTTTACTTTGCTTGCTCGCATTTGTTCTCGTCTCTCCGCATCGTAAATGTAGTAACAACGGTTACTTTGCTTGCTCGCATTTGTTCTCGTCTCTCCGCATCGTAAATGTAGTAACAACGGTCTGTGATGAGACCAAGTATAGTCATTTCTCGATCTTTCCTAAAAGGCCAAAACCAACACATCAAGCTCCCATGAACTTGCCGGACAAACGAGAAGATTGTCGTGAAATCACGATCAATCTACCTTCGAAGATTGAAGATTCACCTTCTGATTCGATGGTAGCAGGAAAAAAGACCAGGGTTTCTTCAGAATATCAAGGAAATCATGGTCTTGTGGAGTTAGACAGAGCCACTTTCCCGACGGATATGAAAGCTACCGTCTCTACCCCTTTCAACAGCCGTTGTAGTATATCGAAATTGAACGAACATGATGTGTTGCTAGGGAGAGGGACGGGTCCGAACGAAGCCAGGGGCAATGTCAAGTTTAGAGCTTTGGTTCAGAAAGCTCTTCAGAGCATGGACCTCGACCAAATGGATGGACAACGCAAGGCTCGAATTGCAAAAGAGATTCTTGATGCCGTCAAGTCGAACAATGGTCGTTTTGTTAAGGCTACTGGGGCAGCAACTGCTGCTCCTGAAAAACGTGGTCAATGCAACTATGTGGCGGTCTCTGACGCCGTAGCGTTGGAGAAGATCAAACAAAGCTTTCGTCACCAGCTTCGTATCTTAGGTGAAACGGGCAGAAGTGCTTCCAGCATCCCCTCTTTGGTCCATCCTGTTACGGACTGCAGTTCTAACTCGGGAGTGACCGCAGCCGCTTTGCATCGCGCTAGAGAACTCTCGACAGCCAATGCCCAAGCAGCGCTGCAGAGTTATGCCTCGTTTCAGCATATCCAAGCCCTAGCTGCTGGCGAATCTGGGCTCATCAACCGTGACCTTTTGACAAATGTCCCCTTGATGCGAGAAGTCTTTCTCTCTCGATGGCGTTCGTCTGGTCTCTCTGGTGGTTTTGTTAATTTTTCTGGGACAAGACCGGGAGACCTCTTGGGCCTTGTGGTCAAGGCAACGGAATCTACCGAGGCTCAAGCGGCCATCCGTTGGACGTCTTCAGTCGCCCTTCAAGTACCAACGCTTCCGCCCCCATCTTATGGTTCCGTATTGCAAAGTGCTGGTGCGTTGGCTTCTCTTTCTTCGCTCCATCGTGATTCTTTGTTGAGATTTACAAGTGCTCCCGACCTATTTCTCTTAAAAGTCATCTGCCCCCCGCACAAGCTTTTTCCATGCCCTCTGCGTTGACAGTTGCCCAGCTCGGACCTACGAACGATCGGGCTGTTCTGGAGTTGATTTTGAAGTCTGGGAGTGGCCATTCAAAGTGAAGTCCTCGATGTATTGCTCGTGTAAAACTTAGAGGCCAGAAATCAGGACGATATAGGATGTTCTTTTTGGCAAGAAGAAGCAGTTTCATCGTCTATACAGTGTACCCCCCGAATCAACAGTAAAAATGATTAATTTTCTAGTAGTAGTTACGTTTACGACGTTTCTTTCCAATAGGACTTCTCCTATTGCCATAGATAGTTCCTCCCACCAGCCATAAAAACGAGAACCTGAAGGAGCGCTCGAACCCTACTAACCAACTAACCTACCGGTAGTGTCGGAGCTGAAGGCATAAGTTATGTTCTACGACTACTACGGTAGTAGTCAGCTGTTATTCCAGTTCGATCTAACTCTTCTAACAACACAAAGCTGACTTGTCCTCATAGTCTTATGCGTCACTCCTTTAGAAAACATACGTACTACAACGAGTTAAGTCGTATAAGCGTCGTATGTTGAGCTCTACGGAATACTGAAGGCGTAGTGTAGTACGGTAGTAGGTAATACTACCGGTAGTAGCCATAGAGTCAACAATCGTATTAACGACGTACTCCGAGTACTATCGAAACGCACTCCATTTGCTCGTTTCAGTTGCTGCCTGTGATGTTGGATTCGTATGAAATACTCCGGGAGTACATGGTAAGTAGCGGCACATCTATCGTAGATATCGCGTCTGCTACCAGCCAGTCTATCGGTGGTATACTGTTTGATGTCCCATGTCCCATACGACGCCCCTGGTAGGATGAGGCTTTTGCTTTACAGTTAATCGAAGCGTTCGTATTGCCTTTCGTCGTGAGCTGCAGATTTCATCTGTTTTCGAATGCAACCATTTGGACAATGTTGGTTGCAGACAGACAGTTTGTTCGATGATCAGCTCCATTTTCAACGAACAAATGAACATCGACTCTAATCTTCTTTGCAGTGGCAGGCCTACCAGTTGTCTGATTGTGCCCTGAATCGCTGGAAGTTGGTTGGTTGTCCTCCTGTCCTACACATTCCCATTCAGAAGTACAGCACGACTTACATTACTCGTTGCCACCCCTCTACTTGTTCGCAGGACGCTTGCCCTTAAGTTTTACAGCTCGATATCTTTCGAACAACAGTCGTCTTGGATCCTTTGAAGTTGCACATTCACCCTTGTCACACTTCTTTCTGTTCATATTCTTACAATCAGAAGAGACGGTAATCGTTAATCATCATTGAACTTTTTTCATTATGGTTGAGCAATCACGATCCAGCTCCTTTCAGCCAGTCTTGTACAAAAAGTCAGAGGGGACACTTGACTTGAACGAAAATGGATTGAAATATCTATCTTCCACCAGGAATGACAAAGAAACTTCTGACACGGATGTTTCTGTTCCATGGCAAAAAATTCTGAAACACCAAGTCAGTCCAGCAGGTCATCCCAAGTCACTGATGAAGATTGTTTTGGTGGAAGGAGCTGGTAAACCCATGACCTTTCAATTTTCCAATCGTCCCGATCTGGAGAAGGCTCGCAAAGATATCAGTCAAAGACTGCAGTACTTTCGATCACAACATGGTTCCTTATCTTCTCCGACGTCTCTAAGTGGCACCAAACGTCGTCACAGTGACATTAAGTCACCCGTGTCGTCGACACCAGTGGCTTTGGTCGGCCGAACTACGGCAACATCGTTTGGAGAACTCGATCCAACTTCCTTGGCCGTAACACGGTCTAGCTTGTTAGCGAGAAATCCAACCCTCCGTGCCCAACATCAGTATTTAGTTGAAGAATCCAAAACGGTTGAGGAAGAAGATTTTTGGAAGACACACCAAGACTTACTAGAAGAAGAGTATGCTCGTATTGCGGGGATCACCATGGCTGGGACATCCAGTTTGTTACAATCACACCTTTCCACACTGACCGGTCGTATCACACTGGGTGTGGAAGAAATGCGACAAATTTTTATTCTGTATCCAGCCGTTCACAAGGCTTACGAAGAAAAGGTACCGTTGGAATTGAGTGACGAACAATTCTGGAGAAAGTATTTGGAAAGCGAGTACTTTCATCGGGATAGAGGCAAGATTGGTGCAGCCAGTCGACGAAAAGGCGACGCTTCAAGTTCTGGCGGTAACGGTGTTTCCGGCTCCAGCGGCAAGAAAGCGGAAGAAGCTCGAGCAGCGGCGGTTGGGACAGATGATTTGTTTAGTCGCTACGATCAGAAACTGCGAGAGACAGGCCAGCTGGAAGATGGTGTGTTTGGTTCGGGGACTTCTGGAAATGGAGATGTGGGTAGCGCAGACGGATCGAGACACAAACGATGGGGGACCAAACTGGCTGTAGGTCAATTTGATCTTGCCTCGACGTTTGAAACAGAGCGAGGGAAGTTGTTGGAAGGGCCCAGGGACCATCATCCGATTGACACAGAGGATGACGGGAAAGGTGCTAAGGTGATTCAAAAATACAACCGCCATTGGGCGATGGTCCTCAACCCGGAAGAGGCTGTAGCGGGTTGCAATCTCATGGAAGTGGCTCGAAAAAGCGTCGAAGACACCATACCAAACGACAACGATGCAAAGGCTGGCGGAGGAATTGACGACGAAATGCAACGACTTGTCGGTTTTGCCAATTCAAGTAATCAAGAAGCTAATCACGCACTTGGGATAGGTGAATCGGACGAATACGAGACTCTGACATTGAAGAATATTGAATTGTATCATTCCGGACGGACAGCTTCTTATACAGCAGGGGCTGCTGGTGAAACGGAAATGGATGATATTCGAAAAAAGAGCGCAATCTTTTCGAAAACCATTGTCAACAAAATGACTGCACTTGCATCGGGTCAGCAAAGTGTGGTAAATTCAGTAGAACAAACGCAACTAGAAGATTCCTTTCCTCCTCTGGCACTCGGCCGAGATTTAATGAAGGCTTTGACCAATAAAATGGTCAATGATTCCAAAACAGATGCCGATACGTTAGAAGTCATAATTGCACTACCAGAAGACTTCAAGAAAAGACTTCATTTGTACTTTCGGCGGGCCAGCGAGTTGTTGCGACACTTTTTTGGCTTGAAACGACTGGCAGAGTGTAATCCAGAGAACAGGGATTATGACCAGAAGTTGCAAAAGATTGTCAAGGGCATGGAAGCAATCTATCGAGATATGGAACAAATGCGTTTAGAAATGAACGAGTCTGGTTCATTAGGAGTTATTATGCGCAAGATGGTCCTGCAAATCATGGAACAGCTGAATCATGCTTTCAAAGTATCCAGTTCGACAGGAGGCGGAAGCAGCGGTGGCGGTTTCGTCACTGTCGAGGAGTTTTAGATTTCTCATAAGCAACTGAAATGTACGATCCCGCCCATCACCTGTTTTATGGTTCTAGCAAATCGCTGCGATCGCAGGGTCTGACTCATTAGACAGGGATAGCTTCAAGCTTGGTGGCAGGTCCTCTCCGGAAAGGTTTAATCGTACTATTGTTAGTTCTGTCTCATCTCGATCCGTATTTTCGACGTTCATTTTTCGATTAAGGTAGTGAGATCCTTGCGTTTTTGTCACGGAGGACAAAGGACTACTAAGAAATACTGGAGAACGTTGTGGGATAGGATGTAGAGAACTTTGAAGTCGCCATATATTGTGATATTGCAAGCAGAAACCAACCAACGGTCTAGTTCCCAATCGCAGGACCAAGAAGACAGTGCCAGCAATAATGATTTTACGTCGAGGTTTTGGGTTCTTTACAAGCACGATAGCAATGATCCACACAATAACGATCCCTATCACCAACAGTATCCCCCGGTCGGTAGCATCACACAATGTCACTAGAAATATCCAAGATGATTGTCGACACGTTTGTTCTTCCCGTTGTTGCAACAGTAGTTCCGCTCGTCGCTCTCTTGCTTTTTGTCTTGCCGATTGAAAGGAATGCCACAAACATCGGAAGAAAGAAGACAAGGGACACATCTTTGATGATCGCCTATCGATGGATGAAAAGCTTCCGTGTATATCAGAGTTCGTCGAGGCATGCCCTTTGTCCGTGGAAGAAAAGTCGACCTGATACCTGTGCACATGTTTGTTCATGTTGTATTTATGGTCGTCGTCGCCATCATCGTCCAAATCGAAGGATGACTCTTTGTACAGTGTGGATATGTTCGGATATGCGGATTGAGGGGGGACCGCTCTCTGTGTAGCTTGTGAAGCAGATGTCCCATTCTGCCTTTTGGCTTCCTCTGCGTCGAAACTGCCTATACGAGACGATGTTGTCTCCTCTCCGCTTCTACTCCGACCCAGACTTGGATTCGACCCCAAACTTCTTTGTGAGTTGGCTCTACGTGTGAGCTGGTTCTTATGCCCCTGTGGATTCGGGGAACACTCCAGAGTTACCTTGGTCGATTGTACGGATTCCTTAAGATCGGTGTCAACATCGTGATCAAGCTCTAACTGTAAATGACTCTGATGGTGGTTATTGGTGTCTTTACTATTAGTCGCAACGGCTACCCGATTATACTTCGCCATCATCTTCTTTTGATCTCCTAGCTAGATCTCAACGTTATAATAGATCGAAGGGGAAGAACCAGCCGAAGAAGCTATGTACGATACGGCTGCGAAGGCGGCAGGTACGACGTATTTCAGAATCCCAGATATCGAAACACTCTATAGATCTGTTTTGAATTCACAGTCAGAGACAGCATTTACAGTTTCCACTTGTGTACCGCGAGTACGGAGTACCTGGTACGGTAGGCTACCGTACTGTTTTAGCAGAATAGTTGCGTTCGAATCTCGAATCTCGACATGCTCGTTTACAAGCGACGACAAAATAATTATTGGTTGCGCGCTATCATACGTTATCTGGGGTTCACTGCCGGTAGACTATCGGTAGTACGATGAACTATGGACTGTATCATACCGGTTAAGACTTTTGCTAGTGATCGTAGTAGTCGTAGATGGTGGCATCCTGAATCCGCGCTACTAGTAGCTACCGGTAGTAGAGAGTAGAGCTACCGTAGCTCTAGTAGAGTAGCAAAACTATCTACGGTAGTATCATGTATCATACATCAAGACACATGTGGAAAGTAGAAGCTTGACTGCGTCGGCCTACGCTAGGAGTTGCAATACAGAATAATTCACAAATTATGAGGCAGTAGCTAGGACAAAGCTAGGATTTCAGGACAACAATGCGTAGTCTACTACTAGTATGTCGGATGAACTCATAGTCAACCTCTACTCCCGTCGCCCGCCAGCGGCTTCCTACCAAATCTGGATTGAAAATGGAAACTATCTTCATGTTATTCGTGTAAAACTAGCTAGTCCAAAGTCAGTAATAACCCTTTTTTTAAGTTGACTCCAGTACGACAAGTTACGTAGCGTGCTAATAAGTTGCCTTCAAGAATTACTCTTTCCGTCCCATCCGCTTTCCTGAGTGGGACTTCGTCACCAACGGCAACGGACTTGAAACCCGTCATGCTACTATTTACAAGTCACATAGGGCATGTGAAAGTTGCAGGCTCGCCTAAACGACTGTCACAGTGAGGTTGGTCGAAATCGTCGTCGTGTCGTGTTACGGATTGGCGTCCTGTGACCGAAAATGCAAAATTTCATCCTTGCGGATACTATGCGAAATCAAGGCGACGAACGGCAAAAAATGGCGGCTATGCTCGCGCAGGCCGAGGAATGAAAATTTTCAGAAGGACACAAAAGGAGCCAGAACCGAGCCAACGGTATGAAAAACAGTCGGTGGACTAGTAATCGGATAGATTTTCGTAAGGGAACGGTCTAACAAACACACAACACTAGGAAACAAATAATCTTTCACAAATTTCGATGTCGAAGTGCATCAGATCTTCAATCAGTGTATTGATTGATCAGCAATGCTCTCTCTGAGGCCAGGACCTGTTCAAGGACTACAGAAGGAAAAGAACATTCAACGATCAGAACAAAGAAGGAGATCAGAAACTATGGCCCCATCGGATCAAATCTACATGACGCCAAAAGAGGTGATGAATGATCCGTTAGGTGCTCTGGCCTCCGCCGCTATGGCTGCGGAAGCATCTGAGGCTTCTAGCTCTGCCGCTTCCAAGGAGGAGAGCGAGGCACGAAAGAAAGCGTCCAGTTTGGCTCTTGACAAAGAGATTGAAAATAGAACGAAGCCAGAACCCCAAAAGAAGAATGGTGTTCCACCTACAATCACCTTTCGAAGGACCCCATCGCCTCCAACAACGGTTCCTAGCACACATGTCTACCCTCCTGGCCCTTATTCTCATGTTCCACCACCATTCCACGCTGGTCCCCCACCTCCCGCTGGATATTTTCCTTATCGAGAAGGGGCTCCTCCCCACTTTGGACCATGGAGTGCCTACCATGCAGAACACATCAATTCCTATCCAGGTGCAATGTATTGGAAACATCCTCCCCATCCAATGATGTATCACGATCCTCATTACTTCCATCATCCTCATCACTCTCCACCATACGGACTCACCCCGTCCGCTGGTGGAAGCGGAAGCCCAAGCCCACCTCGCTCCTCTTCCTCTTCCCCGCAACGAGCTGACTCGAAGGAGGATTTGGTTAAGCAATTCCAGCAGAGAACTCCCCCGGTTGCTTCGAAGCAGTCTCCATCAGCTCATTCAACACCAAGTCTTGTAAGGACGTCTCCTCCCGTTCGTGAGATTACCATGGATCATCCTGAGCTCGTCGATGATGACCACCAGCCGAAGGACTCGGACACTCGTGCAATTTTCAAGCGTAGAGCCTCCATGGGCAAGTGGACGGAAGGTGAAGACAATCTGTTACGTGAGGCAGTCGCAGATTACGGTGGTAAGAGTTGGAAGAAGATTGCAGCTCGCCTTCCCGGAAGAACCGACGTGCAATGTTTGCATCGGTGGCAAAAAGTTCTGAAACCAGGACTAGTTAAAGGACCCTGGACAGCAGAGGAAGATGCCAAGGTTATAAAGCTTGTTCAAATCCACGGAAACAAAAAGTGGAGCTTCATTGCACGGCAGCTAAAGGGTCGTCTCGGCAAGCAATGTAGAGAGCGCTGGTACAACCATCTCAATCCGGACATCAACAAAGCAGATTGGACCCCACAGGAGGACAAGGCTTTAATTGAAGCTCACAACGAGCTTGGAAATCGCTGGGCGGAAATTGCGAAGCGACTGTCCGGTAGAACAGACAACGCTATCAAGAATCGTTGGAATTCTACTCTCAAACGCACTTTACAAAAAGAATCTCCTATGGCTGGATCAAAACGGAAACGCAAATCAAGTGGTACGACGGAGGATACTACAAGTGAGGAGGGAACCGCTCCGAAAAAGCTGAAGGAGAACTCAAGCAAAGATGTGGCTGCTGCTGGTTTGCTCTTGGGGTTCAATAGAGGATCGCCAGTCTCTTCCGTTTCGACCCCTTAGATGACAAAGTGAAAGAAGTGAATAGACATGTAATACTAGCTGTTCAATACCTACGTAAACTTTATAACAAGTTGCATGTTTGTTTGGCTAATATTCAGAGAGATGATTCATCGTGTCATCTGTAGGCTAGAAGATGCAATTGATTTCCATCACCAATTATCAACCACTCGCGATTCGGGTGAACCGTCAATGACTGAGGTACAGCTGCAATTGATTTGGGCAGTTTAATAGCCTGTCTGCCCTGATCTGAGTAGAAAGTCAGCGATCTTTTTTTGGATCGAATAACATTTGGTTGCGAGTCCAACACGAATTTGTCATGATGCGTGAGTATCTTTGTCACACTTGGAACATCCGTGATACAGATTGTGCAGTGTTCGGAAAAGTCTACTCCTACAGAATGTTGAGGAAGGCTCCAACTCTTTTTCCCTGTTTGAATAATCGTTCCATCCGCATTTTTGTGGATGATCGTTGGTGTTTGATGTATTACATGACAAGAACTCAAATTATTCGGGGATTCCAATTCCATAGTTAATAGCCATCCGCATTGAGTGGCCCACGTAATTCTGCAGCGGCCCCAGTGATTCATTCCTGCCTCGCCTGACGAATTCGTTGTCTGCGTTGTAAGCTTGAGAACTCCCATTCGTTTCCCAAGCAGAATATCTTCTCGTGGAGCTAGTAGGGCTTCATGGGGGACAAAATGTCGGAGTATTTTCGGTCTTTGATCCCTCGAAAACGAACGCTCTTTCGAATGTCTGGTCCAATCTAGGAGGCAGATTTGACCGTACACCGTACCGGCAACAACCAGGTTGTAGCCAATCTGCGCCATGGATGTCACGTTGGATGCTGACTGATAACGCCAAATTTGAGTCGCAGCAACTCCAGACTTCTTCGGAAACATATACCGATACAGCATAGCATTTGAGGTGCTTACTAAGATATTCTCAGCATCCGAAAGGAGAATTTCTTTGATCTCGCCAGAAAATCTTGGAATGTCCATGCCTCGATACGTCCGTTCGGGTGGAATTTGATTTTGACGGGCAGAGTCTTTCGACAACCATTGTGCAAGCCGATCAATGTCGAAGACCATGACTTTGCCACCGACACTGGAAGATCGGTTGTTTTGAATTCAGGCAACAGCGTAAAAGTTCAAGGTGTGAGTCATACTGATGATGTTACGCTGTTCAAAATATGAGTTAGTCTCATCCATTTGGAACTGACGTACCGCAACCCAACAACTAACTCATCTTGGTGGAATCGGTTCCAAAGTAGTTTGGTGACTGGACTTGGTGTTCGAAATTGTAGGACTGGTTCAATTTTCCAATGAGAATCCCGACAGTGTCGGCTTCTGTCCCTCCGTCCCTGCAGATCGGCAGCTCTGACCATGTCCCAATCGTAGATACTGATGATGACATCGCTAGCGACTGCCAAGAGCACGCCCATGGCATCCCATGCAAAATGGTCGACACATTTGTTCTTTCTGAAATAATCAATTGGTGGTGCCAATGATACCCACGACGGAATCTTCCACTTGGGAGACACCATCCATGAAGGACATTCCGCCGGTGAATCAGTTGCAACGCCCCGATTTCGGTGGATTATCCGGTTGCCTGTTCCTCCCAAACCAGCAGTTTTATGAAGCAAACACCCATGAACGCTTCTATGGAGCAACTGTATAAGGACATTGTTGCTACCTGAGCGACGACAATGGTCATCGGCAGGCGGAACAAAATCCATTGAACAATCGCTATATATTCTGGATTTCGTAGATTTGGAAGGTGGTGACAGCGAATTACGAGCAGAAGTTGTGTCCAAACGATTCTCGTCCTCTTTGGCAATGAAAGGATTCGCGGCGGCGTCTGATCCGAAGGTAGTGGCCTTGGCAGCACATATCGTCGGGTAGTCACTTGTACCAACAGATGATTGGTCAAAAGGAAATGGTAGTTTCCCCCCTTTCTTTCTCTGGGGACCCTCTGATCTGTCTACGACATTCTTTCTCTGCATCGTTGATTCCTCCTCCCGCATCGAAGCATTTCTTTTTTTGGGTAATACGTTCGGTGGTTGGTAATTCCGATGCATGGCCAGCATGCTCAATGGAACTCCATCATCATCACTGTCGTCGTCACTATCATCATCATCATCATCATCATCATCACTGTCCAACGACTTCTTTTGTGGCTTGGACCTGAAAGTTGTGGTGAATACCGTCTGTTGCCGAGGTGGTTTTGGTTTTGGATGCAGTTTGTTTTGTTTCAGTTGTTGGATGCTGTCACAAATATTATCTTTTCTTTGTTTGGAGTTTTCCCTCGTTTGTTGGAGTGAAAAGAGAGGATAAAGCTTGGTCTGCAACGTCGTCTTGGACTTCGGCGGTGAGACCATTGTAGAAGTGGTGTTCAAGGGCATCAAGGTAGGTTGTGGTTGTGGTGTGTGGTGTGCATAAGAACAAGGAAAGTTGGCAGCTGTAATAAAAAAAAGAGAGTCTCTCTACTCTATGATACCAGTCGTAGACTCTACCGTAATTTCGGCGGTATAGTATCCGCCAAATGTACAGTGGCGCGCCGGTGTGGTTACTAAAGCCAGCGAATTATTCACGTATGTAGAAGATGTACTATTCAAATTAAATTACTACTTTGATCGATTTGAAATTCCGTCGTGACTGACGCGAAATCAGGGACTCATGTCGTTCTCCCGAAAAACGATAATCATGTCTTCAAACATCAAGTTGTCATTTTTGCAACAACTCGTAACACATCAAAATGGCACGAAAACGACTAACAAACGGTCAAAAGCTGCAAATTGTGCGTGATTGCGAACAAAGGCTGGCCAATAATGAGTCCTTGCGCTCGATAGCCAGAAGCTATGGGTTGCAAGGGAAACAAATCCGCAATTGGAGAGACAAACAGCTCCTTCTTGCCAATACGAAATCCACAAAGAAATCAACGTCTCGCGGAGCCAAAGGTCGTCTTCAGGAGTACGAAGACGAAATCATGACTTGGGCATTCTATCAAAGGGATGCTGGGGTGCCCTTGGCTTATAAGCATTTGGTAATCAAAGCTGGGCAGGTTTGGCCGGAATTCCGAAATTTGACAGACAGTCAACAATATCACACCGTTCGCCGCCTCTGTCAGAGGAACAAATTCGCCATTCGCAGAATCACCCACACCTCTCAAACGGACCCAAATGAGATGGTTTTGGAGGCGCAGAATTGGTTAGCCATCATGAGGCCAATTGTAAGTGCGCCGGATGTGCAACAAAAGTTCATTTTAAACATGGACCAGACGCCAATGTTTCTTTCAATGTGCCCCCATTCGTCGCTCAATTTGCAAGGGGAGCGGACCGTGAATGGCCGACGCACGACCGATTCCGGATCTCGTTTCACAGTCACATGCACCGTCTCGGCGAACGGGGACAAGCTGAAACCTTTCCTCATCTTTAAAGGTGAACGAAGTGGAAGAATTGCAACTCGCGAGTTCCCGACGAACCCCTGCAGGGAACAAGTTGTTCTTTGTTGCCAGAAGAAGGCATGGCAAGATGGGGTAAACATGGAAGACTACGTTGACAAAATATTGGTGCCTTACCTACAAGAAAAGGCCAATGGGGTCCCCTGTTTGTTGTTGATGGACGACTTCAGCGCTCATTGGACGGACGATGTGAAAGAAAGGCTGGAAGAAATTGGTATCACGCCGTACAAAATTCCTCCAGGCTGCACTTATCTTGTGCAGCCGCTTGATGTTGGAATCTGTAAGCCTTTCAAAGACCAAGTGAGGTCGAAATGGTGGCAGTGGATGATGGACCAAGGTGCTGACAGATCTACCTTTGTAAGCGCCTCCCGAGAGCTGGGAACTAAGTGGGTAAGCGAAAGTTGGGAGGCAATCACAGAAGTCACTATTAGGAACGCCTGGAGGAAGACTGGGCTCAGCTACTTCTCATAAGAGGAGTGAATTCTATTCCTATGTAGCTCAAATTCGTTTCAAATTAGGAACGCCTGGAGGAAGACTGGGCTCAGCTACTTCCCAGAAGAGGAGTGAATCCTATTCTTATGTCGTTCAAATTCGTTTCAAATTACAATAAAAATTTACAATCTATCACATTTATTCACCATCTGATGCACTAGCGATACTCTCAACTAGGTCATCCAGAAGTTCGTCACACGCAATCCCTTTATCAACTAAAATAGCATGGCATACACCATCATTCTTGTTGGAAAACGCCATTCTGTTGGAGTCCTTGGAAAGGTGATAAATTGTGTAGACTTGGGCGATTCGTCCTTCCAAACGATGAAAGTACTCTGAGAGCTTCTCAGGCACATGGCCAATTACACATCGATTCGCTCCTTCTGTGACCCAAACAGCAGCCATAATTGTCTTATAGTTATTATTTTCTGGAACAAGAAAGAAGAAGGTGAACAACAAATTTCGAATTTTTCAAAGTGACCTTTTGACGACTGACCACTGTATACAACCATCTTTTTGAACCTAACCAGCATGTCTATGTGCACCAGCGAACCGCAAATAGCATGGTGTTCACAGGAACAACCAAGATCTGGGCTTGCGATGCCGTAAATGGGCACCAAAGAACCGATTGTGTTGTCGTTCATTGTTATTTTGTGTTTTTGTGTGGCAATTGGTCCCAACATTGTGGCTTTGATTTGACCAATTTGACTGCAGTCCTTGAGCACGGATGGAATCTCGGAATTTCGGAAAGTTTTTCCGAAGTACGTCTGTCCTTCAACGGCAAGTTCTGATGTACACTGAAAATGAGGGGTGCTTCCTAAACCCAGGGGTATACTATACCACCGAAACTACGGTAGTAGGTAGTACTGGTAGAGTCGTAGAGACTACAAGAGAGGTAGGGTACCGTAGTAGCGTGTGTGTCCGCTTCACAGTCCATCAAGATGCGGCGGCATTGGAAAACTTGTTTACTGTTAGAAAACACTCTCTTTTTTGACCTGATACTCTATGGTCTATGGTAGCCACCGGTACGATCGTACCGGTAGTACCGTACTCTAAGTACCTATGATGAGGCGATCGAACAACTCATCATACTACAGTACTTCCGGTACTATAGACTTTGTACCTGGTACCTGGTACCGTGTCTACGACAGTACCTGGTACGTGCTACGCAGTACAACCTTCTTGGTAACCGGCAATGCCAGGTTTTTCCTAAAAGTGTCGTCTAAAGTAAACCGAACGTGCTCTAAAGTCCAGTTTTGTACGGATCCCCCTCCATACCTCCCCTCACAGCTAAAGCTTTACCCGAACCGTACAGATTTTTAAACTGACTGTGATTATAAATCTTGGAACTCGATCGAATACCGGTACGGTACTTTCCGTCGTAATGCGTACCGTACTCCGAGTACCCGCAGTAGCTACCGTAGGTATTCTACCGTACAAGGGTGTAGACGACTACCGTTATGTGTATGTACCGCAGTACCAATCTACCGGCTACTGGTACGATTGTACAAACGTTCTGCTGTTGCTCTACCACGGGAGGACTACCGGTACGGTAGGTACGTACCGGTAGGTAAGGCATACGGTAATAGTGCGATCGTAGATGTAGTACCGGTAGGTACGTAGGCTCTACGGAATAGGCAGCCTCGAGGAAGATTCAGAATTGAATAATCCATACCACACAGTTAAAAGTTGCATTGCCATTTTGCGACGAATGCCACCGTCTATGAAAGTAGTTTGCAGCTTGCCTTTTGTCTGACCAATTTAGTATGACTGTTTGCTTGCCACTGCAGTCCCTCCTTAACAGGAACCGTGACATTACGCGATTCTGGTTATTGGACATGCCGGCGTAACCGTCTAGGCCTTGCCGGCGCGGCCGGCAGTGTACATGCGGATTTTTAGCCCGGGTAGTCGATACGGTAATACCTACTCCGTATCAAATGTACGACTACCGGTACTCGTAGTAGTACGAAGTGCAGAGGAGATAACAACTCACGGCTGAGAAGAATGCAATTTCAGCTTAATCATTAATTACTCAGAGTTGACTGTAATAAAAGTTGGTTTTGGGAATTCTTGATTCGCATCATTTTATGGGAAGTTTCGACTGTAGTGCTATGCCCAAACGTCACTCTTTGAAGTCATCTCCAAACTAAGAGAATGCTGTCGGAACACCATCCGATATTCTGTCACTCAATAGTGTTTCCACAAATATGCTTCTTTTCTCCACGACTACCGGTAGGACAATCGAACGTAATGTGTGCTGTGGTGCTCGATTCCTTTTTATCGAATTGGAACAACTTCTTTCTTGCACTAAACGGTGAGGTCATAGTCGCCATCTGATTCTTTGATTTTCTCTGACTCTTGTTCCTTTTCTGTTTGAGAATAACGTACCAGATGTTGGTAGCGACGAATGACGACATTAGATACTTCTCACTTCTCAATACATCTTTCATCGATCATTTGTGAGGACACTTGAAGCTACTGTTATTTACTGTTAGGTATCGTTTGGAAGTATTATTTTTTCTGCTGCGTTGGGGTTCAACTCTTTATTTTCGTCCATCGATTCCTATCTAGCTAGTAGAGAGCGATGATACCAAAGGTAATATTATAGTAGAATGGCATTGTTTGTTTCTTCGAATCACAGGGCGACGAGAGTGCGATGGCATTCCGCACACACGACGTACTACTACGAAACTCCATCTCCGCTGGATGTTTCCCTTGCTTGGTTCCGTGATGACGACTACAAAGTCTTTCGACGGCAAGCTAAGATTCTGGCAAGACTCTCCCAGGAAATCGGAGCGGATGCCATGGAAACATATTGCAACGACACATATCGAGGGCTAGAGTTTATGATCAACGGGGAGACAAGAGAGACTCGAAACACTCGGAGGGAACTCGCTTGGGCTATTGTGTTGGATCATAGCTCGGATCAATCGGCTGATTCAAGGAAGGGGAAACATTCTGGCTGGGAAAGAGTTGTGGCAATGTACAAGGTGGTCTCAAAAGCTGCTTTGATGGATGCGCAATATAGTGCTCAGCAAGACTCACAACAGGGAAATGCAAAATCACCATGTGAAGAATTGACCTTTCTTGATAGACAAGCGAATTCATGCCCTGCTACGCCATCAACAGTGGTCTGCCTTCTTCATTAGGAAAATGGCAAGATAAGGCTGTGACAAACTCTTCTCTTAGGGCAGTCAGTTTTGCTGTCAACTTCTGCGGACCGGGTTTCCATGCATAAGACGACTATATCCTAATGTGATTAATCACAAGGTTGACATTACTGCATTTGTGGGCCGTCCAGCTTTTCAATGAGTTGGGGTGTTCGATCGTGCGTTTGGGCTGACTATGGTTCTTTGTCTTCCATCAAGATGCCCAAGGGGAAAACAATGAAGTGAAGCATTGACCATTGAATCTCTAAGTCTTGTTCGAAGCACAGTTGGATATGTGCTACGATTTCTGAAACGTCATCAAGTGACAACGATGTGAGATGCGCTTCCTCGTCACTCGTTGCACGAAGTAGGTGAATCAAGGTTTGCTGTCGTCGATGAAGCTCCTCGGGTTGTAGAGATGCTTGGGATTCTTCATGAATCTCAAGCAAATCAAGTATCATTTCTCGGTAGTGCTCCCGTATAGAGATAGCATCCCTATGCGTTGAATCATCTTGAATTACCGGTATCTCTCTCATGACTGATTCATGGTGTTCTAGATCTTCAGGAAAGACCAATGCTTCTATCAGATCCCACCTGATGTCCGCTTCACAATTTTGTGCTGCTGCAATGTGGTCCAAAATGAAATTAAGATCAGTTTCATCCAAGTTGAAATGTTCCTGTAGAGCTTATTTTTGAGCCCGACACTCTCTATCAATGCGGTCAAGATTGCTGTCCAAGTCGCCTCTTCCCACATTTGATCGATCCAAAAACATCTTATCATGTGTGACGTTGCAATTGAGGATCGCTGTCGAAGTGGTTTCCGATTGTTGTGATGAGGGTGTGACATCATGATGCTTTGAAACGTTCAATGCGGCCAGGTTTAAGAGCAATTGCTTGAAGTCGAGTTGGGATTCGCTGCCCTTTTGGCTGGAGCAGTTTTCATATGTGTACATGGATCCAGCACGATTATCTTCGTCAAGGGTTTGACACGATTCATTTGGAACACACAGTGTAAAATACAACATGGATTCTTCGTTTTCACCTTCTGAATTGATTTCTTTTTCCATCAGCAAGTCCTTGTTTTCTAAATCCAGAGAATGGCCACTTATAGTTTTTGCACCTGACTGACATCGGTCACAACTTGTATCGTGATGATTGATGGGTGAATCTTCACAATTATCCGGAGAAGTGTTGATCGATACTGCTTGAGGCATCAGCCTTGTTTGTTTGCTGGCATCTGAGTGGATGCTTCGATCCTTGGGCGATGGATCATCATGCTTCTGTTTCAGAAAGCCTGAATGTGTCTTCTCCCCTTCGAATGAAGATTCCATCAGTTGTTGACGAATTTCAATCACAGTATCTTCAAAGGAGCTGCTTTCAATTCGGCTCTGAAGTGCTACAGTTGCAATACAACGTTCGAGATCCATGTCTTTATCAGAGTTTATCGTCTTGAGATTGCCGCAAGAAGACAGTGTCGTTGCCTGTTGAGAACAAATATCTTTTTCCGACTCGTGATTGAACATTGATTCTTTAGACAAAGATTTCCTGTGGGCATTCTGGTCCTTCTGCAATTTGTGACGACGCTCTGTAAATGACGCATCCTCGTGATTATGCGACGGAACAGGCTTTGATTGGTAGATCATCGCGTCTTTGTGATACGGTGTCGATTTGGTTCCTTCAATTGTTTCATTCGAAGGATGTAGTGTCCCTTTTGTATCCCCGTCATTTGAATCCCCTTCATCTTCAATTCTACACCCACGAGGAGTTTTCTGGTCAGATCTCTCAAGCTTGAGTCTAATTCTTTCCAAACGGTCCTTGTGGCGTTGTCCACATCCCTTTGGGGCCTCGCATTCCCCTTCCCTTATTTTCTGTGGAGTGATAATAAGGTTCTTTCCTGGTTGCATCGGCAACTTTTTGTTCCGTGAGAGCATGTTCACATCCTCTGTTGAGAAAGATTGCGATTGAGGTGGATCTAATTCATGCTGCTGTTCCTTTCTTCTGACATTGCTAGTACTACGATTGAACCAAACCGGTTCGTTCGTGGCGCTGTTGATGGAGCCCTCTTTGAAAGTGCTTAGATTGTTGCTGTCTTCCAAAATTCGAAAGATGGATTGTTGGACCGACTGATTTAGATTCCAAGACTTGATCTTTTCTCGTTCCAGTTCCCGTTGTTTCAGCATCAAGGCATGCCCTCGCCCTTGCTGCCTTGCAGGTGTCCGCCATGACCTTTCCTTCATTAAAGAATCGTTAAGTCAATGTTGTAGAGGCCACTGTAGCAAAGCTGGCCTGTTGTTGCTCCACTTCTGGGGTGCTGCTAGCTAGTAGAGTGCGTCAGACATATATCGATAGATCGAAGGTCAGAAGAGGTGCTACAACTGTTTACTCTATTTTACGGTAGTGCCGTCCTACAGTACCGTTACGGTAGTAAGTCGTAGTTTCGAGCGTAATCAACCATGGGTGTAAACGACTCATTCGAACAGATGTATCGGTCATGTGTGGATTGTGGATTTTCCATTGGGTCTCAAATCTCAACTACAGTTTTATTTCATGAAGGCTATGACCTCTCTTTTGGGGGCCTACCAAAAAATGCCCACAGAGTCGAAGAATGATACGAAGTACTTCAGTCATTAATACTGACTGTGACTAGTGGAATAATCCAACACCAGTTATTTCGAGAGGCAAGGATTCTCGTTGAGTGCTCTGTGATAAATATTTCTGATCGTGAAACACTTTTGTCATTAAATACATTTTTTACTTTCATCCATTCTCTTCTCTCTCTCTTCGAATAGAAAAATATTGGTATTTCATACTTCGGTACTAGTGTATGATATGATGTCGTGTTATCGTGAATTGATGTTGCTTATCTTTGTAAAGCAAAAAATAAGGAAGGTGTAGCAGTCGTCACTCTTCTTGAATAGAATTACAGATCTAAGAAATTGCATCGTTGCTCTGCCTGTAGTAGGTGGAAGTGTGTTTCCTTTCAACTCATATCTATGCATGGCGATACGACATTTACAGTTAGTATGATGATGGCCGCGACAACCGGAAACACGAAGTTAGATGGGCGCAGTCAAAGACTGTTGATCCCTCGAAACGTACGAGAGGAGACATGTCGGGAGAAAAAGTCTTATCTGAATAGGGTAGAAAGTCCTGAGAAGGAGAGATCGTATCGACGTCGTAGTGCGGTCAAGAAGTCAGTCGAAAACTTCTTGCCCTCGGCAGACAAGAAAAGCAATCCACTCTTTGATGATACCGAGGAGCAAGCCTGGGCAGGCACCGAGCCATCGCCTGGTCGAGCATCCAAACAATCCAAAACTCACCGCAAGAGCCCCAATTTGATTTCTTCATTCTTTCTCACCCCAAAGCAACGAAAAAGGGAAAGGGTGATCAGAAACAAAGAGAAATTGGAGCGACGTAGAGCGAAGGAGGCTGCTCAGATACCACAGTTTATAATGCACAGTGGTGTGAGCATTGTTCCCCTGGACGAGAGTCTTTCGGATCTTCCTTCCACTGATAGAACAGCTTCAATAGAAAGCAGTTTGGGATCCGGGATAGAGGTTGGGAACTTCAGAGCTGAAAGTGTTGGGACGTCGTCCACGACATTTTCAAGTGCCGCGAGCAAAGCTAAGCACAATGGATCATCCTCCTGGAAGAATAAAATCCGTTGCTCGAAAAAGAAGACCATACCAGAAGATAGACCGTCCGATCAAATCCTTGGAATCAAAGAGCTGATTGAGCTGCTGCCATGCGATGAAGAAGAAGCAGACGGAAATAGCACTATTGTGGATGTTGAATGTCGGGAAAACAGCTCCTCATCGGCAATTCACTACATTCAAGAGGCGGACTGGGCTGGCTTAGACTGGAATGACTTGCTTCTTCCTTCTTCGAAGAATTCCCTTCACAGACAGCAATTTCGACGAGCCTCCTGTAGTGGCGGAACTCCGACTGTTACAGAGGATGCTGCTGGTACCTCTCGAACAAAACGCGGCCGTAGGGCGTCTTGTTCGTTTTTTCGTGAAACATTTTAGGCCTCGTCTTTCCCGTGTCACCAAGGAGGGAGAAGACACACCTTCCTGTGAGCTGACACTCTTTGGCCAAATGATTGACATAAATACGTCGTACCAGTAGGAATCGTTTATAAATATTCTACTCCGTAGTCCATTAATTTAGAATATGCGACAAGGTGCGACTATGTCTTTTGTCTGCCTTTGTATCATTGCAACAGCAATGCGCCGTTGCCGTTTCCCGTCCAGTGCCAATGGGCTACCCCCGATGATGTGTTTTGGTCTGTAAATGGCGGCCCCGCTTTTCGTCAATATATCATCTCTCGATTTAACCTGGACAACCTATACGGACGCGAAGTTCTTGATGTCGTCGTGTGTTTGACGAGAGAATTGCAGTAACAAGTTCGCTTGCGCTTGGGTGTTGTCCACCATTGATTTAATGTTATCATCCGCAGTGACTTTGCGCTTCCGCTTTCGAGAATTTGTAGTTTTGGAGGCAGCTCGACCACTTGCTATTGCCGGGGCTCTGATCACGCTCGCCGGCGACCCGTCGCTGGTGCCGTAGGAATCATCGTTACTGTCGGTTGAACTCACTTGCTTGGGAGTGAAGTGATGCGGTGCTATGGACAACTGTAAACGCCGGCGGAGGTCGTCGATTAAAGCATAGTTCGGATGAGACTTGGTCGAATGCTTTGTCGCGAGGTCTAATAGGCCATCTCCGTCGTTTGTTGTAGCATATAAGGATCCTGGGTTGACCTCCAGCAACATTTGCAACTTTTCTGGGGAGCAATGTCGGCTACATGCGACGTGGATAGGGAGAAACCCTTTCTTGTCGCGCATGAAACAAGCTTGCGCCCCTTGCTGAATCATATCTTCGGTCAATCTTGGAGACACATAGTCTGTTGGCAGATAAGATGGAACAAAAACAGATTGTTTGAGTTCATTTGCGAGTGAAACAAAGCAATTAACATTTCATACAAAATTTGAACGTACCTGTAAAGATGATGTGAAGAGGTGTTCGCAACCCAACACCACCTTGTTGGGTCAAGGCTCCCGGAAACGCCTGGAGCAGCTTCCGGATCAGTCGTTCCTTCGCTTTGGCATCTATCTTTGTGTTTCGTTGAGCAATGACATGCAAAGGAAGACTGCCATAGCCATTCTTGATCATGGCTGCGTCTGGTGCTATACACAAAATTTCTTCCACCACTTTCGCACGGAGGGAAGTATCGCCCTTGCTTGTGATCGCCTGGTGAATGATCGTTGTAGTGATATTGTTTTGCATCGTCATGTTTGTGGTGGCAATGCGAGGATTGTTTCTGACACTATTAAGGACGGAAGTCCACAAGTTCTTTCGGCAAAACTGGAAGACGGCATTCATTTCGTCACGCGTTGGTGCTTGAGAGGAGAGTTGCGATTCCATGGAGACAGCGGTTGTATTCCTCTCGTGGGTTCCTTGGTTGAGGGGCAATCTGCCCGACAATCTGTCATCGTTGGCATTGCTGAAGGACATCATTATTTCTTCGGTGAAGGTGCCAGACACGGTGCGGATCAAAGGTGCTCAGCTGCGTTTTTGTAAATCGAAGTATAGCGTTTTGGCGGCGACAGAAGAGGTGAAGAGCAACGGAACCGTAAACAAACCATCAGCATCGTGAGAGTGAATCGTCCACGTTGATCGAAATTTTGATCACGCAAGAACGGACGCCGAAGAGGCTCTCAGATGCATTCGAAACGTTTTGGAATATCGGACGGCAAGATTCACATCCTAGCTGAGACATATCAAATGCAAGAGAAGCCTACATGTGCAACGTAACTCAATCTAGCTCCACATGGTCGCTGTGGTTGGGAAACAGACGTTTCGCACCTCTAACCTCTAGGAAAACTACAGAAGCCGGAGCATAAGTTTGTGGTGCCTAAAAGGACGCATAACTCTTAATTTACAGCATGCCCCGGGATGTTACAAGTTGACGCAAGCGAACGAAACTGTTTCGTCTCGGTTGCAGTTAAGATTAGAGACGATGCGAGGGGAAAATCCGCTTACATCGGCAAAATTGTTTTTCTTCTCAAAGTCACAGGGAGGGATACATCAAGATTTGAAAGCGGCGGTTCGGCGCCGAATGCCGTATCGTGAATTCATCTGATGACCGTTCGACAATTATCTATCGTAATCTCAAAAGACGTACTGTCGTACTAATAATACGTCGTACACACAGTAAGGACAAGTACGTACAGTAGTACCATAATAACATCACGAAATCGTAGTACTAGTGGCTACCGGTAGGTACTCTACTACGCTACGTATTACTAAAACTGTAAGTGGTATTCCTACACAGTATCATATGATAGAGTCGTTCGTTGGATGGTAGTGCGTTCTACCGTAGTACTGTTATAGCTACCGTACTCCCTCTACCGGTAGGCAATTTACTTCTTTCTAATTGAATTTACAGTTAATTAGATCAAATTTCATCTAATACTGGAGTACTAGGTAGTCTACTTACAGTTAGTACTACCTTTACAGTTAGTACCAGCTACGGATCACGTAACTACCGTACGGTACCGTACCCAGCTAGCAGCAGAATTTAGCTACTCCGTTGTGTCTGCTATTCTGATGAAGACAACTGTGAACTTGTAGTAACAAACGTTGTCCATGGTTTTATGAGATTGACAGTAGAATAATAATATTATTCATGGTATGATTTTGTGTTATTACGAAGCATTGTTATTTCAGGTCAACTGTGCTGTCGTGTTCAAAGCTGTCTGTGATGAGTATACACAATCAATGAAATGCCATCTCAATGATTTACTACGTACGACGTATTAAATAAATTTATCCAACTGAGATAAGCTAATCGCAATCACCTAAAAGAGACTCGTGTCCAGGTCTTTTTCGAAAGCTGGCAAGACTCTTCCGGAGAGATTTATGCCGTGATGATCCGAGTCGATCCGTCGACTTGGGAACCTCATTAGAGCCTTCCCTCCCCATCGTCTGCAGGTCAAGCTGCAGGTATCCTGGATTTCCTGAGAACTCCGGATTTGAGCTGTTCCCTCCAGATACTCTGTGTACTTTGACATGTTCTGATGATGGGAGGAGTTCGCCAAGATCTCTAAACTGTCGAGAGGCTTGTGGTAACGCGCTATCGTTTGGAATGTAGTCGAAATTCCCGAATTCCACAGACGGGTCGAGAGCAAATTCATTCTTTTTGCTAGATTCAATTCCCTCCAGAGAGTCGAAATCATTTTTCGTCTTCTTGAACAAGTTTCCTGGATCAGATCCTGGAACGACTGCTATGTTCGAGAAGATTCGTCGAGAAATCGGTCTGCTTGGAGATAGGTATTCACCTTCAGGGATCACTGAAGATAGAAACTCGGATGAAATGACAGCTGGTCGGCCCGATGAATGCGAAGGATATTCATTTGGCGATGGGCAGATTGAAGGCTCGGGTAGCGACGACGGGAAGCTTCGGGGTTCTGCGTCAAACAAAGAGTGCAAGGAGGGCGGGAAACTCGATGGAAGAACCTCATCAAGATTACCGGTAGACCGTCGAGCGAGTTCTATTGAACTCGGTGTCAGCTTCGCTGGCTTTGCGTGGAGCAAAGCGAAGAGCGTTGTTTTTGGATCAGTTTTATGAGCGCAGATAGATGGCTCCGAAAAGGCTGTAAACGGTGTCTCAAAATCTAGCAAAGAATCCAAGGTCTTGCTTTGCTTTATCGAAGTCGAGCAGAGGGATGGCTCAGCGACTAAAGTTGTTCTTAGATTGGAGTCTAGTAAGGCATTCAACAATCCTGCTTTGGAAGATGATTGTTCAATGTGTGACGTGTCCACTATGTTCTGCGGAGATTCATAATTCCTGTACGTACTGGCCAACGGATGATCCTCGGGCAAGTACGGACCCAGCGTCACTGCAAGATCTCTCGTGACAATTGTAGTTGACGAGCAATTCAAATGACCAAAAATTTCCGAAACGGAAACCGTATTGGAGGCAATGGTATCAGCAAAGCTGGCATCAAAGTCTGTCGAAGACGAAAATGTGTTGTTGGCGTTTCGGGCTTCGAAATCGTTTGTCGTTGGGTTTTGAGGAAGAGGAAATGCGATATCATCAACCGAAGCTGGCTGAAGTGCTATTTCAATCTCGTGTCCTCTTCCGTGCTGATCATTTTCCCCTTTACCCTCTTTATGGAGGTATACTGCTTTTTCGCTTGTTTCACTATTTCGGGTGTTATTGGCCGCCTTGTCTTCACAACCTGATGTTTCACATAATGTCTCCGTCGTCTTCTCTCTGTTTCTATTTGACGGACAGGAATTCGATTTCGTTGGAGTTGTGGTGGCTTTTTTCGGTCTTATTCGAATGCGACTCTGGTCGATCTTGCCGTCGCCCTCAGTTGTCCCATCGCATATGAAGTTTTCTTGATTCGTCATTTTAACGCCAGCCCGACTATCCGGACCCTTGGGTTGAGATGGCATGGGGGGCTTCTCATTCTTTGCAGCAGAAAGAGACTTCCTGAGTTCTCGTCTGGAGGGTATGATTGCAGGTGAAGACGCCGTCCTTTGTTTTCTTTTTGGTGTTTCTGGTGGTTTTTGGCGCGCGAGACTGTGCAATGTCGTGCATTGCGTCGGTAGCATTTGGTTGCTTTTCGAGTGGGTGCTGTGGGACAATGAAGTTTTGTGTTCATTCTTATCCGATCCTGCTTTTGCACCAGAAGCACCACTTGCTTTGTTGCTTCTTCGATGTTCAGAGTGACGGCTCTTTCCCAACAGTTCTTCTTCTGTTTGCACCACCAGAAGATCGTCTTTAGTGAAGTGAATACTCTCGTTGTAGCAGAGGACACCACTTGGGTCAGGTGGGGGTTTCAAAGGAGAACCGATGTGTACCAGACCTTCTTTTGAACAGATGTTCAAATCGCTCGAGGTTTCAGTATATGATTCTTTCAGTTGCGGCTCCTTTGATTCCTTTGACATTGTCTTTGTTGATCTTACAGGGTCGAACTTTTTAGATTCGACATCGTACATCTCTGTGGATAAGTCGTCAGAGATTGGGTGCACCGCTGCATTTTTAGTGCTTCCGGGATCTCCACGTTTGATATTTTTTCGATGCATTCGTCTTGCCCTTGATCTGGATCGTTCCCTTGGTTGGACGCGTTGATCGACTCGTTTCTCTTGAGCCGCTGCCTCATCAATCAATACCCCAGTACTTCCCTGTCGAGTTTTTCTGCCTATATTACCTCGAGCTTTGCTACGAGATCGTCTGGTTGGATCCCTTGTTGTTGATTTTGAACGAGATCTTTGGTTTTTTGAATCTTCAGCATGTATCCCAGCCTTGTCAGTGGGAGGCGATGAAACCTCGCTGCACCAAGAACCACGATCGCCATCTCTCGCTCTGGACCTTGATCTTGATCTACGGCTCCTTGTTAGAGAGTCGTGTTCATTCTTTGCAGCACGGTCTTTATGGTGTTCTTCGACACTGTTAGAACGGTTCATTCTTGGAGTTCTAGATCTAGACCTTGATTTCAAAGGCACCTCTGAGCTCCTTGTCATAGATTTCGTTCTCCTTCTCGGTTTAGATTTGTCCCTGGTATTGCATGACCTCATGCGTTGAACCTCTTTTTCTTCCCCTCGTTGCAAACCAACACAGTATTTGTCCTCTTCTCCGTCATTCTCTTGGGTTCCAGAGGTTTCTGTCGCTACCACCTCTTTTCTATACCCAGCATCTATTCCATTTGCTGATTGGATCATCGTTAGAGAGATAGTTTGTTGTCGTGAAAGAGTTGATAGGAATGATAATACCTTCTACTACGATTACAATGGTCTCCTGTAGAAGTTCGATCAAACTACCAACTCCCCAATGGTCCAAAGAAGGCTACGAAAAGCCAACGGCTACCAACAGATCTACTTCTTGGAAATGTGTTATTGTGCTGTGTCTCCCCTTGATATGCTTCAGATGCATTCACTTCCATCACTCCCTTTACCCAGATATACCTTGGAAAACTTCCTTCTACTAGTAGCAGCAGTTACCGCATCTCATGAATCATCATCTCTTCGAGAAGGTGATTCAGAGAGAAAAAAGAAGACACGTGAAAGTTTCTTCGTGTCGATGATAATGTGTTTTTTGCCCGACTTCTAATCCGTCGTTTATGCCCCAAGAGAGGCATTTACATTTTTCGGGTCATTGTGAAGATCAGTTTTATTTAACAAGCAAATCGTAGAATTTTTTGTATTCCGTACTACGGTTGTCGTAAACTAATGGTACCGGTACTCTGAGTAAGACTTAACTCTACTCTAGTAGTAGCCAGGAGAGTATGATACCTATTTACAGTTAGGTAAATAACCCTAACTGTAAAGGTACACTGCCGGTAGTCTACTACGGTATGATGTGTATTACTGTACTACTACGTAGTACGAAGTACAAGTCCAATAAGGTGATGAAGGCCAGACCAATTTATTTCAGACTTAGACTCGCCAAATAATGTTGCCCCTATGAAGTAGATCTACTTTTTTCTGAGAACGGTCTCCACCAACGCTTTTTGAGCTGTGCTTGATGTCTTAACCAACGTCCATGTCCATCATGATGAAGCAAGCATAGGCTACCTTCACTATCTGTTGCTCCAAAGCAAACGAGAGAATTCAGCAACGTTGTCATCTACACATCCTTCGACGAGATCGACAACAGTTTGTTTATCACAGAATCACAGTACGTAGGTGACTGTCATTTGAGACGCTATTATCCGTTTTCGTGTCACGGTCAACACTTCAGCAACTTCCAATTCGACATTAAAATTAGTAGTAACTCTCGTTTCTGCGATGGCATCCGTCTCATCGAACTCCACGACAATCACAATGAGACGTCCGGCGGAGGACCACCTTTTGGCCAAGGATATCAATATTCTGGATCGTCTCGTATGGATCAAGTATGATTCGCATTTGTGGCCAGCCATCATTTACAAATCCTACTCAGAGGTTCAGCAACATCTGTATCGATATCTCGATACCATTCTGAAAACACAATTTGCAATGGCCATCATGCTAGAGATGAACTCCAGCAAGCCGAGCAAGGTGGCAAGAATTCTTGGAAAATCATCAGTCGAGTTGGTAGCGGTGGATCCTGAATCTTACCATGAATTCTACTGGAACCTTGCTGCAATGATTCGACAAGGATGCGACTTAACTCGGTTTGTAGACAATGTGGATCAGTTCCTGGAATTCCATCAGGCTTTGGATGAGATTGTTGAAATCTTCACGATCTACTCCCGAAAGCAAGCCTTCGACTTGGTGCTACCGGACTCGGGGTATCGTACATGGTACGATTCAGCTGTGGCGCAGCTGGAAGAATGGACCGAGGAGCGTGATACCAATGATCGAGATATTAATTCAATGTATGAACGAGGGCATCCTGGGAGCCATGATGGCTCTACCAAAAGAAGCCAAACGTCCTGTTTGAAAAAGAACCACCGATTCTCCTCCTCACTGAACGGAAGCCATGAAAGAACACACAGAACGACAACTCGGGACACCAAAACGGAGTATCGTGACTGCGACACTTCTGAATATAGTCACCGGCAACAGAGGGATGCTGCCAGCACAGTTTCATGGCCCAAATTCGTTCATGGCAAGCCGAACCTGAAGCTCGGCCGAGGCCAATCTCGTGGGTCGGTACAATTTCAATCTCATGATGATAGGAAAAACAGCAAGACAACGTCCAGGGCCAATATAGTCTGGGAATGAGCAACTCCGACTCGTTACCGCTAGAAGATCGAGGCACCAGCTAGTAGGGGGATTACCTGGAGTTTGGGTTGGTAAGGGTGCAAGGATTCGTAGTAAATTATTATCGGCTGGTTTTCTAGTCAATAGGGTGGTAGCGGTAGCGGGGATAATAGGATTGCTCTTTTGTGTGCGTGGCCAGTGGCCAGTGTACGTTTCTATCTGCTATCTATTTTTGGCTACGAGTAGACGTGAACAGTGAAATTCTCCCTGGGTCCATGTCAAATTGTCAAACTACTAGGTAGAACTGTTCCGTGATGTAAATGCTCCTGCATTTTCCGATTCTACTTCCAATTATAAGGACACATTTGGATCCGAGTACTACAACTTCCGACTCTATGCGTTTTGTGTGATGTTCCTTTTCTTATTTGGTTTCGTTCAGTTCAGTCTCTGCTTCTGCTTGCGCCTGGGCTACATCATTACCTCTTGATCGTGATTCATTCGAGGCATACGCCAAACCAGATTCTTCTTTGTCCAATTTGGAGATCTTGTAGATGCAAAACGCACCAATGGCAACTCCAACTACAATGGCAACGACCAACCCCGCAACAGCATCGTCGGCAAGTTTGGCTTTCACAAGATGGGGTAGAGAAGCGACGACGATGAACCGAATTCTATCCCGGTTGAGGCTATATCTAGTAGGGCTATTTGTCGATCTCTGATGATACATTGTGCTGTCCTTCCCATTCACTGGTGCTGTATGTACATGCAGCTTTCACAAGTTGTTTGTTCACTTTCAGTGTTGACGACCGAATTCGACTTATTCGACGGGCTTCGTACGACAGTAGGTGAAACAATGGGCAGTACGTACAAATAATGGTTATTAGTACTCCAGTATGTGGGAGATACACCCGAATTTCAACCTTATCGTCAGAAAGTATGGAGTTGCAATGTTAGAATAATGGATGGTTCCAGGTTCCAGCTAAGAGTCTGAAAATATCGACAGGTCCTCTAAAAAGATTCCAAGCGCTCTTTGATCCTCCTCTAGTAAAGACACATGCTATGTGTAACAGTATGAAATACCAGTTCCGCGGGTTCCACAACCAATGTATCATGGCAAGAATGGAGAATCCACAACCAATGTATCATGGCAAGAATCGAGAATTTTGCAGCCACTTCCGAATTAATCATTATTGATATGTCGTTGAGTTATGTGGTCATGAAAATGAAAACACTCATTCTCTACTAGCTACGGTAGCTAGTAGCTAGAGACTCCACTGTCGTACTGTGAGTAGTAGAGTGAGAGCATAATATTATTATTATCATCTCATTTGCCGGAGGCAACATGCATTCAGTATCTACGGTAAAAATCTTACGCATCGATTTACGGTACTCATTTTCTACTAGGTACCGTACTCCTAAGGTAGTTAAGAAGTCATACTCGGTACTCGGTACTACTCGGAGACGTTGTATTAGAGTGACAGAACTGTATCTGCATAGCACGAACCAAAACATTGGAAGATGATTGGAGGGGCGCAAGATTCCCACTACCGACAAGAACTTGAATTTTGTCGTTGTAGATCCGATCTCGCATCTCGCCCCGCGCGGGATTGGGGTGAGAAATTACTAGTGAAGTGTGTAGTGCGATCCCCCCACGAATGCGATGGGCTTAATCCGACCGAATACACATCGTATCAATGTTACGACTTGCAGTTAAGTGTAGTGCAATGCCATAACGACACACGATGTCTTTCATCCAATCACGTACTCCGTGCGACAAACTCATCCACCCACAGAAGCAACTCCTTGACTGTTCGCGATGCTTGTGGGAACGGGCAAAATCAGGCCTCGAAGACCAAAACGAGAGAGCAGTTACTATAACATCATCATCATAGAGAAAAGCTGATGCTGCAAGGACCGACGAACAACAATAGGGCACATCTTTGAAGCAACACTTTTCTCCCCAAGTTTTGCTCGAACTACTGGAATTGTCAAGGCAATTTCAATTCTGTATAGAAAACAATCCCCACCTCTTTTCTTTTCAACCAAAAAATACATTACCATGTTTGAGTTTCTGGGTGGCAAAACTCGCAAGCGCCAGGTTCAGGATGCCAACAAAGCATGCAAGGGGGGAAAGGGACAGCATACGAATCATAGCACGACACAAAATCATTACCGAAATTCCGCCAAACGACAAGGCCGGGCTTCATACCAAATAGAAGACGATCGCTGTATTGACAGCAGCAGTATTGACATGAGTCTGTACACGACACCCTCGAAGGCAACGATTCAGTACCACCGTGGAGCCCATGGCATGCATGACTGGCAGTCGCATGATTCCTCTGTAACTCCCAAATTGCCTTCCGTTCAATCAAGATTAGGTGGATGGGAGGTGTCGCCATCAGCCCCTCGAACCGTCCCAAAGGAAGACGCAGAAGTGAAGCACTCAGGGCGGTCCTTTCGAAGCTCAACGCAGACCCATTCATCAAGAAGACATGATGCTTGGAGTTCCTCTAGCTACACCAACGCTTCATCCAGAGGAACAAGTTCAAGCACCTCCTCCAAGCGTTCCTCAATCGCGGCCGCTGTAATGCAAAGACGTCTCCAAAATTCGATTCGTGAAACAAACTCGGCTCAATCCTCCATCCCATCGAGTGGTCCCGTCGATGTGGACTCGCTATCGTTTGTGGGGGGGGAGGAAGAGGTCGAAGAACAGAATCCTGCGGACTTTTCGGATCTTTTCAGCACCTTTGAAGCTCAGAGTCTGGCCGATCGCATGGCTCCGAATACAGCACTGACACATCATCAACGCACCAAAACGAAGATTGCTAACAAGATGGCAAGTCGAGGGCAAGACGATGCTATCAAGCGCAACTGGAATTCGAGTGTATCACGGAATAGTCAGACATCTCCATGCAAGGAGTCAACCAACAAAACTCACGTCCCCAGTCGAAAAGAATCCTCCGTGCCCTCCTCCTTTCCCAATAGCCCTAGTGACACCAAGTCTTCCTTTCGAACCGAAACACATTCTACTGGGGAAAAAATTCCTTTAGATTGGGATGACTCCAGGTCTCTCTGGACCGACGTTTCAGGGTTGACAATGTTTACGATGGAACAATCATTCGGTTTCCACTCACGTTCGTCAAACAAGGACTGTCCAAGATCAAGACCACAACAAAACGGGTCTTCTGTCGTCTTGGAAGAATCCTTGCTCTGTCCTTCAATGCCGGAAGATGTCAGTTGTTCGGGCCTCTTGTCAAGATCCGAAAATCGAAGCAGAACTGGGATGTCATCTCCAACGAGAGAGACTTTTCTCGTGTGCGATCAGTACAAATCACGACCGGAATCAAACGGAAGCTCTAAGAGTTCTGTGAAAAGTTCAGACCTGCCCGACACATCCAAAATCGAGGGATACGGCCGTCGTTCCGTCCTAACACCTGTCAGGGACGGTCCTGAATGCCGAGCCATTTCCGTCCCCGTGGAGAGTGATTCTGCGAATTGCAGTCATTCAGAGTCGGCCGAATTGCGATTCAGGTCGTTTAAAGCATCTCTGACATCAGGGTGTAGCAGGAACCATTCCAAAACCCAAGAAAATGTGAACCGAGAAGAGAAGGAAGACACGAAGTACCATGGCGAAACTCGGGGGGAGGCTTCAGATTCAAACCTCAGTGTCATTACTGAATCAATGGCACATGTTCTTCCACTGGAAATATCCTTGGATGATGTCAGCTTCTCCGGATTGTTGTCGACCATGGAAGCGGAGAGTCTAGCGGGGAGAATGGACGCAACGTCTACGTTGGGGAACTTGGAAATACCCGATTCTCAATCTGAAGCAATGAGCTCCACAGAAAGTCTACAAGAACACAGTAATGGTTTCTCCGATGCCCAAAGTATTGCTTCGGAGTCAAGTTACCGAGAAACGTCGATATTACACTGCATTTCCGAAGACGACGATGAAGTATTTGCCAAACCTGTTACCCCAACGTTACGGGAAGATTCGATTAATTATTCAAACATCAAGCCTGCTGAGAAAAGGTCCGATGCGAATCCTGTTGACTGCGCCGACGACCACAAATCTACCACTGAATCGCATGAATCTTCTCTTCCCGTGGATAAAAGTACAGCTTTCTCAAGCATATTGTCTGTATTCGAGGCTCGAAGTGCATCATCCAACAAGTTGGAACCTCCAGCAACAAAGCGGCTATTGCCGTCAGATGACTTTCCAATACAGGTCAAGGAACATTGCCTTGGCGATCATACTGAAGATGCGACAACGCGACATGTCTCAGAGTCAGATGACATGGATGTCGATCGTTCATCGAAGTTCGAAATGGAGGAGTGCCAGGATGGAATCGCGAGCGAAAACCCAACAGAGACATTTTCTATGGAGCCAATGGTGCCAGATTATTCATCTCCATCTAGTCCACTTATAGGAGACGACTTTTCTACTTTCTCGAACGGCTCGATGACAATTGATGATCAATCCACGATTTTACCGCCCCCAACTCTGTCCGATGAATATACTTGGAATATCGATTCGTGGAATCCAAATAGACAAAACGCTAGGAACTTATTTCCCTCTGTTGATTCCACAGAAATCGATGCGATGTCCCGTATGACTATCACAGAAGAAGAAATAGAATGTCATACCACGCATGAGAATGGCACAAACAATTCAGATCCAAGTAATCATCTTTGTTATTCCATTGCAAGGAATTCCGCGAACGAGATTGGACTCGCAACTTCCCTGTCATCTGAAGTGGAACACAGTCTACAATATTCGGCATCCATGGAAACAAGCCTGCAGTATTCAAAGTCGACCATGCGGTGTAACAGCTTCTCCGATGTTTCTTCGTTGTTGTTTTCCGCGGAAAAACATCGAGTTGTCTCGAAAAGATCACATCAAAATGGCCCAGTTGACCTTGACGAGTCTGTCGCCGATTCCAACTCCGACGCATCTTCTTCGTGTGGCTCAGCGACGATCGTCGACACTGCGCGGGATACTCCATCGAAACCAATCGTGAACATGCAGATTGCATCCCCTCTGTCCCAAGACGAAGAGGATGAACACCAGTTCTTCGACGAAGATGACGACGTCGCAGAGTATGAAGAGCATGATAGGAGCTTCAGCAGTCTTCACAATACAGATTATGTTGATGAAGCAACTGTGGAGATTTCGTACAAGGAAGCCATGGAATCTTTGAGTTCTGCAAGATTTGAGGCCGGCTCCCTCCTTCTAACTGAAGGGGAACTGAAAAAGCACATGAAATCGACTCAATTTATGGAACCCCATCCTTCTTCCAATCTCAAAGGATACGATAGGTGGAAGAGAAAGCAGTTTGAGAAGCAGCGTTACTTTGCCCAAGTTCACGAAAAGGCCATGAAGCGAAAGGAAAAATTGGACAAAATTCTCGAGCGCAAACGCCAAGCACATCCAAGGACGATGGAAACAAGCACCGATGGTACGACCCAAACATCTCTCCCATTAGAATCTATTCCTGGACAAAATAATCATTCAGCACCCGGAATAAAGAAAGGATGGGGCATTCTCCGAGGAAGCCCATCGAGAAAGAAAGAAGTTAGTGGCGCTTCGATGCCAGAGCACGCTCTAGCAAAGAATACTAAGAAAAACCAAGAAAAGCATGAGCCAGTTGTCGTGACCCTTGAACAATTCATGAAAGTTTCACAAGACGAACCGGATGACATCAGCCTTGTTCCTATGAATAAGCTTGATCCCGGTATCGTCACGCTAACGTCGTCTCTCCCTCAGGGGGGATATTCTGCGGCTACGAAGTCACACAATCTCGAAGATGCAGTTATTGGGCCTCGTTTTCTTGCACTGCAGTACCTTGAGATAGAACGCGCCAAGAACCGTATGGCCGAAAAGGAGAAGACGGAGCTTGAGATAAGAGAGCAGAACCGAATCGCCCTCTTAAAAGAGCGCGAGGTAGAACGCCAGCGCCGTTTGAATACCCCGAGTGTACCTAATTCGGGGCAATCCATCTTCAAAAGCAAGGTCAACATCAACACCAGAGTGTTGAGCACTGACCAAATGTTGGACAGGAACCTGTCATTTGGAACAACCAATACAGCCCAATCTTCAATCAAGTCTCCTGCGAGTGTTCTTTCGCCATGCATATTGTGTAATGCAGCCGAACGAAGTCATGTTGCCCAACCGTGCATGCACTTTCACTTTTGTGGGGACTGCGCAAATGCACTTATGTGCTCGATCTCGCCCCCGGTTTGCCCCATTTGCAAAACCCTGAATGTTTCTTTCTGCCGAGTATACACCTAACTGTAAATAGAAATAGAAGTCTTGTATAAAGCCTTACAAAAACTTTTTAAAAATGAAAGACCAAGGGTCCTTAATGATGAACCACGTCCGTAGGATTTGACTTGACCACCCCAACACAGCCACGAGGATCTAAAAGAAAAGAAGGTCAATCTTGAAAGCCGTTCCTAGTCATTGTCTTCCTCACCCCCCTGATTGACTTCAGCAGATGGTGTGCCACTTGTGGATGAGTGGTTGACGGAGAGTTCTGGTTGAATAAATATAGGAGATTCCGTCATTAAGTTGTCATCCTCTCTGAAGGTGTCTTTCCTCTTCTGGCACGGTTCTGGTCGTGGGCTGCAGCACAACAAGATACAGGCTAGGAAGAATGACGCTGCAGCTGCCGCGCTGAAATAGGCTGCCGTACCACCACCACAATGAACGGCCGAATCATTGCATAAGCTTGGTTGTGCAAAGATAACGAAAGTTCCTCCCTGGAATGCCGCGGCCGTCAGCAACAAAATAGCCATCAAGATGAAATTTCCGTAGAATCGGCAGCATAGCACGTCAGAGACTGAAACCATGACTGCTGAGAAAGACAGAAACGGAGCAACTATAGCACATACTTGGCTTGCAACCAACGTCCCTATAGGAGCCTTGGTGAATATACCATCGTATAATGTACATCCACTTTCCGCATCTACTTGAAACCGAAAAATCCCCACCCACCCTTTTGACACACTATTATCGAATGGTGGTCCCAAGCTGGTGTTGTTGCTGACGGACTCGAACCTCAAAAACTCACAATTTTCGGACGCAAGGACACTCAAAAGAA
This sequence comes from Nitzschia inconspicua, assembly GCA_019154785.2. Taxonomy (NCBI): domain Eukaryota; phylum Bacillariophyta; class Bacillariophyceae; order Bacillariales; family Bacillariaceae; genus Nitzschia; species Nitzschia inconspicua. The sequence goes on along the minus strand of JAGRRH010000007.1, from coordinate 3,285,624 downwards.
TCCCTCCACACATGAGGAACAAATTGCTTATCCTGATAGAAGTGGAGAGGCGCGGGACGTTGGAAATTGAAACTGAGGAAATTATCGTTTCGAAAGAATACAACATCGCAACAAAGTGCGTCCATCACTCACTGCAGGAGGTATCCGCACCGCCGGTCGCATCGATCCATCGTGCCCAACGGTATGGTTGAAAATCTGCAGTAGTCAGAGTGGGAGTCTCGAATGTGTCGAGGAGACCATGAACACTGCTAATAACACTATTAGTTGGATGATGAAAAGGAAGTTGTTGTCAAGGCAGAAAATGTTGGTGACTTCCAATTGACAGTGAGAATGGCAATTTGACACTAATACCAGGTACAACTCTACCGTACTTTTCTACGTTCGACACATTTTTAGCAACGACTCGAATCAATCAAGCTTCAGGTATGATACGTATGATTGCTACCGTAGCTAGCTACGGTAGCTACCGGTAGTATCAAAATAAAATGAAATCTCTATTAATGGCTTTGCCCACTACCGTAGGTATTTTTACTCCGTAGTAGCTATTATACCGGTAGTTCTGTATCTAAGATGTTGACTCACCAGTCACCAGCCGGGCCCGGAAGGGCGAGGCACTGCAGGGAGGTCACTCCAGGGATGTAGTAATGGTAGTAAAACCTCCTACGTGAGGAGGAAAAGTTCATCTGGGTGGAGAGGGGGTGATGTGAGATTGGAATGACCGTTTGTGTAGCTACCGGTAGCTAGTAGGGAGAGAGAGTACCGTACTTACTTTTATTAGGATTGCTTCATCCAGAGTATGGTATACGACAATACAAACTACGATGTCTTGTATCTTTATCTATGGCTTCGTACACAAAGCATTGAAGGGACCAGACCATGTTTTCAAAACATAGAAGACATGCAGTAATAATGTTAATATTTTACTCTACAGAGCTTGGGAAGATGCCAGATAGACCACGAAACGAAGGAATCACTCCACTCTTTCTGGGTACATCAAACTTATCCGTCATACACATTCTCCAGACTCCAGAGACATATTATACGATGTTCGATAACTTCTTCTCCTTCTTCTTTCTTCCGATGTTGCTTTCAGTTGTCTTCTTTTTTCTTGGAGATTCGGGTGCCTCTTCCATGGGCACCTGGGTCTGAATGACAACAGGCTGAACAATTACTTGGGGTTGTGGAGGCGGCGGGGCACGCTTGACTCGCTCGCTCTCTGGTCGGAACCCAAAATTGTAACAGAAAGGATCCGATCGCGGGGAGCAGCACATAAGAAGACTGCAAACAGCGTACAGGACCGTGGAAGCAATGGACATGTAAGTTCCTGGACCAGTTTTGCATTCGAGATCGACGTCCTCTAAGCTGGGATGAAGACAAGCCAACGAGAGGTGTTAGAGAAGCACGAAGGTAGAAAAAAAAAAAAAGCAAGGACTTGTTAGTGCCAAGTGATAGCTCACCAAAAGGCTGGATCGGCCAACAAGGCAAAGGTTGCAGCTTGAAGAGCCGTTGCAGTTACAAACAAAAGTGCTGCGGTCATGAAACTGCCATTGAAGTTGCAAACGCAAACATCGATCGAACAGGCGAAGACCGCGATTCCAGCGAAAATTGGCGCCAACAAAGCGCAAAACTGAGCAGTGGCAAGGGAAGGATAACCATTCTGTCGCCCAAAGGTATCCTCATAAGCGACGCAGCCACCATTTCCTCCCGCTCCATTGGCGATCCTTGTAATTTCGTATCCAAAAATGCCAACGTTCGCCGAAAGAGCAACATTGAAAGGAGGAGCTTCGGCCATATCTGGTGGATTTCCATCTGTATCAACAACTGATGAAAAAAAAGAAAAACCAACAAGAGAGAAAGAGAAAGTTCACCTTCAGTTTCTACGATTCTGGCTTCCTAGCATGCCATCGGGAACAGCGACGCCCTAATAAGACTTACACGAAAAGAATTCACAACTTCTGGCCGCAAAGAAGGAAATAATGATACCGATCACGCCCAAAAGACACACGAAACCTCTAGTAGAGACAGAGAAGAAAGGAGTCTGTGAGAGAAGATACCTCAAACACTGTCACGGACTTTTCGACATTGCCTGTTTCTCGGTCGATCAAGATGAATTCGCGGAATACACACACTAGCTAGGAACTCACTTGACGGCGTAGGAGCACACGTTTTCTGCGACAGCTGGCATCTTTCAAATCTTATAGCGATAAGGTCTCTAGGTGAAAATGTGGATAGGTCTATCAATGAATCAATAAAAAAGAATGGTCTTCCGCAGCGTTGTCCTTACAACAACAAAAATTGCCGCGAAGGAAAGAAGGACGATAGTAGCAAAGAGTACTACAGAGCAATTAACTGTTGTGAGTGCGATGATGTCGTTCCAATATTGCAGCGGCTCATTCAATTGTTGGAAGTCATATGCTCGCTCATCTCTTTCTTCTTTTTACAGACTTGCATTTTTCTATGGACATTTTTGAGCCATCTGATCGATCGTGGAGATTCGCTTGACGCTTGACGCTTGACGACTACCACTTAACGACACTACTGGCACTCAGCAAAGTCATTGGTCATCCACACGTGTGAAGTTACTAACTGTAATCGGACGATGTCCACTCACGACTTCATTTATTACTACTGTTAGTTTGACTACGACGTGTCTCTATGGTACCGTAGTCTACTACTCCGAGTAGCACCTACCGATAGGAACATAGGAACCGTAGTTTACTGTACCTACCATTCGAAGCACTTGTGACAATACGGTACTACCGTAGCTAGCTACCGGTAGGTAGCTACCGTAGGTACCTGTACATTACCGTTTACTACTCTACCTACTGTCGTAGCTAGTACGAGTAATTACTAGTAGTTTTCCAAATTAATTACGTAGTATTTTGCACAGTAAAACAGTACTCTTACGCACTGGAAGGTGGATTGTAGAGCTCCATAACATGGGCAACAAACTTGTTCTTGCCCATTGTGGCAAGATCCCTGGGTTTCTAATCATAGAAGTATGTTGACAAGCTGGTTCTTTGGCATCTCTACAAAGCCAGCTGGAGCAGTCTTCTCTCAACTAACAAACTTGGCCATGATTGCTTCCAAAGCAGGCTTCAGCTCATCTCTCTTCTTTGTCTCTGCAGCAGTCTCTTCAACCTGCTTCTTCTTCCTCTCAATGGCCTTGGCAGCAGCCACTTTTTTCCCTTTCTTGATCAGCAATGACTTAAGCTACAGAAGCAATCAACTGATTCATTTCTCTCATGGCAGACAGTCTCTTTGGATCATTCAGGCATCAAGCATAGCTGTTGACATTGCCTTCCACCATGTTGATCTACCTATGAGCAATCTTCTGCTTGGCTCCTCCTCCTCCTCTAGCATCATAGCACATGAAGCCCATCAAAATATGCTTGTAGGTTGGGTTGATAAGGCTCTGTTGCTTCTGAGACTTCTCCACATTCAAGTATTGGCTCGCCTCCCTGTTGCCTGTCTCCCAAGACATTCACAAGCTCTATCGCACATGCGATCAAGAAGCTCCTTCTGAGCTGGATTCTTGAAGAGTGGATCACGGGGAGGGATGCTGTCTCCCTTTTCAAACCTATGAGCTACAAAACCGCCTCCATAGCAATGTCTTCATCCTCTACTGGTGGAGCTTCATATTTCTTGAATGCTTCCAACTTCCTGGGAGGCTTCATATACACATGTTCATCAAGAGTGTTGGCATCTTCTGTGGAGTCATTGTTGGTATCATCATCCCCACCAACAATGACAGAAGGATCAATCTTAGTTGTTAGGTAACAAGCCCTGAGCTTGTGGATGGACTCCAAAGTACACAACTTCAACAGCTCTTTGACATCTGCAGTCTTCCACCTCACAGGTTCTGGCCAATGATTTGAATGACAATGTGCAGCAGCCTTCGGTGGGTGTCCAACAGGTAATGTGGAGAAATGGCCCATGATACAGCCAATCGACTTCAGATCTTCCTTCTCCTGTCTTGTCCTTGATGCTTTGGCATCCTTGCAGAGCTTCAGTATCCTTCCATTCCGCGCCATTGTCGAGGTTAGTTCATATCATTCAAATGAATAGTGTCTTCTTTTCATGCCTACACGCGGTACTCTGTGATGGCAAGTTGGGACATACTTGAGCCTGGCGGGAAAGAGCACATGCAGCGCTGGCACACTATTTTATTGTGTTTATCAGTTTCTTCTACGAGATGACAGAACAAAAAAATCAGTAGTACTTGGAGTAGTAAATAAAGACTATAATCATACTCATATTAAAATTTGGTTCGAGTTTTCTATTTTACAGGGTGTGGAAATAAACACCTTGCGGGCCTCTAGAAATACAAAAGAATTAGATGTGGCATACAGGACCGGAATACGTTTGATGAATTATAATATATGAAGGTTTATAGTACATGTGGCATAGAGCCAAAATACGTTTTATGAATTTCTTGAAATACAGAAGGATTACACGTATTACGTATGAGAGTTCAATAAACCGGTATTGCTATCTTCCGGTCTACCGAGAACTTACGGTACCGGTATTGTGCTTCGTACTACGGTAGTCAGCTGGTCAGGACAGCTTGTTCATTACTCTCTGTTATTAACGACATCCCACGGTACGACAACCAAAAAAAAATCTCTGTAAATGCGCAGTGCAATTACCGCGATGGTACGAACCGTTCTGAAAAAAGGTGCAGCGGTGCAGACCGCGCCTACCGGTACTGTCATGGTCGTGGTCCTATCAGGGACTTCGACTCCGACTATCAAGACAGTCCGTAAATACCATTTGTAGGCGAAGATTTATAACGCTGGGCCGAAAATCTAGTCTTACATGGCCTTTTCACGCGACTAAAAGAGTCACCAAATCTCACTCCGAGCCTACCCAGCTACGTCGTAGAAAACTTAAATTTCTTGCTGAGAAAAGTCAACCTTGTGGTGACGGCAAAAAATCACAAAAGTCATCATCACAAAATTTGCTACAGGATCATTCACTCACAAAACAAATCAGTGCTTCCATTGTGTCACTTTATCACCATGATTCGATCCACCTTTCTCGCCTTTTGCTTCATCGTTCTTGCTTCCAACCTGGATCAGACCAACGGATTGGCCGCAATTGTGCGCAGGGTCCGCAATGCCGGCCTCTTTGGCATTCGCCGTGCTCAACGGACACCTCGTGTTGTCCCCAATGCTCCATTTGTTGCCCCAACTCTTCCTGCTGCGAAAGTAGATCCAGCTGTCAACCTTGTCACAACCTTTGACTCGTTCGATGCGGATCTATACCGTCGAGAGATGACGGACCTTGTCTATGAACGAAACATGCAACGATTGCACGTCAAGTAACCGCTGCCAATGCCCGAGAACCCTCACCAGGATTTTTTGCCAGCAGGACACCTTTCTTGCTGATAGCGAAGCAATAGAACCATAAAGATACACATAGATTGATAGACTAAACTGCGACGATAGCAACAGCGTGCTTCTGTAATGTAAAACGAACTCCGTAGTACGTCTTCGGTTCTTGCTCGATGGCTGTGCGTACTGAGATCGAGGATTGTCGTGGCGCTCGATCCAAAAGGAGTATGACCATGAATAGAAACATTCGAAGACCGCTACTACACAAAGAAAAGTATGAGATGACAGGGAGAATGAACGTTCGAGAAAAATCGCTTGTAGCTCTCACCTACACATTCTACTGCACGGGAGAGGTGCTCTTTGCCGCCAAACCAATGAAAGACTGAGACTAGAATTTTTTTATCTACTTTAGCTTTTCCTATTGAAGTCAGCCGCAACGAACTTAGCTTACTTGGTCTGTGCGACAACAGCTCCGATGCGTGCCTTGACTTGTTCCAAATCTCCCAAATATTTCCCTGTCAGAGGAGCAATCGCATCACCCTGCTTGATGGGCTTCATGTTCTCATCCAACTCGTACACAAGTGGAACGCCAGTAGGGATGTTCAATTCAGTGATTTCCTGGCTAGAGATTCCATCCAAATGTTTCACCAGTGCTCGAAGCGTGTTTCCATGGGCAGCAATGATGACCTTCTTTCCGCTCTTGATCAACGGCACCATTTTTTCGTTCCATTCCACCAAAAAGCGATCTTCTGTAAGCTTCAACGATTCGGTGTAGGGAAGCAAGTCCTTTGGAACATCGGCGTACATGGGATCGTTGCCGGGATAGTATTCAGAGGATTCTTCACAGGGAGGGGGAGGAATGTCATAGGATCGTCTCCAAATCTGAACTTGCTCCTTTCCATGCTTTTCCACAGTTTGTTGTTTGTTGAGTCCCTGAAGAGCACCTGCAAAAGAAAAAGGAACACAACAGCTCAGAAAAAAACTCAAAATCACCATATTTCCGTTACAACATACATTCGTTTAATTACCTACCATAGTGCCTTTCGTTCAAACGCCATGTATTCACGATCTACAAATTGCGGTCAAGTATATGATTTAGCGTGAAGTTCGTTGCAAAAGGTCGCGGAAGGCGGATTACAGACAAATCGAGAAAAGAGAATGAACGGTGAGCAGCTGGAAGAAATTTAGAACAAAGACTTGTTGCTGAACTTGTTCAGGAAGCAACGTACAGGAATGTACATCAAATGCAATTCTTCCAAGATGATCCAAAGGGTCTTAATTGCACGTTGTAAAGTGGAAGTGTAGGCAACATCAAACGTATATCCCTCGGATTTCAAAAGTTTGGCACCTTCGTGGGCTTCTTTCAGCCCAGCTTCGCTCAAGGGACAATCGTACCAACCAGTGAATCTATTTTCGTCGTTCCAGGTAGATTCTCCGTGTCGAACCAAGACAACTGTGTATTTCATCTCCAAAGCAGTTGGTGACGACAGGGCGGCCTTTGAAAAACTGGTGAAGAGGCAACAGAGGAAATCATGGTCCGATGATGTGTGACATAACATGAGCAAAGAAATATTCTCAAAAGCCGGAATACAGAAGGGCTGGCACAAACCGAAATGATTTTGGAAGTTTACTTACCCGGTAGAGAGCGGTTTCCCGGTGAACGCCGGGGCGAACGCCGACACCGCCGACAACAAGGAAATAAGGGCAAGCACTTTCATGATGGACAGAACAGGTTGGATTTGCTCGCTGTAGAAAATGAATTGACGAATGGTAAGAAACTTCCAAAAGCACAATGAGAGGATCGATACGAAAGATGTTGTGCTTGGTATACAAGCTTGTATTGAGATCAGTACTTCGACAGCGAAGTAGACCGTGTCGTTGTCGTCGTCGTCGTTGTCGACGATTGGAAGGGGATCTTTCGATGTCACACTGCACGTCCACACGTCACAGATTCGATAACCACCACTGACGAACGGCTGGGTTGGAGATCGGAGTGTCTTGCGCGAGGATGCTCAGAATTTGACTCCACCATCCTACCATAAAATAATAGTACTTCGGTTAACTGTGTCGAGCTGTCATTTTTTGAATATGATGCTCCTGCCTACTACTATAGGAACATGGCATTTCTACTAGAGAACCTATACATTATTTAATATGTAACCTTTGGAATTCCTGGAAGTGACAGCAGCATATCGAAAGCTTCTTTGAATTCTCGCAGCCATAGCGTGATCCAGCAGACAATCTTGTGTTGTCGTAGCAACGCGATGGACTTCCATGCTTCCGTTTTCGTCTAATGCGATCGCGAATCTTTCGCACTCTTCTGTGGATGAAGAAGAAATCTTCAACTTGGACGTGCGGTTGGGTTGGACTGATGTCTTGGTTCGACGGTTAAGGTAGCTCTTTAATTTGACAGCAAACGGCTCAATGAATTTTGCAGTAGAGGCAAGAGAAAAAACCCATTCCGGAATATCACCGACTCCCAGCTCGATTGCAAACTCGCGGCTAAAAGATACACAATTCTTGTTGAACAGATTGTAGGAGCTTGCCAGCCACTTCGGGCGAAGATCCTCTAGGATGTAGTGTATTTGCTGAGGCGTAAGTTCGCAATCGCCAAGGTAAACTGATTCTCTGTAGTGATGTATGGGGCAGCGCTTGGGGCGAGAGCAGAAAATTCCAGTGACTTTCGAACGACGATTACGTGTACCTCCAAAAGAGTACTCTCTGTCTACATGGAGGGAGAGTCAAAGTAAGTGCCGTACATCAACCTTCAATCCTCACAGAAACTAAATCCCACGTACCATGAATCTGAATGGCAGCATGAAATATCCCTCCATACCCCATACGCTTGACTGTATCGTTGATCGCTCCAATACGATGGTCCTTCGATACGTCGTACACATTGAGAATGACAGGGGAACAACAATACATAAGTTTCTTTCGAATAGCGTAGGATTCCATTCTCGGAAACGCTGGTCCTGGAGATATTTTCGGACAGTTCTCTTGTTGGTGAAGAGTTGCCATTTTGGGTCGACTAAGACGTACACGGATTCTTCCACAGTCTGAACCATTGTTTTGAAGCTTGATCCATTGATTTGGATTGTGGAACACCATTAGGTCGACCGCATCGACCTTTACAAAGATGCCGTTTTTTTTACCTTTCTCCTGATCATCGTTCTTCTTTTTTGCCATATTCGTTTTGTCATCGTCCCTTTCCAACGAGAATATGAGTTGCGTCGATGGTTTTCCCATCACTGACCACGAACAAGCATCTGTGCCCCATATTGGATCCTTTTCTTTGTTGCTCCAAGGAGTGTTTCCTAGTACTTGGTCGATTACTCCGACTTCATTCAACACAGATACCCGGAATCTGCATTTGTTGAATGGCAGGTTCTCACCCCTTATCACTCTCAGATTCATCGGAAACATTTGGCTTTCCGTTCCACCAGGGTCTTCCAGTAATATTGAATCGTTTACGAAGTTGAAGTAATTTTCATCTGCATCGTCGCTTGGTCTCGCAATCAATTCGACCTCTTCTCTGTCATATCTTGGTCGGATATCAATGGCCGATTGCTCATGCAACTCAACTTCTTCGCCAACATCTTCACCGGAATCTTCTATTGTTGTGTCCTGTCCCAAAGGTATTTGAAATTGGTCGCTCGTCAGATGACAGATGACTTCTCCCGTGTGAGATATGACTTCGCCCGTCGGAGCAATGATATGCTCTTCGGCAAAGGCCGCCACTTCGTAGATGTGATTCAAAACCAGACTCTCCACGGAGGACGTGGTGGAGAATCCTGACGACGATAGCGACCACAACTTGGAGTCTCTGTCTGCATTTTTACCCTGGTCGTCTACATCTTTGTCGAAAAATCTTTGGCGACCTTTCCTTTTGTTTCTATGGTATCCTTGCGAGTTCACCATATTGTTACTGTAAAATATCTCGCCCAATAGCAGAATTAGCGTTTGATTCGGCGTGTGAAGCTGGGAAGTGATGAGACTTCGCCAACGGTTCGGACTTTGGACGGTCAAACTTTCGATATCGTTTCCTACTGTGATATCCGACGAAGTGAAGGAGTCAATTTTAGGAGTCCAGGAAGAAGGATATATCTTTCTCTTGATCACCGATGCTTTGCAATCATTATATTATGATTTATTCCTTAACCGTGTTGCCTTCGCAGCGTCTACGACGTACGATGTAATACACAATGATGAGGCCTGATCACTGATCAATCGAAAATCCTTGCTTGGAAAAGGGATCGCATGATGTTGTTTGGGTTGTCATCAACTACCGTACACACTGAACTGCTGTACGACGTACTGTCGTAGGATGAAAAACTTCGAAAATTCTACTCCGTACTTCACACGTGCGGTCTGAAGAAGAAGGTCGCGATTTTTGGTCATGCGCATCCTCAAATCCTCCCGAATCATGACAACGAAAACAGTTCGATCAGACTGCCGTCCAACAGAGTAAACCAGAACTGACCGTGAAGTGAAATGTTACATCATAATCATGTAATAAAATGAATACTCAGAGTCAACAATTATTTTATCGTAATACAACAACGTTGTACTTCGTAGTAGTATGTAATCATACTCTATTATTTCCATTCCAGAAAAAATCAACAATCAAAAGAAGCAAACTTCTACGAACTACGATTGGTACTCCCTAAGCATGCAATAGCTACTTTAGATCCCTCATTAGGTAGTCTATCTAGCATTGAGCTAACCACAGTGGTAACTTATGGTGGTTGCTACATTAGAAGAGGCAGGAAGAAGAAACTCAGCAAAATGAATCAGCAACACAACAATAAAGATATTTGAGTTTCGCCTGGATGGGTTACGACCTCTACCAAAGCTACCGTAGAATTCATCTACAACAACTTCTTCTTTTTGAAGTATCGTTTGAGGTAGGTCACTTGCACGTATGTGACAAGCAGAAGAACTCCCACTGAAATGTACGAAAAGTATCGAACTCGTGCATTGATGGAATCTGCTGTCAGCCGCATTCGTGATTCCCGTCGTTCCATGTAGTTCATTTCCTTGATGATAGACTTCGCCGCCGCCATACTTTCTGCCAGTTGTTCCGCCAAAGGTGTCAAGTGCGAGCCTTGAAACGACTCGTCCTCACTCAACACATCATCTCCGACACCAAATTCCTCGCTCGTCAAAACGGAATCCATAATGATATGAACGGGATAGTCTTCATTGGTATTTGTGATACAGGCGGAAAATCCTTCCAGGGGACTAGCCTCTCTTGTGTTTTCGTGAGCTCTGGTAGCCTTTCGAACGTGATTGACAACAAGAGGCGTGAACCAAAACGCATCGATAGATCGAGTGGTGGATGATTCGGGATTGGACAGCGTCACTTGGCATCCCGACTTAGTTTCCCCTTCAAAATATTGTATGAAACTGTCCATGGATGCTTTGACATCCTCGGGTGGATCCTGTGGAAACCTTTGTGGCAAGGCGGCCTTATTTCGGGATTTGGACATCTCTAGCATTTGATTGAAGAAATGCGCCTCCAAGTCTTTATAGTTTGAAATCCACTTGGGGAGATTACCGTCCTCCTCATCGTGGGTTGAAGAGGGAAGAGCGACAAATGCCAAATGAGCGTCATCATCCTCGGGAATGTTGAGATGCAGACACTGCAATCAAGATATTCAATGGAGGAAACATGAGAAAAACGCAAATGACATGGTATCCCCGAAGCAAATGAATCAAAAGGTGGGGCCTTACCCTCTCAGTAGACTCGGGAATCTCCAAAATCATCGGGTACGCATTTGACTGTACGACAAACATTGATGATATGAATGCCCAGAAGAGCACTGACGGCACCAGACAGTAAAGAAACGGTAGATGCAGCATTGTGACAGTGGCCAGAGTTGGAAATTGTCGCGTAGTCGTTTGTCCCCGCTGGTAGACTTGCACTCTCAGATCAAGCGTTCTAATGAGCAACCCAAGCTTTCTATCGTGCAACTGAGGGCAGATGCAATAATTGGTGGCGCAGCAGCAACAACAAGTACTACAGTATTGGGTATAGATGACCAATCGGATGGGTTGCGGTGGTGTTGTGAAGATGATGATGACAAAAATAATGATGATGGTGTTATTATTACAGTGCGGTACTCCAGAGAGTGTATCATAAGAATAATAGAGAGTCAAGAACGGTCAAGTGAATGTGAACGAAGTTGACTCAATTGACTTAATGTATTTTTTTGGCGTTGCTTGGACGGACGCAGTAAATCTTCATTTCCTACGGAGTACATACGGTATCTGTTCTCGCAGTCGTAATGAATTCAAATTAGAAATGCTAAAACGTCGTAAAAGCTGAAGTCCGAAAATCTTGGATTCCAGAGATCGAAATGCTAGAAAATAACACTAGAAATTACAGTTCTTGGACACCCTGGATAGCCTGGGCAATAACATCGAGTTCATCTTCGGACATCGCAGTTGTTGGAGATGGCGATGATGATTCTGCTTCCTTTGCCGCGCCGTTCTTCCTTGGAGGTCGACTAGAGTTGCCCCCGCCGCCGCCTCCTGGCAAAGCATCTTTTCGACTCAGCTGCCGTTTACCCGCATCGCTGATTCCGAGGTATTTTACCTCAAATTGATCCGTATTCAGGGACTTCACATACCCTTCGCAACTTCGCACACGCTCTTTTGCAAGCTGTGAAATGTGGCAGAGCCCTTCCAGCCCAGGATAAGACCCATCCTCGGCGCCAGGCATAAACTCGAGGAATACTCCAAATGGGTGGATCCCGGTTATCTTTCCCATGTATATTTCTCCCTCTACCGGCTCCGGGCCCTTGTACTCTGGTCTTTCCTCTCGTTTGCCTTTTCCTCCGGCAGGTCCACTTAGTAACAATTTAACAAACTCTTCGACCTCGGCCAGTTTCTCTGCGTTGAACGAAGATACCTGTACGTTTCCGTCATCATTGACATCCATATTCGTGAGCTCAAAGTCTTCGATAATGGCACGGATTTGTTTGCCACCAGGACCAATGATTTTCCCAATAGAATCAGGAGGTACCGAAAATCGTAGTAGTTTTGGGACAGTTGCGGGGAGCGATTCTCTTGCTTTTGGTAGCACTGCATCCATTGCATCCAGGATATGCAATCTCCCCTTTCTTGCTTGCTCTAGGGCGCGTTCCATGGTTTCCAGGCTGAGACCCTCACATTTGATGTCAAGTTGGAACGTCGTAATTCCGGTTCGGTCTCCAGCCACCTTGAAATCCATTGTCCCCAAAGCATCTTCCGTGCCCAAAATATCGGAAAGAATCACAGCGTTATCATCTGAAACCCCGTCTTTGTCTCCAAGTAACATACCCATAGCAATACCCGCTACTGGGTTCTTGATTGGTACACCAGCATCCATAAGAGCTAAGCACCCACCACACACACTGGCCATCGACGATGATCCGTGAGATTCCGTGACCAGAGACTCCACCCGAATGGTGTATGGAAAGTCTTCCTCTTTCGGTAAGGTTGGTATTAAAGCACTAAAAAGAATTTCCAAAAAGCAATCGATAAGATCAGCATTTTCAAAACTAGGGAGAGGCAAAAATGACTTACCGTTCAGCAAGATTTCCATGTCCGATTTCACGTCGTCCTGGGGCACCCACTCTTCCCGTCTCACCAACGCAGCTGGGAGGAAATGTGTATTGCAAGTAAAACCGTTTCTCTTCCAACCCATCTATTTTGTCAATTTTTTGTCTCATGCCAGAATCACCCAATGTCTGAATTTGTCGGTGAGAAATCATCGAAAAAGTCGTCCGAACTCGATTGTCATTCTTCGACTTACCGTTGATGCGACCACTTGAGTCTCCCCCCTAGTGAATAAGGCCGATCCATGGACTCTGGGCAAGATCCCGGTGTCCATGGAAAGATGCCGAATCTCATCCAAAGCTCTTCCGTCGCATCGTTTGCCAGTGGTACGTCCAAGGTGAAACATTCGCCGACAAAGCAGATCCTTGAAAGCATTTTTAATGTCCGCCGGACTGAACACGACGTCACCTTCTACTCCAACACTCAATGCTTCAATCAGTTCGTTTTGCAATTTCTTTTTCACAGGACCTTGCGTCGTCTTTGTTCCGCCCAATGCGAACATCGCGTCAACCTTCTCTGTCATGAGTTCATCGACACGCTCTTGTAAGCCTTCGGGAGGCTTCAGGAGAGTATCAAACTTCTTTTCGACACCCATGACGTGTCCCAAATCCTCCACTGCCTCGCAGATGGCTCGAATGGCGTCATGACCGAATTTCACGGCTCGGGTCATAGTTTTTTCTGGCAAAAAGTTGGCAGCTCCCTCAATCATCAGTACGGCATCCTTTGTTCCGGCAACAATCAATTGCAAATCTGACGTTTCCATTTCCTTATGAGTTGGATTAAGAATCAACTGATCGTTTTCGCTGTCATATCCCACCATGGCTGCTGCTACTGCTTTGGTTAATGGAATATCACTGAGGTAAAGGGCGGTGGAAGATGCAATGATAGCCAAAGGATCACAGCTTCGTGACCCATCGTAACTAAGTACCCACGAGAGCAACTGGGTTTCGTGGCGCCATCCATCGGCGATCAACGGTCGAAGAGGACGGTCAATTAGTCGGCATGTCAGCACTTCGTGTTCGGCGGGGCGACCATCTCGTTTGTTATATCCCCCCGAGGTCATTCCGACGGCAGAAAAACGTTCTTGATGTTCCACACTGAGTGGCAAAAAGTCCAAACCCTCCTTCGGGGACTCGTCACGGGATGCTGTCGCATACAAGACGGTATCTCCTCTAGTTAGAGTGACGGCTCCGGCCGCTTGTCGACCGATTTTGCCCGTTTCAATAACAATGGGATGGCCATGTTCATTGTCGTCTTTTTGACCCGGCAAGGAGTTGATGATCAAACGATGAACCTCACTCCCGCCCGGCCCACTGTTATCCTTTTCGACGGCATAATAGGAGGAAGCGAGAGACGTCGCTGATGTCACCGACGTCTTGGTTTGTTGAGTGTCTCGAGAAGAAGAGGAATAGGTCAGCCGGAGATTTCGCACTTGAAAGCCACTGATCGGCTCAAGGTGGAATGATGTAGAAATCGCAACAAGGACCAACAGAAGTAGTGTCGTTGCCGGCGGCGTTGCTGTGGAGCGTTTGCAACTCATGATCAATGGACGGGAAGGTAAGTGAAAAAATCTTTTGCCAGCGAAGAATTTCGAGAGAAGATGGATTGATGATGATGATGTTCTTGTCCTTCACCAATAAAACCGATGTATCCCTCTTTCTCAACGGCAGGACAGCGTATGAGCAGAGAATAGCCACTTTCCAGTACGACTGTATTCGATAAAGAGTATGGATGCTGATGTGGATGTAAACTTTCCAACCCGACCGCACATCACTTTTCGTCGAATGTTGTGTTGTGAGGTGAGTGTCTCTCGAGGCGGCGATAATTGCCGGGCAATCTGACGTACTGATGTACGCCTCAAGGCCAGACGTGTTCAGTCACATCCGCGTACAAAAAAGATGTCAAATCAGTCGAAACTTGCCTCCAAAAAAACACCGCACAGACCGAAAACGAAGACACTCGACGAAACTCCAGTCACCATCTGATGACAGGGGGATTTTTACAAACAAACGAAATCCAAACCTCTCTTTTTGGCATGACTTCTGCAATCTAGTAGTAGCCAGCAAGCAGTTCGAGCAGGAGCAGGAGCAACAACCCACCATTGTTTTATTAAACCACCTTACTGTGCGTTTGTGTTTAAAGAAAATAAAACTAGTATCATCAACGAACGACCTCCACTACAATACAACAAGATACAGCCAAAAGGGACGAGCATCGATAATAATTGATTTGTTTACAGTTACCAACAAAACATACCCCGATCCCTCGTTTTGCCGTTGAGAAATCACCATCCGCATAGCACCATGAAGGTCTTTTTAAATTACGAAGACAATGAAAATAGTGACCTCCACAAGTCGTTGAAAATCACTCTCCCCAAGTCGTGGAAGACAGGACCGTCATCCAATCTTCTCGAACAATTTGTGGAATCGTACAATGCCAAGTTTCAAGACACCAACCCTCTCAAGGTGGAAGAAATGCACTTGACAATCCGACAACAAGTTCCGGGAAGCACCGATTCCACCAAAACAGAGCTTGTTCCCATCTGTAGCGATGCCGTCGTCTTGGAGGAAATTCCCGATCGTGGAGATGTCTACATTTGCCATGGTCCCAGTCAAACCAAAGCTGATCTTCAAGCGGCTGCACAAGCGGCTGAAGAAGAAAGACAAAATAAGTTGAAGAACACCGTAGCATGCACTCATTTTGGCTGCCAAAACCGATTTCCTAAGGGTGGACCATATCCGGAATGTCGCTATCACAAATTGCCACCCGTCTTTCACGAAACGGCCAAGTACTGGGCCTGTTGTCCCAACAAAAAGGCCTACGATTGGGATGACTTTCAACGTATCCCTGGATGTGAAACGGGAACCTGTACGGAAATCAAGGAAGACGGAAAGCTATTCTTGGGCGGAACCGATCTGCGCGAACAAGCGTCGGAGGGTGCCCAATTGAAAAGCATCGATGATTTCAACAAGGCCCAGAGTGCGGGAGGAGCAGAAGCCGCTCCCGTATTGGATCGCTTGCGAAATGTCATGGTGGAAATGGGGATCGACAAGGAGCTTTACGATCAAGTCATTGATGGGATGAAAATGGAATACAAGTCGTCATCGTCAAATGAAGCTGAACTTTTAGCAGCCGTGTCACAAGACCTTGGGGGCAAACTCAAGGCCATGATGAAATCCATTGCTGCAGAGCAACTCCGAATAAAATAGGGTGATAGAATGCGATTGAAAACTATTATTATGATTTGTCAAGCAGAATGATCAATAAAAGAAGCCTTGACGTTGGACAATGCTCAGTCCCACACATCTGGCTCCACTCGTCACCCCCAAATTCTCCCGTCATTTAGCACCAGCATTCATGAATTCTAAATATTGCTTCCTTGCAGCTTCTTGTGCCAGATCTTCGTCGCTTTTCTCAATGTGCATCTTGATTTTCTTCCCCGAGATCGCACTCCGTCTTTCGCCGCCGCCGCCGCCGTCTTCTTTTCTATTTCGTTTTTTCTTTTCTTTCTTGCGCTTCCTCTTCCTGTTTTCAAGAGAAGAATCGTCACTTTCCGAGGAAGACAATTCTGAATCATCGTCTCGACGCTTTTTGCCTTTCTGTTTTTTCCGTTTTCGTCTATCTTCTCGCTTTTTCTTGCGCTTCTTCCGTCGGTAGGCATCACTATCGCTGGACGAGGAGCCGCTATCATCGTCATCCTCATCTCTGCTTACGTCGTCGTGATTTCTGCCGCTGCGCTTTTCGTCTTTTTTCCGCTTTCGCTTTTTGGTTTTTCGTTCATCTTTTCCGTCTCGTTTGGACTTTTCGGGCCGACCTCCTTCGTCACCGGGGGGCAAGAAGGAATCTTGGTCGTCGGCTGGATTTTCCCTGCCTGGAGCGACGCGAGAGATCCTCTTCTTCTCGTCTTGTGATTCCATGATCCAAGCTACAGCGCACTATCACGTATTCGAGGCGCTAATAATCGTCAATGATAAGACAACCGGACTACTACTCTACCGGTAGCTACTAGCTAGTAGACGGGATCAACAGTTTCAGAATGCCGAATTGATTCAAGCCTCATAGATTGTATTGCAGTGATGATGACGTTCACAGTCAGCTCTTGTTTATTGTCAACAGTAAAGTACCGGTACTCCGATTACGTAGAATTTGGAACATACTACCCTACTACTCTACTAGAGTACGTAGTAAGGAAGTACTTCGAGTCCTACTTTAGTCTCTCTACTCTCTATGAGGTAGCTAGCTACTACTACCTAGTAGAGCTAGCTCTCTAGCTAGTAGAGAGGAGATATTATAAGAGAGAGAGGATAATTTATACTACGGACAAAAACATAACGTTTACAGTTATTATCGCGTCCATTTACGACGTGGATCGAGTGCCACTTACGAACACCTTCATTCGTAGTGTCAGTAATCAACGATAGAGCGAAGCCAAATTCTGTTTTCTTGTCCCTTGCTCGACTACCGGTAGGTACATAGCAGCAATTAAATTGGTGGTACCTAGTTTTCTATGGTCGTAGTCGTAGAGGTTTTGCTAACTAGAATTCAAAATAGCGTTGCCTCTTCTGGTTCCCTTCCAAGGAAATGTTTGAATCGTTCATACGTTTGCGAAATGAACCGTCGTGGCCATCAACATGGAAGGGGCTCTCATAACAAGAACCGGCAGAGGAGGTGTTGTTGGATCGTATTAAATGCGCCACAAAGTCCTCGGAGCGCTTCCAATAATCAGCCCCGATCTCCTTTTTTAAACATGTTTGGATACTCCCAGTGAGACTGCGATATCCTTGATCCCCTTGACGATGGCGACGAACACACTCGGAAACAAGATTTTTCGCGTAGTGATAGAGCTCTTCGTCTCTTTTCATAAGATACTTCATGAAAACGCAAATAATCATCCACAATCTCTTTTTCCGAACTTTATCTTCCTTGGCTTTATGAGAATTCTTGTTTTGCACAGGAACAGGGTTTGAGAATCCACTGCGAAATGTCATATCAGTCATATTGAAGGCCAAAAGTTCATCGTCAGTAGCACCTTGAGGTGCTTCTTTCTTGGTATCCAGCACTCTCTTGGCATAACTGCGTGCTTCTTTCCAGTATTTGGGCCCCACCACATCCTTCAGCGGTGTTCGCAAGCTCTCGACCACACTTTCGGCCTCTCCCTTTTTCTTTTTCTGTTCGCAATCGTGAATTACAACTTGGGCATCGTGGTACACGACGGGATCTCTTTTTTCGAGTATTCTCATGAGAATTTTTGTAAAAAGTAGAAACCGTCGTTTTTGCTGCTTCTTGGCTTGTCGCCTTGACGTTGTGTTGGATGTTCGAGCTGTGGAAGTTGACCACTCCGTGGTGAACGAACACATGGATCGAGCTTTGGGGCCTCTTTGTACACGAGCGGAGGCATAAATCTTGTTCAGGTCTAGAGGAGGTGCCGTTGGGAAGGAACTGTCATCATCTAGTTCGTACCGCACCTCGAATCGATGTTGATGGTGCGACTCATCATCGAGTTGATGGTGCAGTCCAAGGCTTCCAGCGCTGTTCGCACTGATTGACCATTCGGCTATCTCATGGGATGAACACTCCATCCGGGACTAATGTTGCTAGTATGCTGCTGCGGTTACAAGAAAATGTGAAAGAGTTGATGATATTGATCAGCGATTCGTTGTTCTGTTGGTTTCCAGAAGTTATTCCACGATTATCATGAAGGAACAGATACACAAAATAATATACAGTACAATCCGTGCCTGATAGAGTTGTGTATTATGGAAGTACAGATGGAATTTGTTGTGAGCATAGATCTGTACGGTGACAACGCAACAGACTTCTGGGCTTTGCCTATTCCTCGAACTACTATTGGAGTAGTATGATGTATGATCAAGGATCGATCGATCGTCGAACGATTGGTTGCGTGTTTTGGAACGAGAGGGGAGAAATCACAGAACTATTACTCGAAGTATTTGTGATTGATGAGATAGTAGTTTGGTACGACAGACAGAAAAAGACAGAACGTACATGGGTTTATGACACGGCGAACAAAAACTTCGTGTCAAGAAACAGCCTAAATTATTAAGCACTCGGTCGTGCGATTTTTGTTTAAGAGGAACAGGTTCGGTCACCTTACGCGCGCTGAACTCGTTTGATCATTTTTCGCCAAATTCCATCGACGTGGAGATCTCTGATCTTGGTATCTAGGTACAACATAAAATACCGGTACTCGTATTATATTTTCTGGGAGTACGTCGGAAAGGTATCCTTTCTTCCTCCTTCAATTAACTGCTGTAAATCAAAATCAACATGACCAGCTGCAGACTTTTACAACAAGACGTCACTGTTTCTGGAGGACGTTTGCCGTTCGTACTGAACTCTCTCAACAGAAAACGTTCTGACCAGTAACACCGTTCCGTTGCAATAAACCGTCGCGTCATGAGGATGAGTGGTCTACAACCACATGAATACGCAACAAGAAAATGGGTCTTACCGCTTTTTCTCGTCGCATGCTTCGATGTTCCAAACAGTATTCATGCCTTTGCTCCGTTCTTGTCGACGCCATATCACTTCACAGGCACGTCTTCATCGACCTCCTTGTCGATGTTTGATTTTCTCAAGTCAAAGGACGGAGAAAAAGAAAAGAAGGAACTATCATCAGCAGAAGACACATCACAACAAGACTTTTCCGATGACCCCGTGGACAAAATATTTGGATTCTTTTTTGGGCAAAAGGAAGAGTCTCCCATGGGCATGAAACGATTCGGACGAGGTGCGTCTACAAGAGAAGAGAAAGCTTACAGAACGACCAATAAGGGTGTCTTCTCACGTTTCCGATCTATTCATTATTTGAACCAGAACGATTTCCGGAGCAATATCCAGCGGTTGTGGATGAATGGGCCGAACCATTGGAAGGTGACTCTGCTGAAATCGCACCACTCCGTCCGTTGCTGAAGAATACCAACCTGGAATTCAGAGCCTTGCAGTTGACGTATTCGGCAAACCGAGACGGTTGGAATGCCGCGTCGTTTCACAAAAAAGTTGACAAGAAAGGAGGAGGTACGGATACGTTGTATGTGGCACTCCGACGACGAGATGTTCCTGTCCATTGTCCATAGTAGCCTCACACCATTAGTTTTCTTTTGTTTTCATGCTCTATAGGCCTGGTCGTTTGCACAACATCGGATGGATTGATCTGTGGAGGATACAACCCAAAAGGTGAGAGACGAAGAAAAGCAACAACATGACTCTGCGACTTAATTTTGGTAGATGCTGGTTTAACTCAATATTATTGTATCAATGGGGAGTAGGATGGGTCGGATATGGGGAAGCACGAGGATCTATCGCTGCCTTTCTCTTTGTGTACAAGAGAGGGTTGTCAGAGCTTCCCACCAAATTGCGCAAGGTTGGTGGCCCGTCTCTTGCCCAACAGGACTTGCCCGAGAGTGGTCCCAGTTTTGGAGCTGATAGTTTAGTGATTCCATTGGACAAGAACAACCCCAAACTGGCGAGGAGCAAACTTGGAAGCTACTATGAGCGATTTCCTGGTGGAGGCAACACACTGTTTGGGAAGCGGGGCGCTTCTGTTCAGCTGAAAGATTTGAAAGTTTACCTTGGGGTTTACGCACCTGGAGAGTTCATTCCGTTTACGGATGCTGAGCCCTTTGCTCTGTACTGAGACTCGTCGTACGCAAAGCCTCACTGCATGTAAAACATTTCTAACAAACGAATGTCGATGATTCGACAGCATTAGGTCTATCTAGTTTATGAGAGATAGTGTTTTTAAAGTTACCCTGGCCTCCATCGAACTTTTTCCTCGGCCATGAGGGGTAGTTTATGAATTTCTCCATCCTCGAACCGAATCGTCAACAGAATTTCATCCACGACGGTTACAGGTTCGTCGATCACTTCTCCTTTGCACCACCCATATTCTTCGTTCCAAAAGTACTCTATTTTGGTTCCCTTGGTGATTTGTAGCGCCCACTTGGGAAGCTGTGGCTTCCCAACTTTCAGGTCCTTGTCCAGTTCGTCTACCTGGTCTGTGATTTGCGACGCAATTTTTTTGGCTTTTGCCATCCCATCGATTTCGTTCAATTCCCTCAGGACAATTCTCAATCGCTCTTCACTGTTTCTTGTCAACAGTATCTGCTTTCGAATGTCGTTGTTCATATCGGTAAGTTCTGCAGCCATGATGGCGACAGAAAACCTTCGGTCTTTTGGCTCAATGTCATCGACCAAACTGGTCTGAAAGACTTCCCATACGGCTGCCATCTCCTCTGCATGTGCCAGTTCAATGGCGGCTGGGTTAATACCGGTACCTCCTCCAGCTCCGCTGCCCAAGCCACTGTCTAAGATAAACTTTTCCAGTGGGCTCAAGTTGTTTTTGGCAATGGCGTCGTCGAGGCGAGCGGAAATGACGCTTTGCACTCCCAACATGGTTCGTCGGATCAACTCTGGGGCTGGTAATCCAGATAGTTCATCATCATCGTCGTCGTCGTCGTCATCATCATCACCATCGTTGTCGTCGTCATCCCTATCATTGTTGCTGCTTGTACTTTTGACAGAAAAGAACATGTCACTGTCATCTTCATCGGCGTCGTCTTCAATTTCGTCGACAATGACAACCGGGAACGGAATTGTTTTGACGACTTCTTTCACGACGAAGCGATACCCACCACGACACAAAACCGTGTTGGGAGGGGTCCCATCCAACGAGGAGGGTGCTGGTGAAAAGGATGACGATGGATTGTCGTCGTTAATTTTGGTAGAGTCTTCCAGGTCTCGTGCCAATTGTGGGTCCTTTTCAAAAGCTTGTCGGGTGGGTGCATTGACGAGAATTTCAGCAGTACAACCAATAGCTCCCACCAACGAGTCGCCATTCTTCCAAACCAATTGTCCATACATGGGTCGTTGACGCCGTCGTTGTTGTTGCTGCTGTGGAGATGACAATGCCGATGATGATGAATTGATCGAACCAGCGGCTGCCGTCAATGCCATGGAAGTGGCTTCTTCCAAAATGAGTTTGTGGAGTGGAGTATCGACTTGCAATCCATATAGAAAGGGTGTCGCCAATTGATCGGGAAAGTTGGAAGATGGCAAGGGAGTCAAAATCAAACTGGACGTCGATTGGTCTTTGGATTGGACGTCTTTTTCGGTACGGTCGACCAAATCCAGTAATGGCAGTTCGACATTCTTGCGGAGAGCTGCAACGACGACGGTGGTTGCTTCCCATCGTTTACTCGTACGACATGATGAGGATATCTTGGTTCTTTTCATGTTGCTGCTGGTACTGGAAAATCCCCACGACGACGCAATGCCGACAACAACCATCAGCAGTAAAAGGGTGTGGGTGCGGCCACTGTAAGGCCACATGATTGTGCTCTGAAGTAGTTGACAACGACCTGGCCCGTTCAAACGAGTGCCTCTCGTTGCTTGGTGAGAGATTATTATTTTTGATGGATGAACAAACAAATAATATATGATACACTTCGAGTGTTATTTTATGTCCGATCAATGTAAAGAAAGAGAGGCAAGAACAACGTTGTAAATCCTTCAATACTAACTGTAACACAAACAGTACTGTCGTACACGTCGAACACCATGATGACAGTCGATGGATGTGAGAAAAAAAAAAATCATCAGGAACAGATCGACGAGGGGAGAGAAAGAAAACAAGCTGCGTTTCAGAACAAACTGCGTCGAAGTAAACAAGACACGTCATGGTCGCGGGTAGGTGACGTTCCGATGAAAGGTATGCTACATACTTCGTACGAGTCGTACAGGATTATGGGAGACATCTACCGGTAAATACCGGTATCATACCTCATTTCGAGTCTGTCTGTTGTCCGAACACCGGCTTTACTGTTAATTAATTAATTGCGAAACTTCGAGTGTACTGTAGTATTTTTCGAATTTACTAGCGGTACGACTCATTTTCAAAAATCAAAAATGGATACGTCGTACCTAACTCGTTTCTCTCACCTCACACACTCACCTCTTAATCGATGAAAGACAACGCAAACTTACGTTGAAACCGCCTCAATTACTCGACAAGAACTGACAATGGCAGCAAACGGCAGCAACAGTCCTGAGCAAAATACAGATAGGAAAATTCCTACGACGTACACAAAAAAAGCCAGAAAGCCGGGAAGTTCACCAAGGAGGAAAACGTAGTCCTGGAAACCGACGAGGAACAAGGTGACTTCCAGCACAGTGTATCCACCGAGATTAGAATGAATGTGCTAAATACCTATCTGATTGCATGAAATGACGTTACCAACTCGTTTTAATTACATTATGAAAGCAGGAATTCGTATTTAGAAACAACCATCCCGAAGAACGGTGAAGAAACACATCTTTTGGTCGTCATGACAACCTTTGGAAGGCGGCCCACAACGTACTTGAGGCCTCGGTCCGGCAACATACCTACGTGATTCAATGGAACGAACGATGCCATTTCTTCTATCTTTCTATCACTTTGGCAACATAATTTCGTATTGAGAAACAACCATCTCGAAGAACGGTAGAGAAACACATCTTTTGGTCGTCATGAAAACCTTTGGAAGGAGGCCCACAACACACTTTTGGCCTCGGTCCGGCAACATACCTACGTGATTACATGGAACGAACGATGTGATTTCCTTTTACTATCATTATGCAAACGTTCTGCCGTATTGAGAAACAACCATCTCGAAAAACGGTGAAGAAACACGTCTTTTGGTCGTCATGAAAACCTTTGGAAGGCGGCCCACTACATACTTTCGGCTTCGGTCCGGCAACACACCTACGTGATTACATGGAACGAACGATGTGATTTCCTTTTACTATCATGTTATGCAAACGTTCTGCCGTATTGAGAAACAACCATCTCGAAGAAGGGTGAAGAAACACGTCTTTTGGTCGTCATAAAAACCTTTGGAAGGCAGCCCACGACATACTTTCGGCTTCGGTCCTGCAACACACCTACGTGATTACATGGAACGAACGATGTGATTTCCTTTTACTCTATCATTATGACAACATAATTTTGTATTGAGAAACAACCATCTCGAAGAAGGGTGAAGAAACACGCCTTTTGGTCGTCATGAAAACCTTTGGAAGGCGGCCCACAACATACTTTTGGCCTCGGTCCGGCAACACACCTACGTGATTACATGGAACGAACGATTCCATTTCCTGTTCCTCTCATTATGACAACATAGTTTTGTATTGAGAAACAACCATCTTGAAGAATGGTGAAGAAACACGTCTTTTGGTCGTCATGAAAACCTTTGGAAGGCGGCCCACCACATACTTTCGGCTTCGGTCCGGCAACACACCTACGTGATTACATGGAACGAACGATGTGATTTCCTTTTGCTATCATTTTATGCAAACGTTCTGCCGTATTGAGAAACAACCATCTCGAAGAACGGTGAAGAAACACGTCTTTTGGTCGTCATGAAAACCTTTGGAAGGCGGCCCACAACATACTTTTGGCCTCGGTCCGGCAACATACCTACGTGATTACATGGGACGAACGATATCATTTCCTGTTCCTCTCATTATGACAACATAATTTCGTATTGAGAAACAACCATCTCGAGAAACGGTAGAGAAACACGTCATTGGAACCATTCTCAGATGCAGTATGATGTGAAAATGTGAAAATCTATGTTAATTGTTTGTTCTGTTTTCCTTGATTTTCTTGTTTTATTTTTTTTGAAGTTCGTCGGCTGGCAACGGGTGCCAGAGTCGGATTACTGATTTCTATAGAACTAGTTGTATTATACGATGAATGATAATACACAGAGATTAGGATTGCAATACATTGCTTAAACTACGATTCCATCCTCCTTTTTGATGCCCGTGACTGTCTTAAAGTCTTTTATCAAATCAGAGTGAAAATCCTTATTGGCAAGGAAAGTATCGTCGCCATTGCTATGGATTACCTCATTTAGCTATAGTTGAGTTTTGAAGATCATTCCAAACTGACTGTACTGCTTTCCAGATCTCTTCTACAGGTGCCTCACTGTTTGAAGACTCTCTGGCCAAAACCGAGCGTTGACTAGACATTAATGGAAAGACAGCCAGATCAAGATTGTTGGCATGTGGCATCTGTGGAGCTTGTGGTGCCCACACCCAACCCTTTTCCTTGCAGTATCCCTTCACATACTTAATGTATTCAGCATCAATGTGAAAGTCTGCACTGTCACTTTGGAAAACAGGAACAAAGCCCTTGTACTTGTCTTTCACCAATGACTCCACCAATGGAAAGACTTCTTCCTCCAACAAGGATTTCAAGGAGAACTTCAGATTGTCACAAAT
Organism: Nitzschia inconspicua; assembly: GCA_019154785.2. Taxonomy (NCBI): domain Eukaryota; phylum Bacillariophyta; class Bacillariophyceae; order Bacillariales; family Bacillariaceae; genus Nitzschia; species Nitzschia inconspicua. The sequence continues at coordinate 3,260,398 of JAGRRH010000007.1, read as the reverse complement.
GCCCTGGTCACTGCTAGTAACCACACAGTCAACCAGATAACAGTCACCCTTCTTCCCTTTGATGTCTCCATCATGCCTCAGATTGCTGTGCTCATCTGCACGACTCTCACCTGCTTGCATCTTGGCAACATTGTACCGGTACAAACCCAGCTTCAAGCCATGACCCCCATCCTCCATGTCCCCTTCAAAAGCATAGCCAGTAACTCCCGCATACATGAACTTATTATTATGTGACTTGTGGGAGAGGAAGGCATGTGCCTTTTCCAGCCCAACTTTCTGTGCAATCTTGGGAGCAACAGATCTTTCAACAAATCCGTCCAACCATTTCTCATTATAATGGATGAGCAGGACTTTGGCTCCAGGAGCAAGTTCCCAGAATTCATGAACAACAAACTTAGAGAAGTCGACATGCGTTGCCATTTGTTCCCTGGTAATCTATGGCAATAGTCGTTGGATATTGCGATAGTACCTATCCTGAGAAGATATCCATCTGTGGATTGTTGTGTTGAAGCACCAGCCATTGATTTCCCCCTCCACCTGCCGGTAATTTTTGCTGGGATCAGCTCTGAAGCATTCAATGATCCTGTCCCGCATTTGTGGCTGAAGGGCAAGATGGGAACTACTCTTGGACTCCCAATGGGCTTTCGTCTCATCGTCTAGTGCGGTCCACGCAACCATTTCCAACCGTCTGTAAAGATTGTTTCTTTGTCTGGCTGCCGCCGCATCTTTATTAGTAGAACGATCATCCTCTATCCTCATTTGGTGCATTCTTTTTTTAGCACAGAGTTCTTTTGCATTGAAGAATGGGGATGCTGCCGCATAGCAGTCGATCACACTTCAATTTTCTTGCTTCGATTTGGAACCGGTCGATTGTTGTGTGGCTGATCTTGAGATGCCATTGGGGTACTTCTTCTTCAGCCTTTGTACATACATCTTGCCAACTCCTCAGGCGTAATTCAAGTAAGAAAGAGAAATTGCCTTTTTCGTTTTTGCACCGGATCCAACAAATTTCCCATCCTTTTTCCGATCCTGCCCTTTAGAGTATTCGTCCTGAACCGGCAATCCATCCGTCAAGAAATTGGTAGTCAGCCATGAAGAGACAGTCATGATCAATATCCCTTGTAACCTGAGGATTGGGGAGTTGAAGACTCCAAGTTGTTTGGCTCTCCAGCCTTTGCCCATTCCGCGGGTTCGTGCATCCACCAGCCGTTCCACTAGTGTCATTGTCTTTCCCTTCTTGGAAGGTTGTGGCTGATCCAAAACACATGGAGTGGTAGCAGATCTGTTTCTGGTTGAGGAGGTAATTTCGTAATTTCCCAATCCCCACCAGGGGCCCTTCATACATCACGGAAAGAAATGCCGGACTCGACTCCGTCGTTGCTCCCATCAACGAGGACAGATGGTTATCGAACGGTGAAAATGCCTTCACAGTCAACGACATGTCCAAGCCCACCATGTCGACACAACTTGTCCGAACTCAGATCGGTTTGAACAAACACCATCTCTCCACAAGATACGACTAGAGTATATCATCCTAAGCGCGAGCAAGGGCCAACGGAGCCTTGTGCTGGATACAATTTACAATGATCGTCCACTGCAAGCTGACCGTTGGAACTATTCTCTTTTTCACAGCGTTGACTCTTTTGAATGGTCATTAGTCATTAGTATTTGTTCTCCTTCTGTGGCTTTCACCGTATTCGTCACGTTTCTCGTCCCGGCCTCGGCAGCCTTCACATCCTCGGTATTCAGAGCTTCTGCTTGGGACATGGATGATAGCGATGCTTGTGGTGTGACGTCGTGACACACTCGATCCACTACTGTTGTATTGACTTTTACAGAGAAGGGAGAATCTGCTCTTTTTCATTCGCCAATGTATATCATACATACAACTGCCTTTGCTAACTTTTTCTCTTTTTCTATCGTGGCGATAAAGACAACAACAACAATGGCATTTCATTCCTATTACCGCGTTTGAAATGAATTTGACAGTTGACAGTTCTAAGAGTTGTTATTACCTACTCGGAGTAATTTACTACAGACAGTAGGATTTAACGGCAGAGTATTTGAAAAAAGGGTTCCCAAGCGCGGCGGTGCGCAAATTGACGGTCATTATACGAGCGACAACGCTTTCATTATAATAATATAGTGTATTTGCGAACTCGTTGCACTACGTAATATCTCAAGGGTAAATAATAAAAAGAAAAATGGAGTAGACTATGGTAGTAGTTGGAAATTGTTTTTACTGTGTAGTTGTACATACGGTAGTTACAGTTAGTTATCTACGACACGACACGTTGAAAAGTTCCACAATCGATTGACTGTGAAACCGATCATCATCATTAACATCATCTATCATATCTGTTCTGTAATAAGGTCGGGACTTCCACTACTCTACCGGTACTAGCTAGTAACAACCTGCTACTACGGTGTAACTACTACTGCCTTCCAAGCTGGTAATAAAAGACCAGCTTGTTTGTCTCTGCTTGAAACTGCTAATACACTAATTTGTTCCATCGCCATTGTCATTGGTGCATCAGCGCAGAATTAGAAAAGAAAAGATTGCAGATTACAGTTAGCAGTAGAATACGACGTATTCTTTATACATTGATTTTTGATTATATTGTTGTTGTTGTCCCTTTGTCAACAAAAGAACGATCAACGAAAACTCACAGTCAGTGATAGCCGATATCAAGACTTACGCACAGCATCAACATGAGTTCTGGACAACTTCAATCTTCCTCCAGGTCAACCACAGCATCAGTCGTCACCGTCACCACCAAAACGTCCAGTAGCAACATTATCAACAACGATAACAAACCCTCCCATCGTCGGGACGGATGTTTGGAAATCACCGTTCTCCATTTGGTCGATCTTCCCTATCAAGATCAAGTCCCCTTGGGCGTACAATTTTCCATTATCACCACGGCTCTGGGTACCAATGGCAAGAAAACAACCAGCAAAGTATGGAGTGGCCCTCCCACACAAAGACTTCGGCACCGGACCTCCTTTCGATTTGCTCCAGGTGTCTTGGAAGTGGTAGAACCTCTCAAATCTTTGTATCATGCAAAACTAAAAGTAGAGGTCATCTACGATGATAAAAACAACAAAAACAACTGTGGCAGTGGCAGCAATGTCGCTTCCAACAACAACAACAACAACAACAACCACTCGTCCCAATTGCAACCCATCTCGTACCTTCAAGGAGAGTTTCCATTGAGACAACTTTGTATTGGTCGTCCCAAAGATCTAACGCTCAAACTCCGGCCTACCAAGGCCGCGACATCCAACAGCAACAGCAGTACCAATATCGACAGCAATACCAACACTACAGAGGACAACGATGAAAACAGCAACAGTACAACCACCGCAATTGTCTCCGATATGGATATGGAGACCACACCCACTATACGTCTTTCTTTGAACTTGCTCGGTCCCATGCGACCCACCGTACAGACCGCACTCTACTACTTTCAACTGTACTTGACTCTCGTTGATCAAGCTCAGGACCAGCTTTTTGATCCACTCTACCAACAAGCCATCAGACCTATCTTGCCACTGTTGCCCGTCGGGTTGGGATTGGGAGCTTTACCGGTGGTAACGACCACTGTGGTGGTGTCGCCGCTCGTCATTGGACTATCCCTCTTGTTCTTTCCCATTACGCTGCCCTTAGTCGTATTGTTTGTACTCGTCGTTTCGGGAGGTCTTGGCATTGTCTCTCTGTTGCTATTGAGCACCCGACAGGGTCGAGCCATGATTGATACCAACATCGTACAACACGACTTGGTGCAAGGTCATGTAGTGACGAGTCCTGTCACACAATCCATCATTTACGACACGGGTGACGACGATGCCATCCCAAATCCGGTATCCGTTCTACGATGGTACATCATCCCGGAGGGAGTCTGGTACCGACTCTTGTTTTCCTTAACGATTGACCTAGTGGGCAGCATGTCGTATTTGTTGCCAGTGGTAGGGGAGAGCTTCGACGGACCTTGGGTGAGTTAATGACCACCACGCAAGAACGGGAACTTTCATCTTTGCGGCAACAAGAATTACTAATCGCAGCTTACATCGCTTTTACTTCTCTATATATATCTGACAGGGACCAATCCAAAGTATGCTCATCATGGCATTATACAACCAAACCACGCCGTCTTTGAAGTATGTTTCGTTGGCCGAAGAATGGCTTCCATTCACGGATGTCTTGCCCTCCGCCACGATTGGTTGGGCGACAGAGAACATGCCGTGGTTGGTAGAAGAATGGAAGGAGTTCTTTGAAAAGGGTGGGGAAAGGGGTGTATTCAACGGCCTTTTGAGGATTGGATCAGGCGGGGACCAAAATAAGAACAACAACAACAAATCCTCCCGCTCGGAAAGTTGTTCTAGCGGTGCGTCAACCAAAGACAACAAATCCCAACCGACCCCTGAGCAGAAGCAAGCGATCCTACGAGATATGCAAAGCTATTCGGAACGTCTATCTGTCAACTCGTAACAGATGGCTCATGTCAAGTAGCGTTAGCAGTCAAATCACATTCGTAACCATGGTAGCAACATCAGTTGTTGATGCAGCTATCCACATTTTTGCGTTCCTATACTACCTAGGAGGGGTCGTGAACAAACTTTTCTTTTTTACCGTGTCGGAGTTCACCTACCAATTTGAATGGACATTTAACAACGATACGCAACGCATTCCAAAGTTCCTCTGGGGGACATCGACTCATTTCGTTAGGTCAAAGATGTTTTCTATGTTTCTTCAATCTCAATTGACTGTGAAACTTGGTTTGCTTTTCACCAAGACACGCACTCTTTTTACACCTCTTGCGTCCACTGTTGCGTGTGGCATAACACAGGAGTATCGATTTTGAGTCAGTCTATCCCTTTATTTCGTTCATGGGTCTTTCGTAACTCCGGAGAGACAGCATGTATGTAATGATGGAAAAAGAGGAACAACGGTCGGCCGTGGATTTTAGAACTTGAAAACTGCGGGGTTGATGGCACCAAGTGGACAGTAGTACAGCAACAATCAAGGATAACAGACCGTCGATGGTGATTTTGTGGAATTAGAAAGGGTTGATGCTGTTGCAGCTTCTTCTTCCAGTACTTCTTGATAGTGAGTTACGACAGTGAATAATGGAAAGTACCAGGCAGGAGGCGATTTAAATTCTGACCTATACATCGTATAACCCAAACACTTCACCGCAACGTTTGAAACCAAAAGCATCCATGGCGACGATTCGAGTCATGAGGTAACCGTAAGAATAATCCGTCGTGACCATCCTGTAGCGTCTACAAAAAATGTTTCAACTGAATAGCTCGCGTATTTTACAGTTAGTCAGCTTCGTGACAAGATCTCACGTAATTTCCCACCAAACCCAGCTAGGTAGTCTAGTCTACAAGCACAGGGAGGCTTTGTCCCGTGACCCAGCTGGAAGAGGCGATCCAAAACGGCCCCACCATGTTCTTGGCGCGCGATTCTTCTATTTTTTTCTGATCGCTGCCTTCTTGTAGGGGAAGGAAATGCCAAGACAAAATCTCTTTCGACAATCGGGTATCGCCATCGAACCTCTCTAGAACTGGGATTGTTGATGAAGTGCTCTCATTCGGGTCCTCATTTTCACCAGGTACTGTGTAGGCATCGATGGAATCCAATGCCTTCTCGACCAAGACTGGAACGACCGCCGCATCCAGTGCTGCATATTCAATTTGCTCGGAAGAGAGTGGTCGCGACGCCCAATCGGAGAGCTGAAAGTCTTTGGTGATGGACATACCAAGATAATGCGATATCATGGATGCTAACGACATTGTGATGTACCGACTCTTCTTTTGCCGTGAAATCTGTAGAGTCTTTTTTACCAATTCCCCAGCTTCAAGGACCGAATCGACTCTCTGAAAGCAGGAGATGTGGGGATAGCTAGCGGCCATTCGGCTCAAGTCAGTGGTCAATTGATATCCAACCTTGATCAGTGGTGTAGAACGGAACAAAAGTTGCAAAGCGACCGAAAGTTGCGTTTCTATGTCGTTCATTTTGGTGCCTTTGGCCTGCAACGGCCGCAGAAGAGCTTGAAAGTCAAGGATATGCACCGAATGGAGAGCATGGAAACCCACCTGCAATAGCAAGACTGGTTGCGGCTGATGATCATCCATAGCAAACTGACTGGGTTGCCACTCACAATCAATTCCGACCAGGGCGGATCCATTCTTGTCTAGGCAATCGAGCTGTCGTAGTAGGTCTTTTTCAAAAAAGGTGAGAGAAGCAACGTCATTGACTAGATTTGTTGTTGTCGTGAGATTGCTAAGATTGACAAGGGATAGTGTGGTTGGTACGTTACAGTTCGCACTTGCATCGGTGGATTGATGGCTTGGGTCATCCTGGATATTGTCTGTGTACAATTTTTGACAATCAATCACCACCAAATCCAAACACCTATCGTCCACCCACCGTTGAAGCGACGACCGATCGGCTACATTGGTCCTTCCTTCAATTTGTATCAACTGCCCCTCCTGCAAACTTTGAAAGTCAACGTTGGACGGCATAATTTTGCCGGATAAGAGCAATTCCACCATCATCGGTTGATTGTCTACTGCAGATCTCCATGGTAACGGGTACTCGTAGTCATCACCCATGGTCAAAGCCTTTTCGTCTTGGCTCAGTTTAGGCCGCCGTTTGGGAACAAATGGTGACAAACGATCCGGCGGGAGTAACGAACACGTCATGGAATTTCTGGTTCTGGTTTGGATGGATCCTATTCGACCGACGGCCCTCACGGAGGCGGCATCCAATGGGTTGGAAAGATCAGTTTCTTGCGTGACAAGCTGTGCAAGATTGGTGGGTGGTCCCGCGATAGGAAAGTACGGCCTCGGCATTTTCTTGTTCATGTAGAGTTGGGATGGCTGGACTACTGTGCGTCTTAATGACGGAGATGTTCTTTCGCCATTCACACTTGATTGAATGGAACAAAGACCGTGATTTCTGCTGACTGTAACTTCTGCAACCATGATATCTGGTTGATGGAGGAGAAAGTCGATCGACAAAAGCGATTTCCATAGTGGATATCCTGCATTGCCGAGGAGCAATAGATGATTGTTTTCGTTACAGAAACTCAAAAGCGCTTGGTCGAGTACGATGGTGGTGGTACCTTTCGTACAATCTTCCCACGGTGTAAAGCCTACAGGAGGAGTTGTTGCGAAAGGAAATCCACAAAGAGCAATGAGATCTTCGTCGGAAGATACCTCACAAAGATCCCAGCCAGGAAAGATGCCTCGAAGCTTATTGTCAACATCCACCGATGCGTTTTCTTGAGCGATAACCGTGACGAAATGTCGCTGAGAAATTGACAGTGAATGAAAGATGTTGACTTGAATTTTTAGATGCGTGGGAAGGGATGAACTGGACCCTCTCGAGACAATTACCATTCCAATGTCGGCTGACGATTGTGATTTTTCTTGTTGGTACTTGGTGTTGAGTTTCTCCACCTTTTCCACAAACTGATCCAGGAGGTAGATTGGATCCCTGTTATTGTGTGAAGAAGAAAATTCGTTGATGTCGTCGTTGTGATGGTTATTGTTAAAAGAACAGAATTCATGTTGTCGTTGGAATATCCGAGATTGGCCATTATTATTTCGGACAGAGTTGGAGGGGTGGACAAGAAAACAAAACGACCATCGGATGATCGAGAACATAACGAGAGAATACCAGAAGGAGGATTGACCGTGTCGTTTCATTCTCGTCATGACATTGTTGTGAGGCACTGTTCAGAGATATTATCGTTATTTCAGTATTTCTATATACCAAACGACCCTCACGATACAGAAGGACAGTAATACGTCGTACCAGTGTAAAGAATGTTTGTGATGGTGAGATGGAAAGTTGGCAAGTATGATGATAAGAGGTAGGTACTCGAGGTAAAATACCTTTTGATTCTTCTACATTGATGGTGAGATGGAAAGTTGGCAAGTATGATGATAAGAGGTAGGTACTCGAGGTAAAATACCTTTTGATTCTTCTACATTGTAGGATACCTACCGGTGTATGAAAACGGTACGATAGTCACTCTGTTTACTACAGTTAGTACCTTCGTTTCATCGGTGTAGATGATGAAATGATGCCAAAAACAAAAACAACACAAATCAAAATAACATGATTATTAACTTAACAAACGAGCTTATCGTCAGGAAGCACTTAACGGTTCTTCCGCAGAGATGGTCTAGTTGGTTATGACGCGGCTTTAACACAGCTGAGGTCCCGGGTTCGATTCCCGGTCTTTGTAAACACCATTAGGGTTAGGGATGCTTGCATCATCCCCTTTTTGCTCCCCTCCACCAGTAGAGAGCTAGAACAACCAAAAAGTGGTATTTATTGTTAATAATAACTACAACAACATGTATGTTTTTTTGCCTCCCCTACTCTCTAGCTAGCTAGCTAGCTAGTAGAACAACCAAAAAAGTGGTAATAACTACCGCCCCGACACTCTATCTTATAACGCACTGTGTTGCATCACAGGAACCTTACCCTTCTAACAAAGGGTGTATCATTACCAGTAGCATCGTCCACAGCCACACTCACTTACCGTCTTTGCAGTTGCCACAAAAGAAATGGATCTCGGTGAGGACGACAGCAGTGTTGGTATTGTACAAATTGTGCCTAGGCTAGTACCGGCATAGCCTAATCTATACTACGTGTTAACTTTTGTTCGCCTTGGTGTTACTTGCCAAAGTTATCTCTCATAAGTCTGGCGCACACAATTGGTTTTGGGTCCGGTGAATCCCCGATACCCATCACATTGTCTTTTTGCCTCCCCGAGAACAACTAAAAAAGTGCATACAAAGAAAGCTAAATAATAATGGGTTCATCCCTAAACCCGTTGATGGTACATTATGAGGGGATATCCTATCATACCTTTCCAGGGACGAGTCACAGTTGATGATCAAAATCCTTCCAACAGTCTGTGCAAACGGACACGCCCTTTCCTTTGTCACAATCCGGGCATCCGTACCGAGACTTTCTCAGTAGTTTTTTACGACGCATCTCCTTTCTCTTCATTCCAGGATATTGTTGGTCATACCTTTCCAGGGACGAGTCACAGTTGATGATCAAAAGCCTTCCAACAGTCTGTGCAAACAGACACGCCCTTTCCTTTGTCACAATCCGGGCATCCATACCGAGACTTTCTCAGTAGTTTTTTACGACGCATCTCCTTTCTCTTCATTCCAGGATATTGTTGGTCTGCCTTGGCAACACAGACCACGCAATCATTGGCCCAATGCGAAAACAACCTGATTGGTGTGGAACTGTGTTGATCCAACGGAACAACAATATCATTGCTCGCAATGGATTCGACAGGCTTGGATTTTTGAGCCACAACAATGTAAACGAGTGTATACCCTTCACATGAAATGGCAAAGCGATTCCGACTGTCAATACTGTATACCATACATGTCTTCAATTGGAAATGCGAATATCGGATAGCCTGCACAGTGTTGTGACAGGTATCCTGACGCTCTCGCTCTTTGAAGCGTTCCCGCAGTCCTTCCAAGCAAAAGTCATCGTAAACCAATTTTCCATCGGGAAAGATGATGGATGGTTTGGTGGAAGGAGTTCCATGGGCTGGACGTGTAACAACTTCATGGCTGGTTTTGATCCAAAATGTCCTTCCTTCGAGTTTTCCATTGTTGGGGCCGTGGGTCGTTAAAAGCTCTGCCACACTGTCGTCGTTGTTGCTGACTCTCAATCTGGTGACTGCTTTGTTGGGTCCCGTAGTTCTGTTGCCTCGATTGGCGGTGTTGGCTTCCCATATTTGAAGTAGGTTGTCTTTCAATGGACTAGACAAATGCTTGTTGATAAAATACTTGAAGTTGCGTGAGCGAAGACTTGGATACGAATCAAACAACGAAATCAGATATGCACCCAAGTCTTCTTCCGAACTATTTTCCGGATGTTGGGAAGTCATACTGCGAGCTTGATTCATGATGCGGGAGTCATGGCGTCGAACTTTGTCGCCATTTTCAAGTCTCTCGATGTATTCTCGACCACGAGCACCGATATACTTTCGACGCATCCGTTTTGCTACTGGACCATTTTCTGCTGTCTTGAGCAATCCATTGTACAAGAGTGCATTGGTGGTCTCTGGAGTCACGAAATCGCGATAAAAGGCGGCGGCTTGAATAGGTCCACAGTGGTACCCATGGATGATGATATAAAAAGCAAGCATCGCATGGATGGGATTGAAGAAACGATCCTCGGGTGACAAGACGCGTTCTCCTCGAACCAACCGCCCAACGTTGCACAGAGTGGCAACTGCAAGTCCACGTTTCCATCGTAGCTCATGCGAAATGCATCTTCTGGCATCGCTTGCCACACAAACTGGATTGTGTAGAACAACGGCATGTGACTGATGCTCATCCAGGTACAGTACGATCTCGCCCTCCAGGAATCTTTCCGTATAGATGAGTTGGAAATGTTCCGTCAAGATAGTGTGTGCTGAGATGCGACAGTTTGGGTCGTTATCAAGAATTAGTTTGTTGGAGTCCACAAACAAAACACCGTGATCTTTCAGCAAAAAGTCTTTTACGGTTTGGTAAAAAATACCTCTGCCTTCTTCCTTGTCCTGATCAGTATACTTGGAGGTATCAAACCAATCATCCCAGTTCTTTGGGCAAGTAGTATCCACGGGTGGGAACGGCAGTGTGTCGATGTATTGATCCTGGAATCGTTCCCCAAGAATACAATGAGTAGTCACAATCTTGCTTGACATGTACTTGACACCCGACATCCAACTGCAAATCGCTTGTAGGGAAATAGTTTCTCCATTTCCAATCTTGGATCGTATAATGGTGAGATGCTGCATCAGCCGTTCCGCTTCATTGTTGGCCACGTTGTAAAGCCTTTGTGCCTCTCCTGGAGAAAATAGAACAAATTCCGAAACAACGGCAAGTTGATATTGGTATTGGAGTCCAATTTCAATCATTTGTAACAATGCCACTTCCTTCATGCCGAGGCGATCGCCACCTCGTTGGATCAAAGCATCGGCTAGGAATCTTTGAAATGGATCGAGGTGCTGTGCTTTCGCCAAGACGTCCATCATCTCGAGGTACGTTTCATTCAGTCGTTGGTCGACTTTTTCGTTGGTGCTACTAAAGTCGACCATAATGAAGAACTGCTTCTCTTCAATATTGTACTGTTCTTGGTATAGCCGGTATCGTCGTTGGAAGTTTTTGGTGGAACCGATTTTCGAAATCGTCGTCCCGTCAGCGCTCAGTATGCAATATACACCGCTATTGCATGTCATTGTTCGTTTCTTGAGGTGAGTCGCGAGCTTTCCAAATGGCGTTTCGAAAAAGTTCTCTTCCTTCAGGATGTTGGCGCTCTGTACACAGAACGGCTTGATAATCTTCCGAGCGTTGACTTCTCCCACAATTTCGATTGGTCGAAAGTCGGTTCCGTCGGTTTCTTCATTGCCTTCTTCTTCTTCTTCTTCTTCTTCTTCTCCTTCATCATCATCATCATCGTCGTCGTCGTCGTCGTCTTGGCTTGAGTCTCGCTTGCTAGATGCGGCGATGGAAAGATCATCTTGGAAAGAAACGTAAGGAGCAAGTGGCTCGAGAGGACTACATCGATTGGAAGTAGCACGACTCTTGCTCTCTTTACCGTTCGGTGACCGGACGGTGATATTTCCTGCAACGATCCAGGAATTGGTCTTGTTTGTGTTGGTTTCGTTCTTGGCGTTTAAGTTGGCGCTGGCGGTGGCATTCACAGTCAATGGTTGAATGACCACTCCTTCTTCATCATCTTCAGTCAATGGCACTTCCGCTTCCTGTTTGTTCATGGAGGAAGCCTTTACTGTCATTCTGGGAGGGAAGAAGGATGATACAGATGGAGTAGTGTCGGTAGACGACAACGGTGCTTCCTTTCTCTTCTTCTGGGTGGTGACAAGTCTTGAAGAAGGTCCGGTACACAGTGGTGTTGTAGCCTTTACTGTCATTCTGGGAGGGAAGAAGGATGATACAGATGGAGTAGTGTCGGTAGACGACAACGGTGCTTCCTTTCTCTTCTTTTGGGTGGTGACAAGTCTTGAAGAAGGTCCGGTACACAGTGGTGTTGCCACCAATGACAACGACGACGACGCCGATGATGATGATTCAGAAGTAGTAACATCATTTGCCGCACCTTCTTTATCATCTTGTGTCTTGGGCTTCTTGTATGGCATGGATAATGCCATAGTAGTCAATTCTTTTGTTGCTGTCATTGGTACCATTCTTCCTGCGGCCGCATTGGTACGATTTTCGTCGTTGGACACCTCACTCCTTGCAAAGAAGTCGGTAATGGGTCGAGAGTTTAGCTTGCGACTGGACATGATGGTAACAATAGTACAAACGATGATATTGTTGATGATGTTGATGAAAGTGACAACAGCAGATATTGAAAGGGACAAAAGGGTTGTCGTCTTATTACAAAATCCCAAGAGGGAGAGACGAGGATCAATTTGCGCAATAGACGAGTATCATACGTCGTAGAGAACAATGATTTTATTTCTCATTTAAGGATAGAGAGAAAGCATTAGGGTTAGGGATATATCCTTTGATTTCCTTTTTTGCCTCGTTTGTGGACATATCCTCAGCCTTAATGGACAACCATCAGAGTTGATGCAACAGTGGGGATTGGACGGAATAAAATTACAACTGGTGGGATGATCGTGTGTGTGCTTTTCCTCTTCTTCACAATTCCTCTTGTTGTCATTTTTTAACATCATATTACCAGCATCATTTGTATCGTTCTTGTTGTCATCACTCACCAACATGTACAGTCGCAAGCTACAATCCTCCCTGATTACTCACTTCTTTCCTCAAAAGAAAGAATGTACCAATGACGTGACTGGCACTTCCAATGCTGCTGCGGCAGCAGCAGCTCTCGCTCCTCAAGTGGAAATATCCATCCATCCCAAGAAGAAGAAGAAAAAGACCAATTCCAAATTAATACGTAGTATAGATTAGGCTATGCCGGTACTAGCCTAGGCACAATTTGTACAACACCAACACTGCTGTCGTCCTCACCGAGATCCATTTTCTTTTGTGGCAACTGCAAAGACGGTAAGTGAGTGTGGCTGTGGACGATGCTACTGGTAATGATACACCCTTTGTTAGAAGGGTAAGGTTCCTGTGATGCAACACAGTGCGTTATAAGATAGAGTGTCGGGGCGGTAGTTATTACCACTTTTTTGGTTGTTCTACTAGCTAGCTAGCTAGTAGCTAGAGAGTAGGGGAGGAAAAAAAACATACATGTTGTTGTAGTTATTATTAACAATAAATACCACTTTTTGGTTGTTCTAGCTCTCTACTGGTGGAGGGGAGCAAAAAGGGGATGATGCAAGCATCCCTAACCCTAATGGTGTCTTGTCATTAGGGTTGGGGATATGTCCTGTGATTTCCTTTTTTGCCTCGTTTGTGTATATGTCCTCAGCCTTAATGGACAACCATCAGAGTTGATGCAACAGTGGGGATTGGACGGAATAAAATGACAACTGGGATGATCGTGTGTGTGCTTTTCCTCTTCTTCACAATTCCTCTTGTTGTCATTTTTTTAACATCATATTACCAGCATCATTTGTATCGTTCTTGTTGTCATCACTCACCAACATGTCCAGTCGCAAGCTACAATCCTCCCTGATTACTCACTTCTTTCCTCAAAAGAAAGAATGTACCAATGACGTGACTGGCACTTCCAATGCTGCTGCGGCAGCAGCAGCTCTCGCTCCTCAAGTGGAAATATCCATCCATCCCAAGAAGAAGAAGAAAAAGACCAATTCCAAGTCCAAGAAGCAGGATGTGATGACCCAGCAACATCGAGATCTTCGCTCCTACTTCACTCCAGATGTTCCAAAGGACGGTATTGCGTTCCCTTTCACTCAACCTCAAGTCCATCAAGAAGGTCTATTGACAGCTCATGATACTACTATCGCTGCATCATCTCCATCTCCATCGTCGTCGTTGTCTTTGGTGACAGCACTATCGACTGGTCAGAAGAAGAGAAAGAATCCACCAGTGTCCACTACCTACTTCGCTCCATCTGTGTCGTCGTTCTTCCTTCCCACAACGAAGCTGTCAAAGAAAGAAGAATCACGTGAAGAAGATGATGATGATGAAGAAGAAGAAGAAGATGAAGAAGAAGAAGAAGAAGCAACAGTCTTGTACACCACTCTGGACACTACCGCCACCGCCACTGCCAACATCAATATCGCCACATCAAATGTACAAACCTTCCAAGAATCTGGAGAGGAAGACATATCGGATGATGAGACGATCGATGTGGTAGAGGGCGTCAATGTTAGAATTGACGATGACGATCTGGACAAGAAACCTCTAGCAAGGCGTCCCGTTCCTCCAAATGGTTCGGATGTTCCTCAGTCGGAAGTACAGACTTTCGATGGACAGCATGCCAGTAGCTTTCGACCAATATCACTAGTGGGGGAAGAGAGCGCACGACGAATCATAAAACCTTTTTGTGTCTCCAGTGCCAACATCATCCGAGAAGAGAACTTTTTGGAACTTCCCTTTGGACGATATCCAGACCAGGTCAAACGCCGGACAATCACTACCAACAGCGGTGTGTATTGCATCTTGAGTACTGACGGGACGAAAATTTTGAAAATTGGGTCTACGAAGAATTTTCAAAGACGTCTGAAGCATTATCAAGATGGCTATGGCATTGATGATTGGCGCTTTTTCATCATGGTGGATTTCACCTACACAGACGAAAGTGTCGAGGAATGGATGAATGAAACCTATGAAGCCATGATGAGCCACTTATCGCAATCAGAGGAACTCGATCCATTCCAACGTTTCCTTGCTGATGCTTTGATCCAACGGGGCGGTGATCGGCTCGGTATGAAGGAAACCATACTCCTCCAAATGATTGAAATTGGACTCCAATACCAATTTCAACTTGCCGTCGTTGCCGAGTTCATCCTATTTTCTCCAGGAGAGGCACAAAGGCTTTACAACGTGGCCAACAATGAAGCGGAACGGCTGATGCAGCATCTCACCGTTATACGATCCAAGATTGGAAATGGAGAAACTATTTCCCTACAAGCTCTTTCTAGTTGGATGTCGGGTGTCAAGTACTTGTCGAGCAATGTTGTGACTACTCATTGTATTCTTGGGGAACGATTCCAGGATCAATACATCGACACACTGCCATTCCCTCCCGTGGATACTACTTGCCCAAAGAACTGGGATGATTGGTTTGATACCTCCAAGTATACTGATCAGGACAAGGAAGAAGGCAGAGGTATTTTTTACCAAACCGTAAAAGACTTTTTGCTGAAAGATCACGGTGTTTTGTTTTGTGGACTCCAACAAACTAATTCTGGATAACGACCCCAACTGTCGCATCTCAGCACACACTATCTTGACGGAACATTTCCAACTCATCTATACGGAAAGATTCCTGGAGGGCGAGATCGTACTGTACCTGGATGAGCATCAGTCACATGCCGTTGTTCTACACAATCCAGTTTGTGTGGCAAGCGATGCCAGAAGATGCATTTCGCATGAGCTACGATGGAAACGTGGACTTGCAGTTGCCACACTGTGCAACGTTGGGCGGTTGGTTCGAGGAGAACGCGTCTTGTCACCCGAGGATCGTTTCTTCAATCCCATCCATGCGATGCTGGCTTTTTATATCATCATCCATGGGTACCACTGCGGACCTATTCAAGCCGCCGCCGCCTTTTATCGCGATTTCGTGACTCCAGAGACCACCAATGCACTCTTGTACAATGGATTGCTCAAGACAGCAGAAAATGGTCCAGTAGCAAAACGGATGCGTCGAAAATACATTGGTGCTCGTGGTCGGGAATACATCGAGAGATTTGAAAATGGCGACAAAGTTCGACGCCATGACTCCCGCATCATGAATCAAGCTCGCAGTATGACTTCCCAACATCCGGAAAATAGTTCGGAAGAAGACTTGGGTGCATATCTGATTTCGTTGTTTGATTCGTATCCAAGTCTTCGCTCACGCAACTTCAAGTATTTTATCAACAAGCATTTGTCTAGTCCATTGAAAGACAACCTACTTCATGGGAAGAAAACACTGCCAATCGAGGCAACAGAACAACGGGACCCAACAAAGCAGTCACCAGATTGAGAGTCAGCAACAACGACCAAAGTGTGGCAGAGCTTTTAACGACCCACGGCCCCAACAATGGAAAACTCGAAGGAAGGACATTTTGGATCAAAACCAGTCGTGAAGTTGTTTACATGAAATGGCAAAGCGATTCCGACTGTCAATGTATGCCATACATGTCTTCAATTGGAAATGTGAATATCTGATAGCCTGCACAGTGTTGTGACAGGTATCCTGACGCTCTCGCTCTTTGAAGCGTTCCCGCAGTCCTTCCAGGCAAAAGTCATCGTAAACCAATTTTCCATCGGGAAAGATGATGGATGGTTTGGTGGAAGGAGTTCCATGGGCTGGACGTGTAACAACTTCATGGCTGGTTTTGATCCAAAATGTCCTTCCTTCGAGTTTTCCATTGTTGGGGCCGTGGGTCGTTAAAAGCTCTGCCACACTTTGGTCGTTGTTGCTGACTCTCAATCTGGTGGCTGCTTTGTTGGGTCCCGTTGTTCTGTTGCCACGATTGGCAGTGTTGGCTTCCCATATTTGAAGTAGGTTGTCTTTCAATGGACTAGACAAATGCTTGTTGATAAAATACTTGAAGTTGCGTGAGCGAAGACTTGGATACGAATCAAACAACGAAATCAGATATGCACCCAAGTCTTCTTCCGTACCAATATCTGGATGCTGCGAAGTCATACTGCGAGCTTGATTCATGATGCAGGAGTCATGGCGTCGAACTTTGTCGCCATTTTCGAGTCTCTCGATGTATTCCCGACCACGAGCACCAATGTATTTTCGACGCATCCGTTTTGCTACTGGACCATTTTCTGCTGTCTTGAGCAATCCATTGTACAAGAGTGCATTGGTGGTCTCTGGAGTCACGAAATCGCGATAAAAGGCGGCGGCTTGAATAGGTCCACAGTGGTACCAATGGATGATGATATAAAAGGCCAGCATCGCATGGATGGGATTGCAGAAACGATCCTTGGGTGACAAGACACGTTCTCCTCGAACCAACCGCCCAAAGTTGGAGAGTGTGGCAACAGCAATTCCACGTTTCCACCGTAGCTCATGCGAAAGATATCTTCTGGCATCGCTTGCCACACAAACTGGCTTGTGAAGTAGCACTGCATGCAGCTGACGTTCATCCAGATACAATACGATCTCACCGTCGAGAAACGATTCAACGTGTTTGAATTGGAAATGTTCCGTCAAGATAGTGTGTGCCGATATGCGACAGTTGGGGTCGTTATCAAGAATAAGTTTGTTGGTATCCATGAAAAGGACCCCACAGGACGGCTTCAAATAGTCGGTCAGAACGGTTGGATGATGGCACAAGCAGTCAATTCTCCCCCAATTTCGATGGGTTGAAAGTCGCTTGCGTTGTGATCGTTCTGGGTCGGACTTGTCATCATCATCATTCTGTCGGTTTCTTCCTCTTATTCTTCTTATTCTTCTTCTTCTTCTTGATGTTGGTCGAATTCGATTGATGCTTGAGGTATCTTGTCATCCATAATCTCACGATCATGCTCCGACAAAGATAGAAAGGGACCTTTAGCACGTGGTTTCTGGTCTAGTTCGTCATCATCGGTTATGGAAAGGTCATCTTGGTAAGATATATATTGAGCAAATGGCTCGAGAGGACTACACCGATTGGAAGAAGAAGCACGACTCTTCTTCTTGTTTCCGTTCGGTGACGAGACAGTGGCATTTCCTACAACGACGCAGGAATCGAACTTGTTGGTTGTGTTCATGCCGTTTGCAATGGTAGCGGTAGTTCTTGCATCCAACGATTGCCAGATGGAGTCTTCTTCTTCTTCTTCAAGCTCTTCTTCTTCAAGTACCACTTCTACTTCCGCTTCTTGATTGTACATCGCAGAAATCTCTACCTGCTTTCTGGGAAGGAAGGTCGATGATACAGATGCATCCAAGGTGGTATTCGGCACTACTGGCGGATCCTTTCTCTTCTTCTGGGTGGTGACAACTCTTGAAGAAGGTCCACCAGTACGAGTAGACAAAGGATTTGTCACCAATGACGATGGTGATGGCGACGACGTAGAGGTAGTAGTTATATTCGTTGCTGCATGGTGTTGAGTGGCAACCGTCTCGTCTTGTGTCTTCTTTACTGGAGTAAAGAAGTCGGTAATGGGTCTAGAGTTTAGCTTGCGGTTAGACATGGTGGGTGATGACAACGATAGAACAAATGGTGGTGATTATGATGAGGGCGGATGAGGATGATAAAAATGGCAAGAGGAAGTCCACGCAAAATATTGCATGAGAGATATCCGCCCAATTCGACACGAGAAAAATCAACAATCAATCCATCCATCGATGGATGGATGGATCATCACACTTGGTCATTGTTGACTGTGAGTCCAATCACTACTAGCTAGTACTACGCTAGCTACCGTAGTAGTAGAGTACGGTACGTGTGATGATAGCTACTCCAGCAGTAGAAAGCAAAGTAAATGAATGAGTTGGTCGGGAAGGGAAATCGGATTTATTTAGGAGTTCAGACAAGAAGTGTGATGATCAATAATCGTCAATGGGCATGAAAATCCCTCCATTGAAGTACGATAAAATAATAGAGAGATTGGAAAGAGAAGAGAATCTCTCTTAGGGATGATGATCAACAATCGTAAATTGACCCTAATCCTAATAATGCAAAAAGAAATGTTGACAGTCATCTCATGACACCCAGCACCCAGTCCACAAGAAGGTACGACTACTAGTAGCTAGCTACTTAGGTATTAGTAGTAGAGTACTCAACATAAACATCATCATTGGGTTTTATCCCCAAGAGGTAAAAAAAAGAGGGGTTTGTATGCTGTGTCCTTACAGTTAAAACCTATAACAGTCATCATGACACCCAGTCCACAAGAAGGTAAAAAACATCATAACTATAACATCATCATTCATCATTGAGTTATCCCAAAGAGGTAAAAAATCGAGGGGTTTACTTCTCTACTCTACTCTACTAGTAGAGCTAGCTAATAGAGAAGAAACTTGTGGGTTCCAATCTTGAAGCTGTTTCCAAAACGGCAACAAAAAAAGATTCTTGGATTATTTTTAACCCTAATCACACATGTTGGTGAGTGATGACAACAAGAACGATACAAAAAATGATAATGGTGTGGGTAAAATATGATATATATATGTTAAAAAAAATGACAACAAGAGGAATTGTGAAGAAGAGGAAAAGCACACACACGATCATCCCACTTGTCATTTTATTCCGTCCAATCCCCACTGTTGCATCAACTCTGATGGTTGTTCATTAAGGCTGAGGATATATCCACAAACGAGGCAAAAAAGAAATTGATGTAAAAGGGAAATGGCGTGGATAACCCTAAAAGATTGAAGTGAATATCACATAAAAAGAAAGCTAACTGTAAATAATAATGGGTTCATCCCTAAACCCGTTGATGGTACATTATGAGGGGATATCCTATCATACCTTTCCAGGGAGGAGTCACAGTTGATGATCAAAATCCTTCCAACAGTCTGTGCAAACAGACACGCCCTTCCTTTGTCACAATCCGGGCATCCGTACCAAGACTTTCTCAGTAGTTTTTTACGACGCATCTCCTTTCTCTTCATTCCAGGGTATTGTTGGTCTGCCTTGGCAACACAGACCACGCAATCATTGGCCCATTGCGAAAACAACCTGATTGGTGTGGAACTGTGTTGATCCAACGGAACAACAATATTATTGCTCGCAATGGATTCGACAGGCTTGGACTTTTGAGCCACAACAATGTAAACGAGTGTCTACCCTTCACATGAAATGGCAAAGCGATTCCGACTGTCAATAATGTATACCATACATGTCTTCAACTGGAAATGTGAATATCGGATAGCCTGCACAGTGTTGTGACAGGTATCCTGACGCTCTCGCTCCTTGAAGCGTTCCCGCAGTCCTTCCAAGCAAAAGTCATCGTAAACCAATTTTCCATCGGGAAAGATGATGGATGGTTTGGTGGAAGGAGTTCCATGGGCTGGACGTGTAACAACTTCATGGCTGGTTTTGATCCAAAATGTCCTTCCTTCGAGTTTTCCATTGTTGGGGCCGTGGGTCGTTAAAAGCTCTGCCACACTTTGGTCGTTGTTGCTGACTCTCAATCTGGTGACTGCTTTGTTGGGTCCCGTAGTTCTGTTGCCTCGATTGGCAGTGTTGGCTTCCCATGAAGTAGGTTGTCTTTCAATGGACTAGACAAATGCTTGTTGATAAAATACTTGAAGTTGCGTGAGCGAAGACATGGATACGAATCAAACAACGAAATCAGATATGCACCCAAGTCTTCTTCCGAACTATTTTCCGGATGTTGGGAAGTCATACTGCGAGCTTGATTCATGATGCGGGAGTCATGGCGTCGAACTTTGTCGCCATTTTCAAATCTCTCGATGTATTCCCGACCACGAGCACCAATGTATTTTCGACGCATCCGTTTTGCTACTGGACCATTTTCTGCTGTCTTGAGCAATCCATTGTACAAGAGTGCATTGGTGGTCTCTGGAGTCACGAAATCGCGATAAAAGGCGGCGGCTTGAATAGGTCCGCAGTGGTACCCATGGATGATGATGTAAAAAGCAAGCATCGCATGGATGGGATTGCAGAAACGATCCTTGGGTGACAAGACACGTTCTCCTCGAACCAACCGTCCAAAGTTGGACAGTGTGGCAACAGCAATTCCACGTTTCCACCGTAGCAAAGATATCTTCTGGCATCGCTTGCCACAGAAAGTGGGTTGTGGAGAATGACGGAATGCAACTGGCTGTCGTCTAGGTACAAAACGATCTCTCCCTCCAGGAATCTTTCCGTATAGATGAGTTGGAAATGTTCCGTCAAGATAGTGTGTGCCGATATGCGACAGTTGGGGTCGTTATCAAGAAAAAGTTTGTTGGAGACCACAAACAAAAACACCATGATCTTTCGACAAAAAGTCTTTCACAGTTTGGTAAAAAATACCTCTTCCTTCTTCCTTGTCCTGATCAGTATACTTTCTCAGTTGTTCACTTTCTTGTAGCTGCTAGCTAGAGAGAGGGTTAGGAATTTCTTCCAAAATTAAGATTTCTTTTGACTGTGATCTCTGTTTTTCCTTATATTTTTCACTATTTCATTACGACTTCCGGTCTAGCTACCGTAGGTACGTGAGTATACGAGTACCGGTAGTCTACTGCCATGAATAAATGATAATATAATGAAATCTATTTTATGGCTACCAACTACTCTAGCTAGCTACCAGCAGTTCCGTATCTAAGAAGTTGACTCACCAGTCACCAGCCGGGCCCCGAAGGCGAGGCACTGCAGGGAGTGACCGGAGATCACTCCAGGGATGTAGTAATGGTAATAAAACCTCCTACGTGAATTCATACAATACACGACGTACTACGGTACAATCCTACTACCGTACCTGCAGTACGGTAGTCTACTCGTAGTACTTTCGGAAACTTGTCTGTCCCCACGAAGAAGTGCGATCGCGTTTTGAAAGTCAAAGTAAAGACTGGTCTGTCCTGCGTTTTGTTTTGGTGCTTCGAAAGCCAGCCATCTCTTGCGATCCGGAATCCGTTCGGCATGCTTTTCTTCCCTTCTTTGTTTTTCGTTCTCTCAACACACTCCACACTCGAAGACAATTACCACGACATACACGTTTGCCAGTCAGTTCGTTTCTACAAGCTCCCGCTCGAATAATACCATCTAGATCGTTGATCTTTTGTCATCCGAAAGAGTGCGGAACCATGCCAGAAAAGTCCACTATAGAGATAAAAAAGAGAAACAACACCATGCCTCCCATCGAAGATGAAAAAGGGATCGATGCCGCGTTGAAAGCCGAAAAGAAGAAAAAGAAGAAGAAGCGGTCGCTAGATGCTGATGATGGCGACGTGACTACCGACAAAAAGAAGAAAAAGAAAAAGCGCAAGGAAACGGACGATGGCCTCAACGACAACACCGTAGAAGAGTCCAAAGTCGACAAAATGGATAAATCTACCTCTGGTGACGACGACGAACCTCCGTCTGCTCAAAGCAACGTCAAAAAGAGCTTCTTTGCCGACTCTGACTTTTCTTCTTTACCGTTGACCGAGGCCACCCAAAAGGCACTCAAGGACATGGGGTACGACAAGATGACAAAGATCCAAGCCCAGTCGATCCCGCCTCTGCTTGCCGGCAAAGATCTTATAGGGGCGGCTCAAACTGGATCCGGCAAGACTCTGGCTTTTCTGGTTCCCATTGTCGAGCTTTTGCGCAAGGCCCGATTCCAAACTCGCAACGGGACTGGTGCCATGATCCTGGCGCCAACCCGTGAGCTGGCGATGCAAATTTATGGTGTGTGTAAGGAATTGTTGGGTGACTCGTCCAAGCTGACGTATGGACTTATTATGGGAGGAGCGAATCGCAAAACCGAAGCCGAACGTCTTCGCAAAGGAGTCAACATCATCATTGCGACCCCTGGTCGTTTGTTGGATCATCTCAAGAACTCTCCTGGATTTGTGATTCGGAATCTATTGGTTTTCTGCATGGACGAGGCTGATCGCATCTTGGAAATTGGGTTTGAAGATGATCTGCGAGCGATTGTGAAGATGCTACCCAAAGAACGACAGACTATGCTCTTTTCAGCCACACAGACCAAGCAAGTGGAGGATCTGGCTCGACTGTCCATTAACCCCAAAACCGCTGTGTATACCGAAGTCGAGTCGGATAACAAAGAAGCCACTGCCGAAAATCTCGAACAGGGATATGTTACTTGCCCGTCTGATAAGCGTTTCTTGCTGTTGTTTACCTTTTTGAAAAAGAACAAGAACAAAAAGATCATGGTCTTTTTGTCATCTTGCAACTCGGTCAAGTTCCATGCCGAATTGTTGAATTACATTGACATTCCTGTAATGGATATTCATGGCCGGCAGAAACAAGTCAAACGGACCACTACCTTTTTTCAATTTCAAAAAGCGAAGCACGCCACTCTTTTGTGCACTGACGTCGCTGCTCGGTACGTTTCTTGAAATACTGATCAGATTCTGTTAGCAGGGTTGCATGAGCTCGTAGCTTACATTCTTCTCAAATATCGCATTGCAGTGGACTTGATATTCCACAGGTCGATTGGATTATCCAATTTGATCCGCCCGACGATCCGAAGGAATATATTCATCGTGTGGGCAGAACGGCTCGGGGAGCCACGGGATCCGGCAGGGCTCTCATGTTCCTCACGCCGCAGGAAACTGGATTTCTACGATACCTTCAAGCAGCTGCCAAAGTGACGCTAAACGAATATGATTTTCCCACTTCGAAGATTGCTAATGTTCAATCTCAGCTGCAATCGCTGATTGAAAAGAATTACTACTTGAATAAGGCGGCACGGGAAGCGTATCGCAGTTACTTGTTGGCATACGCGAGCCATTCGCACCGTGAGATTTACAATGTGCACGAGCTTGATCTACAAGCAGTCGGTCTGGCATTTGGTTTCTCAACACCACCCAGGGTTGACTTGGCCTTTTCGGCTCGGGGAGACAAGCGCAATGTCAAGAAGAACAAATCCAAACAACAACAGCGAGGTTCCTCCGGACACAGCTTCAGCGCCTCCAATCCCTATGGCAAACGCGAGACGGGAGACAATCGGCAGTTCTCGCATTAGTGGTAAGAGACTAAGCATTTTCTCTCTTAGCGATTACCATAAATTTATTTCATTATAGACGCGTCTTTCCAAATTAAATCTTGGAGGCAACTGTGGAAATATCATTGAACTCATTCGGTAATTTCATGTGCTCCACGGTCAACTTGCTCACTGCCTTGAAATTTGCATGATCAGCGGATTGCATAAGCATAAACACGGCCGATTGCGCTGTCGTCAGGAATGCTCCTGCTTGGCTGAGTCGGTGGAGCGCGATTTCTCGATCGTATGGTTGCTGACTGCTAACTGCATCCGCAATGATGTGCACTTCCTTTCCATCCTCCAGTAGATCCAGACATGTCTGTTGGACACATACGTGTGCTTCTATGCCAAAGATGACGACCGACTGCTTGTCAAGTGTATTTAAATGATCTTTGACTTCGTCCGTGCACATTGAAAACTTCTTCTTTTCGAACTTTGGAACATTTTTCATGTGTTCTGCATCAGCAAATGTCTCGGGAATTGTTTCTCCAAAGACCTTGGTGTATTGTTGAGTGATAACAATAGGAATGTCCAATGCTTTGGCGACTGAGGTCATGTACTGTGCCGATCGGATCACTGTTTCTCCGCGCCACATCAATGGGCGAAACCGCTCTTGAATGTCACATAACAAGAACACGGTGTTTTCTGGCTTGAGCTTCCCAACAGTTCGAAGGGCAGTAGTTGTGAGACTCATGCTGAAGGATTAGGAAGAGATCAACAGTAGGTGAGTAGGTGAGTTAATGACACTGCCAACACAGAAGGAAAGGAGATCATGTTTCCAAGAATGCGGAACCGGACATCATAACTGACACATTGTAATTGTGACTAAATTTTGCCTCACCTATGCATCATAAATCCTGGAGTGGGTGAAAAAAATAGAGTGATAAAAGTAGGAAAGATTTGCGAAGATCACACCCCACGTAAGCCTTCATCGGACAAAGCTTTGCAGCATGTGCTTGTTGTGTTACTACGACCCAGCTACTACCGTAGTAGAGCCGTGGTGTCGCTATTAAAAGAACAATCTCGTCGCGTATGACCTTACCGGATAAGTAGCACGCAGTAGTAGAAAGAGTCGTCACTCTGTTGTTCTCACTCGTCCTCCTTTGCAGTTATATCCCTACTTTTTTCTTGCGGTCCGCATGCGGACCGCAGAGGGAAAACGGTCATTCGGTCATTTCTCTTACGGTCCGCACGCGGACCGCAAGAGTCCCTCTTTCAATTCTCCATAGTAACGGATCACATCCGTTGAAAAAATTTTCAAGGATGCAGTACCCCCCCACATGCCTAGAAGAAGAAAGTTCAACCGTTAAATCTACGTTTTTTTAGTATTAACATGGAGTAGTTTGTTGTTCTTATACCAGCAGGTACTGTACGGCGAGTTGTCACTACTTCAACACCGAGGAGGAGCAGTCATAACTCGAGTCTTTTTATGGGTCTTTGTTTTGACACGTAGCAATGGTAATAAAAACATGTAAGCCTTGCGGTCCGCGTGCGGACCGTAAGGCGTTTTACGTAGCTGCTTTACAAAAGTGAACGTTGCGGTCCGCGTTGGGGGACCGCAAGAAAAAAAGTAGGGATATGATACGACGTAGGACTAATGCCTTTTATCGGCCAAAACTAGCGCGCGCAAGTCGATCGAACTTCACGAGAATTTTTGTGTGGTATTTTAGATATACTGTCGTACGTTGTTTATTTTCATCTAACAATACAGCTCTTTTTCTTTTCCCGCATGAAAATCCGAAGAAACAAGAAACACATCAATCATAATGAAGAAGACTACCGGTAGTCTAGTGTAGCTAGCATATATTATAAATCTCTAGCCTGTACAGCCCAAGGATTGGCTACCGGGAGTGGGTCTTGAACGATACTGCAGTACTACGGAGTACGACGCTTGGACATCAGTTGAAGAAATCAACAGCACTTTCACGGCCCGATAGTTCGAATGGTAGTCCGCAATACGAGTAAGAAAATGATAAACTGAATCTTATAGTAAGTAGAAGAACTTATAATAAAAACGTTTGGATTGCCATTTCATTCTATATGCTTTGGCGAGGGTACGATCCCGTACTCGCATCACATAAAACCAATGGCGCGGAAGAAAGCGACTCAACAAGACCATACGAACGTCCACCAGCTCCAGCTAGCGAGTCGTCCGAGGAAAAATATATACAAAAAGTCTGTCTTGTGTCTTCCAATGTCTTTTGCAGAGGGAAACAATATTATGTTGATATGTGCAGAAAATCCCTCTTTCAAAAAATAATATTGGTTCACCTGTTTCGTCTGCGGAACGATGTCATGAACGTCTTCCACCCGGCATTCAATTATGTTGGTATATGGTTTGTGTGGTTCTTGTTTCGGATTTGCGTAGTATTTACAAAGAGCCCGCTCCGTGCTTGTGAGACGAAAGAGGGTTGGTATAAACAAAGTTTTACCAGCTTCCGTTTCAGCAAGCGAGAGAGAGCATTTTAAAGGAGACTTACGCAGACCGAGCGGCAAGCATGCTTCTAGCAAGCGAGGAGAGATCAGACTTGATCTTCTTGGATCTCACGAGGCGCCTTGTCCCATGATCGTTGCGACTACGCTTGCTGCCGCCGCTGCCGACCGAGTCGTTGTCGTCTCCTCCAAAAACGGAATTCCAAGAGTCCAAGCTGCGGACCGATTCAGAATCCGAAGTACTTTCCTCATTGACGTCCCATTGAATGACTGGAAAGGCGTTGGATGCCTCTTCGATGAGGAGAGATGAGAGGTCGCAGGAGAGTTTGGAATCTAAACTACTCAAGCTGCCGCGCCTCTCGTCATTTTTGGCCTTGACAAGTTCCAAGGCCTGTGTTGCAGATGAAGCAATGAAAATCATGGTTGTGTGAGGAGCGATTGGTGCTACACTCGAATGTCGTAAATTTGTGGTCTTGATGATTGATAAAAAATATGGAAAATTGGCAGGATAATAGAAACAAACAAGAGGATCAGTGTGGAATTGACGTTGCCTGTTCCTTATCTTGTTCTCGGAGTAGGTGTTTTAACGAATCAAGTCGGTTGAAAACACGAAATGGTTGCAAACTCTGCAAACTATGAAATCATTATTATTTATCTACCAGTCGACAATTTTATTCGTATCTATTCAAAAGTGATGTTCCCGGAATAGCAATCGATGTCCTTGGAACTGTCCCAGACGTTCCTCTTGCGAGGGAATCACCATTGACTTGTTCCTCGGAGATAACAAAAACCGTAAAAAAGTGGCATCCACTTGCGTCAAAATGCATCAGACTGCAAGGGCATAATCTACATAGCAACCCAAGAAAACAATCTCACTTCTCATGTTAAACAATATTCAAACATACATCATTTTGCATCACGTAGAACAATTCTTTATTAAGAATTCGAACCGACAGAAAAGGCAGCAGTCAATGGCCGTAAATAGGGGAAGAAGCATTTGGCTCATTCTGACGCATGTTTTTGCTATCCGCTACTCAGGAAAATAAAACTCATTAAGTGGCCCTTCCTCCTTTTGGGCCCACACTAAAAAAAAAACAACAAAAAATAATAATGGAGCCCCGCACCCCGGACTATCATACCCTCGGAGAAAAACATACACTGTATAAATACCCTCTCATCAGGAGCATACAACGATACATACTATGATACCGGTAGTCTACCAAAACCTGAACACTAAAGGTCCAAAAATGGTGTGCGGTTAGCAATTCCCCTACCGGTACTCCGTATGATACTACGTATGATTGATTCGCACGTAAAGCGGACTCTCTATGATACTACTCGGAACTCGGAATAGTAGAGTACCGTACCTACCGGTATATTATTACCGTATTACCGTAGGTTTCGGTAGACTACCGGTAGGTACCGTACCTAGGGTAGCTAGCAATACGTACTCCTACCGTTAAATACGTTATACACATTTCTGTGGTACAAAAAGTGAAAAGTGCGAAGAGAATCTTTTTATCATGTTCGATGGTCTTGCTTACCGTCATAGCGGTAGATCAACAGTTCCACCTTCGAGTCGACTGAACCATCCACATTCGATCACATCAACAGTCCAAACGATGGAACGCCCTCTAGTAGATGTGGAACAGTCAATTCCATGGTGCTGCTTGTTTGCGGCCCTTGGCGGTGCGTTGGAGGTTGCTGCGACCGCTGTAACGGCGATTCCGGCTGTGCGAGAAAAAGAAGGGATTGAGGTGAATCAATGGATTAGGTGGCTGTCTGTCCTCGGTAACCTCACACTAGCAGGAATCGGTAGCATATTTGGACATCTCATAGCGACATGGTTTGGCCCTGTCTCGATCGTAATACCCTATTTTTTCTCGTCAACGTTGCTTTGTAACATGGCCATTGTGGGCCTGCTCCGTGAACCCTTCAACAAAAATATGCGGGTCGGCACTCTGGTGATCGTTGTTGCCGTCATTTTACTTCCGGTGGTTGGTCCTACTGCCCAAGAGGGTCAAATATTTTCCAATCTGATGAGCCATTGGTATTCTCGACTTTGGTTTTCTTTTCTTCTTGCCACCGCCGTTGTCACTGGAATCATCATTTCGACGGATGTTACAAGGTACAGCATCCGAACTCGAAAAATTATATTGCTGCTAGCGAGAGCATCATCGCTCTGTATGAATGTTACAGCTAGCAGGTCTTTCATTCTTGGTCCTACTGGTGCATTTCTTGGAGTTCTTATTGCCTTAAAATTGGCTTCGGGAACACTTTACAGTTCTGCCATTGTAGTTCAGTCATTTGCGGTGGAGCAATCCATTTTTGTTCCTTTGAATGCGACAACAATCATCATTGTCAATGCATTGACTGGTGTCATAATTTGGGAAGAATGGCGCTGTGTACAATCCTGGCTTGGTTACATGTGCGTTTTCGTATTACTCGGGTTAGGATGCGACCTACTACTTTCGGTTCCTCTTCTAAACAGCGAGAATCCAGAGTACGGATTGAACAAGAGAGTATCAACTTTCATTCCTGCGCGGATGTCTACATTGAACATCCGGAGACAGTCTGGTTATGAGCACATCGCGGACACCCCGCAATTCAGAAGTCCAAAGAACCGTAAGCCCCTGGACTCCCTTGATGAAACCAACTCCGTTACTCATTCTGCCACTGATAAATCTTTTAGCCGCAGAAAGTCCCGAGTGGAAGCCTGGAGGGAGATCGTGTCTCCGGTCCTGTCGACTGAAAAGACAGGCAATGCCAATCAAGATTCGATTGCAATAATGGAGAGTCGCTTTGATGCAACAGCAGGCGACAATTAGCTGCAACGAAGAGACTTCGACGTAACCATATCCCAACTTTTGCCTTTTATGGAAAGAAAGGATGTTGGATCGCACTCAAAGTGACGACTCGAATCGGCACTTTGGAAGATTCATACGTCCGATGAGGATACAACATCTAGGAACTATATCCTCGACGATGAAATTGATGAAATTTCAACATTGTGGCAAATATGAGATGGTGAAGTGCGTTCATGATAGAAGTTTGCGCGGATGAAACGAAAGTCGTAACAGTTTACAGTCAACGTGTTTTGGCAGACAGCTGGGCCAGCTCACCATCCAGTTGATGACACCTGTAGACAAATTCCTGTAGCCTAATTGTTTTCTTTCTATATTTCAGAAGAGAGAAAAAAACGCAACCTTTGTCTCCTTGCATAGGAGTTCACCCTTCAACCATAAGCATTTGTCCGGCCTCTGCTAACTCCCTGCATAGCCTCACCCCCCTGGGCCGGGCTGGTGAACCAACTTCGATACGTAACAGGCAGCAGTTAGTAGTAGCCCTAGCCATAACGATTCTGTTGCTTACTGCTCTAATCCTAAGACTGGTCTAAAGGTTGTCCAAATACAATTACTTAGGCTTTCCTGGGCATCTCATTACTAGCAACTACCGCAGCCAAGAGTCGGTTGGTTGGTGACCGTCAGATTATAGACGGGCATACTACTATACTTTACGTACGTAATAACTTACCCGCACTTCGTTGATACACCAAAACATTCAAAATTCTTTAGTGTGATGAAGGGCACAGATTGCATCTGGACGAGTCATGCTATGGTGTATGATACGTCGTAGTTTGAAGTTGGCCAGTGGGAAACAGAGCAACGTCGTCGTAGTCTTCTTCACAGTTGTGCTTTATCATTTTTGTGTTCTTGTCTCATTTTCGCATGATTCTTCGAGTCCGTATCCCTGTTGAAGTTTCAAGTTGTGTAATTAACGCAAGTGGCCAGATATTCGACTCATAAATGATTATGTCATTTCTGGGGATGTCTCATTATTTGAACTCAGACAACGTCAAGGGCTTTTCCCCTCTTTTCAGCTTCTCTGGATCGTTCGTTCGTTGAGAAACGATCCGAACTGTCAAGGAGGTTGTTCCTTTTCCTTGATGTGTAATAAAAATGCCGTTTTGATGGTGCTACTTCTGTTTTCCATCATAAAAATAAAATAGAAATAAAATGAAATACTACTACTACTACTACATTATTACTCCGGAGTGAATCTCATATTTCACAGTCAGAACACAAACTACACTGTGTCTTGTGTCCAAAAAAAATCGATTGTCATACATGAAATTGGTCCTCAACAGGTAAAGCCTACGACATTATGAAAGAGGTTCCGTGTACATACATCCACAGAAAGCACTTTTGCCGGAACCCTGCCTCCGATGCCCTGGATGGTCAGCAGCCCACGAATGAAAAGAAGAGAACATTTTCCTATCTCGCCATGGAGGGCGAAGCGAGAACGGCATCGTTTCTATCCCAGTACAAAGATCTCTGGTATGAGTGCGACCGCTCCATGTCAAAAACCACAAAGAGGGGCATTTTTGAATGCAGTTCTGTTTTGGAAGACAGATTTCCCAGAATCTTATGGGAGGAGAAGGTGGAACCAGCAGAGCCCGCCAAGCGACAGCAAATTTGCCATTTCATCATGGAAGAGTCGCTATGTATCCCGCGACGTGCTCGCCTTCTTCGATCCAAGAGAATCTCCTCTCACCTATACAGACTCCAAGAATCTTCTTTGATTGCATCATCGTTCTATCAGTTTTGTATCCGTAAGACAAAGGATACATCGCTTTGGCTGGAAACAAATGCTAATGTTGATGAATGCAATTTTGTTAAAGATGAAGATGAAATGGGTCAAGATAGCAATGGCTTTGATTGCCATTTACAAGTTGTGGCTTGAACCCATCGAAGTCTCATTATCGAGCTCGTTGTGATCAAGGAAGACATTTGCAAACACTGCAACCAGTCTTCACCTGATCATTCCTTTGGACATAATGGAAGAAACGAAATGCATCCGCCAGCCTCTGTTGATATCTGGATGCGATTCTAATATATTGTTCTCTCTGGAGCTTCGTCGAAGCAACCGCTAATATTACACCTTGTTCACCTGTATATATTGAAACAAGGGTGGATAAATTTCCTAGATCCCACTCTTCGAAAGTCATAATCTCTTTCTTTAGGCTATGAAGTATTCTCAATTTATACTATTTCAGCAGGTTTGATCCTACTGCATAGCTTCGTTAAAGACTGAACTTGTCGCTTATTCCTCCTTTTGTCCGACTACCCCCTCGGTCTAAAAGAGCTCTCACGCATAAAAGATTCTGTCTGCAAGCAACGAATATTCGTTGTTTCACACTCTGTTGCTGGCTATCGTTGGAGTGAAATGAGAAAAAATTGGAGTTGGATAAATATCCAATTACCGGAGTACTATGGAATAAGTCACAAAAGACAGGATAAGAGATAAGAGAATGACTCTCTACTACGGTAGGTACGTAGGTAGAGTACGGTAGAAGCTACCGGTAGCAACTGTACTACGATACCGGTAGTAGAGAGAGTAGATCGCAAAAATGATTCTTCACAGTTAACACGAGTGCACGACCGCAGGTGTTCTTCAGTCTGCAGTTGTTATGTAGAGGAACTTCTTTCGAAATAAATAGGTTCTCTGCTCTACTGCCGTAGAGCTATCATACCGTACCGTAGACCACCGGTAGGTACCGCGGTAGAGAAGTACCGTACAGGTACCTGTAAATCTGGAGTACCCCTACTACCGGTAGTCTACCGAAGGCTCCAATTAGGTAGGTATTACGAATAATTGCTAGACACGTACTTAAAAAGGATACTTACCTAATTTGATTCCGAGTGAATTGAGCTGTGGAGAATTGAATCATGAAGATGTCTACGTACTCTCGACTCTCGAGTACTACGTACTGCCAGTACGTACGAGTACCGTACCTGTACGGTATACCGGTACGACGTACCGTACTGGTTGACTTCGGACCGGTATGATGGTAGACGGCCGTTAGAAAAGATGGTACTACAGTCCTTCGTACCTACTTCATAGAATACGGTACTACTAAGTCGTAAGTTAGTACTACCGTATTTTTTATTCTCCTCTACCCCCCTGGACGACAATACTGAACAAGTTTAAACGTAGGGGGGTACAGGACTCTGAACATGTCGCCGGCCACGCTTTGCCCAACTTTTCGAATTGCATCACCTCGGATTCGTCTTTTGTTTGAAATTCGAACACGAGTACGGCCAACTCCCTCACTCCACCAGCACGATGACAGGTTTTCTAAAATTTAACTTTCCTAACAAAATGCCAAGAGTTACCATCACCGTCCAACGAAAGCTCACGATTCTTCGGAAGAAGAGTTACCTGAGTTGGTTTGTATAAGAGCGTGGAACAAGAACGTGAAAGATGGAATAAAAATAAAACTTTTGTGATTGATTTTTTTATTCATATTTTAATTTTGACCTTCGCTATCGCCGTAGTTCCCTTCGATGCTAAGTAACAATGAATTTAGTGCCAGATCACCCGGGATAGTAGTGTCCACAAGTGTTGCGAGGCAAACACCGTTGTTGCTGCGGTTATATTCGATTTTTTTAGGACATGAACTGTCGGAAAAAAGGAGCGTCACTTGAGCTATCCGTCCGTCTAAGTGGTCAAAAGTCTTGTCGTATATAGGAGCCAGTCGTCCAACGCAACATGCAATGCCTCCATCCAACACCAAAAAGGTGACACCATGCCATACGTATTCGCTTTAGCTGGAAATGGAATACAGCAGAATACGGTGAGAAAATGTGAAATTTGTAACGTACTTTATTCTCTTTCACTTGGTCTCCACATATATGTCATGGAAACATGGAAACCGCAGGAGCAGTTTAAATCACCACTTTCTATCCCAAAAACAAGGTCTGAGGCACCACAAGGTCTTGGTGGCATTTTCATTTTGATAGGCGACGAAGACAGTTGTGACAGGGAAGATGATGAAATTGACCAAGGAGTCCCGGTCCCGGGTCCCGGGTAAGGGGAGACGACAGACGACGGAATCTTTGCTGTTCAGCAAATTTGAAAATGAGTTGGGCAGGAAGTAGAGCGCCGGGCAGCTATCCAGGCAGGTAGCGAAGCACAGACGGACTAGAGTCACTTTTGTACCATTTTCTACGCAAGGGGGTACAGGACCCTGGGGGGTAGAGGAGAATAAAAATACGGCACAGTACTAACGTACTGTGAGAGTACCGGTACATTGGTACTTTGAAATACTACTACTACGTACCGGTAGTACTATTATACGTAGTACTACGTACTTCGTAATAATACGTCGCATACAATCAATGCACTCTTTAACTGTTACCCTCGTACGAAAGAGCAAAGATTATTGTACCTGGTACGTGCTGAGCAGTACTACCGGTAGTCGTACGCACCTCACCACATCCTAACAGGCAGGCCCAACACACTTGTACCTAGGTAGCTATATTACATAAGTAAACTACACAAACCCCAGTCGTACGGTACTCCGGAGTCCGGAGTAGCAGTGTGTCGTAGTGATAACAAAAGACAATCCTCATCAAGACATCTAATATATTATTACGACGTATACTTCGAAGTATTTTTTATGAAGCAGACTACGGTAGCTCTAGTAGTGCATGGATTCCAGAACATTGTTGTGCCATAGCAACCCGAAGTTCCGACCACCGTGGAATCTTCTACGGCAGTGACCAAGACAAGCACCAAAGATAGGAACACCTTCATCTGCAATCTTAAATCCTCGACTCGTTTACTCGTGGCCCCAAAAAGGAGCACCAACGTCATGTGGACATACCGACGGTTGTTTCTTTCGAAAATCGCCTTCACCGTGGGATGCTGCTCTTCTACCCCTAAACTTGTTTACACTTTCTACCTCGCAGAACGAATCCAAAGGCAGTCGTTTTTTTGTTCCCTGAAAAGTCCATGCTTGATCCCAAATGCACTGAGGAACCAGGACGGTGCACTACCACTTTCATTTTTTTCAACCTTGTTTTCTAGTTCATCCTCTGAAAACTCTTCTGCCATGATAGATGCGACCATCCTTGCGGGACCTAATCTACCGCCCATTAAAGCAGCAGCCAAGCGTCTCTTCTTGGTGCGACATGGGGAAGTCATCAATCCAGGAGGTGATCGGGCAGTTTACTATGGCGCAATGGAAGTCCCCCTGTCGCCATTGGGAGAGGCTGAAGCAACAGCTGCCGCTACATACTTGAAAATTCGAGAGGAAGAAATAGATTTGGTAGTAAGCAGTCCACTCTCACGGGCCATCTTTGGTGCCAATGAAGTTTTAAAGCAACAATCCGCTTTATCACAATCAGACATCCTTGTGCTGGACGGTTTTACAGAATTGGATAGGGGTGCGTGGTGTGGCAAGACCAAGGATGAAATCGGAGACGACTTGATGGCTCGATTTGATGCGTGTGATGAAAGTGTCACTCCCGAGGGAGGAGAATCATATCCCTTCCTCAAGAACCGTGTCCTTCAAGCGCGAGATGTGGTCTTAGACAAGCTCGCTCCAGGTCGTGCGGCTGTGATTGTCTCTCATTTGCAAGTGACAAGAAGCATGCTGTCTGAAGCGTTGGGCATTCCTATCGAGCAAATGTCAGGGTTAAAAGTGGCAACCGCCAGTGTGACTTGCATTGATTATGACTCCTCTGCTGGAACGCAAACAGTTCACTTCCAAAGTTTCAAGCCAAAGGTGGGCCTTCAAACAAGCAGAGATGGTGCCAACTAAGTTTCAAACTACGTATACTAACTGAAGTGAGGAATGAGATGGTTGTCTAATTGCTTTAAAAAAGAACCAGATTCTGATAGTCTGTCCACTTCATCAACATTTACAAGTACTGTTGTCAGTACTTCTTGTTAAGACACAGCATGATTATGATGTATACATACCGGTACCGGTAGTTTAATGTTACAGTGAGTACTATCATACGTAGTCCAGTATTAGGTATTTGAATTACTACTACGACATATGATACGTAGTACCTTACAGTTAGTATCCCTTGAAATACCTACGACAGTACACTACGGAGGGTAGGACCTACGACCCACCGTTCTCCAGTACTCCAGTATAGAAGTACCGTAACGCTATCGAGGTACTCACAGTCAATCGAACAATCGTGTATTCACAGTCACGTATTGATACGTAGAAAATCACCTGACGTCAGCGTCACTGACCCTGCCGGCGTGCCCTGCCGACTCGACATTCAAACACACGCAAATAATCGATTCTACCGGCACTCACTGCTTATTATTTACGGCTCATTGCCATAGAGCTTTTGCCATTTTCACTGCCATTGGTAAAATGCGACTCGACCGCCATCGCCATCGCCACCGCCATTGCTTGTCATTATACGTCGCTTGTCGTTAAACGTCGCAAATCTATTCTGCTGCCATTGCCACTGCCATTCCCTGTCATTATACATCGCAAACCGATTTTGCCACTGCGATTCGCGCGCCACTGCAACTGCTTGTCAATATACGTTGTCTTCGCCATTGCAAGTCATTTGCCATTACCATGGCCAATACAAACCACCTCTTTAGATGAAATAGATGTCGCTGTTGCTGCACTGAAAGTGCAGAAATGGACAGCAACGTTGACTTTCAATGGATTTTTGTGCATACCGATGATGTGGTAATGGCATCCTTCCAATACCGGCATGGGCGCCAAATGAAAGGGCGTGGATGTATCGGTGGTTGTTCCAGACGGCTGTACCTGCAATAATTGCGAAGGCAACTTGTGAAAGAATAAGGCTTGTTGTTACTGATGGTGATTCCCTGGAGCTGACGCAGCTGGATGCTGCCATATCATAGGTTTCACGAATTGTGTTCGCCGTCGTTGTGGTTGGCACGTTGTTCACCAAGGATGGGAGCTACATGTAGGTTCTCTCGGAAGAAGTTAGGAAGCCAAGGAAATAGCCAAAAGAATCAGAAGTTGGGTGTATTCCTTCATGAAGTCCATCGAAACATTGGACGAAAACAAAGCGTAAGTTATTTTGAATTAGTGTCAATTTGCAGCACTACATCATGAAACCATGAAACTCAAACATTGCGACTACCGAACCTGTTTTAAATATTTCCTCTTATCCTATGTGAATTCAGAAGAGGTCGTGAAAGTGATTGGCGACAACAACACTGACAACATTGTCACCTTCCTACGCTCTCATGTCTTCGTTCATGGACAACACTCTGCGAGGTGTTTCTATGTTGATGTATGGGGATTCGATGCATACTCCAACACTTGCCTGGAAGGCACAAACTACGGTGTCAATCATTGTGAGAATCGGGTTCTTCCCAATATGTCACAAGCAAAGGCAACGAAGGTAATGATTAACCAGGATGAAGACAAGTTCATCCTAAACCGGAAGAAAACCTGCGACGCTTTGTTCCATAAGAAATCATCTCAAGCTGCGACAAGCACGAGTGCGCATGTTCTACAAACGGCAGAGAGTATGTTGCAGCAGGCAATTGTTGCGTCAGAGAGTTGCATTTCATACCGTTTCTGTGACAGCCAATGGTGGGTTCTGTACTCGGGTCCCTATGTTCTGCAGGGGAGGCTGCTACCAGTCTTTGAACGTGTAAGGACCTTGTGCATTGACAAAAAAAACAAGATGAAATGCAGCTGCTGTGAATATGAAAGGAATGGAATTTCTTGTCAGCATATTTGCCATGTTACCTTGAAGTTTGGGACAAATTTTGAATCATTCACACACCATTCAGTTGATATTCAATTTGGACTGTTTATTCGTTGTATACAGTGGTGCTGGACCCTTCTGAATTGAATGAGCATGAGCGGACATACGCAACAAATTAGTTACTGCACGTTGGAAATCTCCACAGTCTCCCACAGCTCCAGCGTCTATGAAGTCCATTGGTTCTCACGAATGGTTGAGCCCATTGTGCAAGAGCTTATTCAATTGTGTGATGTAGCTGGCAGAGATAAAATAGCAGAAACAGCCAGAAGCTTGGAATCGTTAATTATTGCTCTCAAGGGGGGGGGGGGGGATTACTAGTGACGTGCACCTCCCACTAGCAAGGTAGTGTCTTGCATGGTTTCCAATGTCTCTACTAGAAAGACAAAACATGTCAAGCAGTCGAAGTACTGATTGCTGAAATCTCTGTCTTTGAAATACTATATGGTTTAACTGTCAAAAATTATACTTTGTGGCAAAGAGTACGTAATAAAAATCTATATTAAGGCTATCCAAACTACTAGCTACGGCCTACCGTAGTGCCGTCTCTAACAGTAAGTAGTTGGATCACCCGCCAGGCCCCGAGGGGCGAGGCAATGCAGGGAGTACCATGAGGATACTCCAGGGAGATAATATTGGTATACTTTGTGGCAGAGAGCTTATTCAATTGTGTGATGTAGCTGGCAGAAATGAAACAGCCAAAAGCTTGGAATCGTTGATTATTGCTCTCAAGGGGGGAATTATTAGTGAACAGGCACCTCCTACTGGCAAGGTACTAGTGTCTTGCATGGTTTCCAACGTTTCTACTACCGTACTACCGTACTAGTAGCTACTAGCTCTAGTAGAGAAAGAAAAAACATGTCAAACAGTCGAAGTACTGATTGCTGAAATCAGTCTCTAAAAATAATATTCTTTACAGTTAGTGTCTTACATACGTTCGTATGTTAGTATCTATGATGACGGCACATAGTTATCAAGGCGGACTCGGGATACTTCACCGAATTCGACGGCCAGACTCGATGACCCCTCTACTGAAGAGAGGGACGATGACTACGCGTTGTACTGTAGTACTTGTACGTAGTAGTACCTGTAAACTTATTGGGCAAGACTGTGGCATGCCTGTTGGGGGCCGTCCTCTATTTTCTGTTTCTACTCTATTACTTCATTATTTCTACTGTTACCAAAAATCACCAGGTGGAAAGCTGAACAGCACCTTGGAAGTACAAAGTACAACATACCTCTTGTCCGTGAAAGAAGCAATCTTGATTCAGCTGGAACCAGTTCATC
This sequence comes from Nitzschia inconspicua, assembly GCA_019154785.2. NCBI lineage: Eukaryota > Bacillariophyta > Bacillariophyceae > Bacillariales > Bacillariaceae > Nitzschia > Nitzschia inconspicua. The sequence continues at coordinate 3,222,350 of JAGRRH010000007.1, read as the reverse complement.
CGCGTTAGGAAGTGGACTTTGTGCATTAGCCTTTCCACATTCTGAATTGCGCGGAGATCGTTTTGGCAACTATTCCCTTTATTCTTTAGCTTGATTCTTCATCACCCAAGAATTCGCTCCCAAACATGTCCGAACACGAAGAAATATCCGCAGGCCCTCCGCCTGGACCCGATGAAGTAGTTTCGATGACGGATGTTACCGATCCCCGAGAGACAGACGTACTATGCGGCAGAGGAGGTGCGGCTTTGAGACACCCTGGGAACCAAACGTATCGAAGACTCGTTAACTTGAACAAGGGCCTGTATATTACGTGTCTCAAGACAGAGAAGCTCAAGATTAGTCGATCAATTGTAGCGGCGATTCGAGAACAAAAGGGTCGATTTCTAGAACGGGATTCCAAAAAGGGGACATGGTACGACATCGGCGACAAAAAAGCAATCGAGAAAACTAGTCAAGCCCTGCGCGAAGGACAGCCCAAACTTCGAGCAAAGATGGTAGAGATGGGTCAAATACCACCCGATCAACCTGTTAATCCCATTCAACAACAAATGGGAAATGGAGTGTATGCTCCACGACAAACCCCAAGCATAGGAAGTATTGGAAGTATGGGTGCCGGAAGTGTTGGAAGCTTTTCGATCAATCCTTATGGCATGCATAGTCATATGGGAAGCATGGCCAGCATGGCCAGCACAGGAAGTGGAAATGCCATGACACATATGCCGCCCCCTCCATGCAGAACCATGAGCAATAACATGAATGATGAGATGGCAATGTTGCAGCGCTTAAGCTTGACTCCTTCCGTTCCACAATCCGTTCCCAGTTGGACCCCTAGCATTAATTCCATGGGTACAACAACGATGGATGAGGCGCAATTCAGAGCTGTCAGAAATCGCATGCGACCCTTGGGCAATCCCAGAATGTCGAGTTTTTCCAACAACGAAATTGGCATGCATCAGTCCAACATAAGTCTCATGTCCGATATTTCGGCTTTTACTGGAAATGGAATTAGCGATCGTCAGATAGAAAATATGCTGGCGTATGCAGAAACGGATAGAGTGGGATCCATGGAATCAATGATGCGGCAGCATAACAACAACATGAGTCGGATGGCCTCCCAACTTAGTGCTCTATCAAATCTTGATGAAACCCCTTTGTCCCCGCCTCCCATGGCACAGAGTCTCAATGTTAAGGATAATAGTCCCTCTTCTGGTGGAAGCAATCGATTTGATCGACGCCGTTTCTTCGCCAAGATGAAAAATGCCCCAGCTGGATCGAATCGTAACGCAGGCCAGTCCCAGCCAAGCGTCAATGATGGTATGCCCGACATCCATATGGTGGACAGTCAGTTCTCTCTGCTATCCAATCTATCTGGGCATGGTTCCAAACATCATACCATGGACTACAGTGCTCATGGTGAAGCCAAGGAAAATACAAAAGATACAATTGGAAGTGAATTCATTGGGGTTGGTAGTAGGAGGTCATTGATGTCCGGTCTCTCGAGAACAAGCAATCACTCTGACCATTTCAATCCGTTTTCCGACATGTCCAAAAAGATTAGTGGCATGACAAATCATTCCGTACGGTCCGTCGCCATGAGCGAAATCAGTGGTATTGAGGAGGAAGGCGATTTTGCGGAGGACGATATGGATGAGTTTAGTTTTGATTTGCCTCCTTCTCGAGCGCCTACCCAACCATGATGAATCTTGGCAGACACAATCACAGGGGGGAGGGGGCAATTTTCTCTTGATTGAAAGCCTTGGTTTCAAAAGTTAGTGTTCCAAGTTGGGTCGTAAAGGAGACCCTCGAATGCACAGGGCTGTGACGGCTCGTTTGGAAGATCCGAACTTGACCCTATACGAAGCCTTGAAAATTGGAGGGTTTGATTATCCTACCAACGATGATTCCTCATTAATTGACTCGGAAAAAGTTACGCTCGGTCAAAGAAAGAATCAGCTGTCGAGAAGATTGCGACTTGCTCGGAAGCAGAATTCTGATGACGCAGCTTCTACGAGTGCCGCCTCAAATAGTGGAAATATCTATCGAAACGATGCGAACATAATGGGAATGGTAGCAATATAATAAAAGGACACCGGATTGAAATTGTATCCATAATAACAAAGATGTGTCAATACAATGACACGATGAGTCGTCGAAGTGGGTCGAAACTTGTGATTGGTCCGTTCGGCAACCAGTCGTAAGATACGGTCCAAGAAACCGACAGGACTCGGATCGGGATTATCATTATTATTGGTTGTTGTTGTTGTTGTTGTTGTTGCTTTTATAGTATTCTCTTTTATAAAAAGTCCCTCCCCATTCTTCAAATGATCCGTGTGTGGTCGGATATTGAGTATATACGGCACAAGTGGCCACAATGTTCGACGGAAGACGTCCAATTCAGCGGAGAAGTTGTTGATCTTTCTACTACAGTACGAATCACAATTTACTAGCCACGGTACTACGACTTCGTACTACCTGTAGGTACCTGCCTAATCACTGTTAACAGTAAATACCGTACTGTTGTCCTTTTTTAAATTCGAGCGTTTGGATTCAGACGTGTGTGCGACCACCTGGATGCTTCACTGATTCCGGCGTTCGCGCCAAATTCTGCTCCCTCCTTTCGCCAGCGAAGTTGAAAACAGGTCACTGAGGACAAAAGATCGCCTCACAACTGCCTCAACAACAACGACGAGATGTCGACATCACATGAAACTGCGGAAAGAAATGTTTCTTACAGTTAACTCATGGATCTCAAATCATCTTCCTGTTGAAAGATCACCGTGAAGACGGCGCGGTTCGAAAACTATCAGTCATGGCCTTGAAGAGCGAACTCCTACGGTAGTTCATCGTTATCGTACTCGATCATTAAAAACTAGTAGCTACTACGGAGTACTCCAAAGACTTCACGCAACAACGGTCCAAATCACAATGTCACCCAGACCCTTGACCATGCTGAGACCTGACATTTTACCCTTATCCGACAGGAACTTGTCAACGTGCAGCTCCGGGATCGATCCTAACCCACACAAGAAACGGGTCGCGAAATCCGTATGTTTTGTGTCGACTGTCGATATTTACCCCGTCCTTCACCGACGCGACATGACCATCGAGGAAGTACAAAAGACGTGGTTCCTTCGACTAGAACGACGGCAAAGCAGAACCGCAGTGGAAAATACCATCTTTCTAATGAGGACTGGAATCGGGGCACAATTGACAGAGGACGACCATTTTTGCTCTCTCGTGGTTTAGAACACCTCTCTCACGAAATGGCGCTAGAATACGATCGTCACGTCAAAAAGAGCCAAAAGATTGCTCTTGATGTGCAACGGATTCTTCGAAAAAGAGATAGAAGAAGCCCAGAGATGATTGCCAGAGTTTATCAAATATTCACCATCGCAAGTCGTCGATTCGCTTTTCAAAAAGCGGAAATTGATCGGGCGTACGTCGTCGAAAATGTCTCCTGATAGGACAACCATTTCCTTGTTATTATGCGACATACTGTTGTGCGCGACAATATTCATTCTCTAGCTAGGTAGAACTTCACTGTATCATCGTATTCACAGTCACCTATGCAAGAAAACACGAACAAGTAGTCTACAGGAGTTTCTCCGTGACCGCTTCAAAGCTTCGACGGGCACACATCATCTAGCGCCACCGACCGGTATCTTCGATCTACGACTATATTGTATACGGCTACCGTAGGTAGTAATCTACCCTCTACGATGTAGCTAGTAAAAATCTATAATATGTGGCTATGCCAACTTCTACCGGTAGTTACCTCCGACCTACCGTAGGTCCGTATGGTATTCACTATTCAACCGTCGGGTAGTACCGTTATTTATACGTCGTACCTGGTATCATACCGTACTCCATTTTACGAAGTTGCCTGTGAGTAGAGGAGTACCGTAAGCATTCGATTAACTCGAATGACAATTCCCAACTCGATCATCATCATCAGTCTTTATACAATGCTCAATCGAGACTTCCTGAAAAGCCTTCCAACTACGGAACGTCGTACGTTATCACACGACGTACCTGTACATTGACCATGTCCGCGTCCAGCATTCTGAAGACGTACTTTGCTTCAAATTGACCCGTTGTGTGAAACGCTTCCCTATCCGAAATTTCCGTATTCATGTCAAGCCCTGGTTTGTGCTTGTTGTACCGATATTGCGTTGAATGCTTGTAAATTGACACTGGCTTTGTTGGTCGCAGATCTCCCTCTTCTGTGCTTAACTGTTAGGGGCTGTGCAGACTGCAACAGAGCCTTTTCGACGGAGGAGCGTTCCGGTGATGGTGTTCTCGGGGAGAATAACACGTTCTGGTCAAGAAGCTCCTTGCGCTCGATAGCAACGAAGGTGTACGGGCGGTGGTTTTTGGATGCAAAAAATTTTAGGTACTTCACTGGGTTCTTTCTGTCAAAGACTTCCCTGAGAGCAATGGCGTATGTGGGTTTTTCTCCCACCTTAGTTCGCTCAGCAATGCGCACTTCTTCTCCGAGCATTGGGTCTCCCCGCAGGTTCCAAATCTCACACAGCAGTGTCCATGAAAGGATTTTCTGTTGATCCACGCCCCTTTTGGTTTTCCATTTATTCAGGGTGGAAATCCATTCATCGGGAGTGTTGAACGGATGCCGAGAACCGAGTGTCCCAGCAACCGTAACAACTTGAAGGTTGCGGCTGGCGATTGCTTCCACACTGCTAAGTTTTCCATACCCTCGATCAAAGGCTACTTCAAGATCGTTACCGGAAGCGGTAGAGAGGGGGAGTGTATGCAGCAGCTGCTCTACATTCTCGGGATCATTCTTCACACGCAATCTCATCCCAAGCAGGACACTTGATAGGGCACATGCAATGCAATTAGCCACCGGGCCCTCTTTTCCCGCCTTCCGATTAGAAACAACCTTTTGCTCCACGTCAGAGGCACGGGAAGCAATGAGTTCGTCGTCAACAACAATAGATCCATTTCCGTGGTTGAGAAGATTCGATGCACTTCGAGAGAAGATGGCGACCTCTAGTTCATTTAACTTCCGGAGCATGGCTCCTGCTTCCATCCACACGTCACTGTCTTCTGAACCTGTTCTCCCAGCTTGGGAAAATCCACGGGTACAGGATTGTATGGTAGCAAACCTATGAGGATCCATGATGATTATGTCCAGGCTCCTTGAAAGAGGAGGCATGAAGTGGGAGAAGGACTTGTCATTACTGAGATTGAAGCGGGACCGATACCACCTGGTGTAGAGAAACTCCCTATATTCGTACGGAACGAGGGGGGGGGGGGATTCCGCTTCACGAGCATTTCGGTGGTGAATTGTTCCAACCGCACGATTGCCACATCACCAAGCAGAAGTTCGAGTATCGAGGCACGGCTGACCTCCTTTCCTAGTGACACCAACGAGGATGTCACTTAGCTCCCATGTTCTGAAAGGTACCACATATTCTCTGCGCAAGGTAATCATCTGAGAAATCCCTGGCGAGTACAACTTCATACGGATGACCGTGGTCCGTTATCTCGGTCCATCCATCGCGGAAGGCCTGAATGTCAGCAGGAATTCCGGTGAATGGATCAGGTGGCATGTTGAATATTTTGGAGAAGTTTGTCACTGAGGATAAAGAAATGTTGTGTGAACAACAACCCATCAGTGTTGTAATACAACCTCAAGGTTGTTTCGACAGAAAACGAAAACGTGATAGACGATGACGTTTCGAGGAGCGGGGACCGTCGTGTGTTGTGGCGCGCCAAAATTTCACCTTATCCCTAAACATTCCGACCAAAAAAATTCGACTCATTAGTAACGACGGAAAAGCAGTCTGACAAGGGAAATCAAGGTAGAAGTTCCTCAGCATAGTAAGGAAGAAGAGTTTGGTGTGGTAAGAAAGGTCGATGATGTGATAAAAACCAATTTTCTGTACAACTAAAAATCGGCTCATACCGTCCCAAATTGGGACGGTATGAAAAATCGGACTGGATCGACTATAGGCCACCGTCCCAAAATGGGACGGTATAAAATTGTAGGGATATAGGTACGGTAAATAACGATTACCGTACGTACTGTACCGTAGGATGCTCGGTACCTACGAAACTACCGGTACCCGGTAGTACATACCGTAGCTATGTACGTACCGGTCGAACTGTTGTTTGGTTGCATCCACGCGAAAAATAAGGCCATTTACAAATGGCCACATGTCGCTCCGGATGAGCCGCAGTTGTGAACACCCTCAATACCTAACTGTAAATACTATCCTACAGCATTTCATCGAACAACGGTCATTCTACTAGCGTATTTTTGAATTCGGACCTGAATTCGGACTTTCTAGTGGGTAGCGTATCATGAGTAGTTCCACCGATGGCAGCACTCAAAAGTCTTCCAAGTTGGGTCGTAAAGGAGACCCTCGAATGCACAGGGCTGTGACGGCTCGTTTGGAAGATCCGAACTTGACCCTATACGAAGCCTTGAAAATTGGAGGGTTTGATTATCCTACCAACGATGATTCCTCATTAATTGACTCGGAAAAAGTTACGCTCGGTCAAAGAAAGAATCAGCTGTCGAGAAGATTGCGACTTGCTCGGAAGCAGAATTCTGATGACGCAGCTTCTACGAGTGCCGCCTCAAATAGTGGAAATATCTATCGAAATGATGCGAACATAATGGGAATGGTAGCAGGAAATCGACAGACAGGGACATCTCACAGTAGTTTGGGTGCTCGTGCATTGCAAATGAAAAGAGATTACGACTTGACTCTTGATGAGAGCGATTTTGCTGCTGGCGAGGCTGCCAACGATATAAATGCGATGATGGAGGAACAAACCAAACGCCCTCGAATTGCCAAGAATCATCCCGACTTTGCTCCTTTGATTGTTCCACCGGCCAGTTTTCGAGGCGCCACTTATTTCGACCATGCTGGTGGGGGTAGTACTCCAGGTGCTGCGATGAATATGACGTCGCCCACGTTCGAATCTGCTGCTGGAAGTCTGATGGGAATGTCAGGTCTCGGTTCTGGTCCATATTTCAACCCTCAATTCACGCATGCCTTCTCAGTACATCAGCAACCTCGAGCATCCGCGGTAGCAGTCTCGTCTCTCACTTCGTCCGCACAAGCAGTGGGTCTTACCCTCGAGCAATTGGCTCTCGCGCTGTCTTCCAACACAACTAATTTGGCAAAATTAATTGCAGAAACCAAAAGTGGCGAATCGATGACCAAACAACAAGATCTGGCATTGAATCTTTTTGAAACAGAATCAAAGGCATTGTATACCAAGTGTATGCTCATGTCGGGGATCGACATGAGCTTGGCACAGCCTGGTACACCAACCTACATGGCATTTGCCATGAAGGCGTGGCAAGCCGAAGGCAAGCGGCTTCAGGATATGATGAGCTTTGCTCAAAGAGAAAGTGCAAATATTGATGCGTCCGATCTTTCTGTGGGAGAGACGAACGGCGCTTTCAAAAATACAGCTGAACATGTCGAAGCTAGGGAGGATAGCGCAGGCAACGACGATGGATCCGAGACCAGTAATGGAGAGAAGCATAGTCACAGCCACTCCGGACACCACCATGAAACTGCCGGAAATCTGGATGACCATCACGGTTGCGATGCTCAGCATTTTCATCGGTTAGGACAGTGTGGGCATAAGGCAATTATTCATCAGCCAAAGGATGGGGTGGCTCACATTGACTTCATTGTAAATGATCAAGTCGAGTGCTACATGGGACTAGATTCCGTTCCATTTGGCAGAAGTGTGGATTCTGCATGGCCAAGTAAGTCGAAATGCAGAGACGTGGAAGGAACAACCAGCAAAACGTGCAGCAAAAGCGTCCTTGGTTCCGCCAATTCCAGTGAAGCTGGGGGGGCATCCGAACCAAAAATCCTCAAGCTCTCGGAGATCAATCTGCAGGATCCTGAATGGAACTACGATGGCGGCGATTCGGTCGATGGAGGGGTAATGGGGCTGTTCAAACTAGGTGGCGATGGTTCGGTCTAGAGAAATGAGGTGACGAAGCGCTGCTACTGCTAGTTGATGTACAAGCACTTCAATCGCTGCCCATTTTCCTCGGCAGTAACTCGCTCCATCACAGAACGAGGTACCTAATTACGTCGTACCCGCGAGGATATATTAGAGTAGAAGGAGCGGGCTGTCGCTCTAGTTCATACGGGACTCGAATTCGTGACCAAACTCTGGAATTGAATGCAGTCGTACGACAGCACGACTAACGGTACAAGTGGTAATACTCTACGACGTTGTCATGTCTCAATCGTGACATATTCAATCGACTTCAAATCTTGCCCTTCAACGACATCCACCACAACACAAATGGCTTTGCCCCGTGTACGCTTTCATCTATAACTTGTTGTTAAAGTAGTCCTTGTCATCGGTCCGTTGTCAGTCCTTCGAATTGCTTGTTTGCGATCCAACCTTTTGTTCGTCAAGGAGCGTCGTATTCCTTCTCGCCATCTGCTTGTGGGTTTCAGTATTCACGTCTCCATTCCTTCAACGAGCGCTTATGATGAGAAAACGTAAGGCCTTGTCCTCAGTCGACGGAAATATTCTGTCCAAGCCTCCAATGCGAAGGCTCGACTCCGACGGTGAGTTTTCGCTGGAATCATGGGAAGAACGAGCTTTAGCAGACTCCAAAACCCCGAAAATCAGCAATGTTGGAGGGTCTGCTTCGCAACAGCCGGCAACAAAGAAACGAATCGCGCACAGGCGTCCTCCGTTGCCCACTCGTCCGAATCACGGAGGTTTGGGTAGTAGTATTCTCAATCACAAAAGGAACGCTCAAAGCAATGTACCAACTCGGGGAGGGATTTCATCTCGTTGGAGTCCAAAGAGAACACCATCCGATCATGCGACCCGTGTAGTGGACCGAATGACTCCAAGATTCCAACGAAATTCAGCAATGCCTCTTAAAATATGGGTAGAAGAAACGACGCAACCAGTCTTGCACCTGTCTCCGACAAGTCGGAACGGTCGGGTCGCCAATGATTCCATTATCTTTCAGCACCAAACCAAGGCGTCGACATTGACTCTCGATGACTCCCACTGTGACCCATCTGAAGAAGTCGCATGTCAAACTGTGTCATTTGCTCTGGCGAACGGGTTTGTACCTCGACCTGCATCGAGTGTAACCGACTTGTCTCCAACCTATGGAGATGTACAGATTAACAGTAAGGTGATATTGTTTCAAGAAGCCGCCGGGGCCGGAACTGAAGAGAGAGAGAGCGATGATGACATGAATTGCGAATCTAGCGACGAAGATTTGCTTTTCAACTCTTCTGATTCTTCTCTTGACGTGCAAGATGCGTCTCGAGAGATTCGGCCTGGATCGGCGGAGCAAGTTCTGAACAACCAAGACCACCTTAAAGCTTCAGTCGATGATCAAAATGCAATGAATAATCTTAGTTCAACTACTGAAGTACAACAGTTGCTTCAGAGGACTCCTTACAACGACAATTCTCGAACAGAAAATCGAGACGCTGTACGTCAATTGGTGAATGGGGAATCAAGAACACTACCTTACGAAGACTCGGAACTAGTCGGAGCGACTATTGGGACTACTCGGATGGAAAATTTGGAAGAAGATACTGACACAGATCTTACTGACTTGACCTCTTTATCGTCTAACGATGGAAATTCATCTACGATCTCTTGCGAGCATATCGAAGAGGATGGCGACGAGCCTCGTCTGTCCGAAGAAACTGAAATCTCGACGGACGGTGATGAAAAGGTCGGTAACACTCCTGTACCAAAGACACCACGACGCAGGACATTTTTTAAAGACACTTCAGCAGCTTTATCATGTGAAAGCTCGGTGGATGCTCAAACATCCAACCCTTTTGAAGAGGAAAGCATCGAAGCCTGGTCCATCGACGGGTACACGGATTCTCCAATTCTGCTCGAGATAGAGGGCAAGAAATATGTCCATCCTCCTCTTCCTGCGGGATGGCGCATAAAGATTTCCAAAACCCACAATCGACCGATCTATATTCATCCAGACATTGGTCGCACCTTTCACTGCCCAGTTGATCTACCCCGGGATGTCGTATATGTTCGGAGAAAGGATGGCAAACTAGAGAGACGACCCAAGATTCATACTGGAACAGACAACTGCGATCCGAGAGCAGGTCGAGCACCTGATACCCCTCCGTCAGTTACTCAACAGTCGCCAGAAAGCAGTGCCACAAGTCCATCTCTGGACAGCCATCAATCTGAGCGCTCGATTTCAAATTCTGAATCGACGACAAAGCTGATCCGTGGTGCATTAAAACATTCCGCGATGTGCGTCAAGAGGTCGTCACTGAACTTGCAACGAGCCAAGAAAATGATGAAATCGGCAAGAGAGATGCCATCTACCATGTCAGACGTCGTCCGCTTGTACGAGACGGAACGAATGCATGAACAATTTCCCATCATCGGTCGTCATACAGGATTCAAAGACGGGGACGAATGCGATATCTCGTGCTCGGAATCTGTTTCATCGGACATTGAGAGAGATCGAAGAGACGACACTAGGTACAAGAGCGGCTCATGTCGTCTCGAGAGTTACGCGTTATCTCCGGTTCTTGAAACTTCTTTGCCAACCGATTGGATCGTCGAAGATCTTGTACCAAGACGAGCAATCGAAGCTCGTGTATCCCGAATTGCGAGGTTTTCCGAAGATAAAATTCCGGCGTCGAAAAAAAAACGACCTTGGACGCAATTTTCTCCTGAAACATCGAACGAGTCCAGAGACCCGCTACAACCTCATGATTCACACTGTTTTACCGGAGCGGAAGTGAAGGTACCTCCCGTGGCAAGAAACTCGCTCCAAGGAGAGTACATCGATGGATGGTTTACGCCAAACGCCAGTACAGACAGTGGAAGGGAATCGTACGAGGAGGTCGCGACTCTCCGCCACAGTGCAAAAACCCCAAGGAGCGGCCAAAATGCACTGAAGTCTCCTCAAACAAACACCAAGCGAGATAGGGCAATGTTGGGAAACAGAAAAGCTCCGTTGAAAATTGAAAATGAAAACGGTCCTACCTTGAATGAAAATCTGGGCTCCAACTTTTCTCCGAGCTGTCATTCGGGAATCGTCCTCGAGCATGAACGAGGACCGTCACCTAAGTCCCGACTACAAAACAACCTTAGTCCATCCATGACCCAGAAAGCACCTGGAAACACGATAGAAGCCGCTGAACGAGGGAAAAGGCTCCTGCCTTTCTTCGACATCTTCGAACAGCACCTTGCTGAAGAAGATGGTGAACAGTTCCATTCTGTTCAAACAAAAGATAAAAGCCTCAGAAGTAGTTCAAACATTGAAAACATCCAAAGCGATCTTGAGGATAATTTGCCTGATTGGAAAAGTCCTAATTGCTCCGAGATCAAAGGATCGAGTCCAGAAAGGGGGTCGACCACCAGCGAGAATGATTTCGAGAGTTCGCCACAAAACAACATTCAGAAGCTTGGACCCAGAAACGAAGCCGAGGTGGTTTCGAAAACGGTCATAACACTCACAAAAACGAAAGGGAGTGCGGAAAAAGGATGCAACGAAACTAGATCGGCCTTGAGCAACCAGTCGGCACACTCCATAAACGATCCCTCACAACATGGAAAATTCAAACGCAGCGTTGGAGAGGTGCATATCACCGCAGCCCAACAAATTAGCATGGAGGAAAAATTGCTAGAAGAAATGAAGTTATCCTCAAGTAAGGTCGACAACGTCCAACACAAACAGGATGTATGTTTAGAAGGGTCACCGGCGTCAGAGTTTGAATTCCACTCAGGCGGTGACCAATCAACAGACCTTTCGTCGGATGACTTTCCAGGTCCAGAACTTCAGAACTCCCCGGTAGAAGAATCGGGAGAAATAATTGAATTTAAAAAGATCATTCATACCATTCAAAAGGAGGATACCAAGTCCCCAGAAAAGACAAATCAAGAACATGATCCCGGAAGCGAAAAAAACGTTTCTTCGACGTTTGATGACGACGGGATCGAAGGGCCAGGTGCGGATTTGTGCGAGGGCATGTCTCCAATTCAAACGTACAACAAGAGACGTCGGATGAACTGGAGAGTTTTAAATCCAACATACCCACGATGCTCGCTTCAAAGACTTGATGATATTGTGAAATCACATTTGAGAAAAAAGAGCGACTCGACGGCCGTCAAGAAGAAAAGTAAGGCGGCAAAGAAAGCGTCCGGCAAGCGGCGAGAAGGGAAACTAAAAAACGCGACTAGCTCTACTCGGTCTGATTACCATTCAGGCCACTCTTTTTAATTGAATGAATCAATTCTTCGCTAGTAGCCAATGATTTCCGTCACTTCTTCTCGAGAAAGGTCCAACCTCAGCGGCACTGCCACTAATGGTGAAGTTCCAGCTCTGGGTTTTTTGTTTGTTTCGTCGATCTGAGCCAGGATGTATCCTATTTGATCGTATTTCTCCAAAATTTCGACGACAGCTTGTAAGTGACAAAGATAATCATAGACTACCTCGACATGATACGAAAATTACTACCATACAACCCTTAAAATTTGCCGGGGCGACGTCTTGCTGTATATTTCGAGTCTGGTCGAACATTCTTTCCCTTTTTGCGTTGGGACTCTTTCTTATGAATAATCCATTCTTTGGTCTTGATTCCTTTCTTCTTCCGAATGGGCTTGATCTTATTTCCCTGCTGCTGTTGATGCTTTGACACTCGAACATGTCCTGCTTGTTCATCCTCTTCCGTCAAACCTTGTGGCAGTTGCTTTCTCGACGTTCGATCGCAACTCAAGACCAAGTAGTGTTTCTTGGCTTTGGCCGAGTTGGGATAGTCTACCACAATACCACCCCCAAATCCTACAGCAGTGGCGCATTCACTGATCAAAACGGCTTGCTCGGCTGTTTCTGGATAAAACTGCAAGACAGCCCGCGCGGACTTTTTCAAGATGGAGTAGAGACTGGAAAAGAACCGCAGAAGTCGTCGTTTCGGATTTTGTGCAGCACTGTTACTGTAACATAACCACTGCAGAGCCGATATGGAAATACATGCATCAAACGTAGCTGGTCGAAAGGGTAGACCTGTGCCCATGTCATGTTGCATGAGATCTCCTGTCGATGGTTTGTCTTCCTCATTCTCATCTCCATCATCGCTGTCACTATCATCACCCACTTTCATCTTGCTGTGTTGAGCGTCGTCGCTATCCATTTGGAAGGTATCTTCCATTCTCTCGTGAGCCACCTGCAACATATCTCTCGACACATCACATCCCACCCAAACATGTCCCTTTTCTTCCAACACTTGTCCACTGAGCCCGCTGCCGCATCCAACATCCAAAACGAGGGACTTTTGATCGGGCGGTAACAGTAATAGTTCGATAGCACGGAGGGTGATTTCTCGTTGCACATTGATCATACGCGAACTTGAGTTGTATTTGCGGGCCTCTTTTTCGTTGTAAAACAACGAGGCGTGGCCCGTCAATTCTGGCCGTGACATGTTTTGGAAGTTGTCGAGACTGGTTTTTGTCAGTCGTCACCAGAAGAAAAAAAGTGACGCAACGACCACAGGACTCGCAGTGTCTGTACTGTATGTCTGGATAATTTTTTTTGTGAGGTAGACTTGTTGATCTGAGAAGAAGTAATTGACCCTTCATCAGTAGCGGCCAGCTTTGCATCGTTCCTTTCCATCACAAAAAACAACGAGGTCGGGTCGATCAACGACTGGCGAGGCTATGAAATCGTCTGCCCGTCTATCCATCCCATTCCTTTTGCAGTCCATTGAGTCAGTTTATTATTATTCCTTCCAATGACAGAAACGCTATGCAGACTCCGCATGCACACATTCAAAATATTATTATGCCCACACGCACGCAAAGCGAACCGTTCATTGCTTCCGAGACGACGACGAATGGAAAATCCTTGCTTGTTTTGATCCCGACCACGACAATCATAGCTAGCTAGAGAGTAGCTGGAAGTAGTTTCAGCATATCGTTTGTTTGTTTTGGTTGGTTGGTTGATTGGTTCAGTACTTTTTGCTGTGTGATTTGCAACCGTCTCACGATGTGGTACTACTATTTGGCAGCTGCTTTGGTGGCCTTTTGGTGGTTTCTGTTGCGACCCCGTGGAGGAGGAAAAAACTCTCCACCTCTGGTGACCTCCTCGAGTGTGGTTCCGGTTCCTTTGGTTGGAGTGATTGCCGAGTTTCTCAAGAATCCCAATGAAATGATGAAACGATGCTACAAAGACTATGGACAGATCTTTACCATTCCGGTGAGTGTGTATGTTGTATGTGTTTGGTTGGAACAGTTAAGAAGTTTTCTGTCATTTTTTCAAGAACGACTGTCTCTCCTCTGGATGATCCTCACCCAGCCCCTTACATCCAACTTGTGGCAGATCTTCAATCAACGTTTGACCTTTTTGATTGGACCAGAAGCACAAGAACTCTTCTTCAAGTCAGGAGATGACGTCCTTAGTCAGGATGAATGCTATCATTTCATGTCGGCGGTCTTTGGACCAGGTGTGGTGTATGACGCTCCTCGAAAGAAGCGTCAAATGCAATTTCAAACCATGGCCAACGGATTGCGAACTACGCGCATGAAAACTTATGTGGCTAAAATCCAACAAGAGACAATGCAATACCTCAATGAACGATGGAACAAGGAGTCGGGAACTGTCGATTTGTACAAGGCATTGAGTGAGATCACTATTTTAACCGCCTCGCGATGCTTGCACGGAGACGACGTACGGGAGCACATGTTTGCCGAACTTCAGACCTTGTACCATGATTTGGACGAGGGATTGACCCCCTTGACGGTCTTGTGGAGTCGTGCTCCAACCCCCGAACACTTTCGACGGGACAAAGCTCGTAAACAGCTGGTGGAACTCTTTGGAAAAGTCATCCAACAGCGTAGAGAGCATCCAGAACGATCCGACGGCACCGATATCTTGAGTTTATTCATGGACATCAAATATAAGGACGGGTCATCGATCACGGAGGAAGAAGTCACTGGGCTGCTGATTGCGTTGTTGTTTGCGGGTCAACATACATCTTGTACCACGAGTACCTGGACGTTGCTGCTGTTGCTCCACAATCCCACCGTAATGCAACGAGTCATGGAAGAACAGGAACAGTTCGCCAGTAAGGATTCACTGGAATTGGATGACGTTCATCAAATGGAACTCTTGCACAACAGCATGCGCGAAGCCTTGCGATTGTGTCCGACCTTTATCATGCTGCTGCGAAAGGCCATGAAGGATGCCGATGTGACTGTCAATGGAACGACTTACCGTATCCCTAAGGGCGACCTTGTTGTCGTCTCGCCTACCGTGTCTATGCGTCTTCCCACCACGTTCAAGGACCCCGACGTCTTTGATCCTGACCGATTCGCCGCTCCCCGGGAAGAGCACAAGCAACCGTATGCGTACCTGGGATTTGGCGGTGGAATGCATTCTTGCATGGGACAAGTCTTTGCCTTTTTGCAAGTCAAGACTGTTCTTTCTGTCATTCTCAAGCATTACGAGCTGACTCCCGAGTCGAGCAAACTGCCAGATATTGGCTACAATGACATGGTGGTCGGACCCAGAGGAAATTGCAACGTACAGTATCGTAAGAAAAAGGTTGAATAGCGAACATGCTCCTGGCGTTAAAAAAAAGAGAGAGTTCCCCCCTCCCAAAAAACACTATATATTCGTGCTATGTGTCTTAAACTTGCTGTGTCAACTGTGCCAATGTAGAAACCATCAATTCAACTCATTGCCAACGACGGCCATGCTTTTTCGATAGCTAATAAAGATATGTCAAAGCGTCTTGACGTAGTGTGGGTATTTGATATGTAACTAGTAGCAAATCAAAATGCTAAGGTCTATTTGGCGGCATAGAATGCCATGCAGTATTTCGGAGTCCGCCATCCATCGTTACAAGAGCACTGACTCCAATACAAACACAGATTTGCACTGAGTGCACTCCCAACTATCGTCACTCTGCCCTGTATCTCCAGACTATCCTTCAAGGTTCCTCCTTTTCAAACAGTCCAATCACCATAAGTTTCGACACCGGTTGTCTTTTCTTTTAAATGATTTCAACGCCTTCCAGCCGGTTTCTCCGATGCAACATTTAACTAGAGAGGGCCTCCTACAAAGTGCAATGAACCGGGTGGGGTGGGTAAGTTTGTGTTTCAATTCAACAGCCAATGAAGAGAATATCGATGTTATAAATAATCGTCAACATACCACTTTTCTTCTCCAGTTGTCGGCATCGGGGTCAAAGATAAAGCTGTGCTCGTCAGTAAAGGCGACATCAAAGATGTAAACGAAAGCCATAATGGACAAGACTGCCAACCATTGCAACCATGCTGTACTGCCTGTTCCTTCGTGATATGTCGCGAAAGCAAACAGAGTCAGAAGCAGCATAATAACTACTTGGAGCTTTTGTCGAAGGTTCATGGTGCTTATTGTTGGTGCTTGGACAGGGTCAAAGTTTAAGAGAGCTACAGCGGCAGGGATGGTCAAGAAGGTGTAGCAGCAATCACGGCAGCGAGCGAGCAAAGAATGCCTTGGCTGTTTTTCAGCTACGACTTGTACTCGTCGAGATGTTATTGCTCTCTCTATTCATTTTGTTGATAACCGAAGTATTTAGTACGGAGTACTTAGCGTTGGGCATCGCTGCATTGCGATAAAACGCGGGCGGCGAAGCCGAGTTGGCACAGCTCTCAAATATGCTTTAACGAATATCATTATCTTCAATTGCCACGCGCGCGCTGGATTGAATATAAGAAAATTACTGCTGGTAGGTCTTTCACTCTCTGTGTGTACGACTATCGGTCGATCCATAGCTCTTTTTTTCCCAACATTATCACTGGAACACTATTACTACTAACTACCACGTACAACATGTTCATTACAGTTCTAACCAAAGAACCACCCAAAATAAGATAAGCCTCTCCGTAGGCTAAGTGATTGCTACCTTTTTCAACTTGGCTAACTATTTTTCCAACAAACTCACCATGGCTCTTCCCATGGCTTGACCGACATCCATGTATGTTTCAGCATTGCCGTTGTAGTGGCTGTTGGATGCTCCGCCATGACAGAACGGTTTAGAGTACACGCATGTCGTATTATCAGAGAACTCGGGCATGTCTTGAACAGACATTTGGGCATTGAAAATCGCTGCGTCGTTTCCCTTGGCACCGTCCATGGAAGTTTGGCCCAACGTTGCTAGGACAAATTTTGCGTTTGGAGAATCAAAATCAAGACGGAGTCGTCGAATCAAGTGGACAAGGTTAATTTTGTAGCGCTGAGCGAGCGCTGTATCATCTGAGACAAGAAACGGAAAGGAACTGATGAGAATGAAGACATCCGTAACACCAAACACCGTCACAGTCCACTTGCGATCTTACATCGATCTTTATCTCCTTGCCAGTAGAAAAAGCCTGCAACCTCATACTTGGTCGAGGGAGTACTACCAGGAATGTACGTGGGAAGATCCGCAAGGACTGTGCGTGCACGGTCAATGTCACCATCGTATTGCATCCCAGCATACTAAGAAATACGAAATAATGTGGTTCATTAGAACGGATGAGCAATGAATCGGTTGGTTTCACACCATAACAAAGTATCTCACCCAACCACTCGGAACCGGTTGCGTTCCCTTTTCCCATCGATTGGGAGATTCTTTGTAGCCTGCATAGTGCCAGGTTATTTCTTTTTCTCGTCGAAATATTCAAAGGATGGGCTCCCTGGCGGTAACAAGTCCCACCCCAAGCTGCGATTTCCAATGCAGCTCTTGAGGATTAGAATATTGTCGTTGTCGCCGCAAGGACACGATGGTGACTCCGAAAGCCACTTTCCCAGTTCATATCCTATTCCGATCTCGGGACCAATTTTGTTTGTGTGTTCAATTGTCATCCATTCATTCTTCAAAAGTTTTCCGACGCCCGTCCCACTGCCCATGGTAAACACATTACGTACATGTGGATTTATTGTCTTTTTCCAATTACACTTCTCATCTACCAAGAACGAATACCGGTGTTTGGTCTTGACAGCATACTCCAGGGTTCCGTCAGTCTCCGCACCAATTACCTTTCCCATTCCGACCATATTGGATTGTCCGAGTAAGATAAATACCTTGACTCGTTTCTCGGCAGGATTTGAGAAATCTCCCTTGACACTCATCTCCGGATTGATCGTGGTATACAGATTCTTGAGAGGCAATGACCTGTCACTGGCGATACGTGGAGTGACTCAACCAGGGCAAAAAGATATTGTTTCGCAAAATGGATGATAGTACTTTCTTTTCAAACATACGCAGTTATAATGAAATCCTCTCTTCTCGTCGTTACATCAAGACCCAGATGTGATCGTCGAAGAGAATCGATTTGAGAGTTCAGCAAGAAGAACGCGGCTGGGACCTTTTCGATCTTCTCGGAATGATCATCTCCAGCAGAAGGGAAGAATTACTAAGTCGTAGAAGAACGACAGGGGACTGATAGGACGAGTCTAAAGTCTGAAGTGATGAGATCTTGTTGTTGGATATGATGACGAAGAATTGCGTGCTTCGCTCGTATACATTTTCTCTCAACACTTGTATGGTGATGATGTCGTTTATTATCCTTCATCCCTAATGGACATGTCAATTGATTTTCATTCTCACAGTCACCAGTCAGTTCACTCCCTGCCCTTCTTACTCGTACTCGTTTAGTCTCACGTACTCTCTACCTACCTAGTGCCACTTCACTCTATTGATTGACCGCTACGGTAATAATGATTGGTTTGCAACACTCAAGCAAAACATCAGTTAGTTCGGCGTTTGAGATTCTACCTACATTGCAGTACGTCCCCTTGTTCAATCCAAACTCCCAACTGTTTATTCGCGGGGGCACGGTTGGCTTTGAGAAAAATTCCAAATACAATGCTCCCATTTCTCCTTCTGTACGAGGCAAGGGCTCGAAGTGTTTTTCCCTTTTTGCCAGTGACTGGATCATAGTCTACCATCGTACATCTCGGGCAAGGTCCCTCCACCTTGAAACTGAAGTTTTGGTTGGCGAGAGAAAGAACCTTCCAGTTGTCCTCGATATGCTGCCCCCTCTCGAATTCATTCTCCGTTTTCACAACAATATTGGGGCGAAACCGCTTCGAGTCGACAGGATGATGCCCTTGGTCTAACAAGACAGTGTTCAGTGCGTCGACAGCATGTTCCGAAACCAAAAGAATGGGATGCTCGTT
The DNA here is from genome assembly GCA_019154785.2 of Nitzschia inconspicua. NCBI lineage: Eukaryota > Bacillariophyta > Bacillariophyceae > Bacillariales > Bacillariaceae > Nitzschia > Nitzschia inconspicua. The sequence continues at coordinate 3,203,173 of JAGRRH010000007.1, read as the reverse complement.
GGAGAATCCCGCTCGCGAAGTTTTTCCACCAGTGTTGATTGTATCGCTTTGTGTTGTAGAGTATCGGGCCAACCAGCAGTGAATGCCAAGAAAAGAACTAAACCAGTCTGAAACAAAAGCATCCCCCCACAACTTTCCACCGCACTTGTTCCCACATACTTGTACTGCGTTCTCTCCGCCGTGATAGAGGTCTTCGCCCAATTTCACCAAAAGATCATCGCATCCTGGTGCGGACACTGTCATGGTGTTTGATATCGTGTCTATTTTGGGGGAGATCAGGCCAAGTTTCGGACAGGTCTGGAGGCGGAGGGCGGTACCTGACGTGTCGACTAAGGCAAACTCGCGATCATACCTCAGCTTGCCACTTGGAAGCTCAACTTGCCACCTCGAAACTTGCTGTGCAGCACAACTCTTTATAGGGAAGATGAAAATGCTACTGACCTTTGCTACAGTTTCTGTGGATATGTGACGATGGGCCGACTGCGCATCCTGTTCACATGAAGCATCGGATTCCTCATTCACAAAAATACCCTGCAAAAATTGAACAACTACATCCAGATCTTCCCACAGACTGTCCTTGCCAAAGCTGATTCGCACAGCTCCTGTAGGTTGTCCATTCACTAGATCCAAGTGATCCCCGCATACATGACCAGCCTGTTCAAAGTTTCTGATTACTTGTTCATCAGAGAGCCCAAGAGCTTGTTGGCATGCACCAGGATTGCAAAAACATCCGGTGCGAAATTGAATGGGTGGACGGTGCAAAGCCGCTAGTTTGGAAACCTCATTATAACCAACGACCGAACCATCGGCTCGAATCACGTTAAAGGTAACTGTTGGTCCAGATGCAGGTGACTTTGTTGTGATGTTTCCGTTTCTGTCATCAAAATAATGCCAAGCCCCATAGAGTCGAATCGCAGAAACGCCATTTCCATGCTTGAGACTTTTCAATCGACGTACGAACTCACTCTTTAGACAGTTCGTATGCTGCTGGATCTTGTCCATTCCTCCCAAGCCTTCCAATGTCTCGAAGCCTCGTGTGAGACTTATAATCCCACGAAAGTGAATAGTACCATTCGTTAAAGAGTCCAAACAAGCGGTTGGCGACTCTCTCTTCGGGACAGTATAATCTTGTCGCGGCGTCATAATGTCGACGGACCCTCCGCCCTGATAGTGTCTCACATCATCGTTCTCGAACAAGACACAAAACGATGACCTTTTCAAAAACAAAGCTCCAATTCCAGTGGGATCACCAAATATTTTATAGAACGACAATACAACAAAATCTGGATCCAATTCTCGTAAAGACACGGGTCCTGTGCTGGCTGCCTTGGCAATGTCTAACATAGTGTACCAACCACACTGTTTGGCAACGGCTATGATAGATGCTGAATTGGTTCGATGGCCTCCAAAATTGCATTCGGCAGGGAAGACCAGCAGATTCCGCCGTTGGTTGATTTCTCCATTGCTGTTGCGTCCACCTGATGTGTTGCGATCCAAATCTTGAAGTAGTTTTCGTTCCAGCATCCAAAAATCGTCTACGGTCATGGATTCCAGCGTTGTCACGTCGACGCAATAAAAGATGGCCCCCTTCGCAAGTGCTAATTGCCGCATTCCCACCACCGAAGTGTGTGAGTTGGTGACATACAACAAAATCGAAAGTCCTGCAGTTTGCCATGGAAATCGTTCGGCCACTATCCTGCAGCCTTCCGTAGCTCCCGAGGTGAAGACCACTTCATATCCAGCATGGCAATCCATGGCGGACGGCTCATGTTTTTCACCGCTGCTGCTGTAAAATGATTTGGGGAGTTTCAAAGACGAGTACCGTCCTGGGAGGGCATCAAAGTGCTTCAGGACTCGTGCTTTGACCTTGTGAAGTTTGTGGAGGGTTCGGGATGCAGCCGGACCGGTCGAATGAGGATTGGCAAGTATTGTGGTACTGTTGTCTCGGTAGATGTGTTCCAGCTGTGATTTCGCGGGCAACGCAGACCCGGCGTAATCCAGATAGATTTCCTTTTCTTCAATGTTGCCATTCCAAGCTGTCGACGTATATTCCAACGGGGATTGCAATCCAGGAAATTCCACAGGTCTCCATTCATCGATGAAACCCACTGGGGAATCTCGATACCCATATTCGTCTCGATATCGAGATAAGAAATCTTGTTTTCGTTTCAAGGCAGCTGAAGTATTTGTATTCACGGATGCAGTAATGGGCCAGTCAAAAATCTTTCGAGGTTGTAGTGGTTCTCTGGTCGAAGATCTTATTTTCCAACCAATCACGGTCAAAAACACCATCAACATTCCTAAAATATCCCAGGATGCTATGGAAGATAATCTTTCAGCGAGACAAGATCCGTCAGATTGAGGAACTGCTCTGGAAGTGTTCGAATTCTTTGACATAACCATCGATGCTTGTTCTTCAAAGGAACTGTACGAAGGAGAATTGTGGTTGTTCTGGAACATGGATTCACTCTCGTCGCCTCCTCCAGTATTGATGGCTTCTGCAAATGTCAAAGCCATAATAATGCATATCATCAAGACGCACATATTGGAGCTTACAGTTAAGTAGTTCTTGGAAGGACGTTTGACGGAAGATGGCCGAGGATTGCTGACACCATTATTCTTCAGTACGATCTTTTCGTCTGATCGAAAAGACTCCCCGTAGCCTGGGAGTTCGTACCCGTGTCTGGCATTGTATTCGGTCTCTTGACAGAATCGGGCCAGCTTTAAAGGAGCTGCCCTTCGGAGGATAGCGCCTGTCACCATGGCCTCGACATCGTCTTTCAATTTCTGGTCCAGTTGAAACTGGGAAAGCACTGTTTCAAGGTACTGTAAAATGTTCTCCTCTACCTTTTGTTGGGTTTGGAAGACCATTTCGTATTCTCTTCTAGCCACGTTGATTTCTCCCTGAGGTTTCTTTTGCATTTCCAAATCCTTCCAATGAGCTTTCTTTTCTTTGCAACTCTCCACGACTCTGTTGCACAGAGCGAGACGAGCGGCAATTTCTTCCTTGGGAACCGTCCATTGATACTCAAAGCACATTTCATGCGATGCTCGCAATAGCTTTCGACCATACTTCTGATTGAAGTTCAGCGAAGAATCCTTCATGGTCATCATGATAGGAGAGATTCTGTTTCTCAATTTTGCCAAAGAAGATCGCTTTGAACTTTGAACGCTGTTCCCAGGCGATTAGAGAGAAATGGCGAAGCGTGTGGTGTCTAACCAAATTTTCTGCAGCTTGTGTAACTGTGTTGTGACTCAGAGAGACTGGGTAACAAAGGGAAAGAGATGATGATTTGTGATGCTCAACGAGGGATTTGATTCGATTGATGTTGGAGAGAAAGAGGAACGGTGAAGTGAATGTTTGCGAAAATGCAGACCAAGCGAAGCGGCACTATCTTCCTCAAAATATCCTGGAAGGAACGCTGGAACGACCCATTCAGATCCATGACTGATTCCACAATTATTTCACGTGTCAATTACCGTTACACTCAACCTTTTTGGAAGTCAGCTTTTGATTGGGTCATCAGAGTGATGATCGCATGTGACTTTCTGATTCATTCGATTGTATTAAACATCGGTTTACGTTTTGTTTTGTTGCGACGTATCTCTAACTATAAATCTGTGTTGTAATCACAACCACCTGTAGAACCGCTACCTCCACCTTCCGCCACCAGTACAACAGTAGGAACCGTAGTGTAGTACCGGTAGTGCACTGCAAGGTCGTTTCCTTCACACATTTCCCTGTCACAAAAAAGACGAGCTGTCCACAGCCACCCCAACAGAGTACAGCATCCTTGTTTGTTTGAAGGCGTCAATCGCAGAACGGTGCCGGGAAACATTGCCAACGAACGGAATTCAGGGCGTTGAGGCGAGACAATCACTGTTTTCGGAAGGACTTCGCGCCTTTCCTGGAGGTGATCACCATACTACGTAGTAGAAGTGGTTCAATAACAGTGCGATCCTCCTGAACCATGTCCAACTTTGACGAAGGATTTTTCAAAGATCTGCTAAAAGAAGAGAGGGAGGAATGTCTGCGAGGACCTGGAATTGACTTGGAGTTGCACGAGGCCTTTGTAGAAGCGTGCCAAGCCTTCCAAGATGCAAAGGAAGCGAAGGATACCGCCGAGGCGGAGATAGCTGAGTTGAAAAAGACTGGAGGAGATTCTAGTGAAGCGTTAGAAATGCTAGGAATGTGGTCCGCTGCCATGACGGAACATTTAGAAAGATGTGTTGAAACGGCAAAGCCCATTCTTGAATCTATCGATTTGATGTCCTATGATTTGGAAATGTCGCTATTGAGGACGGCTGTCTTGACGAGAGGAACCCCAAAGGGCTTTGCGAAGTTTGCAAACGAAAGTGATCTACATGGGCAGCTGGTAGAAACGCTCCTCAACAACAGGAAGATCATGAAAGATATGTTGCTGAATGGCGGACCAACAGGCAACAAGTTTGGAAATGCCATGAAGCAGTATACCCAAATCATGGCTGGCCTACAAAAGGATCGTTTCCACAAGGTCAACAAGAAGTTGGCTTTGGCTGCGGCCCTCGAGTTTGCTTCGCCGCAAACCGAGTTCGACACTTCTGTAGAAATCGATGCACAGAAAAGGTTTAGTCACTACGAAAAGGCCCATAGAAAGGGAGATCTGGACCCAGCATTCACACATTTCTCTTCATGGGAGTATCGTATGGCCATCAACAGCGACGCTCCACACGAACAATTACAATGGGGAAGAGATATGCTCATGAAATACGCTCCTCATATTGCTACGATCTACGACGAGAAATGGAGATATTGTTATCAGGTCACCAGTGACGTCGGGTATCGTGCTCCCAATTGGACTTCCTCCCCGAGAACGTATCAACAAGTGCTGTCCGGAGGAGGAAGAGAAGGTCCCAGGGCGTGGTACGGCCGCTTCATTGCCAGAGCTTTTGGGATCCCTGTTTGGGGGCTGAAGCAAAATGGAAACTATGCCATGTCAAGGTGGACACCCAAAGGCTGGGTTATGAACTTTGCCGTACCCGGGTCTTCCTGGGATAGCTGTACTTGGGATGATCGACTAGGATGTGATTTCATCGAAGAGGCCCAAGCGCGAGCGGCTGTGTCCGAGCAAGAGTACTACGAAAAGGTCATCTTGCTAGAGTGTTTAGCAGATGCTTGCAAGGAGAAAAACAAGAAGATCGAAGAAGCCGGATTTGTGAATCCAAACAAAGTCTGGAGGTCTCTCGCACTCATGCAACGAAAGATTTTTGCGGATCGGGCTACTCCTGAGTCTTACCAAAGAACCGGTCCAAGTGTCGTCGTTTCAAAAATTGAAAAATATATTCATGAAATTGACGAGAATGCACCTCCTCTTCCCTTCGAGGTTGAAGCGAAAGGAGGAGTCATAATTCCTGCGGCATCCTTCACCGAGTCAAACGGGAAGAAGCATGTCCGGGGCCATCCATCGTTCGGGGGCGGAACTCAGTTGCATCTTTTGGATGGCGAAGGTTACGTGACCTACGAATTACCGGCCAACGTGACCTTTCAAGAAGACAAGGAATACATGCTCACGGCTAAAGTAAATACAGTCCATCTGAAACAGCAAAATCTTCAGCTGGAGATTGATGACGGCGAGACCTATGAGATTGAGATCCCGTACACTTCTGGTGAGTGGCAAGATACAAAGCCAATCAAAATCGAGGTCGGAGGATTGTCTGTGATGAAATTCTTCCGCAAAAAGGCGGACGACTGCTTTGGGCTCGCCATCAAGAGCTTCACGCTGAGTCCGTGTTAGACATTGTGGAGCTACATGCATCAGAAGACAGCTTGCTTTCTATTCGAGATAGATACTCTATAAGTACCCTTTCAAATTTTACAGATAGTACAGTTTCTGTTCTCGATAAGTCGTATACTAAGTAAAACAACAGAAACGATTGGGACAGTGAGTTGTTCTTCCAGTATCCCAGATCAAATTTCCACTCTATAATCACTGACGCCCCAATCCCCCTCAATAAAGATTGGAATCGACCCGCAAAGAAATAATGTTCTTCTTCTTTCGTGGTCGAGAATACTGCTGCGACGAGACGCCTGTCCCTAGACATTCATTGGGCTCCGGGGGAGGCCAATCATTGTGGATGCCATGGGGATCATGTAATTGTGAATTCAATGGAATAGACATTCTGGAGCTTTCTTGTGGTTGTCCATGCAAGGACGTGTCCGTACTTTGGCCGGTACCCGACAGACGACATCGTCTAGATCTATGCAAATTGCCAAGAAACGAATTTATGGGCTGATAATTGATGGATCTCTCTTCCGAAGAATCTTGTCCTGGATTTTGTAGTTCTCTCATACTATCTGAATGCTGCTGCTCTGTCATGAAATGTTGGTAGCGGTGCTGATCCTGCTGTAGTTGTCTTGGGTCATATTGTCTTCGCTCCTGAGATATTACAATATTATGATTACTTTGTGGGAAATGGGAAGTTTCTTGTGGATAACCCACCTCTCGAGTCAAAGAACTCCAGTTTTCTTCCTGTGAATTAGACGACTCTTCTGCGGAAACGGCTTGGAGAATTTTTATACCATGCTTGTTAGAGAACTGTGCATCACCATCATTATCCATCACCCGTAGTCGTTTGAACGATTTCTCCCAAGATGTATCCATAGAGGAGTCATCGTCGTCACGGGGCCTTTTGTTGCACGTGTCTTGTTCTGTTCCGGGCATCACGATGTTCGGAATGGGCGGTGATGTTATCTGATGATCATTCACTGATGTATCGCGAAGTGAACCAAAGCAAGAATTGGAAAACTGATTTGGATATCCTTGATATCGGTTAGAGTTGTTCATAGCTGGATAATGTAGTTGTTGGGGTTCCAAGTTCTTTGGTTGGAGGAAAGTTGAGACAAGACCCAATGGTTGCTTCCAGTTCAGTGTGTGTCCGTTTTTCTGTCTCTACACGGGCTTGGGGCTGGATGGAGCTTGGACAGGAAGTTGGCAGTGGACTGTAGGAAGAGGCAAGTCGAGGAAAAGGAGGAGGCAGACTACTCTCTTTTCTAAGTAAAACTTGATTGTGGTGACGGCGCTATGATAGCTACCACGACGGGTACCTAGTGAACTCAACACTACTTGGTTGTGATGATGAGGAAGAGGAAAGCACTTCGTTGAACGAACGGTAAACTGTAGAAAAAATATACTACGTATAAAAATATGAAAAAATAAAGAACCATTGTTCAATGTTCGAATGTACTTTTGTCATCATGAATTGTTCGACGAGGCACAGTGCAAATCGGTTGAACGTACTTTTTACAGTTAGTACGAGGTACACCGGTACTACGGTGCAGTGTGCATTCCACACTAACTGTGATTTATACTGCGACTGCGACGTAATACACAGAATAGAAACAAAGGATATGATGATGTGGTCTACATGGCTGCTTTAGAAAAAGATTTTTGACAAGGGCTCGTTTTGACACCTTGGTTTGTTACAGTTAGTTACGACGTATGCGGTTCACCTTGGAGGGGGTAGCCTCCGCTAATAATGAGTATTTACTATCTATAGTATTGAACTGAATAATTACAACCTTTCCTTTTCGAAGAGTTTGATTTGTTAAACAGGGCGCATACTGTGTAAAATTACATCGATAGTTATCCTGTTTTTGACCTTTATCTGCGGTACCAATGTGTTGTAAAGTTGAAGTACAACGACAAGACACCTCGTTCAAATGTTGAACGAAATCCACGCTTGCGCGATTTGTTCCATTCTCGGTTGATAATTTTGAAGGCAACGTCTTCGTAGGGAGGTCCAGCATGAAAACGAAGAATGCAAAATTCATTCGAGTCTGCTGGCTCCAAAAAATACTGCGGTGTCTTGGTGGGGTCCACTAAATCAGGATAGAAAATGTTGAATTTGTATCCCTGGACAATCTTGGGAGGAGGATTTTCACTGTCATAGTGCGTTTGATTGTACTTGTTCCAGTCAAAACCTGTGCGAACACGATTGAAGTATCGAGGTTTGCGAGGAGCATATCGATCTTGCCATGAGTAGGATTGGTTGCCGCTAGCTGCTAAAATAATCTCGTCGGTCAAACCAAGTTCCTCTTCCAAGTTGCCAAAGTTTGCATCCACATTCAGTGGCACCATACTCTGAGAAGCGTCTTGACGCTGGACGTCTTCTTGGTCAGCATTGGCAGATTGATTCTTTTGCTGCTCTGCCAATTCCTCCTTTCTTTGTTCCAATTTTTCGAGTTGACGAACAAGCATTTTAGAATGCATCTCGGAAAGTTCCATCTTAGCCAAATGAACCTTCAATTGCTCCAAGACAGTTATCCAATATGATCGATCAATATCGACATCTGCGCTAGAAGAAGGACTCCTGAGCTTCGTTTCGATTTCTTCTCTCATCTTTAGAAGATCCGGTCGGGATTGGCCATAAAAAATAGATTTGATTCCGTCCATCTTCTTGGCGTAGGTGCTGTCCTCTCCTCCATTCTGAAGCATCTTGATCTCATCCTTGACAACGACTGAAAGAGCTTCCCAGTAAGTGATAATGGTGACATTCCCACAATCACCCATGGCCTCTTTTTCCAACAGCCTAAAAGCATCAATGTCTACCAAAAGCTCTTGTAATTCCACCAATTTGAGATAGCTAACGATCTTGTGTGGCTCTTCCAGTTCGGCATCAAGTTTTTGCACTTCGTCTAACGCGTTGTAACGTTCCTGATATTTGACAGCCGCTCGCTTCTGTTTTTCTTCGTCAGTCAAGCCAAATAAGAGAAGATTCTTTGCCAAAATGTCGATGGGTTTTTCCCTCCCTTCCACCAAACGAATAGCCGATCGCTTTCGTTGTTGTTCCAGATGAAACTCCTCCTCTTTTTTGGCCCATTCATCGTAGTTTTCCAATTCCTTCATTCGGGATTCTTCGGCTCGTAGTCGTTCCATTTCTTCCCTCTCTAACTCACGTTCTTTTCTACGCTGTCGGATCGTTTCAATTTCTTCGATCGTATCACGACTCTGCTTGTTATCAGTTCCGGCTTTCTTTTCTTTCTTCTTGGTCCAATTGAAGGTTTCATGCAAGTTGGGGTCGTTGAAGGGATTTTCTTCAGCGGTATAACCAAATCGCGCTTGAATTTTGGCAGCACGTTTCTGTGCTCGGCGTTCCTTTCGCTCTTCCAGCGTCTCTCCTCGAGCGTTCAGCTTGGCCAGCAATTTGTCGTTCATGACAATCTTCCTTTTGGAGGTCTTGGTAACATCATCATCATCTGACGAGGAACTGCTGCTATCACTGCTGCTCGAGTCATCGGAAGAAGAGGATTCAGAAGAGCTGTATCTTCTTTTCTTTTTGCTCTTGTGGTGGCGACGCTTATGTTTACGGGAGGATGTCTTTTTGCTTGGCCTTTTGCTGCTGCGCGACGATTCCCTTTTGCGTTTGCGCTTACTGTGGCGTCGACGACGATTCCCGTCATAGGATTCATCATCACTTCCCTTGGATTCGGAACGATGCTCTTTGTCGTCTATCCGACCTTTCTTCCGTTTGCGATCGACGTCCTCATCCCTTTCTTTATGACGATCAAAATCGCCATCATCGATCTCCTTCAAGTCGTGTTTCACTTCGTCGTCCTCTCGATTGACTGTGGGTTGCTTGTCGATCCGCTGTCGATCTCGTTTCTTGTCATGAGATCGTTTGTCATGCTTCTCTTCCCCTTTGGATGATGGCATGGTCCCGGTGAAACTGGATTGTGTTTTGTTCTGTCGATCTGATGTGGATAGGAGCGTTTTTGCGGAAGGAAATGATGTGTGAGACATCCCAAGTCTTTGACAGCGACAGTTATCACAGTACGACTGTAGTACCGGTACTTTTTTAGTACTAAGTTTGAAAGTACGCGTCGTAAAAAAACGGGAATGACGGTTGGACGGTCGATCGTCGACCATATCCCCATCAACAGTGTACTGTCGTATGAGTGTAAGACAGTGTAACAGGTGTCGTCGTAGTATGCATAATATATATGAAAATGAAAACTTACCTACCACTACTCATCTATGATACCTCTCTAGCTAGAGTAGAGACTTAAATGGAGCGCTGAGTTAAACAACGATAACAACAACTACGGTACAAATGTCGTACGACGTCGTAATACGGAAGCAGTGATCGTGCTAGCTAGAGATGCTCGAACCGGATGAATTGTTTCTCTCTAATTTTGTGATTTCTTCACATATTCCTGATTACTTGTTGGCTCGTTCCAGGAAAACTCCCTTTTCGGTATCGACTTTGATCATTTCACCCTGTTCCAAATACCCTGGGACACTGATGGTAGCACCGCAACTCAGTACAGCTGGCTTTGTGTATCCTTGTGCGGTATTGCCTTTGACATTCGGCTCAGTCTCGACAATTTGATAAACCTCTGTGGATGGAACGACCACCTCGATGGTCTTGCCCTTGAAGAACACCAGCGAAACTTCCTTTCCCTCTTCGATCCAGTCTTTTTTGTCACCCACGACCTTGGCGTCCACAGGAACCTCTTCAAAGGTTTCCGAGTTCATAAAGAAGAAAGTGTTCTAAGAAGAAAAGAACAAAAGACAATGAGGCGTACGCTTTTGGGAACAAAACCTGCCATCACGAGCTGATCGGCCGATCAGCTGTCGAAAAAAATTGTTCCAGCTCCTTTGTGGAAATTCAAACATCAACCGCGACATAAACTTACTCCATCTTCGTACGTAAATTGGTGATCGTTCTTCTCAATCAGGGCCGTCTCAAACTTTTCTCCACTTCGGTAGGTGTTTTCGATCGTATTCCCTCTCATTAGATTCTTGAACTTGATTGTCGTCTTAGCAGCGCCTCGAGCTTGCTTCATGATGCTGAACGAAAGCACCTTGTAAGGTTCTCCATCAAGTTCCAGAGTCATACCGTTCTTTATGTCAGAAGTATCAACTGCCACCCCCAGAGATGTGGTTGGGCGACAAATCATGGCCGAAAACTGGCCACCAACGTTGGGCGAGGGGCAGAATCCAGCCACCAGGCCAAGCATAGCCATCACAGAAACGAATTTTAGCATCATCGTGGAAGATTGGTGTACCGAAGAGACCAGTTTGAAATAGCAAGTAGTCGACTCTTTGTTTATGATGATCGAGGAGGGGTCGACGAGATTTTATTTGACTGTGAATCTACCGACGTCGAACGAGACCCAGTGTGTCTTCAGTTTCTTTTCATGCAATTCGATTGACTGTGATCACTGGCGCTTGGTGGTAGTTGCATGTTCCAAATCCTGCGTCAGTGTGAGTCACGAACAATTGGATCACGTATGAAGTGGCTTCCACGCGGAGCAGATAGCACTACGAAGTACTGTTTGCGGAGTACAGTCGTCACAGTGTGTGATACCGCAGGAACACATTCTACGGTGTAGTGATGAGTACCGGTACGAAAGTACCGTACGAATTTCGTTCTACCTACTACAATACTACCTAGCTAGTAGAGAGGTACTCCTTCCCACTCCGAGTATCGGTAGTAGACTAGGTAGGTACGGTACTATTCGAAGTTCGAAAAGTACGTTGCATGTTGACGGGAGAGACATTATTATTTGTCAACTGTGAAAATGTAGATAGCTAGTTTAGCTATGGATGTTTTTTACTCTCTACCGCAATCTCCCGCAGCAACTGAACCACTGTGAAGATGTCAATTCGTTTGTTCGGATCATGTTCCCAGCATCTCTCCATGACATCCACCAGTTGTGATTCGATGTAGCTTCTGTCTTTCCAGCGTGGATCTACAAACGCTCGCTTTCCATCGATAACCAGTTTTTGCACTTCGTCATCGTTGTCATTGTCGTAAAAATTCCAAAGTCCGGTGAGCATTACGTAAATATTGTTACCAAAGGAAAAGACATCAATTTTTTCGTCCAACTCTTCCTCTGCAAACTCTTCTGGTGCCCGATACTGTTCCATACAATAGGGAATAAAGATTAGAAATTTTGTCTCTTTCCAAAACAATTACAGAGACTCAGACTCACATTTCCGTAAGCATGTCCATTCTTGTATCGACAGTACTCCTGTTTTTCTGTATTGTAGTCCATGATTTCCGCCCGATTAAAGTCACCAAGTTTAAGTATGCCTTCCTTGGTGCGTAACCATTGACAAGGTTGTACATCATCGTGAACACTGTACGGATGGAGGATCAGGTGTTAGTTGTTTTGAATCTTGTAACCATGTCGACTGTTGTTTTCTGACTTCGCGCGAAATACGTACATTACCCCATCTGGATATCCATGCATATCTGCGAGAGATTCGGCCATGGCCAAGGCTATTTCAAGTTTCTCTTCTGGAGTGTAGTCATTGTAGGACCGTAACTCTTGATTCATCATTTGCTCCGGGTTCATGTATCCGTCGCCGTATAAAATCACCTCCTCCACTTCATATGGTATCGCTTCTACCCACACGGCGGTGCCACAGTGGCCATAGATATCTACAATGCGTGGGGATGGTGTCAACCGTTCCATGACCAAAGCATCCATTAGTGTTGACATGAGGATGGAGGGTTTGAAATCGTGTTTCCATCGATTGGTCTTCAAAATGGTCTTGAGTTGGAAGTTGGGCTGGTGGACCACCCACACATCCCTATAATATCCGTGATTGATCATATAACTGTCGTAGACTTGATCATCTCCTGGAGTCGTCGCAGCTCGGTCAGAGTCGTAATCTCGCGATAAATCCTTTTCGTGAAAGGGATTGCACGAAGGGTAGTATCGATTCTTAAAGGTCGGTCGACGACAGTTCTGTTGTTCATCTTCAATGGATTCGGAGGGTTCCAGGTAGCTAGGTAGAGGAGCATCACGATGCATCTTATTCCAATACGTTGCGGCGATTTCTTGGTCATTTGGTTGAACTTCCCGGGCAGGTCGTTGGCCATTGTGGTTGTTTTGTTGTCGTCGAGTGGAAAGCACGTCGAAGGGTGGATGTTGAAACAAATCCAGATCTCCAAAATCCGGATCACCTGCAGGATCTTGGTTGTCGTGTTGGTTAGTGGTAGCGGTCAATTCCGCCGGAAGAAAGAATTTCTGCGTTCCAGATCGCCATCCACCAATGTCTGTCTCGTCCTGAAAGAGAAGATGTTTGTAGAGAATTTGTATTTGATCGACGTCTCGATCCTTCAAAAATCGGCGTGGTTTGAATGAAATCTCGAAGAGACTCGTCCGTCTGATGTGGAAGATACTCGTGCTGTCAAATGATGCAATTTGTCGTCGGCAGTAATGAACAAAGACGACCAGAACAGAGACCGAGAGCACTAGTATCCGGATGGCACCTCGTCGCCTATGTTTTCTCCGGAATTTGCCCCACCACAACCATGCGGAATGCAACATGCCATACAAAAGTCTATTGAGGGACACATTGTAGTGTCCATTTTCGATGGATATCCGATGTCCCTTGTCATCGTATAATATCTCATCGAACTGAGTATACGGCTTTGTAGGAGCTCGTCGTCTTCGACGATTCGGATTCAAGTCAGATCCTCCCATCATTGTCCAATTATTCTATACATCTTCCAGCAGAAAAATAAACAAAAGAAGGTGATTGGGAAGAGGTTAACGTGCACGCACTCTTTCCTTTTTCCTGTAAATGACAATTCCAATTTGGAAGAAGTGAGTCGTGTGTGCTTAGTCTTGGAATTATCATCGATCGACTCCATCGATCATTTTCGTTTCCAACTCCGCAAAGGATAGTGTGCCACGTGGAACTTGATTTGTCAGGCAGCGTAGCACTGACGTTGTTCGTTTTTCTCGTTCTTCTCTCTCTTTCAACATCGCCAATCATCAGTTCTTTCATGCCAAAAAAAGAGCTACTACAACTTGAAAACAATAATCCCACCAACGTTGCTTTCCACTATCACAACATACATTTTATGTTATTACTTCGTATTAGTATCATTTCATACTGTCACTTACTTCCTACTACTCCTAGCAACACCGAAATCACTAGGAAATATTCTACATCCACTCCTATGACAAACGAACTTTTTTGAACATGAAGCGCATTATTGTTGTACCAACACTATTCGTTGCGTCCTCTATCCTTTCCATTACTTGTCATGCATTTGTTCCGCCCACAACGAAAACGACGGTAACTCCTGTCGCTTTTGCGCCTCGTGTACCGACCGGAGGAGCAGTGCTCCCACCGCACAAACGACACACTCTACCGTCGTCATCGTCGTCGTCAGTAAAGGAGCTTCCCCGTGTCGTCCTCTATGCCAAGAAAAAGGCCAACGCTAAGGCGGCGGCCCTGGAAGCCCTCGAGGCGCTGGAAGTACAAGCCGACCTTCTCGACGCCCCACTTTCCAAAAAGGAAATGAAGGAAATGGAAAAGAAACAAAAGAAAATGAATGCCAAAGCAGCAGCGCTAGAAACCTTGGATGCTCTCGAAGAGAACGGTGTTCTTGATCAACCATTGTCGAAAAAGGAACAGAGGGAATTGTTGGAAAAACAACAAAAGGAAGAAAAGAAACTACAAAAAGAGGAAACTCCGGTAACAACAGAAGCTCAAGTGAATGGAAGTGTCGAACACACGAATGGTGAGGACGTTTCCAAGCCTATGAGCAAAAAGGAAAAGATGCTGGCGAAGGCGTTAGAATTGGAAGCACGTGAGTCAGACATGGCGGCAGCAGCAGCATCGCCAGATGACGACACGCCACAATTGTCCAAGAAAGAATTGAAAGCACTCAAGAAACAAGAAGAGAAAATGGCCGCCAAGGCAGCAGAGAAGGCAGCAAAAAAGGCACAACGAGCAGCTGAACTTGATGAAGAGAAGGAAATAAACGGTGCTTTGGACGGTGACGAAGGTACTGGTGACATGGGTTCAGATGTTGTAGAGGATGCCACAGTCTCTGATTCAAATAGGGTCACACTGGAAGACAAAATTCGACGAGAACGCCCGCCACCTCGTATCCGTGTGATGGAAGGTGCGCAACCTGGATTTGTTTCACTGCGGCTGGAAAACGTTGGAATTACCTTCCGCAATCAAGAAGTGCTGAAAGACGTTACATGGGGAGTCCAATCAGGTGACCGAATAGGCCTCGTTGGAAAGAATGGAGCAGGAAAAACAACTCAACTGCGAATCCTTGCTGGAGAGTTGGAACCAACCACGGGCGATGTCGTCAAGTCGTCCGGTGATCTTCGAACGGCGATGCTCCGACAGGAGTTTGTCGACGAACTGGTGCCCGAACGGACATTAAAAGAAGAGTTCATGAGTGTCTTTGAGGAAGAAAATCAAATTTTACAAGATTTGAAAGATGTCGAGCAACAACTTGAGACAATGTCGGGGGAAGATCAGGATACGATGCAAGAGATTTTGGATCGAATGCAAGACCTCCAACGCAAGGCCGAGGACAAGGATGTCTACGTCTTGGAAAGTCGTGTCAAGAAGACCATGGATCTAATGGGGTTCAATGATGACGAAGTGGACGATCTCGTGGCAAGCTTTTCAGGAGGATGGAAGATGAGAATTGGACTTGGAAAGGTGTTGTTGAAAGAGCCCAATATTTTGCTTCTTGGTACGCATAACAAAAGGTCGTACTTGTATGTCATGGTCATGATTTTCGTCTCATACAAAACTTCTTCTTACCTCCCCTTGACCTGATCTCTATGCATGCAGACGAGCCTACCAATCATTTGGATCTAGATAGCGTGGAGTGGTTGGAAGCGTTCCTGAGACAACAAAACATTCCTATGATCATTGTCAGTCACGACAGAGAATTTTTGGATCAAGTGTGTACCAAAATCGTGGACGCAGAAGGTGGCATTTGTACCGAGTACGATGGCAATTACTCGAGATTCCTTCAACTGAAAAAAGCTCGTATGGACTCTTGGCAGGCGGCGTATGATGCCCAAGAAAAGAAAATCAAGGCGGAGCGTCAATGGATGAGCAAATTCAAAGCCAAGCAACCCCAGCAAGTAAAACAGCGACAAGAAAAATTGGACAAATTTATGAAGAGCGAGGAATACGTACAGAAGCCACCATTCACAGGAAAACCGTTTAGGTTCCGCTTTCCTGATGCACCTCGCCTTAGCCCAGAAGTTGCCGAAATCAAGGAGATGAGCCACTCGTACAACAACGAGATTTCCAATAATCGCTTGTTTGACGAAGTGGATCTCTTCATCCAAAAGGGAGACCGAATTGCAGTAGTCGGGCCTAATGGATCTGGAAAATCGACATTGTTGCGCCTAATGATTGGGAGGGAAAAGCCCGATCAAGGCACCGCAAAGATTGTTGGTTCGAACGTCGAAATGTCGTACTTTGAACAAAACCAGGCAGATGCCTTAGACTTGAGCAAGACCGTGTTGGAGACCATTCAGGGGGCAAGTAACGGTCAATCGTACAATGAACTCCGAGCCCTTCTCGGTCAATTCCTTTTCAAGGGAGACGATGTTGAAAAGAAGGTTGAGTTCCTCAGCGGAGGTGAAAAGGCCAGGCTATCCCTATGCTGCATGATGCTACGTTCGGCAAATCTCTTGATTCTGGACGAACCAACGAACCATTTAGGTTAGTACAAGAAAATCGCCGATAGCTGGTTTTACGAGGCACTGGTCTCAGTTGTATCTTTTCTTTGCTGTTGTTCAGATATTCCTGCCAAGGAAATGCTTGAGGAGGCTTTGCAGCACTTTGCCGGGTCCGTGATGGTAGTCTCGCACGATCGATACTTCATTTCAAAGGTTGCTAACTCAATTGTGGCAATCGAGGACAAAAAGCTTGTGAAGTATCAAGGAGACTACAAATTCTACATGGAGAGGAGCAAGGAAATGAGAGAAAAGATCGAAGCAAGGTACGTTGCAGGTGTCGAGCGTATTGAGGCGGCGCCTGTTATCGACCTAGAGGAGTTGACCAAACCTAAGCGAAATTTTGGTGGAGCCAAAACTGCCAGTTTGGTCACGCGAAAGGACAAGGGAGTTAAGAATGCCAAGAGAATGCGACAGACCTAGGTAGTCATTTTCGCAGAAAGATCTATGGTCACGTGCTCCAGTTGACCCATTACAAGCATCATCACATCATTTAATCGATAGATATACAGCTAGTCTACTGTGGACAACAGAAATCTCGAAGCATATACAATAATGAAATTACTTTTAATGCTTCCATTTTGGATGTCTCACAAGCGGCTGACTCTTTTGACATGAAATGACTCTTCCGCAGTTCTGCCTACTCGTTGCACACGAAAGATTTGAATATTCTTCGTATTGTACGATGAGAAAGTTGGGTCGTTAGCTATGGCTTTCCTTTGGCGATCAGAGGCCAAAGGAACAAACCCAGACGAAGAAAAGATATTTGATGGCGTGATCCCATGAAACCCTCCTACGGCGCAACCTTGGTCATCTTCGAGCCTTTCGAATGTTAGGCCCAATCGCATAGAGACTTCGAAGAAACCTTCCAAGGGAGAATCTTTTCGAAAAGGACAGGCCAGTAGCGCTTCCGGAAGTTTCTCCCCGGCTGTCTCTTCTTCTGAAGCGAGATGTGAGGAGAGAACTCGGGCGAAAAGCTTGTCCATTCCCGAGTAAAGAACATCAGCCGCCAGAACCAGGTCAGGATATTCATATGAGGGGGATCGTATTCCCAACTGCTTATAGGCAAAGTCTGCTGGTGGACAGAGAAAAGTGCTCGGGTCCCTCCAGTCTAGCCCATGTATTCGAACTTGTTTTTCCGAAAACCCGTTGGATTCAATATTTCTGCGCATTGTCGACCACAACTCGGATTCGTTATCGGTCAACGTCACAGATGGAGCTCCGATTTTGGCTGCTGTCAATCCCACAATTCCTGTTCCACTCCCCAATTCTAACACCCGCGCTTTGGACTGAACGTACGCCGGTCCTTTCCACGCAAGATATTTCGCCAAACTGACACCACTTGGCCACAAGACGCTACCCCAAACAAAGCCTTGATGTCCACCGGTTGCTACTCTGTTGCTGTCTGTGGATCGTTCGTGAATGATCACGCCCTCATCAGTGGTAATGCTATTGTGGAATGAGGTTACCGGATTGTGCGACTTGGAAGTTTCATCGGCGGAAACCAATGCCGAAGCTCGTCGACATTCGAGACATGGTTTAGTTTTATGATTGAGACCTTTTCTGAGACAAAGCTCACTTCTGATGGTACGATCGATGTGATAGACACTAAGGTGTCCTTGGATTTTTGCTGGTAGAGACTTTACCGCTCTCATTTGTTGTTTCTTCCATATCTTAATCTTCCGCTGGGAAGAGGCCTGGTGTTGTTGGTCGGACGTGCTGCGATGAGCTCCATAGCGTGCAGTTGTTGTGCGATGTCACAGTCAGTATGATACAGTGGGACTACCTATTTTAGGGACAGGGAACGACACGTGCCAGCCTTTGCACCAGAGTGCGATAGTGACGACGAATCACGAACGTAGTTTTTTTGTTCGCTTGAAACTGACTGTGAAAATAATAATATTGGCTGTCCTCTCTGGCGGATGGTAGACTCTCATGATGAAGCAGTAGTACAGTAGTAATTTTCTGGTCTGATGCACCTATAATCTGCTTTTTTCTCGAAGAAGTCCTTGCCAGAATCACAATAAAATATTAGGAACATAATACAGAATGCTACTCACAGTCACTGGATTCCAGATATTCTACTATATGCACAATCGTTTTTCTCGTCCCTCTTCGCACGGTTCAAATCCATCCTCGTAATACAAGTCAACTTGCTCTTTCAAAGTCTTGTAAAGATCGTTGGAATTCACTCGATCCTTTGGGTTGCGCTTCCAGCAACTTTGAAGTATATACTGAATGGCAGGTTTCCACTCTTTCTTCAACGGCGGTCGATCGTTTTTCTCAATGACATTTTTCCGATGTTCTTCTTGGCTCAGCTTTCCAAACGCCTTTTCCAAGGCTACTAATTCCCAAAACAAAATAGCAAACGAATAAATATCAGCGCTCAAATTGTATGGCTCTCCCAATGCGACTTCGGGAGCCATGAACCGTCTTGATCCCGTTCCACCGGACATTTCGTACATGGTACCATCAGCAGTCTTTTGGAGAGGATCAAGCTCTTTCGCCAGTCCAAAGTCAAATAGCTTGACTCTACCGTCAAAATCAAAGCCGACGTTGTCGGGTTTGAGATCTCGGAAGACCACATTAAGTTTATGTAAATGCCGAATGGCCGAGCAGATATCGGTGGCCACTTGAAGTCGCTGCAAAAACATGGCCTGCAAGATTTTAATGTTCATTTGGGAGGAGTGACGAAGCTTTCGTCGCTTCAATTCCTTCCATACATCGATCCGTTTGTCCAGAGTATCGTAAAGTCGATCGACTACTAGAAAGTATCCTCCCATCTGACCGGTGGCAAATCCGGCAGCACCTGCAGCCGCCACTCCGTGTAAGCTAATGATGCATGGGTGGGGGTGGTTGCTCAGTGCACTCAAATATTTGGCCTCCAGGAGCAAATCGGCAGCTCCGTTACAGAATTCATTGGAGTTTCCCATGGCCGATTCATTCAAAAATTTGACCGCCAATTTGCGGCTCAATCCATGGGCGACTTGCGATCGTTGTCGACGATGGTCTTCATTCGAAACAGGTGCCGATTCATCCAGCTCGATCTTTTCTAGTTCGTACACACTATTGAAACCACCCTTCCCAAGTTTGTCACCCAAGTAAGGCATGATCTCATCTCGTTCAAATGACGGCACACAATCCGGCTTGAGGTCTTTGATCAAGGAGGATCGTTTGGTCATTTCCTGGCAGACCCGAGTGGCGTACCGACTGGCCTTTTGGCAGACATCCAAGTCTAATGGCAGCATCTTGACACTCCAGTAGAACCACGAAGACGTGTGAGACTATACCGAGAGATAGAGAGGGTATAGAGCCCAAAGTATAACAACAATAACTTCAACGACAACCCTGAGTAGGTGGAGACAAGATGCAACAGATGACTTTACCGGTAGGTACGGTAGTCTACGTAACAAATTCGGGTGTAACTTTTTTTTGTCGTCGGTGGTGGTCACAATAATTTTCTGACTGTGAATGTTGTTTCAAAATGTTTGAGCCTAACGCGCGCAAGCAGAAAGTAAGCAAAAAGCCGAGATGAAAAAAAGAATCTTGACAGTCAATATGCTAACGAAAGCATGGCTCCGGTGGTCTCCATTATTTTACTTGGATCGTACGCTTTAAAATGTTGGGTACGAATTATCTTTCGCTATTATTAACACAACGGAGTAATTATGGACCTCCATATCGTTCAGAGTCGCCAGGCATTCCAAATCTACTGCCATCCATTACTTCCATGGTCCCGATCAAATCTGGAAAGGGTGGTTGGCCTGTGGCTCGTCGAAGAATTCGACCATTCTTCTTGATTGTTAACGTAATACCCTTTTCCAAGACATCAAAGCCTTGACTTGCCGCTGTCTCAATTTCAGGTTCCAGGTAATCGCTCCATTGATTATTCCCGATGGGGAATGCAACGACGGGATCCGCTTTACTGATATCGAAATTCTTGTCAAATTCATGATCGGGTTGGACTTCCTCTTTCCAGAATTTTTTAGTGTCACGAGCAACTACCTTCCCATCCTCAGTTGATTCCAGCAACACGGGGACTACAATTACATCCACTTCCAACAGCTTCTCGGGGATAATGTTGGAATCTTTGAGCTGGTCCGAAGTCATGGATCTTGCAAGCTTACTGATATAGTCTTTTCCTCCTGCGGCGATCACAACACGGGAAATACGCCGATATGCTGCCAGTTGTTGTCGTTTGCTTCCAGATGCAGCAGGCTCTACGACTAGTCTGGCCAACTTGCCTCCACGAGCAATGCGTTCCAAATTCGACTGACCTGCCTTGTACTCGCGATAAGCCAACAACCCACAGACTACCGCACCTCCTATGTTGATGGCATCCGATGTCAGTGCCTCATCTAGGGGTGGAGCATCAGAATAGCCTCCTGATAGAGCCTTGATGGTGTTCAATGCCGAAAAGTATAGGGCGGTCAACGCAGATCCGGCCGAACTCCCAAAGAACAATAACCGAACTTTCCGAAACGGCGATTCCACTTCTTCTCGCAACCGTTGCTTGACTGTGTAACCACCAAAAGTTGGTTGGCTCAAATACTCTTCACTCGAATTGTCAAAGTTTGTTTTGAGTTGTTTGGGTGGTGCTGTTGCTGTTGCTGCTGCCTCGCTGGTCGAGCCGTCAGACACAGAAGGCGGCTTGGCTCCAATGGCAACGTAGCCTCGAGAAACCACGGAAGGATCTACTGTGCCAAAACGACCCACAAAGGCTTGTGTTCTTGACACCAGCAACATCAACATCATCCCGAGAAACATCATCATAGCTCTGCTTCTAGAAGGTCGACTATGTTTGGAAGCCTTCGACATGGGGCCCAAGGATCGTCTTCATACTCAAATTGTGAGACTCCGTCAAGAGGCTCTGGAGTACTTTCTCATTTTATCGTTTTAAAGAAGTTGTTGAGGATGATGAGGGTGTTTTATTCTTCGGCAGTTGTTCCGATGACGTGTTATTACGCACGTAGGTAAAGTTCATAATATAATATTTTATAAGTACTTTACTGTTATGATAGTAGTACTGACTCGACCACTCCGACCTACACGCTACTACGAACGTACGGGAACTTTTCTGAAAGAAATGGGCTGCAGCTAGACTACTACGGTAGAGGTAGGCTTTTGATACACCGTCTATATATTCGCAGTATTAATGAAAATAGAACTCGTTACAGTATAATTGCCGCTGCAATCGAACTACCCGTATACGAAAAAGCTGGGTTTTGAATGCTCTGTCGAGCTCGCAGAGTATTATTCCACCACTGACTGTTGCTTTTGTCATGTACGATTCCAACAATACGATGTGTCCGCCTTTCTTGCAAGTGTAAACGGTTCCAACTCTACCTCTTCGAATGGTTTTGGATGATGTCGTTGAGCGATGCAATGACTTCCTAGACCTCTTGGGCTGATCTCGAATCGTGTTCCTCGAAAATGGTATCGCTGTGCAAACCAAAATTGTCGTCGATTGGTGGGATCACATTCGTACAAAAATACATCGTAGACTATTCGTTCAAAACAAAGGTTGGTCCCGTGCAGCCGAATCATAACATCATCACTGTTGACAAAGTCAAAGCCATAACTTTCACTATATCCTCCTCGACAGTACGTTAGTAATCAACAAATGTCTTGTCCCCATATTGGCAACTCCCGGTTCGACAAACCATAAACCACCTACGATCGAAACCTTCCTCTTGCCATAAGTAATTATTTTGCCAATATATCCTCAGACGAAAGTTTATGATCGGATCAGGGATATGGGTAGGATTTGGATCATTGGAACGCTTTATACAATAGTCGTTGACATCGTCTGTTCAAGTGCATCCGGGTACCGGTAACCCTCTTCGCTGTAATTGCAAACAAACCAACCCTGAAGCGATGCACACAGACGGCGACAAGATGAGAAGAGCCAGTAGCAACCGCCAGAATTTTCGATCTAAAAGATGCTAAGTTCAAACTCACCGGGAGCACATTCAGAGTCAGGATCAAAGTCCCCTTCACATTCTGACCGGGAAGACAACATGAGTGACGAAACCAACGAGAGAAGCAGTCAAGGATCTTGTCTTCGAAAACTAGTGATTCTCCTACCTTGTAATGGAAGATTTCTTCGTGGTGGATTGACACGTAGAAAGTTCATTGTCAGTGGTTCCGTCATGTCATTTGGGTCAATACAGTAATCCGATGGTGTTCTCTCCTCTCGTCCTCCTTCGCAGCCATGAACCGGTTGAAACCTTCCCCGTTGAAAGCAGATTAATCTTCCTCTACAATGAGAATCTATATTGCAGTCACTCCGGCATTGAGCAAGAGAATCTCACTCGGTAGGATTGGGCCCAAAATCTCGTACAGCTTCCAGCTTTCGGCTATCTTGTTGTTGGGTGAGTGTTTTCTGTGTGTCGCACTTGGACCGTAGGCACAAGCTGATTTTCTTCGTTTCTTCCCTTTTCCACGTCTGCATCTGTAGTCTGGATAGAAGTTCCGACGATCGGAAGAGCCATGATAACGGCAAGAACATCGAGAAGATTTCTCCATTTTCCTCCCCATCCTGAACAACTGAACAAACAAAGGAGCAATGTTGCAACAGATCCGGACATTTGACCAACCATCGATGAAACATCGGAAAAAAGATTAGTGTACCCTTTTAAGAGATAAAAAGCATGAAAACGAGGTTAGATGATTGATTAGAGTTTGGCTTTCAGCCAGATGGGAGGATATTACTTCGTCGGCGATTGGTCATTCGATCGTTTTCCCCTTGGGTGTTCACGGCCTTGCCACTGCCACATCCCCCCTCGGTAAAATATACAGTCCGCAAACAGCTGGGACACGATAGTGTAAAGTCCACCATCTAGCTATTGACATAGAACAACCAAGAAAATCCCTTCGTACGTGGCATTGCGCAATGGAGTGGGAGAAAACATGCTGGGTGTTCAAAAGTTTCTTGGAATTTTTTGGGTAAAAATATTCGCAACTTCCGCATTCGGCCGTTGGAATGAAACGTGCCACGCACGACTGGAAGGGCTACAGCCGAAGGTCGTAATATGTGTGTCTTACCGTCGGTGAACATTCACTCAAAACAGTATTCTACCGGTAGCTAGAGGATTTAGTACAGCTCAATTCACTTCAATTTTTGGCGCGGTTATAAGAAAAGCTATTAATAATAGTTGACCCAATAGTAAGGGCCGAAATGAATTGCGTTATAGCGAGCGAAAATCAATGAAATGAAACTAAACTGCGGCAGCCCGGTGTGTGCTGATGGCAGCAGAGTACTCCAACTCTTCATCAACCTCGGAAACTGTGGTCTCTAGATCGTCCTCTTCTTCCTCTGGTGCGGCTTTGGATCCAGTGATCGATTCCTTTTGCTTTGCTGCCAATGTTGCCAGATCGGTTTTCAAGAACTCTACAAGCTCCAAAAGAGGTACGCGAACAGTTGATTTGGCGACAGCCTTATCAATATCACCGTTTTCCCAGTTGCTCTTCAACTGCTTCATGGCTTGACGAGCCAGCGTTCTCGTGTAAAAGTTTGGAATTATGTTTGTATATTCGTCCATCTCAATAATACCAGAATCAACTTGCTTCCTGATGTCGGCGACCATATCGGATGCCAGTGTGCTTGCTCTCATTGTTCCAGCAAGGGTTCCATCCAAACATGACGCTAAAGCGGTATTATACGTGATTACGTTGGGTTGAACATTTCTTGATTTCATCCTCTTGATCCATTCCACTGCTAGCTCAGAATTTTTGGGATCGGCGACGCATGCAGCAATTGCTGTGGTGTATGACACAACAGAGGGCTCGATGTTTCCCTGAAGCATTCCAACGATAATTCCTTCACACGCTCTTGTATTCCCTTGCTTGGCAAGTCGTTTCAATGCAATATTGAATGTGATCAGGTTTCCATCCGTTTTGTGGGTTTCTTTCATGCTGTCAAGAACATGAATTGTTAGCTCCTCCTCACCGCAAACCTCACAAGCGTTTACCACGGTGTTGAACATTCTGAGTGGAGGCTTTTCGGCGCGACCTGCGTTGTATAATTGAACCTGAATTGTGGGAAAGGAGCATCATAAGCGACATTGACAAAGCTGGATTGTTCTGTGAGTGTATACGTTGACCCCTTAGGAGACTTACCCAGTCCATCAGAAGGGCCGTGGCTTTTCGACTCTTTTCGTTTTTGGCACAGCATGTGACAACATCAGTCCACACACGAGGAGACGGTTTCAGGCCTCTTTCTAGCATGAGTTCCAAAAGCCTTACTGCAAGTTTCCAAGAGTTATCTTGCACTGCCTTTCTGATTGCATTGCGGTGAATGATGGTGCATGCTCGTTGAGACGTTGGGGACAGACTGGCAACCAAATCATCACCTTTGTCTGGAGCGCACCCTTCTGCCTTGCTCGCTGCTGTCAAAAATCGAAGCCCTAATCCAACGTTGTCGATTTTTTCGGCCGCAATAACACCAGCGGCCAGTACCCGTCTTCCGTCAACAGTCGAAGCAATGTTATCGAGATCGTACCCAGCTGCCTTGAGATAGATCAGAGACGTCATTACTTTTTCCGGATCGTTCACACCGTCTACACAAGCGAAGGCGACATCAGCGAAAAGCTTCAACGACGGGGTTCTCGACTTTTCGACCACAAACTCGCGAAGAAGCTGCAAAGAATCATCCAAGGATCCTTCTGTTGCCATTGTCGCGATAATTTTCTCGTAAGTTTCGTCAAGAATCATTGGGGGCTCTTTTGAAACTTCCACAGCCGCCAACATGGCCAAAGCTGTGTCGATTCCACCAAATCCTTCGTGTGTACCATCGACTTCGTATCCCATTGATTCTTTGATGCAAATATTGGCAATGTCTCCTGGCACCGAATGTCCATTTGCAACCATTTCTTCCATTGCCCTGCGAGCTGGCTCAGCCGCTCTGGCACCATGGAGACGATTTTCCATGTAAGCCCGTAGTGTCGAAATGAAGACTTCTTCCGGAATTATTCTCGGATCGTCCGATGCATGGCCATATTTCTGAACCAGCTTTTTCAACTTTCGGGAGGCTGCTTTCCAATGAAGTTTCTCTGACAGGGACTTGATCTCTGTAATAAGGTTCCTATATTCGGAATCCGGGTCGACAATATCCTGGAACACAATGCCAGTAGCTTGGAAGGCCTGTTACAAAGAACAATTGGAAGACGAACAGAGATGAGAACAGCATCTCGACGAGAGAGAAACTTTCCTTCGGTCGATATTATCACCATACTTACATTGTTTAACGCCTCTTCGTCAATTACTCGGACCTTTTCAGATCCGTTTGTTTGTTTCTGTGCCATCTGGTCGTCGCTGCCTTCGGTCACTGCCACGTGACGTAGTCTTTGGCGCATGTCTGTAAAGGTCCCACTCGTATCTAGTTGCCGAGCCTCTAACTCTCTTTGGACTTCTCTGAACCGAAGTTTGGATACAATGTCCAGGGTCAATTTTTCAATGCCCTTCTTTGGGGTGGTGGCAGTGACAGCATTCGATGCAGTTGAGGCTTCGGCTGTGCTTTGGATTTCGGTCGGCGATCGAGGAGCATGCTGTTGTCGGGATGACGACGGAAAGAAAGCTTCTCCAGGAGAGATGAATAGAGCCAAACAAGCGGCTACCGCCACTGGAGAGAACTTCATTTCTGTGCTGTTTTTCTTGTTCTTCTCGAAATACCCGAGGGAGAAATGCTTTGGACTCCGAGTCGAGTAATGGCGAGAAAATCAATGAGAATCGTATGTCGAAAAGTCCTACTACGCGATCTTTGAACTTCGAGTTGCTCCGTGAAAAGTCAAATGAGAACGATTTTATTTCCTAGATCGAGATGACTCTCTGTTAATGCAAACTCAGAAATGGATGCTGGCATGGAGACATGATGTGGTGCAGCTGTAATCAACGGCGTTCAGTCGGATTCACGGGCGGCGTTGACTGTGATGAGTGAACGCAGCGGGGATGAAGGTGATGTGGTCTGATGAAAACGCTATGTGTGCCTTGGTTCGCAATTCTGAATCGTTCGCGACACGATGACGTGTCCAGTCGACTCAGATGATCCAGTTGGTCACGTACTACTATGTACTACATACCGTATGCGGTGATTGATCCTATGCACATACCAAAAGGACAGACGAAGAACTTTTTTCGCCGTTCACGAGTTTCTTCGCGTGATTTGATATTCAATATTGATGCCCTTGTTATTTTTTAAATGATTGTTTGATTTTTTGTAATGTTGTGTCTCGCGCACGTAGCATTATTTACCGTATTTATTTTTGTTTGCTTGGTCGATGTACCGTACTGTCGTACTACTGTTACTACGGTAGTACGAAGGAGATGAAGCGCTGCCCTGACCTTCCATCGTCACACACACAACACTGCACACACACATCCATCTCCAACAGTTCTTGAAACAGTTGTAGGACTCGGACTATTCGCTCCAATTCAAGTTCCCGACACTGGGATTTCTATGCAGTAGCCGACCGCTACATATACTATCCTCATTTTCCTTGTGTTCTAGCGAGATCCTTCCCTTACACTGCAGAGAATTTCTCGAGTAGAGCAACCGTGACGCTGGTCCCGTGAAATTTCGTGCCTGACAAAAGACCCAATTTCTCGGTCGTCATTTTCTCCTATTAGACCTCCTTCCTTTAGGAATCAACACAAACTTTTGAAGAATGGCAGCACAGAACGAGATCGAGGCCGTCGTCCTAAACTTGCTCAAGGGTGAGTTGGATATCAATGGCTTGGACAACCTAGTTGCGGCGGCATACGACCCAGTTTCTCCTCATCGAGCGGAAGCAAACAAAGCCTTAATGGGGCTACAGGAATCTCCCGAGCTATGGCAGCTCGCCGACGGTATCATCGAGAAGTCACAAAATCCTCAGGCGCGATTTTTCGGGTTGCAAATTCTGGATGATGCAATCAAATCGAGGTAAGACCTGCTATGCGAGGTTACTGGAAGCATTGGATACATGCGAAACCTCAGTGCAATGACATCGACAGTGACCAAACTCACATTGTCCAATTCTTTTGATTTGATCCCATTGTCAAGATGGAAAATCCTGCCACCAGAGCAAAAGACGGGATCAAGAACTACGTGGTTGGAAAGATTATCGCCATGTCTTCAGACGAGGCCATTATGAATGGGGAAAAAGTGTTTATCGGGAAGCTAAACCTCACACTGGTTGAAATTCTGAAGCAAGAATGGCCACACAATTGGCCATCCTTCATCTCCGACCTTGTGGGGTCATCGAAGAGCTCTGAAGTCCTATGCGAAAACAATATGCAAATTCTCAAGCTTCTCAGCGAAGAGGTATTTGATTTCTCTCGGGACCAAATGGTGACCGAAAAAGTGAAACGGATGAAAGAGTCTCTAAACGGAGAGTTCGCGCAAATCTTTGAGCTTTGTCAGTTTGTTCTCGAGCATAGTCAACAAGCAAGTCTTCTTCGAGTGACCCTTCAAACCCTTCAACGATTCCTCACTTGGATCCCTCTGGGCTTCATCTTCCAAACAAACCTTATTGATATATTGCTGAACAAGTTCTTCCCAGTGGATCAGTTCAGAAACGATGCGCTTGATTGCCTGACCGAAATCGGAACACTGCAAGATCTGGATCCTCAATACGACCCCCTTTTCCGTCAGTTGTTCACTGGGTTCTTGCAGCGATTAGGGGAAGTTTTTTCGCCCGAAACAGACCTTCGATCTCCCTTCAAATACGGAACGGAGGATGTTTGTCTTTTCATTCAAAAGCTAGCTCTATTTCTCAGCGGTTTCTTTAAAGCTCATCTGAAGGCGCTGGAAGTCCCTGAGTCACAAGACGCTCTGATCGCTGGAATGTTTTATTTGGTACGAGTCTCGGAAGTCCAGGATACTGAAATCTTCCGCATTTGTCTCGAAGCCTGGCACATGCTCGCAGAGGATCTCTATAAAAGTGATCATGGCTCCGGAGCCTCATACTACGACGCCTCGTCCACAAGTCGGATCTTAAATTTGAACGGAAATTCCGCAGGAAACTCTTCTCGGAAATTCGTTTACAGTCCAGTTTTAACTGGTGTTCGACAAGTAATGATTGCAAACATGGCCAAGCCCGAAGAGGTATTGATTGTTGAAGATGAAAACGGGGATATTGTGCGAGAAACGACGAAAGACACTGATGTCATTGCTCAGTACAAAACAATGCGCGATACCCTCGTCTATCTGACCCACTTGAATTGCGAAGATACAGAGTCTATTATGCTCTCCAAGCTTTCTGATCAGGTAGAAGGGGCGCAGTGGAGTTGGAACAATCTCAATACACTTTGTTGGGCGATCGGTAGCATCTCTGGTGCTATGTCGGAAGACGAAGAGAAACGGTTCTTGGTCACCGTCATCAAGGACCTGCTCGGTCTATGCGAGGCCACGAGAGGGAAAGACAACAAAGCAGTCGTAGCCAGTAATATCATGTACGTCGTCGGCCAATACCCACGCTTTTTGAGAGCACACTGGAAGTTCTTGAAGACTGTCGTCAACAAGCTTTTTGAATTCATGCACGAATCACATCCCGGGGTACAGGATATGGCATGCGACACGTTCCTGAAGGTATCTACGAAATGCAAGAGGAAGTTTGTGACTGTCCAGTCCGATGAAACCAGACCATTCATCATGGAACTGATCGAGTCTTTGCCGTCGATCATCAGTGATTTAGAACCGCATCAAGTACAAGCATTTTATGAAGCGGTAGGGTGCATGCTCAACGACAAGGGGCCATCCTTGACAATCAATCGACAAGAGCTGCAGGCAAAGCTCATGGAAATGCCTAACCGTACTTGGCGCGTCATCATGGACCAAGCACAAAACAACGTTGAGAACTTGGTAGATCCAGCCACTATCAAGGAGATCGTCAAGATTCTCAAGACGAATAACCGAGTTTGTCGAAGTGTTGGTGGTCTTTTCACGTACCAGTTGCAAACATTCTTTTTGGACATGCTGAACGTTTATAGAGTGTACTCGGAGCGGATATCAGCGGCTGTGGCGCAGCAAGGTGCAATCGCCACTCAAATGAGTTTAGTTCGAACCATGCGATCAGCGAAGAAGGAAGTGCTACGATTGCTCATTGTTTTCATTGATAAAAGTGGGCCTCCAGAGGCCGAGCCCATCGCTGTCGCCAAGGGCTTTATTCCGCCCGTCTTGGATCCTATCCTCGGAGACTATCAACGAAACATTGCGGGAGCTCGAGACCCTGAAGTTCTCACTCTGTTTTCCACAGTTGTCGAGAAGCTGAAAGGCAACGTTGTCGACGAGGTGCCGAGGGTCATGGAGGCAATTTTCGAGTGCACACTTGAAATGATCTCGAAGAACTTCGAGGACTTCCCTGAGCACCGCATCCGCTTCTTTGAGTTTTTGAAAGCCGTCAATCAGCACTGCTTCTCTGCCCTTTTCAACATTCCTCCAGAACACCAAAAGCTTGTTGTGCATGCGATTGTATGGGCGATGAAGCATACAGAAAGGAACATATCTGACACGGTACGTACTAAGGGCTCAAGTATATGGGTAGTGTATGAGGAAATCAGCACTAACAAATGCCTCTGTTTGTGTGAATGACAGGGACTGGAAATTCTACACGATTTGCTACTGAATGTCGGAAATAACCCCAATATATCTCAAGCGTTTTATCAACAATATCTTGTTACTCTCATTCAGGATATCTTCGCTGTCATGACTGATCGCTTGCACAAATCAGGTTTCAAGATGCACGCAACACTACTTCGGATGATATTCCATTTGGTCCAAGCCAACAAGGTGACAGTTCCGCTTTTCGATCCTGCCACGCAACCGCCAGGCCAAACGAACCCTTTATTTCTACGCGATTACATGTGCAATTTGCTGATTACCAGCTTTCCAAATCTAACTCAAACACAAGTTTCCAAGTTCGTTGACGGCATGTTTGACATAAACATGGACCTTCCAACTTTCAAGATCCACCTTCGAGATTTCTTGATTGAACTTAAAGAGTTCTCGTCAGAAGACAATTCTGCTTTGTTTATGGAAGAAAAGGAACGAGCAGCTCAAGCTCAACAACAAGCTGCAATGGCCCAGCGAAATGCCATCCCTGGAATGCTGAAACCGTCAGAAATTGACGATGACTTGTAGGCACATACTTGCATGGGCTAGGAGGGGTCTGTAAATCAATTCGACAGGAATGAATTCATGGTGGAATGGTCGCCTTATTTCAGGAGATTGAATAGAGCTGTAAACGGTTTCTTTACTATTCTAACATCTTGTACGGACGAACAGAACACTGCAGTAGTACGGAGTAGTAAATAGACCAGTTCCTAACCGATGACCGGATCCCAGATCCACAGATTGGCAACCCATTTGTTTGCATTTCCCAATATTTTGTTGCTGCCGTGCTGTGAAAGATCGTCGACATTGCCATCCTCCAGCATATTATAGAATAGCAACGCAGTACCTGCATTCGGAGATATTTCCAACCCCGCTGCGTTGTAATTGTTTACGGCGCGAGGAAATCGTGTCTCTCCTCCCTCTTCGACTGTGTTCAGATAAATCAAAAGAGTGGCAAATCGAGTTCCCTGGAATCGGTTGTTGATCGAGGGCGACACAAAGTCATGATGAGGGGTGTACTCTTCCCCTTTGCGGTACCGCACGATTTGGAGCGATTCGGCAATGGAATGATGCTGGGCACTCGTCTCATGGAACTTTTGAAAGAGATCTTCGTCGATGTTGGTAAGTTTGGCAGCTCTTTGATAAATGTCTTCGGTCAAGTAGCTAGTATCCCTGGCGAGCCATGTATTGCTGGAGCTGCGGGTGGCGGTATCATTGGTTTCTCTGGCTGTAGCACTGGCGTGCAAGGTGGAAGGCTTCAAGCCCTTGTCGACGCCGAGTCGAATAATCTCGTGGCACTCTTGAGGCGTCAAAAAGTTGTCAATGATGAAAACCCGAGGAGTGACCGAGGCGACTTTCAATGTCCAGTCGCCGATCACATGCTCTTGACCAATGTATTGCGCGGGGTGCATGTAGTGCATGGGAAACTGTCTTGGAAAGTTGGCCAACCAAGTTCTTTTGCTCGCTACAGTGTAGTCTCTGGCAAAGGCTTGATTCAGGACCTGTCGCTGATACATAGCGTATGTCTTTGGATCGTTTTCTTCCTCCAAAAGATGTCTCTTCATTTCATTGGGAGTCATTGGCTCATAGAATATCAGTGCCGTGTCGGCGGTAACGACCCATCGTTGCAATGCGGTCGCCGCGTCGTACAGGGGTGTGACGTGGAAGGACTGTCCCGGAGTGGTTGCCGTTCCCACAGATTCAAAGGGTGCGATTTCTGCCACCAATCGTTTGGAACTGTCGTGTCCACCCTTGCCATCCCAAAACAAGAGTACGGTCTTGGAGGAGAGGTTGACGAATTTGGCGGCAAATCCGGTAAAAGTCAACGGAGGTTGTTGCAATTTTCGTTTGCGTTCCCTGGAAGATACGGCGAGGACTTTAGTTTTGGCGACGCCTCCTCCATTGAGACTTCCAATAGATGAAGCGGCGGCGAGCTCCGGATAAATGTCTTCCATGGTGGGATCCGTAAAGTAATAGGTGTGTCCTTTTAGTTTGATATTTTGGGGTTTGTTATGGTATTGATCTAACAGACATTGATACTGAGAATCTTCAATGTTCAAGTCGTCGATCCATTCACCACCATGGTTGTTATTCAAAGCATTTTGATAGGTGTCCATAGTTCCCTCTTGATCAGCAAGGTACATGTATTGTAGTGTAGGAAAGTGTTCTTTGGAAATGTAAAAATCCATCAGCTTGAGTCGTCCTGTTGCCATTGGTGGCATGGTTTCTTTCAAACAAAAACTAATGTTTGCCGTCCTCCGAAATCCATCCAAATGATCGTGCGGTTCCAAAGAATTCTCCAGAGGTGGCAAGAAAGTGTTGTAGAAAGAAGATGCTGGCGTTCGGCTTTGATTGTAGAGATGCCCCGCAATGGATGCGATAAGGGCAATCACAATGGCCACCAAGTGTTGTTTCCAAAATGGAACCTTGGAAGAGTCATCCTCTTCATCGTCGTCGTCGTCGTTGTCATTCATCGACTGACTGTCGTCATTGTCATCTTCCTCGTCGTCCGAAAAGGTCTTGATGGGATCGGGTTCGTCAACCTTGTCTCCAAAACTGGACGATGGACGGAGATCGAGGAGCCTATCCGAAAAGTCTTTAGTGGATGAAGTAGTCATGGAGAGTTTGGATGCAAGGGGGGGGGGTTGTTGAGATGAGATACGACGTCTGTAGTTGCTATCGGACAGCGAAAAATACAGTATGAAGAGTGGCAGATGGAAGCAAGGAGGCTCGCACTGTCGCATTGCGGATGATATCGTCGCTCTTCGATCGATCTCCCTCCTAACACAAGCTGTGTTGAAAAGATGATGATGATGATGATGATTGGAGTTTAAACATGGCATTGGAGGCGTGGCAAGCTCGCGTATGACCATCTTTCCGAAGATACTACGTACAATCCAAAATCCTTCATTTTAACAACTGTACGTCGTATGATACGTTATTATTATTACAATGTTATAAATGTACACAGTGTGTATCATTTGCCACTTCACACTACCGTACTACAGGTGCGGTACGACAGTAGGTACCTTTAGACTTCTTAGTCGTACTATGATACTAGCTCACTAGCTAGTAGTAGGTAGAGCAAGCATCATCCACGCGAAAGTCGCAAGTCGCAAGTCGCAAGATGTTCCAAGATCACCAGGAAGGCATCAAACAACAATAAAATAACAACATCATTTTTACCACTACTGTAGTAACATTTACTTACAGTTACCGTAGTCTACCGTAGTTGTACCCGGTACTGTATCTTTGAACAAGTGTCAGTCCGTTGCAAATCTCAACGCACCCCCTTTCTTCTGGCGACAGACTTGCTGCTGGATTGAAAGACACTACCATAACGAATCCGAAAATACCGCGGCATTTCCATCATCACACACAAAGTTCTTTTTGGCGTCAATCATGGATCGGAAGCTTCAACAAGAACAACAACAGGATGTCAGTCCGTCTCATTGCATTTCTCTGGAGGACATCCAAAATGCAAGCCGAAGAATCCAAGGCATCGCCCATCGGACACCTGTCATGACATCCAAATCGCTATTATCTGGAAACATAAATTGCAACGATGATGGCAAAAGCTACTTTTTCAAGGTAGAGGCTCTACAAAAGACGGGTTCCTTCAAGTTTCGAGGCGCCTTGAATGCCATCAAGAGCGAACTTGAAACCTTCCAGGGCACGTCAATGCCGGTAGTGACACACAGCAGTGGCAATCATGCACAAGCCCTGGCGCTAGCATCGAAACTAGCATCAACAGACGCCGTAACGGTTACAGCAACGATTGTCATGCCAAACAATGCCCCAATGGTAAAAAAGGCTGCAGTGGAGGATTTTGGAGCCAAAATTGTTATGGTAGAGAACACCAATGAAGCTCGAGAAGAAGAAGCGGATCGGATCGTGGAGACCACGGGTGCGGTATTTGTACACCCGAGTGAAAATCCAAGAGTTATTGCCGGACAAGGGACGGTATGTTTAGAGTTTGTGGAACAGGTTCGGGAACTGAACGCAGGGGTCGATCTTGATCTTGTCATTATACCCGTTGGTGGAGGTGGCTTGGCCTCCGGAAATCTCGTTTGCTTGCGAGGATTGCTGGGCAACAAAGTGAAAATTGTTCTGGCAGAGCCATCCGAGCTGGATGATGCCAAACGGTCCTTCCAAGCTGGGGAGTTACTCAAGCACAGGCCCGATAATGAGCTCAGCAGTGTTGCGGATGGACTGAAAACGACTCTAGGCCCAAACACGTGGCCAATCGTCCGTGATTTGGCAGATGATATCATCACTGTATCCGAAGAAGAAATTCTCATTGCTACAAAACTTGTTTGGGAGCGCCTCAAGGTGGCCATCGAACCCAGTGCCGGGGTGGGGGTGGCAGTGGCAAAAAGTGCCGAATTTCACCTAAAGTACCCCAAATCAAGTGGCATTGAAAATGTGGGAATCATTCTCTGTGGTGGCAATGTCGACATTTTGAAAATCTCTGCCATGATGAAGGAATTAGGGCTGTAAAAAGTCGTCGTTGATGACAGACAGCACAGTTAACATGGATGTGTGGAGAAGTCGGAAAACTAGCTAGGGAGAACCGATTTGAGACTCATTATCATGCGTCGTACCCTTGGAAAGTCAAAAGGAAAGGATGCATGCGTCGATGAATTTCGTACTACTACTGTCATAATACCAGTAGGTCAAATTCAACACAATGTGTCAGTACATCCGTCCTTTTGGGAGTGCTTTTCTCTCTATGATAGCTAGCTAGTAGCTAGGTAGTATCTATCTACCGTAGGTAGGTTGCTACGACTACAGTACCTACTACCGTCGTTCAGCAGAACGCAATAGTAAGTACTCTACTACCAGGTAGACTAGGTACCGTAGTATACGTAGTAGAAGACGACGCAGACGT
The DNA here is from genome assembly GCA_019154785.2 of Nitzschia inconspicua. NCBI lineage: Eukaryota > Bacillariophyta > Bacillariophyceae > Bacillariales > Bacillariaceae > Nitzschia > Nitzschia inconspicua. The sequence goes on along the minus strand of JAGRRH010000007.1, from coordinate 3,168,181 downwards.
GTTCATTCACAATCGAGTACGTGTTGTTTTCAGAGTCGCAGAAAACCCGGGCATTTGTTTACTCATTTTTTCTTCTTGTTTTTCTTACGACGTAATCCATTGCTCGAGATAATATTTCCTATCGGCTGCTGCTCGCTTAAAAGCTGCCTTTCCTGTTAGCAATCAAGCGACTAACTTACAGGCACGATGATATTGTTGTTGGTCCACCTGGGTGTCGTCGCGCTGGAATTTGGCAACGTGACCAGCCGCATCGAAGCTTTCTCATTCTCGACGACGCCATCATTCGGAAGACTCGTTTACGGGACACATCCTATCCAGAAACTACCATTCCATCAACCAACTGTCCTCTTTTCATCATCAAGAGAAAAAGATTCGACGGACGTCTTCTCCGCCTCACCAGCAATCGAAGCAAGCAAGGACGGCTATCACCTATCAGCTCAATTGCCGTCGTTCACATCCCCTCCTATTCGAGTATACATTGAAGATACCGATGCATATGGAATCATCTACAACTCCAACTACCTTCGCATGTTCGATCGAGCTTTATTTGCAGCCAGCATAAAGCAAGAAGAACTACAAGCTGTACTAGGAAACAACAGCGAATGGTCAGTTCTGGCGGTGGGCCATCAGAAGTTCGTCTCCTCGCCCGTTTTGGGATCCGAAGTTGTCATACAAGGACAACTCGTCCAAACCCTTCCCATGGAAAGCAACAACGACCAGAATAGTTGCTGGAGTGTATGGAACATGGAAATGCGGTCCCCAGATGGCACACGAATATACAATGTGGTCACAAATGTGATCATCGCATCTCGATTCAGCGTCAAGGATGTCGATACGGTGAAGGACATTCTGCCGATCAGTGCTTTTGAGGACGCCGACAAGCAGGAGGTGAACGACAATCTCAGTACATTGGCGTGTCACGAAACCTTATCCATTCATCGTGACGAGCTGGATGCGCACTCTACTGCCGAGGAAGGATCACAACTTCCGTTGCGCAACATTCTCAGCTACTTTGAACGTGGGAGAACGAATCTATTTGGAGGTCCCAGTAATCTACGAAGGCTCAAAGAGCAAGATGGAGTATTAGCCGTAGTCACTGGTGTGCACAATCTGTCTCCCGTGTGGAGGAAACAGGGTGACTTGTGGAGGCCACATGCTGTTGCTCCCGGTGTAGAGATTGATTTGACCTCGGCAGTTCAAGTCAAACGAAAGGTAAAAGAAGCTCACCGAGCTGCATAATCCTTGACCATAATGCTTACAATCCGTTTGCTCCATACGACAGGGAATGATCATTGAATTTCACCAAACTATTTCAATCCCGATTGAAGGTCACAACGTCGTCGTCGCTCAGGGACAAGTAAATCTCATGATGGTGGATGCAACTACGATGCGTCCTACCGCCAAATTGCCTCCATGGGCCAAAGATCTATTACAGATACCAAACTAAACATGAATTTCGTGGAATTACACTGATCCTCCCTTGCTTTTGATATTTTGCGGAAAACAGATCCACAAAGAAAGATACAAAGTCCTCATGTTGCCGATTAGTTTTCCTTCTTTTTCAACAGGCAAAGCGCTCTTGACGGGGAGGAGTAGGAGACAAGATTGCCTGTTTCCTTTCGTTACGTCTTCGCCTAGAACTTGGAGTAGAAAACGTTACTTTTTCGTGGGACATACCACTCGACGATTCTTCGGAAACATACTCGGAGACACTCATTTCCTTTTCATTTTGAAACTTCTCCAAATGACGGATTATGCGTAGAAGATTGTGTTCAATCTCCTTTTGCTGTAGACCCTTGGTAGGGGAGGTAGGTATGGTCGTGTCACTGGAAGTGGTCACGTCCGAAAATGATTTGCTGGTTTTTCGATTGAATGATCGATTTTCGCTGTATGAGGATGCTTCCATGCTCTCCAAAATCATCATTTGCATCATTCCCTCGCGCAAAAGATATGGGAACAGAGAATTCGAAACCAAACCCCAAGAGTCCGACACATTAAGGTCGTGAGGTAGGTAGGTGATGACAGCGTACTCCCACAGATATTCTCGGAACTCGTCAAAAGTAGTCATTAGTTCTGCCAAAGCTTTCAGGTCTTCAAGGTCCCACTCTACTTCAAACTGTTCTTGTTCAGGAACGTTGCTGAAATGGGAGGTCGTTAACTTTCGTGGATGCAAAAGACTATGTCGCAAGAAACGTCGAACCTGATTTTTGGTGGTTTCCAACCCGCAAGAATAAGAAATTTTTGATAGTTTGAGCAAATTAGCCAAACTAATGGGTCGAGTTGTCCCATCGCTGCGTCCCCCTAAGACATTGTGGAGTAAGAACATATCTGCCTCTCCCACCAACGGCAGGGACCGAAGTTCCACGAACCAAGGTAAAAGAATTGGGAGCTTGCCCCAACCGACCCGTTCCCTATCTTCTCTCGACGGTTTGAGAAATTCTAATACCATGGTCCATTCTAAGGAGGAGTGGCACGTTAAATCCAGAATCGTCTTTTTCTCACGAGGCAGCAAATTTTGACTTTGAAGACGGTTGGCAATGCATCCTGTACTGGTATTTGTCAGGTGATACAGTTCCCTGCCCACCGATACAAAGAGATCCCTGCCATTCGGTAGAGGCGATCGATGAGAAAATAAGGCAGTCCCCTCGTAAGTAGTCCCCTTTTTGCGACTCTTGCCCTGCTTGATAGTAGAGGTGGAAAAGTCTGGACAAGGGGAACCATTCTCTGTGGTACTATGACTGGTTTCATCTTCCACATCACTTCCACTACTGCTGCCACTGGTAGGAGGAGTATCATGCTCATTGGATCGATGACGATGCGACGACGGCGTTGGCTTGACGAGACTGTTGTTTCCATCAACATCGTCTTCCTCGGCATCGGAGTTTACGTCTTGGAATGCCGGGCTGCAGGGATTGACAATCGAATGAACAATGGATTGTGCGGATGAAAAATCAAACGTTGTTTTTCCACAGTCATCGGAAAGGTTTGCTTCTTCTTCGTGGTACGCCATGATATCAACGGGACGACAGTGTCGCCTGTCCCTGTTGCGAGAAGAAGATTCCTTCTTATGATGTTTTCTCATCTGACTCACGAGAGATGTCGGGCACTTGAGTTTGCTCATGTTACAGGTGTTTGATAAGGCATGTACTTCGGGCTCGCGCTCCAAGACAGGCAGATTCCTCTGTGGCATTATCGTGGCTGCTGCCAATTCTCCCGCATCTACGGCATCGTGCGTGTCGTAGCTGCGGCGATGATCTTGGTGGTACTCATCCAAATTTTGCATTTTGAAAAGGAGTGATGCAAGAGCAGAGACTCTTTTCGGTTGATGCTGTTGTCTGTGACTAGCTCCAAGTACCGCCTGCTCCACTCTCGTCGCAGATACGTCGAGATCAGTCTTCTTATACTACCGGTAGTCGTATGAGAGGAGATAACTGCGTAGTAGTGCCGTAGGCTTGTTACTTTTCCCTTTCTTTTTGTTGACAAAGGTTGTTGAAGAATTTGTGAGGAAATTTTAGTCGGACAAGCAGAGATTTGATTCCAACGTTGGAAGATGAATCCGATGGGCATATATTTTGGAACAAAATTCGGAAGATACTCACTCATTTTTTCGATTAATTCGAAACTAACACTCTATCTACCGGTAGCTACTTTACTCGTGTTGTTAGTACTGCTGTTCTACTACCGGTAGCTACGGTAGTCAAGTTTGATATTCACCTCCCCAATTCGTTTTTCTACAATCAAATTCCATGAGTAGAATATCCATGATGTCGCCCTACCGAACCGGCATTCCTGCGTGATGCGTGTTGAGTGTAACGGAATAGCAATCTATGCCCGAAGTGAACTCCACTTCCAGCATCATCATCGGCTCCGTCGGCTCTGGATTGGTGTCGACTGTTCTGGGACACCCTCTCGACACCGTTAAGACGCATCTACAAATCAATTCTAAGTTTCGAAATCCCTTCCATGTCATTCAAACGATCCGATTGGGTGTCTTTCGAGGCATTGTCCCTCCGATCATGAACGCCTTTCTCATGAACTCTGTCATGTTTTGTGTCTTTGATACGGTCCAGACCACCTGGAACAACCCTTTTGCGGCAGGCTTGATTTCAGGATTCGCCACTGCCATGATCAGTACTCCTACAGATTACGTCAAGATTCAAAGCCAGCTGGCGGATCAAACACAGCCGCGCCTGAAACTTTGGAGCATTCTTTATGACCCTAAGACTGGTCGATGTATCACCCCAAGACTGTTGTATCGCGGCCACACGGCAAACTTAGCCCGGGAAGGAATCTTTACCATGGTGTATCTTGGTGTCTACCACCGAACCTTGTCATCGATGGCAAATGGCGACGGCGTTATTGTCCAGAAGGATTCATTGGCAGTCGCCACAACGAGTTCCGTGACGGGTGGCTTTGCCTGAATTGCCAGCTACCCGTGTGATACCATCAAGACTATGCTACAGAATGGTAGACCTTGGAAACAAGTGCGATCCCTTTGTCAAACCGCACAAGGATGGAGGACATTGTATCGGGGTTGTGGGACGTCCACCGGAAGACCCATGCTGGTTACGTCCAGTCGTATGGTTGCCTACGAATGGATCGTGGGTGTGGTGGAAGGGGAAATGGGGGATGACATGTCATACCGTAGGATCTCACTGTTTGTGGTCCATGGTGATAGATATCAATGCTGTTTCAAAAGAGAAGTGTAAGTTTGAGAATGAATGATCCACTGACGTAATAACGATAAACATCGTTGCGCGATGAGTAAAGGGGATTTCCGAGCGATCTGCATTGTTTGAATCGTGTACGACATACAGCACCAAGTCGTAGCCGGTGTGAAGTTGTTGAAGCTAGCTAGGTATTCTTGAGAGTGGACAATGAGAAATCACATACTGTCGTATACTACTTGCTGCTAGCTAGTAGTCGTTCTAGGATCTTGTTTCAGCTCCAATCACTAAAACTAACTGTAAACTGCTGCCGTAGAAGTAGTTCGATTAGACTTTTTTATTTACGATTAATGTATTTACACACTGTTACGTATGTTGTTGATTCTAGCAAGTCGACTCATCAAAGGATAAAGATTTTTTTGTTGTGAGAGCAGAAAAGAAGAAAACGACGCGAATGAGAAAGGGACGCGAAGTGAGATGACACATGACGGTCGATGGCATCAATCTGTCTGTATGTATCTGCTCTAATAACGCAAACAAACAGAAAATCACCGCAAGCGGACGAAAAGCTGCAACATCCATACTACCTAGTCTACTGCTCATAATAAAACACTCTGGTATCATCCAGTAGATTATTGAAGCTGCAGCAAGGTCCTTCCAAAAGAAAGTACCGTTATTGTTCTCCTTGTTCTGATCGACGGTGTCGGAACGTCTTTTCACTACATAAATAAATTATAAACAAATTCGCACAAGACTGATCGTCGCGAGCTCTCGTTTTCATCATGGCTTCTGACGATGATTATGAATACGATTATTCCGACGAGGAAGATTATGTCTTAGAGGAAGATGATGATGCAATGGAGTGGACGAATAAGGCTGCTTCCGCTGACAATCCAAATGCCGCACCCACAATTTCCGGTACGTAGAATTACTACTGCATCCTACGTGAAACCTGGATCGTTTTTTTTTATTTTCTCACCTATCCGGTCGTTCTTCTCATTTTTAGGACCTCCCAAAAGTGGCATTCGCATTCTCCCAGCAAAGGACCTTCTCCCTGAGATGCAAGGTCGACTCAAAGACGTGACTGATATGCTGGATATTCCTTCGGCTGCAGCTGCGGTATTACTTCGGGAGTACAGATGGTCGAAAGAACGGCTCATGGAGGGCTTTTGCTCTAACTCGGAAAAGTTACTGAAGAAATGCGGCGTCTACCACCGATGCAATCCCAAACCACCCTTGAAGAATCCAGGAAATAACTGTCCCATCTGCTACGAACCAATGGAAGACGAACAAAAGCTAGCCATGCCCTGTGGGCACGAATTTTGCATGGACTGCTGGCATGACTTTTGCGCCAATATCATTCAAGAAGAAGGACCTTCTTGCGTTCTTGCCACTTGTCCACAAGCAGAATGTGACGAAATTTTGACCGAAGAGGAAGTACAGATCGCGGCACCCGATCACTTGGCCAAATTTCAAAGTTACCAACTCCGCAATTTTGTTGAATCGAACAGTATGACTCGTTGGTGTCCTGGTAAAGGCTGCGAACGCGTTGCCTGTGCCCCGAACGCGTCAGCGATGGAGCAAGAAGGCAATGTCGCTCATTGTGATGGGTGTTCTACTAGTTTTTGCTTGATTTGTGGAGAAGAACCGCACGCTCCCTCCGGATGCAAAGAGCTTCACCGCTGGCTCGAAAAATGCCGCAATGAATCCGAAACGGCCAATTGGATCTTGGCGAACACCAAATCGTGCCCAAAATGTGTCAGTCGAATAGAAAAGAACCAAGGATGCAATCATATGACTTGGTAAGTATTGGTTCTTCATTTTTGGGAGACCTGCCTTATTCTGTTCTGCACTGTACACTAAAGAAATTTTTTCCTTCACCTTCAGTCAACGTTGCAAGCACGAATTTTGCTGGATTTGCATGGGTGATTGGCATGATCATGGAGCTAATACTGGCGGATACTACAAATGCAACAAGTACGATCCTAATAATGGCGGACCGGAAGACATGTCAGACGCAGCTCGGGCCAAACGAGAATTGGACAGATACCTTCATTATTACAAGCGCTACCACGCTCATGCCGAAGCCCAGAAATTCGCCAAGAAACAGCTAAAGGAAACAGAGGCACGAATGGTTTTGTTGCAGGAGTCATCGGAAAATGCCAAGTGGAGCGATGTTGAATTTCTCAAGACTGCCAATGAACAATTGGTGGAATGCCGCCGAGTGTTGAAGTACACCTACGTGTTTGCGTACTATATGAGCACATCCGCGCTGATGCAAAAGGAACGTTTCGAACACCACCAGGAGATGTTGGAACGATTTACAGAAAATTTGAGTGAACTTTCTGAGAAACCATTAGATCAAATGGACCGGACTGACGTCGTCAACCAGACTCGAGTGGTAGATCGATTCATGAAAAACATCCTGAAGTACGTCGAAGAAGGCCTCGACGACTGATTAGATTATGAATTTCATTTGGAAAAAATAGCGATGATTTCGCCGCGGTCTTGCAAATCTAGCACTTCGATAACGAATGCTGATCAATGGTCGATTATTTGCGTGGAAGCTAAACGATTGGCAGCATGCACCTATATGAAAGGGAAGTAGATCATTTAGTCGATCATCAAATACTATTACAGTCCTAGTAAGAATGGGCAAATTCACGTTTGACCGTCTCCGTTATCTACGTAGGAAGTTATACGACTAGCTAGTGGTAGGCGAAATGGGAGATATTTAGCGAAAATTCAGAATCTGCAATAATTCAACCAACAATATTAGCGGGGCTTCCCATTCCTGTCAAAATCTTGAGTTGATCCTGATGTTTGGTTTCTTCCCCAAGAAATCCGGCTGCTTGCTTCGCCAAATTGGTAGGCGACATTTCTTGAGATTTCGGAGTTACAATGACATCGTCCGACTCACATTTCTTTTCTTCCGGTAAATCCTCCGAAAGAAGAATGGGAGGTTCCCGAGCCGTGGTGATATCCGAAAACGAGTCCCGACGTTTGAGCTGAGTGCTCGAGTCCATTGAACGGGCCGTATTCCGGAAACAAATTTGAGATGCCGTGTGTGCATCTAAATCTAATTTGTGAGCAGAAATCGCAAGGACCGTCTGCATGAATACTGGAAGATTCTCCGCCTCTCGGGCATCTTTTGTAAGATATGTCCGGAGGAAAAACTCGCGTGGTCTTCGTTTATTAATGTCAAATTTGCATCGGACTTCTTCCGCATCAAACTCTCCCATGGCTCTGGCAAGAGCTTTTGCCCAGTGTGTCTGCTGTACATACAAACTTCTTATCTTGTTGACATCCCGGTACCCCGCTGGAAGAAACATTTCTTGGCGCTTTTGCTCCTCCAGTACCGCTCGAATGGAGGCCCGCACACTGCCGTGCCGTTGTTTTCCTTCTCCTGATGATGCGAGATGTTCTAACCCCCGACGCGTGTGACCAAATTTATGCCACCATTGTGACCGTGTCTCGTGGAAAGCTTGTAAAGCTTTTAAGTCCCTATTTTGTGGAGCTTCCCTAGAAGCGGAGGCCTCGATCAAATGTTTCGTGGCAACCTCTGCTTCTGGCGCTACGACAGTCGTCAAAGTGGTAGTCACACTACCATTGTTGGCAGTGGAGGGCTTGGACATGAGCCATACTTCCGATCCTCCCTCCAACATGGCTTTCGAAATGATTCTAGAAATTCTGGTAAAGTCATCGTAGTCCGCCTTTTGCCACCATAAATTACTTTTGTCCACTTCCGACATGTCCTTGACGGAATCTACTTGTTTCTGCCGTGCGTAGGGTGAAAATGATACGTTCAAGTTCTTCTTCTTTCTTGATTCTTTCTTTCCGTACGACGAAGGAAAAATGGAACGTCTCGGCGTTTCCGACGATGGCGGTCGGTGATCCAAACTCCCCATTGCGAAAATGCTGAGGAGAAAAAAAATACAAATAAATAAGAAATGGAACCTACACCAAACCTTGCGCAAGGATTTTTCTTCTAATGACAATTGACACTCTCCAGAATTGGAGGAATAAGAGAGGTAATTGACTCCACACGGAACAGCTGCTCTCCAACCACTAAAACGAGTTACGGTAGTAAAATGTAAAAGACTTCGAATGAATCTTCGAGATTGCAACAGGTTGTTGGTGGTCTTCGATTTACTGTGAATGTCACGATCATCACCAGCAGAGCCTGGTAAAAATGTTGCTACGTATTTCAGTATGATAGGTACCCTACCGGTATCATACTCTACCGGTAGCGTCGTAGCAAGACACAACAAAAAGAGCGGAATTTACTACTACGTATTATTTTATTATTTATTTCGGGAACGGATCAGATGTGACGACTTGACCTCTCAAAGGCCTCACCCGCATAATCATCCTCTTGACACGTCATTCCGGATTGCCAGTCTTTTTCGGCGATGTCACGCGAGCATGGCACACATCAACTCCCTTTCACATTTTACAGCCGTAGTGGGACTATTGTACGACTTTGGGTACGTACGAGAGTACTCCGGAGTAATACCGTTCATACTTCGTATACGACAGTACGACTTACTACAGTAGTAACTTGTATAATAAGTAGAACTCACAGTCAGGAAATGGCTACCGGTAGTTTGGAACGTCAATGCTGTACTAAGCAGCCTATTAGTTTAATATATTATCGACACTTCAGAATAGTATTTTGGAGTTTGATCCTCCGATAAACTGCCATCAGCTGTAGGCTGGACATAGTACCATCCAATCATTTTTCGATTGAAATCGGGCCGGTAGTGTCTTCCATCCGACGGATACATTTGATCGGCAGACAAGTACGTTGCCTTGTACAAATCTAAAAATGGGACATCGAGCTCAGACATGATGCGCTTCTGTAACTCGTAGAGGTACCGAGACCGGGAGGCGCTCATGTAACGGATTCGGTTGATACCGAACAATGTTGCAGTGGCTCGATCATGTTCTACCACCCTCTGCAAGTCCACCCAATGAACTGCAATAAAACGAGATGAAAGGCATTGTAAAACATATAAATTAACAACGAGCATCTCCTCCAGACAAATCTAGCGAGAACTTACTGTGACAGGCCATCGGAGACTTCCAAACGATTACTATATTGGGATATCTATTTCGCAGCTCACGAACGTACTTGGAGCATGCTTGGGCATGGTCGTCATAGCAGAATCCTTGAATGTCATCTTCTGAATTCAAAATGTCCCAAAGGCAACTGCCAATGATCAATGCTCGTTTCTTGCATCGAACTCCCTCTACTCTGGAAAGTGCTCCATCGATGTTGCTTTCCTCCAACTGTTGTAACAGCTCGGAAACTGTCTTGGTATTGAGCCCCAATCGAACTTTGTCACCCAAAACTCGGAGGTTGGGTTGAAAATAGTACCTGCCCTTTTTGTTGGGCCGCTGGCGGGCGAACTGACAAAAGGTGGAATCACCAAACAGAAATACTTGATCAAACTCGTTCAAGCCAATGGCTGGTGGTGTCGGAGGACGAAACTCTCGAATGCAAGGCGGACGCAGCATCGATGGATGCCCTTTGAGTTGATATGTTGTATGGGAATAACCGCCATTCTGCCAATGGCTTTTCAGAGGAGGCGGCAACAATCCGATTCCATTGGTGTATTCAAAATGTACCGTCCAAGTCGATATCACGTCTTCCTGGTCAGGAGCGTGGGACACACTATATAAGCTCGGAAACATAGGTGTTGTACTGAAATCCAACTCATAAATACCATCCTTCGCAGTCGTGATAAGGGCCACTGCTTGCAATATGATGTTGTCTTCTTGCTCGTCCATTGATTTCGAAACTTTAGGGATTCGTTCTTCGTAGCGAATGTAAAATTCGTCTCCACCACTTGATTTCCGTTGTCCATTACAATCCAGACTATATAGTAAGCACCGTTTCTGATTTGGTTGAAGGTGGATCTCGACCTGACAACATGCCCCACCAGAAATGGAGCCGATATTACCGCGAACGCTGGTGGAGGCATTGTCATCGGATTCTCCTATCGCATCTCGGAGTTTCCGAGGAATCATCAGATCAGGTTCTGATGGCACAAACAGTACCTGCCCTTCATCTCTCATGGTCGTCGTATCTTATTCTTCTTTCATGATGAGGCAGAGTCGAAGCATGACAGTTCTATTGGGTTATGCTTCATCAAAACGTCGTAACAAAAGAGCAAATGATCGAAAGAGGTGAAGATCCTGTCAAAAAGGGTCTAATGCAGCTCCTATTCGAAGGAAAGCTCTTCTCTATGAGGTATGATACTACTAGTCGTACTCCGATTGGTACCGGTTGCTAGGTACCGGTAGTATCGTAGCTACCTAGCTAGCTAGAGCACTGAAGTTCACCAATTTTTCTTCTTGGGGCTTCGTTCGAAAGATTAAAGAGACACTGTTTCTCATCGAATACTGGTAGAACAAGGCCTGCCTTGAGATTGGATTTATTGCTGTAAAACACAGTAAATAAGACCATGCCCAGATTGGGCAACCCAACTCTCAGAATGGGTGAGTGTTTCGATGCACTATGGATTTTCCGACCGCAGGCAGACTCTCCAAAGGTAACCTCTATGAAAGCACGTACTGCGTAAATAACAGAAACCAAGATGAAACATAGTGGATCACAGGAAAGAAAAAGCTCTCACAAAAAATGAATTCCATGGCTTGATGGTTTACATTAGGGGAAAGCAACAACAACAATTTAAATCTTCGTCATTCTGACTCTTTTCGCACAACAATGAGAACCTCACTCAAGAAACAGCACGTTCTCTCTCTCTTTTCAGATATGGTTCATTCCGTTCAAAATAGGAAACAATCTGGCTGTATCTAGTGATGATGTCCTGTTACCCTGTTACTGCTTTTTTCGAAAACAGAAACGAATCCAAGTTCTTGTCAACTGTTACTTGTTCCTCCCAATGAACTGGTCGAATCCCGTTGTTCGTAATTGTATTGACGTGCAAGTCAATAGAGCTCGCCGCATCCACGACAGCGGATTGAAACGATCCAAAGCTCTTTACCATGCCGATGCTGCTTTCGGAATATTGAGGAAGCAGTCGAAGGTGTGCTCCATTCTCGTTTTCTACGTCGTAGTCATCGTGCACTTCCCCTGGAACTCGTTCTTCGTTCAAGTCCTCATCCTGGCTCCAAGCCAGGCATCGTTGCAACGCAAATCGAGGTGATCGCAGTAAATTTTGGTTGCGTTCATTTGGACTTCTTTCATCCCTCTGATCTGTTCCCTCTTCATCTTCGTCGCCGGTGTCATACATTGATGGCATGTACAAAGTACTCTCGATCTGCTTCTGATTTAAGCGCTTGGCCATTATAGATTCGAATGTATTTTTTGTCATGGTTAATCTTCTTCACAAAAGAGGCATAGGAAGGATTTTTGTTGATTCGTCGTCAAGTACAACGGTGCCTCCTTGCGAAAGAGATACAGTTGTAGATTCAAGGGATGATGTATGATTCTTTTACCTTTTTGTGACGACATTCAAGAATCGATAGTAGAGAGGGTGTGACACGTTAAAGCGTTTCAACCGTCGTCCCGCCCCAAATATTTCGGTCGAGGTGCTCTATGTACGATGTTAGTGCGACCAAAAGTGCGCTTTTGGAGCCTGGCGGTTCTGAACCTATCACAAAATGTGAAAATCTCAATTCTTTTTTGATACGGTAGTAGTGGTACTGTACTTTACAGTTACCTGTAGTAACACAGGTACAAGAGAACGTTTCTGAAGGATCCATAGTAGCTAGCACGTGGTACCGTAGTGCTTACAGTTAGTGTTAGTAACAGTTTGTGAAGACACCCTTCTACGTGTGCTATTCAAGTCCATTTGGGATTTGTTCTTCGTTCTCTCTGAAGAAGTAATTACTGCAAGCCTTGGGTTGGGCAGCTTCTTGTTTACCAGGTATAAGATGTAGTACGCAGCATGGATCGGCGATAATTCAATTTTGCAGTATGTGGAAAATACATTATTTTATACGATGACTAAATGAATATTATTTTATTATACAGACCAAACCAACCTCAATCTCTTGGAAAAACGTAATTTGAATGATAGGTTGCAAAGTGCATAGCTAACAGTTTGTTGCCTTAGTGTTGTCCCATACGTATCGCCACAGTATGTTTTGGGCTCTGGGCGAACGCAATTTCTGTTTCGAAATTTGAGTATCTCTAAGCAAGTATCCTTATGTTAACGACCGGGTCTTCCACCAACTCATCCCAATGAACAAGGCGGACTTCTGGGTTCTCCCTGGACGCTGGTAGGTCCCTCTTCAAAGGATGAATGGGGGATGGCGATGCTGCTTCACCCGTCGAATCCTGACTGAAAGCTGTGCACCGGTCCAATTTGCAAAGTCGAAAGCATTTACTATCGGATCCTTGCGAAGCATGTCTTGATCTGAAAATGTCGTCGTCGTCGTACGGTAGGAATGTGGTGAAAGAGTCCAGCTTGACATGCCGACGTTGCTTGTAGTCGGTCGATTGAACCAAGGCCGGGTTGATACTGCTGGATACGGACATGGTATCAATCGTATCGAGAACAGGTTCTCGTGGTTTCGATTGTCCTTCCTCTGCTTGCCTCAACGGAGCATCTTCTAGTTCTGCGCAGAGCCGGGAGCCCCGTCCGAACTCTGCCTCCATTTCAACGCCTTCATCCCGAGAATCATTAGACCATGCCGCCTCATTGCAGTTCAAACTGTCAAACATTGCACCTTTGCAGGTGTTGATAGACTCGAACGCGTCTAGTGCTTGCATGCACATTGTCGAGAATTCAGGAATCACAGATAGTAGGACCATGTTGCTAGAATGAGTCGAGGCAAAACTTGAAAAGGAAAAAGTATGAACCCTGTTTTATTGGAGACCTTGTCTCTACTTGGTAAATTGTGAGCTATCAAATGGAACGAGCACAAAATCGAACGGAAATAGCCATTTTTTTGCCTCGTCCAATTTTTGATGGAACGGAAGAGAAAGGATGGTCACGTAAGGCGCGCTGCGCAACGTTCTTGGTAGAATGGAGTTTGAATCACGTTGATTAACGTTCCTAACTGCTTTTCTCGTCGGGCAGCGTCTCATCCCAATCTCTAATAGCTACACGCTGAGTGTCTCAGATCGCACTTCCACCTCTCCAGTATCCAGCTTTCTACCGCAAAAAAACAGCTCCCAAGACGTTCATTTCTTCCTCCATCTACTATATAAAGGTTTTTGCAATGGTCTATTCGATAGATTTCTTACAATTTACTTGTCATCGCCAATGTTATTACGTTTCCCATCGATGGCGTTAAAGAATCTAGCTATGTTTTTTCTTGTCTTTTTCGTTGTTAGAGTGAGAGCTTTGCCATCAAATCTAACGCTGTAGTTTCTAGGACCTTTTCTTCCCAATGGATCTCCGTGACCTTGTCGACATCGGTTTGGCGGAACATTTTGGCACCTCGGATTTTGTGTCTAGAGTCGCTCTCCAATGTGACCACTCGTGAGGAAGAAGGTCTTCTAACGTGTGCCGGAAAGTCACTAGTACTTTTCCTCAATTCATGGGTTTCGGCATATTCTCGGCCTAGATGTTTTGGAACAGATAGGTGGTCGCGAATATCTTTGGCTTTGTTGGTAAGAGTGGGATGGACAATGCCGTCTTCGTCATCTTCTTCATCTTCACTCCAAGCCAGAGAACGCTCCCAGAAGCAAGCGCCGCATCCTCTTGTCAATGCAGCGACAGAACAAGGCGAATCACTTTCATGACTGCTGGAGCTTTGACGGCGATAATGTTGGAAAAGGGGAGTCTTGGGAGTTGGCGCCGTGAATCGAATGTCGGAAATGGCCTTGCCTTTCGTGTGAGTTTCTGACCGAGGATCAACATCTTTCCTTAAATTTGCAAAGATGCTCCCAGCTCCGCTCTCGTAATGAATCGGTAGATCGTCATCGTCGTCTTGGCGGGCGATCGTTTGCTGCAAAGTCTTTGGCCATCCGGAATTCATAGGGAACAAAACGCTTCCAAGGTTGTCATTGGGCGATTTTGATTGTTGGAAAGCTGATGTTGCTACCTCGTCACTGTTGCTATACTCAGCAGTATCTAGATCACTCAGATCGACACCGCCCAACTCATCGCTTTTTCGTTTTCGCATTGATGAATGCCTTCGATGTGTTCGTTTTTCTTCACCCGCGTCGGATGTTCTGCCTATTCTCGTCCTTTCGTTCATCAATGAGTTCCTACATAGCGTCGCTGTCGGCCTTTCTCTCAGTGATGTGGCTGTTTTCCTCCTCGTATCTCGTATGAGCGGCCGCTCCCGAACCGTATGGAGGCCCGCTTGGCCAAATGACCTACCGGCAGCAAGTTCCTCAAAGGCTTGAAGTCCTAATTTCGCGATGTCGTCACCCATGGTTGACGATAACGACGGAGAATGTTTCCACGAGACTTATGTTTCTTGTTTTTACAAAAGTCTCCAAGTGTTCCCGCAAGAGAGGTTGTGTCTGATGAAATGCAAGTCGTCGTTTGCCGCTGTATGTTCCCAGTCCCAGGGCGAGAATGCGGACAATCTGCAACACTTTAGCTTGACCAGAGTACGAGCACTGTCACTTAAGTAAATATCACTCTCTACTCCGAATGCAAAACAGTTTCGTGAGAGTAATTGATAAGGAGCATCTCTGAAAAGATGATCTGAGAGAGCCGCTGATGACAACTTTCGATGATGTAACCGAAAGAAGGAAATAATAACATTATGACAGTACCAAATGTCGCAGCACTCCGTACTCCGAGTACTAGTGAAACGAGTTCCGCGCAGCTTGTAAAAGGTGACGTTGTTCCGGGAAAATGTGAGCTCCCCCGGCTCGTTTTGGACTCAGTCGACTCTCTCATTTGGATTATTTTTATTTTTTCCACCATCTCTGATGATCGCCTTGGCATCTTTTGAAGCTTGAAAAGTTCTGTGTCGTTCAGCCTCCGCGCTGGATTTGCCTCCGAGAGAACTGCATGTCAATGAACTGGACAAAAAGGCGACAGTAGAAGCAATTATTTTTTCCCCACTTTCATTAGGTGGAATGAAGTAAGAGACTGAAGCAACCCTTTCCATTCGCTCCGCCATGGCATCATCTGCCAAATTTACCGTTCAAGGCACACCTGACTTATACGAGTCAAGTGCAAGATTCCTTTCTGCTACAAAATGCCAGAAGGAAGGCATCGACTCCAGTGGAAATGGTTTGTCCTCAAAGAAGTGTTTTCCGTTTACAACAGTGATAGTCACCAATCCTGACGAGGCATCTGCCAGGTCAGCTCAAAGGCTCTTGGATTCCACAATGCAGAATCATCTGAAGGCTTTATATCCTCATCAAGATGTACGGTTACTGTCAACTTATGACCCGTTTGGTGCTCGCTGCGGAAGCTTCGGTGGCACCTTGGGTGCGTTGGACCTTTTGGATGTTTCAACTCTGCCCAATGAAACAATATTATGTTTGCATGCTGGTGGAGACAGCTCTAGATGTCCTCTTTCTATGATTATTGGCAAAGCATGGCAGGAATTGCCATCCTCAAAGTACCGCAATCCCACATTTTGGTTGATTCATCAGCTCGAGGAACTGTATAATATTGCTCAAATACCTCCTGGGAGCTTGTGCGTGGCAGCTACAGACTGCTTGATATCCCTTGGACCTGCATGTTCATCAACAATGATGAAGGATAATCCTTGTGACGCTTCGTGTATGTATGCCTTGCCTGGAGAAATTGATCCAAATACAGTTTTGGGAGTGTGCGTTCCAGCACCATTAAACGTAGCCAAGAATCACGGTGTGTATGTCATGCCACAAACTGTTCTACAAACTGCTGGAAAAGTGCACATTGAGAGTCCTTTGGGGGTGTGGCAAAAGCCTAGTTTAGAGCAATTGAGTGGGAACTTGAAAGATGAGCAAGTGAGCTTTGATGTCCCGCAGAAAGAAGGAAGGCAGGCGTGGATTGATATTGGGATTGTTATTTTTTATCCTCAAGCTTTTCAGAATGTGATCAAAATGTCAGAAGGAGTGTTGTCAAAGTGCACGCGTCGAGGTCTTCAGGAAGCCTACCAATCAGCAAATACAGACACATCCTTGCAGCAATATGCAAAAGAAAATGCCATAAAAGTGGATCTGTACACAGATATCCTCCACAATCTGCCATGGCCAGCAAAAGAGGACAACAAAAATGTTGCAAACCAGTCTTCAAGTGTTGATGGAAGATGTAGAAACTTATCTTTGAGGGAAATTCTGTCAGATATGTTGCTGAAGGTGCTTGTTCTTCCGCAAGGCAATTTCCTACATTTGGGTACAACCACCGAACTTCTTGAATTCATTACATTTGGATCAAATCGGTCCAATAAGTCTATTATACCAAAGGCTGTTGACAAGAGTACTACTTGGGACTTGGCAACGTCTCTTCAACTGAATGCGCGCTTCGGATCATGGCTGGAGGCCTCACTGGATGAATTTGATAACACTAATGTTGTACTCAGATCTGTTTTTCCAAACACACCAAATGCCGAAATCAAACTTGGAATAACATCTTTAGTGGAGTTTTCTGACCTGTCTGTATACCACACGGTCAAAATAGGAAGGAATTGTATTCTGAGTGGCTGGAGATGTCCCATGAAAGAGAGTTTATCAGAGAATGGGAAGCACTGGGAATTGGAAATACCAGATGCTTTGAGTGTGCAGCTTTTGCAAATGCTTTCAGATCAAGGAGACAACAAAGGGAAAGATGCAGTCAGCAACCAAGGCAAGTTTGTGCTCATGGTGCTTGGAACAAACGATGCAATCAAGACTCCGATCCTGCAAGCCAACATTTTTGGATCACCAATTGAAAAATTCCTTTACCTTAGCAAAGCTTCCTTAGTAGAGCTTGGGATGGAGGATACAAAAAAGTTTCTGTGGGATGCCAAGATCCATCCAATTGTTAAAGCTTGTGAGATACCAGAGTCTTTCTCCAAATATTTTGGATGGATTGAAAAATACAGGGCTGGAGATAAGAATCTTCAGAGTGACACCAGCTTTATGAGATGGCTATCTACGAAGAAAGTCTCATTGAAAGAATTACACCAATTTGCAGATGCTACAAGAGAGTGGGAATACCGATGCTACCTTGACACGAAACTTTGGCAACTTCACGCTGATAAGAAAATTGCCAATTTGATATTATCGGTGGAGGAAAGGCAGTATGGTATTCCCTGTGAGTTAGACTGGCTTCTCAAAATAGAGGACAAGAATTTGGCATATACATGGCTTTGTACATTAGTCTCAATGTTGGGTCAAGTTGCTACCAAGGCTTTCAGAGAAAAGAAGTTTGACATTTCCGGTAGAGCCTTTATGCTTGCTAGTTCCATCTTGGTTGAATATCAGGAGCATATGCCAGCCAACCAAGCTCCTACTAATGCTGCCGCAGCAAAATTTGACATTTTGTTCAGAGATTTGAGGCATGGGCTGTTTGGAGCACAGTCATTGGATCAAGCATGTCAGTTTGTTGATGATATTGTGATCTTGCAAAGCCAGATCATGCAACCTGATACTCTTGGACAATGCTCTGAGATGTTGGAGAAACTAGCACAGCAGATAACAGCATTGATTATTTTCAGTGGATACAAAATGTTCTTGGACCAAAGCAAAACAGAAAAAATACAGTTCATAAGAATCCGAGAACCAAGATTCAATAGATGGGTAATTTCGGTCGCCTCTGCTCGTGTTGACCTTGCTGGAGGATGGAGCGATACTCCACCAATCTGTTATGAATATGGTGGGTCTGTGACTGGGATGGCAGTTTTGGTAGACAACCACTTCCCTCTCTCTTGCAGATGCCGTCTTGTTGCTGGAAAGACTGGAATTGTACTCAGAAGTGAAACGAGGGATATATGTGATGGAGCACTATTGAATCAACAACAAGTTGAAATCACCACCATGACTGACATCAATGGGTTTCGAGATCCTACTACTTCTTGTGCACTTATCAAGGCAGCACTAATCTGCCTAGGTTTGATCACAGAGAATCAGATCCTTGAATCCCAGAGCTTGCAACCAATCCTCAGCTCGTTTTGTGGAAGCACAGATGATGTTTGTCTTGAAGTAGTGACTACTTCACTTCTTGGTTTGGGAAGTGGGATGGGAACTAGTTCAATCTTGGCAGCTTGTATTTTGCAGTCTATTGCAGAGAGTGTTGGCATTGGAAAAATGAGTACTGACATGCTTCTACATGCCGTTCTCATGGTTGAGCAGATACTGTCTTCTGGAGGTGGATGGCAAGATCAAGCTCATGGCATCCTACCAGGGATTAAGACTGTTAAATCTATGCCACCACAAATACCTCTCAAAATGCAGATTAAGATGTTAAACCTATCTCCGCAAAGTATTTCATCACTTGAAGAGAGGCTAATGTTTGCATACACGGGACAAACCCGACTGGCCAAGAATATTCTTCAAGAAGTGCTAAGACGATGGTCTCGACGAACCCCTGAAATTGTTGAGACTGTGGAATCACTTGTAAGGTACTCTGGACAAGTTCACGAAGCATGTCTCAGTGAGGATTGGGACACTGTTGCAGATCTCATGCATCAATCATATCAAATGAAATGTGCCATGGCTGGAAAAAACTCTGGTGCTGAACCTGCAGCAGTCAAAATATTCATATCAAAACTTGTTGAATCTGGATTGATCAAAGGAGCAATGCTATGTGGAGCCGGAGGTGGTGGCTTTCTGATGCTTGTTTGCTCCAAAGGTGTAAAGAAGAAAGAAGTAAACAGTTTCTTTGTGGAAAACATTGCCCCTCTTTGCAAGGATTTTGAAAAGTTTTCATTCCATGAGTGCACCATTGCTCCAAGAGGCCTCTCTACTTCTATAATAGGAGAAGAGGTAACAATGAATTCTTTTGATCTCTCGTGGCATAAAATGCTTCACGGAGATGATGATGTGTGATTTGAATGAGCTCTTTGCGTCTTGCAAAGATTGCCTTCTCTTTCTACCTTGCTCTTTCTACCTCTGCATTACATTATTATACAATCAGGATTTTGTGAAGCAAACTCTATTAATAAAGCATAATGTAATAGTATTTAAGAAAAAGACAACGGTGTTGACTTTTCATTCCCTTTTTACCAAAGTCCAGAGGCAGTCTCCTTGATCACTTTCTCATGCAATTCCGAGGAGGCACTTGGTACTTGGCACTTGGCAGACTTAACATATACGGTGTAGAACTCGATTCCCCCAAGGTTTCGATTTATTATTTACGTAGTACGATTCTATAACCACTAGACTACCGGTAGATCTAATGCTAGAAGTGAGTCCTGTTGTTATCATTGTGCCGACATGCTCACAGTTCAAGTTGGGCGTATACTCACAGTTTCAACAGTAAGTAACCTTCGCAATCGCATTGGGGACCAATTGGTGATGTCCTCATGTCAAGCAGCATATTAGAGATAAGGCTCAATGGCTTCGCCATTCGAAAAATAATAATATTGGATGATGGATGATGATGTTGTGATGATCTTTTCCAGATCATGATTGATGATGATGTGATGTAACTGTAAAACAGAAAACAACAACAGCTTCTCTTCGACTTTGACTCGACATTCTGGATGCGGCAGCAACATCAGCCGAGTCTACTGTATCAATACTACAAAAGCAAAAGATCCGATTACAGTGGTTCTATACTCGAGCTACTCACGCAGCAGAGACCATGGACGAGACTAAACCTTTGATGGTCAGTTCTTCTCCAGGAAGCAATGGGAAGCATGTCTACGGCTTGGACAATGGCGGTGGAAATAGTCGGAACAAACCGGAGGTTGTTTCGCCGAAATGGATAGGAGTTGGTGTAGTCGCAACATTGGCAGTGTTTTCCGTGGGAATGTGGTTTGGACGGTCCACTAGAGGACATCCGGTCAGCAGTGTTCTTTCTCCCCCTCCACCCAACCCCGCGAATGACAACACAGACGACAACGAGCATTCGTCCTCCTCCATGCGATATCGCCCCTTTTGTATGGTACACGGTAATCGTGTTGCTTTCGCTGGAATACTTCAGACGTCCATGGGAAATCCCTCACAGCAATGGTCTCACATTCCTTGCTACGCCCAACCGGAACGAGTTCGAACTTGGGCGGCCACCAACAATGTCGGCGTCAATATCAATGGATTTGGTGCTCCCGACGCGATTTTGCGGACCAATTTTAGTCACGTGGCCTTCCCACAGCGGCCAACCATTGTTGGGTTTGGTGGTGCCTTCACTGAAGCAGCATCTTTGAACTATCAATCCCTCTCCACTGCCGGCAAGGAAAGATTGATGGAACTATTGTTTGGCAAGACGGGGTTGGGATATTCGGTCGGTCGTGTCCACATTAATTCTTGCGATTTTTCGGTCCAGAGTTATTCTTTCGATGAGACGGACGGTGACTTTGATCTAGTCGACTTTGATACCAACGTCACGCACGACGCTCAAAAGGATGGCATGATTGATATGGTTTTGAAAGCCACTGCTGTCTTTCGAGAGGCGTGGGGGGCACAAAGTGAAGGCTCGAATGTTAACGATGATGGAGATTTCAAATTGTTTGCTTCTCCCTGGTCCCCGCCCAGCTGGATGAAGGCGCCTTGGTCGGAAGAGGATATTGAAGCAAGAAAAACTTATGCTTCTGGGATGACGGGGAGTTTACAACCAAGCTGTTTGAGGGAGGGAACAGTCAAGGGTTCCAGATATGCCAAGGCTTGGGCCCTATACTTTTCCAAATTCATCTCTGCTTGTGAGTTTGTTGATTCTACCGGTGTATGAGCTGTTTGTGGTGAAATGCGTTGTTGATAACTTATTCCTTCTCTTGCTTCCCAATCAGATCTAAGTTATGGCGTTCCACTTAAGGCGGTAACAGTCCAGAATGAACCAGAATTTCCAGCTCCGTGGGAAGCATGTAGTTACTCACCAAAGGCTGAAGCTGACTTTGTCGGGTATCACCTTGGTCCGCAGTTGGAGAAGGACCACCCGGATATTCGTATCATAATGTTCGACCACAACAAGGATCACATGGTAACGTGGGCCAAAACACTTCTTGATCCAAAACGACCGAGTTCCAAGTACATCACCGGGACTGCGTATCACTGGTATGCAGGAGGCATGGACCGATTGCTGGATGGGGCTGTAGGAAGCCCTAATATGCATCGGATGCAAGAAGAAATGAAGAAATTGAATGTTTCGGACGATCATCTCATCTTCAACAGTGAAGCTTGTCACTGTCCTTACACAGGTTATGCAGGAGGAGATATCGAGAACTATTGGGCTAGAGCAGAAAGATATGCACACACAATTCTAGCAGATCTTGCAGCAGGGAGTAATGGCTGGGTCGAATGGAATTTGGTGCTGGATTCTGTCGGAGGCCCAAACCATTTGAAAAACCTTTGTGATACCACTATTCTTGCCGTTCCCCACCGCGCCATTAATGGATCCGGTATCCCACCCATCATGGACTGGGAAACGGCCAATGCCAGTGGGAGATTTGGTCCAAATCATGGTAACGAACGCACCCGAGAGGAATTGAACGCTCTTGGATTTCCAGCAGTACATTTAGACGCCGGGCTTGCCGTTCAACCAATGTACTACTACATGGGTCATATTTCTCGCTATGTAAGACCTGGTTCTAGGCCCGTAATGGGCCTTGTAGATAATGCAAACGATGGATTTCGGGCATTTCGTTCCCCTGGCCAGGTTGTCGCTGGAGGCGGTCTGAATGATCTTGCGAGGCATGGAATCGAACTA
Source organism: Nitzschia inconspicua (assembly GCA_019154785.2). Classification (NCBI taxonomy): domain Eukaryota; phylum Bacillariophyta; class Bacillariophyceae; order Bacillariales; family Bacillariaceae; genus Nitzschia; species Nitzschia inconspicua. Next base: position 3,145,794 of record JAGRRH010000007.1, on the reverse strand, counting down.
ACAGCATGGCCTTGTGAAGGTTCCACACGACAGCAATTTCAATGGACTGACAAGAAGCACATCGTTGTCTCAGGTCACGACTGGCTAGGCAATCCAACAAGATCATGTTTGGCTAGCAAGGCTGACGAGAGCTTTGAGGGGATCACCTTATCCGACTGCACGAACAAAAATGAAATTGCCTCGTTTGACATAGTCAACGCGACAAAGAATGAAACATCTGGCTACGTAAAGTTCATTCAAATCGACAAAACCGGTCCTTTGGAGCACTGCCTGATCCTGAAAAAGTTGGGCAACAAGGGTGGGGCGTATGGGCCTCGTGGAGGGCCCCAAGTCACGTACGGTAGCTGTGATAGCACTGCAGCACTGTGGAGGTACTCCGAGATGTTTGGTGAAATCATTTCCGACAATCTCCCCGAAGGTCCAGTATGCATGACCACTGGCTGGCCATTCTTGCAGATTGGAGCATTCGAGACCCCGAATGGAGAGAGCAAGAAGACAGTTGTGATACTGAACGAAGCCAGAGATGCTGCCAACTATGTCCTTTATGACAACGACGATCCTGTTCTTTCAGGTTCAATACCACCACGATCGATCCAAACTTTATTGATGGACTAATATTAAGAAAGTGTACGGACTCCCACTCTATGTCGATTCTATAGGCTTCGCTGTCCTCTAGGACATCTTCTGAATGTCGACTCCGGTCAAAGCTACCTTGATCAAAGGGGGTCCAGAGTTCTGCCCCGGAATGACACCTTTGAAACCCTTCATCGTTGGAAGTGAAACTAGACGAGCTAGAGTGGCCATTGATTCAGTATCCATCAATTGTCCAATAACTCTCCGATCTTTGTCCATAGATGGCGCTGCCGAGGCCGTTATTTGAAACGCCGACTCAAAACACTCGTCATCAGATTCAAAACCGCTTCCTCCATATCCAACTCCCTTAGCTGGTACTGATACTAGCCCCGCGACTTCATGCTTTCTCAATACCGGGACATCTTTCAGCTCCTTCGGGCGTGGTTGCGGGAGAAAGTCGTCAGTGACCTTTGACATCCCCTTGGACCTCGCATAAGCGGCAGATTGGAGAGGAACCCCGAAGTCCAACCGTTCGTTTGGTACAATCACATTCAGTTTTCCACCTCGCGCCATAGATACCGGTGTAGATTCTACTCCCATACCATTCTCAAAGACAAGGTCACTCGTGGTTCGGAGGCCTCTGGAACTTAAAAATTGAAGAAATTCGTTGACTGCTTCGGGTGCATCATTGCCATAAAATCCAAGCTTCATCGTCAAGTACTCCGTCCTTCCAATCGTAAAGGACATTTCTGCCAAATTAGTGATGGAATACCCCATAGTATCGGGTACTCTTTCTACCGACAGTATCACCTCTTTCCCTCCAGCACCACAATTTGGGTCCGTAGCATCACATCGGTTTTCGGCACCCCATTTCCATCCCAATGCACCATCGAATTCTCCAATCTCGAGGCAATTCCCTGCGGCACGACAGTCGTCTTCCGCTTGCCCGATGGCGCGTGTAGCACGAGCATGTCCTGGGAAAAATAGGAGACCTGCAGCTGCCGATGAACAAGTGAGTTGTTGAGCGAGAAAGCTCCGTCGGTTGGCGTTTGTCGAAGATTCCTGTCCGGATAGAAGGTTCCATGCGGCTATTAGCTTCACAGACAGACAGATGGCTGCAACCAGCCGTAATTGGAAAGCTTTCCCTGTCATTTTCGTTCGATACTGTTGCTGTGCTGGAGAAAACGGAGAGAGGCAACAGTGTGCGTGCCGAAAACGGACGCGAAAGTTTGACAATGAGAATGTCGACAACAACAAAAAATGAAGTGAACATTCAATCTCACTGGGAACATTGTTGACTGTGAACTACTCCGTACTTTTTTAATGTGCCAGAGGGAATTTGAAATTTTACAGCCGCTGACGTCATCGAAAGAATTGGCTGTGAAAATTGGGCTTGAGCGCGCAAGTCTGCATTTTGGATTTCACCGAGTGAAACAAAAAATAAGGGGTTAGGTAAAGTCGAGACAAAGATTGACTAATAATATCTTAACTTTGACGTGTATGATACACTGCTTCACAGGGAGAAATCATGCAAAACGATTGCTTCCGAAGAACAGAGAAGCCGAACAAAACCAACCATTTTATTCGGGCTATTGTTTGGGGTTGTTTTTACATGCCAATAGTTCCCTCCCAACGTTCGAGCCGGACAAAATCCGATGAAAAAGTGATCCCTTGTCTTTCTCCCCGCCCTCTTCATCGTCCCTTACCATGGTGTTCTTAACCAGTGCCAAGTCACTATCATGCATCGTGTTGACACTCGAATCAGTCAAACATCTTTCGAAATCACAAATCATCTTGGCTTGTCGGGTCAGTTCCTGTTGCTGAGCTTTGCACTTTCCGATGTAATGATGCTTTTCTTCCCGCAACTCAGAATTTTCTCTATCCATCACTTCGATGGTTGCCATGAGCGTCTCAATCATGGATTTGTGGTTGTCATTGTCCAATGAATCCGCAAGCAGTGTCTTTGGCCAAAGAGTTGCATTAGGATGGCTTGCTGGTTCGGGTGACGGAGAACACGCAGTTATGGAGGCAGAACTGACGGTTAAAGATGAGTCAAAACTATTGTCGTCGCCACGGTATGTTGACTCTGACGCGGTGGACACGGACAGCTCCATTGTGGAGACCTCTTCTTTGCCCTTCTGGATGTGGATCATGGGTGGGTGAAATCGCTCGCGGCGGGCCATCTTTCGCGTCTCAATCAATTCTTGCTCCAAAAACGCATTCCGATCTTCTTGTTGCTTGATTGTAGTCAACATGTTGTCGCACATAACCTTCATTTGCTCCAGTTGACAATCTAGCTCGTCACATCGAATTGCCTGCTCGTTGATCTTGGCTTGTCGATCAATGAGGTCTTCCTTCAACCTGTCCCGCTCTCTGATGGCCTCTTCGAGGCTTTGCTGAACACATATCAGCTCTTGTTGAAGTATTTCGTTCCGATCTTCCTCCCTGATTGTTCCCTCTTCCCTGATTGTTCCCTGCATTTCTTCGACGAGTTGCTGTAACTGTAAATTCTGTCGTTTGGTGACAGCAAGCTCCAAGTTAGGTTTGGACAAGGACACCTGCAACAGGTGGTGTTGAAGACCGAGTCTTCTATCTTCAGACGCTGCTAACATTTCTTCCATGCGCTGGAGATGCAACAGCTTCCTTTTCACGAGTTCCATGCTACCGTGCATGATTTCTCGGGATTTTCCCGAGCGCAACAATGTTGACCGGAGCAATTGTTCCGAGTTGGCTGATGCTGGAAAGGGAACCAAAATGTCACTCGTATTCTCTCCAAGACCAAGCCTGTCCATGGCTTCTTCCAGGGATTCCATCTTTGACAAACTCGCCTTGAGTCGAGATACGATGGGACCGAGACGCTCCTTGACCTGATGGCTCCGATCCAACTTTTCTTGCTCTCTTTGAATATCACGCGTCGTCTTTCGAGAAGTGCGACGGTGCGATGTTGAAGCGGCGGGAGGTGACGTAGAAGACATCATGTCATTCTTGATATTACTGCTGCTTATGTTTTGATACCCCCCTAGTTGGCTTGTCGGCACAAAGACGGACGAAGGAAGCGATGGTGAAGGAGTACATCCCTGAGTGACTCCACAGTTGGTGATTCTATCCACACACCGCATGCTGAATCTACTATGTATGGATGGATGAAATTATGGCTGAATGCACAACAATGCACAGCACACGGAGCCAAGAAACGATCGCTCGTTTCGCAGTCAGGTTGTCGGAGATAAATGCTATCCTCTCCTTCGATATTTCGGATGCTTGCTCGGCACGTGTGCTTTTGTGAATTCGCTTTTCCAAAACAATTGTCTGGACCAGTAGATTGTAGATAGGACAAAACAATGTACTGTAGCGGTACTGTATAATACTAGTTGTGGTAGTAGCAGTTGCTTGAAATATAAAAACAGTAACTGTAAGCAGCAATTTGATATCTACTCCGAGTACGACGTATTTCGCTCTCTTTTTATTTGAAAATTAATGAGGATGTGTAACGTGAACGGTGGCGTCCAATCGACAGTTCTTTCCTAGACAGTCTGCCGAATTTGTCTTGATAGTATCTTGAAATCTCTTTTGCGCTTTACCTTCATCACATGGAAAAGGACCAACGGACCAACAGTCGGATCAAAGAATAGATACTTTTTCCGACGTGATCGTCGTTCAAGTCTGGCCGCCATTTTTACGGAGACCGGTTTGGAAATTGGCGCCTACTCGGAGTATAAATTGGGAAACAGACATTAGGGTTTAGAAGAGACTATTGCTGCGACATTTGAGCACGCATGCCAGGATAGAGCCGTTGCTATATAAAGCGCGACCACACAATCCACTGGATCACCTCTTTCCTATGAAACGACTACAATCGTTCAGTACTACGTAGCACCAGCGACAAAAAGTACGTATTCGACAATGAAGTACTGTACGGTAGTTTGAAAACGACATCCACGCCGTAGTCTAGTAGAACATGTGATCTGATCATCTCCAGCACAAAAGCGAGCAATCTATCTACCGGTGAATAACAAGGAAGTGCAACGTACCGTATTATCCCGCAGTATAAAAAAATACTACCGGTACTTCTTTACAGTGTATTCTGCTGACAGAGGAGACTACGGTACGTCGTGGGTTCGACGTCCTTTCACTTACCTACGGTAGTTCCCCAGTGTACCTCTCTCTAGTAGAAAAAGTCTTTGTTCCTATCGTCCCAACATCATCATCTACGTAGTGTTGTTGTACTACGTATTATTTGACATAAAACAAAAGATAGCTACTAGGTAGGTAGCTACCATGATGATGAGCATGTCACGATTCCTCTCGGCCGCTGGATGCCTCTTGGTGTTGTTGGTTCATACCTCCAATGCCGCCAACCAAATAATCGAGAATCCAGAGCACAAAGTCAAGACTCGTCGTGAAAAGAAGAAAAGTGCTGTTTTGGCTCATGCTCATCACAGCACCAGCACTCGTGGCTCCTTGGCACAACATGGACAAGTCAAGGACAAGACCATGTTAAAGCTGGAAAATCACAAGCGTTTGAACCGTCGTGAGAAAAAAGAAGTGGCTCGTGCCGAAATGGCCACATACAAGGATATGCGTCGTCAAGGAGTCGATGAAATCTCTAATACCCGTGAGGCGGCCTTGTTGCGAAACTACCGTCTCCGTAACAAGAAAAAGATCGGGCTCTTGCGCAAAAAGGAAGCATCCTTGGCTCAAGTTTTGTTCCCCGGAGTTTCGCCCGAAGAATACATGAACGGAGAAAGAGTTTGGATCTACGCAGATTTGGTGGAATCGAAAAAGACTCAAGTTCCGTACGAGTACTACGATTTGCCTGGATGTCCATTGCCACTCGAAACCGAGGGTCTTAAGCGAAAGCGTATGCGCAAGAATCTCGGAGCACGGTTGCAAGGACATGATATGAAGCCCGCCCCGTTCGATCTGTACACCTTGAAGGACAAACCTTGTACTCCAATGTGTCTTGTTCGTCTGGAGGGGAAAAAACTGCGATGGATGCGGAAAATGATTGAACGTCAGTACCGTGTTCAGCTCCAGCTTGACAGTCTGCCAGTTCTCATGAGGAGCAAGGAGATGAACTATGCCGTGCGGGGATATCCAATCGGTTTCCGTGCTCCTATCCCTGCCAATGATCGTCGTCGTCCGAAAGAGCAAAAGCCCGACATTTATCTTTATAACCACTTGAAGTTCGCCATTACCTACCACGAAGATCCTCAACAATTTGACGGCATTCGTATCACTGGATTTGACGTCCATCCTGTCAGTATTTCTCATGACATTCCAGAAACCGGACCCGTCACCCCTAACACTCAACTCTCCACCTGCGTTGGATTTAATGTCGAAAACGATCCCAAGACTTTCCTTAACTTGTCCTTTGAGCAGGGAAACTCCATCAGTGTCATCTACAGTTATGATATTCAATGGATCCAAAATGAATTGGAATGGGCCGATCGTTGGGATGTGTACTTGGTCGGCGCCCCCGATGACGAAATTCACTACTACTCAATCGTCAACTCGCTCATGATTGTCCTATTCATGACGGGAGCAATCGCCACTATTATGATTCGTACCTTGCGAAAGGATATCGCCGGTTACAACGAACTACAAACCCTGGAGGAGGCGCAAGAAGAAACGGGATGGAAGCTTGTCCACGGAGATGTCTTTCGACCACCTCAATCCTACCCCATGCTGCTTTCCGTCATGGTGGGTACTGGTGCACAAATTGGATCGGCATTTGTCTTTGCCTTGTTGTTGGCTATTTTCAAAATCACCAACTCGATGAAGAAGGGACAAATGTTGACCTCGATCATCTTGCTGTATGTCCTCTGTGGATCCATCGCCGGCTTTATTTCGGCACGAATCTACAAGTACTGTGAGGCAAAGAACTGGAAGCTCAACTCCATTGTCACTGCCACTGCTCTACCCGGCGTCTTTGTCTGCATGTTCAGTATCTTGAACGTATTCTTGAGCATGGCAGGTGCCGCTACGGCCGTCAGCTTCTGGACTATTTTGGCTCTCTTTTTGATGTGGGTGTGCATCTCTGCGCCTCTAGTCTTTGTTGGAGCCTTTGTTGGTCTCAAAGCCTCGTCAATTGATACGCCAACCAAGACAAACCAGATTGCCCGCTTCATTCCCGATGCTCCATGGCATATGAACGCCATCGTAACGATGTTCATGGGAGGAATCTTGCCTTTTGGTTCTGTGTGTATCGAACTGGCTTTCATTATGTCGGCACTCTGGCTGCATCAAATCTATTATGTCATGGGCTTCCTACTGGCGGTTGTGGCCATTTTGGCTGCCACTTGCGCCCAAGTCAGTATTGTCCTCTGCTACCTACAGCTTTGTGCTGAAGATCATCGCTGGTGGTGGAAGTCGTTCTGGAATTGCGCCATGGCTGGATTTTACCTTTTCATGTACAGTCTTTGGTTCTTGTCAAGCCGATTGGATTTGGTTGGATTTCTCCCGGTCGTCGTCTACCTGACCTACATGAGCATGATCTCCGTTTGCTTTGGCCTCTTTTGTGGGTCGGTGGGATTCCTATCCAGCTTTTGGTTCACACGCACTATTTATGGAGCAGTCAAGGTAGACTAGTTCACTTTTAGCAATCTTTTCACTCAGCTCACTCTAACTAACAGTAAGAACTTAGATTGGTGCAAAACCATTTTTTACCCGGTACTACTGGAGGTGTCGTCTTGTAGTAGAACATGCTAAAACTAAATGCTTAACACATGATGTAGGCTTAGGTCCAGGACAGTATCCATCATCAGCACAGTAGACGTTTGTACATTACCGATCGCACTCACAGCAGTCGCATTCGACGGAAGAGGAGTCGTCTTTACAAGAAACTCTAATGACAAGATCCGCCTGACAGAAGCCGGTTGGGATTGTTCCTGCAATACCCGTCCCAGCGATATTCAATGCCTTCAGTTCGGCCATGTTCATGAATTCCGGTGGAACGGTTCCGCCAAGGCCCGCGTTACTGGACACGTCGTAAACTCGGACACTCGTCAAGCTGCTGTGTTGGAAGGGAATGGTACCAGTAAGCCGATTCTTGTTGAGTTCCAACCTCTCAAGCAACTTGATATTGGTGATGGAAGCAGGGATAGTTCCAGAAAAGCCGAAGTCCTGACCATTGCTAGCAAAATTTGTTCCTAAGCGCAATTGCCGAAGCAAGGTCAGATCTCCGATGCTGTTTGGTATGGATCCTCCAAGGAAGTTGGACGACAAATTCACAACGGATAATCGTTTTAGGGATGCTATGTCATTGGGGATTCTACCGACGAGAAGATTCGAGGCGAGGTTCAAAATTTCAAGTTGACTCAAGCCGCCGATTGAATTAGGTAATTGTCCTGAAAATGAGTTTCCCTCAAGGATCAATTCGCGAAGCGTACCGAGGCTCCAAAGCGCGCTTGGAATTGATCCAGTGAAATCATTGTTACTCAAATCCAGAAATTGAATGCTAGACATGCTAGAGATGGTTGGAGGGAGTTGACTGGTGAGAGAGTTTCCACCAAGCGCGAGAATTTTAAGGGAAGACAATCTCCCAAGTGAATTGGGAATGGTAGAATCTAGCTGATTCGAGGACAGGGTCAAAATTTCCAAATTTCCCAGGAAAGAAAATTCGAAAGGGATACTGCCCGATAACTGATTGCGGTGCAACGAAACATCCCTCAAGTTGGACATTTGTGCGAGTGAGAATGGAATGGTTCCGTTGAAGGCGTTATCTTCCAAATTCAAGACTTCCATGTTGGTCCAGCCTCCAACCCCTGTGGGGATCGGCCCCGCCAAACCCAGGCTATGTAAACCAAGATTTGTCATGTTGGGATAGTTGAACAAGTACCGTGGAAAGGACCGTCCAGAGAAATCGTTACCACCGAGACGCAATGTCCTGAGGTTAGGAGCACCACGAAATGATGGCAGAGACCCTGTAAATTTATTGTTTTCCAGATTTACTTCCTGAAGATTCACCAGCTCTCCCAATTGATTTCGCCACTGAAGCTATTATCACCGAGAGAAAGGATGGCAAGTGACTCGGTACCGGAAAATGATGGAACCGAGCCAGAGAGTTTGTTTCGTGCAAGGTCAAGTGATCTCAAATTTACGTTTTCGTTCAATCCCACTGGAATCCCTCCTATAAATCCGTTTCTATCCAAATGAAGCGTGTGCAACCCATCCATAGACCCAAACGCTACTGGGATAGTACCATCCAAGCGATTCCCGCTAACACGAAAAGATACTGTCATACAAACATTGATGACACTTTAGTGTTGTCACATTGGCATGGAGCACAATGATATGCATTCACCAACTTACCTAGATTTTCAAGATTTTCTACTTCTCGTGGGATAACACCAACAAATCGGTTATTGCTCAAGTTGATACGCTCTATTCCGGACGCCGTCCAAATGGAAGCTGGGATGGGACCGCCAATTTGGTTGTTGGATACGTCGATGGTCACGAGATCTGGCATTAGCGAAAAGTCCACGGTCAGATCTCCGGTTAATTTGTTGTTATCCAAGTAGATCTCTTCCAAGAACTGAAGAGATGATAATGTTGATGGGATTTCACCTGTCAAATTGTTCCGCGAAAGGTTCAGTGTCTTGAGCCAATGAAGCAATCCCAAGTCGGAAGGAACCTTCCCTTGCAAATTATTGTTCTCGAGATCGACCATTGCCACAAGTTTGTCTCCGTCTTGCAATTGTCGACCACGTCCTGCCGTTTCTCGAAGATAGCGACGGCGAAAACCGGGAGTGACCAAAATACAACTGACACCGTACCATGTGCACTCATTTTCCGTACGCCAATTGCTCTGATTGAACCACTCAAAATCCGATTGAAACCACAAAGTCAACAAGGCAAATCGTTGGTCAATGCGCAAGTGACTCTTCACGTCGATCGGATCCAACGCGACTGAGTCGTCGTATTGCATCCATGCCAAGGCTTGAGATTCGGGAGAGATAGGATCGTCGAACATTGTCGAACCTTGTTTTCCCACCGACATCAAATATTGACGCAATCGACTGGCACGTTCATTTTCCTCGAGAGTGTAAGCAGAATTAGTGGACAAACTGCTATTGTCTCCACTTTGGAATGAACCCATGGCAATACCAACGGATAAAATAATGACAATGAGAATCAACAAACAAAGACCAAGGAATCCAAACAGCATAGGGTTTTTCATGTCTCGTGCGTTTTGTTGCGATCGCTCCCCAAAGCTGCGTTCACCGTACTTGGGTGGTGGTGGTACATTTACGCTTTCATCACCATAGGAAGTGCTCTCTTGGTAGTCATCTTCGTCCGACTCGCGAAGACTCGGAGCGTTGCTGAATTCGGCCAATCCTTTGAATAGGCGAAGTTGTTCATGATACTTTTCATCGTCCAATTGTTGGTTGATGAAGTTCCTGTTGTGGCTTTTATTGTTTTTTCTCGGACTAGTCACATTGATTTCCGAGGGAGGTGGTGGAGGAGGTGTATCGATGGACGATTCGTCTTCTTCGTCGCTGTAGATGTCTGGACTCCTTGTCATTCTGGTGATTTCGAATGTTTATGCGCTCACAATTCACTGTGATTTTAGAATGCTCTCTCCACCACTAGTCGTAGGAAGGGTATACACGGGCTTGTTTTTCGGAGAGATGATATCATGCGAGTTGACGCAAGAGAGAAAAGAGAGGAAGATGCTCCTTTTGTTGGAGAAGAAGGATGTGCTGTTTGACCAAGTATCAGATTTGGCATGTCCTTCGACGAAAAAGTGAGTGGCAATGGATCTTGAATCGGATGAAAAAGCGGCCGTCAAGCCCTTTTTTATTAACTGTAAAGTGTTTTCACTTTAGGGTTGGGACTCGGACGTCTCTCTACTACCGGTAGCTATGATAGAGCGTAGACTTCTACTGGAATACCGTACCGGTACGTCTCTACCAAAGGTACTACGGTACGGTAGTCTACAACTCCCGTATGTACTACGGTAATTCTTGTACGGTAATCCTTTGTCGTTCGGTGACTGTAAAGATCGAACTGACTGTGAGAAGTCAAATCTTTTGATCGACTGAGTGAGTCTCCACCACAAGCCATAAGCATCATTGGTGGCTGGTTCCTACTAGCTAGAGAGATACAGAAGCACCATCCCCTATCACAACTAGTAATGCGATGGCTACTTGGAACTGGTATTGCAATCGAGTTCCACCCCTGAACTCCAAAAACTTGTCTCGTATCAAGAATCATACTAGTAGGAAGGAGAACCAACTAAAGAAGACGAGTCAACTGCAAGGGCGTTTGGTATTGTTATTGTTGCCTCACTTTGGAGTATGTTGTCATGCAACAAGTCACCAGAAAACGTAAATGCCCGCACGTCACACATGCTTTCCACTTCAAAATTATGGTAATCCGATCTAGATCAACGGAGATATACCTCCCACTAGGTACCAGCTTTCAATACAGCGGCCCCAGAACGTACCGTGGGTCTGGATACTGCAACAGGGCTGTTGGCCTGTCTTCTACAGAAGAGGCTCCAGGCATGTCATGAGGTTGATCGGGCGGCTTGGTGGACAGTTGAAAGTGGACGTGGGGCGCCAACCATCCTCCATTTTCATAAATATCCCCCAGTCGCCCAATAACTTGTCCTTTCCGAATAGGCAATCCAGGTCGAGAGCTCTCCTTTCGTTGTACAGTAGACTTGTCCAGGTGGCCATAGAGAGCCCATACTCTCCGAGTTGTAGTTGTATTCTGGTTGTTGTTGTTGTTGTTGTTGTTGTTGTTGTGAGATGATGATAATAATTGCAGATGATGTTCAATTACAATCACATATCCATAATCTCCATGGTCCGGATTGTAACCCACTGAATGTACCACTCCACTGGCAAAAGCGTGTACGGGCGTGCCGACGGGAGCACTCAAGTCGATCCCCAAATGGACCGTCCGACGACCACCGTAGCCATCAATGGTGTTATCCAAGTTATCAAACAGGTCCGAATCGTACATGCCGACACGATTTTCGTCGTATTTTCCAATGGCATAACGATTGAGTGGTGGTAACATACGATGGAGCTGTATTCTTCCCAGAGATGACGCAATGGTCACTAACTTGACAGCGAAGCAGCGCGTCCATCGACCAATACTTCTTAGGACAGCCATTCGTTTGGCTTGTTGGATTTGTTGGAGGGTGGCCATTCCCTGAGAGGTACGGTGATCACCGACGGTCATTTTTTTTACATATTTGGGATAAACAATGACGGGGTGAAACGTCTCTCGGTCGGCTTGTGATATGCCCAAACAATTCGGATATCTGCCGAAGGGAGCATCGAAGTTGGATGGAATGATGCCTGACGACGCAGCATTGCATTCGTGGTTATTATTTATCACGGTTGACGCTGTTGTTGCTCTTGCAACATCTGCAGCGGCAAGAAAATAGAATGACCTTGTGAAGAAAACCCCCCAGACGACTGTAGGAAGGTAAAAATGCCAGGTACAGCAACGCATTCTGGATTACGCGTGAGACGTTGTTTGTTGTCCACCGGAGCAGAAAGCTGGCCTGTATCATAGACTTTTGGCCGTACAATTGAGAGGGGGAAACATTGAAGTACCGACCAACAAGACGATGGATTGGAAGAAGGTGGTTTCTGAACAATAACAGTAAAAAATTTCATGAAGCAGCAAAGCATGAAGTACAATACACAACAATACACAGTATAATGTCGTACAGGTACCATAGATAGGACATGGTATATACCATAGTATGAAGGTATGATGTAGTCTCCGATGCATACACGCACGTATGCTATGTACCTACTATAGACAAGACTACCGGTATTACCGTACTGTCGCACCGGTACTCCGAGTGGTTGCCGGTATTTAAACAGTGCTATTAAAAAAATAGTCGAACGCCGCATTTCACAATGCTCATTTTTCTTTCAAGTTTAATAAGGGCTCCCCATCGCAAATGCAGCAATATCCGCATGGAATACGCTACGACTTAAAAAACATTGACAATGTTCAACACGCTTTTTCCACCTCAACCCGAATACTTCCCCTTGAACCAGAATCTTGCTCATTCCTTCCTTCAACGTTTTCTGGATGAAATATAATAAATAAATAATGTCAATACGTATCGTACGACGTACGACGGTAATGCAGTACCCTTTACTGTTATTTTTTTCTTCTACGCTCTATCCAAATACCGGTAGCTACGGTAGGTACGTTATTACCTAGCGGTAGTAAGCTACAGGCTACAGGTATGATACGATACTTACCGTTCGTAAAAACGTAAAAACACTCTTGCGAAATGATTCATTGAATTTCTCTCTCTTCTACTTCAAGGTCCTTTCGAACAGCTGACTCAGCCATCCGGTAGTCGTTTCCATCGAACGATTCTTTTACGACTTGTACTCCTTATCGCTTGTTGTCGCGTTTGACACTCTGACTTCGCATCGCTGATGTGGCAGAGTTCATTTCATCGAATGCGATGCGACCGTTCTTTCCAGCGAAGCGAATTATTGTATTCCACAAATCAGATACAGAAATTATGCGTAGGTTTTCCACATCAGTAATAAAGAATTGCCCTTTTGTGCCACGTCCATGAGATATTGTTCTTCAAATTAGACCGTCGGAGATCTTTCTTGTCGTAGTAGATCAAAAAGAAGGCCATCATCATCAATCTTGAATCTCTTCGGTCGTTTCTTCTATCGGAACCATAGTTAACAATTTCCTACTACTAGCGGGTTGTTATCCTGTCCAACAACTCCTCACGGTCAACTTATCCATGCTCATAATAATCAGTCCCCTCCCAGATACAAGAGTTTGAGCCGCTTTCGTAGGCGTACCTTTTTACAACGATGAATTCGACTACATCCATCATGACGATGAGCGATGCTATGGCATCACCAGCCACTTTGGCGTTGCAGCAATTGATAACTCGCGAAGAATCATACTTGTCGAATGCGATGTCCACCAACCAGAGGATTCGCCATCAGCCGATGATTTCCTCCAAGAGCTTAAAACGATCGCGACCTTTCCAGTTGGAAAGCCCCAGCAACGATGCTTCCACTGCCACCAGCACATGTTTCGACATGAACTCCTTTTTCCAAGCATCTCAAGATCTTGAAGAGGCCATTATGTTTCCACCCATCTCTTGGCCCAGTCCGATAGATAGCAGCGACGAGGATGATCATGACGAAGAGGTTTCAGAACCCAGCCCGAAGAGACGATGTGGAGGCTTGGTGCGATCAAGAAACTCTTCCGACCTATCATCTCTCTGCAGGGTTGCCTGTACAACAGGACGATCTGGATCCAATGGATCCATATGCTAGCAACTAAATGGAAAACGGAAGAGGAAACTGTTGATGTGACAAGGAGGGGCTACTATAACACTGTACAAATATTTTTCCGGGACGACATTCCCTTCACAGCCTTTTCAAATCTGAACGTCAGAGAATTTTTTTAAACGCATTGTATAATTTTGTCATCTTAGTAGGACTTTTTCTATATTGTTTCTATTGTTCTTTGGACTTCCAAGCTCTTACCGAATTAGAAAGACTAGAGACCATTGCTCATTTCAAGGAGTCTGTGACATATTCGAAAAAAGGTAACACCAACATCTGGTAAAGATCGCAACTTCAGAGACTACAGGCGTTGTAGAAGTGATTGCTCACACCCATCTCCTTCTCTGGTTGGGAACAAACATGAACTTCTTCTTCTAGACTGATGTGATTTACACCGGAAGTTTGAGGCAAGGCGAAATTTGCAAAATCCGGGACCGCAGTTGGAAAAACAGCCATGGGATGGATATTTCTGCAGATGTTTTTCTTCAATTTCGAATTGTGTCGTCAATCGAACGCTTATAATGAAAGCCATTAATAAATCCAGGCGATTCGCCTCCGATCATTTCTTCGCTTGGTCCACAGTATTTGAAGCTACTTACCGAAAGTGTGCCAAAGGTTGCACGTTAACTTCGGTTGCTGTACTGTTCGGCGGATGCTCCAAGGGCTGCTGCTGATGAAACTTTTTAAAAGATACTCTCCACTTCTGAAGCTACTACACATCCACTATATAGCTAGATCTATTCCTCGTTTCTCACCCTTACACTTTGTATCCTCAACAATTCCCAAAGACACTTGTTTTATCACAAAGGAGGTTGGTCACGGCCTGAACCCGCAGTAGAGGAGCTTCTAGAATTGCCTTGCGAAGTCCTTGTCGATTGCATCAACAAGATACCAAGAACATTGGGAGAGAGTCCACGAAGAGTCTTCCAAAAGGCACCGTCAGAGTCGAACTTCCGTCGCAAGCCCTTCCAGTCGGACAGTAGAGATTGGATGCAGCGTGCTTGCACGGTCGAGAAGTTGTCCGTGTCAGTCCAGAACCCGAGTTCAGTTTCGACGGTAAGAAGCTGCAGAGCTGCCTCTTGATCAATATGGGGTATGAAAGATTCTTGTGTTAGCTTGTAAAAGAATGATCGAGTCATTTTTTCTCGGTAATGCTTGGTGCAAAGTGCTACCAAACAGCTAATGTTTTCCGAGTCTCGTTTGGATTCTGTCAAATTCATTTCTTTTCGTCGTTTCAAGGTCTTGAGCAAGTAGGCTGGTTCTAGCTTGGTCTCGTCGACAAACTCTAATTCGTGCATGGACCTGGCAAACTTTTCCATCTCATTCTTGGATCTCTCCCCGCTTACTAGCACCTTTTTCCCTCTTGTAGACGGCATTGTTGCTGCGTTTGGCGATCCATCCATGACATGAAAGGGCATAGTCTGGTCTCTGTAGAACTTGGTTAGCATTGCCTGCAGCGGTTCTACATGAAAATACTCTGCCACCTTGTACAATCCCAACCCATTCTTCACATTGAAGAGAAACTCCTCCTCCCGTCTTCGATCCGAGCAGTACAAAAAGTCTAGCAGTTTGTCAAACACCTCGGCAACTTCGGACGGTACCGTCAACTCACTTGTTCGGTCTCCGATCTGTCTCATGCTATCCTTAAAAATGGGTTCAAAGTATGGTACTCGTCTAGGCGATAGATCATCCACCACCTTCGTGTGAACGTAGTATATATCGCGGCTACCATCGTCTGAGCGGACTACGTGAATGGTCCAATCACTTTTACTTTTCAGGCGATCTCCTCTCCAATTTACCGATTCATCTGATTTTAGAGTTGTTGACGTGGGCTGGTGTTGTTGCTGGTAGCTGGTCCTGCTGCTTGAGGTCGAATTGGATTTGTTGCCGCCTGCTGTGATAGTAGTTCGTTTCGATACCATTTCTAAACTTTTGAGTTTGGTGGGACGGTACTTCGTTGGACCACTGGTGAAATAATGGACAGCGTCCTATCGAAAAATCGCAGCTTGACTGATTGAAGACCTTTCACACTTTCAAAGAGCTGGATGGAAGCAATTGTGGAATAGTACGAAGTACCATGAGTAGTACGTAGTAGGTGCAACCGGAGTACCGTACGGTATTTCCCAGCAATCATGATGCACTGCTGTACGTCGTACTACCGGCAGCTACGGTAGGTGCTGTCACAAATAAGTTTTTGTGAATGAGACATGCTCGCCTGTCGCGATTTAGCGATTTTATCCTTCACTCTAATGTTGTTGCTTCACATCCCCCCTTTCCCGTGAAAATTTTCTCTCTCTCTACCGGTAGCTAGCTACCGTAGCTACCGGTACCGTAGCTACCGGTAGTAGGTAGAATAGACACTTAAGTACGGTAGAGTAGAGATAAATGAGAATGATGGTGCGCTTTCAAGCTGACTCACAGTCAATCAATCTGTCAACGGAAACAGATAGAAAATTCCACAGCTACAATACTCGTCTACCTAGCTAGTACTACGTAGAAATACCTAATCTTGTACTCAGAGTAGCTTGAAACTGTAAGTTTTGCTGCTTCCAACCAATACGACTTTGTCTCACAACAATGGCTGTAGTAGTGTATACCCTACGCCAAGCCAAAGCGTGCAGGCAATACAATGAAGATGTCTGTGATGAGGCACTCTCCAATTCATCTGAGTGTATCTCTTTGGAATCCTTGTCACTCACTGCTACTCCGAGTATGGTCCCTACCTGGACCATAGGGACTAGATTTTGGTCTACCTAGTACGAGGTAGCACCAGCACGAGACCATGATTTTTGCATCCAACCTTTTTTTCTGCATGAATTGTTGATCGTAGTATGTAATTCTGTTCTACTTGTAAAACGCATCTATGTATGAGGAGAAGCTGATGAGGCCATGCAGTTTGGTTTTATTATATTTGCTACGTAGGCACATTCAACTCCCGATTGCGCCCCTTTGTTTTATGACTTCCGCTATTGCGAAAGAAAAGATCACAGGGTTTTTCATGTAGTTTTTGTGTGTGAGACTTTACGCTCTACGCCCCTTGCACTGGCAACGCGTGATCTTCCGTTTGCATGTTTGAAGGAGCGGGAACGACGCCAGAAAAATGAGCAAGCACCTCAGACTATATGGGACTATGAAATCTGTCCGCCTACAGCTAAATGATCGCATATCAAACATCAATAAATGTTGAAGGACAGACATTAGGTGAAACATAGAAATCAATTGTTTTTGATTGGAAAAAGTCCAGAGGCTGCCGTTTCAATTTCGTAATAACGACAACTTTAGGCGCCCTCGTGGTGTCATAATGATGTTTTTATGGTAATGGGGCCTCCTTTCCATTTGATGCTATGGCTGGCCTGAAGTATCACTCCGTAGTTCTTATTGTTGTTTCACAGTGCCATTAAAGTAATAAACCCAGTAGCAGCTTGTTTCAATCCTTTGTGTCAGTACTCTTCAGAGGTCGTCTCAGCAACCCAGCCGCTCTCTAGTTGATTGCACAGCCTGTTTTTCTAACTGCAACCAAAATTACCGTGATGAAGCTGACTCGACCTCCGCGCCTCTTTGGCAGCAGTACAACCACAACGGTCGATAAAGATACCGGCTGTAAAGAAGTATCGCCCATCGCTGCCGAAAGCAATTCTAGCATCCAACAAACTTCTTCCATCAAGAACAAATTTCGAAAAAGTCCCCTGTTGCTACTCAAAGACAAGCTCTCTTCTTTATCTAGCAATAATGTTTCGTCGCCACCCATCACTGTTACTGATCCAGAACAAACGAGACGAAAAAGCAACAAGGAATCCTCCAAGCTTTCTTCCGAAACTACCAGCCGTGAGAACTCTCGTGTCGAAGAAGAAGAAGAGGAAGATCCCAAGAAATGTTTGGATTTTGCGGTAGTCGACGAAAACAAATCCAGTGAAGATCGAGCAGAGGACGGAAAAGTCTCAGTGGTAACCCAGAATGAAGCGCTCGATAAGCCATCCTCTCTCGACCGTGACATGGCCAAACCTCCCAAAAGTCTCTTCAGACCACCCAAAGAAGTGATGATTGATCCGCATGCTGTTCCTCCCAGTCCAATGAAAGACCCTGTCAACATGTACGCACAAACCGCACGGTCGCAAGAACCTCACTCACTGTTGTTGAATCTCGGCAACAGCGAACTTCCAGCAGGTTCGACGTATCATCTCGGCGATCCGGTCGGAGACATCGCCATGAAACGCCAAATATTGGATGCCCAACGGTTGGTAAGAATTATCTTGGGAAAACCATCATCCGGCGATCAACACTTCCTTGAAACGACTACTATTTTGCAAGCGATTCGAGCCTTTGCTTTAATGAAGCAAGAGCTAGTCGAGCTTCGAAAGAAACAAGAAGTTGTAGACGGTGATCCTCCTACCATTTTACAAGAACTTGCGTCTCCCGTTGGGACAAATACATCTGATGCGCGAACCGCGACCACTCAGTCACCGGATGCATTCTCCTTTCGTGGAAACTCGTCTACGACGAGAGATGAATCCTCCTCGGATCTCGAAGAAGCAAACAACAAAATTGGTATTTTGGAACAGCAACTTGATGCTGCCCATGACATTATTCATAAAGTAGGAGTGTCGCAGGAATCGTCTACATCTGAGTCCGGCGACAGACAAGATGACAAGTTCCTCGACCTGAACGCCAAGTACCAGAAACTACTCCACAACCACGAAGCGGCTGTGGAAGAGTCACGACGGAATCTAGATGCCGTCATTGAATCCGTTGCCTCGGTGCCTAAGCGCGTTCTTGCTAAAGGTTCGGTAAGAGAAAAACTCAGAGCGTACTGCACAGCGGTCTCCAACCATGCCACACAATTACAAATAATGGAATTGGAAGCCAACATGCAGCGAGAACGAGAAGAGTCACAGCGACGGCTGGCTGAGCTGGAAGAAAGGTTACGAACACAAGAAGAAGCGCATCAGAGAGAGCTGGAGCTGTTGCGAAAGGGGGTATCTGCTCTCGCCACCGCCCAGTCAGCGTTCCCAAAAAATTCAATACCGGAATTAGAGGAGGAAAAGAAAGTCGATGTCTAGCTGCATAATTGCATTTCTGAATTTAGATTCATTTTGACAAATTCAAATCCTTACCTTGGGAGGAATGGGGCTGTTCCTGATCTAGAGCATGTAAAAAAAGTACTAGGATTTGGTGGAATCCAAAAACTCTGACCCTCCGTATGATCAAAGTAGACAATGGAATCAGACGACGTTGATTGCCAAATCACTCGTGTGACTTTTGAAGGATCGAAGTTGCTGGAGCCCATCAACTCTATCAATTTTTATTACACTTACGTATTAAAGTGTGTTCTGGAGTAAGAGCAATCTGCTCTTTGGCGATTCAAATTGATGTTTACTCTCACTGTCCATCTGTCATTTGAACAATAAGCGTTGGCAATCTTGGTGGAAGTGGCAACAGGTCGTCTGACTTTAGAAGATACTTGAATGTGAATACACCAGCCAAGAAAGAGGCCAAGAGTAGGATGCGATACTGATACATCGGGTGCCGTATTTGAACAAAGCTTAGATCGGGCAATCCCATCCAATTGCAGTAGGCATGACTTACTGTGACCGCCAAGACTGATCCTGTGCGGATAAAGGCATAGGAAGCGTACATCCCAAAAAGGCTTGTATACAAGAACTGAAATGTCGTAATGAAAAGCACCGGTACCAGTGGTTCGCCCTTGGCAAGACGAGCGAGCGCATGGTGGACATGTGCAACTCCGAAGAACAACGGTGTCACCATCGACGCTTTGGCAACTGACATGCCCGATGCCAAGAGTGGTGGGATCATGCATCCTCGGAAGACAACTTCCTCCGTCCATGGAGCCACAATGTAGTTACGCGTATTTTTCCAAAACTCGTCTTTGGAATCCGGCGTTAGGAACGAATGTAAATCTGGCTGTAGTAGTTGCTGGAAGACTACCATAGGGTAACTTCCAACTGCTTTACCCTGAGCAACGGACAGTTTTCGAATTTCAAAAACACGGACCAGGCTCGCCACAATGGGACCGAGGTACAATGTCATTGTATGAAAGAGCACGGCTGTGAGAAAATAAGGCTGGAACATAATTTGACGTAGCGAAAACATTTGATTATTGTTGTCGGCATTTGGTTCCTCCTCAATGTTGGAAACACAAAACAAATATGGATAGCTGATTAAAGCAACTACAGATACCAAGATGGATGCCATGGATCGATATTGAATTTGCAAATGATGATCCCGAGTCAGATTTCGAACGTTGGAAGGAACCAGTACGTAGAGGGCACCCACGTAAGCCACTGCCAAGAAGATGCAGTAAACAATAGCCGTCCGTCTCTCACATGGTCGATGATGGCACGATTCGAACATATTTCCGCCAAGAGTAGGTGACATGGTCTGCAACCCAAAAAGTTGCAAAATGATTTTCTGACGGTCGTCGTAAAGAAGGCTGTTCCAATTACCGGAATTCCAGCAGCAAAACCACAAAACAGAATCACTACACTGTCGCTGGAACGAATATCCTCCAATGTCTGTTTTCTGTTTTGCTCAATTTCAAGTCACACCATTCATTTGTGAATGCCTTTGATATGTTCGCATCAAGTAGTCAACACTGCTTTATACGTTGACAGCTGCGGACTGCAGGAGATGTTGCGAAAGAGACCAAAGAGAGGTGATTGATGCTAACAACCTGCGTTCACTCTTTTGCGAGACGAGATATACTTCGATTGCACCAATGTGTGATGTGGCCTACCATTGAGTGGGCCGTGTCGATTTTTGTCAATCTCTGCTTGAGAGCTTGGCACTCGTAGCGACCGAAAGTTAAAACTGCTTGATAATGACAACGTTCTGTGATGATCGTTTTTTGAGACCAGAGAGGTGACTTTGGCTGCAAACTCCTATCACAAAAAAGGGGGCAGAGATCAGAGATCCACCTCTCGAAGAAGACTCGAAATAGTGATGAAGCGGATGGTATTCATACTTTTACAGTTAGAAGTGGTTGTACGCGCGCCTGCATAATCGGAAATCTTTGTGCGCACAGCGCGCTCTTCGCCATTCACCACCACATCCCTAAACAGTACCCGTACGACGTCGTAGAAAACAACTTCAATCCGGAAAGGCGATCACATCGTTGTTGTTGTCCTCTTTTGTTGTTATTGCTGTAGGAGACCCAAGTTCACGCACTGTACAAAATGCTTTCTACAACCGCTCGATCGTAAGTAGTATAGTGCAGAAAATGTGGTGGTGGAATGAATCGAAAAAATCGACCATGGTCGGCCATTTTTTGACATTTCGACGCCTTTGGTCATCGTCGGCTTCGCGTTCCGTTGTTTCAGCGAGCTACGTTCGAATAGGTACAAAAACTACGTAGCACTGATTCGGATGGGTCGATTTCTTGAATTTTTTGCATCGCCTTGTAATCCTTGCAGACACACGGTTTTGTTGCGTCTACACTCTCGAAAGCTGGATCTAACGGTATCTTTCATATGTCTATTCTTCTCCCAGGATCACTCGCATGGCGGGTCGCCGTCTGCAGGCCCCCCTTGCGGTTCGAGGATTCGCTTCTACCGACGAAAAGAATGACAACACTATTCCATTCGGCATCGGCAAGTTTTTGGGAGAAAAATCCGATCATTTGATTCCTACCGACAAGGATCACGATACAAGACCTAAGCACATGCCTGAATTTTTCCCCGAGGATGTCAAGAAGGAAATGAAGGAGCTTGGTTTGGAAGGCATTGAAGATTTGGACGAATTGGAACAGAAGAACATGGAAGGGTACAACGATTTGGGTTTGGTCCCTCCTGAAGGAACCGGAACCTTTGCATCTCCTATTTTGATTCCATCCCGACGAGGATCTCGTGTGGTTGGATACCAAGATCCAGATTCTCATGCCATGTTCTGGTTCACCATCCACAACGACAACAGTACCTACTACATTAAGGATCTTGGACTCTTCTTCAAGATGCTTCCAATTCCTGATGAGGCCCATGCTCACCACTAGAAGATCGCTCGTTCACTAACAATAATAATCTTTCTAGTCATTTGTGTATAACATTTTATATTCTAGGATAGGGAGGCTGGCCAGTCATAAAAAATTCCTACAGAGTTCCGACTACTAGTAGTAGTGGCACAACGGTGAAAAACGCAAGCGACCTACATTGCCAAATTCATCATTTGTTTCGGCCGACGTAAGGATTGTCGACGCTGCTCTTCTTGATTTTCTGCTTCTTTCCTCTCTTCTTCCGTCAACCAAGACGTATGCTGTTGGTAATCTGCCTGATCATCGAAAATCTGCGTCCGACGAGCAAACTCTCGGTCAAACCGTAGCAGTCGTTCTTTTTGAAGCCACGCTTTGTCCTTGTTATTCCTGTAATAGAGTAGGGGAAAATTGAAGGGGTTTTAGATACAATTTTAGAATTTGTGCGTGAAAAGATCTAACAAGGCAGCCATGCCGCACGCACAACATCGAACAAAACATATTTTTATCACAGACGTACGCTTCAGCTTTGATCTCTTCCACCATATACCCACAGAATGAGCAAAAGTCGTATCCTTCAAGTTGACAAGCGATTCTTCCGCAGTACAGGCAATTTGTAAGAGGCTTGTGCTTCGTGCCAAAGCATCCGCAGACTTTTGACGCTTTGCCCCGCTTGGGATGCGACTTCAGTATCACTCGATCTTGTTCAGCTGGCTGAGAGGTTGTAGTGGAAGTAGAATCTATCGCCCGGTCAGAGGCAGATAGTGTATTGCTATCAATTTCTATATTTCGAGTTTCTTTCGATGCAGTGTCTTTCTTTCCTGAATCATTGCCGACCGGCATGGATGAAGATGCTGACTTTGTTTCATTGTTTGAGGAGTTTATCTTTGCTGGTGGAACTCTAGCCTTTTTGATTTGATTTTGTTTCTTTCGGCAAGATTCTATCGCTGTGGATGCTTTGGAGTTTTGTTGCTTCGGTAGAGTCGATGGTTTGGATTGTACATCTTGAATGGCCTTTTCAACGGTTTTGGAGGGCTCTTGCAAACTATCGTCGACCAAAAGGGGCTCTCCTTTTTGATAACGACAAATATTCTCCACAAACTCTTCTAGTTCTCTGCTGCTTTTTCCGAGAAGTTGAGACAAATACTCAGAAAGATCCTTTTAACAACAAAGCATCAAGTTTGAGGAACCTTCATGTCCTGGGAACGATTTTTATAACATGCAATAAAACAAGCATGCATCACGCCTGATGGTGCACACACGCACTCACTCACCGCTTTGGAATCAATGGTCAGTAGATGCCCTAAAATATCCTCCGCTCCGTCATCAAATCCAAGGAGCTTCGCCAGTGTTGCTTGAAGTATAGATCTATCGCTCGTCATGTTGGCGAGGTAATATCTCTTCTTTGTGATGATTGTATTACGGAAGCGGAAGGAATCAGAAAAGAGAGCAGAATGGAGTATGGAGGGAGTCAATGAATGAAAAATTGATTGATGACAATAATATTATTACTTTGATTGGCGGGCTCGCGCCCGTCTGTCACGAGTTGAAGACCAAGAATACAATCTGAGATGGTTGATCCACCTGAGGATCACCTTCTCGTGGAAGGGAGGCTTAAACCTGGGGAACTGAAGAATCCATAGACCATCTATCAGTGCAAGAGAACAGATGATCCCAGCAGTGGTACAAGCTACTGCTGTCTTGGGCATGGCATCATGCATAACCAACAGCCAGCGTCCAAACCACAAAAGTTAGTGTTTCACTAACTTGCTTTGTCGGAAGGGGGCTACGGGATAGGAGGAAGAATGCCTTTGCATCATTCCTGATAGAGCTGTAGTGGGCACTATTTCTGTGGAAGAAATGACATCACGACTTCTTAGCTGAGTGTCAACTGCACAGGGAAGATCCTATTGTTATTTAACCATTAAATACTGCTGGAATTTGTTGTGGAAGGTTTCTTTTACACGCAAAATCCACCCCCATTGAGTTGCAATAGGTAGTAGAAGATACTAATAGACCCAACATATAAATGTGGCTATTGCTGCCTTTCCAGCATTGTTTTTGGAAGAACACACCATATCTGACACTCGCTGGTTTAGACTTTTCCTCATTCATGAGATGTTTTGCCTTCCGGTTTTGAGTGGTTGGTAAAAGACAACAGAGTACTGAGTGGATGGAAAGCTGTTAGAGGATTTGCCCCAACCCCTTGGGGACCAGGCGGGTGAGCCAATTTCTCAGTTGGCAGCTGATAGTTGGTATAGCCTTGAAATTTAGAGTTTATTGATATTTGAGATGGTTGATTCATCATCTAGAATCTGACAAGGCTCCAACTCTTTTCACTTGTTGTGACTAGCTTCTGCGCAGTAAGAATTAATCTTTTGTCTCACCTTTGAATAAATTTTCTGTTGGTTCGACCAGTAGCGGTCAAAGCATAACTTGCAGAACGTGGCCTAAAAAAAGTTTCTAAGTTACTGACCCGCATTTTCCTATGTTGAATAAGAGGCGGCTCCAGGTGTGATATAGCCACATAGGATAGGAAGACGAAACAAGCGCTTTGATTGCAATGCAAAGATCGCGGTACAATTGCAGTGAGGTTAAAACATTTTCTTTGTCGTTTTAGATTTGTTTTTATTAGTCATTCCACATCCCAGAACGCAGAGACAGCTCACTGAAACACAGTTGAAGTTGGAAAAGAAATAATACCGAAAAGTACTTCACCACTTTTCCAACTTTCAATTCTACCAGCGTTCATCGCAGAATCGAACGGCCGACATACTACTTGTGCTGTGCGATTAGCGCCGCCAACTTGGCTTGATCAGCACCCAACATTTCTGCCACCTTGGCACCTCCTTTGTAAAAGTGGAATGTGGGCATAGCTTGAATTTGGCAGTGTGCGGCAACATCATCGGCATCGTCTACATCGACCTTGACGGCCTCGATTTCGGGGTTTTCGGATGCCAATTTCTCAAAAATGGGTCCAATAAATTTACATGGTCTAGCGAACAAGAAGACAATGACCATCCCGACCGTCATGATGATAAGTCAGAGGTGGAAGAAAGTAGAAAGTATATGTGAGTGAGACCATCATTTACTCCACCGCAACGAAAACTAACCGCAGATCTCACCCACACCAACTGGCAGTGAAATCCACAACCACCAGTTTGCTCTTGGAAGTCTCCATGAGAGCGTTGTATTCGTCCATATTGGCAATAAACTTCATCTTGTCGATATCAACAGCGTTATTGGCTAAGTTTTATGTTTTGATACTACGTTGTATTGCTGTTGTTGTGTACTGAAGGATGATTATTACCACTACACCGACTGAAGCGGTGAGACATGCGAAATGCGACGATGCAACCGCGACGGTTGAGAACCAGCCGAAGTGTTCATGTTCGCCGACACACGTAAAAAAAAAGCATGATACGTCGTACCTTTGTCCAGTAGTACGATACCTACGCCGTGCAAAAAGTCCTCACTTTTATGGCTACGACTGTAGCACAAAAACACTAGAGGGTTAAGCAGTTTTGGGTTCAGAAACGATCTACGGTAGAAATGACCCAACATTGACCTTGTCATGATATAATTGTTTTGTAACTTGAATGACTAGCTACTGGAAACCTAACATGAATATTGTTATGCATTTATTTAGGAATACAGCCTTAGCTGCCATTCAAATGTGGGGTTCTCTGTGATATTCCTTGATGGCTCCAGCACTCACTGTCAGTACGTATGAAATACATCTCGACCAAGATTCCCCCGTGTATGATATCATACGGAAGTCGCAGCCGAAGTTTGAGAGTGTGTCTGGAATGCAGTCGTACTTGATACGTCGTGCTCGGAGTACGACTTACTGTTAGTAATACGGACTACCGGCCGGTAGTGTTTGAATGCAGGTTTGGATCATACAGATCTGTTCCTCCCGATTGTTCTCAGGTTGCACATACACACTAAAGAACTCTCCCACGAAACAAACTGGAAATAAAAATCTATTTTATGGCTATGCCAACTACTACTAAGTCGTAGCTACTGGTAGTTCTGTATCTAAGAAGTTGACTCACTAGCCGGGCCCAAAGGGAGAGGCACTGCAGGGAGTGACTGGAGGGCATTCGAGGGATGTGGTAATGGTAGTAAAACCTCCTTCTTGAGGAGGAAAAGTTCATCTGGTTGGAGAGGGGGTCATGTGAGATGAGAATGAGCATATTTATGTGTTTGTGTGTTTGTTTGTCTGTTATTATGGTGGTCGGGTTGTTTGATGTGGAGGCCGTTCTTGCTATGGTGGTTGTTGTCTCCAAGGTTGGAGGTGGCACAGTGATTGTGCATTGATGAGACGAGTTGTCAGTGTTGGCGTACGTTGTCGTGATACCATCCTCGGTGCTGGGTTACGTGGAGGTGCGGTCCTTATGAGACGAAAGATTTCATCAATTGGGCGGAGGCGGCCATCTGATGTGTACTTGCGATGTCTGACGTTTTGTATCATCGTCATCGGCTCGTATGTTTCGAGCCAGTTTTCAAGGCTGCTTGCATCTGCATCTCTGCGAAAATGGTCATCCACTGTGGAGTAGAAATAATGTCGCTGGGCTTTGAGGGAACACTTGGGCTTGAGGTCGTATAGGTCTCTAATGCTCCGGTGAGCCTTCTCTAGTCATCGCTGGGCCTTGTCGTCGGCGTCCTTACCATGTCTAGCTTTGTTTCTCGTTTTCCACTCCTTGTAGCAATGATCCCATATGAGGCGGATGATATTACTGGACCACGAGAGAACATGGTGCTTGTTCTTGACCTCAATGTGATTCCGTTGCAGGTACTGCAACTGGAGGGTAGTCCAGTGCTTGGACCACCTGCCTAGGAGGAAGTTGTCCCACCCTATCATAGTCTGACTGTGGAGTAGGTGGGCAATCCGCTCGGGTACTCTATGCTCTGGGATTGGTGTACCTTGAAGCCAATGGTTGAGGCTCCACAGGAGGAGGTCCAGGAGGGCTGGATTGGTATTCAATTACTCACATCTGTGCCAAAGGGATGTCTTAAGGGCCGCATGCCATTTGCAAGGCTCTGGGTTGGGGCATGTGAGGAAGTGTTTAGAATCTTCAATGGGCTCATCGCAGGATGGGCAAACACTGGGGTACTTGACAGGGTTGTATCTGGATACTAACTTTCCCACTGGGAGCCACCCGTGTAGAAACTTGACAAGGAATATGTGTGGGCCGTCTTTGAACGTGTTAACGGAGCGTTCGTGGCTCTGCCAATCTATGTCTACAAATGCTGCTTCCGACATTTGAGTCTTCTGCATTATGTATGTCTTGAGTTCCTTGGTGCGGCGATGATCTCTGATGTGCTTGCGGTGTTTGGAGGTGACTGTTTGTCCATTATAGATGAGGTGGCAGTGGGTGCCTTCGATCATTGGAGCTGGGATGTTCTTGTGCGAGGAAAGACGCTGGTAGTTTCCAGCTAGTTGGCCAGCCTGGATATTGAGCTCTGCGGGCCGGCTCAATTTATCTAGGGCAACCTGTCTGTCCTGATGGCCCTTGATGTGGTGGAATGTTATCTGCGGGAGGAGTTTGGCGAGTCGTACAACCGCCTGTAGAACATCCCAGATGGCTTTCAGGGCTTCGTTGGGAAATTTGGGGCGGGATTGTTCACGTGGTTCGTTAACATGGTCTTCCAAGGCTTGGTTGTCGCAGTATACATGCATAGGTGCTAGGGTCAAGTCATAGTATCCTCTGAGCAGGAACAGAAACTGAAGAATGGAGCATTTTCCATATGCTTCAGCGCGATACAAGTCCATTGGTGATCCGTAGGCGGGGCCACTTCCCTCTATGATAGTGGTACCATTTTTCAGGTTCATGGACCATCCGAAGGTGCCCTGGTTGTTAGCTACAGAACCGTTGCACGCCGATGAAGGGTGGTGCTGGCTCTCCTGGAGCTTGGATGCGATTTCTTCGTAGGAGAACTTGGATTCTAGGGCGTACCATACGGCCCTTGATACTGTTTGTGGTCCGTTTCATGTCTTGGATCTTCCTTTTGACTGGGTTCTGATGTCGATGGTGAGTTTCCAATTGCCATCTCTGTATGAACAGTGAGCAAAGGATGTCCTTGACTTTTTCCTTTACCTCAGGTCTTGCGCTATCACTGATGAGCTTGTACAGTGCTCCCCGTGCACGGATGTTGTTTTCAAAGGTGTTGACAAAACCCTTGCCAAAGACTTCATCCCGGGAGTGTCCACCGCTTGGGATTTGGTGCCTATGAACAGTTGAGCGCAACTGCATCCTGAGTCTATGGCCAATGCATCTGATGAAGGTTTGGATCATACAGATCTGTTCCTCCCGATGTTCTCAGGTTGCACATACACACTGAAGCACTCTCCCACGAAACAAACAATCGTCTTGTTGTAAAAGTGCAGGACTTTGCGAAAGGAATGGAAGCCCCCCCCCCCCTTCCAGCTAGTTTCATTCCAAAATCTCCAAAGTTGAATTTCATGTAACCCATACGAAGAAGAATTTGATTGTCAAAGTTATTAGGGTAACAGATGTCAGTGGTATCACTTCTGATTTGGGGTGCTGTGGCACACTGGCGTCATTGCTGAAAAACATACTTGGGAACTAAATTTGATGCACCAAGGGGCTGCATCATATTTGGAGATGCTTTCAACCGCCTTGCCAACAATGCATTGTGGAAAGGCATTCCAGAATGATTGCTACAAACAGGGAGAAAAGATTCCATAGAGCAGATAGGTTCATAGTGAAGATGTTCTCTCTCAGTTCAAACAAGGACCCTCAGAGAATGAATTATCATTAGAGACAATGGACAGTTGGGATAAACCCCCAAGGATGTGTGGTAGAGTGGTCTTTTCCCACCTAAATAGGCCAGCACTTATACCAGTGATTGAAAAGACACAATTTACGGAGTAGTAAAGGCACTGTTAGCGCTGGAAGGTATTATATGGAATATCTACAAAACAGCTCTGGTTGGTAGCGAGAAAAGGCTAAAGAAGTGAATTTGCATGATTCATGATGGAATTATCCTTTGACACTGTCATTTCTGTGGTAGAAATGGGATTCAATTATTGTGTGGGAAAAGTACTACTTCATTGGAAATATTGCTGGTACTTGTGCGGAAGTTTTCTTTTACATATAAAAGTGGCCCTATTGGGTTACAACAGGTAGTGTTGACTCAGTAGCTATGGTAATAGACGACTACCTAAATAGGAAAGAGTGACAAAAGGTACCATGTCAGAGATGGAGCCGGTCTTAGGTACTTACCTAGGCGCAAATTGTACAACTCCTCCCATGTTCCAAACACCGGTGCAGAGATCATCGAAGGGAAAAATTATGCCAAAAGCCAGCAAAAAGAGGTGAAGTATATGTAGTGTGGAAGAAATAGAATCATGGAAAAGGGAATGGAGAACCTACCCAGATGGTTTGGGGAGGGATTCAGAAGGATTGATGAGACCAGGAACATGAGGATATCTCTTGAATTGCAAAAGTTGGGACCTCTCGGAGGGCTTGTGAGCATTGATAATTTGGATAAAAGAGACAATACATTTACTTTGCAGTCTTTGCAGCATAAACAGCAGCAATAAATTCCAAATAAGTGAAGCTAGTAGCAGTCACAGTTTGTGGCTTGGAGCGGTCAGCAATAGCACCACCATTGAGGATGAAAGCATAGCCGGTGGGAGAGTTTGGAGGTCATTGGCATGAGCAGCACCAACATACCCAGTGAGTGAGTAGGATTAACGAGCAGGTTGTGAGGTGTGCCAGCTGGCAAAGAGGGGTCAATAGTTCGCCATGCGAAATGGATAACCCAGTGTTTGGTGCAACGGAGGTATCGTGCTACTCCCTTGCAGCAGTTTTAGTGGTAGTTGTGGGGAGTGGAAGTAAACTTGGACAAAGTCACAACAGCATAACTTATATCAGGTCAAAAGTGATGTAGGCATATAGAGAAGCTCACCAAGAAGGGTGCGGTAGAAGAAACTCTGGGAGTCACAAAGCGCAGCAATCTCAGGGGAGACTTCAGAGGGGCCAACAGGGGACTGATAGAGGCAATCCACAGCATTAACCGGGAGAGGGCAGAGCGGTCATCGGAAGACTCGTGCTGAGAAGGAGTATCCTACCGCTTCTGTGAAGGAGGCAATCAATGTATCCAGCAGAGGTCAGCTCAATGTAGTCAGCCATTTGGGGGGCATCAACAACATTGTAATCACTGAGAAGGCCGAGATAGGTAAAGGGGGTTGGGTTTCATTGGTGGTTGGAGGGCCTTGCCAAGAAAGTCATGGAGAGCCTTAGGACTACAAGGAAGCAGACAAATCTACACTTCACAAGGGCTCATAGAACCTGTTGACTCAGTAGCTATGGGTAATAGACGACTAAGTAGGAAGAGAGTGACCACAGGCACCATATCGGAGATGGAACTGTATCAAGTACTAGCCTATGCACAATTTGTACAAGAGGTAGAAGGTATCAACCCTCCCGACATGTTAATGTGGCTATTGCTGCCTTCCCAGCATTGTTTCTGAAAGACTTTACATTATCAGACACTCTGGTTTGGACTTTTCCTAATTATGAAGAATTTTGACTTCTAGTTCTGAGTGGTGGGCAGTACTGAGTGAATAGAGGGCTTCTCCATGATCTGCCCAAGGTTACTTCCTGGATGCCAAATGGGACAGTCAAGGACATAGTGAGGCAGCCTTTTTGGCCAAGAAATTTACTCCACAGACCCAGTTCTACTTTCCCCTACTACCAAGTTATTATGAATGCCCTCATGAACACCCAGTAACTGATTGGAAAGGTTGTGTTTCTCTTATTTAGAACAGTAGGAAGGTGTGCAAAGGGAAAGGATGAATATCGCAGTTAATAAGTATTGGAGCTTTTCTAGCCAGTAATAAGAGGTTTCAATATGGTCAGACTATTATGATGGATGGATGGAATTTTACAGTTATTTGACATGCACAGTTGAAATGACAAATTATGCTAGTTACGACGTTACGACTCTACCGTGCTTTCGTACTCCACTACTGACGGTACTAGCTAGGTACGTAGTCTAGCTAGGTACCTAGCTATGGGTAGCCTCTCCACTACGGTAGCTACTCTAGTTGTCTATTCTACTGCGGACCTCATATGAGGTGTATACCTCATATGAGGTCATTTTTGACCCCCCCTCTACTTTTTCATAACTGTATATAAACATATATTTCTGATGACACCATCGGATTCAGCAATGTCTAAAACCTCATGGGACCGGATCTCAGGCCTCAATCTCTGTCCGTTCTAACGCAACAGACGCCGAAGTAAAGCTCTGACCACAATTTTTGCGCGTCTGAAACAACATCAAAATTCATCTCTTGTCGATCATTCGACTAAGCCGTTTGTCTTCATATTACAATCGTTTTGATTTCTTTTTGTTGCATTTGCTTCTTTGTTTATCATGCCAACTGTTGATGTTGATCAAAGGCGGGTTGTTGGCGCTCGTGTCAAGGCAAAAGCTGTGCATGTCACAAGCGAGATCGAAGCTGCGCGTCGATATGGTCAGCTCTCCAAGACTAAAATGGTGTTTGGGACAGTTTTATCGGTCGACACCGCCGTGAATCCTACTACCAATCGTTCCACTACTACTGTTGTTGCAGAATATGACTTTGGTGGAGGTGTTACCAAGAGAAAATCTCTCAACATTCATGGTGTTCATGCCGTTGCGCCGGAGAAAGAAAATCAGCAGCCTGCGCCCGCCAATCACCAAACGAGCCCACTGGAACCTACAATGATGACAACCCCACTGGAACCAATACTCACAATGCTTCAGTTGCTTCTCCAGGTGCACTTGCGGCCAACAATCAGGGAGCATTCAATGTTTATCCGTTTGCTCCAATCTTGGACCCTCGTCCTGTCCGTCAAACCAGTCATGGTACCGAGTGGAGGGAAAGCGATGCCGACACATTGTTGGAGGTAAATGGTCCTGTCCCTCATCGTTCGTGGTCAGTGCGTACTACCATTGCAGGCGAAACAATCGGACCTGGAGATGACATCCAGCAACGTCTGTCTCGCCTTGATTACTTTCTTCTGATGTTCCCGCCATCGCAATTGACTTTGATGCATCTGTTGATGAACGAAGAAATTCAGAAGATCAACACTCTTACGCCAGCGACGCACCAAGCCATGACAAAAGGTGAACTACTGAAATTCTTCGGTGTTATTATCTTGTGTACAAAATTCGAGTTTGGCAACAGAGCATCGCTCTGGTCTCGAACAGCAAAATTTAAGTATATTCCTGCACCTTGTTTTGGAGACACCCGCATGAGTCGCACGAGATTTGATCTTCTTTTCCGATGTCTCCGGTTTAGTTATCAGCCAGCGTTTCGTCCGATTGGTATGGCGCACGAAACGTTTCGCTGGATGCTTGTAGACGATGTTGTAGACAGCTTCAACAAAATGTGAGCTTCCAACTTCATGCCGGGAATGACTCTTTGCATCGACGAGTCTTTCTCCCGTTGGTATGGTCTTGGCGGCCATTGGATAAATATTGGACTCCCTCACTATGTTCAGATGGATAGGAAACCAGAAGCAGGATGTGAAGTCCAACATGCAGCTGATGGGGAAAGCGGTGTCATACTTCGTCTGACACTTGTCAAGAAAGAATTGGAGGCCCGGGAAGATGACGGATTGACGCTTGGGACTAGGGTCGCAAAGTATTTGGTGGAACCATGGGCAAGAACTGATCGTATTGTTTGCGGCGACTCATTCTTTGCTTCCGTCGCAACAGCTAAGGAGCTGAAATCCATGGGGTTGCGTTTCATTTGTGTTGTCAAGAATTCATCCAGCCACTATCCGATGACCTGGCTTTTGTCCCTTGAGCTGTCAAATCGTGGAGACCACAAAGGCCTTGTTCATCTGGACAATGATGGCAACCCAGATATGATGGCATTTGTCTGGGTAGATAGGGAACGCAGATACTTTATTTCTAACTGTTCTTCGTTGGTTGAAGGTGATCCGCATGTACGCAATCGTTGGCGACAAGGCGACGATATGGAGGCCGAACCTGAAAGAGAGGAGTTGACCGTCCCTACCCCAAAGGTATGCAACATTTATTATGATACCTGTGCTGCAATCGATCAGAATAATCGTCACCGTCAGGATAATCTACAGATCGAGAGGAAGATTGAGACAAAGAATTGGGCGACAAGGGTTGGGACGACTATTTTGGGAATGTGCATTGTCGATGCTTGGCTTGTCTACAAGGGAGCAACAGGAACATCGGAGACACAGTCAGAATTCTACTCATGGTTAGCAGAAGAGCTGATTGACAACTCTTATGACAAAGGTCCAATTCGGCGGTCGACCGGTTCAGTGACAGAAGCGAGTCCTCCGCAGCACCTCTTTGACTCTCGAACAGGTGCTGGTCGGTCCGGTATCCAAGCTCATCTCACTCCAACGAAACGCAAGCGGAAGGTGAAGGGAGTCATTATGCAGAAGCAGTTTTATCAAGGTCAGTGTGTAGTCTGTGCTAGCAAGTTTAAAGGGCAAAAAAGAAAGGGTTTCAAGAGCTCTTTCCTGTGCAGCATATGCAATGATGAGTCATTGGACTCCACGGCTGCCGAATCGAAAGTGTGGCTTTGCCACTCAAAATATGGCCGGAACTGCTTTGCTGAGCATATGGCTGCATGCCATTCCTCTCAATACTCATTAACATCCACTCTAGTACATGTCTCCAACTTTGAAGTCTTTTCATTGCTACAGTAGTTAGCTTCAACTGTAGCTGGGATTGGTTTATTTTCGCCATGTATGTAGATTTTGTACTGTGAACGGTCCGTCCAACCGTCAGAAATAGCGGACCTCAGTTGAGGGAATTTTCGGACCTCAGCTGAGAATTTGGACGAGAATAGACACTACTAGTAGAGAGTAGAGTACATTCTATCAACTTTTTGCTGGCCCGGATTTCTTCTTTTTAGATGGCGTGCGTGCGCTGGACACGAGAAGAAGTCATCTACTTCAAATGGCACAGTCGTTTGTTTGATAGAAAAAAATAGTGCGTGTTATTCTTCGAGGTTTGAAAAGTCGTACTGGAAGTACAATTAAATATGAGAATCAAGAAGAAATAAATATTCGAAACTTCGTCATGACAGCTCCAGGACGCGTTGACGGCTTCATTCTTACTGTAGTAAAACATCAAAGATACTCCAAACTTTTGGCAAGTATTTTCATAGAATATGTCTCTAGTAGAGATCCAGGATGATGGGCTAGTGGTGATCAACGATCCCTTGGTGTCGGTCTCGGGTTTGCTGGAAGAAGCTCGTCTACACTCGAAGCAAGAGCAGGCAAACAAAAAAAGATTCAATTACTCGTCCACCAACAGCAACTCTGGCATGTATTTGCAACGCTTATGGATCGAGAATGATGAAATCGCACAAGAAATAGAGCAACGGCCTTGGAAATCGCTAGAGATCGTCTCGTGTCAAGGATCAAAATTACCGTGGTTGGTGGGAACTGCATTGAAGCAGCAGAGCCTAAAAAAATTTGCTTTGCGCAAAATTGCCTCGAGATTGGAAAGTTGCATTGGCGCGATTAGAGTATCGGGTTTGAGCCATGTCCAGGAACTTACGTTGGAAATGGCCTTTTCAGAACGATCCGGTCAATCCTTGGCATCAGCTCTGGATACGATGACTTCGCCACGATGCTGTTCTCTGGTGGATTTGAAATTGGAACGGTGTTCATTTATCATCCCCTCGGCACTGTCAGCTTTTGCTGAAGGCTTGAAGTACAATACATCGCTAAAGAGTTTGTCCTTGATCAAATGCAAGTTACGAGATGATGACTTTCAGGCTCTCTTCCCATGTCTCCCTTCCACCTTGGAGAACCTGGATTTGACGGGCAACTATTGCCGTCATCAATTTAGAGGTCTTCTCCATTCCAAGGTACAATGTATCAATTTGACGAATCAACACCCTGGAGAATTCGGTGCAAGCCTTGAGTTTTCTCAAATCGGCTCCGACTTGTCCTCCAACAAGACCTTACGATCGCTGGACTTGTCCTTCAACATGTTGACCATTGCTGACATTGAAGGGTTGGTGGATGCTCTCGCCATTGCTGGTAGCCATAGTGGCATCGAATCGTTGAATTTGATGAGCAATCATCTGGATGATAATGCGATTCAATACATGGGCAGCAAACTGCCTGAAATGCTCAGTTTGAAACGACTAGATATCTCTTCCAATCGTTTTGGGGATGAAGGTGCTGTAGCACTTTTACGGGGGTTACGCCACAATGTCACTTTATGCCATTTGGAAATGCCTCGTGGATTCGAGAAAGAAGACGAGATTCGCCACTTGCTGGCGCTGAATTGGGGAGGACGACGATTGCTGCAGCAACGTCCAGGGAGAGAAGGACATGAGAAGTTATCAAGAAATTCTATCAAACAACCGAAAGTCCCACTGGGGTTGTGGCCGTCGGTATTTGAACGTGTCAACAGCCTTTGCGTTGATAACAATGGAATTTCTCTTGTCAATATGCGCGCGAGTGTCATGCTTTTCTTGTTGCAAGAAGGTCCTCTTTGGATCGGCCGGGAGCACTAAACTTCTAACGTCCATTGGACAATTAGCACGAAACATCTAAAATCCATGTACTCTTCACACTAGAACGTATGATTACCATATCCTTCCTTCGTCAATCTTCGTTCCTCCACTGAGTTGATCAGGCCTCATGAAGTCGCTGGCGGCCACAATGTAGTGCGCTGTGTATTGGAAATACTTTTCCAGGGCCATTCGTGCCTCACTATCCTTTTGAAGAATGGAATGCGATTGGAGGGCATCTTGCATGTGTTGATTTCATCGATCGGCTGCTCGTCGTCCAATATTGTAGTTAGCATGCCGTCCTGCCAGTCGTGTATATTTCCCTTTCTTCTCCTTGTATAACTCTGGTCCACCAAATGTTTGGACGAGAAATCGATACTGATTGTCAATGGCCTGTTGTTTGGTGGAACTGGAAAATATGTTGAGAAACCATGTTTCTCGATCGTCCCGAAAGACCCGGTCATAAAACAATGTTGACAGTTCTAATAAGCCTTCTTCTCCGAGACGTTCGTAGATGGATGGCGAAAGCTGCAAGGCTTGTTGTGATTCCGCAAAGGATACGCCGGAGGATTGGAAAGCCTCGTCTTGTAGCTGAAATTTGGACATGATATTTTGGGCTTCGCAGCTTCGTTCCTGGAGCCGTAGGCTCAGTGCTGCTCAGCGGGGATTGAGCAGAACAGAAGCTCCACTACGACTAAGCATTATGACATTAAAATCTTGTGTTTACTCTGGAAATTCGGTGGTTGTGGTGTGTCTCACATCCTCATAGTTATCGCTTGTTTCTTTTCTGTGTGTTCGAAGTGATGATCCAATCGAACGGTGCAGAAATTCCGGAAGTAAAAAATGCTAGTTCTATGACGGGAGTGTTCGCCCAAGTCCTTAATGTGACGTCATTAAAAGTTCTCTTCGACGAAGCCGGCGAAATACATACTAATAATCGGTCTTCAATCGCGACCTCCATCTCAACCCGATCGGCCTTGTGAGAAACACAGAAACAACAATTCATCTTCGGCTTCGGCTCAATGTTATTCCGAAACGTCGTACTGAACTACCATCCCTCCCACCACTCATCACATCGCTTCGCAGCAAAATATGAGAACGGTCCTGATAAGTCTCCTGCTGGGATCCTGTTCTTCGACCGTTCAATCGTTTGCTAATGCTGCTACGTCTACTGCCAGCTCCAGATACGACGAGAACATGTCCGACGACAAGAAGCTATTGGTTGCCGATGAAGCATCCGAGAAGCTTACTCCATGGGCCAATCGGGTAAGACAGCTAGGTAGAAAATAGGTTGCATGTATTTCCTGTCTGCAACATTACATACTATGTTTCTTTCGTCACTCTTTCCCTTTTCATGACTCACTTGATGTCACTCCCCCACGTCCACAGTGGACTAACAATCACATCGGATTTCACTTGAACGATGTCAACCCTGTTATTAAGAAGTACGGTCCGCGATACTTGACCACGAGTAGTGACGAAGGTTCTACCACTTCCACAGTTGTGAAGAATGATGAGGTCTGTGATGCACCTGACCACGACAAGAACAAACGCATCAAAAGAGCCAAACGGGTCTTTGTTCCACTTTGCGGCAAGACGGTCGATTTGGCTTATCTCACCGACTTGGCGGACGAAGTGGTCGGTGTGGAAGGTATTCGCATGGCCTTGGAACAGTTTGCCGAGGAACAGGCCCAGTTGAATGTGTCGTTGGAAACGACCACCAAAGACGGATTTGAAAAGTTTCAAGGTGACAAGATTTCATTGCTAAAGGGAGATTACTTTGAGTTGGATGCTACCAAAACGGAGGGTGTATTTGACTTTATCTTTGATCGAGCGTCGATGGTGGCCATTGATCCCAAACTCCGTGAAGCTTACGTGGACGTTCTGGGCAATCTTTTGGCGCCGGGTGGGACCATCCTCTTGGTTGTTTTGGAACGACAAGGGAGCGAAGAGGCTATGAAGCAGGGACCTCCCTTTACGATTCCAGAAGCGACGGTCCGCGAATTGTACGAACCAAAAGAATGGGTGGAATCGATCACGTTTCTGGAGAAAACGGATCAGTTGGAAGAGAAACCAGAAGACAAGGAACGATATCCAGACTTGGATCATCTCTACGAATTAGTCTTCGAAATAAAGAGAAAGGCTTAATTCACATCCTAGTTAAAAAGTTGGAAAGCCTCTAGCTAGGTGGATAACATCGCTAAGGAAATGAACTATGTCTTTATCCCTCACAATTCCGTCGAAAGTAATTTAACATTGATGTACGCATCATAATAATAATATGTTCTTCGCAGGGGACGGAGCATTGTCAGGATGTTCACTGAAGAAAATGAAGCGATGAGCTTAGCTTCAAATCTGGAATTAGGAATATAATGTTTGTATTTGTACAGTTACGCGCGCGCGGGCATAGTGATGTCCATTACAATCATCAATCACGATGGAATCAAATTCTGGGGATGGTCATCA
Organism: Nitzschia inconspicua; assembly: GCA_019154785.2. NCBI lineage: Eukaryota > Bacillariophyta > Bacillariophyceae > Bacillariales > Bacillariaceae > Nitzschia > Nitzschia inconspicua. The sequence continues at coordinate 3,107,921 of JAGRRH010000007.1, read as the reverse complement.
ACTAACGCATCTGAACATCATCATCGAGAAAAATACCCAGGTTTGAGATAAGAAAAATATTATGGAGCCTGGTGTGGCTGGTAAACGGAGCCTGTTTTGAGAGAATTGTCGTGCTGCAGTGAATTGAATGGAAAAGGGGTTGATGATGACGATGAGGTCCAAGCGAGGTGCCTCGGTGTCAACTTTCCAATCATCTCTTTTGACAAAAATTCCATTTGGACGGTCCAACGGCAATTTCTTGGGGAAGTTCCCATGCGTTCGTGTTGCTTATATTTGTTTCATTGTTGTAGCTCTTGGCTATCGATCGATTTGGATGGATGTGGCACCGATAGGATGGAACGGGGAAGAAACCTCTGCAATAAACAAAACCAACGGCAGTAAAACTGAAACATTTTCGGCTGATCCTACAGAAAATAATCACATCATTGTTGAAAATCTCGACCCTGCAGACGACGGTGAGTCGTCGAATCTTCACTCGACCGCCTCTGACCAAATTACACAACATACTTCCGCCCCATCCCGAAGACAAGATGAAAGCGAGAAGATCCATCGTCTTCACATGTATGAGATCAATTCATGGCCGGTACAAAACTATCTAGAAAGGGAGCTCGCAAGCAGCCATCAAAATTTTGGAAACACATCATTGTACCAGCAAAAATATTGCAATCTGCAAGGTCGGCCATGGTGTCCCGCTGGAAAGAACAAGTGGCAGCGACGGGCGCCACATTTCATGATTCTGGGTGTCAAAAAAGCTGGATCCTCCAGTCTGTACTTTGCCCTCACCCAACATCCCAAGATTGTCAGTGCACAACGGAAGGAGCTCTTGTTGTTTTCACAAAAACGATTTCTCTTTAACAAGTATCTTACGCCGACCAGTGCTCAAAGAGACCCTCATGACAAGCATTTGATCAACACAACCCATGTTGTCAACGTCCAAACAATCCGGGACGACTTGACGAAACGATTCCGCCTAGGAGACTTACTTAAAGATTCACAGGCTGTTTCTTTTGACGCTACGCCTCAATATATCTTTGACTTTCCCACTGCGGCTCGTCCGATTCTTTGCACTTGTCCTTGGGTCAAGCTTGTTGTCATCCTTCGTAATCCCGTGGATCGTTTGTGGTCGCATTTCAATTTTCTTAAGAGGCTACAAATGAAAAGCAACTTTGGTCGTTCACCTACCATGAAATTGTCTTTTGAAGATTGGGTTATCAAAGACTTGGAACGCATGGAAAAGAGAGGCTTGTTGTCCAAGCCCTTGCCACCATCGTCTCAAATGATGGACGAGCAGGCGATGATGCAATCTTGGCATGATTACACGGCCGATTTCTCGGAAGGGCCGGTAGGGCGCGGTTTCTATGCCTTGCAACTACACCAATGGATGAAAGAGATTCGTAGATTTGGAAGAGATCCAAAGCATATCCTCAAAGTCGTTCGACTGGAAGATTTGAAGGGTCATGTTAACGGAGAATCTGTGATTCCTCAGCGCATCCTTGGCGAGCTTGTGGAATGGTTGCTGCAAGATGGCAGAGGAAGCGTTTCCTCACAGCACGTCCAGGGTACGAAGAAACAAGTATTTCGCCAACATATGGACACTAGATACGATAAACTTGGTGATCCTGTCCTTTCGAAAAGAACCAGAGAATGGCTTGATATGTTTTATGCGCCACAAAACAAAATGTTGGCCAAGTTACTGGGTGACAAGGGGTGGGATTACGGTAGTGCACCCAGCAAGCCCATGGTTTGGCCGGCCAACAAAAATGCAATCATCAAGAATATGTCAATCGAAGCATCGAGTTTGTTCTTGCCTTCAATGGAAATAGATATAGCAATGAATGATCCATGCTACCATGAAAATGAATAAATAAAATGTAATGCAGAAGACTCAAATGTCAGAAGATGCATTTGAAGGTATTGATTGGCAAAGCCACGAACGCTCCGTTAAGACGTTCAAAGACAGCCCTCACATATTCCTAGTCAAGTTTCTACACGCATGAGTCCCAGTAGGGTAAGTAGTCTCCAGATATGACCTGGTCAAGTACCCCAGTGTGTGCCCACCCTGCGACGAGCCCATCAAAGATATCAAACATTTCCTCACATGCCCTAGCGCAGAGCATCGTAATCGGCATGCGGCCCTTAAGACATCCATTCGGCACAGATGTGAGTAATTGAATACCAATCCAGCCCTCCTGGACCCTCTCCTGTGGGGCCTGAACCATTGGCTCCAAGGTACACCAATCCCAGCCCACAGAGTACCCAAGCGGATTGTCCACCTACTCCACAGTCAGACTATCATAGGGTGGGACAACTTCCTTCTAGGCGATTGGACTGAACTACCCTCCAGTTACAGTACCTGAAACGGAATCGCATTGAGGTCAAGAACAAGAAGTATGGTCTCTCGTGGTCCAGTAACATTATCTGCCTCATGTGGGACCACTGCTACAAGGAATGGCTAAACAGAAACAAAGCCAGAAATGGAAAAGACGCTGATGACAAGGCCCAGCGACAGCTAGAAAAGGCCCACCTGAGCATTCGGGCCCTCTACGACCTCAAACCCAAGTGTTCCCTCCAAGCCCAACGACATTATTTCGACCCCACAGTGGAGGACCACTTTTGCCTGGACACCGATGTAAGAAACCATGAAAATTGTCTTGAAACATACTAGTCAATGATCTTGCGAAATGCCAAAAATCGCAAGAACACTTCAGATGGCCGCCTCCTCCCAATTGACGAAGTCTTTCGTCTCATAAGGACCTCACCTCCCCGCAACCCGACACCGATGTGGACATCACGGCAACGTAATTCAGCACTGACAACACACCCCATCAGCACATACTTCAGGGTCACAACCCCCAATACAACACTGGCGAAAATGACCACAATCGCGAGACCAACCTCCCCACCACACAACCCAGCCACCACAGTAACACGACCGCCATAACAACCACCAAACAAACACTCATTTATGCTCATTCACATCACACATGACATTACCCTCCACCAGATGAATTTTTCCTCCTCATGTAGGAGGTCATACTACCATTACCACATCCGTGGAGTGACCCCCGGTTACTCCCTGCATTGCCTCGCCCCTCTATTAGCTCTCTCTCTAGAGAGGGGCTCAACTTCTTAGATACGGAACTACCGGTACGTAAGCGGTAGCTACCGTTGTACTCCAGTAGTTGGCATAGCTATAGTAGATTTTACTAACAGAATAGTAATGCATTTATACGACTACCGTAATTGTAACATCAATAAAATTGCTACGAGTATGCTACGGTACGCAGTCCGGTGTTACTTATGATACGACGTATGATACCTGGAGTGTGATACTGTAATTACCGTAATCGGAGCTACCCTCTCGTACCTATTCATACCTACTGGTATTGTAGCAGTCGTGGTGTAATTACAGGTTAATACGTTATTGGTCGTAAAAAAGTCAAACAGCATACAAATCACGAACATAATTTTTTTACTCACACAGACAGTCAAAAGAATGAGACCTATCGCCCTATGGGTCACAACAAGAAAGGCCGTGAACCATCTGGAAGTCACTACCCGAGCGAATAGCGTATTTTACAGTTATTAACTGTAATAAATATTACGACTCGGACCGACTACCGGTAGTATTATGTACAGATTGGTACAACGAAAGAAAGGAAAGAACCACTGTCTCTTCGGTCCTGTTGAAAATCGCCCCTTTGTCGACACGAAATCGTTTTCTGTACCTTACCCTCTCCACTCTCCATATTACTCCAGATTCTCGGTGTCGAAGTTCATATGCAAGCTTTCACGTAGTTCTGTCTGTCTTACCAAGTGCAACCCCTCATTTGCGATGACAACGATGAGTACGAATCTGACGGCTTCACAAGTAGATGCGTTTGACGACTGGTTTTCCAACCTTGACGACGAGGATGATTTTGCGACGAGTAATTTTGTCGTTGCTCCCGAAAAGACGGCCGTTTCTGTGAATGATTTCGATGATGGAGATGAAAGTTGGCTAGACAGCAGCGATGATGAAGACGCAAAAAAGAGGAAGAATAAGAAAAACAAGGCGAAAGAAGGGAAGACCCTTCATCAAGGTGGTGATCTCGAGAAGTTGTTTCAAACTGCCTCTAGTACTAACTGTAAAGTTCCAGATGAAACGAGAAACTCGCCTGGAATGGCTCACGGAAGAAAAACAGAAAACAAAGCCCTCGCGTTGCTGCGGAAGGAGGACGAGAAAAAGGCACGGAAAATAGTCGAAGAACGAATCGCTATGCGAAAGAGTTCTGTTGAACGACGTCGTAGCATTTCCAATTCTATTGACAAGGAGTTGAGCTTCAACAGTGCTAGCAATGGTGAAAATAATGACTTTGACCGCGAAAAGACGGTCACATGCACGGAATCGAGAGCGAGAAGAGCCAAGCGATCACCTCACAGAGGTCAAAGAGATACTATAAGACCTGCAGTGCAACTATCACAATTGTATTGGGATGGAGTGCAGGACGAATCAGCTCCAGAAAAGGGTCTAACCCCGAATGATGAACAGCCTGAAGTGGAAGGTCGAGCCGCGGTAACATCAAAAAAGATTCCGAAACTACGATCCACCTCTCAAGGTCGACGCCGTCCGCGTTCGCGAGATCCTTTATCGAGATCTAGTCATGATGCTGATATCAGGACTGCCAACACCGATCCTTCGTCGAGACGCCGTGATCCTTTGTCCATGAGTGCCCACCAACCGCGAGAAAGAAGAGCTGGAGATCCTTTGTCTAGATCTTCCCATGGACGTCCAAAGCTCATGACTCGCCAGAGTTCGTACGCAAATTTACAGTCCAATGAACTACATGCCATGGGTTCAGGTGATTCTTTGTCCAGATCTTACCATGGGCGTCCAACGATTACGACTCGTCAAAATTCATTTTCAAACCCTTTGTCTAGGGGATCACGTCTTGCGGATTCAAGTCGAAGACGATGTCAGAGGGACCCCCTTTCTATCAGTGACCATCCTGCTATAGGATCCGAAACCAACAGGCGAGAACATCGCTGTCGGCGTGAGGATCCACTATCTCGCTCGAATCATGGAATACCACGAGCGAGACACTCGTCTACTAGTCCCAAGCCACATTTCCCACGCCGCCAACGCTTTCAAGCTAATGGTCGCAAACGCGGTGATGCGCTTTCCGCGAGTGTCCATAGATCGCCTTGTCGCTCGTCCAGCCAAAACGATCATCGACGGTCTCGATCTCCATCGGGCCTTGCGAAAGATCCAATGCGTCGTTTGGCACGCGACATAATCAAGGAGTCTAATACAAAAGTTGGGATAACAGCTGACGGCAAACGTCTTCCACGAACGCGAAGTGATCCTGCTTTGAATCAGGCCGCTGGTGAAAAATTGACCAAAACGGAGGAAGAAATGTTGCTTCTCTTGGCTATTGGCGACGTTAAAAGCAAGCAGAAGTGCAGATCCTTGGCCGGGCTCCGAGAACGACAAAGTCCGCGAGAGGGATCTTCCATTTTCGATAGTACCAGACGCCGTCGATCGAAAAGTCCTAAAGGTCTGTGAGAATTGTTGATACCAAACGCATCCAAGGCGACATGACATTGTGAAATAGATAGTGTCGCTCCTGCAAAGCTACGTATCAAATACGACGATTACATATCCATAATTAGCATAGCCTTATAACTTCTACGAGTGGTGCGTTGCTGGAATCAGTTCTTTGTGGACAGAGCTTTTTGCTGTCTCCCTTTTCTCCGCATTGGAAACATCGTTGCTTGAACTGTTTTGGTAAATGATTCTTGTCCCTCTCTAATTTGTCCGATATGAGCCGAAGTCCCGGAACAATTGCTCGGCAAAATCGAGCGGTTGTAAATGATCCCTCTAGCGGAGAAGCAGCCTCTTGATGGTGCGGTTTTGGATTGTCCGATATGTCCGCTTCGTTAGCTTCGTTCAATTGGAAATGGTTGGTTTCTTGACACGCAATAACTCGTCGCCCCGAAAGATGATACAGGACCTCTACCCCTTGATTCAAGACATATGTACCATACTTCTTGTGAGCTTCTACACCCCTTTTTAAAATGTCGTGTAGCTGCTTCTCTCCCAGCAGCTCCTCCAAGTGGCTCCCTTGTTCCAAAGGACGATTTAGAGCATAAGATCGGACGTAGTCGCTATACGTGAGATGCGATCTACCGTACCAAAACACCAAGGGTACCAGAGGATATTGTAGCCCCTCTACCGTTACAGGCTCCAAATCCAGATTGTAGCGCCGCTTGACCTTTTGTTGATAGTTCAACGTCGCAGTCGATAGGAAGTGAAGGCAATTCAAACCGATTCCAAGACCTCTGGGTTCTGTTAGCATGGCGTTGACCACCTCTCGCAGTGGTGCATATCGAACGAAGAAGTTGTCGTGTTGACATACCATGACCAAGGGTGTATTAACAACCTGATTCATTCCCGCTTGAATGGCGAGGGCTGACCCATGACGACCTTCTAGTTCCAACAACTTGATGCTTCCACCAGGTAGTGGACAAAAGGGAGGTGTCTGTTTCGCAACCTTCTCTCTCAACCTCGTGAGATGCTCTCGATAATTTTTGGCAGTGAACAAAGATGCCTTTCCATGTTTGATATTCTCTACTTCATTCACTTTTCCTTCCGCCGAAATCGTAATTTCCTCGCAACCATCCGCGAGGATAACGATCTGAGACTCCAACAATCCGTCGGCTTTTCGAAAGGAGCGAAACAAAGCCTCTAACAGAGCAGTAGAGGGATGCGACGGGATGGGTGATGTCTGGATCAAAACTGTCAGTTTATCATGCATCGATTTGTCGACATCGTGAACTGTTGCCATTGTCATGTCGTGACTTGCCAACGAAAGTTATTGATGTGTGTGCGAAAGATTGAGAGGTTTTTTCGGGAATCAATATATTTTCGAAAGTTTTATTAATTACTACGCTGTTAAAATAATACAACAATCTGAAATTAAAAAAATCCAGTCGAATTGACCTATCCCTACTTTTTTGGTACGATTACCGCCCGATCCGAGCGGGCGGTAACGTACGGTAGTCTGTTTACCAAAACTACGGTACACAAATCCCTTACCGCCCGAGCTCTACGAGGATGAGTACCAGGCTTACGTCAAGCAAAATTACGTACTCCGAGTAGTAAACAACTTCCATATTTACACGTATTAGTGTTATATTAACCAATCTTGCCACCTACTCCGGACTCCGGAGTCCGGAGTCCGGAGTACCAAAAAAGAGTACGGTACGTAAAGTACGCTTTCACTACCGTACCTGTATGATACCTGGTATGATACCTGTACCCAGGTACTACCGGTACCCACTACCGGTACTACCGGTACCTTTAGAGTCGTTTTTGTACCCGTAGCTACCGCAGGTTCTCCCGGTATGTACCAGTAGAGTGGAGTACCGTCGTACCGGAAATAACAGTACTTAACAGTTACTAACTACTCCGAGTAATACCGGTACTCGGAGTTGGAAGTAGAGAAACGAAGAAACTGTTGTACTCCGTAGTACCTCAAGTTCCGAAGTGAGTTTCTTACGACAGTAACGAACATAGCTTGAAATTAATACTTATTACGTCGTATATATATCAATGACTTCTATCTTGCGTTCGTACCCTTTTATTTAGTACTACTCCGGAATACCAAACGATGGATGGAGAAAGATTGGGATCGAGCCATAATAAGAATTATTCTTGAGTGAGAGAATTGCCTCGATATAAACGTTTATTCTTCGCTCTTAAAGAACTTCGCACTTTACCGGGACAAGAAGAACAAGTAGTGTCTAAAATTTTTGATGAGAACACACAAAATGCTGTCTAATTGTGTTTTTATGCCTCCTCACAAGTCCGTCCATGGGTGTGTGTTTTCTTTTGTGCGTTGTTCACTTTCAGACGACTCTACTATTAATAGCTAGCTAAAGTAGCGCTCGTAAACTGTTGTAGTTAGCATATATTTCAAGGCACGCGTTTTTGACTCACCATGGCACCAGCTGTTAACTTCCAACATAGAAGGAATCATTCCGACGCTTCGTCGTCGGACGTCTTTGGGAACGAGCTCCACGATGTCGATGTTTGGGGGGATGTCGCGTCATCCGAAGAGTGCCCTTTTTCCCTACTATCCAAGGAGGGTAATTCAGGGTTCGTGCGTCGAGCTTTGGGGATCATGGAGGATAACCCTGCTCCTCCTCCCTTGTCCCCTCAAAGACTTCTTCAGAGCCCATCGAGTAGTTGTCGAAAGGTAATGATGGTCAAGCCTCCATTGAGAAGATCTTCTGGCTCGGAGGGAAACACCTCTGGAACAATGGCTGCTATTCAACCAAATGATATCGGGAATGCTCTCCCTCCATTGACGCCACGTGCCAGTCTGCACAAGCTCCGGAAGCAAATGTCTGTTCCAAAGATGGAATCTCCTTCAACCTTCGAACAGAGAAAAATGTTGCCTCAGTCCATGTCTGTTGCAGAAAAGAGAAGACTACGCCACGAACACCTGCACGGCTATGGTGAGGGACCACAGAATGGCATGGGTGGTGGAATTCACAAGGTTGAAGGCCAAACCTTTGACTTGTCCAATACCCATACGGGGACTATCGCTCAAGCGGTTTCACCGCTATCGTCACTGTCCCTGTGTCGAAGCCACTTCACCTCCGCATCTTGTGGCGATTCCATCAAAAGTTTGGAATCAATGGAAATGCCCAAGTCGCAAAACTCTTTTTCTTCGTTGAAACAGCGAGAAAAATCTTCTTCTCCCGGAATTGACATTGCTGCATTTAGTCCAGATCGAAAAGTGAAGGATGTCAACGATCTTCAGTATCGCATCCAGATGGCACTCGAACAGTGCACTTCGAGAGATCCTAGCCCCACAGTGGGACGGACTTGCGAAATCGAGGCTTTTTCAATGGGCATCCCGCCAACCCCTAAATCTACCTTCAGCTCCCACACACCAAGAGCTCCCATCAGAAAATCATCAGTAGGAAAAGTGAAAGCTCAAAGAGATTCAGCTACACCACCGTGTGTCGAAAACCCACCGTTCTTAAGGTGTGGTATCCAAGACTGCAACGATGGCAGATCAAGAAATTCCGTCCAGTCGACTCACTCGCATTCTGTTCGAAGTAGTAGTTCTTCCGGTCTGCGCCGGTTGAAGCGAAGTAACGCAATTGCTCCACCCACAAAAACAATGCAGCCGGACTCCAAGCCTCCGCCCCTTAGATCTTGCTCGGATTGCCATCCCAAAATATCTTGTGCAGAAAAGGTTACAACTACACCCATGCCTCCTAGAACCCGCTCATTGGAATGTTTCGAGAAACATTCCAAAGCATCAACAACGAAACGTTCTCCGAGCCCATGCATGATGAGGAAATCTTCTTCAGGAAAAGAGAAAAGGAGCACAAGATCCAGCGGCTCTTCACGAAAAATGAAATGTGTCAAAGAAATTGATATTTTCAGCAACAATTCTATCACAAAGTTAAAGTTCTGAACTGAGGAATAGAGCCATCAATCATGCGAATGCGTGTATTTCAAATCAAGAATTTATCTCATTACTGAGTGCGCCATACTCGTTAAAAAGACGTTCCAATACCAAACTTGTAGAACGTGTTAGCTCGTCTTTCCACATATTGTATCCTCACCGTTAATCCAGGAAAAGATTATTTAGATATGCATCGATTCCCTTCATTTCTGGAGGTAGCTTTCGCAACTTTCCGTCATCTTCTAAAATCACGAAGCAACGTAAATCAGATATCATTCTAAGGAAGAAAGAGTCGACGGAGGTCATTACAATTGTTCCATTCCAAACTTGCAAGCCATAAGCCAGGGCTTGGACGCTCTCAACGTCCAATGACGCCGTCGGGTTCTCGATACAAATCACAGGAAAGTCTTCGAGCATGATTTTGGCCAAGACGAAGCGAAAGGTTTCCCCTCCGCTCAAGCAACACAAGGGTGTCTTTCCCTGACTCGTTGGAGACAAACCAAATTGGGCCAAGTGTCCGCGTATCTCATTCTCGCCTTTATGAGGGTACAATTGTGATAGATACACCAATGCTGTTGTTGAAGTGTCTGCGTTAGAAATAAGCTCTCCGATAATCTGGGAATTGCAGTGCCCAACGCGAACCCCTGGCGGGTGGTACACCGTGCCTTCCACAGGTACCAACTTCTTCGCCAAAATTTGAAGGAGAATCGAACTACAGTTGTCGGGACCCAGTAAGCAATTGATTGAACCTTCTTCTATGCAAATATCAACACAATCAAAAAGAAAACCATCGCGCTTGATGATACAAATGTTTCCGTCGTTGTCGATTGACGCAAATTTTTCTCGATATTCTTCCGATTGTTTTCGTATGGCTTCCTTGTCGATGCCGTACCCAACGTCATATGCAACGATCAACGGTTCGCCCCATTCAGAAGTTGTTTGTGGGAATCTATTCATGAAACCAAAAGCAATTCTTTGAGATGGTGTTCCATCCAAAAGCAGAATTTCGAATCGAAAAAAGAACTTACGCAAACTGCACAGCCTTGTCGGGACTTGTTTTCATACATGATGATAGCTTGAGTCTTTGAGCTGCCGTCAACCCTTTCTTTTCGGGGAATACATTGGACGAAGCCTCCAGCTCTCCAATGGACTTTTTGTTCCACTCCATCTTTTTTCTTTGACTGGCAATAGCTTTGGCTTTCTTCTTTGATCCTCCCTTTCGCTTTGGCGTTGGTTGCTCCTTGAGATGCTGCAAAGTTTTCCTCAAATTCTCTTCCTTTTTCTCAAGTGCGACTGATTGTTGCAAAATGTGCGTCGCTCTTTGTTCTTTCATCAGGCAATATGAATCGTAGTTACCAGGATAATAGTGGAGCTTTTGGTTGTGCATGTCAATTATGTCTGTCGCTACATCGTTGATCAAGTCAACATCGTGTGATACCATTAGAACAGTCGAAGATGAAGCTTCAATGTGTCGTCGAAGGCGAAGCAAGCCATGCACATCCAGATTCCTGGCTGGCTCGTCCAAAAGGACAAGATTCACCATGTCACCAAGCACGGAGGCCAGTAAAAGAAGCAATTCCTTTTGCTGGGAAGGCGCCAAAGTATCACAGGATGCGTCAGGATCAATACCCAGTTCTCGAAGACAAGTTTTCATCTCATTGAGCCTAGAAAAGTCTCTCTTGGGGTCCATTGTCTCCTCCAACGTTGAAATTTCCTCGCAAAGACGTTCTATGTTTTCTCGGTCTCCCTCCATGGTCAATTTGTCCATTTCCTCTTCGAGATCCCGAATCCGGTATTCTGCCGCCGACTTCGAAACGGTTTCGCAACTCGTGTAGTAACTTTCGAACACCTGCAAGGAAGACAACTGCAAAAATTCTTGAGGGAAATCAGGAGGAATGTACAAAGAAGACCATTGCGGGGACCAGCCAGGGATTTTCTGATGCTGAATTCGCTTTAGCAAAGTTGACTTTCCACAGCCGTTTCTTCCAATCAAAGCATAGACATGACTGTGAAGCAATTTGATGGTGGCACCTTCCAGAAAGGGATTGGAATTGCCAAGATATTGTAATCTGACATCTTCCATGACAACATCTCTGGGCTGTAATGTTCGTCTTGCAAGACCTCTGCCACCCTTGCCACGACCACCCCAAAGATTTACATTGGAAGGTAAGCCTTGGCTTCTTGAGAGAATCTGTTCCCAGATCGAAGAATAGCAGTCAGTGTCGTCCAGAGAATCAAGTTGCATTTGGGAAATTTGGTCGGGCGACGGCATGTTTTCTTGTTCAAGTTTACTATTTTCTTTGAACGCAGTGTTACGATTTGCGAGCGACAGGCGACAGAAGTGCGGTACAATACGAGACTGAAAAAACGCTACCAACTATTTGGTATGGAACTTGGAGATGTTGGCACTGTGTGGGGTGTTTGTTGTTACAATCTTGCAATCTCAGTTGGTAGTTGCTGAAACGGTGCATCTCAAGATCGGGCCTCGAAGATTAATGAGGATGGATGATGGCGCGTGTTGATGTGCGGGATTGATTCTAACTGAAAAAGTTCTCATGATTCTCGGTTTGGAGTTATCGTGGGATTGGATATGATTGACAGGGAGGAATGTCCACCAGCCTTTCTCGTATCTCGACACGACGGGTTACTCCTCCGACTATGAACATGTAGAGGCACTACCGTAGCAACAAGTCCCATGTTTGAGAATGACACTGAAAATTCATCGTAGGAGAGTGATACTATTACTGTCTAGCTCACCCTCACCCCCCTGAGTGGATCACCTTGTCGTGGTATGGGGGCTTAGCCCAGAGCCTGTGGTGGAACTAAGAATCCAAGAATCCACAGACGATCTATCAGTGCAACGGAAGAGATCGTCCCAGCGGTGGTACAAACTACTGCTGTCTTGTGCGTGGCATCATGTAGAACCGGTGTCCAACTGGAAAGATCGTGCTTCTCTTATTTAGTCGGAAGGGTGCAAAGGGAGAGGAGGAAGAATGCTAATGAATAATTCCTGATAGAGTTGTGGTGGGAACTGACATTTCTGTTGAAGAAATGGCATCATAACTCAGCCGAGTGTCAAGTGCAGAGGGACGGTACTATTTCATTGGAAATTCTACTGATGCTTGACATGGAAGGCATCTTTTACACGTACAATCTGCCCTATTGGTTGCAACATGTAAAAGATATCAACACACCCAACACATTTATGTGGTGAAGTGCTGCCATCCCAGCAATGTTTTTGGAAGACCACGACATATCTGACACCCACTTGTTCGTACTTTTCCTCTTTCGTGAGGTTTTTTGCCTTTCCAGTTCTGAGTGGTGGGCAACAGAGTACTGAGTGGATCGAAAGTTGTTGTTGTCTTTCCCTGCCCCCTTGGGGGCCAGGGGGTTGAGCTAATTTCTCAGATGCGGAATCGATGGCAGCTGGTTGTTGGTATAGCCTCAAAATAGATTTTCTATTGCATATCTAGCTCACCCTCGTTACGACACTGACGAGCCATAGAGACAAATGATGATCTACCACGGGAGATTAAGGTTCTCATCTTTCTTCTGCTTTGCTTTCTTTGCCCGTTCCCTGCTTCGTTTAAGCATACCCTGGCATCTAGCGATGATGGCAGTGTGTTCTTCTTCAACCTGCTTGCTATAATGGAGTCCCGACTCTGTCGTAGCTCTCTCCAAATAAGTCATCCTTTTGTTGTTCAGATTAGTGACTGTCGACAGATCTGCAGTCATGTCGCCGATGAGATCGATAATTTCGTCTTCATTCGCGCGCTTCTTTTTGTCTTGCTCGGATTGGCCCCTGGAGAGCACCAAACTAACAGTTGGATAAAGCGACTTTCGAACAAGCCCCACGCTTGACAATTGTACAAATGTCCTTTCGTCCAATGATAGTTTTGAGAGATCTGCCAAATCAGGTTCGGAGTGTTTGTCACCCTCCGCATCTACCAGTTTCGCCTCTTGTTCCAAATCTTCTTCCTCGTCATCTAAAAAGCTTAGCGAGACTTCGCTGTCAGAATCGTCGCTATTTGAAGCTTGTGACTTGGCATCGGCAACGTCATCGTCACCATCTTCGTCTACTAGCAAGGATTGTAAGCGATCAAACAAAGAGTCCGACGAGACTCCACTTACAGACTCTTCACTGCCATAAATTTTGCGGGGAATAGTCTGTAAGGGACTTCGTTGGTGCAATTCGGGAGATTTCAAATCCAACCAATTAGAAGGAGGATTTTTGTAGAAACCTGCTGTTTGCAAAAACTCCCACATGCTGGATGTTTGGAGAGGGGGGTCTTCCGGAGGAATAGGTTGGAGCCGCCCACCAGTCGCGAATGCGCGATGGAAAGTCTCTAGCTCGAAAGCCATTTGCCCAACCTTTTCCATGATTTGCTGCCGCCGAGACGGCGGTGCTGAACTGATGTAGGTCCTTGGAAGAGTAGCTGCGCCGGGGACAGCAGCAACGGCTGTTGATACTTTGTTTTCTTTCGGCTTTTCTGTTGATTTTTCCTTTTTCTTCTGGACTTTAGTGGTAGTAGCTGCTTTTGCCGATGTAGAAGCCTTTTTGGAGTCGGCTGCTTTCGCTTTAATTGGGTTGGGAGCTTGTTTCGGTGCGTCCACTACCAACGGTGGCAAAATTCCGACGATTGGTACCGTAGCTTTCGTTTCTTTGTATCCATTGAACGCAAGTTTCAGTCTCACAATAGGGGATTTCCACTTGGAGAAGTCGGGCTTTTCGACGGGCGGATCGTACGTTGCTCTATAATCTTCGTCGTTGAAATGCTCTTTGCACCAAGATTGCATGTTGTCCATCGATTGCTTGATGAAATTGTACTGTCTGGTCAGTAGCCAGCACATACTAAAGACGTCTCCCACAAGTCGTTGTCGGTCAAGACCTTGAATCATCCCTCTCAGTTCTGGAATCCCCTTTAACAGAACAGCCTTCCTTTCATCTGTGGTAGTGCTTTTGTCTTTGTCGCTTCCTTCGTAGGTCTCGAGCATTAGTTTATAAATAGGAGAATCCTCTGTAACTGCATCCGACCGCGATTGGTCCGCATCTGTAGGTTTAGCAGGAACACCGGGCATGGTTGAGTTCGGAATGTGAGTTGTCAACGCACTGTTGATACGATCCAAGACGGGATATGCCTTCCGTTTCTGCATGCTCGGTTCGGGCGGGACAGACTCGAGAAAAGGATAGAAAAGTGTTGACGAAGGGTGCAATCCTCCAAATGTTGGTTCGGGTTTAGGTGCCGTGATTGGTTCAAGCTTGGGAACCATGGCAGCACCACTAGATACTTCAGCAGATGCCTCAGAGGACTTCTTGATCCTGCGTTTGACCTTTTTCGACCCGGTACTCGCAGCCGACCCACGCTTTAGACGGCCACCAAATTGCCCAGCAGCTGCCACTGCCATACTAGGACCAGTTGATTTGGGCTTTGGGACCACACTTGGACTGACAATTGTCGACGGCGGAGAGATTTGGACCGGTTCTTCGCTTTTCTTTTTCCGTTTTGTTTTGACAATGGGTTCCGTTGCTTTTTTTGCCTTTACCGCAGCTCTTCGTTTCTTTTTTGGTTGCTCGTCGATAAAGCCATCGTCATCAAAAGCACTGGGTGCCTTGGATTTTCGTTTGGTTTTCCTCCGTTTGGATGGCGAATCTGCTTCTTTGTCGGGTGACTGCTCCAGCATTGGGTTTGTCCTCTTGGTTCGTGGTCCCCCCGTTCGTCTAGGTGGTGGAGGAGGAGCCACAGGCCCCGGTTTTTCTTTTTTATCATTGGAAATAATATCACCCATTCCATCC
Organism: Nitzschia inconspicua; assembly: GCA_019154785.2. Classification (NCBI taxonomy): domain Eukaryota; phylum Bacillariophyta; class Bacillariophyceae; order Bacillariales; family Bacillariaceae; genus Nitzschia; species Nitzschia inconspicua. The sequence continues at coordinate 3,092,660 of JAGRRH010000007.1, read as the reverse complement.
AATTCAATATCCAACCCTTCAAAAAGCATGTCCCCATCATCGTTGAACATGTCGTCCAAGTCAAGGTCGTCTAAACCTGCCATCTTGCCTATGATTTCAGTAAGACACTCCTCGACCACAGCCAACACCTCCCAGCGAAATAGCAATGCGCCTTTCTCACTACAGGGCCAGGATCTGTACTACAAACGCCAACGGCACTTCTTTTCAAACGTCGGATGTTTCGTGTCATGGTGGCAGCCACCACACTCCCAAAATGTAAGATATTATACTATAATACTACCATATGCTAAATGCTTAATAGCCTTCCTTGGGATGGATATGCGCGCGCCTGAAAAGGCAACGACTCTTTTTTCGAATTCGTGCACACGAATCAATCAATCATCAGTTCAATCGAAAGCCGGCAACCCAGCGACGAAGCTCTTCTGTTTTTCATTTCCATCATCCTGCACAGATTGATGATACCGTAGTAATAATAAAATATTATCATCATATCAAACACCTGGCTTTGGTGTCTTTCGTCACAGAACGACATCGGAGCAATACCTGCAGAACCAATCCTATTCCATTTCCAGCAAAGCTAACAACAAACAACAAACGACAACTACCATGGCTCCATCCCCTAGTGAAATCGAGATCGTCAGGAACCGCAACAAGTTCACCGTCGGAAAGAAGATTGGAAGTGGTTCGTGTGCCGCTGTCTACGAACTTAAAGACAGCACTGGGCAGCCCACGAAATTTGCTATTAAGATTGCGCCTCTCCCGAAGAAGAAGACCAAGAAAGAGAACTCGGTCGAGGAAATCAATGCCCAAATGTTGTCTTACGAATCAATGGTATACCAAACGAATTTCTCTGAACTCCAAGGAAAGTTTATACCTTCTATCCCAGACTCCATGACTAAATCGGACCCACCAGTGAATGGCGAAGCTAACGGTAAGTCGAATAGACGCATTCGATGATTTTTGCTAGAATTCCACGTGATGTAACTTACCCACCTGTTCTCTCTTTTCTCCCGGATTCATATTTGTTTTCGTGCAGGATATCGATACTTCATCATGGAACGAATGCAAGCACCATTGACGTCAATTGTGCCAGCATTGCTTCAGCAGAAATCTTCATCCAAGACAATCACGGTTGGGCCGATCGCTGTCAAAATTTTGGAATGTGTGCAAGCTATCCACAGAAATAATGTCGTGCGTGATGTCAAAACCGACAATTTTATGCTGGCACCAGGTGGTGGAACAGGACGGACCGAAGAAGAGAAGCTCGCTTCACGCATTCGGTTGCTCGACCTCGCAATGACTACACAGCTCAATAGCATGTATGCTAATACCGAAGGAGCTGGGGGGATGATCGGGACTCCCCTGTATGCGTCGTTGAACGTCCACGAGGGCAAGAAGATTGGCCGAAAGAATGATCTCGAAGCTGCGGGCTATGTATTGGCGGAGCTCTTGATCAAATTGAGCTCCGGAGACGAAGGCAGGAAACTACCATGGAATGATGGAACATCGGATGATGAGATTGGGGCAATGAAACGAGCCATGGTCGAAGACCCGGGCTCTTTGTTTTTCCAACAACTTGGGGACCAGAAGACCATTTCTGTTTTTTCCAAGTACTTGACGACAGTTCGTGGGTATCATTTCAAGGACCAGCCAGACTACGATGGGCTAGCGGACATCCTTGGCAAGTTGACTGTTCCTCGGGCCAAGGTAGCATCGAAAGCACCCATGACTCCAACCAAGAAATCCCCGCGCCGTCCATCGACCCGAAAGACAGGCACAACGTCTGCGGAAGAACCATGCAATCCTACCAAACGCGTCCGAACTCGAACCATAGCCACCCAGACCACGCCAACTATTTCACGAAAAATGGATGTCGATGAAGACGACGTCGTGGACGATTCTGTCGATGCCATGGATTGGGAATGCGTCGATGAGAACAACGAGCCAATAGACGATGACAAGAAACCCAGCACCCGTGCAAAGCGCGAGCCCGCCAAACGCCGGGGAAAGGTTATCATTGATGAAAAAACAAACCGTCGCAACAAGAGTAAAGCCGAAGCAGAGGTGACAGTAGTGGGCAGCCCCGAGGAATCGGATGACTCTGAAATTGAGTCTGTCGGTGGAAACGTCGCACGAATGCCGGCTCGCCTCCAGCGACGAGGAGTGAAGGTCAGCGTTGTTGCCGGACCTCATCGGGGAGAATCGTTCGTGATCGAGGACGGTGGAATGGAGACCTTTGTCCTTGGATCCAAACCCTCATCCAGGGTTGGAAAGACATACACTTTGTCGAAAGACAAAGCCATCTCTGATACACATGTTCGCCTCGATTTGAATTTGAAGAAGGGCATTCAACCCGGAGTCACAGTGACGAATAAGTCTAAGGGAAAGACTTTTGTGAATAATTGTTCAATCAACAACACAAAGGCATTCATCGGGAATACAATTGACATTGGAAACACTACCTTGCAAATTGATGCCCTATAATAGGCTCAGTTGGTCGACTTTGCAGAATTCAATTGCTCTGCACCGGACCTCCTAAATATGAATTCATTCGGTTGACTGTGATGAGTAAAATCGTGGATTTCGAAATTCAAAATTTCAACCCCAAAATAATGTTTAATCGCTCCAGATGTGGCCAGTGAGTATTGCCTGTGAGCAACTGTAAACAAAAAGGGAATCGGACCAATGGCTCATGTTGAATCAGTAATGTTAAACCAGCAGAAACAATCTATCTGAACAGCTAGCCAGAGGGAAACTTGGAGGACCGTGATCATGTTTACCAAAATCATACTCCGGTAGTTTGAGAAACAAATTAATCAATGAGTAGCTGAAAAGAAATCCACGAGTTTTTGCATAGCTGATTCTCTACCCTTAATCCTACAAGAATGGCGAAGTGGACAAACGAGCATGTTTGGTGCCCTGGATACAATTTGGTAACGCCAGTACAGAAGCAGGACTGATGGAGTAGCGCATGAAAATCATGTCAATTTGAAGAATATTTGGTAGAATATTGATCCTAAGATAGGACTAAGAACCAGAAGAGCAATGACGTTTTGCTGTTTCCGCTTGACGAAAGCATTGGTAGCAGGCATTGCAAACATCCCTAGTAGAGACCCCCAATCCTGGCAATCTTCGTCCCTTTCCATAGCACCCATCAACAGTTTTCCCAGTTCCATGGCATCCCGAATTGCATTGTCTGCACCTTGCCGTATGCGAGTGGTTCCAAAGTCCCACCAGATCAATCGCTCGGAATACCAGCAACAGTCTCCTATCCGTGCAGCGATATTTTCATGACGTAGCAGAGACCTTTCTCCAAACAAGCCATCTGCCAGAACAACCAAATTAAAATTCCCATACTCGACCCCATCTTCAGACACAAGCTTGTACCTTGCCTGTTGCAGTGACATTGGATCACTGACGACGTTGACAATATGACAATTATTTTGAATATCAATGTTCCGTCGCAACAGATCCAAAAATATTTCCCTGGAAACATTGACAAACGTTTCGGAATTGTTGTTTTGAGGACTGTACATCGGAAAGACCCCATTGACAATGGCATCGTCCATCAGGTCCACTTGTTTCAGAAATTCGATGGCGAATGTCAGTTGTATCGTGCCAATTATAGGAATCGGGCGAGGTTTGGACTCAAAGATCCGATACGAAATCTCTCGTTTGCCACGGCGGTCGTCTAATGACGACGCATCCGTATTTGGACGAATTCGTTCCTGTTCCAGAACATTTGCCAGTGCCAAACCAGCAAATCCTGCCCCGATTATGGCCACTCGAAATTTCGTTTCACAATCACTAGCCATCTTCATAAACGGGGCAGTTGCTGTGATGCCTCGAAATAATGATGATGATGTGTGTGGAACAAACCTTTGTCTATAAAGAGATTTGTGACGAATTCTGGGTCATGGGCAGATTTAGCACGCTTTCGGTTGATTCGTGACTCGACTCCCTCAAATACCTGACTACTGCAATGGTACGGTACCAGGTACGCAAGTACCTGTACGGTACAGGTACCTACCTACCGTAGTCGTAGGAAATGCACAATTCCCCTACCGGTATCGCATTCATACGTAGTACCGGTACTACGTAGTACCGTCAGTGATTGTATCATACAGTAAGTAGTACGGTCATGGAAAAAACGACGACGATTTGCATTTCGAATTTTTACAAAATGCTGATGACAACGATGTCCTTGAACCCGGCAGCAGAAAACATACAAGATAATAATCCCATGAGGGCTGATAAGCAAAAATCGACCAGGTGTATTTGCTCTGTATGATCCCAGGCTGTCGTCGCGATCGGTGGACGCTGTTCACCCTGATGCAACCCGTTGGTGCCGAACTATTTCAAAATGACGACAAACCGAAAAGGTGCACTGTCAACGCCCGGCAATGCTACCACAATGGCAGGGGATGACAAGAAGAACAACGATGACGATGATCTTACGAACATAATAATGGGAGGATCGGTTCGAGGAATTTTGCTGTTCTTGTCCAAAAAGTTGTCTCTCAAATTGGTTTTGAAAAGGAAAGCTTTCCTGACGATTGGTGGGACGGCAGAGGGTGGACTGGACGATAATGCATTACGCAAGAAGTCCGTTTCCTCCCTTTCACATTCTCGTCCAGTTGGTAAGTCAGGCATCAGCAGGCATGCACGACGAAACAAGTTGTTCGTCCTGTTTAGAGGTTTGCTGAGCTCTTTTACTTTGTGCTTTCTTTTCTTCTTCATAGTGTACGCAGAAACCAGCATGATGGGAGTCGTTGTTTTTGGTACATATAACCTGACCTTAAACTATCTAGAACGCCAGAAAGAGTACAGCATCGGAGAAACTCCTCTTATAATTCATGCTGGAGCCGGAGTAGCGGCTGGAGTGGCTCGGTCAATGTTTTGGATGGCATGGGAACGGGCCTTTCATCAGTCAAACTGGGTTCTGACCCACCCAAAGTTTTGTATTCGGACGACTGTACACCATGGTTGTGGATACGGTACTCTGTTTGGGAGCTATCAAGGAATAAGGCAATTGTTGGTGTACACGGATCCGTTATCAATGTGCGATGGTGCCTTTGCCCTGCTTGACGGGGGAGATGAAACAGAATACTCTTCGTCGATGGAGTACTCGCGTCAACGTGCAAGTTTTGTACCCTTTGTATATACTTTTATGTCGGGCGGGCTTGCGGGTCAAATTCACCATGTACTGAATCATTACACCAGCCATTGGCGCCAATTTTGGAAGCAAATTCCTCCACTCCCCAGATTTCATCCAACCTTGTCTTCGTTTGGAACCATGGCATTGTGTTTTGCGGCCTTTGAACATGGCCCACAGGCCGTGGACGATGCAATCGAATCAATCAACGAATTGATCGAAAGTTTGGAAAGAGAAAGGACGTGACCTTAAAATTGGTTATGTGACAGTACTCGTAACTCTTCTGCTCGACACATCAGCTCGACCCTCCTGCCGAATCCTCCTTTTCGTAATTTTCATCAAAACAGCAACTCTGATAAATAACAAGCTTTTCCATTTTATGGAATGCTACTCCGTATACAGTATCGCATTAGGTCATTCCAAGCTCACTACCTAGATAGCTACGGAGCATTCAGTGCTGCATACTACTTCTGACATGTTTGGATTGTGAATTGACACAAACCAGCTATCGCTAGCTAGCTATGATAGCTACGGAGTACGGTTATCATAGTAGACTGTCATTCCAAAAAAATAATACACTCGTTATGTTACAGGTAAGTACCGGTTAATGATACACGGATAGTAGGCCGCACGTAGCAAATGTAGAATGACGATGTTTTTGATTCCTACTCCGAGTAGTAGACGTCAGTGGAGTGCTCGCGGACTATGCTATTTCCTATGTAAACGCGCGCCGACTCGGTTCTCAGTTCCTGAATCGTTAATTATCCTAATTATTTACTTATTTACTACTCGCCGCACTACGTTGTACGTGTAAAATAGAATCGCTCTTCAGCTACGTCGTATGATATGTGCCAGAGTACTGGTACATACATACAACGACGTACCCTTCTCCAGACGACGAGAATCCCCCGATCGCCATGGATCACGCAACTTGTATGTAAACGTCGTACCGTGTATTACAGTGGTGTCAAGGAACACAGCTTGCTTTTTTTTATCGTGTGGCAAAAAAATCGTAGGTTACAACAGTTAATGATAGCAAGGCAAAATACGGAAGTAGACTATCGGTACCGGAGCACCGTACCGGTACCTGTACCTGTACTCAACTAAACGTACTACTACGTGTAATAGTATTGGATACAGTGACTGTGTTCTCTCTGCAGTCCTTGCCGCACTACAGCTACAGTCATCATAATTACGAGCTTTTCTAATTCCACCTTCGATAGAATAATGCACAATACCATGGCACCAGCAAGCACATCAACAAAAACTAGAATTCGATCTACAAAAGGTAGACGCCCTCGAACAGTAAATGAGGATTCCATGATGACTGATGAAGACGAGGGCAGCTCTGTTGCCACCACGATGGGGGTAAAGGCAGATACCAATGGATTGTTCGTCTCTCGTCCTCCCAGAGATCTCGATAGTGTCAATGGAAGTGTCACCGGGAATAGTTTAATACTCCCACGACCACTAGATCAAAATGAAGAAGACGATATGGAAGATGATGATGTATCCACCTTGACGGAATACAGCATGGAGGATGAGGATGACAATGGTTCACAGGCAACGCAAAATACAAATTGGACTGTAGTCACCACTGGTACGGACTCGACAACCGTACCAACCAGGAATCATCCTTTCAATGGGAACATGAAGAACAGCAAGCCGCGAGCACGCGGGAAACGAAATCTGATGAGAGACGGCGCTCTGTTGAGTAACAGTCAGTTCAAACGCCGGCGGAAGGCTTAGAAGGCTAGAGCTAATGAGTCGTCAATCAAGGCCGTTCCGGTCTTGAAAATGCTGGTGGTTTTTGATTTCTGCTATGAATTTCACTTCCTTCGGGTCTTTCCGCTTTCCAGTATCGAATGCTCGGTTTATACACTTCCTCCCTTTCACCTTTTTGTGCCAAGGCTGTTCGCTGATCAGCCGTATATTTTCGTGCTCTACTAGCAACAATTAGGATGTGACGGACGGAAGTTTGAAGATCTCGTATTGATACTATTCCAATGGCGACCAAAATCCGCTAAGTTCACCACGAGACGGTGCAACCAACCAACTACAATAATGACATCATCATTATTTTTGAAGAAGAATCGCTGACCAATTCCGTATCAATTAGAACAAAGACTAAAACTAGCCGTATATCAAAATCAACCTATAACGCAAGATAAGAGGTAATGAAGAAAGGCAACACAACAACGTCGTCTTTGTAACCTGTTCAGATGGATGACAGCAGGCAGGTTCTACATCATCACCATTGCGATACTCGATCTGGCCCCATTTCTCTAAACTTTCATCAGGATGTTGGCTAGTCTTTGAAGGAAAAAATTTCATCACTACTTAGCTAAGAGCCACACTCTCTTTTCCAACCATTAAGAACACTAGAAATGGTCAAACGTAAATGGCTATGCTTAGTGGAACCGGCAACTCCAGTCAAATACTTGCCTCCAGATTAAACCTCTTCAGTGATTTCCACTGCTTGAGGAAGACATGCGAAGTGCTAGTGGTACGACGAAATAATTGTAATATTTGATTCAGTCATACAGTACGACGTAAATAATACTCGGAGTACTACTATAGTACGACGTCCTAGAGGAAATAATACTTCGTAGCTTGGACGTGTTGCAGATGGTTGCCCGCATTACCAAGCTCGTCCCGCAATCAAAGTTCCTATCCATCTAATCGAGGGATGTCATGATAGACAGATTGCCCTGGACAAATTGAACAGGGCCGCAAAAGTCAACATTCAGGCTGACAAACTGGTTGGGAACTACCAGCGTCCTTCCTGCTACAAGCACGCTCTAGCTCCGATGATCGAAGGTACTTAGCCACCTTGTCCACAATTATCACATGGTCGTCTCAAATAAGCACACCCGAGACTATCGGCGCACTCAGGAACTCAACGAGTATCTAAAGCAGAAGACTCAAATGTTAGAAGCCGCATTCACAGGTATCGACTGGCAGAGTCACGAACGATCTATTCACCTTCAAGGATGCCCCCCCCCCCCCCATATATTAATAGTCAAGTTTATAAATGGATGGCTCCCATTGGGAAAGTTGTATCCAGATATGACCCTGTCAAGTACCCAGGTGAATGTCCATCATGTGATGAGCCCATCGAAAAGTGCCAACACTGCCTCACATGTCCTGATCCAGAACGCCAAAAATGGCATGCAACCCTCAAAACAGCAATCCGAAAACAATGGGGAGTCCCGGGATACCGACCCAGCCCCCTCCTGCACCTCCTACTGTGGGGCTTGAAGCAATTATTGGCTCCAAGGTACTCCTATTCCAAAGCATCGCGTACCCAAGAGGATCACACATCTACTTTCACAGTCAGGCTAAGATTGGTTGGCAGCTCCTAGGATGGTGGTCTAAGCATTCGACCTACCTCCCGCTGCAATGTCCCCGACGAAACAACATTGAAGTTTAGAATAAGAACCACGGCCTCTTGTGGTCCAGCAGCATTATCCGCCTCATATGTTAACACTTCTGCAAAGAATGGGACACCAGAAACAAAGCAAGGCACGAACGCGGACACCAGGGCCCGGTTGCGACAAGAAACGGCCCATAGGAACATTTGGTGGGCCAGATATGACGTCAAGCCCAGCAGGTGATTTTCTTCACGCTTAGTGACACAACTTCTATTCCACAGTATAAGATCACTTCCGCACAGAGAATGATTTCAGAAACCTGTAAAACTGGACTGAAACTTACAAAGCCAAGATCAAACAGAATCCCAAACTCCGAAAGGACATTTTGGATGGCCGTCTCCACCCCATTGGCAAATATTTTTGTCCGATAAGGACCACCACAACTCGAAGAACAACGTTGTCAGCGACAACCGCACTATCACAAACACCAGCATTGCCTACACGCCCCATTGACGAATACTTCCACTTAATAAGGATAGCAGCCACAAGCAACGACGACCACACTACCACGAACAGCAACAACAACATACAAACAAACACCACAGTCACCACAGAAAAATGAACAAACAACCAAACCAGCTCCATATCACCGCCTCCACCAGATGAATTTTTCTCCTCCCGCAGGAGTTTTTATACCATAAACATCTCCCTGGAGTGACCTATGTTTACTGTTAATCCCTGCATTGCCTTGCCTCTCTAGCTAGAGAGGCCCGTCAATTTTTCAGATACGGAACTACTACGTACTACGTATGTATTACTACGAGTAGTACGTATTCACTGTAAATAAGCGGAGGCTCTCTACCGTATCATAGCACCGGTAGTATTCGCTGTCGTCATCTACCGGTAATTTTTTTCTACCGTACCTGTGTTCGGAGTACGAACTACGGTATGTTCGAATGTGAGCGCGACCATTTTGATCACGGCTTCGTTTACGTCAACGACTTTGCGCTGCGATGAGGGAACTGCACGTGCTTTCGCAAGAGTTCGTACAGAGAAAAAGAAACAACTACCGTACCTAGCTAGGTAGAGAGGTACGTAGTAGTAGACTACCGGTACCATAGTCAACCGTACTCCGTGGTACAGGTATGATACGGTGCGATTGTTGTGCGCAGTACGCAGGTCTGCGTTGACTATGATTATGATACCCACACGATGAAACAATCTTCGCTCGACGAATGTCCAACAAGACAGTCAGCTTCTCGATTTTTTCCAAATTGAGGTCTTCACAAAACAAAACAAAAAAGCGATGAGGGGTAACATCATCATCATTACTACGTACGGAGTGTTGTCATCGTCGAACCGAAACAACGCATCAACCGAGAAGACGAAAGGTGGTTCAGCGCCAGGAACCGATAAGTATATTCTGCCGATTTGCTGGAGCTAACAGCCTACTAGAGGTATAAACTATTATGAGTACCGCTTTGAGGCAGTTTTTTCGAGAACTAACTGACTGTGAGTCATCCTCAGAATGTGGTGCGCGACGTACCATCTCTATTGTATCCGACAATGCTCGAACAAATACCACCGTCCTTGTATCGCGCTTCGCGAGAGACTTGCGTAGGTGGAAAAGTGCCAGTAGCGCAAATCCTTTGCGAAAAACTTCTCGATGGGATTCTTCACCATCCAACTTTGATTCAAGCCCTCTGGATGGAAGCTTGACCTCGAGGCCTGCTGCACGACAAAATCGGGTTGATAACATTCCCGGCAAACCAATATTATCGAGAAGAAACTCCGATTCACCGCTGTCGAAGCACTGCAGTGGAAAAAAGCTAATCGATACTAAGATTCGACGAGATTACATCGCAGATGCTTCTTTGCCCAAGTCCCTTCGATCTCTCCCATACTGAGAAGGATCAAGAAAGGGAGCGATCCTCCTATACCCGTCGCACCACAAATTCTAAATCTAATCAATTTTGATATTTCATGTATATTATCTTTTCTCAATGAAAAAATAGAAAGGATTAGTGCCTCGTCATTCATTTTCTGGTCAATTACTCCCATTCGATCGTCGCTGGGGGCTTGGAACTAATGTCATAACACAAACGGTTGATGCCCCGGACTTCGTTGATGACGCGACTACTCATGGTACCCATCACATCATAAGGCAGGTGGTAGAAGTCAGCAGTCATATAATCTGTGGTCTCCACACATCTAACGCTTGCAACGTTCTCATAGGTGCGACCATCTCCCATTACACCAACTGACTTGACTGGAAGCAAAACAACAAAAGCTTGTCCAATTTTGCGGTAATGTCCACTTCTGTAAAGCTCTTCAATCACAATGGCATCGGCTTCTTGCAAAATCTTGACTCGTTCTTTTGTTACCTCTCCCAAGATACGTATAGCTAGTCCTGGGCCAGGGAATGGGTGTCGCCAAACACTGGTCTCATCAATACCCAGAGCAATCCCGAGCTCTCGAACTTCATCCTTGAAGAGTTCTCTCAAGGGCTCAATCAACTTCAATTTCATCGTGGCTGGGAGCCCACCAACATTATGGTGAGTCTTGATGGTTGCCGACGGTCCTTTGTAGGAGATCGATTCGATGACATCAGGGTAAAGAGTTCCTTGGAGAAGAAAGTCACAGCTTGCGCCCATTTCTTTTTCAATTTTATTCGCTTCCTCCTGGAAAACCTCGATAAATGTGGTGCCAATTATTTTTCTTTTCTTCTCTGGATCTGTGACGCCTTTCAGCAAATCCAAAAACCGATCCGCGGCGTCGACACATCGAAGATTGACACCGCAGTCCTCCCGCATCCGTTTGAGCACGTTCTTGGCTTCATCTTTTCGCAAACACCCGTTGTCCACCAAAACAGCATGAAAACGATCACCAATGGCTCTGGTCATGAGCACTGCCGCTACAGTAGAGTCGACGCCCCCACTTACGGCACCGATCACATGACCATCTCCGACCTTCAGTCGCACCTCCTCGATAAACTCATTGGCATAGTCTGTCATGACCCAATCCTGCTTCGCGCCAGCAATGTTGACACAGAAATTCTCAATTATATTCTTGCCCAAGGGAGAATGAGTGACTTCGGGGTGGAATTGCAAACCCCACATTCTCTTTTCGAGATTTTCAATCGCCACAAATTCAGCATTATCAGTTGCCGCTGCGTTAATATAGAGAAAGAGAATTGCGCCATGGGTATTAGCCAACGACAACTTTGTTAGGATTCAGAGAACGATTTTTGTTGACGACGTACCGACTGGCTTGAATCCTTCAGGTGTCTTGGTTAGCTTATCTCCATGGGACATCCACATTTGAAATGACTCTGGCATACCATCAAATACCTGGGAATTGCATCCTTCCACCCGCTTCACAAACGACTTCCCGTACTCATGCTTCAATCCAGGTGCAACTTCGCCTCCGAAAACGTATGCCATTTCCTGCATTCCGTAACAAATCCCCAAAACTGGAATATTTCGCTCTTCAATTAGCTTCCATACTTCTGGTGATACATGTGGAGAACCCTCGTCGTAAACACTGGACGGTCCTCCACTCAGGATGATAGCCAGCAGTTCGTGTTTTTCCAACTCCTCGGCAGTTACCAAACAAGAATACAACTCGCAGTATACGTGGAGCTCACGGACTCGACGAGCAATCAAGTGGGAATATTGCGACCCGAAATCCAAAATGGCAACTTGTGGGCTGTAGCATGCAGTGAGAAAAGCCGATGGTTTATTAAGAGACATGGATCGAAACTTTTGTCAACAGTTCACATCAAAAAGAAATCTCCCACAGCACAACTTACCGTCCGTAGTTGCTGAGACAAGACGATTGCTTCAAATATTCTGCGGCGTCCATAATATTAATGAGATCCGTGAGAAATAGGCTGCTGATGATTGGCAATATGCCGATGATTGATGCGCAAGGCAACGGAAGAGGCGATTCTATGAGGAAGTGTGAAGTAACCGCGAAAGTATGAAGGTTTTACTGTCGTGTTTCCGAAAAATTTCAAAGCGTACGATGTTCAAATGTGTTAGTTTCTGATGGCCTTGTAAAGTTGTTGTGTCGAATGGATGGCCGCCCTGACTCCTGACGGACTGACGATGAATTCTACACCCAAACCCTAAAAATGATCCTTTTTAAATTACGTCGTACTCCGAGTATAACTTGATCTGATCTATGATACCTCTAGCTAGCTGGGTAGTTACTCCAGTTCTGTCATAGTTGTAGTAAAGAAGAAGCCCCCCGTTTCTTAGAATCTTGAAACCTTTTTCGCCCTAAATAGTTAGAATTCCAAATCAATCACTTTTGTAGAACAATTGACTCTTCATTGACTAGCAAAATATAAAGTAACGCCTCTAGCAATTGAACGTATTTTATTTTGGTCCAATCATTTCGCTCGGAACAATCCATTGATCGAATTGCTCGGCTGTCAAGTAACCGCTGGCAACAGCCGCCTCCTTCAGAGTTGTTCCTGCCTTATGGGCCTTTTTGGCAATCTCACTGGCCTTATCGTATCCGATGTGTGGGTTGAGAGCGGTCACTAACATGAGACTAGCATTCATCAATTCTTCTACGCGGGCAGTGTTGACAGTGAGACCACTAACACAATTTTCAGTGAAGCTTTTAGAGGCATCACCAATCAATCGTGCCGATTGCAGCAAGTTGGCCACCATCAATGGCTTAAATACATTCAATTCAAAGTGTCCTTGTGCTCCACCTACTGTCACCGCAACATGGTTGCCCATCACTTGTGCACATACCATGGTCATTGCCTGAGAAGAATTAGAATTGTTAGCAAAATTGCTACCAGCAACGATCAAGTTCACAAGCCCAATAGACAAAATATCTTCCCATTACGTATTTCACTCACCTCGCATTGTGTTGGATTCACTTTTCCAGGCATAATCGAAGAGCCCGGTTCATTTTCGGGGAGGGACAACTCTCCCAGACCGCATCGTGGGCCACTGGCCAACAAGCGCAGATCGTTAGCAATTTTATTCAAACTACAGGCAATGGTGTTCAAAACGCCGGAAATTTCCACCAACGAATCGTGAGCCGCCAGGGCCTCAAATTTGTTGGGTGCCGTTACAAAGGGCAACTTGGAAGCCTTGGCAAGTCGATCGGCAATGGCCACATCGTATCCTTTCGACGTGTTGAGTCCGGTTCCGACGGCGGTTCCTCCCAGCGCTAGCCGACAGATTGATGGTAAGCTTTTCTGAAGACGTTCGATACCGTACTCGACTTGTTGCGCGTACCCGCTAAACTCTTGTCCTAGTGTCAGTGGGGTGGCATCTTGACAGTGGGTTCGACCAATCTTGACAATGTCCTTGAAATCAGCACTCTTCTCGACCAATCCTTGTTGTAACTTTTGCAGTCCCGGCAGGGTAATTTCCGTAATCATTTTAGTCAAGGCAATGTGCATGGCGGTTGGAAAGGAATCATTGCTGGACTGTCCTTTGTTGACGTGATCGTTGGGGTGAACTGGTGACTTCGATCCAACCTCTCCGCCCAAGATTTGAATTGCACGATTCGACAGAACCTCATTGACGTTCATGTTCGTTTGAGTGCCACTGCCCGTTTGAAAGGTCACCAAAGGAAAATGACGATCGTGATAACCGGCCATGACTTCGTCGGCGGCTTGGGCGATGGCCGTAGCGACGGATGTATCCATGACTCCAATTTCAGCGTGATATTCGGCACAACACTTCTTGACTAATGCCATGGCATAGACCACCTCTAGTGGCATTTTACTTTCGATACCGCCAATGGGGAAATTCATCAAGGATCGTTGTGTTTGACACCCATATAGACAGTTGGCGGGGATATCGAGAGATCCCATACTGTCGGATTCGATACGGGGCGGCAAGTTAGCGGCTGGATCCGGAAAGGCAGAGGATGACATAATATTTTTTCGTTGATAACAGTCGCGAAGACTCAGGTCAGTTTCTATTTGGTGCTGCAAAAATACAATTTCGACAAGCTGGAGAAGAAAGAATGATCATGCGGAGTGGATCACTTTCTGAAAAAGGGTAGACTAGTTGACATTGGTGGAGAAGTACTTCATTTACGTCGTAAATCGTCAGCAAGTGAGAAAAGCGCATGTCGAAAATTCACCATCGAACGCACATGTGAAAAAAAATTGTTGGATTGACTGATCACCGGACTGACAGTGGACTACCGGCACGAATTACCGGGAATGATGCGACGTACCGTCCTACTGCCGGTACCGTATGTAGCTCTACTAGTGAACAGCAACAGAGAAGGTTCGCCGCATTTTGAAGTACACACCATTCGAAGCCCCCATACGCGCGACAGAATGTTGCTTTCAGATAATTTCAGCAATTGTATGACCTTCGTCCCGCATGAATGACCTCAATGCTTCACGGCGACGCGAGCCACTCGATCGCGTTGAGAAGGGCACGAAAGTCGACTGTTGGAAGAGATGCCAAAGAAGGTAGAAATAACAAGGGGATTATCAATAATGCTTATAGTCCGAATTCCCTTAAAAAAACCTTCAAGAATCGAAGGCAATCACTTCAAGAGGTCTTATAATAGTCATCGTTGTTTCTCACTTTTTCCCTCTTTCTCTATCATCCTCCTTCCTCAACATCCTCGTTTTGCACCCACCACCGTCTTCAGTCATGTCAATATTATTCCTACGTACTACGAGAAATTAGTTGTAAACGACAGCCTACAAAAAGTTGAGACTGTAGAAGGAACACGAAATCGGATCACACTGACCACCTCATTATTATTAATTTCAGTAGCGCTTCAAAACATCAGAACATCAACAAAATGATCAAATCTATTTTTCAAAAGGCACTCCGCAACCAGCAGGGAGTGGTTTGTCGACGCTTGAAATCATCTGCGGCCAGTGTCTTTGGCGGTGGATCAAATCTGTCGTCCAAAGAATGTATGTCTCTGGAGGAAAAATACGGCGCCCACAACTATCATCCCCTTCCGGTCGTTTTGGCCAAGGGTCAAGATACCAAAGTTTGGGACGTCGATGGCAAAGAATATTTTGACTTCCTATCCGCTTATTCTGCCGTCAACCAAGGACACTGCCATCCTAAAATTATTGGTGCACTCATTGATCAAGCAGAAACATTAACGTTGACTTCCCGAGCCTTTCACAACGACGCGTTAGGCGAGTATTGTGAATTTGTCACCAACTACTTTGGTATGGACCGTGTGCTGCCCATGAATACGGGGGTTGAAGGAGGAGAGACCGCCGTCAAACTTGCCAGAAAATGGGGATACGAAGTCAAGGGCATTGCCCCTAACAAGGCACGCGTGTTGTTTGCCAACAACAATTTTTGGGGTCGTACCTTGGCTGCCATTAGTAGCAGTAACGACCCCACGGCTTACAATCACTTTGGACCATACATGCCGGGATTTTCTTCTGTACCATACAATGACTTGGGAAGTCTGGAAATGGAATTTCAAAAGGATGCCGAAAATATGTACGTTATTGGAGTTGACAACGATAAGCATGGAGAAATCTGTGCAAATCACAGCCTCGAAAATCTCATCCGTTTCGTTATTTTACCCTCTTCAAAACAGTGCTGCTTTCATGGTTGAGCCTATTCAAGGAGAAGCTGGTGTTATGGTTCCCGACGATGGATACATGAAAAAAGTCAAACAATTGTGCGAACAGTACAACGTGCTGTTGATTGCCGATGAAGTGCAGACCGGATTGTGTCGCACTGGGTATCGCCTAGCAGTCGATCACGATGGTATCTTACCCGACATTCTTGTCCTTGGAAAGGCCCTGTCCGGTGGTGTCCTTCCGGTCAGTGCCGTCTTGGCCAAAGATGAAGTAATGTTGACATTACATCCAGGTGAACATGGATCGACATATGGAGGAAATCCACTTGCTTGCAAAGTTGCTACGGCAGCCCTCGAAGTGTTGAGGGATGAGAAATTGGCCGAAAACGCACAGGTCCGTGGCGAACAACTAAGAAATGGTTTGGAGAGCATGGTAGGGTCAACGTCTATAGAAAAGGTACGAGGACGAGGTTTACTGAATGCCGTGATTATCAATCAACCCAAAGGAGGATATGGAGATACTGGCAAAGCCTTCGATATTTGTCTTAAAATGGCTGAACACGGCCTATTGGCCAAACCAACGCATGGCAACATTATTCGATTGGCTCCCCCCTTGACCATTACAGAGCAAGATATCGATCAGTGCCTTGGCATTATCGAAAAGTCTGTCAGAGAAGTCGATGCCAAGGTCTAACCATGAAAGAGTTATAATTATCCTCAACGTACTAAAAACTTGCAGTAGTAGTCTCTAGTCTTCACTCTGCTTTACTCGATACTGACTGTGAGTATTGAGTATTACTGCCACGTAGTGACCATAGTATGTCCGAGTTGATTCTCTGAAATCACCTGAGGCATATGGTGCCATAGGAATGCAACCACCGGTACATTTTTTTTGGAGCAACTGGAGAATTTATCCTAACAGATAGTACTTCTTTTCAAGCTATATCAACTACGAGCTGACATTTATTCTGCATCCACGAGATTGTCTCACTGCTGTCCCAATGGGGCAATAGAGTCACATTAATTAACATATCGGGTGTAATTCTACCTGTTACAACCCAATAGGGAGGTTTGTGGGTGTAAAAGAAACCTCCTTGCTAAACACCAGTAGTATTTCCAATGAAGTAATATCGTAGTTTTATTTCCATGCCTTTGACACTCACTGAGGCATTTACTCCATTGATATCAGTAGCTTGTCCTACAGCTGGCATGATCTCTTTTGTTTTGCTTGATGAATCATCTATGATGTTCTTTGTTCCTGTGCTCTGACAAAGCGGGATTAGCCGCCGTACCACTAGTAAATGGTGATCCACTTCATGGGTACAACTCGGCTTACCCCAACCTTACCGGTAAGTAGTACGTAGTATTACAAAGTACTTCATGAAGCCGAGAACATTGTTCGATTTATTGGTCAATCAAGAGAGACAGTATCTCTTCTTATTCATTTCTCCATGGCATGAACATGGCTTCAGCAACTACTAGATCTACGTGATGCAAAAAGTGAGGTTACCATGTTCAATGTGTGCAGCACATAAAATATACGCACTTGGGGCATGCAAACGTTGGAAATGTCTAGGATTTCAACTTTCCCCCTGGAGAAACAAACAGTCCAGGTGCAGGACTATCACTTCAGAGCCCTGTGATGCAGAACTGGAAGTATTGTTCATAAGGATGACGGATTTTCACTTTGTCACTTGAAGCCTTCTGCTCAGATGCTATGGGAGGAAGGAGGAAGCTATCGTTGACTGTGGTGCTACTGCTCTCACAGCTCACTCTGCTACTTGGAACCAGGAGAAAGTTCAGGCTTTCATTAAGACCGTTTTCATGTATTGTACAGAAAAGACCTGTCAGGAAAATGTGGATTACTTTCTACTGATTGGGTGGTATTCCTGGCTGTTACCTAACAGCTTTTGATACAGCGGCTAATAAGAGCAGGCTTTGCAGTAAAGGGCTTTAAAAGAAGATGGGGTGAACACCAGAGCCTTTTTTCTCAGAGATGTTGGAACTAGGAGCAGGCCACACCACTATACCAGTTAATTCCTCATGAGTCAGTTCCCGAGGATGAGGCCACCAACAGAAGAGGTACTTTCCAAAGATGAAGCAAAGATTGGGCCTTGAAGTGAGAAGGTCTGGCAGAACTGGAGTCACATCACTGGCCAAGTGGACTGAGAATGATGAAGCACACCTGGCAAAGTTCTCATATGATGATGGTAAAATATGAACTTTGGAATTCAAGAAGTATAAGTATGTTTGTTTCATGTTTGTGCTGTTCTTCGCTTTGGTGAACTATCATGGAATGGCAGAGAGAACCCAACTTGTGAGTGCAGTTAAGGCCGTACTCAGAAGCCAGTACCTAGTAGGTTGGCTCATGTTAGATGTCTTGTAACTAGTTGCTCAAGTTTTACATTATCTAAAGGTCCAATGTAGTTCAATTCTCTTTAGGTAGTAGAGTAGAACCAAATACGAACTACTACGTGGTAGATTGCTTAACCTTAGTAGAAATTCGCCATATCCTTAAAAGTGAGGTGACCTCACTTTATGCACTGGTTAGGCCTTAGACTCTACCGTATCAAGTACGGTACTCGTAACCGTATCTTACAGTTACGTAACTACCGTAGGTGGGTACTGCCGGAACGTAATAACTGGATATTGTAGTAACTTTTTTGTATTATTAATTTTAACTGTATTATTATTACCTCATGTCACAATCAACGAGAGAAGAATGATCAGCAGTCGCAATTTTCATTTTCAAAACAATTCGATAAGGAAGTCAAGTCATAAAATCGCTTGCATTCTCACCAGGCCCGTATCGTGAGAACACGCATGGATTCGAGAATTCCCTCGCTAACCTTGAAGTTTTGGTCCGTACAATGAATTCGAGTGAAAGTGTCATCTCCCCTGTTTTTGGTGAGTCCAAACGTTCCTTGGCGGATGTTTCGCTAATCGTCGACAAATCTCAGAAGGTCCTGGTTTCAGATAACTATGAAACAACAATTTTTGCCGACCATTCCGAACTCTCCCCATTTAGTTTGAATTCGACACTGAAGGGATCGAAAACCACTTGTAGTCCCAAATCGGCCTATTTTCTTGTGAAGCTCCCGTTGAAGTTGGCCGAATCACAATATCTCAGGTCTATTAAACTTGAAAGAAGTTACAAATCACGCATGGATCAGCCTCCTGAGGAATTGAACCATCGAAGTACCATGGCAATCAGAGCATAGGAACGATCACGATACCCTCCGTGAAAGTGAGATGTGTCCACTAGAATCGAGCCATCATAGTTCGATTTTCAACTCGCACCATATTCGAAACACTTCACAACAGCCAACTGCAAGACGCCGCACTTCAGCAACTCCGTGAACAAGAAGGATACGGAATGGAAGAATTTTATGGATTCCAGTTTGTGTGCAAAATAGATTCCGAGCAAGATCCACGAATCGTCATCCCAGAGGCTCTAGTCAATGACGCGATTAAATGGTATCACTATGTCGGTGGACATATCGGTTCAACCCATCTTTACCAAACTTTGTCAACGCATTTCTATTTCAAAGGTTTAAAACAACGAGTCGAAGAATACGTATCCACATGTTACATGTGACTCATGCCAACGAAACAAGAATCCAGGACGAGGAGTTGGAGAATTACCACCACGCCAAGCAACTGAAATACCGTTTTGAACAAGTCGCAGTCGATTCTATTGGTCCATGGGAAATTACGATCCAAGGAATTGGAGTAATCAAGTTCAAGGCACTTACAATCATTGATACAGCCACACTGCTAGTCGAAGCAGGACGTGTCGAGAATAGTTCATCCGCTCAAGCAGCTCTTGTCTTTGAGATCCAATGGCTCGCACGCTACCCAAGACCTCTTGCTTGTATCTTTGACCAAGGTACTGAATTTGAAGGTGCATTACATCGATGTCTTCACCGCAATGGCATTCAAGCAGTCCCAACCACAGTCAAGAATCCGCAAGCCAATGTAATCTGTGAACGAATGCATTCAACCCTCGGTGATATCTTACGAACACTCCTTATGGAATTATTGACAACGCTCTCGCATCGGTCATCTTTGCTCTACGCTCATCTATCAACAGAACGTTTGGAGTCTCTCCAGGAGCTCTTGTTTCCAACGAGATATGTTTCATCCGATTCCATTAACGATAGGTTACAATCAGATTCGCAATGAACGACAACGAATTATCGATGACAACAACCGACGAGCAAACCTTCGTCGCCGTTATCATGATTACCAGCCAGACGACCAAGTCCTAATTCTGAAGTACAACCCATCCAAGCTAGAAGAACGCGCTCAAGGTCCTTTTCGAATTCACAGTGTCCATACGAATGGAACTGTCACGATTCAACGACGCCCCAATGTGTTGGAAAGGATAAATATTCGTCGCATCCGTCCTTAATACCACGTATCATACCCCGTTAAGTTTTTATGGGTTGATGATTAGGGTACCGGTATGCTACTACCGTACATACTGGAGTATGAAGTTTCCTGAACGGTATGTATGATACTTCCAGGATTCTTCCGATTCTTGATTACGACTACAGAGTACAGAGTAAATCGTACTACCGGTACGTACCTACCGTAGTAACTATTTTGTACCGTAGTCTTTATTACTACCTATTCGTGCTTTAGCAGAAGAAGTTGTTGTTGTTTTAGTTGTCTCTCTTCATTCATCATCATTATTGCTCATAGTTTTCCACAGAGTTCTTTCTTCTCATGTTTTTCTCTGACTCACTGACGTGGTTGAGACAGCACGGGGCATGAACAGCAAATGAATTTTTCTAAGGACAAATTGGTCTGATGACAGAAGAGTTGTATATACTAATATATATTTTATACTATTTGTGATGTGTTGAACCTACCAATGATTCACAGTCAATCTGTGAACTGGGCTCAAACAAATTGCTCTATGTAGAGATATCATTCGTTGGTCATAAGCCAAGTTTCATTATAGCCCTCTTTTGTGTAGCGCCAAAGATACGTAGTATGATGTCTTGGTTTTGTTTGCATTTTAACAGTAAACTAATTATTTTGAGTCGCATTCAACAGAAAAATTACGACTGTACGAAGTTGTAAGTAGTATCATTTTACTTATACTACTACTGTTAATCATACCAACTTGACTATTTTCTGCTCCATTGCTTTCGGCATCTCAAAAATTCTACTACATACGTCGTATGTTATGATGAATGATGGTATTGTCCTTCAGATTCTATGAGTGCAACGTGGTTCGACCAGATCATACTCTGCGGTACGTTTGGTTTCTTGTTTCCGGTTTGTTGTCGAGATGAAGTTCAAGCTAGCTAGGAAAATTTACTCCTCGTCTTCTCACAACTTCCGTACGCTTTCAACTAAGACGTATCTGTCATAATCAGTTTATTCGTTCGTTTTGTCATCTTTCACCAAATAGAACAGCATGAAGGTTTCAAGTCTGTCCTCCCGAAAGAATGCCGATCCTGTGGGAATTCAAGAGTTGGTCCACACCAAAGTCTCTGAACCGATGCCCAAAATTGACTGCACCAAAGAAATCGCAGAAGACATCGACTATCACATGGTCTCAACCGTGATTAACTCATGGGACAGAAAGATTCTCAATATACCAGATTGGTCTCGAGTTGTCGGCGACAGATTCTTGCGTCACATTTTTCGTGTCGACCCGAAAACTATCCCTATCTTTGGTTTCCCTTCAGAGACCAAATGGGATGATCCTTCCTTGAGTCATGACAAGAATTTCATCCAGAAAGCTAACAAACTCATCAGAGCAATTGATATGGCAGTTGTATTCCTTGGTCCTGACCTCGAACCTCTGAAAGACGAGCTTTACAGACTTGGTTGGCAACATACTGCTATGAAGGCTCTTCCGTCGCATTGGCCGATTGTTGGCGAGGCTCTTCTCTCCTCCCTTAACGATTGCATGCAAGGGGGCTTTTCGGATGACGAACGACGGGGATGGGTTAAGGTATGTTGAGCAGGTTTTGCAAATTGAAAGTGTCTTCGAGCTGCACTCACCAGTAACATGTCTGTCTTAATTTATGCTGTGCTATTGCCTTTCCTGCAGATCTACAATTTCATGGGGTTCCACATGATCCGAGGTTTGACGGCACACTACATTGAAAAGGGAGAAGCGTGGAGAGTCGATAACTCTGTCAAGCCCCCAACAAAGAAGGTTGACAAGCCAGTCCTAGCTGAGTCCATCCCTATCATTGCAAAGGAAAAGGAAGGCAATTGTCCCCACCGTGCTCTGATCTGCAAACAGCTTCGTCGCTCCACGCCATACCAACATATGTTGCAATGCAATAAGCGTATTTCGGCGGCAGACGTATCTTTTTCCGTTGTCTCGGATGTCATTGCGTCGTGGCAAAGAATTGCTTCTACGCCGAATTGGGAAAAGACAGTCGGTGACCTCTTCCTGCGGTATATCTTCAAGATTGAGCCTGCAGCAATTGAGTTGTTTGGATTTCCATTGGATACGGACTACACCGATCCCGATCTTACTGCAAATACGAAATTCTTGAACAAAGGGGTCGTCTTGATCAAGGCCATTGATGCTGCTGTGCACCTTCTGGGACCTGATTTGTATCCCCTTGAAGAAGTTCTATACGACCTTGGTAAACGTCACGTGTTCATGAAGGCTCAACCGGAATTCTGGCCTGTCGTTGGTGAAGCTTTGTTCCTCGTCTTTGAAGAGCGCCTCGGAGATTACTTCGATGAACAGATCAAAGATGCTTGGACAATAATGTACAATTTCCTGGGATATCACATGATTCAAGGTCTCGTTTACCAGTATAACGAAATCGAGAAGAGGCGGTAGAAACGTTAGGAGAATCGTTTTTATGGAGAGTAACTTGGTTGATGCCGGTGTCGCAGTTGAAAAAGAACTTTTGATTCTAACTTGAACTGCTACTAGTACCTTTTAGAATAATCAGTATATTAATTATCTCATTTCACCTAAAAATAGTACTACGTATTTCTTTTTACATATCGTCCATTGGTTTCTGCAGTTTGTTTCTTAATAGATCAGGACAGTAACCATTACTTTAGTAGTACTTGTTTTCACTATCGTCTATGTTTCTACGTGGGGAAGGACAGTTAACCATCCAATCTTGAGAGCACCGATAAAGGACATACAAATCGTAATACGTACTCTGCATGAATGGTTGTCGGAGACCACTATCCACAATCGATCGAGTCGTACAGTCCGTGTGTATGTACGACAAGCGCCCTACCGGTAGTCATCAGTCGATTGCACGGTGGATTTTACCAAAAGAATTCGAGCAGCAAGAGATGAGCGCAGCCGCCGCCGTCCCTCTACTTACAGTTAATTCGGCTTCGTCCATGATACTAACCCCATGATTCATGTTACTGGAAGTCCAATTTACATCGCTACCAGCAGTCAATGAAAATAACATTGGAAACAGCGCTAGAATCGCCAACACCAATCTATAATTGTTGTATTAAAAACTTACAGGCTGGTACATCATGGCCTACAATGAAGATTCATCAGCGTCAGGACATGATGAGCCTTGGATACAATGGTACGCATGATGATGCGAGAAGTTCGCGTCCCAGTGTTGGTGAATATCAGAGAATAATGTTGCCGTGATCCTATCAATACTCTTTCCTTACAATGAATTTCCTCTTAATATGGCAGGTTCTGTGGGTTGAAGGGGCACGAAATGTTTTGCGAGGTGGAAAGATCGTATATCGAAGACGGTTTCAATTTATACGGCTTGCGGACTTGTGTGTCCAACTTTTCTGATTGCCTGGATCTCATTCTGGATCGCATCGGACCGGATGATTCCGACGATTCGCATTTAACACAAAGCGCATGCACTCTCTATGGCCTGATACACGCTCGTTATATTATAACAGCACACGGGCTAGACGCCATGTACAACAAGGTACGGCTACCTAGACGCCTTGATTGTGTTCAATGACAATCGTAGGCCTATTCTTGCCCGTTGCGATGCATTGTATTGTTCTATTGTGCTTACACGACCTTTTGTCTTTTTTCATGTTGCAGTACGCTTCAAAGGAATTTGGGACGTGTCCATTAGTGCAGTGTGCAGGGCAACCGGTCTTACCAGTCGGCCTGAAAGACGAAATGGGGGCAGATACCGTCAAGATATTTTGTCCCAAATGCCAGTGTGTGTATCATCCTCCACCAGTTCGCTCGCGTAGCAGTCATCATGGAGGAGCTGGGGCTGCTGGTGTTGACGGAGCTGCGTTTGGAACGACGTTTCCTCATTTGTTCTTGATGACGTTCAGCAATTTGGTCCCTGATCCGCTCCCACAAAATTCTTCCTATGTTCCCAGAGTTTTTGGGTTTAGGGTTCATGGTTCTACTCGACAGAGAGCGGGAGCTACATCTTCTAATCTGGCTCATGTACAGTCTTCCGCCGCTAGACAGAATCCTGACAACAATAAGCGTTCCTCCATTGTGGGTAGAAGATCAGAGTCTGCAAGCAAGGACAGCACTGATCGTAAACCGAAAGAGGACGGTGAATCTGCAGAACTTCCTCAAGAAGCAGACACAGCATCGCCACAACAAGAAATATTCGCACCCACAAATCTAAAAGTAAAAGGAACTCAATCCAAAGGTAACGACAAGTCCGACAACAAGGATGACGAAAGTAGTCGAATATCTAAATCGGGGAAACGGAAGAATGATGGCGATGCCAGTAGCAAGAAATCAGAAGCTAATGGTACTGCCATTATAGATGCTACCTTCAAAAAGAGACGGAAAGGCAACAATGGGAATGTATGATCACTTTTTTTCCAGTTTGTTTTTCGTTCCGTATACATCATTATCATATCCAGTTCGGAGATGGCAGCAAACGAATTGTTCGTTTGGATGGTCTTGCTATCTCTGTAATGTTCTAACCAAAGGCTAGTCATGTGCTGCTCTATATTCCATATCCTTTGATCTGATGATTATCACGTAACAGCGGTATTGTTTTTTCGTAGCTTCGTAGAGACATGCTCGTAAGATGTACCTGGTACGGTATCATAGTACCGTACTCCGTATTACGGAGTACGACGTAAGAAAATATGATAAGTATTACGTAGTATGATACGAGTACATAGTAGACTACCGGTGCCTAGGTTGACTACCTATGTATACTACCTTCGATGTGTATCATACGACTACCTGGAATAGTATCATAGGATGTCTCGATGACCCAACCGATGAGTAGTGACCACGATCTTCAATCTTGAGGAAGAATCATACTCGACCGGTATGAATAGTCTCCCCTGAGAGCGGTACGGTATTTTATTTTATACTTTTTCTGTTTGAATCGATTGACTGTGAACAACCTTGCCGACGACTTGGAATTTCGTTGTGGTGATACCTATCACTTTTTTGGAGTTTTCTTTTTCCATCCACTAGCTATCATGGGAAAGTTCACCTTGGACTACTTCGAAAAAAAGCTGGAGGAAATGCACGATAAGATCTACAAGAAAGCTCCGGGGATCAAGGCTACCCATCGGAAAGCGTTTGTAGAAGCTTGCGAGATCTTTCATGATGGTGACGAGGCCATGCAGAACGCCACCGATCCTCAGGAAATTGAAAAGTGTGCCAAGGCACAAACCAAGGCCATGAAGAAATGCGTCAAAGCAGGAGGCAAGATTTTTGAAAATCTCGACATGACGTCAAGCGCAACTTTGGAGTCAGCCATCTTAAAAGGAACGATGATTGCACAGGCAACCCCACAAGGTCTAGCCGATTGGGTGGCTGAAGATGAAAGACACGAGTTGTATATGAATCAAGTTATGTCTTCTACAGATATGTTGAAATTCATGCTGACACACGGTGGGCCCAAAGACGGTAAATGGGGTCAAGCCATCAAGATATACTTCGAAATATGCAATGGATTTCCGGACGATTCGGATGATTTGACCAAGGTCTTTCGAAAGATTGCCATGGCGGTTGCGTTGGAGCTAGCAACTCCGATCTGTGAGTTTGATACAAAAATCCAAGTCGATCCTGTGAAACGATACCAACACTACGCGGATGCCTACAAGAACGGAGAACTGGACCCAGCTTTTCCTCATTTTTCGGTCTGGGAAATGCGCCATATCATCAACTGCAATGCGACAGACGAGCAGCTCGCTTGGGGGCGGAAAATGATGATGGTAAGAAGTGAAGTTAAAGGGTGGAAACAGTTTTCAATTATCGTTATCTCACAGATAGTGTCTCTTGCTTTTTACGCCAAACATCCATAGAACTACGCTCCATATATCACTACCCTTACCGATCTCAAGCTGCGATACAATTACATTTTGGAAACCGACGTTTTGATGCGAAATCCAACCTGGACTTCGAGTCCTAGATCGTATCAGCAAGTTCTTTCTGGTGGAGGTAAAGACAAGCCTAATGCTTGGTTTGGTCGTTTCATTTGCAAAGCCTTTGGCATCCCAACATGGGGTTGCACTCAGCCCAAACTTGAGGCGTTTATCCGGTGGACACCGTCTGGTTGGGTGCCAATCAAGGGTGCCCAATGGGAAGAATGCAGCTACGAGGGTGTGTCAGGAATTGATTTTCAGGCTGAGTCGTCGGCGCGAGCCGGCCATACTTCGGAAGACTATTACAAACAAATTGTCCTTCTCGAAGCATTGGCGGATATGATGGATGCCAAACGTGGAGAATCGACATCCGAGTCAGACAAGAACATGATTCATCCCATGAAACTATGGAGATCTTTGTGTACGATTCAGAAAGCCTTGATGTTGGAGGCCGTGACAGCAGAGTCTTTTGAAAGGAGCGGCGAAGGAGTGGTGAAAACAAAAGTCGAAAAGTACTTAGAAATTTTTGAGAGGGATAAGGATGATACTGAGATCACCAACGAGGATGGCATCGTGACTATCCCTGCTGCTGCACATGGCTACTCGTCTGGGAACAAAATGGTCATTGCGTGCATGGATGGTGGAAAGCAGCTGAACTTTATGGCAGATGGTGTTGCCGAGTATGAGCTTCCAGATGATGTTGAGCCAAGAACTTACACTCTCACTTTAGAAGTATGCACCGTACACCTCCAGCAAACTCCGTTGAAGGTCACAGTGAATGACTTGGAAGAAGTTGATCTCGAGATTCCCTACACAGTTGGCGAATGGCAAAAGACAAAGGGTCTCGACGTTACCCTGTCTGGAGATGGTGATATTATTCGCATTGCAAGAGCTCGCCCAGCTTTTGGCATGGCCATTCGAAGGCTTGTACTCGAGTAATTCGAAGTCAAATGGTGGTTTCTTCAACGATTAGAATATCATTACTTGTGATAAACAGTACAGTGTTTAAACAACAATAAATTCCCGGACAACTTGTTTTTATGACATATCCGTAGGGTTCACAATCCCTAGCTGTAATCCTTCGTCCACCTTTTCGAGTATTACTCGATGATCCTCGTATGGTTTCCATCGACGTGCAACAAAACGAAACAGAAGCGTATTTGCTGTCATGCATATTGCACAAATTATCATTGTGACAGCGGTACTTAGGTGAGTGAAGAAAGTTGCGAAGAGAAAAGCAGCTAAACCATCCCCGATTGCTGTCATGAATAAGTATAAAGCAAGGATAAGCGCCTGCATGTTTCCTGGCGCTTGACTATACGCGAATTCAAGCCCAGTAATGTTGAGGAAGATTTCAGATACAGTGAGGATAGTGATCTGAGGAATCTGCCAACCCAATGATACACTGTTAGTTGGTCGAGTTTGAATGAAATGTTCAAGCAAAGCGCTGGTCAGGAACGAGAGGACTGCGAAACCCATCCCGTATTCCATTCGTCGTAATGGCTGAATGTCGAAACCACAATGGTGCATCAATGGGTAAACTATTTGGTCAAAAAGCGGGATGAAGATCATGATCTGCAATGGATTGAGAAATTGCAATTGTTCCGGTTGCAAGCCATGCAAGTTAAGACGAGTGGCTTGTAGTGTCCAAACGCTCCCTTGTTGATCGTACAGCATCCAGAAGACAGGAAAAAGCAACATCACTGGCATTAAATGTAGAACCTGTTGAGCATCTTCATGGATGACAAGATCAATTGACGTCATGATCCCGTCTTGGGATTCTTCTCCTCTTCTTCCATTCTCTTCACGAGCAGGAATAGGGACGTGCCGATAACCTCGTCTTGACCATAGCAGCGAAACGCAATGACGCAACACTCTTGACAACGGCGGTTGAGACAAGTTGTGTATTCTGTGCTTGTATTGCCTTCGTTGTGACAGAAATACCAAGAGGGCAGTACTCATAAAAATTGTTGGCACCAAGAACGCGGCTCCAAACCCAAAGTTGGACCGAATGATGGGAATAATCGCAAACGATGAAAGTGCGCCAAGATTAATGCAGAAGTAGAAACTGTTGAAGAAACGTGAGATATCTTCTTGTGCGGATTGTAACTGCAACTCTTCTACATGTTGCTCCTGCTCCATAGATTCTTCGAAGTCGTCGTTATACTTCCTATGTTCGCTATGAGTATCGTTGCGTTTCCTTCTTTCATTTGATTCTCCAAGAGCGATTTGATCCGCACCAAAAGCGCTGACACAAGGTTTGATGCCACCAGTCCCCAAGCACACAAGAAATAGACCAAGAAACGTGGCAACTTTCTCATACAGGAGATTGTCTGTAGCTTCTACATGTTCTTGATTGGTGTTTGGATCTTCTTGATTTCTTGATCTGCCAACAGAGCTGACTTGATAGGCTCCCAGTGTTAAAAAACATAGTCCAATGGTATAAAGCGTTGAGAAGGTCAAGATAGTGTGATAACGTCCCCAAGATGAATCAGCCAATAAGGCGCCCACCAATGGCGAAAAATAGGCTCCACAACTCACTCCAGCAAACAACGACACAGATAGGGACTCTGATAGACCCAATCCATTGTGAAAATAAAGGACAAGGATGGCTCGGAATCCAAAATAGGCCATCCGTTCGGCTGTTTCGGTGACAAGAATGGCGATCACCACTCGATTCCATATTGACGGTGATTCGGACGGGGCAGTCATTCGAGCGGTATTTCCCTGTGATAGTTGAGAGCTCGTAGCTTCATGTAACAAAGTTTTTCTATTTTATCGCATCTTCAGAAGACAGAGCAAAGGGATGGCTAAGAGTTTATCTAACGGTAAGAGTGGTATCATGTTGTTTGGTTCATCAATCGGTGGTGTTTTTCATGTCTACGACAGTACGACATCAAGAGGCGCTGACACGAATTGGTCGAATGAATCGCATTGACTATGATATCCAGTGTTTCAAAAACAAAAACACGACTTCGTGGTAGTAGCAAGCTACCACGGGTAGTACAAATAGTAGTGTAGACTACCAATATAGTTCTAAAAAGTACACGAAGTAGTTTGAAAGTAACACACTCTCGTCTCTGCTCCTTCGCTCTGTGTTTTTTATTCTAGCTAGGATCATCTTGTACCAACACTGGCAAAAAAAGCCTTATTGCTAGGACGGTCTCCCGGTGTGAACTATGGTTTCCCCATACTAGCAATCTTCCATGATTGTTACGGCAGCATTGACGTGCATACGTGGTCCATCGCATTCTCCCATCCACTGATGCGGTGACAGGTGACCGGACTGAAGAGAATCATGACAAATATGTGGGCCATCAAAATGATGTTGTCTATTGCTCCGCAGGACGTTATGCCGAAATGATAGTCGTGGATGGGTATTGCAATTGTAGGCAAGAGCACCTTCATTCAATGAAACCTTCGATGATGCACTATTAAGGTGCTGCAATTCTCTTCGGCGTGATGCGGAGGTCAGCTGTGGGTTTTCAGGGTAGCTTTCCTCCTCAGAATGTACATCATATGCCTCATGAGAGTAGGCCCTTTCCCGGTTATGGACTGGATGTAGTTGATCCACAACGTTGGATGCCCATGCAGTATTCAGATATGAGTGTTGCAAAGCGAAGGCAGGGATGCGGTGGGAGAATTCTTGCGTGTGACAACGGGAATTTGGGTGCTCTTCTCTCGTTGGCAATGTCTGCTTGGTGTTCCATTCATCGAAATCTTGTGTGGGTCGCACAAATGTACTCTCTGTCATTTGTGAACGGAAAATAGGTTGGGCGGAGCTAGCTACAGTGATATCATCGCAATACTCGATGATATCGTTTCCGTACGCGTTGACTTCTAAAGTTTGACCGACCATACAAGGTAGTGAGGCTTCTTCACCAAACATTTCCATTTCCAACTCCTTGTAGAATTTTTCCATCTCGAGAACAGATGGAGACACGCTGCTGTTTCCAAAGGTAGTGGCGCCAAGAGTATAATCATCATCGTTCTCAAAGTTGCCCATGTCCTCAACGTATTGATTTAGAGGCGGATAGCAGGCCATTTTGGTGCCCTCAGGAGCATCACTGACAAGGTTTGAGAGACTGACATTCATTCCCATCCGATCAAGGGAGTCAGAGTCCGGCTCCACTAAAACAATAGCCTTCGACGACGATCCTTGTGGGTAAACGGATGTTCTTGGTGCTTCACAAATTTCTGAGCTGATTGTCTTGTTTCCGGTTGCTCGAATGATAGGCGAACAGTACTTGTCTCCTTCTATTCCTTCTTCATCAGCACTTTGGTGGGGTACCGAAATCATCGACTTCATTTTCTTAGAGAATGCTTCTTTTAGGCGCTTGGATGCACTTTCAATGACTTCTTCCAATTTTGCTACCTTTCCGGCATTCACTAACGTTTGTTTCCTTTGGTTTTTAACCTTAATAGCATTCCGAGTACCATCTGCGATTAGATGAGTTGGTACATCCCATTCGACCAGCAAAGTTTCCCTTTCGTGTCTTGAAAGCACCATTTCGAGCTGCTCTCGCCGGTGGCCTCTATTCAATTCGTATCCATTGACATCCATCTTGAGGGATTCTTCATATCTCCAGTCGATTCTGTCGTGAACAAACAAAAGACACGTTGATTTTGATTTGAGGTTGTGAGGAAGATTGTGTTTAATCTCACGGTTTAGGAAAAAGAAGGAGCGAGAAAAGATATCTTACCCAACTGGCGGACCTGCGCTGACAGAAGGATTGTCTCCCACGCATCGATGATACTCTCGAATTTGAATCTCATGGAATCGGACATTTTTGGTGGTATTTTTCGATAGGAAAGTGCTTCTGGAACTCACAGTGGATGCTGATAATTCGGTTGAGTGTGTTGTTTGGCTTCTTTCGTGGGCAGCAGAACTTCGCTCACTAATCCCGGTAGAACAGGAAGAGAAACTGGACAATCCATCGTCCACAACTGATTTCTTCTTGAGACAACTCTTAAGATAAAGGTGTTGAGATTCACAGTTAACGACATTCGTGATTCCTCTCGCCTCCGTCTCTTCCGGGGTCTTCTTCTTGTCTTTAATTATTCGTGAAAGCTTTGACTTCCATCCCATGGTGCCGATTACAGTAACAATCTGCGTTGTGTTTGGACTGTTGAGTCTGAATTGGTAGATTGCTAAGTTATCTCTGTATTTTAGAAGTCGTACAAGAAGGCACGATTTACGTTTGTCCTCTCATCAATAGTGGTGTAGCGATAAAGCAAACAAACGTTGAAATTACATGTATGAGGCAGCGGTCGACGGTGCGGTGAATCTCCTACGGAGTAGATACATTACCGTATTCTACCTGCTTCTATGCAAGAAAACCCATAACTACCATTACGTTAATTGCTCTCTTTTGAGAGCTGTATAAACGAATTCCAACCCATAGGATTTGTGTTTGTCGGCGGATAATATCAGTGTTTATGCATCATAAACGAAGCTTTTCCGTCGGAAGGGTGATTGTTTCTTTACAGTTAACCATTTCATATCTACCCCACACACATCCTTAAGTAATGTGGATATTATTCGGACTTTTAATCGTTGACGCACTGGAATGCGTCATCATCACTACCTAGCTAGAGTACGGTACATACGTACATACCTACGGTAGCTAGTAGAGACGACTACGGTGGAGATAGATTCGTTACATGTGAAACACGCATGTTCAACTGGGAAAGCAGCTCCACCCGAGTTCATTCTGCGGGTTTTGTGAACAGCAAGAAATAGAGGTATAGGACTCGCAATAGTGGTGAACAGATGCGGAGAGGGGGCAGGTAGCTGATAGCTCTACCGGTAGATTAGATCTCTCTTCTACTACTACTCTCCTACTAGTAAGTATCTATGGTTGAAAATAATAGCAGGAAATAGAATAAAAAATTCTCCGCAGTTGTTGTTATTTGAGAGCGTTAAAAGTCCTTAATTTTATGTTTGTTTTTCTCTCGTTCCCTAGTAGAGAGGTGAATGTTTCATTCTTTCAATCAGGCATCCAAGTATAAATCAAACCGTGGTAGCGGCATTGAGCAAATTCCGCAATCCCTGCGCTGCAGCCATTGGTGCTTGATCTCCCATTTTGTTAGACGAGATTGAGTCGGGTGACGAACTGGTTCCTCTCTGAGTGCGTCGACAACGCATTTCATCCCTTTGCAAGGCATACTTTTCTCTCTGACGGTCTCGACAACGCACACACTTTGTGGCAGAACCCTTGTCTCCAAAAGCAGCCCAAGGGCGAAAGTTCTTGCATCCCTTGCACCACTTTATTTCTAAATTCTCCGACACGAAAACCCAAACAGTTACGTCACAGGCAGTGCAAAGACCCTTGTTTTGACGTGGGATAATGTGAGAGGTATCCTCACATCCCTCACTTGTGTGTGCCTTCAGCATGGTAGTGTTGCCATGGCGTCCCTTACTCACATAGCTGTTGCTGGAAGAAATGCGAAGCTTGCCACACATTACACAATTCTTCTTTCCACTCGGGCAGTTTGCTTCACTTCGAGCCTTGGTCAAAAAGTCAGGGTAGTTCACCAAGCGGTGAAAATCTGGCAAGGCTGCTTCCTTTGCGACGTCGTTCTCCCTTAAGAAAGGAAACAAGGGATGTGAGAGATTTATCAGCGCCAGAAAGTCGTCTGCTACATTTATCGTGGTAACTTACTCCCATGCCTTATTTGGAACCGGGTCTTCCAAAGGGACGCATCGGTTAGAGCTAAGGGCCGTTCCAGTGGTTGCCTGCCATTCAGTAGACACCAACGGATATGATTCACTTCCGGTACTGTAGGTTCTTTCGGACCCTACCGGATCCTTTGGAATGCTATCGGTTCGGCCGAGAAACGGTTTGGATACCTTTTTTGCGGGATGGTCGAGAGCAGCAGCGTGAATTGGTGGTGCACGGTAAGCATGCGTTGTTGAATGAGATGGGACGGAGTAAGGAGGGTAGTAGGTCGGATGATGAGCGGCATTAGATGGATACCCGGGACCGTGGTACATGGAGTGAGCGCCGTATCCATACCCGTAGGATGGATGCGAATAAGGATGGTAGGGGAACGAAGCCTGATAAAGGGGGTTAGGCTGATGAAGCTGATGCGGATAATACTGCGAAGAATGTCCGTCATGGTATTCAGTCATGGATGGGGGTGTATTTCTTTGCTGGTAAAATGAGTCCAACTTGTCACCTGAAGTCGATGGGGAGATGACAGTTTTCTTTCTCATGCCTGCCATGGCAGCGGCTACTTCCTCGACAGACGACTCGAGATCTTCGTCACTATAAGTATTGCCTGTGTTCATCTTGACTCGCTTAGAACGGGAAGTATTGACAGCAGCATCTCCAGCGTCATCGCTCGCAGCACGCTTTCCCACTGACGATCCTCGACGAATCAATACCGGTCGAGACACATCTTCTTCTACCGGTGACTCTCCACCATATCTCAAATGAGTAGCGATTTTCAAGTTCATCTCTGCGGGTGGAGCGTCGACGACATCATCGTCTTCACTGTTCGAGACTCGTCTTTTGACTCTGATAGGAGAATGAATGAGGCGAGCGTTTCCGTAAATCGTCAAGATGGGGGGCGACCCCTCTTCTGAAGAAGAAGAAGACTTTTTCTCGGGAGCACTCTCGCTGGTGCCGGCAACCCCGGCAGGCAACCGGCTCTGGGTGGCATGAGGAGATGGCGTCACAAGGGTCTTGGAAATTCTCGATTCTACGGTAGGAGACGCAGCGTTCGATAAACTCTCGACTGATTCATCAAAGGAGACCTTTTCCGCTTTGTCTGCTTTGTTTGCCATGGCCACTACCGGATCAGAAGTTCCTAGAAATCCCTTCGTCGCTTCTTGAATTGGTAAATGATCCGTAGGAAAGCCCGGTGTAGTTGGACTGTCGCAGGTAGGCAAACGACCTCCAGAGGAAGAATTTTTCCTTGTTTCCCGATCTCCCTCTGCCAAGACTTTGGTCCTTGACGAAGCTTGCAAGTGCGGCATCTTGTTCAACTTAGAGATGAGGAAATCCTTGTTACTTTTTCCCTGTATACTGTCTTAGCACTCTTGCAGCAATGGGCAAGATACAACACTGCAGCTGTGTTGACTACACTGTCAGTTTCTCAAGAAAAATGTGGGCCAGGCAAAGTTTGTCTTGAGCTTCGGAGGGAGCAGTGCGCGGTCCATCGGAATGTACAATCGTCTATTTAGGCAGTTGAATGAGCGGTCCGCGCGGGACAAGCTTTCTGTCTTTGAATTCGTGTAATTTGGATCAAGGCTCCATTGCTACTCCAATCCAACGGTTTTGATCATTGATATACTTCAGCTATGAATATAAGTATTATTGTATTTTTCGACGGCACACGACGTACATACGGTATTCCGAATTCGTGCTCCAAAGTCCTTTTGGCATGCTGACTTCGTTCATCAAGATTTTTGAGTGCAGGCAGCAAGCAACCAATGCAGTCCTCTTGGTGTACTTCGAAGTTCAAAAGGACTTACAGTTACCGGTAGGCCTTAGTACGGTAGTCTACGTAGTACGGTACTTTTATTAACGGTATACTTCATACCATTGTTATCTCCCTGGAGAATCATCGTGGTATTCCCTTCGCCCCACAGCGGGGCTCGGGGCCCGGCAGGTGATCCAACTACTTAAGAGACGGCACTACCGGTAGCTAGGTAGCTAGCTAGGCCATAACTCCGGTAGAATAGATAATTATCCGATTAACGGTATACTTCGTACTTACAAATAAGAAGTACCGGCGATACACACAATACTACAGAGCGCAACGGTATGTACGTACTACTCCGGAGTCCGGATTCAGCGCCATAGATGACAGCCGAAAATTGGTCGCCGGCACTGCCTCGGCGAGCCAGCACTGCCTCATTCAGCGCGTCCAAAAAATGCCGCTTGATCGTGCGCCAGAAATTCAAATTTGCACTGTATCATACTCGGAGTAATACCGGTAGGTATGTCTCGGTACTGTGGTACTGGATACCGTTGCTGTGTACGTATGTACGTCTTATTGTGGTTGAATCGTTACTGATAGGGAGACTTCACATGAACACTGCTCCGTGGGAATTGTACAGGATCCTACGTGCAAAAATGTCCTCCGTCTGAAAATTTATTGCCTTTTCTTGTGAGCTCTACTAACAGTAAGTATGTGACTCCAGTTTTAAGCATGAAACAAAAACTGAAAGTAAAGATGTTATGGCTAAGAGTACTGATGGAAGATGATGAAGAGCCCAACCTAGCTAGTGGTTTTGTCAAGACATCAGACGGGTTGATGGTTGATGGATCATGCTACGATGTGACAGGAAATTTTCACCAGCTTGGTTTCGATCCTTGATCCTGATAAAATGTAGCACTGTAGTAAGTCAACGTATCGAATAAGTTCTGTTGGAATAGTCTCGTTGATCATCTTGATTGTGGACAAATAAATCACCAATTTGTTGGGTATGATTCTGTTGACAATAACAGCCATAGAATGTAGAAAGAGACCGTTATAGTTGAATTTGTCGGTCGTCAATCGCAACTCACGTCGTCCAGATGACTCTTCGCAATTCCTGCCGTGCAGATGATGGAGTACTGGTTGAAGTGCTTCCATTTGTGAAGTTGTCATTGTAGATGTCTCTCATCTGTGTTTCCGTCCTATCTGCTTCCATCTCCACTGTCGTTTCACCATCTCTGTCGTTTCTCTCGTCGCCATTGTGGATGTCTGGGTGTATCTCCGTCTTCTGGTGCCATCACTTTCGTTTCAGTAGTCACCATTGTGGATGTCTATGCAAGCATTGTAAAAAGGAATAAATCAAAAAATAATGTTGTGAGAGGAGGGAGTATTCATAGGTTGTGATTGGGAGGTTGTGAGCAGAGAGAGAGTTTGAAAATCCGACATTTTTTTGAAAATACAGGGGATCTACATTTTTAGCAGAGCGACCAAGCGAGCCAGTCGGGTGTCCGGGCTGGCGGCCAACTTTCGGCTGTCTTTTGCCAAACACTAGTACGACTCATTTGGTAGGTATGGTAGTACAGGTACGAATTACACTACTGTAGTGTTATTGCGTAGTGTTAGTGTTATTGTGGGGTAGTGTAACACTACACAATAACACTACCGTAACCGTAAGCACCATAATACGATTAGTACGTAATTACTACAGTACGTAATTAGTACGTAATAGCCGCAGTACGACAGTACGACTGACTGTGAATTGTGAATTACGACATACCTGGTACACATTCTTCCAATGTATGGTAGTAGTACTGCGAACTGCGAAGTTAACTATCGGTACCGGTACGGTACTCCAGAGCCACCCTTTTAAACATATTCACCAGGGACTGGTAAGTTTTACACTGCCTACCACGAAAGTTTCTCATTAACTCCAACGTATTTTCTTACGACAAATGCATAGTGACTGTGCCATAGGGATTGACACGCCGTGTCACTGAGATCCTTTCCAGTCTTCAAAATACAGCGCTTTGCATTCAGACAGATATTGTAAAAATCCACCACGGGTTGTCTCACTTTTTCGTCGTCAGTTGTAGAAAAATGCCGGTACTGTTTTCGCGAGTGCCAATCAACCAGTGGAATGAATTTCAGAATTTTGAAAGCATCTTCAGGTAGCGATACTTTGTTGTATTTCAGCATGTAGTACATGTATTCGTTACTGCTCCAATTAAGCAAGACATTCTCCAGCCCAACATTTCTTTCATACATTCCCAAGTAAGTACTGTAATGTGGGTCCTTTTCGTCTGGATTCAACCTTCGAAATTCTACATAAGCACAACAATCTGGAGCTTTGGACCCAACCACTCGAGATTCCGCACCTGTTATTGTCCAATCGAATTCTTCACCAGTCTCTCCAAAAGCGAAGGGATTTTGTATTTTCAAAATGCAGCCGAGGGTTTGTACAAGAGCAACGAACTGGACCCAATCAGCATGGCCTTCATTCCGCGCCATCTCGGCCATAGCAAAGGAAAATGTTCGGACCGAAACATCGGATCCCGAATACTTGTCTGCAGGAAGATCCCTTGCCAGTTCCAAAGCGTCCAAGATGCTCAATTTGCATGTGTCAAAATCCGAATATTTACGATGCATCTCCTTAATAAAAGACACTGTTTGTTTTGACCACAAACACCGGTAGTGGTTCCTCCAGGAAGGATTTTCCTTGGTCTTGACTAGAGACAAATGATTTGCGTCTTTGTATATTTGCCAGTAGGTGGGGCTGTGTGAGAGACATATATCGGAAGTATATATATCCGAGTCAAGGTAAAGCCCATCTGTGATGGAACGAATAATCCAAACCAGGTAGCTGGGTTTGGACTTCACTTCGTTCGTTTCTGGCCAGGGTAATACCTGAAAGTAACTTCTAGAACAGTCTTTCCCATTGCTTGTTCCCTGCCGAGTACTCTGAACGACGACCTCACCGTTCTTTTTTTCCACGAGCAACCAAGCATACGATGTTTTAAAGTTGGTCAAAGGAACAGGGTTACCTCTGGTATCCAAAGCAAGAAACGTCACTGGAAGAAATGATGCGATTGAGGAGGTTATCAACGATGGACTAGGGTCGCAATCGCAATTGCACGTTTTTGAAAGGGCGACTTCCATTGGTATTCTCTCATATGTCTCTTCGTCGTTGTTGTTCACGAGAGAACGTTTGGCACCATCCTTGATTTTGGCCCCCAACCGTTGGTAGAATGCAACAAGTTTCCCTTGCCTTCTGACATCTTCTTTTGCAACGAGCGAACAAAGGATCATCTTCGAGTCATCACAGTATTGTCTTTGCAAATATGCCAAGGCTTCGCAAAATAGGAGACCTCCAAAATCGAATCCCCTATAACGCTCTTGCACCGACAGAACATTGATTGACGCGATAATTGAAGGAGCTGGAGGTGAAACTAGACTGTATGATTCGTCCTTGTACTCTATTTGTTTGTTCTGTTTGGAAGGAATTGAGAAAACAACCTTTCCGATGGACCCAGCTTGATCCGATCGAAAAAGCAATATGCGTTCTTCTGTTGGATCTTGCGCCTTGTCATTTTTCGATTGTCGGTGCTCCAAGCGAAAGGTGAAGAACGACGACTCTATCCTATCGAAGAGCGAAAACCGTCCCTCTTTCCTCCATGGTGAAGGAAAACAAGAGCGATGCAATTTTTTATTCGCAGTCCTCAAGGGGGTTGCTCCAGCCGGATCCAGGCTACATCGAAAGAAATCCCTCGTGATGCCATTTTGACAACATTCTTCCAAGGAAAATTTCAACTCCACAGGCCGCTCCTTTCTCTTTCTGCACACATACGATTTCGCACTGCTGGTGGTAGCCATAGTCAACCAAGCTGTGTTTGTACGGATAATTTGTGAATCAACCACGACATTGAGCGGCGTTGGATTTCAGGAGAGAATCGTGTGATTGAAGTCTCAGCGTGTCAGCTCCATCAAACATCCTCACAAACAATTACTACTACTGTCGTAGCTAGCTAGAGTTAGGGCCTAAGTCGTACAGCAGCAAACAAACGTACATATTGTGGTCGAACTAGTCCAAGACAAGAACCTCAAGGCAAAAAAAGGCTCGTTATGGACGAGGACGCCCTGGCATCGTATGATAAAAGAAGAAAGAAGTCTGAACAATTCTGCTGGTGGAGGCATCAACTGGGACAGCACTACCTAGAGCGTTTGAATCCAACCTTTCCTCTCTAATTGCAAAAACCGTGATAATATTATTGTCGATTCATGAGTACACTTACAGTCCTTTCCACATGATGGCTTGAAGAGGAGTAGTACACATCATCTTCAACTTTGGTCCTGGTAGATTCACAGAAGTACATTTGCAGTCTTTTAAAAATACCTAATACCAGAGGTGCTGTTATGCTTCACTTTTCTTTGCTGAAGAATTAATTGGTCCTAGTTTCCTGAAAAGTTTTTCTGAGCTGCAGCTTTAAATGCTGGGGGAGGAGCTGTACCCACGGGTGATGGGGTGGAATTGGAGTACTTGGACTGACTTCTTTTTTGGTTATTTTGCCTCTTGGTTAACTGATTTCCAGAGATTAGAAGTTATAACCTAGCACCTGATGATTATTGTCCATGGAAATGACTCTGTGAATGTTGATGGAGGTGTAAATCATTGGTAAAATTAAGATGAAGTTTAACTAATCTTGATCAGAATTTCAACCGTACTCACGTTGGTGTTTCCTTTCCTGATACAATTTTCCAATCCTCACATGCTTACAGGCATCAAGCAGAACAAAGAATTGGTTCCTTTTTAGAAGAGCAATGATTGTTTCCTTAATGCTGCATGCTCGTCACGGGTGATTGATATTTTGTCCACTGTCCACTCACAACATCATTAACATCAACGACAGTAATGTACAAAAGGTATGATGCATGAACCACATGCCCACTTGCTAAACTCCTGGTATAATTTTGGCAATCGTGTTTTTCTTGGTATGGGAAATCTATTGCTATCATTTAGTAGGATCAGAAAGAGTGATGTACAGTTAATTCTTCTTGAGGAGCTCAAAATATCTTCAAAAAAAGAAGTTGTCGAACTTCAACGTAAAAGGC
The DNA here is from genome assembly GCA_019154785.2 of Nitzschia inconspicua. NCBI lineage: Eukaryota > Bacillariophyta > Bacillariophyceae > Bacillariales > Bacillariaceae > Nitzschia > Nitzschia inconspicua. The sequence goes on along the minus strand of JAGRRH010000007.1, from coordinate 3,052,736 downwards.
ACTTGCGAAAGTAATATAATCTTGGTGATGATTCTGCGATCAACTCTAGGATCTACCAGGATTATGCTAGCAGGTTGGCGGGGTAGTTTATCCTAGTGAAACATAATATCAATGAGATAGGTTGTTTGATTCGTGATTGTACGATTTGGGGCAGGGTGCATTAGTTAGGTTTTGATAGAAACCAAGCTGGGTTGTGCGCAAATTGGTGTTGCTCTTTCTCTCTTGACGTTGAGCTATTCAACGAAGTGGTGGCTGCGACATGCGTGAAATTTGGTAGTGCTGGGAGAACATCTGATTGTTGTCCAGCAGTAGACTCCCCATTCTCATTCAATGTCAGAAACTTTGTAGAGATTCTTGCCATAATTTTCAGACACAGTTAAAACAAAGCTCACAAACGGACCTTTTTCTAATAAATCCTTCCCGTATACGGCCACTTAATTCTTGCTTTCGATCCCTTTAGTCAAGATAATCATGTCCAAATCCCATCGAGTTGCCATTCCTGATCTTTCAGCCACGTTTGCTGTCGCAGTTCTCGCAACGCATCCACCGGCTTGGCCTGAACAACCACCGTGCGACCTTCCCAAAATGTGTCGACATCTAACGGAAGAGCAAGTTCTTGTCTACAGGTTGGCGCAACCACGACCACGTCCACAGCAAAATCATTCAAGAGGGAGATAACTCGACTTTGAGTTGATTCACTTGCAGAATCAACAACGACTGGTGTCAAGACCGCACAGGCATCCAATGCGGCTTCAAATTTTTGGACCACAGCGGAGGAGGGCGCTACGACCGCCACTCGGGGTCGTACCACGAAGGTGGGACTAATCCCAGCATAGGAATCCGGGTCCGGGTGATCATACCAGAATCCAGCGCCGGGCACTTCACCAGGTTTCCAAACTCCACAATCGATAATAGTAATGGATGCTGTTGGATCCCCACTGGAGGATCCCATGGCTTCCATGGCATTTAACACATCCCATCCGGATACAATGTGTCCAAACACCACATGTTTCCCGTCACACTGAGGGCAGGCAGCAAATGTAAAAAAGAATTGACTGCTATTGGAATTCTTCCCGGAATTTCCCATAGACAAAATTCCTCGCTTGTTGTGTTTTGCCAGCAATCCAAGTCGTTCGTCCTTGAACTTTTTGCCGTTGAAGACGGACTCACCTCCACTGCCATTGCCAAAGACAAAGTCACCTCCTTGTACAATAAACTTGGGGACCACGCGATGGACCGAAGAGTTTCGATACGTAAGTGGCTTTCCCGATTGCCCCGTGGGTGCTGGCTTGCCATCGGATCCATTCGCACACAGCGTAGCAAAATTTTCACAAGCCAATGGTGCCTGGTCCCACAGCAACTTGACGACGATACGGTTGCCGACGATCGGTGGCCGCGTCACAATTGGTTTTGTACTGTCGGCCCATTCATGGTCCATTTCGTAGGATTCTTGTACCCGATGAGAAACTTCTGCTCCTCCCAGCCGGAAGAGATGCGACGATGAAAATCCATAGCGAGTATCGGTTGCTGCCACAAAGGCTGCAGCACGAGCAAGTTTCGACCGATAATTGTCCAAATCAAAATCTAGAAAGCAAAAGGTTGCCGTCTCTGCGGTTGGCTTTTCGACCGGCATGGTTGGTGGAACTTGTCTCGCTAATGAAGTAATAATAACATCTAATAAGTGGGTTCTTGTTGTGGATTGTGAACAGATAGTATTATACTCCGAGTAACTCTCTTCTGTAATGAGAGTGTACGGACGACATCCAACAAAATCTTTAAAATGGACGTGTTATGCGCGCGTGTGATCGATTGGCATTCTCTATCATACACGCGAGAGTCATGTTTTTGCTTCCGAAAGATCCTCCCGATGACCTTCCGCATCTTCCGATGAAAACTGCTGTGGATGTACATAAAGACGTATGTAACACGTCTCACAACTTGTAAAATAGTCTGCTTGCTATAGTAGAAGACATGGCAGGTTTATTTATTTATTACTCCAACATTCGAACGATCCTATTCATTTTCTCGCAAACACTTTGAAACACGACCAATATACCATTTCCCAAGCACCTCTTCTGATAGTTGACCTCATATTCCTTCGATCGGCATCAACGTCACTGACGATAAGGATGACCCTCTTTCCTACGATTATAGTATTGCTCACCGTCGGCACGCTTCTTTCCTACTCTGCCTTGGCTGACGATGTCTCGGGTTCATCGACTTGTGTTTTCGATGATGGTCGAGAATACCAAGCGGGAGAAAGCGTCGGTAACAGCTTCCCAACAAGATGCGGCGATCCTTCCGAATGGCCTTGCTTTTGCGAACCGCAACTTACCTTTCAAGCATTCTGTCCCTACTGCGGATTTTCCGATGGGGCGGGCACATTGTATTGTGCGCGAGACGGAGAGACTATAACTTTTACTGACGGGAGTATCGTGCGAGTGTGTTCTTGTGCGTTTGATCCAGCCGATCCTACTGAACAGCCCATGCGAAACTGTACCACAGGAAATTCTCCTGTGGAGTCACCGTCCACTGGAGCACCTGTGGAGTCACCGTCTACTGGTGCACCTGTCCTTTCTGGTCAATGCGTATTGCCAGATGCCGAAGGAGACTTGGTTGAAATCGACAATGGAGAGTCGTTTGGGGATCTCATTCAGGGTGCTTGTGGCCCAGCATCACAATGGCCATCATTTTGTCGAGTTCTCGATGACCAAGGAGATTTTGACTTTCTTTACCCCTATTGTGTTTTTAACGATGTCAACTCTGAAGAAGGCAATGATGGGCCACTATGTGCCATGGATGGGGAAGTGATATCGTATATTGACGAGAATAATGTGCAACAAACGTGTAACTGTACGATTTCCCAAGACGGTCTCGCGCAACCGGAATGTGAAGATGGAGGACCAGTGTCCTCACCTACCACCAGTGCGCCCAGCGGCGTTCCTGATATACAATCAACACCGGCGCCTACATTGTCAGCGAGTGGGGTCCTATCTGTCCCGTCTTGTCGTTGGACAATTGTTACTCTGCCACTGTTGATTTTGGGGCAGCTGCTATTGGGATAAAACACATTTGTAAAAATTGAAGCCATTAATGTTGAAGATACGCATTTTCTTTCAACGCGTTACCATGTAAGATCTTGATGAAGCACGTAGTCGAATCAAAGATACTTCTCATCTCTGCTTCGATGGTTGCTGTTGTTGAGCGAAGAAAGGAAAACTTTGCTCGTGCCGTTCCCCTCTCGACATCACGCACAGCTCCAAATCTCTAATACCCACTGGCGCTGATTTCTTTCTGTCGAATCTGAGATGGTTTGACAATCTCTTCATCGTAATCTACCATTTTTGAGGATAGGTACTTCTTCAAGTCCTTGGGAGTTTCATCCACGTTGTTGCACGCTGATTGTATGTTCCCATGTCGTTTCTTCAGCGATACCATCGCAGCATGTGCTAGCATTTGTTGCTGGTTGTTGGCATCTCGGATCTTCGGTCGTGCAAGAGGTTGTTTGATGTGAGTGCCAACATCGTCACGAACATGTGCGCGACCTCGACTGTGAGCCTCGCCCATGCGTTGATTGACGAAAAGGGCACCCATATTGGCTTTGAATTCTTGTGTTAGGGGCATGACTGTGGAAGAATCCTTGTATATCTGTTGTCAATGTATTGGGTCGTGCAAGGTAGCAGCTCAATTTCAGCTTTCCGGGAGTATCTCGATGAATAATCCATGAACACGCCGCTCTTGTACAGACTCCGGAAGACAGTTTGAAGCTGGAAACAACGATGACACGGTGTTCGGCTACGAAGGATCATACGACGGTAATAACTTCATCCGAGCAAAAATGAGATTGTGACAAAAGAAAAGATCGACTGGCGCTTTCAACGGTAACTATTTGAACTATGTTAAGGTTCCAGGTTTGTTTTGGAGCATAAATTGATCCTCTATTCTATACTACTCTCTATCACTAGCTACCTAGTAGCTACCATACGGTAGCTTACAGTTAGTTTTGTATAGATAGATTGATCCATTAAGACGTCTGGTACTCCTGCGACAGTACGATTACAACGTAGCTAGTAGTACTATTAATACGTACTGCAGTATTTGTTTTGTTATTTTTTCGAGATGGAATTCAAAGGATGGTGCGGTACAGCACTGCTGCCGCCTAACTGTAAATTCGAACGAGAAGTCGTCTCACCAGCCTTTGCCCTCGGGCGGCGGGACTATCGACCACTCCTGGTCTGCGGGTTGTGGTCTCGAAAAACTCATGTAACGTTATGCTTATGCTGAGGTCGGAGTTGATAATATAACATTATAATTGTTGTTATTTTAGTTTGGCCGCACGTACCAAAACATGATAGTCACCGATTGCAGCGAGTGACAGTGACTTTGACCTGGATGATGGCTCAACTTCCGAGTGAAATCGCTCAATTTAAGTGATACTTCGGTCCGCCCATTGACGAAAATGTCCTTTTCTGTGTTCCATTTTCGGTCGGTTTCGCAGAATCAATTGATGCTTTCTCGACAACAATGACATCCTTCCTGTCATCAATTTTGGCTACAACTATGGCGTCACTTCCGTTGTCTTTTGCGTCTTCTGTAAATTCTTCTTTTTCGCCTTGAATTGTGATAGTTTCTGCGGCGGCACTGCCGTCTCCTTTCTGCGTATCTGTGGTTGCGGCCTTTGATGCTATCGTCGGACTTGCTGTTTTTTTTGCGCCAGCATTTTCTTGGATGGCTTCTGTATGACCATTGGTTGCGGTATTTCCAACCATCGTGATGTAGCTCGTTGCATCCGACTTCGACTGTGCGACAGAGCTGGAGCCGTTCCTTCTTTGCAGGGGATGCCGCTTTCGATACTCTGCGGAGCTTGCTTTCAAGGAAGTACTCATTGTGAAATGCTTTTGCATTCTAGGAACGTAGACTTGGTTGTAGAATACAATGAGATTGCCAACGACCTTTCCCTCTGGGCGATAGTCGTTTTCGTTGCTGACTAACTTTACATGCCTCAAGATAACCCGGCAAGCACGCTCGCCTTGATCATTCGTCCGAACAACAATGTAGGCGTCCATTAACTTGCCGAAGGTGACTTCGGGTTGTACCCCAATCACCCTGCAGACGCCATAAATGGTGCACAGAATCAGCTGATCAATATGCCTGTCATAGAACAAGTCAAAATGATGTCGAAGCAAGTATCGAAACGCAACTAGTACTTGTGTCTGGATCTGTGTTTCTCTCGACAACTTGAGAGCTGCGCAGATGGCTTGGATGCGGAAGAAAGAAATTTTTAACAATTTGCGCAAAACGTAAGACAAGAAATTGGCCTCGGTGGAGGCACAGAAGGGCGGCTTGTACTTCTCGTCGATCAGTATGCTGGAAACGTCTTGAGAATCTGCCAGTTCTTCCGGCAGGGTCGCTTCGAGAACATCTGGAGGCCAAGCACCGGGAAGTCCTTTCATCGTCTTGATTGTTGTGGCTAGAGAGCCTTCAGACCTTGAGGATGACGATGTGACCCAAACAATAGAGTCTACTAGTTGGACTTCCAATTTTTGCGGATGCTTCTGAAGCACGACGGGGAGTCCGGGAACAATTGGCGAGCCCAACTTTTTTTTTGAAGGGTCACTAGTGACAACGAGAGCACGTCGCAACGCTTCGGTGACTTTCAAAAAAGTGTACGGGCTGCTTTCGATCGTCTCCATCAGCAGATGAACCGTGGTATCCTTGTGACTCCCGTTCATTCTCAGCTTCTGAGTGGTGCCCGCCCCCTTCAATGTGCATGCATAGCAGCAAGCCAAAAGGGCGCGATGGAATGACTCACTACGAAGGAGGGATCCGAAGGAACCAAGAAATTCCATTCGTTCCATTTGATCAATAATGATGGCTTCGAGACTGTGATAATAAAACCCGACAACAGATGCGCAGAGCTGAGTAGCCTCGTCGATATGCCCACTCACATAAACTTGTCCATCTTTTCGTCCTACAGTCAGTCTAGTGTCCAAAGACATTGACCCGGACGTCGTCGATCGAAGCGCGCCTTGGACACGAAGCAATCCTCGATTAAGTACAGGCACAATCACATCATGTAGACACGAGGAGCCGTCCCCAAGACTCCGGTCGGTTTCTCCGAGATACATCAGCAGAGAGTCACTAGGCTTAACAACGGATAATGACAAGATAGAAAGGGTCCACTCGTTCAACTCCATGGAATCACTGATGATGGGTGGTTCGATGTCACCAATCTTTAGTAGCACTGGAGGGCGGGGAGGCGGAGGCGGCTCTTGAGGCGGAGGATCGACCACAATTACATCCGAAGATCCATGGGTTCCAGTCGGGTCCGTAATTACATCCGAAGTTCCATGGCTTCTAGTCGGTTTAGCGTTTGATTTTTTGTATGTACATTCGAGAACCACAGCAACCGAAGCAGCTTGCTGCAGCAACGGTTTCTTCCCTTCCCCTTTGCACAATAGGTTGCAGGTGATTTTGGACGCGTCGCGATGAATCCCCCATGGTTCTCCCAACACCATTGGGAACATCATCATAACATTAGCAATCGCCATCCTGACCGTAACTTGAGTCTTCTTTTCGTCGGTCTGAGAGGTTGTCTTTACGTTTACATCAGGATTAATTTGCAGATTCATTTGTGCTTCTGATTCCAATTCATGGATTATCGTTCGATAATTCTGCAAGAAGAAATGAACCTTATCTCGTGGAAAGCATGCGAAGATCGAAGCATTGCTAGCTTCGTTGCCATTGAACGTACTCTCCCCTTTCTCATAATCGCGGACAGTCTTCAGTTTGTCGATGGCGCCGTAAATCTTGAAAAGTTGCGATCGGATCTCCGCAGTTGTGATGGATGTAAAATCGGGATTGTTGTAAGAGTTTCTTGCAATAAAATATCCAAGGTCTGTGGTTGCTAGAGAAGCAAGATCGACAAAGTCGATCGGGCCCTTCTCATCGGTTTTCTGCTTCTTGGCAGGAGGTTCGACAGAATTTGGGGCGTTAGCATTCACAGACACTTCGGCGGTTTTACTCAGCTCGAGTTTCGCTTGACCCAAGCTGGCAGCAAATAAAATGCTGGCAGCGGATGTGATTACGTGGTTTCTTCGACGGCGTTTGCCATCGGGGTCTGTCTTGGAGCTGACATTATCATCTTTCAATGCCAAAAGCCTTGCAAGCTTCCAGCAGATATTGCGAGCTTCTGTATCCGGTGCAAACTGAGGTACAATAATGCTGGGAGGAGGTGGTGGTAGTGTGGGATTCAAGGTGTTCACAGACCTAGCAAAGCTTTCGGTTTGATGGCACGTTTCGTAAATATAATCAAAATCATAGGCCAGCTCAAACATGGCGATAGATTGCGAACGAAGTGCTTGGAGGGATTGAAGAGCAAAGACACCAAAGAAAACACTGGTAGATGGATCGCTTCCTTCCAACTTGTCGCCAATCGCTGCTAAAAAGATTCCGTATATGTCCTGTATCTTCTCTTCATTGGCTAGCAGCAAGAGACTGAAATCAACGACATCCACGATTGTCGGAGCGTATTTTTGAACCTGTAGGACCTTTAGCAGATCACTGCCAATGAATTGTACCGCTAGTTGCACATTCTTGGTTACCTTTACCCTTCGCTGCATCAGGGATTTCAGACTGGGTGTTTTAGCCGGCGTAGCTGGTTTTGCTACTGAGTTGTTACTGTCGGTCAACTTAGCAGTATGCTCTGTGGAGCTCGATACAACAGTTTCATTACTAGTCTGTTTGGGCGATGTTATCGAGGAGGGCGTGGTGGTCGAGTTTTTCTCAACGATTGGAGTAGTCTTGTCTTCGGGTAAAGGGGCTGAAGTGGTTGTGGCCGTCTCAGATGCTGGTGCAGTAGCATCCGTCCGCTGAGTGGTCTTATCTTTGTTTTCATGCGATCCCGGAGGACTTAGACGTTGTTGAAATGCCCGAGCAAATCGACAAACTAACAAAGCGGCGGCTTTGTTGCAAGGAATCTGTTGCGCTGCAGGCAAATTGTTCAAGATCTTTTGTGCCAATACCCATTCCTCGATCTTTTGATAAACAAAGGGGTCGTTATGTTCACGAAGCTTCATGTAGCCAAGAAGGCTTTCGATGCTCTCTGGGCCGCTCATCTTCAAAACCGTAGAAGTGATGGCTCTCGAGCTGCCCAAAAGGTGTGTTCAGATTAGGACACGACGAAACAAAGATAATGATGTGATAAAATCTATTGAAATGTGAGTCCATGCCGGGAAAAAAGGGCAGGTATCAACTGCGCGTAAGATGTTTCGCGCGAGGTAACCCGGATCGTCCAATGCTGTTACAGCCTATGTACATAGCGACGGGGGAAAGACGCCAGATAAAACAACGACAAAAGCTTCGATTTACCTGCTCGTTTCAATGGTCCTTTGTCCTCGCTATGAGCGGAGGAAGACGGGTTGGGAGCGGACGGTCTAAAAGAGTCGAAGTCAACTTATAGCAAGGATGTTTCACTTTTGCGAAGTTTCTGAGCTTCGACACTTTTTTTGTGTTGTGAAATTTTTTGTGCGGTGTCTCGACCGTGCTTCCCGCGAGCAGATTTTTCATACAGTCGTATTGATCGGAAAGTCAGTCCGTCCATCCCTGTCTCGTCCATGTGCATACCGGTACCCCGGTACCGGCTGTTGTACGATAGTACCGTTAGTACAGTTATATACCGTACCTTATTACAGTCAACGTATTACTTCGAGTATTAACTTGCTCCCATAGAGCCGTTACATCAGAGGTAGTAATACCGTAGGTACGGTACCCTACCGTAGTCTACCGTAGTACAAATGCTGTGAAGTCGTCGTCCTTGGCTACCGTACTGTCGTATGTGTACCGGAGCAGGTACCGGTAGTCTACTCATAGTAGTTTGTAGCATGAACTAACAGTAAATATGAGAGTGCTGATGTCGTGGTGCTCTGGTGAACAACTCGACCTCCGGTAGTAGCTAGCGGCAATAATATTCATCAATCCTGTGTTGTAGCATTTTGTGGTAACATTGGTTTTCACTATTTTCACGAAGAGAAGAGATCGGAGAAAAGGAATAACGTCATGTTTGGTGGGTTGGAAATCAAGTCCAACAACGATGAATCGGACGACCATGCGACGACAGCTCCTGCACCAGCGGCAGCGAGTGCCTTTGGTTTCCTGAATGCTGGTGCTGCTACAGTCTCGGAAGCGCCGGCACCAGCTGTGGAAGCTGCTTCCTCTTCCTTTTCTTTCATGAATCCTGCTCCGGCTCCAGCAGCAGATGAACCACCAACTGCAGCAAGCAGTGGCTTTTCCTTCATGATGGAAGAGTCATCGAATGGTGCCATTGATTCACTTTCTGCTCCAGTTTCGGATACAACAGTGATGGAGGCACCAGCTCTTGCATCGGGATTCAGCTTTTTGATTCCATCTCCGTCCAATGATGAAGCGGAAGCAGCTGCAGCAGAGGCTATTCAGTCGACCGAAATCCCACCTGCCACTGAACCGGTAACAACAACCACTGGGTTTTCATTTCTATCATCCCCTGCTGTCTCCATAGACGCTGCCGATCAACCTCCCCTGTCAACGATGGAAATGCCAGTCATGGTAACTCGAGACTTCACTTCTGGTTCCGCAGCATCGTCGGTAGTTAGTGCTCCTTCGCCAACACCTCCAAACATTCTAGAGACAGCTCTCCCATCGAGTGGGTTGCCAACTGGTACGGGCATCACATTTGGAACGAGTGGCAGTCGCAATGCGGTCAAAAAGAAGAAGACTAGAGCCAAAAGGATTGGTGCTGGCGTCGCTGGTACACCTCCCATTCCACCTGCTCCAGCTCCAGCAGCAGTATCTCCGGCTCCTCCCGCTGTGGAAACCAAGTCTGCTAGAGATGAAGCACTGGAGGCTGCCCGACGAGCGGAAGAATTTATGCATAGCAAAGTTGTCGCAGAAGCTAAAGCCTCCCCTCCACAAGAAAGGTCTCCTGTGTCCAGTGGACCGCCAGATATTGCTCCAGCTGCTAGCACGGATTCGGTGCTGGCAGCAGCGCAAAAGGCCGCCGAAGAAGCCAAAATTTTACAACAGCAACATCAAAAGGGAGGTGGCTTTATGGGGACATTCTTCAAAGGCTTCCGAGCCAGTCCCAATACCGCTGGTGGAATGGGTGGCAATAGTAACAGCAGTCTCCCTCCACTTGGACATAATTCGGCCGTTCATCAACCGGCTTCGAAGCGTTCCATCTCTGAACCTTCCGTTTCATCGTCGCAACGTCAGAAGCCGACCAAGCAAGCTGATGATGACGACGATGATGATGACATGGTCGTTGTAAGTACCAGAGCGGGAGGTTACCAGCCGGATCCTGTCGAGGAAACACCAGCGCCTGCCCCAGCCTCGACTTTTACTCCTGTCACACTTCCCTCGACTGAAACAAGTAAGCCAGGACTAGAAATCAAGACGTCCTCTGCCTTTACCTCTTCCAAACCTCTTGATATTAAGAACTTCATTATTCCAGAGGTCAAGGTGCAGTCATCGTTGCCGACACCCAGAAAGTCTAAAACACCCGCCCAGATATTTGAAGAATATCAAGCCCTCTTTGCACAGTCCGTGCATCGTAGCATGGAACAAGTTGAGAACGTTCGAAGCCAACAAAAAATGCTTTCAGAAGAGCGATTTGTCTCTTTGGCAAAGGATCGTCTAGCGACTCAACAAATCGAACAAACGGAACAACAGTTACAGGCCGCTGTTGAAGAGGAGGACTACGAATTGGCAGATCAGCTTGGACAGGTTCTCGAAGGTCACAAGCGAGAAAAGCACGAAGTGGGTCTCATGCTAGAAAACATTTCCAAGGCATTGGTTCAGTTGAATTCTCAAAAGGAGCTGGTTGTTGGGAGTGTAGCCACCTGCTTTGATAACCTAGCTGTTCGATTGGAAGAATTGAAGCAAAAGGAGGCTGCATTCGAGCAGAAAGATGACGAAGAAACCCTTAAGCAGTTCGAATCCATCTCCAAGCAACTGTCTGCCGAGCAAGAGAGGCTTCAGCAAGACTTGAAACATCTTGAACGAGACGAACAGCTCGTCTCTGAGGAAAGAAAGGAGCTGGAAGACGCGATCAAGGAGCAAACTGGAGAAATCGAGCATCAAAAGGACGAAGCGACCAAAAAGTTGGAGGAAGTTCAAAAGGAGGTTGACGAACTGCGCAGGCAGCTGGAGATCAAGCAGAAGGAAGCAGCTGACTTGAGGACAGAAATGTTTGGTTTTGAAGATGCTATTTCCAAGGTCCGCGTGAAGTTCTCTCGTCAGCTCACCCGCGTCGACAAGAAGGAGAGGGCGCTCAAAGAAAGTCGGATAGAATGGGAGCTTGAGGACTCGTCTCACAAAAAGCAGAAAGAAGCGCATGAGTTACAGCTTCAGTCACACTCTGAAGCTCTGCTAGCTCACGATGCGTTGATGAAGACATTGAACTCAGAGTTGAGGTTAGCGAAAGAGTTCTGCGAGTTGATACCAGAACATTTCGGTTTCATGGACGACACGAAGATAGACCAGGAAGAAGGTAAAGATGGCGAAGAAGGGGATCTGGCACAGCTCCAAGCAGATGTTGTCAAGTGTGAGGCAGCGGTCAGTGAAGCCAAGATCATCCTGAAAGCTGCTACTTCCGTGCTCTCGACTTTGCAAACTGAACGTGACAGTCTGATTGCTAGGATTCCGGAACTTGAGGCTATTAAAAAAGATGCAGCTGCAAAACGGGATTTCAAGTCTGCCAGCAAAGCGTCCAAAGAAATCAAAGACGCGACATCAAGAATCAAGGAGTGCGAAGAAGAGTTAAGTGGGGAAGCAGCGAGCAGAAAAGCTGCTGCTGAAGAGGAACTAGCTCGATTAAATGAAGAGCTGATCCAAACTCGAGAGCTTGCAAACGAGAAAGAAAAGGTGTCTGGAATCGAAAAGATGGCATCTTTGGCGCAACGAATCGCTCTCTTAGTTGAGAAGAAGAAAGAAATTTGTGGCGAATCGAGTTCTCATGATAACAGTGTGAAAGGCGTCGGTGCCCTAGTACTTGAAGGCCAAATTAAAGCTCTGAAAGCTGAAGGCCAAGATCTTGGAACCAAGTACGGAGGCTGGTTGGAATTGATGAAGGGCATTCAAATGGATGACGACATTGATCCTCCTGCTGTAGAGGATGCCGCCGAAGTCGTAAATTCTGAAATCCCAGCAGCTTCCGAAACTTCCCCGAAGAAAGATGATCCACAGGCTCCCGGTGATGGGCTCACAATTGAGGAAAGGGTCAATAAAGTGAAATTGTTGGTAGCAAAGCTAAAAAAGGCAGAAGAAGCTCTTGAAACCGCCGCTTCAGAAGAAGACTTCGAACAAGCAGCTTCACTCCAAGAAACCATCGAGAATATTGCTTCTGAGATAGCAGAAATCGATCTACCGGAAGACGTTCTTGCGAACGCTGTTTCTGGTGATAGCGAGAACGAAGACGTAGAAGAAGCAGACATTTCGTCACAAATAGATGCAGTAGAGTCTGCTGAAGAAGAGAAGAAAGATACAATTGACGAGGACTTTGAAGATGCTCTTCCGGACACGGAAGATTCGAAGGACGAAGATGATGATCGAAGCGTGGATGACGACCAAGGAGACGGCGAGGAAGAAATGAACGAGTCACGCGGCAGGGCTGACAGCGATGATCAAGATAAGGTTTTGGAAAATGGTCACACTGATGAAGAAGGCATCAAGGCTGACGAAGATGTTCCTTCACAAGACACGCCAGAGGTGGGTACGACCAACGAAGTCCTCGAGTCTGTTTCGACGGATGAGGCTGAATAAGAAATGGATCGGAATATTGTAACTATTGTCTTTCTTTTTCTTAGCTTTTCTTGGTCAATTCGGCTACAACATTTACGTTCGTACTGTACTACCTAGTTGCTGGCTTCTTGAGAGGCAGCTGCAGCGGTGTTGGTCATCTCCATAATGGCGACTTTGACATCTTTTCTTTCTTTGACAGGTGAAGGGAAGGGCAGTCGAACTTTGAATTGTTTGGGTTGGCCCGGGAGTCGATCATCATTTGCGGGGTCTCGTGTAATCTTCACGTCCATGCCCAGTGAATCCACTCTGCTGATAATGGCCTCCTTCACGTAGCCACCTCCGGCTAATCCAGGTACGATGGATTCAGCAATGGCGATTGTTGCCGACATGTGATCCTCGTTCATGTGCTGAGCAATGGCGGGTCCAAATGCCATTATCGGGTCTGGTGTGGCTTCCCTGTACTCCTCTGGTGTAACCGTTCCTGCTCTGGCGAACCCTCCGACGAATCGAATGGCCTCAATCTCCATGCGGTAAAAGAAGAAATCCCCGAAATCGATCCAGAAAGCTATGTATTGGGATAAAACGAAAAAAAAAAAAGGATGGAAAGACATTGTGAACGAATTGTCGTCGTCGTCGTTGTTGTTCTTGTTTCACACTCACTAACTAACTAACTCACTCACTAGTTCACTCACCTCCTGGATGTTTTTGCAGATAAATTTCTTTGGCCTTGGCGATATCTTGTTCGTCCTTGAGTCGTTGGCAGGTTCCCATGAGGTTGACACGTCCGTCGGCGGCACCCTTGAAGTTCTTGTCGGCAATGGTGACACTGCATCGTGGATCGGCCAAAATATCGACCGTGTGACTGCTCATGCCGCTAAAGACAAAAATAGGTCGACCGTCTTCATCGGGTGCAAATCCCACCACGGAACCTCCGGGATATCCTGGCATACTTGTCGATGAAACATGAAACATGGGAATGATGGTATGAATCAGAGGAAGCGAGTCGAGTCACGATGGGGTGAGAATGATCCGTTCTTTTGTCTTTTTTATTTCTCTCTTTCTTTCGTTTCCGATTTGACTCCATTGAGGTACGCACGCTTGTGTGCCTCACTTGAGAGTGGGTAACACACAACAACAACAACAACAAAAATTTTGCAGTAGTTTGCACTTACGACTTGGAGTTGGTACTCATGACTGCAAATCCATGATTGTATTGCACCAAAGATCGGACATCGACGGGGAATCCAATTTTGGGCATGCTGTTTTGGTGTTCCATAAATTTTTCCACGCGTTCTCTCTGGTCGGCGGGAAGTTGTGCCAATGGGTTTCCTCCCCCCACGTCGTGTCGGGGGGCCTTGTCAGAGGTCATGGACAACGACAACAATTGGCGGTTTTGTTGTTGTTGTTGTTGCTGTTGTTGTTGTTGTTTGGCATGAACATGTTTCGATATTCCCGGCGCAGGCACAACCCACGCCGAGACAGATGAGGTAGATACGGTCAATATCAACGCACAGCCGATGCGAACAAGTGACATTGTGGCAACCATCCTTCCAATCAGCTACTGACTTGTCTTTCGATTGACGTTTTTTACAGTGGTATATCTTCTAAAAGCCTTGTTCGTGCAAGCGGATTGATTAGTACTACTGCTGGAACGAGAAAGTAGTGGTGAAAAGGTAGTACATAATAATATTATAGAAGTATTCGTAGTTGTATTGTACGATAGATTCAGCGAAGCCGCTTTTTATTCATCGTAGAAGAAGAGAAAGAAAGATACACGTAGGAGAGATGATTCATTCATTCACCGTCAATTTTCGTCAAGTGCAAGAGAGTGTGTTTGATTGACTCACTCCGTCATGAAGGGGGAGAGGGAGGGGGGTGAAAATCGGAGGGTCTAGCTAGCTAGCTAGTAGTAGTAGGTAGAGTAGACTAATTTCTGAACTTTTTCGAATCATCATTTTTTTTCAAAGGAATTCGCGCTATTTTTTCTCAAGAGGCTATTCGAGTACCGTATGTAGTACGACAATACCTAACTACCTAACTGTAAATGACGTATCATAGGACGTAGAGAACAGTGGACTACCGTAGTGTCGTAGTGTCGGTTGGCGGATGACAGACTGAAATAGGTACGGTACGACTTTGTAGGTAATATGCTACGACAGTACACTGCTACTAGTAGCTACGGTAGTAAAGAGTCGAATCCAATGATGTATTTAAAATAACTACAATAATATATATACTACTAAAAAATAATGATAAAATTATGTATTTCACTATCGTAAAATAATTAAAAAAAAATTAAATAATACGACGTCGTGTGTTGAGTGTGAAAGAGGTTTTTTTTTTTTCTTTCAACGTTTGACGGCTACCACCGACTCCGGCATCATCAATCAATGCTACTCTCTCTATGTAGTACTCCGAGTAGCACACTTTCCTCTTGAGAACACACTACTTGACTTGCGAAAGGAGTTGTCCTCTTTCATTATTTACAGTTACAGTTACGGTAGTTACACTGCTGCTAGTAGTAGCTAGCTAGCTAGTAGAGGTAGCAGTTTGGAAGACATTCATACAAGCAGTTGTCTCCCTTTATCGATAGATATTATATTATAGATCACAGCATTCGTTTGCAGCGGTGTTGTTGTGTATCACCAACATCGACTCCACTTACTGATATTGCTACGGTAGCTAGCTATCATACGCTTTCCAGTCCAACACTCTCACTTCTCACTGTCAGACACTATTGATACTACTACGAACTCCATACGAACCATCAATCATCCCTGACAGTCAATAATAATAATTATTATTATTATAATTATTATTATGTCAAGCCGCAACAACAACAACAACAACAACAACAAGAAGAGCACTGTTTGCAGCAACGCTCATTCACCATCGCCATCACAAACCGAACAAGCCTCGAACGGCTTTACTGTTGGTAAGAAGCGCAAAGGTTTTTCCATTACTTTTGACAAGAGTGGAACGTGTAATGGTTCCTCCTCTTCCAATGGCATTGCCACAGTTCAGCTCACCATGGAAGATGGTCGTACGGTCAATATTCAAGGAGCCACTGCAGAACAACTAGCAGCTGTCATTGGAGGTTCCAGGAGTGTTGATGAGGCAGCAGCAGCAGTTTCCAAGAACGGGAATGCATCAAATGCAGCATCGTCGTCATCAGCAACATCAGTATCTCGGTCAGATGCCAAAGTGTTTGGTCCGGAACCACCACCGTCTTTCTCATCACAAAACAACAGTACTACCGGTAGAGATAGCGATAGTTACTACACGAACAACGGCAACAATTATACTACGTCGCCATCGATGGAGTATACCAGTATGGCAGCGACCTTGGCAGCCTTGGGTGCTGGCAATTATTTTAACAAAGTCGGGGACAACATAGACATGGATGCTTGGAAGAAAAAGGCGGCGGCGGCGGCGGCGAACACACGAAATGGTAGCAGCAGCAGCAACAACAACAACAATAATAATAAAAACAACAATGACACAAATGGAATGCCATGCAATGAAGAGGAAATGAAAGCTCTTGTAGCCATGTTCATGGAAATCATGGGAATGTCCATGGATGATGGTAACAGTACTAGCAATGGTAACCGTGGCAGTGGTGGCAAGGCTGGGTCGCCATCCTCATCTACCAACTCCAATATGGGGCCTCGTTTCAGCTTTAGTGGCGGCACCGCTTCCACTATACCTGATGGAATCAGTGCTGCGGCAGCAGCGGCGGCTGCCTTTTTCCCAGACGGCTCTTCCTGGGACGCCCTTCGACGAACGTATGCCGCAGCACAACAAAAAGCGTCAGAAACGGCAGACGAAGACTACGAACCTACTGGTAATGACTACGATCGGGAATTGACCTTTGAGGAAGTCGAGTACCTGCTCCAACAACGAAAGAAAAAAGAGGAATTTCCAACGACCAAAATGGACAATGAGTTTTCTTCGGGCGACTGGGAATCACTGGAACATGTACCCATTGAAGAATTCACGTACGACGATGAGGAAACCAAGGAACGAAAGGCAGCCAAAAAACGACAAAAAAAGCAACGCAAGAAAGAAAAATCAAAAGAAGAGGCGGCGCAAAAGGCAGCGGAAATCGAACTAAAGAAGCGAGAAAAAAACATCTTGTCGTGGAGAAGTCGAGTGGTATCGGCAACGCAAACCAACGACACCACCAAACTCGACGCACTTCTCAAAGAGTCGCCGTTACGAAAGATCAACCAACGGGAAAGCTCCATGCATCTATCCAATGCTGGCGTCACGACTCATTTCGAATTCTTGTTGCCCAACACCGTACCCAAAAATAGAATCAGTACGGAAAGAGGCGCCGAGGCACGACTTCGCCTGGCGCAATTTGTTCTCAATTATGACGTCCGCTTGGCATTCGAGCCTTTGAGGACGGGCAGAACAGCATTTCATACGGCTTGCTTCTACGGGGATTCTCAATTTGTCGACCTGGTACTGAATACAACGCAAGCGCATGAAACAGAGAACGGAAAAGTTCTTATACCTGACGAATATTTCAACGCTCCATGTGTCGAATCCGGATGGACACCACTACATTATGCCGCAACATCGTGCTCGATGGATGTTATGGAAACGCTACTCAAAAGAGGCTGTGGTTTTGATGTGCCAACTGATGCAACACACACATGGAAAAAGTGCGACGGAAAAGGTGTGACACCGCGAGAATTAGTTGAGTTGATAAAGTCAGGAAGACACGAAAAGTCCATCGAGACGCACGGGGTTGCACTCCAAGAAATATCCAACACACATTTTTGCCATCATCAAGATCGCAGGGGGTTTGTAAAAAATTTGGAACGTGTCCAATTTAGGCTCTTGGGAATCGAAAAGAATGGATATTCACCTCCGCGCGACAACAAATGTGTCTCACCAAAGGCAGTCGTCACAGAGCCCCAAATAGCAGTTGTTGTCGAGAATCCATTGCATAACAAGCCAAAAAAGAAAAAGAAGAAAAAGGGCAAGAATGCAAAAGGGACGGAGTCAGTTGCCGACTCAGCAGAAGTCTCTGCGAAGACGATTCAAGTCACCTCTGACGTGGCTGTGGTTGCCAAGCCGGCCAAAGAAGAAGAACAGGATCCTCTCGTACAAGCTCTTCTTGGAATAGGCTTTGAAAAAGAACAAATTCAAGCGGCCATCCAAGCATGTGGAGGGACGGATCGGGCGACGGCTGATGATGTGGTGATGCAAATTCTCGGACAAACAAACGAAACGAATCATGTGGAAGAAGAAAAACAGTCGGAGTTTGTTGATGCGGCCCCGGAACAGGTCCGTACTCTTGATGTTCAAAAGGATACGGTTCCGACTCAACAGTCTGTCGAGGAGAAAGAGCGAGAAGCCGCACGGAAACTAGCAGAGAAACGCGAGCTGGCTCGCCGTCGAAATAGGGAATGGAACATGCGGGAACAAGCACGTCAAGAACACGAAGCAAGTGTGAAGGTTGTCAAGAAGGCAATTCAGCAGGTTTTTACCGCTTCACCAAAAGATCCTCCCCAGGGTACAGATGTTACCAACCCCTCCATTGCGAGACCGCTTGCACAAGAGATGCAAGGATTTCAAGCTCCTACGATATTCGCGCATGCTACGGCTACGATTAGTAGACCTACCGCTCTTGCTTTACAAGCTGAGAGAGACGCTATAGGCGTGTCCAAGACGACACAATGGCATCCGCCTTCTATCCCATCTCGTGGCGCACAAACTTATCCCACCTCCATTCCGGAGAATGCAGACGTCACATTGCAGCCACCAGGTCTGTCCAAGTCAGGTTCTATTGCTTCTATTTCCCATCCTACCCCGTCGGTAATATATGACGACGAAAGGACGGTATCATCGTTTGGAAGCAATAGGGGTCTATCTGTGAATTCGAGAGAATTTGTCCCCGCAAGTTTCACCGCAACACCACCTGTGCTTTCGTCGCACACTTCTCCCCCTGGTTTCATGCCAGCGACTTTTCAGCCAGTTGCACTACCTTACCAATCACACGATCAAATGGTGCGGGACAACCCGACAGATTCTGTGGGGCCAACACAAATGCAAAACAGCGAAATTCGAGCAACAGCCAAGACTTTTGTTCCATCAATTTTTTCCCAGCCAAGCGCTCCAATGAATTATGCTCAAGGTCGCAATGACATTCCGACTCCCACGATGCGCAGATTTCACACCGGATCTGCGGTCTCGTCAAGTCTACTGTCTCGAACAAGCATTCCTGCCGAGCCTTTGTCGGATCTTGGACATTCGTTTTCGACGTTCGAACCCGTCCCAAAAATGACACCACTCTCGGAGGATTCTACGATACCCGGCTCGTCGTTGTTGAGCGATCTGACTGCGGAAGAACCGCTAGTACCTATTCCGACATTGTTTGGAGGAGCTGAAACGAAGAGAAACTCGAGTTTTCTCGATCCCGCTTCAAGTATTGCATCTGTGGGTGGCTCTTCGATCTGGGGCGATAACGGTAGCGAAGGAATTCCGTTGCTTGGGAGCGCTCTCTCATCTTCCCTCTTTGGGGAGGATGAAGACCGGTTGAATAACAACAAGCCTTCTCTATGGGATATGGGCAGTCAGAAAATGACCCAAGGATCGATATGGTAGCTGATATTATGTTTCTTTTCTTACTACGTACTACAGTAGTACTTCGTAGTAATACAGAAGGTGAAGGTAGTGATTTGGTGCATCGAGTCGTCTAAAATTAGACATTTGATAGTACAATAGTTGAAATCCATAATAATAACATTACGACAGTATTATAGGCATATCAAAACTGGGGCAAGAGTTTGGAGAGAGAAGACAACCCTTATTGCTTTGAGCTCATGGGTGGTTTTCGGATTTCCGTGACTGAAATAGCGATATCATCTCGATACCTCCCTTGCTTTGCCTTTTCCCATCCCGAAGCAGCCAGATATATCAATTGTTCGAGCGCACTCAACAAGTATGGTGCATCGTCGTGATACAAGCTGGACGCAACTGCTTGGGCGATCACTTCCGGAGAGGCAAAATCCATGAGACCGTCCGTTGCGGCCACGGCAAAGATATGGACATCATCGGAGCTGATAAAACATGCCGCATCCATCGTCCCATCTTCATCCGGTATTTGGCAATCTCGTAGCACTTGGTTCTCCACAACTTGATCAACATCTATGACCTCGACGATTGGATCGGGTATCACGCCCAGCTTTCCGACGGCCCAATCGCCGATGGACCTGGACATGGCCAGTCCACTTTGCATGCCCGAGTCTGGATCGGTAAAAAGTACGCGCGATATCCCCAAGGGTGGCAAGAAGACCTGTCCTCCACATTCTTCTACCCTTTTTCGTTCGTCTGGCAAATGTGGCTTGTCCTCTCTCGAAATATAAATGATTTCTACCGTTTGGCTACTGGGTCGATACACCACCAAAAAAGATCTGGAATCTCCCGCATTAGCAACGAAAACTTTGGATCCTCGTTGCAAGATGACCGAGGCGGTACACCCCCCGGAGACTTCGCCCGGACAGGACCGATCGATTTCGATAAAGGTGTCAATCAATGCTTCCTTGACGGCATCGGGGTTGTCTTTGGGATTCAAAGCATCGAGTTTCTTGGCTAGCACATTGGGAAGTTCCGTGACAGCATATTGACTTACTTTCTCACCCAGACGAGCATGTCCATCGAAGACAGCAATCAAGCGCGACGGTGTGGTTGTTGTCGTCGAAGACGATTCGTCGTCCTCATCTTGTTGTCGTGAGGCGGCAAAGGCGGTGAATCTCCGTCGTTTTTTCGTTCCAGCTGCGTCTCCTCCTTCGTTGCCAACTTGGTAGGGCGAAATAACGACTGCTCGATCTTGATTAATTTGCGAGTCCAACGTTCCTCCCTTATATCCAATGAGTGTCAAAGTGGCAGCTTGAGGACTTCCCGATGCTTCTAGGAGTTCGAGTTCTTTTTGATTCTCCAGTGATTCCGTTCGTTTGACCTTTCGTAATTTGGTCAACGCCTCCTTGACGTTCTTGTCGTAATATATATCCTGTGGATAAAAGATGCGTCCCTGATAGTGACAGTGGACATCTTTTCGTTTACTGTTAGTATTGTCTTTATCTTTGAATGAGTATGACGAAGTTTCCCGTGGAGTTGGTGGTGGAGCTTCCATCATTGTCGACGACGCTGCTGTGGCTGGTCGCGACGAAATGGAAAACACCAAGGCACCCGCGAGGCTGGTACTGGTCCTCCTTGACGCTGTAGATCGAAAGAATGCTGACAACATTGTACAACAGTGCTATATGTGTGATGTCCACCGTAAAAAGGATAGAACAGTCCAATCAAGCCGTGGTTGGAGGTGGTGATGAGTGTCTTATGATGTGTTGCAGCGACGATTATTTGATTTGATTTGATTTGATTTGATTGATTTTGTGTGTCTTGTGAACATGGAAGATGAAATGGTGATTTTCCTTCGTTGTAAGATCGGGGAGAATGGAGAAGGCCAAAAATAAAATATAACAATAAAATATATTTTATATTATAAAAAATATTATAAAAAATAAATAAAAATTCACGAATTCACACACAGTTTTTACAACCGTATGTATCATACTACGACGCATTACAGGTACCAGGTACGGTACTACCCTACGGTCCTCCGTACCAGTACTTACAGTCAACTTACCGTACGTATTCTACCAATGCGTCAAATCTACGACTATCATGAGGTCTACTTGTTGGGATTTTTTATCAAAGATTTGACCAGCGAAGTGCTGGCTGTTTTTTTTTTTGTGGCTTTTTTTTTATGGATTGCTGATCGATGATTCATCCTGTAGCATACGACGTATTATTAATATTACTACGTATATTAATATATATATTTTTTAATCGTCTCCCGAAGCTCCTCTTGAACCTAAAATTATTATGCATTTGCATCGTCTGTCACTACTAGTGGTGGTGGCAGTAACATCAATTGTTGCTATTGTTTCCGAGTGTCCACCTCACGGTTGCTCTCTAACAGCGATCGATATTGCTGCCGACGGATCTGAGCCTGAGAAGGAGGCTTTGGCCATTTTGCGAAAGAGTTTGTTGAAAACCTCTTCGAGTGACGACCACGACGACGACAATAGTTCAAACACATCCCATTTACTACAGAACGCTTTGGAGACACTTTCATTGGCTGGTGATGATTCGTCTGTGACGATGACGTTACGGGGATACAAGGGAGGGCCACCAGAAGCCCAAATTAACCAAGATCGTGCCATGTTGATACGACCCTTTCGAATATCGTCAACAGAAAGACAAATAGCAGAAAAGGAACCAGTCGCACAACAACTGTTGGGAGTCTTTGATGGACACGGAACGGGAGGAGAACAAACCAGTCAACATGCTCTGGAACAAGTTCCTCAGCTCTTGGCAGAAAAGTTGAAGGCCATTGCCGAACGCGATACCGACACACCCCTGCACGAACAGGAAGAGGCTGTCAAACAAGCACTCGTAGAGGTATTCCTTGAGGTCGACCAAACGGATCCCACCAAGGGAGCCGCTGGGTGCACAGCTACTGTGATACTTCAGTTGGGTCCCAAACTGTACATTGCTAATGCAGGTGACAGCATAAGCTTTGTGGGGGTTTACGTTTCCAAAAAGGATGACAGTGCTGGTAGCAATGATGCCAACAATGGCAACACCAAGGAACGTCCACTCCAGCAACAAGTTCGCATTGTCTACGAAACCAGAGAAGACAAGCCCGATCTACCAGACGAGCATGCCAGAATTACGGCAGCGGGCGGCCACGTAAATATACCGGCCAATCCCGAGGTTGACGTCCCACGGGCGTATCATGTTGACAAGGACGGGCGCCTACTGTGGGGTCTGGCCATGTCCCGATCTCTGGGTGACTGGGCCGTTCAGGGTGTGATTGCGGAGCCGATCGTGGATGTGTTGGATGTGTTTGAGATTGTCCAAACCGCAATGGCGGCACATGTCGAAACGTGTGAGGCATCCATAACGAGTGATGATGATGATGCCGACGACAAAAACAAGTATTGCGAAGCGCTGGATCCAAGCCAGGTACATATCTTTGCCGTCTCGGCAACCGACGGCATGATGGACGAGCTACCATCTAATTATATTGGTAGCATTGTAGCACGAGCCCTGTTCGATCGGACCATTCAACTTCATCCGTTGTCGGCCGCCAAACATCTGATTCTGGAAGCCGCCAAAGGATGGAATCGATTGTACAATGGAGGCTATCGAGATGATATTGCCATTGCGGCTGCCATAATATACTCAGACGAGTCAATCCTATTATCGCAAAGTAGGAATAGTAACAACTTGCGGTAGCACCAGTTGCAACAGGTAAAAAGATGATAATAATATTTCATTATTAATCACCACACCCAACCTAATACTCCCCAGTGTTATAAAACAATAATATTACTAGGTAGAGTCGTATGGTATATCTACAGTCGTATTCATCTCTATTTATCACTTCCTTCCCGGCATTGTACTTTAGGGATGGAGTTAATGGATCTATACTAGTCGTACGTCGTGATGTCGTGATTGATGATTGTGATGTCGAAAATCTCGTGAAATAGACTACGGTAGGTATGATGGATACGACGAGAATCAAATAATTCGGGATGCCTCTGCTCCGCAGCAAGACCCAATCAAAATAATACACAATCCTTGATAAGTAGAAGTAGAAGTATAATGCACACACCTTATAACTTCTAACATCTACGACGTAAAGTTTTGTCACCCGTGTAACTTGTCATTTCATCTATTGCAATCAATCGAGACTGTCATGATTTCTCAATCTACTCATAACCAGAAAAAGGTTCGGAAGCGCGTCATGGTGGCTGCTGGTAGCGGTCTTCCCACTACTGCCGGGGCGCCTGGGTTGATCCCTTATAACCCTGGTAGTCCCAGCAGTGCCAACCCGATGGTCGCTGGTTCTAGTAAAGCGCGACATTTAAGTCCTTTGAGAAGGATACGAAACACATTGCGAACGGTACTGGTCATGAGCTTTCCGCTCGGCATCTTTCTGATTCCGTACTTTCTGTCGTCTCCGCACAATCCACACGATTATCCACCCATTGTGGTGACCTTATCGACGACCATGGAACGACTTCCCTTGTTGCAACCGACTCTCGACTCGATATTAAAGTCACAATCCGCGCCTCCCACCCGCGTCTATTTGATTCTATTAGATCCAGCAGCACATCGAAAGGATGATGTAATGAGAGGCAGGCAGAAAGAACATGACGGTTTGGAAAAACTGGAAGCAGTGTCAGTGACATCCTCCTGGCCAGCATATTTACAAGTTTTGGTGGATACAACACCCTTGCGGGTTTTGAATCCAAAGATTGGTTATGGTCCCATTTCCAAAATCGTGTACGCCCTGCTACAGGAAGACATTCGGAAACAGGACGATGTTTCAACAACAACGACAGCAAACTCTCCGTTTCGAGACACCGCACCGCGTCTCATTTATATAGACGACGATGTCGTCCCAAAACATAACTTTGTACAGGCACTGATGGATGCCAGTATCGACCATCCACAATCCGCAGTTTCCTTTGTGGGGGGTAACCTGAGAAGCCAGTTTCGGCACGTCCGATATGCCAAGGCAGAATACGACAAGTATCCCAATATAGTGATGCGGTCGTTGAACGGCGGCAAGAATCGTCCACCAATGGTAGTAGACATTGTTCAGGGAATGACGGGAGTTTGTCTGCCGATAACGCTTTTGAACGTTACTGAAATCTTACAATTGCTTCCATCGACGTCAGTAGACTCGTGGCCTGATATCACAACCAGCGCTACTGCTTCTGATATCTTGCTAAGCGCCGTTCTGGCAGCTCAGAATGTGACAAGACAGCTAGTTCCTTCTTCCGTGGACGATACAGAAGATGTTTTCTTTCAGACCATTCCATTCACAAACTACTCCAGCCATCCTCTATCTACTTCCGGAAAGGTAAACAAGAATTCCTACGACGTAGCCATGGAATGGATAGAAGTCGCGTCATTTTTTCAAAACGAGTGGAAGATATGGCAGCAGTACACGTTTTTGGACCCCAAGCAACTTACCGTTCAGCAAAAGCGAGCGGTAATGTGTGAAGGATTGCATGATCCGGATTGCGAGTCTCAAGCGGATGAGTGTGTTGCCAGCCTCTCGGCATGCCCAGGCGCTCTTTCAATTTTAAATGAACTCGACCATCGGGACTCCCTACTGGACGATGACACGGCTTTTGGAGCCAAGAAAAACGGGGAAGAAAGAAAGAAGTAATGGGTAGCTCAATCCAATCCAGAAACCATTTTAGAATTTGGCCACACCCAACTCTTTGTAAAAGCCCGTCGAATTTTGCAGGGTGATACAATGTAGTAGTTGCAATGGAAGTCGTATCTTTCTAACTTTTTAACTGTAAATGCGCTTCCCGATTGTCTTTTGCTACCAAGATCCTCCTCTACAAATGACCAGTCAAAGTACGAATTACGACTAGGTACTATCAACTATGATACGGTAGCTGGTAGTACGGTAGTAATTCTTAGTAGTTCTAGATACAGGGGCGCGCGCGCGCGCAAATCGAATCATTATTCACAGTCAATCGTCATACCAACTGCGTCTCGCACGAATTTTGTGGCGCATGGGTGTAGGGCTGCTGGAGTTGCTCACGGGCCACACACGCATGCTCAACCATGCGTCCATATGGGGGACAGTCGTACAGTAGCTAGCATCATAAGCACCCAACCCCATAAGGGTATGGGGTAGGTCACTGAGTGAAGCCCACTACATACACTCCCTTAGTGTCCCATCATCGTCCTTCCACAGCATGCACACAGAGGCTGTCCCGTAACCCTAGCAAAACAAAATTCATGGCTATCGCTTTGAGATAGTCTATTTTCATCAGATCACACTTTATGGTGTTTGTCCGAACTCAAGACACTGTTGCTAGAGACATTACATTGGACGATGCCTCTGAGTGGCCACACCACTACTTGATCCAACCAACATTTTGGCTGCAACAATGAGGATTTTCAATGAAGACACATCATCTTGTCGTGAAGAGCAGCCACAACATCAAGTGGCACGTAAATTGTTCGATTCGTTTTCATCGCTCGACCATAACGATGATAATGTTATGACTCCTGGGATGGCCGCAACGCCATCCGTCAAAGGATTCATGCGTGAGATCCAGGCGGTCTTGCTATGGTCGTCTGTATCTCTTTTATTCCGACTGTTCATTGGTATTTCAATTGGCCTTGCGTCGCACGGCCAAGAAAGTATCTCGGATAGCACAACTACAGAAACAACAGTAACAAACATCGCATCCTCTCCCGTTTTCTTCGTGGCAAATTTTCTGTTGTATTGTCTCCCTGCCAAGGTGTTGACCAACCAGTGCCCTGGTTTTTACTTTTCCAGCGCAGCGTGAGTTTCAACTGTGTAAATTGTAAATATGACGTATGCCGCAATGCGAACTGTACGTTGACATTTTGCCATGTTTGATCGAATTGACAGGATTCTATTGTGGATACGTGACAAGATAGGGGTTTTTCCAAACCTTCCCATACGTTGTTGCGAATACATGCTGGGCAGATTGGGACTGAGAGAGCTAGTATTGGTGTCAGTGATACACTTCTCCACGTTTTATTCCGTTGGATTCTTTGTTCGTCAAAGCTTCTCTCCCGAATCGTCATCTTTGATGCTGGAGAGTGTGGATTACGATGATGCCGGAAATCTGTGGATCGTCGTACGTCTGAACATTCTTTTGACTTTTGACAATCTTCTCCAAAATCGCATACTGACTTTTGCACACTCTCGTTTTTCGTAGATGTTGTTTCGTCAGGTGTTTATCACATCTGTCTTTGTGGTCTCCTTGTTAGTAGTTCCGATCCTGCTACAATTGAACAAGATTCCACGATGGACCTTGGTTTTTTTATTGTATCCATTGTACCAGTATTCTGTGGGGAAATCAGGTGGTGGAGAGTTCTTCTCCCCCAACGCTCTCGTCTCTCTTGATGCATTGGGAGGTCGCCCCGTTTCGCCATCGTGGAGGGTTTGCGGGCCAATCATCGGGGGTCTGGTTGGAGGACTGGTAATGAATCGTTACTTTCCGGACGAAAGTACTGGCAAACACATCAAAGACTGATTAAAGTTATACGGAGTAGTATGGGGTCATTATTTACGGCTAGTAGTGTAACTCGTCGCAGTACTATCACCTTATTTGATCCTTGTGTCGTGAAAGGCTTTCAGAATCGACTACGATGTTATCCTTGTGTCAAGAGCTTCTTGGGGTCTGAAGAGCTTCCGTCGGTCAGAAAGTAGTCCGCTTTCTGTTCGTGTCCAGTGATAAAGAGCGAGTGGTCTTGGGAGACGTATTTCTTCCATGCTGGAATCTTCTCCAGTATCAGCTTGAATTTCAAGCCGTACCCAGGATCTTGACACAGAAGCTTCAAGAGTTCGACTGTATGCACTTTCACCGAGGCAGGATCTTTCACATCACTTAGCGTGGTATTCTCAAGAACTGATTCAACCAGAAAGGTTGGAAGATCGCAATGAAGCGCTGACTCGAGTATAGCTTTTCGTCCCTCTGCGCTGCCTGGAGCTCCTTGTGTTGACGCAGCTCGTTTCGCTGCCTCGACAGACGGCTCTGGCTTGGTCCTAGCATCTATTCCGGTGCCATCGGTGACAGGTGGCGCGGGCGCCGATGCGCCGTTATTAGCAGTGTCATCTGTGACGGTCTCTACAATGGGAACAGTGCTGCTAGGTTGAGCAGGATATTGCATATAGGGCGCTTGTATTTGCTGTTGATTGGCGACCGAGTAGCCATTTGGTCCTGCGTTGGAGGGTTGCTGAAAAAATGTTTCATTTTGCTGGTGAACAGTGTATGGGCCGGAGGTAGGAATTTGAAACGGTTGCGTCTCTTGGCTCGAACGAGTTTGCGAGTTACTGTTCTGAGCAACGTTTTGATTCTGCTGCGTTTGAAAACTGTAGCCTTGAGCCTCCGGGACGCTCAATGGTACGTCGGAGTGACTTTGTTGACCATGAATCCTTGGTGTTTGACTTCCTTGGACATTGTTCCCAGAAATAGTCGACCATTCTTGGTTTGAGGGCTGCGTTGGTTGTTGCCAAGAAGCGGTGGCGTGGGGAGGCTGTGCTCGCTGCATAAAATAATCACTCTGATTCGATTGGTTTGAATTATTCGTCCAACCATTGCTGTAGAAACTTTGCGTTGTCTGTCCTAAGTTCTGCTGGTATACAGCGGTTGCAACCGGGTAGTTCGGTCCACGAGGGCCTTGCTCTGCAATCCCTGCTGAACCAGCGGCATGATGTTGACGTTGAGCGGTTTGGTGTGCCATGGCACTTCGTTGTGCATAAGAGGAGGTGGCGAATCGAGATTGTTGTGACTGCTGCTGTAGCTGCTGCTGCTGATGTAGCTGCTCCTGATTTGAAACTTGGAACGATTGTGTTCCGTGCATAGACTCCTGCCCTGGGTTTGATCGAGTGGATTGAGGGTAAGAGGAAGTACCGATGACAGAACCATAAACACTTGGCTGAGAGGTTTGTTGAGTAGTGCTGGCATA
Source organism: Nitzschia inconspicua (assembly GCA_019154785.2). Classification (NCBI taxonomy): domain Eukaryota; phylum Bacillariophyta; class Bacillariophyceae; order Bacillariales; family Bacillariaceae; genus Nitzschia; species Nitzschia inconspicua. The sequence goes on along the minus strand of JAGRRH010000007.1, from coordinate 3,024,401 downwards.
CGAAGCATGCTGAAATGATCGCGGATGTTCGTGCTGTCCCCCCAGCCCTTGGTGCTGGGGTTGCTGGGTATCGTACGAAGCAGATTGACTAGAGGGGAGCGATTCGTAGGGATATGATTGGTTGTGGTTGTTCGAAAGACGTCCAGGTTGGCTAGTGGTAGGAGTAGGAACAATGTTCGTTGGCATCGGCACTCCAAGTCCAAGAGGATCTTCTCCCATGTTTACACGCACCCGGCCCTCACCTGGGGCTGGCGATGGAGCCATGGCATAGTTCCAGCCATCTGTCGGCATCTGCGAGGAAGACGATCCGTCCGTTAACGCAGCTTTGCTGACGTCCCCTAGTGCATCTACGAACACCTTCTTGAGCATTTCCATCATAAAACCTGTGTCAGGATGGAGATGGGAATCGCCAATTGCTCGCATGGTTAAGGGAATGATTCCGTGGAATCTGTCATTTGTTCCAGAAGCTATCAGCGATTCAACATTGGCTCGACGGTTTACAGCAACGTGGAAAATTCGCATGACACTCAATAATGGCGATCCTTTCATGCCAAGCGATAAGATCCGATCCAAAAGAGATAGGCACTTGGACATGTACCCCCACATGCCCAACTTCTCGCAGAGATTCGACCTGACCTTGCATAGGTACACGATCGCATCAGTCACTATTTGCAGATTGTCTTGTCCACCTAGGACGATCTCGGAGGACTCCTTTTCCTCCCCGCTCACGCAGCTTTCGGTGCACATGTTTATCTCGTGGCTCCACCTCTGTAGCAACATTTCAAGAAAGGAGGTTGGATCTCGAATATTGTACGTCGGTTCTTTCAAGAATCTCGTGACGTAGACGCCACCAATAAATAATTCATTTTCCAGCTTCGTGTACTTTACTCGAACTGTTGGGTCTAACGACAAGTTTTCATCACCTCTTCCAGTCTCCCGACGTGCTTTCATGCACTCATCGAGCTCGTGGGTTACAACTTTGCGTAGCTCCGCTCGCATAGATGCATCCCAAATCAATTCAGGCGTCTCGCTTTCTCCGTCAAAAAGGTTCAACATTGTGTCTGAACCCTCCTCTTTCAACACGACAACCAAACTAGTTGGAAGGAAACGCTGTAATAACGGGGCTGTCGTGCAGAGCAAGGTTAGCCTTTGGTTAATCCAACACAAGCTACTTCTCCATTTTGGTAACCTTACCGATTGTTTGGCCAGTTTGGGGGTCCCACAGAAGCCGAGAAAGCGTTTTCGCTGCTCCTGCTCGCGCAATCCATACCTTCGTAAACCCAGCGTATCCGATTAGAATTCCAAGTAACTCAATCCATGCGGAGGAATCGACAATCTTTTCAGCAACCAAAGGTGAAGATGACAAAGATTCAAGTAGCGCCCACCCTCTCTGTTTCCTTAACATGTCGACTTGCGGACCTGATTGGCTATCATCTTGAACATCTTCTTGTTCCCCGGGCCTTTCGAGAACCCAAAGGAGTCTCCAAAGCGCACCTTGTTGGGCCACAGCATTCGCAAATCCTTGCTTGGAACTGATGAGCGACAAAATGTCACATCCGATTTCAAAGGCCTGTGTTTGTGCTGAAGGGTTAGAAGTTGATACACGAAGGTTGATTGTTAATATTGGAAGGTTCGACATACCTCAGAGTCCTGCGGAAGCTCAAGCAGCGAGAGAAGAACAGATGGTATGGTTGTTCCTCCTTCGTATAGAACATCATCTACCAGGCCATCTGCCCTAACAAGGAGTCTCAACGCCGAAATAACCATGATGAATCGTCGATCCGTGATGGCCATAGACGTACCATCTTCTCTTTCGTCTGGAACCTGTGGCAGAGTCAAAGCAATCCAGTCTTCTGGAAGGTCCTTGCTACTGTTGATGCATCTAGCGATATAAACCGCAAGTTGGGAGGCAAAAAGACCGGGATTAGCAATATCACGTAAACCACCTTTTTCAACTCCGAGTTTGTTGAATACACGAACATAAACGCCGCCGATTTGCATCTCGTTTTTCAAAGAACTGTAACTGAAGCCCTTCAAGATGCCTAACTCTTCTGAAAGAGATTGCACTTCACTTTCGGGACGCTCGTTTTCGACGGAAGACATTACTTTGAGTAACTCTTCTCTCATTCCGACGTTCCAGATACGCGACGGTGATTCCACATTGGAGTTCAAGGTTCGTAAAATCTCTCCCGTTCGTTTGTTCCTGAGAAGAAGAGCGATGGGACTTGTAAGAAGCGCCTTCATGGCTTCTTGGAGATCAACATTAGGAGGAGTCGCAAGTTTGGAGTCCTGCAAGTAGCCGGACAACATGGAGATCGTCCTAATAGCGAGCCTAGCCTGCACATTGCTCGAGGCTTGGGACACGCCCACGTCGTCTTCAAGATTTTCGCGAGAGATGGAAGACTCGTCCAAGGTTGGATCAAATCCCAGTACAAACCTCCCAAGCGGCCAAATAATACCCGCGCCGATTAGCTTATTTTGCAGAACGCTAGATCGAGCCATGTTCGCGGCACCTTCAAGCGCAAATCTTTTCAAAGCTGTATCATTAGTTTGTCCTGACTTCGACTTGAGGTACTTTCCGTCGAGACACCTTCTCCAATTCACGCAGAATCTTGGCAATGCTGGAAGTGACTCTATGGCGATTCGTCCAGATTCGTAGAAAGCTATTCCGGCAATGGTATGCACAGTGTTCGAAAGAATTTCGAACACTTGATCGTCCGTTGCAGCATCGTTGCCTGTGTCCGTTCGCTTGTCGAGCAAGCTTGCGGTATGGACGTAGAAGTCCAAGATAGCATCCAAAACAAGGACTCCCCCCTCTACAACTAGCTCTTCCGCATTCAATGGAGAGACGAGGCATGTCCTGAAGACAAGTTCAACAGCGTCCCTGACGAACGCAGCCCGTTTCAGAGACAACAACGTGGATTCGAACATTGAAGCTGCATCTCCCTCTTCCCTGGCACATATACAGGAAGGAGATAGTTTGAGACAGGAGAGCAGAAGTTGATATGCTGGGAATTTGTACTTTCCCATTTCCACTTCGAATCGTCTGCAGATGAGGACCTGAGCTTGGATCAAAAGTTGCAAGCTCTCCATTTGAGACACTCCGCCCGAGAAACCTTCTGCGACATTGACCTTTGTTCCGCTCACAACTAATTCTTCTAGATTGCCGTCCGCAAAAACCTTCAGTTCCTGACCGCTTTCGATGACTGGAAGGAGGAGTTCGTATGCACCTTGAATGGCTTCAAACGTTTCACGCCCCCCAGGATTCTACAGACAATGATGCGGAGAAAGATGATTAGAACAATCACAGACGGGGTGGAGTGTAGGATACGACTAGTAAGATGTGTACTGACCTTGTCGGGATGGTACTTTCGAGCAAGCGATCTATAGGCCTTTCGCAGCTCTTTAGAGCCGTCTCTTGACTTCAGATTCAAAAGCTGCGCTGCTTTTTGTATGGCCTCCTCTTCCTCTTCTTCATCGCGGTTCATCTGCTTCTTGAATTGTTCCAAACAAGCTCTGAACACTTCAACTGGTTCTGATATTGGCCAATCCGGAAAACGGACTTCATCACAAAGGTTGCTCAGATAGTAATTATGACAAAAAATTTCTTTCTCAAGGCGTTTGTACGCCACCCCAGGCATGGGACAATATTCGTATTGAGTTGTGGTGTTCTGCCATAATCGTTTGGGGAAGTCTCCGAGATGTTGACGAACCATCTCAATGAGATGTTTTCTCATACTGAGATTCCAAATAACTTCCGGTGTATCGAAATTTCCAACAAAGACGTCGTTAAATCGCTTGGCCCCGTAATTTCCAAGTATGTACAGAACGCCTTCGGGAAGGAGACTTCCTAAGACACTTCTTTCTTTAAGCGGTAGCTCCTCTTCCTCGGCTGCCGCAGCGTACCCAGACCGAAAATGTTGTCTCAAGTGCGTTGCGTGCATCAATTTAGCAAGCGAGTGAAAATTGCTCCCAGTGTAGCAAGACATGAAGAAAAAAATCCCAGTCAGGTATAGCTTAGATGTCGCCTCCTCATTATACTGAGTAAGCTTATACAGCAGACTGGCCGCTTGATCAACAACTACTGGGTCATTGCAAAGTACCGACTGGGCCAAAATCGATAAGAATGAAAGCTTCTTGTCGACAGTCTCAGTGCTCTTAGATGAAAACGGATCCTTGCTAAGACCACAAATTATACGCTTCGCAATTGGTATTGGGTAGTAGGGCAATCCTCGAGAGTCAAGGCTTTTGTGTAAATCCACGAGACGGGTCAAAGAAAGAAGCGCATGTAATGCTACTTCAGAAGGTGAAAAAATGCCGGTATCATTGCCATCCGTACAAAGCTGCCAACGGAGTTGCCAAATCTGATCGAGTCTCCTCCACTTTCCGGTATCAATTTGATATTCTTCCATCTCATCGCTGCTGTCCTCTTCGTAACTTTCAGCGTGCGATGAGGTGACCAGAGTAAACGGGGATATCTCGCCCGTTGAAATCATTCTTTGAAGATCCAATATTCGGAACGGACCGCGAATAGTGTCCTGTGGTGGAGGAACTCGATGGGTTGTGGCAACAAACCAGACCGGTGGGCAAGAATCGGCAGGAGAAATGGAGGAAGCGGGGGTATCGGTTGTTGTGATGGGGAAATCTTTGTTACCATCCGGCCGAGCTTGCGTTCCATCAGTCAAGAGAGTTGTCTGGGGTTGACTTCGATTCAAAATGGTTGTCATCAAATTTCCTACCTGAACACCGTTTGTATGCCCCCAAGCTACGAACTGACACATTTGTTCAATGCTTTCAACATTGAGAAGCTGTTCTGCGTTTTCTGGCACATTAACACGTGCCTCGTCCCCAGCATCGTCTTGGCGAACTCCCAAAACAGTCGCTAGAAGGCCGAGTAATCGATGTTGCGTTTCAATGTTTCTGGTGGATGCCATAGAGCGTATCAATATCATAACATCAGGAAAAGCTCCGATGTCAACGCCGTGGATAGCGTACAGCCTCTCCAGACAACGAATACACATCACAGTAACCTTTGTGTTCCTATCCATTTCACATAGGAACCTTCGAAACAACAGCTCAAAAAGACGCAGAGGTTCATCCCACGTCTTGATAAATCCCTCCCCAGCCTGAAGCCACAATCTCATGTAAACGCTACCAACACGGAGTTCGCCGTCAAGAGACGGGTACTCTATACCAAATTGTTGATGGTTCCAAGCGATTTTGTCGATGCCCCGAGCTTCCGTCTCTCTGTGAATGTATTGTATCTCGCTTTCCAAGCCAATACGAAGTTCCCTTCGAGTCTGTTGGTTCCAGATTAGATCTGGTAATGCATGATTTTGAGTCAAGGTGTGAAAGAAAACTCTGAAATTTTCGGGCAGTCGCTGGTTCTGATTGTTGGAGTTCATGGAAGACGCTTGCGCCAAAGCAATTCTAGAACGAAGGCGTGCCGTGTTCGTCCCAGCAGCCCCAGTTGATTGAGAAATACCAGCTAGGAGCGTAGAAGTGGATTGATCCATCTCCTCAGGAATATTTTCTTCGACTGCATCTTGTTCTATTGCATCTAATTGTTCCTCTTCTGCTCGGCTCAGCGGAGGCATTTTTAGGTAAGGAATGAAGCCACGAGGGACCATTCGATTCAAAAGTTTCTTTTCGTCACAATCTAGTGGACCTGACAACCATAGACTGCACAAAAACCGCGACAAAAATCGTTGTCCGGCCATTGGACTGAAAACCGCTGAGTGAAAGTGATGAAGCAGAACTCCAGAGGCAAGCGCCGCTTCCCTGATCGCTTCTGCGACATTCGGAGCGTGCGAGTTCAGAAGATGCAACAGCAGTGCCGAATTTTCCAGTACGAACGGCGTTTGTTGATACATGGTGTTCATTAGAGCTTGGTAATTCTCCCCGAGAGCCTGCATAAACACAGCAAACACTTCTGGGCTGGTCGTGTCGGCGAAAGAACAAAGGATCGACTGCAAAATGTCGCTCATCACCATGCGAGTTAGATCTGAGGCCCTCGGATCCAGAAGAGACAGAACCAGCCCATGTATAAGGTTTGGTCCACCAGTTTTGAAAATGACGGACTTGTTGACATATTCTATCTCCTTGTCTCGCATTTTGTTTGGTAAACCAGACAACAATACAGTAAGGGTGCGAAATCCCCAAAACTTTGAAAAAGGGTCATCTATTGTCAGTAGCAACGGAAGACAATCAAGAAAAGTCGCCAGTTCAATTGAATTTTTGTAGCCAGCAGGTGTTTTTGACAGACGATGCAAGGTCTGGAGCATTGGTCCCGCAACCTGTTCAGCGATGTGTCTATCGTCCTTCAATTCCAAGATCCAAGCAAGTAGGCCCCACAGAGACCCAATGGAGCCAAGAACCAGTTTATCTTTGTCTCCTGTTGGCAAGCCTTCTGCTGTTGGGAGGACACTGGCATTGAACTCACGACAAATTTCCACCACATTTCGGCATTCCTCGATGGGATTAACCGGCAGTCCCTCCTCAGTGGAAGATTCCGAATTGGAATTCATGTATGAAAAGGCTGCGGTGGTAACCGCATAGACGCGTTTCAAGCAATGTAAAGGGATCGATATAGGCTGAAAGACTCCACCTTTCTCTGTGGCAGACAGAGTCGAAAAACTCGCCAGGCAGTATCCTCCAGAAGGTACATCAGAAACCTGTACTTTTGGGTTCTTGCCCAGGGTCGTGGCGGCATCGAGCAAGGAAACCAAAAGGGAATCGCGCACTTGAGACGAATATGTTTGAGAATGACCGTCAGTGTACTCCATAACGATTGTGTCGCCAGCCCTGGCAGGTCTGACCAGCGCATACAACTCCGATAATTGTCTCATATTAACCACCATACCGGATGCATCCATTTCAAGAACTTGTCCTGTTCCGGTGATGCACAGTCGCCTGTTGATCACCCCACCAGGCCAACCATTGCCAGATGCTGTTCCGACTATGTTTGCATCGTGTCGTCGAGACTGCTTCGTCACCGGCCATTCGGTAGCGATCGGTGCAGACTTCCGGGGTCGCTGCTCCTCTCTTTTTCGATCTTTCCATTGCTGCAAGGTAGAGGAGTCTGTCATGTGAAGCTCCAACCCAATACGATCCATATTTTGTCGCATCCACAGTACCAGGTCCGACCGTGATTTTGTGGTCACACAGATTAAGCGCGTTTTTCGGTTCTTGAGATGCAAGAGAATACCGGACGGATCATCGGAGAGGAATGATACTGCAGCAATATCCATGTATCGATATGTCTGCACTTTCTTTTTCGATACGGGATGGATTTCAATGAATGCGTATGCTGTCAGTCGCAAAGCAGAAGGGACAGTGTGTCCATGTCGGGTCCATCGATTGCACAAGACAATGGGTGTTGTACTTCCGTCACCCGGAACAGCATCTTTATTCTCATGCTCATCCTTGCACTGTAAGAAGGCGGACAAAACAATCGCACGGTCCACATTGTGGCATTGAAACTTCAGTTTGTCTGAGGTCACTTGTAACAGGAATTGATCCTTCTCAACAGCCATGAAGTCGATCAACGTTCCATAGTTCCATGTATTGGTAATTTGATGGCTGTCAGGATCTACTGTAGAAAAGTGATCATCGTACAGGCAAAGCAATCTCGTGTAACCAGTTCTCCATGACCGAAGCTTGGTCACCTGAAACTGGAAGAGCGGTCGCTTGCCGCTCACAAGGATATCTTCGTGACGCTTCGCCATGCCAGCTGTTGGTTTGAACCCCAAATTAGGTCCAGAGGGCTTTTGCGTGGTACGCTGTTTGGCCTGTTGAATGAGTCCCTTGAGTTTCTCTTGGGCACCCTTCGCAGCTGCCGTGGCCATTTGTGCAGGCGTTTGATCTCCGTCGTGCAGGGGCTGCTCCGGTTGCTGCCGCCGTTCCAGTTGCTGACCTTCTTGCTGTAGATGTTGCCCTGGAAATGGCTGCTGTTCGGGAGATACAAAGACGTTCTGAGGTTGGGGCTGAATCGGCTGCTGCTGCTGTTGCTGCGGCCCGCCAACAGGATATTGCACTGGAGGCTGAGTCCCGTGAGGAGGTTGGAATAGGCGTTGCGATTGCTGCATTTGTTGCTGTTGTGGATAATTTGGAAACCCTGGTTGTCCCGGATTCATCATACCTCGTTCTTGTTGTTGTTGTTGCCACTGCTGTATTCCTTGACCCGGCATCTGATTCGTCGATGCTGCTTGAAGAACCGGCGGAGGTCCTCCAAAGTTGGAGGTCGGATGTTGGTTGGGGTTACTGTTCTTCATGAAGAAGATGCACCACTCGTCCTTCTAGATCCAAGGCAACGAAGTTGGCTCTTTGGCGTGTATAGTGCTTTCTATCTCTTCTTTCTTGTTCAACCTCTTAACTTGGATGAACAAGTCCGCAAATAAAGCTATTAGATCCAGTCTACGGTAGCAGGGAGCAACATCTGGTTCAATTTTGCGTGTGTCAACGGTCACTTTTACCCACACGAAAATCCTCGGTCCTTGCCGCTCCCCTCTTCACGAACGAAAAGGGTGCACAAAAGATCGATGAGGTGGAGTGATACGACCAAAGAACCAAAGAGTATCCTCATACCGAAAATACCAACTACCGATACTACCTACGAACCGGTATTCCGTACTCCGTACTACAGTAACTACCGTACCGGTACCGGTAGCCAGTACCTGTACAGGTACCCTGCTAACTGGTACAGGTACGGTAGATAGTACCGTAGACTGCCGAACGAAGTACCGTACCGCTACCACCGTAGGTATCTGGTAGACTACCAGTACGTATAACAGTCCATGCAATGCGATGGAACCAAATGCTTCCTAGTAGTAGACTGGGTTTAGCTATTGATGATGTCTCACAAAGTGCATTCATTGTTTCCATATAAGTATCACCGTACGTAGCAACGGAAAAAGAAAGGATGCCAGGGAGACAATAGAGAAACCTATCCCTCAACAGGAACACCCGACTTTTTCTCGCTGACATAGGCAAAGTTCTCGGAAACCTTGTCCCAATTGACAACGTTCCACCAGTTGCTTACGTATTCAGGTCGACGGTTTTGGTACTGCAATAGCGTGACAAGAAAAGAGGTGATTAGAGTCGTTTTCCATTGGAAAGAAATCTACAATATCGAAAAGTATGTTCCGAACTCACCTTCAAATAGTAGCTGCATCAGAGAGGAGACAATTTTCATGATAGCCCAAATCCAAAAACGTCAGAAAGAGTCAAACTGAAGCGGTAAAAAGCCACAATTCATTTGTGCATTCACGAAACGTACGCATGCTCCCACACATCCAAGCCAAGAATGGGGAATTTGATTTCGTCCTTAACACCTTTCATCAAAGGATTATCTTGGTTTGGAGTACCGACAATTTCCAGTTTGGTACCTGCATTGTTGAGGACGACCCAAACCCATCCAGATCCAAATACAGCTCCAGGAGCAGCCGCTGCCTCAAACTGGGATTTCATCTCGTCCATCGAACCGAACGAGGAATCAATCATCTTGGCCAAGGCATCAGATGGCTTAGTCTTTTTCGCAACATCAGGAGGGGCCATCTCTGACCAGAAAAAGGCGTGATTGTAGTGACCTCCACCATTGTTGCGAACAGGACCCGCATCCAAAGCATTTTCCATCAAATCAAGGATCGGAACTTCCTCCTTTCCCTCCATCGCTTTGTTGATGTTGGCAACATAAGTGGCATGATGCTTGTCGTGATGGATCTTCATGGTTGGTGTGTCAATGTATGGTTCCAAAGCTTCGTAAGGGTACGGAAGATCAGGGACAGAGTAGGCGTTGCTTACAAGGGGAGAAGCAAGCGCGGCACCAGCGGCAAGAGTTTTGCTGATGGCTTCGCGGCGGCTACTGCTGGCATCTAAAAGAGGCAATACAGACAGAAGAGGGTGAGAGTGAAATACTCGAAAAACAACAAACAGGAGGGGAAGAATACTGAAATATCTGCCCATCCAACGACTTGACAACAACCTTCGGGAAGGTCATTAAAAATTCGCGATTAGGCCATCAGATCGTTCATGATAACATCATTCAACCGTTAATGGTGGATGTCTGATGTTCGTATCTCCTCATCATTGACATACCATTGGCGGGAGACCAGGCAGATGCCAGGCCGATAAAGAGGGATGCAATGGCTAGCTTCATGGTGGGCAATGATTCTCTCTGGGTTGTCTTCTATATTTCTACCAACAGAAATAACGGAGCGATGGGATAGATCGGCGAGAAGAAGTGAGGTCAAGAGCATGATGTGCAGTAATACTACGCTGTTAAAACAGCTACTGCTGTCGTAATAAACGGCCTGGAGTTTCGAGAAGCTCCTCGAAGTGATGCCGGAGAAAGATTTGCCTCGATCCTGACGTCACAGCGGTTTTGGTCTTGGCAGGACTGAAATACCCAAATAAAAATGACCCCGTTTCAGATTCCCCCTCCAAGTCTCCGACACGAAACGCATCACAACATCAATCAACGGGTCTTCCAACTTCCCGTACAACACACTCCCAACCACCACCCAGCTGTTTATGACGGGCTGTATAGCTTTCTCACAATCACGTCTTCACACATACAGTACAAATAGAAAAGCGATTAAGTCACTGTGTATACGAGGGAAACGAAGTGCGCGTCACCAGAAGTGAAGCAGTCTTTAAAATGCCACCTTTATTGACCCAAGTGGCCCGCGTGTCCGATGGTCTTCCATTGGTGGCGATACAAACGCCTGCTCCCGGCATTCCAGTGACAACTCAGGATCAAAAAGAAGCGAAGGCGCTGCTACGAAAAATCACGGCGGGGTAAGTAGTGACCTAGGGGGATATATGCCCATCGTCAGCCGTTAATTTTCGTCATCGTGTGTGTAGTTTCTGCAGTCCACAAAGCCCTTTTTCGTTCTGACTTCCAAACCGCCGTTGCTCCTCTCTGCAGAGCCAATAAAATGTCCATCACATCAGGTGACAAAGTATTCTCGTATATGGTCCGTGATAGTCTATGCTTTTTGACCATGACTGAGGCCAGATATCCGAAACGGTTGTCCTTCCTGTATTTGGACGAAGTAGGAGATTTGGTGTTGCAAGAACTTGTCCGAGAGTTTGGGGCAAATGTAAGTTAAGGAACACAAGAAGTGACTGCGATATGGACATCTGTTTCCTCTCCCACAATTTTCTAACGTGTTCTTGCTCGGCGCTCTCTCGTCTGTCTCGGCTTTGCTCTTTTTCCAAAGTGGCGTGTCGAGGTCGACCAGACAGCTCGCCCGTTCCGATTCATTCATTACGATCCTATCATTCAACGGAAGCAAAAAGAGTTCCAAGACGAACGACAACAACGATCAAAATTAAATGATGATTTAAGCGAAATCCAGTCTATCATGAAGAAAAACATTACAGACATCCTTGATCGGGGAGAAAAGCTTGACAATGTCCAAAATATCAGCCAGGAGCTCATGAGCAAATCGAACAACTTCAAATGGGGAACGCGAAAGTTGACATGGCAAGCCAGGATGCAACAGTACATGCCGGTGATTGTGATCGCCGTCATCGTTGTTTTTATCATTTACGTCAAATTCTTCTGGTAATTGTAATATAGCAATGTTCAACGTTCCAGTAACTATGGGCATAGACGAGGCGTCAAGAAAAGGGTAGAAAACCAGAACTTATACTGGATCGACCTATCTATGTTAACCAGGCATGAGAGGGTAAAGATTGTTGCTCTTATTATGAAAATTGGTTTTAGGACGATGAGATCAAAAGTTACACGTGTAATCTTACAACCGGTCTGTCCATCACCCATTGCGACATTCATTTTGGAGCGCAATCGAAGAACAGAACCGCCAAAAATCGAAAACAGTGTGTGAATTCGTCTCTGCTTGCAAGGCAAAGCACCAACTACTACTGTTTTCTTTTGAACTTAATCGCACCGTATTATAAAACAGAGAAGTAGGCTTTTCAACATGTCAGGAGGGATTGCAAGAGGACGCCTTATGGAGGAGCGCAAGGCTTGGCGAAAAGACCATCCAGTTGGATTTTACGCGCGCCCCAAAGCCAAAGGCGATGGTAGCACCGACATCATGCTTTGGGAAGCTGGTATTCCCGGAAAGGAAAACACGGATTGGGAAGGGGGCGTGTTTAAAGTGACGATGCAATTTCCGGAGGACTATCCATCCAAACCGCCAAAGTGTAAGTTTGTTGTCTCTTGAAAATTGAAGATCATTGGATTGTATTTGTAGTCGCTTCGTTGTTTGGTTAAACTCGATTCGATTCAGATCTGGCCTTCGGTGTTTACTTGAGTCAACGTGTCCCACTTATTTGATGCATCTTTTCTACGAACGGACTTTGTTTCTTGCCGAAGGCAAATTCGACCCTCCCTTGTTTCATCCAAACGTTTATCCCTCCGGAACTATTTGCTTGAGTATTTTGAACGAAGAGGAGGGGTGGCGTCCGGCCATTACCATGAAGCAAGTGCTTATGGGAATCCAGGATCTTTTGGACACTCCGAATCCTGATAGCCCCGCTCAGTCCGAGGCATTTCAACTGTACCAGAACAACAGAACCGAATACCGTCGACGGGTCCGATTAGAAGCGCAACGAGCACAGCCGTAGCATTTGTGAGAGCGCGAACGAGTACCATCGGAATTGATGGAATGGAGGATGAAACCACTGACTTTTCCATACATACCTGAAAGAATCAGTGATTATAGCAGCACCGTGTCAGAGGCACCGTGTCAGAGGAAGGAAGCATTGTCTTTTCGTTGTCTTCATTTCTTTCCCAGGAAACGTGCGGCAGAATAATTCTGTGCTCGAAGTGCAACATTGACAACAACAGGAAGATATCATTTACGACAGTAGACATTCACATTGTACGTTAAGGCTTAAAATATATTTGATTGGCGGGAGCTAGTGGCCTTGGTTGGGAATTTGGTTACATACGGGGGATTATGCCAATAGATGCGGATTCCGACGCTTCAAACACTTAAATGAAGCCGTTGACATTGTTCCTATGAGATTCTTTACAGCACACACCCAATTTTCACTTGAGCTTTCAAAAGACAATACTTACGTCGTACACTCTTGCTATTTGCATGATAACAAAAATATCTCGACTTAAATGAGCAGCGTGAGATTTTGATTCGCGTCAATAGATTTACGCGGCCTCGCCTTGTGGCGATAAACCCATGGCTTCCAGCATCACTTCTCCCATTTTGGCAGGAGATCTGGAAATGTGAACACCGGCAGCTTCCAACGCTGCGAATTTTTCGGCAGCTCCGCCCTTGCCACCAGCAACGATGGCTCCAGCGTGACCCATTCGACGACCAGGAGGAGCAGTTGTACCGGCGATGAATCCAACCACAGGCTTGTTAGGATCACCGTACTCCTTCAGCCATTCTGCAGCTTCCTCTTCGGCACTTCCTCCGATCTCACCAATCATAATGATGCCCTCTGTTTGAGGATCGTTGGTAAATCGTTCTAAACAATCGATGAAGTTTGTACCATTGAAAGGATCTCCTCCAATACCAACGCAGGTGGACTGTCCTAGTCCAGTAACAGTCGTTTGCCACACAGCTTCATAAGTCAAAGTTCCACTTCTGGAGACGACACCAATTTTTCCTGGCTTGTGGATGTATCCAGGCATGATTCCAATCTTACATTCGCCCGGCTTGATGATTCCAGGACAGTTGGGCCCGATCAATCGTGTGGCCGATTGCTGTCGAAGGGCATGCTTGACACGAGCCATGTCCTGTTGAGGCACACCTTCCGTAATGGCAACCACTAACGGAATCTCAGCCTCAATTGCATCCATAATTGCCTGAGCACAAAAAGGAGGGGGCACATAAATAACGGAAGCATCCGGTTGGACAGCCTCTTTGGCTTCGGCAACCGTATTGAACACGGGAAGTCCAAGATGTTCTGATCCCCCCTTTTTGGGCGTGACACCACCGACCATATTAGTTCCATAATCGATTGCCTGAGTGGAGTGGAAGGTTCCCTGTGGAAGAAAAAAATGGAACGACGACAAAAGTGAAAAAATGACAACTCCGGAACGACCAAGGCATGGATACAAAATCCCTTTTCCACCACTGGCCACTACTTTTCTTCCAACCATCACCATCAAAGATCACGGACCTGTTTCCCAGTGAATCCTTGGCAGATCACTCTCGTGTTCTTGTCGACCCAAACCTTGGCGGTTGACGACATGAATCGGGCGCCGGGTCGGACCACAGAGGCCGAAATCTTGGAGGCAACAACTCTGGTGTTCATTTTGCTTTTGGAGATCGTTCGCTGAATTGGTATGGGATTGTTTCAGCAATAGAGACGATCGAATGGACAACGAAGCTAGCCGCAGTACTACTCTTGGTTTTCTCGTAGTAGTGCCGGAGGAGGTGATGTCTCTTGTGAAAAGTGATGGCAGAAGCTCTTTCTGATTGATGGAGAAGCGCAGAATGCATGCACGCGATTTGTGTTCCTCATCTCCCATAATACGGTAGCTACGACACCAGTGTACGGTACTGTGACCTTTGACCTTCGCCATCTGCCAGCCGTTTGGAGAACACGAAGAATGAGGATTTCACAAAAAACAATAATACGTATTAAAATATAAAAATAATATGACTTCGTATTACTACGAAGTACGTAGTATTTTTTACCGTGTATTTTGTGGTAGTAGAGACAAACAAGAGGTATGATACCGGTAATTTAGGTATTAACTACCGTACCTGTACTACCGTACTGGTAGTCTACCGATACAGTAGTACTACGGTTCTACGGATACCGGAACTACAGTACGGTACCGTATCGTGAGCTACCGTAGACTACCGTAGTAAGTGAGTACCGGTACCGTGTCTTGTAGGTTCATGAATTGTATTAAAGTATAATTATAAAAATGTGATTTTGCAACAGAAAACGATAACTTTTTTTGAAATTATTGTGCCAACTGATGCGCAAAGCGTTGATACAGCAGGATGACCATTGTCAACTACAACAGTTGCAAGACGGCCTGTATGTATCATATCATACAGCACATCTGATCAACTCACTGTAACATCTATCCCCGATAGCAATCCGCTGAGCATATCCACAGTAGTAGCTCGCTGCAAGCTTCTTTCATCATCTAGAACTTTAATAAGAGGCTGTCATGTCGATTCCTTCCCGGCTTGCTCGAGGAGTGCTCACTCTGAGATGTTGCAGAAGCGCGACTTCGCGATCTGCTGCTGCCTCGAGATGGTCACCTGTCTCCACAACTCCCGCCTTTAACATTCAATCTCAAGGCATGGCCACTGTTAATGGTGGTTCACTCTTGAAAAAGATGGCGACAGAGAATCCCTACAAGGATGTGGTTCGATACGAATTCAAGAACCGGAAATGGAATCTTCAACATGTTGACTTTTATTCCGATGCCTTGGCCACTGGCTTCCTGGACTCAGGGCTGCAACCAGGTGATGTCGTCTTGAGCTGGTTACCAGGTCATTTTTCCGAATCGGTAGGTGCATGACATTGCCGCTACTGCTATGTTTGATTGGAAACATTTTAGGGTTAAACGCCTTCTTACTCGATCGTATTGCAAATCCCATTGGATTTTTCATTTCAGATGGTCCTTCAATTTGCTTGCAGCAAGTCTGGGTTGGTCCTATATAATTTGGATCCCTCTCTAGCTACCACAGATCCTGAGGCTGCCAAAGAAGCGTTGGCCAAAGCCTTGACATTGACTAAGGCAAATGTGTTGATCTCGCAAGAGGCCGGATCCGACGTCAATTACGTTCGTCTCTGCGAATCGGTGATTCCGGAAATTCGTTACTTCGACTTTGCAGAAGGGAAACCATTTGTAACCCCTCGGTTCCCTCATTTGCGTTTCCCCATCCATACCGGTTTTGATCAAGATGACAAATGGGGTATGATGCTCTTCAAGCACTTTATCATCCCATCGGGCAACCTGGATGATCTCTTGAAAGGATTCAAGGTTGACGGCACCACTCCATTGTTGGGAGAGCTGGTGGTAGATGGTAAAGGTATTCCCACTGGGACAGGAAAGGTCAAGACGAACGACGAAGTTGCCAAGAGCGGTACCCTTGAAACATTTTCAAAAATTCTTAAGAAAGAGTTTCACACTGTGGATGGCGTTGGTGTTGTTTGGTAGATAACAAACGTTGACCGCTGGCATTATCACCCCGAGTAAATTTTAATCCTTCGAATTGTCTAACTATAATTCGTTCTGAATAGGATATTTGTGCGAGCCGCTCACGGAACCACTCTACAGAGTCTTGATACGGTATAAATCGGTACATCGTCTCCAAGGTTGGAGGTGGGGGTGTGATTCTGTGGGGAAGGAAATGTGCATTGATGAGACGAGTTGTCAGTGTTGGCGTACGTTGTCGTGATACCATCCTCGGTGCTGGGTTACGTGGAGGTGCGGTCCTTATGAGACGAAAGACTTCGTCAATTGGGCGGAGGCGGCCATCTGATGTGTACTTGCGATGTCTGGCGTTTTGTATGATCGTCATCGGCTCGTATGTTTCGAGCCAGTTTTCAAGGCTGCTTGCATCTGCATCTCTGCGAAAATGGTCCTCCACTGTGGAGTAGAAATAATGTCGCTGGGCTTTGAGGGAACACTTGGGCTTGAGGTCGTATAGGTCTCTAATGCTCCGGTGAGCCTTTTCTAGTTGTCGCTGAGCCTTGTCGTCGGCGTCCTTACCATGTCTAGCTTTGTTTCTCGTTTTCCACTCCTTGTAGCAGTGATCCCATATGAGGCGGATAATGTTACTGGACCACGAGAGACCATGGTTCTTGTTCTTGACCTCAATGTGATTCCGTTGCAGGTACTGCAACTGGAGGGTAGTCCAGTGCTTGAACCACCTGCCTAGGAGGAAGTTGTCCCACCCTATCGTAGTCTGACTGTGGAGTAGGTGGGCGATCCGCTCGGGTACTCTATGCTCTGGGATTGGTGCACCTTGAAGCCAATGGTTGAGGCTCCACAGGAGGAGGTCCAGGAGGGCTGGATTGGTATTCAATTACTCACATCTGTGCCGAAGGGATGTCTTAAGGGCCGCATGCCATTTGCGACGCTCTGGGTTGGGGCATGTGAGGAAGTGTTTAGAATCTTCAATGGGCTCATCGCAGGATGGGCAAACACTGGGGTACTTGACAGGGTCGTATCTGGATACTAACTTTCCCACTGGGAGCCATCCGTGTAGAAACTTGACAAGGAATATGTGTGGGCCGTCTTTGAACGTGATAACGGAGCGTTCGTGGCTCTGCCAATCTATGTCTACAAATGCTGCTTCCGACATTTGAGTCTTCTGCATTATGTATGTCTTGAGTTCCTTGGTGCGGCGATGATCTCTGATGTGCTTGCGGTGTTTGGAGGCGACTGTTTGTCCATTATAGATGAGGTGGCAGTGGGTGCCTTCGATCATTGGAGCTGGGATGTTCTTCCACGAGGAAAGACGCTGGTAGTTTCCAGCTAGTTGGCCAGCCTGGATATTGAGCTCTGCGGGCCGGCTCAATTTATCTAGGGCAACCTGTCTGTCCTGATGGCCCTTGATGTGGTGGAATGTTATCTGCGGGAGGAGTTTGGCGAGTCGTACAACCGCCTGCAGAACATCCCAGATGGCTTTCAGGGCTTCGTTGGGAAATTTGGGGCGGGATTGTTCACGTGGTTCGTTAACATGGTCTTCCAAGGCTTGGTTGTCGCAGTATACATGCATAGGTGCTAGGGTCAAGTCATAGTATCCTCTGAGCAGGAACAGAAACTGAAGAATGGAGCATTTTCCATATGCTTCAGCACAATAAGAGTGCATTGGTGATCCGTAGGCGGGGCCACTTCCCTCTATGATAGTGGTACCATTCTTCAGGTTCATGGACCATCCGAAGGTGCCCTGGTTGTTCGCTACAGAGCCGTCACACGCCGATGAAAGGTATTGCTGGCTCTCCCGGAGCTTGGATGCGATTTCTTCGTAAAGAGAACTTAGATTCTAGGGCGCCGAGCATGTCGCGGCTCCAGTCCGGTTGTGAATCTAGGAATTCTTCGAAGCATCCGGGAGTAGGAGGTCTAGGTTCCTATAGAACATTGTGCTGGCCCCTTGGGACGTAAAACCCATAGTGGCCTTCGAAACACTCGACTGGGTAGCATGACTGGGGCAGAGTAGTCATTACCCTCTGGACCGTAGGCTTGAATCGTTTGCGGTGACGGTTGTACCTATGCTGGCTAAAACCCGTTGGCGTACGGACGAATAGTCGTTTCTTGGTTGGATCATAGTCGTAGTAGGGCCATACTCTCCGCAATTTCTCGTGAGGGTGCAGCCATTTTCCCAAAGTGCTGTAAAAAGAGCCAGTTTGTGCGTCACACCGTAAGTTGCAGCATGCGTGTTTCCATTGGTTCCAGAGAGGATGTGCACTGTCCGGGCGGTGTTGTGTAATTTCAAGTTCGGCGCTTCTTGCTGTGCTCGATGTGACTGTCGTTTCTCCATGGATGAAAGCTCGGTCCATGCTATGAGTCCCTGGAAGAATCGGTACATGCTATGTCCTCATCGGATACACGAGTAAAGCATCTCAGGCTTACCCTCTAGGTCGGTTTGATTGTTGGCTGGCATTTCTTAAAAATATACGTTGTTTACTAACTGTAACTTCAAATAAATCGTAATGATAAAATCAATTACTCCGTCTTCGAAGAATAGTAGAGGCAGTAGTCTCCATTCTCCATAGCCACCGGGCCGAATCCGTATAGGTATACGAAGTACGACGGAATACTCCAGTAGTATTTATCGTACTATAGTATGAAAATACCGTACCTATGTATGGTGGTACTCTCTAGCGTTTTCACTCCCTTCCGCTCTTTTTACAAAAAAAACATTTCACAAACTCCTCTTTCACTCGTCACATGTTGGAGATACGTACCGAGATGCCTGAGAACACAGAAGGTACTATTAATTGTGAAGGTTCGTTTCCACATTCTTACGTTAACAAAAAATGTCCTTTTACGGAGTATTTAAGTAGACAACCGCAAAGCCTTTTCCTGTAATCCTACGTGGTCTTTTCCGTGCCGGCACTTTGGGCCGACCTTCCAGATTTTTCTACAACACGTCACTCATTTTTTTCTACCACTTTTCTTGTTCCCCACTTCACACTTTCTTGTCGTCTCACAAAATAATATATTTTCCTCACTAAACATCAAACTTTCGTCCTGGAATTGTTCGATATTCGAATTGTTGATAGTCGACCATCATGAATGTCTTTCTTACCACGTTTGTGGCAGCAGGCGCTGTCACAATAGCCAACGCGTTTGCGCCCTCAAATTTTATGTCGAAATTTGCACATGGAGCTCGTTTTGCCACCGAAATCTCCACAGACGGTGTCGTTTCGACGGAAAAACCAACTGGGACCTCATTTCTCCCAGAAGAGACTATTGAGCGAGCCAAGGCAGGAAGTCCGATTGAAAAAGCAAAGCTTGAAAAAGATCCTATCAATGCATGGGTGGATATCTATGAGTACGCCCGACGGATCCGAGAAGGAGAAATGACATGGGAAGAAGTCGAAAAGGCAGATCTTGACACGGTACGGCCGACCAAATAATGTACCTAATTGCTTGAAACGCGACCCATTACACCATTCACTCACATATCATTCATCCTACTGTACTACAGCGCTTGAAATATGTGGGAATGCTTCATAGAAACAAACGTACTCCAGGGAAGTTCATGATGCGTCTCAAGGTTCCCAATGGTATTGTCAATTCAGATCAAATGAGATTCTATGCCGACTGCGTCGAAAAGTATGGAGATATCGGGGTTGTCGATATCACTACCCGTGCCAATATCCAACTGCGTGGAGTGACCATTGAAGATGCTCCGGATATCATTGATGGTCTTCACGCAAGAAACCAAACGTCTTTCCAATCTGCGTTGGACAGTGTTCGAAACATGGTCGGAAACCCACTCGCCGGAATCGATGACCAAGAAATGGTCGATACACGAGAATTTTGTAATGCTTTGAACGATTTGGTCAGTCTCGACCCTGTCACCGAAACCCGAGGCAACCCGATGTGGGCGAACCTTCCCCGAAAGTTCAACATTGCTATCAGTGGCAGTCGTGACGATTTTGCCCATACTCACATCAACGATATTGGTCTTCAGTGAGTTTTTCTCTTGCTTTGTTTTGTACTTCAGCCTTTTCATCCATCCTTAATTTTTTTCATCCACCTGTCTTGTCGATATAGGCCGTGTGCGAATACTGAGACTGGAGAGATGGGATTTAATGTCGTACTTGGTGGGTACATGTCCATCAAACGAGTGGCAGAGTCAATTGATTCTGGTATGTGGATCAAAGCTGATCGCGAGTCCGTGGTTACACTCTGCGAGGCTATCCTTCGCATTTTTCGTGACGAAAGTGACCGAAAGGATCGTCAAAAGGCTCGTCTCATGTGGTTGGTCGAAAAGTACGGAGTGAACGAGTTCAAAAACGCCGTTATAAAGGAAGTCGACAGCTATAATCGTGGGGTCAAGATCTATGACCAACAATCACGTCCTACGGATAACTTTGAGCGCCGTGAACTTTTGGGCGTTCATCCGCAAAAGCAAACGGGAAAAGTCCGGGTGGGTATTCTTGTCCCCACCGGTCGTCTGAGTCCCAACGAATGTCGGCAACTAGCAGATCTTGCCGATACATATTCAAAGGGCGAAATCCGGTTGACAGTAGAGCAGAATATTCTCCTCCCCAATGTCTACGAAGCAGATGTCGCTGAACTTCTTGCGGAGCCATGCTTAAATGGTGAGAGCAGATTGAAGGTCAATCCAGGGCTGATAGAAGGAAATGTTGTAAGCTGCACAGGAGCTCAGTTTTGTGGCCTTGCGCTCATTGAAACGAAAAGCCACGCCGAAGAACTTGGAAAGAAATTAGAAGCTTTGGTCACTGTCGATCGTCCTATTCGGATCCACTGGACTGGTTGCCCAAACTCTTGTGGACAAGTCCAAGCAGCAGACATTGGTATCATGGGTGGGCCTGCGAGAAAGGAGATAGATGGCAAGAACATGGCAGTTCCTGGGTGCAAGATCTTTGTTGGGGGGAGGATCGGCGAAAATGCTCACTTGGCCATGGAACCAGTGAAATCTGGTGTCCCACTTGATGACGAAGACTTGATCCCAGTACTCGTTGAAATTCTCAAAGCAGAGTTTGGCGCCGTAGAAAAGTAGGTGGACGTTCTGTTTACAGTGACATGACTTCCTTGTCATCTGCATATATTTTACTCCGGTATTATCTCCTATTTTAACTTAAAGTTCTTGAACATAAATTCTCCCTTGTGGAATGGATGCTCTATTCGTATTGATATATGTAAGTGAAGGGCGGGACAGATGGCCCCTTGGTGTCAAGCCAAATGAAAATTCCCAGATTTAAAAGGTGAGTCGGCAAGCATCTCTTGCGGAACGAATTCGTTTTATCACACATGACTAAGATTACCCACAGATCGTCGAAGACCAGGGGACACTTTTCAAGGCGAATAAAGGTGAGCTGACAGTGCATCAAAAAGGTACGATCGTCCCACTGGTCCTTTATCTCCTTCGGGGACACTTTTCAAGGCGAATAAAGGTGAGCTGACAGTGCATCAAAAAGGTACGATCGTCCCACTGGTCCTTTATCTCCTTCTCGCCCTTGATTTCTGATAATCGAAAATGATCACACAAAAATGTCGCGTGCTGGTAAAGGTTGGACATCGTAACGTCGTGCATTCTTCCCCAAAGTTGTCTTGTGCACAAAAGTGCTTCGACCCCTCCTTGTGCGCATAGTGCGATATACAGTATTCCATTTTTGTTTTGTGTGGAATCAAGAATAGCCGTCTGGGCAAAATCCCACACCAAAAGCATAGCGGAATAGTCGATAAATAATATCGGATTTCGAGTTCTGCATCACCCAAAAAGCTGCTTTCATCATATTGATATGGGCATTCTTGGAACTTGCAAAGAAATCATGTTTGTCGGAAAGAATTGTAAGAGACTTCTTGATCATGTTGCGCTCATTGCCCATCACAAAAGCAAGGGCGTCCACCAGATCCTCCGCATATTCTTCTGCATCGAGTTCCATGCCGAGGACTTCGTGACAGCGACTCAACAATACGTAAATGTATTGTTTGTTGATACGTTTTGACTTCCAGAAACGAATGAAGTAGGTCAGAAAAAGAGCTTCGTTCGGATTTCTCTCCCCGGAACTGGCGACATTCCAATGCTTCCTGAAGAAGGACGATGTTTTGGTTTAAGTGAGAAAGAAAGATTGGAGAATCGAACATTGAGTCATGAAACAATCTCACCATATAGCTTTCGACACCAGGAAGACCGTCATTCCGCCATCTGTTGTGCAGACCATATGACATGTTGGAATGGTCGCCCAACATGCCAAGTTGAAGACTATTGGCACTCATATCGTCGTGAATTTCTTCTCCAATGTCCAGAATGTGGATCCCAAGACAAGGACGATCGTGGCTTCGATCTATCTCGTTGCTCTGCTTGAGTCCAAGAAGAAGTTTTGCCGATGCCTTGCCATCGTACCTGTTTTCCCAGCGACATTTTTTGTTGACATTCTTATTCTCGTCGTACTGATGTTCCATCGGACGAGTATCACGCTGCCTGTAGATGAACTTTTTAGTGGGATGACGATACTTTGGATTTTTATCATGTCGATACTTTTTTGGGTGGGGCGTTCCCACAAGTTAGGTAGTGGCGTTCAAGCCACAAGTAACAGTGCTCCAAGGGGCGTCGGCACTAGCCGCGTTGGCGGTTAGGAAAGGGAGATAATTACTTCCTTCCTTTGAGGAATGATATTTGACTGGGGAGGTCCTTGCTTCTCGGAGGAATGACTTTTTGGGTGAGGGTGATTCGAATTTTTTCCTGCGCGAGTCCGCTCGTGGGTCGTCATTTCAACAAAGACTTCTCGTAATAACGCTTTGATTTTATGGGAGAGAATACGACAGTCTTGTCATCGCCTTCTTGGTCTGCAGTCATATCAAAGAAAGAATAGAGATTAAGTTCGCTGACATCTGTCATCAGCTGGCGAAACTTCACTCTAATATTATTCAAGATGATGTCGCCTTTTAAAAATGATATCTCTCAGATGATTGGTTATCTCTTTCTTCTACTCTAGTAGTTCTGTCAAACTTGAAGAAAGAATCATCTTTCTTCCTTTCTCATCACCAATCCCGAACCAAAGCATCATTCCCTGTTCAATTTCACGATCACACAATCTTTCACAATTCCTTTACAACTCCAAACTAGATCTCAATGGTTTGCAATACTCCACCACAGAATCACCAATTTCATACTACCATAAGCAATCTTTCCATGATCAGTCTCCACTCATCTTAGCAGGTTATGAGCCCAAGGGAGGGTTTGTTAGGATTTTTGTGGATCGGTCTGCGCATGGTGAAAAAAGGAGCGCAAATAGAAAGTCTTTCTCCTACGTAGTACGAGGCAGTCGAGATCTCTGTAACCGCTCCTCTTCAAAAAGAGCTACAGATTCAACTGGGAGTCAATATTCTCTTTGATGCTGCGTAATGGTATACTCTAGCAAGGAGAGACCGGTGAAGAGTGCTTTGGATCATTGTGTGGATGCTTCCTTGATACAATGCTCTGCTCGTCCCTTCATAATATTTTTACGATTGCTCATACAACCTCCATCGATCTTGTGACTTGTGTGATGAAAGGGCGAATTTTTTTGGGAACATGGATTAGGGGAGCAGTGGGGGTCACAATCAAGACATCACCTCGACCGTTCGTGGTTCAGGAAATTTTCGTCCACAATCCAGCAGTCGAATTATTGAGGTACAATAATAATATGATTGTGATTCCAGAACTATTCGTGTTATTATGCATGCATCAGGTATCTTTATTAAAATTCAGCTCTTCATTGTGTGCTACTATACCATGAGAAATGCACCACCACCTTCATTTATAGCATACAACAGTTTCTCACGAAGCTCGTCTTCAGACTTGTAAACAGGAAGGTCCAGAGAATTGAAACAAGTGTGGGCAGACATTAGCGCACCAGTGCTTCCGCCAGCTTTATGTATGCTGAATTTCTGAACTCCTCGCATTCCAGGGAGTTCCCCAAATCCAGCCAGTGGAACTTTTGAGCTGCCTGTCACAAATTGCAAGAACGACGCCTTCTGCTTGCGAGACAAGGAAAACATAACATTCCAAAACCACTCAATCTGCTGGTCTGTCGCTTTCCAACCAACATAGTCCGTGTTCTTTTTCAAATCAAGTATGTCGATGTCAGGAAGGCCTGAGATCAAAAGCTCAAGTTCCCTCGGAGTGAAAATCTGGATCAAATCTTTGCTGACGAGCTCATAGAATCCGTCTAGGTAGGACTTGATTTGACTTGAAATAGCTGTCGTCATTCGATGCTGACAAACAAGACTTACATATTTTGCTTTATTCTCCTCTGTTACCGGTACGTTTCGTCCGTCTTCAATGAGATCAACCGTCTGGCTAGTTCCAAAGGAATGGTCTTCGATGGAAAAGGTAAGATCGAGACCGAGATCACCAAGGTCGTATTCCAAGATTGTCTTTAGGTTCTTGTAGTAGTCCGGATCGATGGCTTCCATGTCTGGATGAGAAGGCTTGATGCCTAGCATATGCTTATAAAGACTTCGCGTGAAGTAAGCATCGAGAAGATAGCCGTCAGAGACAGCCTTTCCAACAATGCGGCCAACAAAGCGGAAATAACTCAAATGATCAGGATTAATGCTGCTGTTTGGATTTGGTTGAAAGGTACTGCCATCTTCTGTTGATGTGAACAATGCATAGTTGGGGTTGAAGATTTCCTTAGCTAAGACTCCAAAAAATTCACGAGAAAGACCACCGGCATCGACACCCTGTTCGTTCCTGAAAGTGATGTTGAGACGCCCACGCATTTCGTCCGCATTTCGCAGTCGAAGCTGATGGTATGTATCTTCAAACACGTGTTGCCGACGGACATGAAGACGCAGGCTTCCATGTCGGCGATTGGCATGCTGTCGCAGACGTCGCACTTGTAGTTTGAACCAATGACGTTTTACATCAAAATCCAAGAAGACCCTACATCGAGGAACTTGAATTAGAGCTCGTAGGCCCCTATCCAAAAGATTAGGGTTGTTTCTGATCAATGCATTGATGAGGACCTTGTTTGATTCAACAAATTGGATCAATTTGCTGCCACCCACCAGGCGTGAAAGAGCATCGTCCTCTTCTGCATCCAGTTCTTGATCGTTTTTCTCAAAGTCGGCAGTTGCACTTGCGTTTGCCACAAAGAAAGCCTCGATGGAAGGCAAGAACCGTGTGAGTAGTCCAGCAACACTGTTCTGCAATTTCTTCCCATCCATGTTTTCATTTTGATCGTCTAGTTCCCCGTCAATATTATCTCCTGCTTTCGTTTCTGCGTCCTCCTTGATATTGACACCCTCCAAAACTTGGACAATTTTCAAACAAGATGAAAGTTCCATCCACAGTTCATCAAGTTCCATTGCCTCAAGCAACCGAACCATCTCGTCATTCACAATGACCGGTCCGTCACTCCGCCTCGTCACATTTTCGTCAGGGTAGTCTGTACACAATGATTGTAAGGTTTGCAAAACACGCAGCAATTTCAACTCACTTGTGCTGGTTGAAACAGCTACTGATGATGAAGCACTTGCTCCTGCCGATGGCTCTCTTTTGCTATCAGCAGCAGAGCCCAAGCCTTCAGCATTATTTCCGGTGCTTTGGGCCGCGGCTGCATTCATTCGAATATTAAGAGCTTTGAGATCTCGAGTCGCATCTGCTCCAAGAGCTCGAGCAACCGAAGCGAGCTCAGCCAACACATACCCACGATTAGCATCAACTCGACACAACCGGCGAGCAATTGTGTTTATCTTGGTAAAGGAAGTGTCTTTGCATGTCTCCATTCGCAGAATGGCGCAGAGTAACTGCAGTCGCTCTTGCGAGACTACGACACGAGGGACATCAACCCACTCTTTACCTTGTGACAATGCTGCTTCAATCTCTCTCTGAGGCATATCGGCCGTCTCTTCCCCATGCCTCGGCAGATGAGATAGAGGAGAGACGATCAATTCCAACAATGACAAAAGCTGCTCTAGATTTGCCGAACTCTTCGAGTATCGCGGTTTCTCCAAAAGATCGAGAAGGGACTCAAAGCCAGTAGGGCTGGCGGATTCTTTCTCGATCAATCCTTTCACGAGCATATCAAGGCAAAATCGAGGAGAGTGCTTGCAAAGATGCTGTAATGTGTCCACAATCCGGGTGGCAACGACTGGTGGAAGATATTGTTCATGATGTGATCCCCGAGATGTGATTGGAAGGTTGGCAGCGATTGAAGCAGCAGTGTCTGTTGTTTGTCTTCGACGCATCATCTGGATTGTCGGGTTGAGCCCATCAGTCTCAAGTACTTCAGGAGCAGTTCCAATGAGTAATGCCGGAGGGAAATCCCGAAGGGACTCTTCGAATATAGTATCAACAGTGAATCTCCAATCGTTGGGCCCCGTATAGAGGCTCTCAATGGTGTCCAACGCCTCCAAACCGCCACTGTTGTCGTCCTGTAAAAATTTCAGAAATACTGTTGACAGGATGGAACGAATATTTGGGTTCACTGTAAGATTCTGGAACACTTTTTGGAGCAACTTATGCGGACGGACTGGTGATAAAAGGTACAAGAAACGAAGGAGAGCTTTTAAGTCTGCTTTGGCAAGGGGCGATCCAAGGGAATCTTGTCTTGGGGGGATGTATGTAATATCCATTCTGTCTAGCTCCACACGGAACTTTCCACCACGCTTTTTTCTTGAAGAATGCCCTTCGTTGTGATCTCTAGTTCGACTTCCCTGTCCATGATTTGTGCCCTCTTCGCCCTCTCCAGGAACATTTATGGATTCACCGTGTGGAGCTATCGTACGTTGCTCTACAAGCATCCGATGATTTGCCCTTGCGCGCTCCCTCAGTACTTGAGCTTCTGTAGCAATGATAGGCGGAAGACTAGCAATAAAAACATCATCAGCAGTGAGGAGGATTTCCGTTCGCAGTTCTGGGGCAAGGGATGCGAGAAAGCTGGCGTTATCCATATCTTCAGCGTTGGATGGATCAGCCGGTGGTTGTTCTCTCTCCCTGCGTTCTTGTTGTTCTTGAGCAATGACTTCTCTTCTAACATCATCCGGCAATGCCGCTAGGGTTTCTGGGTCTAGTAATGAGCCAGCACCTAGCTGCTCAGAGAGTTCTAATGCTTCTTGAGCTTCCCTGACAACTTCCATTTGCATTTCCATGGGCAAAACACTGAACACTTCCTCGTCCATGCCTGGAGGGCATACAAGCGCATTGCTGCCTGAGACATCTTCATTTTGTTCAGTGTCAATTGCTTCTCTCTCCGGTGCAGCGGTCCGATTCGCATCATTTTGTTCTGTGGTATTCCCTTCATCGATCTCTTCATCTTCTCCCGCATCTAGCATTTCTTGATCCTGCAATGTTTCAGTGATTTGACTTGATTCAGGATGTTCTTCATGCTCTGCAGGACCACTGTTTCCAGGTGACAAGCGCAGGCCTTCCGCCAAAGAAGAAGCCACACCGTCTCCATCATTTGCGTCAGTTGGAGGTGATTCGTGTTCTTGTTCAACAGGTGTCTCATCAGCAACATCAATGGGGCTATTTGTCGGTTCTTCACCTTCTCCGTCATTACCAGTATCAGGCATGTTCACATCCTCACCTCCTTGATCTTCGTTATCAACAGGAATCGAATCTCCATTATGAGTATCCTCTCCTCCAGTGAGACTATGGTTCCCACTTGCATCACGGGCGAAAATGGCTTGACGAGCAACTGCAGCCATTGATTCGTCAAGAGCACTCTCAAAAGCGACACCAAATTGCTCAGCATTAACACCCAAAGGAAGTCCATCGTCTGTCCATCCATGCCCAGAACTAGGCAGGGGGCGATTTGGTCGTGAGCCTTGAGACACAATTACACCGCTGCCAGTGCTTGAAATATAAAGACCTCTTTGTCCCTCTCGCCGAGTGGACGACTGAGCATTCCTTGCTCTAATACCGTGGGGTTGCAGATCTGACACTAAGGCATTTTGAGGTGGGAGATTCACACCATTGAGAAGAGGATGCAAAGCATTTTCATAACGTGGGTGGGTAGCTGCTGCAGGTCCTCCTGGAAAAAGGGTTGGATTATTCTCATTGGCACCTAGGGTCGCAATCATATCATCATTATCATCAAGAACAATTGGAGTTGAAAGATCGTAGTTTCGATTCCCTGCAGTGATACAAGGACCACCAAAGACATATTCCATTGAATTAATCTCATGCCAACGCCCTCCACCTCCCATTGAGGAGTATCCGAATTCGGGTTGACTCCTTTGAACGATGACAGGCTGCAAGCCTGAGACATCATTTGGTCCCTGACGATTCCCACTATTTGTGTTTCCATTGGCCGGTGAACCATCAAATAAAAGGTTCAATCCACGGTTACCCCCAGTTGAGTCTGATGGTTGACTGCCTGGTTGGACAATTCTGATTCCAAGAGTCCCTTCAATTTCTGCAAGGGCCTCTGTGGGAATCTCACCAGAACGGAGAAGCTGCCCAATCATGGCTTCAGCAGCATCAATGAATCCTCGGCCTCGCCCCACAGTTGTACCAGTGGTATTTCCTGTGGCAGTTCTTCGTCCAAGTACTCCTCCAAACCCACCAGGCTCGACCTGAGTCCAACCCTCCTCGATAAAACCATCTGCTTGAGGTTCTGCATCGTCATCATCGTCGGCCTCAAAATCGTTGTCACCACCAAGGCCGTCCTCCCCGTACTCTAAATCAATGCCATTGTCCTCGAAATCGGCCGACTCTTCGGCATCTTCGAGGATGGAATCGTCATCGTCTTCATCATCTAAACTATCATCTTCCTCGCTTTCAGAATCATCTTCAGAATCATCTTCATCGCCACTTTCGTCCTCTGACTCCTCTTCGGAGTCTCCAGTAGAGCTAGATTCCTCGCTTTCGCTGGAACCATCATCTTCGCTTTCTTCCATTCCAACAATTTCTTCACTGCCGATGCCAATCATTTGATGGTCATCGTCAATGATGGGGCCCCCATCTTGGTCAATCTGCACTCTTTCTCCTTCAAAAAACTCTCCTTCCATTGGGTCACGTTGGACATGTTCATCATCTACAGCAAAAGCATCTTCAAGCATGTGGTCATCTGTATTGACTCCTTCACCAACTTCCGATTGCTTTCGCAGCCTTAATACTTCCTTGCCTTCTTTCGTCAAGCCTTCTTTCTCAATGATAGCCTTGACAACATCAGCAACATTTGACCGCGTAAGAATTTCAAAAGGCAAAATCAGAGCTCCCACAGTTGTGGCAGCTAGCGGATGATGCAAAGGAACTCGGTGCATTGAAATAAGCAAAGCGTGAACCATTCCATTCTCCAACATTATTTTCACAACTTCGAAGCTCAAAGAAGAATTTCCGTCGTAGTTGCTCCCGTTACTTCTAGGAGCTGCAAAGCCGATTGCCAATTCTCCCCAGGCCTTCAAGACATGCAACTCAATAGCACGTATACGAAACGTATTCTTTGGAGCAGTGACAGAGAAACCAAGCTGTCCACCGCTGAGCGCAAAGACAAGCTCAGTTATAACTCTTTTCCGACTTTCTCCAGGACGTGCCACCAGAGCAACTAGAAGACGAGCAGCTGATTGGACAACCTTAGTTCGTATGTTAGCCATCTTCCTGGTTTCTTTCTTCAGTTGTTCCTCCGTTTGATCCCCTGTAGGTTCCTTTGTTTTATGATGGCTGTCGCGGTCTATTGAAAGAATGCTGTGTAGCAAAAAGCTGACAAAAGTTTTGGGAGGATGTGGACACCCTGATAGAGCATTTTCCAAGCCATTGAACATTAAACGGTTCTTTTTGGAGGGCTTAAATTTGTGTATGCTTGAAGCACAGGCAGGTAGAGCAATAATGAGGTCAGCAAGTACATCTAGGGCATTTGATGTCCAGAGAAACATGTCATTGAAACCAAAATCAAGTCCATCCCCACCAAGGTCACCTTCCAATGAGCTGTCTCTATGTTTTCTATGCATTTGTCCTTGTATAATGTGATTACCAAGCATCCAGATTACTTGTGAGACCGGCGTGTGATGCTGCGTCTGGAGTTTTGGGTGCTCTTCTTCAGACTTTTCATTTGTATCAATCTTGTCCTTCTTGGAGCGTTTGGGAGTGTGAGACCTTTTGAAGGAACGAGTCGGAGTTTTACTCCTACTACCTGTGGAGGATCTCCTGTGTTTGTTGGTGCTGGATTTGCGATTAGCAGTTGTATGCTTCAACTTTTTGCTCTTCAAAATTTCAGCAACAATTCTCATGTTTTTCATGCGATCTGAGTTTGTAACAAGGCATACCCTCCATTCATCATTTGAAGAATCCTTCTCTAACTTCACAGAGACAGCCATGGCTTTGATGAATGAATCGGGATCACGACATAAAAGATGAGTGACTGCATCAAGAAATACCTTCCTTTTTACCCTAACAACTTTTTCCTTCTCACTTGTCCCTGTGTGGTCTTTCTTCCCATCTAGTTTCAAAATGATGCTCCTGATTTCATTTTCCATCGACAACTGAAGACTTTGTTCGTCTTCTAATAGCCGTCTGAAGATTATTGAAGCCAAACTAGTGTGCCCAGAAAACCGTGACATTTGGGATAATGCCAGAATTTTCTCTCCTGCACCAGAGTTTAGACAATATGTTGACATTCTGGTGTTGCGAATAAGTCGCATAAGCAACAGTAGTGTTGCATGTGCAACGCCTGCTGGAAGCTTAGAACTTTCGTCAAGAAAACCAAGACAGAGATCTGCGCATATCTCAAAACATCGAGAAGGAAGAAGTGGGAGATATGGGGGAACTGAACTGAAGAAATTTGTGCCCTCTCCCTTGTCATTGCCAGAATTTCCATCAGTGTGTATGGCAGGAGATTCCTGCGTCACATTCAACACGGAACCCTCTATTTCTTTTGCTGAGTTCTTTGCATCGATGAGAACCGATGGTTCTTGCTTGCTCAAAGCAGAAATTAGGGCTTGCGCTAAACAAGAAAAATCTGCCACGTACTTGGCGTGCTCAAGCTTCACTTCGTTCATTTCGGTACTGCCTATTTCATCCTCTGGTTCATCTTTCTTAGGGAATGCCACAAAAGGCTGAGCCATGAGTTCCAGCAGCAGGAGCGAAGACGGCAGCCACGGAGGCAAGATCATGGCACAATCAACTTCTCCATTTCGAAGTTTTTTTAGGACTCCAGAAACAATAGAAATTATCTTGCCAACAAGGTCTTCTTTCAGAATCAATACCCTTTCCTTCGGTAATGCACGAACCACTATTACAGTGCAATGGATCAGAGACGACAGAGAGGCATCATGTCCGGATATCACACTCCAAGTAGAGTCAGAGCCTTCGCTTTCCACTTTCAAATGATTCTTCACTTGAATCAGGAGGCTCTTGACTATTTCTTTTTGTGAATCGGGGTATCGTTGATACATATCAAGAATAAATGAGGAAAGCACCACTGCCAAAGCTTCATTTTCGGCGTCTCCATTTTCATTTGCTGAGGCATCCGGTTGAATCGATGAGAGAATTTCGCAGACAACTTTAGGGCCTTGAACCTTCCAGGAGTCCACTCGAGAAGACACCATCTCAATTGTCGTATCTTTTGGAGTGTCTTTGTCAGTAGGAAGCTGGTCCTCATTCATGAATTCTGATGTCGCCACAACATTGCTTGCAGGACTTCCTTCCCCTGTCCCAACTTCTTGGTTTACACTTTCATGTTGTTCCTCCAATCGTCGACGTCTCGCAGCTCTTTCGTTTCTTCGAAGTTCTATAGTCGTGGGGCTCGAGGCTGGATGCGCAAGGGCATATTCTGCAGCAATCTCAACTCTGTTGGATCCGACACTGTCAATGGCCTCCCAGGCATGATCTCGAGAGAATCCCATCTCCATCAACCGAGCAATTGCTTCTTCGCTGGGCTCGAAGTCTTCATTTTGAGGTACAGCCTGAGATCCGCTGCTCATACTCTGCAGCATTGAGCGGAATGGGTTCCAAACTGAAGTAGACTCTCTTGGGGCTGATGATGAAGCAGGTGCGCTCACTTTCATCGAATCTTGAAGGATAGATATTGTTTCTGAAACCAATGTTGCCATGGGATGAACAATGTGAGTGGGGGCATGTGCAAAGCGCGGGTCGCTCCATGGTGCCATCACCACATCAGAGACAACGGCAAACAGTTTTCTTGCAAATTGGTCCACAGAAAAAGTCTCAGAAGGACCAGATGCAGCAGGTTGTGAGTCACTAGCATGGCCTTTACCAACAAGGACAGCAACTTCCTCCGTTTTCATTTTCCCAAGAACAACAGCCACAGGAGAAGACGTAACACCAGGGATGGACAGCATTCGTCTGAGCACTGATATCCCAGTTGGGAAACAAGAGGCAGTAGTGCGACTCAGACGTTGTATTGGCAAGATCACTCCACTTGTATCTTGCGAGACGGCAGATCTGGACTGAAAGTCATTGAGTCCCACTTCAAAAATAAATGCAATAGCATCAAATATACCGAAAAACTCAATAGAAATATCTTCAGCTTCCTGTCCGGAGTTGGTCTGTGACAAAGAGCCAACAAGAGGGATCAACATAGGTAAGTTAACGGTGCGTCTGTCTCGCTTTTCCTCAAACAAACATGTTTGCAGCAGATTCAACAAAGATCCAAGGTAAAGCGCAACTCCATAGTTTTTGTTCACGATATTGGAAGCTGCCAATACCTTGTGCCTTTGAAACCCACGGGAAATTTCTTTTTGCACCATTCCTAACATCGTCGAAACGTGATGGCCAATTGTTTCCTCTTGAAAAGTGACACTTCTCACTGATAGGGATCGTATGCTTTGCATTTCAACTCTTGTTAGTGCACCATAGATCTCAGAATGACAGGACTGGAGTCTAGCCAATACATTAGCAGCAGAAGCACTTAGATCTGGCACTCCAAATTCTATCCGCTTCGGCTGAGTATCTGTAATAGGTGGGAATTGTCCGACCGGACCAGACCACACAGCCAAGACCTCAGATATGGGCTCCCTTCCATGACCGCGGGTTTGCTCAGAGACCCAACCCCTATTGGTATGGTACCGGAGCACTCCAGAGGAGTTGATACAACGGTCGTACGCCTCCACAATTTCACCCATTTCCATGCTTCCGACACTTGCACAATCATCAATTTCTGTTCCATCTCTAACAATTGCTCCTTCTGAACACACAATTCGGAGCTTGTATCTGACAACATGTGCACTTTCCTTTCCTTTCAATAAATTGTGCTCTTCGTAGCCTTCCTCTGTCCTAATACGACAGACTTCAAGGGTAGCAGACTGAAAAAAGATCGAGAGACGTGAAAACAATGTCTGGAATTCCGGACTTGCCAATTCTTTTTTCCATTCACGCTCTGCTCTGCTCCATCCAGAACCACTTTCCTGGCTTCGCTGAAAACACGCTCTTATTGTTGACGAAAGAATGCTTGTCAGCCATTGCACTACAGCTATCTCCCTCAAGTACTTGGATAAAAGTATTTTCTGGGGAGCAAAAGCTGGGTCAATGATCTCATATATTGGACAATGGGGAAGACCGTGTAAAATCATAAAGGCGTCAAGTGGACTTTCAGAATCAAAGGTCGAGGGGAACATTGCTCTCATTTCAAGCTGTGATGATTCCAAGCAATCAAGATGCTGCTTTGTGAAGCTAGCTATCGTCTGGAGGCATTTCAAAGGGTCATATTTCAGAGCTATGCACTTGAAAACCAATGATAAGGTCTCTTCTGTGGTTGAGTGGCACAAAGTACTAATGGAAGGGCAGCTCAAACAACTGACATTGTCAAGAAAGTTTTCTCCAGCCGGCATCATCAAGGGATACAACTTGAGAATTGCATCAAGCCCACCAGCCTGAACAAACGGATCACAGTGATCATCTGTGTGAAGAAGTTGTTCCAAAATCTGTCCAAAATTAAGAGCATATTGCATGAGACAAGTCCGCTGGATATCAACATCAGTGACAATAGATTTGTCATGGGAGCTGGATAGCTTCTCCTCCTTGGAAAGAATGGCTGACCCAAGCGAAACTACCTCCATAATTGCATCAGAGATGGCAGAGCAAATAGCCCGCTTCAAGGATGGCACATGCCGCATAATTTCGTCCAGGCCACTCCCAACTATTGATGTCATGTCATTCAACAAACACCTGCTTCTTGGCATTGCGTACTTTGGATGATGAAAGAGTTTTAAGACCCCAGGGAAAGGATTTGCTTCTTTGACTACTTTTGCCCCAGCTTCTGTTAAAGCTAATGCAGCCAAAACATTTGGTATAGTCATAATGAATTCTGGAACTGGTGGTGATATTGGCTCACCAGAAGAAGTGTCAGCCAGTATAGAAAGGAAAGACTTGGCAAGGCCACTTTCATGAACATAATGCACAACATGCGGGTCAGAATTCATCACATCACTCAATAATGTGCTGACAAGTGAGGCAAGGTGACCTCCATAGACCTCGACATTGTCAAGAATCTCTTTCACTGCTTCTGTCAGCTCTGGTTTCCTCAATTCAGAAGAACCAGAAGGTGTAACAGTTGAAGAAGTAGACTCTTGGTGAAAGACAACAGTTAAACAGGTGACAACCCCAAAAAGCAGGACCCTTTGGGAGGCCCAGAGGCTCAGCTCCACCGAAAAGGGAGAATCACTTTCAAGAACCATGGCATCAGTTTGCGGCGCATCTAAATCCATTGAATCGGGAGGAACATCGGGGTTCTTTCCCCTTCCACATGGTACAAACTTCAGTTCATTGGACAGACAAGTTGTCAAAGTTTTCACTCCTTGTAAATTATGAAATGCAGACAGAGCATTGCCATGCGAGGCAATAGATGATTCCAGAATCTGGACAGCCTGAGCAGCGATAAATTTAAACATCGATCGGATTTGCCAGCCTTCTATTTCAGAAAGATTTTTCTGAAGGATCATTTTGTCGACAAACGGGACGGAATCAATTGAAATAGTGTTCAACAAAGCCGGAATTAAACCACATTCCGTAAGTGAAGATGTACCTGTGGGTGCTGTCACCACCGCAGATGTCAAATCTAGAACTGACTCAACAAAAAGCAAGGCGCGCTGAAGCCACAGAAACTTGGAGAGTGGAGGAGGAGACGTGGCCTCAACAAAGGCCAGCCCAAAATCCATTCCTATGTCGCCTTCTGTACTACCTCCAAAGGATACAGATGCTTCCTTGATGCCAGAATCACCATTGAAGGAAACTAATGCTCCCAGAGTCGCTAGGGAGAATCTGATCAACGTTGGGAGAAGACCCAGGTATTGTCCTTTTCCAACACCAAGCTCATTTAAAACATTTGAATGCCGAGCAGCTCCCGCTAGAGCTCCATTTGTCCCATCGCGACGGGCCACTAATGCAGTGAGCGTCTGAATGGCCAAGTGTCGAACAGAGTAAGGTACAACGGGCGAGTTGGAGAGAGCAGCAACGCTGTCATGTCGCGGCGATGGATCAACGACAGAAGTAGAGGAAGATGTGCCAGAGGATATCACGGAAGACGACACGGTAGGGCGAAGTAAATCCACTAGCTCAACGCAAAGCTCAGGTTGCGCTTGAAAGTAGCCAGTCATGATATCTTGAGATGGATGTGAATGAAGGCAGGTGATCAAAGCATAAAGTCTTCTTTCTATGGCAGCGATGCGTGTCTCTCGGCAATAAAAAGCTCTGGCAAGACGAATATCCGCAAGTAGGGGGAACAGTCGATCCGTTGGTATTTCATCCAGGCCTCCAGCTTGATCAACGCATTGGAAAAAGAGCTCAGCCGTCGACCGTAAACGTTTCCCTCCTGAGACATTGGGGGCAACTCTCCGCCGTTTCTGCTTGCTCGAGTCATCGCTCTCTTCGTTGAACTTGCTTGGATCGGTCACCATGCAAGAATCGTCAATGATGTCTTTTGCTTGTAAACTAATTCTGACAAGGAATGACTCGTCCACCTCATCATCAGATTCCTTTTCTTCTGTCTTGGGTGCTCTAAAGAAGGTGAAATTCAGCTCACCGGCTTGTTGTAAGAGAGATCCTTGGCCTGATTCCGAATCATCCGCCACAGCGCAGGTGTAAAGACCCAAACCCGATCCCCGCGTTCCCCAACCCTTCGCAAGAGCGATCAGTCTCTTGTGAAGAAGGGGCTTTGAAAGGTGTAAAGTAGTCGTGTGTTGTTGAGCTTCCGGAACTTGTTGTTTATGAACCGATGGAGGAGGGGCCAGAGCACAAAGTGCCTCAAGGGCGAAGGTTGCAATATCATCATCTGCCGCAGCCAGTAGATCGACCAATTCTTCCGTTGAGTTGAAGATTGATTTATTGCAAGAATTCCGCAGCAAACCTGTCAAGAAATTCAGAAGAATTGCAAGATTCTTGTGAACCGTGTCTGGGACGCTTTTGATTTCCTCAATCGTTTTGGCAGGCTTCGATAAAGGCTGTCCATAACTATTCTTCTTAGTTCCTTTCGAGTTCGTTCTTTTCACAGGTCCGACCAACAAAAGCGAAGGATACTTCTGCATGTAGTATGAAAGCGATGCATCGATCTTGTTTAAAGGTCCTATCCATTCTTGCAAATCAACCTCCAATCATCAACACATGTTTTCAAGAAAAAGTTAGTATGTGAACTCTTGAATGCCAGTAACTCGTCAGGATCACTCGCGCCACTCACCTGTTCGTCAAAAGGCCAAGACCTCCATGGTTCCAGCAACGAAACGAGCTTTTCAATATCCAACGGGATCGTGTATTCTTCTATCGACGAGAAATTGTCATTCAAAGGACCGTTGCTCTTTAGTTCTTCCAACGAATTTCGGAGCGTCCGAAGTTTTACATCATCAACGATCTGTCGAGTGATCCCGACAGATGCCGAAAGAATGGGAGCCATTCGCAACGAGCAAGACTTATGGTAAAAGAGCAGGGACTTTTTTTGGAATAGAGAAGGAAATAGACGAAATGAGATCAACAGATGCAATCCTACAGGCTGGGACGTAAAACACGAGACGCATACATCTCAACCACGTTGCACGATATTAAGATTGATTCCAAGAATCAATTTCCACCTGTCAGCTTACCGTTTCACTCGTTTCGCCTTGACCTGTTGAACTACCCTCGTCTGGAGTGACTCAATAAGGCTGGTAATTTATAGCTCAATCCAAGTGGTCCCAGCTATACAGCGGGATGTTTTCGATAGGAGGTCTCTACAAAAGCAGCACTGTCGATCTGTTCATACTACTATGAGGAAATAAAAACAACAGAATTATTATTAGTAAAATGAATACGGATTTTTGCAGTGGTGCAAAATCATCGTAGTGATGTTGAAAAAGTAGAGTGATGCTCGTCAATCACACCACCAACTACGTTAGTCTTTTTACAGTCAAAATAACAACCGTACTCCGAGTACCACGGTATCATACCGGGTATGATACGTGTGAATTTCCTGCCAGTCGCGAGGACTATTGCAGTCTTTTCCAAAAAGTAGGGTATCATAGTACCACGTGTTTTTACTACCGGTATGTCCAGTCTCTATGTGTGATACCGGTATTTCTTCAAACTACGGTATGGTATCATTAATACGTTGCAATACGTACTGACGTACTAACTGTAACTACCTAACTGTAATCATTACG
Organism: Nitzschia inconspicua; assembly: GCA_019154785.2. NCBI lineage: Eukaryota > Bacillariophyta > Bacillariophyceae > Bacillariales > Bacillariaceae > Nitzschia > Nitzschia inconspicua. The sequence continues at coordinate 2,986,711 of JAGRRH010000007.1, read as the reverse complement.
GGTATTTTATTACGACAGTAGTATTTATTAATAACTGCAAGTATTTATTTTATATTACTCGGAGTATGTTATATTTTTTGCTCTCGTGTGCTTTTGGATCTCCGTTCTCGATTCTCGAAGTCATCACCAATCGTCTCTCGGCCAACTTCGACCTTGTAACAACCCACTGTCGACAGCAAACATGGTATGTTTCTGAAGAGTGAAGGGGATGCATAATTTTGGTTTTCCGTTGGCAGTGGTAAGCGGCCACTTCCTTACTACTATTACCCCCTGTTTTCTGTTGTACCTTACGTAGACGGAGGGAATTGCTTTTACCAATGCGGCTCTTTTCCATTCCAATGACTGACTGCGAATCTGCTAACGATACGGCATCAAATCTCACTGCATCTACCGTGTCTCTTTTGCGCTGCTTTGAACAGGCGCTTTGGTATCTCAAGTAATATTCGACGTTTTGGATGGCTGGGGTCAGATTGACGATCTTCATCAATATTTCCCACCCATCACAAATAATCTCTCTGTCACGTCAATAATTATTATTATTTGTTGGTATCTTGTTGTATCCGTCGGATTCTTGCGGTGTGTATGCCTCCAGGAACGCATCGCTTCCTCGCAGTCACCATCTTGTTCATTGCCAGCGACATTTATAGCAACAACTGTCGCAGCAGCTGGTAGTGATACAAACGTTTTGTACGGCACATCGTCTACAGAAAACAATGTCTTCTAAATATGACAGCTACAACAGCAAGAATGACGCCCAAGGTGAATTGTCGGCATTGGATAGAGGAGTAGGACAACAGCAACACAATGATCCTTCCGGAAACAACTCCATTGCCGCAGGGAGCATAGGAGGCGGATCAATGGCCGCTTCCATTGCACGAAGTGCACAACAGCCTACCACATCTATCGAATCGCCTCTCTCCCCAATGGTACTGCGAAGTTTGGGAGATCGCTCCAACGAAAAGCGCAAAGTGGCGGCGCTTGAGATCGAGGCTCTCGTAAAATCCCTACAAGATACCAACAACATTCTGATGATTCAAAATGTTGTGGAAGTTCTCTCCAAAGACTTCTGTACTAGCATGAATTCCAATTATCGCAAAGGCGGCCTCGTTGGATTGGCTGCCGTGGGGATCGGACTTATGATGCACAATTGTCGACAATGTCTGCCCATTTTGCTGCCTCCCATCTTGCACTGTTTTGACGATCCGGAGTCGAGAGTTCGGTACTATGCTTGTGAATCACTCTACAACATCGCCAAAGTTTCTCGGCAGGGCATTCTACTATACTTCAATCCTCTGTTCGAAGGTCTCACCAAAGTCATTGCAGACGTCGATTTGGATGTCAAGAATGCGGCACTCTTGTTGGATCGTCTCATCAAGGATATTGTCACAGAGGCAGACTCTTTCCAAGTCGATCAATTTTTGCCCCTGCTACAAAAATATATTCAACGGACCAACCCATACATTCGACAACTAATCGTGGGATGGATTACTCTTTTGGACAGCGTTCCGGATATCAGCATGTTGGATTTTTTGCCCGATTTTTTGGACGGCTTGTACAGCATGTTGAGCGATTCCAATCGAGAAATCCGACAAGCTGCCGACTCGGCCCTTTCAGAATTTCTGAAAGAACTTTCCGGCAGTACCGTCACGGAATTCGGTCCTATCATTTCCATATTGGTCTATCAATGCCAATCCAAAGAACCGCTCAATCGCCTGACTGCCATTACCTGGTTGGCCGAACTTATTCATCATCCTTATTCGGGTGGTGATGCATTATTACCGTATCATTCTGAGATCTTGGGAGCAATCATGAATTGCATTTCAGATGGAGAAGTGGAAATTCGCATGGTAGCGGAACGAACGAATGACGATTTATTAAAGCTCGTCAAACAAACGTCGAGCCCGTTTGAGTTGCGATCTCTGCTGGAAACGTTGATTCATGAATTGCTCAATAAGGAAGATGTCTCGACAAAAATGGCCGCTCTGGGATGGATCAACATGCTTATGGAAAAACGAAAATCTGACATGAACTTGTTCATTGAACAGTTGTTGCCAGTATTGATTCGAACGCTGTCTGACCCATCGGATGCCGTGGTATTACTGAATTTGCAGGTGTTGTCTCGCATTTCCTTGGCCCAACGCGATGAGAAGGGTAATGCCGACGAATCCGAAGAAGAACAGTTTACGCTCGTCCTCAATGCTATTTTGAGTCTATTCTCCAAGGATCGACAACTATTGGAGACACGCGGATCGCTGATTATTCGCAAGCTATGCGTGTTGCTCAATGCCAAGAGTGTCTACATACGTCTGGCCACGGCACTAATGAAGTACGAGAAACAAAGCGGACCTCATCCTGTGGATATGACCACGTTGGAGTTTGTCAGCACCATGGTCCAAACACTCAATCTCATTCTCTTGACAGCATCCGAATTGCACGACCTACGGTCCACACTTTCCAAGAGCTTCATCAATCCCTATCATACTTCCAACAAGCAGCCAAAGACCTGGAATAGACTCAAAAATGAGTCTCAAGAAGACAGCATCAAGGTGTTTGTGATTTTGTTCCGATGCTGGTCCCACAATCCAGTGGCGACCTTTTCGCTTTGTCTTTTAGCACAAGCATACACTCTATCCTTTTCCCTGGTTAAGCGGTTCTCCCAAATGGATGACGTCTCCGTTGGATTCTTGATGCAAATCGACAAGTTGGTATATCTGTTGGAGAGTCCCATTTTTGTTCACCTTCGATTGAAACTGCTAGATGTGGAAGATCCCAACCATGCACCTCTCCTCAAAAGCATTTATGGCGTTCTTCTCTGCCTGCCCCAAGGCGACGCCTTTCGACTCTTGAATAATCGCTTGACAACCGTGTGCAACTTGCGGGATAATTTAGGCCTGAAGCCGTTGCCAGACCTGCCCGGAAGCGAGGAGTTAGGATGTCCGTCCAACTCTCCAACTAGTGGAGCGGACCGGTTTGCACTGTGCTATGATGCCCTCTTGGTCCGATACGATGAAGTGACGGAGATGCACCGAATTTCGCAAGAACAACATGATAGTTTTGTCCAAGAAGAAAAGCAACGGTTGCAGATCCATGTCATGTCCGCGCCAACACAGCAACAGCAATCCATCCAAATCTCTCCAAGTGTGCCATCAGCAGGAAGCCCGATGCATCAATCTCAGTACACAGATAAGAAGGTGTGGAACTAGGGGGCATTGATTAGCGAGAGTTGACAATGGAAATATCGACTCTGGTGCTTCAAATGTCTCTACTATACACATGAATTATGCGACGGTTGGTGTCACACCCAACGTGGAAAAACGTTTGACATCGAAGTTCGGTAATTAATTGGCAGTTTCTTCCGTCTCACAAGTTTGAAACTGAAGAAGGGACATTTCTTAGCGAGGAAAACTGGAACAACTATAGTAGCTTGATGTGATTATTTCTGCATTTTATATTCATGTGGGATATAGATACAGAAATAGCAACGTCAATAACAGCTAGGAGGAAACTTCTGGGAAGCTACATATCGAGAGCCGCTTTTGTAGTAGTTGAGGGATGCTTCGTTGCTGTCATCCACTGGGTCGGAATCCTCGCATATTGTTACTGTTTGGTACCCTTGATAAAAGTTGAGTGGGATAGAGTCTCTATCTTCCATCCAATGAGACGGAGAAAAATGATTTGGAGGGGGAAGGTGCTGAATTCTCGGGCCAGCGTTGGAATCTACCGTTGAAGAGGTTTGCTTTCGGAAAGAATAAGAAGGGATGTATTCACTAGAAACAGCAAGAAGGGCACAATCTTGAAACATGCTCATTCCAGCATGCAGAGGAGTAAGATGATTCGGTAGTGGAAGAAGACTCTGCTGGTCAAGGTGGTAGTGAGGTTTCGAAGATTGATACTCCATTGCAACAAGGGAGGCCGTCGTTCTACCTTTTTCAAGATCTGCTGAGTCCATGGAACCGATGAATCTACTTGTAGCAGAAGGGTACCTGGAAGTGATATAGTCTCCGTGGGGTGGGTGCATGCTTTCCAGAAGATAATGGGGATACAAGCTATCTCGATCTCCTTGTTCGAATACTGCATCGAGTTTCGTCCCTTCGCTCTCATCGTCTTCCAAGAGAGATCTACTAATCATGGAACGATTCTGCTCGAGTTCCAAAGCTGCATCCAAGTCGTCGCAATAAACGTCTTCCTTGGTTTCCGCGCGCGACCATTGACTTGTGACGGAGAAGTTTGATATTCTCCCCTCCTTCATGAAAGAAACCAGATTTGCGGGGGATGGAAATCCACTATTCAAGGAATCGTCCAAATTGATGTTCGATTCAAAGGATTCATTATAATCCTGAGTTGCCTCATTCGTACCCGACGGTAGTTCCAACGTTTGACCTACCATCGATGGCAATTCTTCGTCACCAAACATCTCCAATTCTAATTCTCGATAAAATCTCTCCATCTCCAATTGGGATGGGGTGGTACTATTGCCACCAAGCGTGAAACCGTCAAATGCACTAAAGTAATCCTCGTCTTCGGAGGCCACTAAGCGAGGTGAGATCATATGGCTGGATAGACGAACTTTGCTGTCAGCTGGGGCCGATCTGGCAAAGCTAGACACAGACACATCCAAATTGTAATTGCCCAGGTCATCCTTTTCCGGTTCTTCTCTTGTGGGGATGCGTCCATGGCGGATCTCGTTCAGCGCTCTATCTTCTGCGATTTTGAGAGAAGCTAAAGCCCTTTGCGCCAGATTTGCTTGCTCTTGCAGACGTTTCACTTTGTTTCCGGTACTGCGCCGCAATAGCAAGGCTCTCTTTAACTTTCGAGTGGCGCTTTCGAAGGCTTCCTCAATTTTCTCAGTTCGACCCAAATTAGTTACGGTTTGGCGCCTTTGGTTTTTGACTTTGATATTTCCTCTGACTGATTCCACTATGTCGTGAAAGGAGGCACCCCAGTTCAACAGAAGCGCCTCCCTTTGTTCTCTCGACAGGATCAATCGCCGTGAACATTTGCGGAACGGCCTTGCCATCTCGTAGCTGTTAACATCTATCATGGCAGTCTTGCCATATTTCCAGCCAATTCTAAAGAGATAGGAGTTTAGTGCAAAGTGAGATAAGATATCTTGAAAAGCAATAGCGGTGAACGCTCTACCAAGAAACCATGTATCCATCACATGTGAATATACGTACGACAAAGGTGGGCCAGAAGTGCAACTTGGATTATCTCCAACAACTCTTTCATAGTCTCGGATTTGGATGGCGTTGAATCGGACCCTCTTCCTTACGCTAGAAGACAAAGCTGACTGGGTAGACCGTTCACTGTTGTAAGAGGATTGGCCGTGTTCAGCGGAGCTCTCGTCGGTCACGCTCATCTGATCGTTACAAGCAGACTTCCGCGGCACAGTACTCGATTCACCCGAACCTCTACTTTCTATGGATCGACTACAATTTGAACTGGGCAGTGATCGAGTGGCTACGGATCTGTCAGAACCATGTTCTTTGTTGCTTGATCCATCTCCGGAGGTCCTGCAGGATTCTGCATGAGAGGACTCCTGATCCGACGATGATTTAGGCTCTGATGATTTCTTCAAACAGCTTTTCAGCTTGGGTTGCGCCTCCTCTGGTACCGACTTGAGCTTCCTACTTCCCTTGTTATAAAGCTTGGTCTTTTTCCATACCATGGTCGATCACTCTTTAGGCCTTTCTTGGCTCCGGGCATTCAATCGTTGTTGGTTGCAGGTAAATCGTAGAAGAGTGAAAGGACGTTGTTGTTGTTTCTGTTTCTGCCTGGGTAATTTGCAGCACTTTGACATCTCATCACTCGCTCTCTCATCACAGTTGGGTGTGAATCGAGTCGAGTCGAGTCGAGTATACAGCACCCAGCACGACGTAAGCAATTATTGTCCTGCAAACGGGCGGCCAGACCCCACATTTTTTGTGAGCAATTTGAGCTACAGTTTGAAGTTGCACTGTTTATTATATACGGTGTTTCGAAGTACTCCGTAGTAGGTCTTACTCAAGAGTTCAGAGGTTGGTTGTCTTCCGTAGTAATCGGAATTACGGGTAACGGTAGTAGAAGTAATTGTACGAATGCCTACCGGTATCATACTTCTAGCTAGGGGGTATCGTTATTTTACTCCGAGTTTCATTTATGGTACTTGAACCCAGTGTTGACGCACATGACCACGTGATACGGTACGGGAAGTCTACCGGTAGTACTACCCTACCGGTACATACTATGATACGTAATACCGTACCTGGTACGGCACACAGTAGTTCAAAGCCGTCGGCTAATACCTATCATACCTACCGGTAGTAATACGTCGTAGTCGTACTACGTACTCCAGTAGTACCGTTAGGTAATACGGTAATTCACAGTCACAAGTGTAGGGGGAGGACTCAATACTACGTACGGACTACTATGTACAGCAGCCAGTAGTTGTAATGAAGATGACGTTTTATGTTTTTGGCTAGATAGTAGAGATTATCAACTTCTACGAAAGTACTCCGGTAGCTGCCGCCTAGGTAGTCTCGCATCGAAGAAGTTGGCTAAATCCTCCTCACACTGAGGTCCCAATTCTTCAAAGTATGGCTAGTACGGAGTAGAGGAGGAGAAAGCAAGGAGATGCCTTGCCTACTAGTAGTAGCCAGCAACCAGTTTTTCTACCACCATCAAGAGTACGGTACAATGCTTGAGCCTTTTTTGCGAGGCTGTAGAGATCACATCCAAGATTGAATCTCTAACTGTAAATTTGAATTGTGAACCGAGAGCTTGTCCATGATCATTCAAACATAACTTTGCTCGCACATTTGTGTGGACACGATTTCTAAGCTGACCATTTCCCATTTCTGACCTGCATTAAGAGTGACAGCATCATAATTCATGACAAATTGAGTTTTACGTTCGAAACATAAGAAGCAGCATCATTCAAAATTAATTATTTTTTAAAGGTTCGGTTTTGATGTGTGTGGAAAGTAAAAATGAGTGTCGAAAATTGGATAATGGACCGAGGGAGATCAGTGTGTGGGATGCAAAAAACAGAAATCTGATCATAGCATGTAGGCCCCAGATAACGGAGCAATCCACCCATTGATGATGAAGGGACAACTTGGAGAATGTACTTTTTGGTTATAAAGTGGAACCGATGTTTTGACTACAAAACGCACATGCAACGATGTCTGGCCTCTTTAGCTGCTGCTATTCTCTTCAGTCGAAGCCTCTTCGTATTCCTGCGCCATTTGCATTTGCAAGCGCAACTTGGATCTCATCCTTTGGGACTCGTCCAGTTTTGCTTCCAAGTCTCTCACTTGAGCACTGACAGGCTTCTGCAATAAAACCAACCGCTTCAACTTTCGACTAAGACTCTCCATGGCCTCCTCCATCTTGGTGGCCTTCTTCAAGTTATTGACAGTAGCCTTCCTCTGATTTTTGATCTTGACGTTGCGACGCACGGATTCCGCGATTTCTCGTTGAGTGATATTCCACTCACGCTTGAGCATGTCCTGGCGTACTTTTCGTGGCAGCACCATTTCGAAATGTGATCGACGGGCTGGTCGAGTACTTTCGTATTCTTCCACTCCCAGTTCTCCAATTTCGGTATACTCCCACGATATGCTACGTAAAGAAGAATGGAGATGAGTGAGAATCGCCAAGAAAGATTCTTCAAGAAATAGCCGATGATGAAATCTTTCGCCAAGCATGGCGGGTATTTACCTCACAGGTGGCCCACTGCTGCAAGACGGATTGTCACCGACGGTCCTCGCGTATTCTCGTATCACAACATTCTTGAATCGAAGCCCACCTCGCTCGCCATTGTTGCTGGATTCAGAGCCGTACGTACTGTGAAGACTCTCATCAACTGTCTTCCATTTCAAAATGGATTCTACATCGAACAAAGTCGTCGGGACCGACACACAACGGCGGTACTTCTTGTTGGGACGAATTAACGATGGATTGGCGTCATCTTCATTGATTGTTATATTCGGCCGCCGAAGCATGAATTCAGAATTGGATTTGGACTTCATATCACCTTCAGCTTGGCGTGTGACAACGACAAAAGCTGATTGACGAGTCGCACAACCCGAACTCACAACCAACACAATAAGAAATAAAGGTCCACTTGTGGGCTCTCTCTGTCTCGCTTCCGGTGCTTCAATTCAACGAAAACGGACAATCCTATGTTGTATGTTGCTGTTTTATATTTGGTCACCTCGACAGCGCTGACTTTAAAGATGGACCGATGTATGGTGGTAGGACTCTACTAGCTAGAAGGAGCTGTTTAATACTTCGTATCATACATCGAGCATTACTACACACTGTAAAAAGGGTGGTGCTGACGGATGAATTTTTTATTCACCGCACTCCGCACCATACAGTTCATGGCGTTCATGGCAATCGCAAGAACGCTGCTGCATGAAAAGCAACCTGTACATACCTGCAAAACTTCTTTTTTACTTCCTTCACTCATGTGGGAAGATTGTGAAAGGGCTATAATATTTTCCACTGTCATTAAGGTTCGCCACCAGATGATGTAAAGCTGTCGCTAAAAGTTTCGCACAATCAATTTGATAGCTTGAAGTGGTTCTGCTACCATCCAATTAACAATTAACACAATAAACACAATGATAAAGTGAGACAGCAGGGTATAAAAGCGAACAGTACTCTACTAGTCGACTTCATACTTAATTATCCACCATTGCTGATTCACTCACCGCTGCACGGAAACAAAACGAAAACTCTTTGTGCTGTGAGACGAACAGCAGCAGTACCTACGGTAGCCGTGTAGAATGTATTGTAAAATGCACTTCGAGTACTAATTACGGTACCGGTTTGTATTAATACGTCGTTTTATTACGACGATATATTATAATAATACGGTAGTAGGTAATTTATTTTTGCATCAATGCATGTCAATTTCGAAATTGCCTTCTCCACGCAAAGATGATTGGTATTACTACTACGACTACCGTACTACTACTACCCGTACTACCGGGGTAGTCGTAGACTACCGGTACGGTACTCGGAGTACTAGGTACGTAATAATTCGTACTCTAGCTAGAGTAGTACGAATACGGTACGTCGTTGGCAACAGCGCAACAAACAACTCACCACACAGTCAAGATAGTGACAAAAAACGAAACCCGAGCATTGAAGCATGGATCTTCTGCAACGAGAATTGCAGCGAAAGAAGGCCGCTCTGGCCAAAGCGAAAGAAGAGGCCAGTTTAAATTTGGATGGAGGTGGCAACAACGACGCCAAAGACATCAAGAAAAGGAAGTACTTCAAAGTTTCCGATTTGCGAAGAATTGAAGAGGAGGAAGAAGAATCTCAACGGCTTCAACGACTAACAGAACAACAGCAGCGTCGTTCGATGAGGGAAGGAAATAATGGCGACGAATCACTTACGACAATTGCAGTCTCCGGCAGCAAGAAAGTCAAACGAAAATCAAAAAAGGACTCGTCCTTGAAAGGGAGCGAGAAATCTGGCCGTGATTTATCAAAGAATTCTTGCGACGAATCGTCTAAAGCTGCCGAATCTGCAACATCATGTGGGGAAGACAAATCCCCAACCACCATCACCCGAAAGCTGCGACAAATGGGCCTTGTCATCCGGTTCTTCGGAGAAACTAACGAGGCCAGGTGGAAACGTCTCCAGGAAGCTTTGAATCAACGCACGAAAGCTCTCCAAGGTTTATCCGAGTTAGAGGAATTTCGATTAGGAAAAGGACACGGCATTCGCAATCCTTTTCTGGAGAGAGACAAAGACACGACTATTTCCAAGAAGCAAAAGATCTTGCTGTCCGACGGACCATCCAGTGCCGCCGTGACAGAAACGACTGATGATACTGCCGCTGCGGCGAACTGTGGAAGCCAAACAAAGGAAGAATCCAAGAATGATGACGTGGACGACCAGTCTGATCCTCCCAAGTATATCTACAAATTCTTGAAAGGCCTACTGAAAGAATGGGAAGAAGACTTGGCTGATCGTCCCGAGTCTGTGGCCAACTCCGTGGCGGGAAAGAACGAATCCAAGACATTGAAACAGTGCAAGGATTATATTCGACCATTGTTCAAATTGCTGAAGAGTCGAAAGCTAGAAGATGGACTGCAGCATCACTTGGTGAAAATTGTCAACTTTGCTAAACAGGGGGAGTTTGTCAAAGCTCACGATGCATACATGGACGTTGCCATTGGACGAGCAGCCTGGCCTATTGGGGTAACTATGGTGGGTATTCATGCTCGATCAGGAAGAGCAAAGATCGAATCTGCCAATGTTGCCCATGTGATGAATAGCGAGCTGCAGCGCAAGTACTTGACATCCGTTAAGCGTTTGCTGAGTTACTACCAGAAGAAGCGGACGGATGTTGATCCCTCGAAGAAGGTGAGCTAATGGATCTGTAGAATTTCGGCTATGTAGAAATATTTTTATCGAATATGTTGTATTAGATGAACAGCATTCTTATAAAGAGGGAAAAAATGGCGCTAGGACCATTTCTCCGGCTGTAGAGGCCCGCTTACGACTTTAAATCCACTTTGCAGGTTTGCTACTTTCCGACTTGACCAAGACATCAGTGACGAAAAAAGCCGAAGCGAATTGTGCGACTCGAGTACACTTCAAACACATTGATTTATTCGGTGTGCTTAGCGCCACTTTCCACCAACCGACCGTTCAAACTTGTCGTCAGCGTTACCCAACAAGTTGAGCAGCAGCGAATCGGCATTCAAGTACACCTTGTTACCCGACTTGGCTACAATATCGGCAATGTCACGAGCAGCATCGATACGTCTCAACTTCATAAAGCCAGGATTCTTCTTGACAGCCAAACCAATTAGTTCGGCAGATTCCGCTTCTCCCCTGGCTTTGGTAATGATTGTTTTCTTCTCCTGCTGGGCTCCCAAGACAATATACTTGGCTCGTTCTGCCTCTTGTTGAGCTGCAAATCAGGTGAGAAAAGAAGGAATGAAGAGGTGAGTGGGAGGGCACAAAACAACCATCTGATCAAAATTCAGGTGTAAAAATACGTACCAACTTGCTTGGCTTCGACCGCTCTGGCATATTCAGGAGAGAAACTTAAGTGCGTGATGGCCACATCCTCCAACAGGATATTAAAATATCCAGCACGTTTTCTCAAATCAAGTGAGATTTCTCTCGATACAAGATCACGTTTGGTCAACAACTCGTTGGCGTTGTATCTTGCTACGATGGCCTTGGCCGATTCGTTCATGATACTGGGCAATACCCTTTCGTCGTAGTTAGTGCCCAAGAATCGGTAAATCCAAACCAATTGGGATGGATCTGGTTTATGCAATACACGAACAGCGATGGTCACCATCTGCAAATCCTTGGATCCAGTCAATGTTTGCAAATTGACGGGACGTGTTCGGATATCGTACACGATAGGCCGTTCGAACCATGGAATATTGAAGTTCAACCCTTCGCCGTAAATCTGACCCTTCATTCCAACCAAACGATTGAAAACGACGGCGCGATGACCACCGGGGACGGTATACAGCGAGTTGTAAGTACCGTAGGCCAATCCACCGGCGGCAGCCAAAGCTGTGACACTACGAGCGGCCGCAGCTGCTGCTCGACCACCGCCACCGCCACCACTTCCTCCTGCACCGCCACCACCGGCAGCGGCTTGGTTGACCTGTTTGGCCATGCGAGTGAACGCTTCTCGAAATCGTTGCGCCATGGTGAGAAATTCACTGTGATGTTGTTGGTTCCTTTTATCGGAGAGAGATTATGATTCGGCGGTGTTGTTTTGGTCGTGATGTCAGCAGATGCTGTCCTTCGAAGCGCTTCGACCGGAGTCAGCGAGAAGTTGTGTGGAAAGATCGATCCACTCTTTTTTTCGGCTACGACAGGCGAAGGACGGCACGGGGTATGTACTCATAACCCAAAACTTTTGTGGAAGTATGCGCGCGCATGGCTAGCTCGTTCTGCCGTCCAACAGATCCATCAACGCTCAGTCCGCATCAGCAGTTTTGACTGCGAGGAACAAAATGCCCATCATCAAAACATCACAACCTCCAATGGATGTTCGGTGCTTCCAAACATCTTCCTTCATTGGTTTCTCCAGCAATATACACGATGAAGTTGTTGCAGTCTCTATTCATCGCTACGGTAGCGAGCCATGCCTACTTGGACCACGGAACAACGTCGGCTTTTCTCCTGCCATCAACAATTCATTCGTTGTCGACAACCCTTTCCAAACAAGTTCTGCCGCGGATCTGCCTCCGAGTGCAACAGCGAGAAAATGAAAATCCAACAACCCAAACTTACAAAAAGAAGAGAAAGGACATCACACTGGCGGATTTGAAAAATGAGTTGCTCAAGAATCCCGCTGCTCTGAACAACTCAAACAAGGAACCTTTCAAAAAAAAGCGTACGCGACGACGGACTGAAAATCCCCAGCAAAAATATGTCTATGCGGCACAACGCAAAACGAAGAGTCAAATGGAAGATGGATCCGACGATATCCTTAAAGCAGACGAAGGATCCGTCGCGTTGCAAAACGCCAATCGCTTTCTTGCCGAGGCACGACGGATGGGTTTGACCAATCCTGCCAGTCAACATTGCGATCCCTTGATGGATGGCAAAGAACCAGAGATTGTCGGTCAAATTCGTGTGGGGGAAGAAGAGACAGGGAGTGGTGCCTTTGCCTATGTCATCTACAAGCCACAGGGATGGTCGATTCTAGGTAGTAGTGGTGTTCGTGGCGGCGGAAGCGCATCCAGTGGTAGTTCAACCTCCGACACAGACACGAACAATAGCTCTGATAACCCAACGTCGTCATCCAAGGAGGATATTACCAAGACAAGAAGTAGGATCAGACGCGTCAAAATCAGGGACAGTAAAGGAAAGGAAGAATTTTTAGAATTCGATGAAGCCGACGTTCTGGCACTTCTGTCAGTAGAAGAACGGCTTGAGATTGAAGCTAGTGGAGGGTCCGTTTTCGATCAAAAGGGTCCCATCATGGATGATGAGGATTTCCGAAACAGCATATCTAGTTGGAATGTCATTGAAAACATGTCAGCGGAAGAACGAGAGGATGCTGGAATAGAAGATGAGGATTATGATCCCACTGACATACCTGATTTTGACGAAGCAGCAGTCCTAGCCTTGTTATCGCCAGAGGAACTCATTGAATACAACTCCGAAAAGAAGACACTAGAGAATGAAAATAACTTATGTGAAAATCCCGCTAATGCTTTGGAACGCTATGAAAACTTGTCGGAGGACGATCTCGATCCAGCAGTGGTGGAAAATCTGAAACGAATCAAAGCCCGGATGAATAAAAAGAGTAACACTTCGTCCTTTTCGTCGGTGCCACGGCCTTCTGTGGTAGCATGGCTCAAAGAAAAGAAAATGCAAGAGGGAACTCCAATTCGAGGTGGAAACTTTTGGACGGCACTTGCGGGAGCATCCGATGTAGATGACACGGGCTTAGTGCTTCTCGTTCCGAAAGAAAATTCCAAAAACGTCTTTGTGGATTTTACTGAATACATTGCAGTCGTTGGAAATGGAAATTGTATAGATCCCAAGGCCAAAAGCGAGGTTCCAAAGGAAGTGATTAACATCGATCTCATTTCAAAGCTCAAGAGAAACAGAGAAGGGGATGTTGCTCAGGCAGTGCGATTTTCTGTTTCAGAACATCCTTCGACATGTACCAGTATAATCAGTCACGCTCAGTCTCAATTCGACGATGGTATCCGAGGCGATCCGGGTGGTAACCCATTCGATCGAAGGGCTCCACGGAGACTCATTCATTGTAGTTCTATTGCCATATCCAGTTTGCTGTTCGATGAAACGGTTCAATCGGAAACAGAACTCCCGGACGATATTGCTGTTCTCACAGACCGACTTAACAACCACAAGTTTCGAAGAGGCTCCTTTCTAGGAAGACAAGCCTTACAGGAAAACCCATTCACTAATGCTTATCGCGAAATCAATGGAGCAGCAGACGGCTTTCCTGGGTGGACTGTTGATCGCTATAGCGACTGGTTGTTAGTGCAGCATGACGAAAAAGAATACCGAGGGCCGTTGCCATCCATACACGATGGATGCACTGCCGGAGTATACTTGCTTCCGTCCAACCCCAATCGCGGGGCGATGGGATCAAAGGAAAACATCCGCCCCTTTCTTCTTGAAGGGAAACCAGCTCCGGAAACAGTCGAGATTATGGAGAATGGCATCAAATATCATGTCAACCTCAACCGTGACCTGTCCACCGGAATCTTTTTGGATCAAAGGCCACATCGTGCTTGGTTGTCCCAGAACTGCAACAGCGATACTCATATTTTGAATTGTTTTGCCCATTGCGGCGCTTTCACTGTCGCTGCAGCCACCGCAGGAGCATCGACAGTGAGTCTTGATCTCAACAAAAAGTGGCTTGATCGCATCCAACCTCAGCTGGAAGCGAATGGTATTGAGTTTGACGAGCGACATGACTGCATCTATGGCGACTGCTTTGATTGGCTTGAGAAGCTCGAGAAGAGGGGCGAAAAATTTGACGTCGTCATTCTTGATCCGCCGTCCAGCAGCGTTGGCAAGAAGAAGAGACGTTGGAGCGTTAAAAATGACATGGACGAGCTGGTACAGCTAGCAGCTCCACTTGTTAAAAAGGGTGGACTTCTTTGGACAACCACCAATAGCGCTAGCATTTCTCCAATTAAGTTTGCGAATCAGTGTCACAAGGGCTTGGAAAATGCAGGGATCAAGTCGGCAATGCTTGAGAGAATACAGCCCATGGCTGTCGATTTTCCTTCGATCGGCCCCCAACCGGTCAAGAATCTCGTGTGGAGATTGAACTAAAGATTTTAGTAAGAATAGCAGGAACATTCCCCTCTATGATGTGTTTACATGTGAGTAGAAGTAAATCATTGTTCCAGTCTAAAAGAATAGTATGTATTTGTTTCATCTTGCGCAAGGTTGAATCGAACAACTACGGCGCTAACCGTCCACAGGTTTGAAGCCTGCACCCACAACCAGGCAGGATCATGCACACAAAAAGAGAAATGGAAGGACGTTACAGCTAGTTTTCATAAGGGGAACTTGATATTCATCCGCCTCGTGCGCAAGGTTGAATCGAACAACTACGGCGCTAACCGTCCACAGGTTTGAAGCCTGCACCCACCACCAGGCAGGATCATGCACACAAAAAGAGAAATGGAAGGACGTTACAGCTAGTTTTCGTAAGGGGAACTTGATATTCATCCGCCTCGTGCGCAAGGTTGAATCGAACAACTACGGCGCTAGCCGTCCACAGGTTTGAAGCCTGCACCCACAACCAGGCAGGATCATGCACACAAAAAGAGAAATGGAAGGACGTTACAGTTAGTTTTCGTAAGGGGAACTTGATATTCATCCGCCTCGTGCGCAAGGTTGAATCGAACAACTACGGCGCTAGCCGTCCACAGGTTTGAAGCCTGCACCCACCACCAGGCAGGATCATGCACACAAAAAGAGAAATGGAAGGACGTTACAGCTAGTTTTCGTAAGGGGAACTTGATATTCATCCGCCTCGTGCGCAAGGTTGAATCGAACAACTACGGCGCTAGCCGTCCACAGGTTTGAAGCCTGCACCCACCACCAGGCAGGATCATGCACACAAAAAGAGAAATGGAAGGACGTTACAGTTAGTTTTCGTAAGGGGAACTTGATATTCATCCGCCTCGTGCGCAAGGTTGAATCGAACAACTACGGCGCTAGCCGTCCACAGGTTTGAAGCCTGCACCCACCACCAGGCAGGATCATGCACACAAAAGAGAAATGGAAGGACGTTACAGTTAGTTTTCATAAGGGGAACTTGATATTCATCCGCCTCGTGCGCAAGGTTGAATCGAACAACTACGGCGCTAGCCGTCCACAGGTTTGAAGCCTGCACCCACCACCAGGCAGGATCATGCACACAAAAAGAGAAATGGAAGGACGATATAGTTAGTTGGGCACTTGATATTCATCCGCCTCGTGCGCAAGGTTGAATCGAACAACTACGGCGCTAACCGTCCACAGGTTTGAAGCCTGCACCCACCACCAGGCAGGATCATGCACACAAAAGAGAAATGGAAGGACGTTACAGTTAGTTTTCATAAGGGGAACTTGATATTCATCCGCCTCGTGCGCAAGGTTGAATCGAACAACTACGGCGCTAGCCGTCCACAGGTTTGAAGCCTGCACCCACCACCAGGCAGGATCATGCACACAAAAAGAGAAATGGAAGGACGATATAGTTAGTTGGGCACTTGATATTCATCCGCCTCGTGCGCAAGGTTGAATCGAACAACTACGGCGCTAGCCGTCCACAGGTTTGAAGCCTGCACCCACCACCAGGCAGGATCATGCACACTAAAAGAAAGAGCACCCTTTGCATCTTGTGTGGTGGTCGTAATCCCCGTTGAGTTCAAGGCATAACTTTGCTCTGACGGCGACAGGTAGCCGAATCCATCTGCTCTTGCACAAGGCAGTCGTTGCAGGAGCGGCCAACCCATCGGTTTTCGTTTCCGAAGCTACCTCTCGGCATTTGCGTCCGGGGAATTTCCCAAAGAAGTGTGTCACAATCTATTAAGAAAGAAACATACCCTCGGCAACGTCACTCGAGGTGATATTGCGGGGCACTCCTCTATGCCATGTTCAGCACCACAAGCTCAAGGCACTGCTTGAACAAAAGGAGAGCGAGGAAAATTTATTTTCAATGAATGATTTTACCTTTTACTGTCGTACTACAAATCAAAAACGCCAACCTTAATTAAACTTCTTGTGAGACTACGAGACTACGGACAAGACACAACCACGCAGGCTACCGTTAAGAGAAACGGGTACTTCCAATTGCATTGCCTGCCGGCTTGTGCAGCCAACGTTCTCGTCACTGGGTATCGTACGAGGTACTCGTACACTCGTACAGTAGAAGGAAATCTTACCGGCAGGTATAAGGTCGGGGTTAGGGCTACTGCATTCTTCACTTCTGTTGTTCGCAGTTCGGATGGATTTCCAATAATTTCTCAACGACAGGCTATTGCACTCGACTCTTGGCATCCGAAATTGATATGTTGTTCGAATACCATCAATACATTAAAATGTCCACTTTATTAATGCCGATTGTCGAACGAATGACTTCACTTGATCGTGCTGAGTTGTGCACTAGACAGGCCCAAGCAATCATTTTTTCTCCATACATGACTTGTGTTTTTGGAGATTACCTGATATGTTCGAACAATTATGATTCGTAAATGCACTGGTAGTCTAATTCTCTCTCATATCCACCGCAAGAATGAGAAAAGAAAAAATACGAAAGTACCCTTCATCATCTTCAGCAGTAAAACGTACTTTGTTTGCATTAGACAAAGATTACTTCGTTTTACTTGATCTTGGGCCGCAACGAAGCTACCGAGAAAGAGTTCTCTTGGGTCTTGTTTTCATGGATTTGTCCTCAGTGTAGCAAACAAGAGACAAGTTCGTTCAATCTTATCAGGCAGTAGTGCTTCATCCTAGACTCTCATCGTAAGGAATCAAGAGCTTCGACAGACTCCTGCAGCAAAAAAACATCCTTGCAATCCACAATGCTACAAGATGAACAACGTTTACTGGTCAAGGAAGACAAAGACTCGCGAAGAGATGTAACTGAACAATGCGACGAGGAGGAGAAAGCTCAACCATCTCCCCAACAACCCATGACAATGCCTCCGCCACAAACTCGGCCACAAAGAACAACACGAAAAGCCAAAAACAGACACATGAAAGGATCTTCCTTGAGCCAGAGCAGTAGTAAAGCTGCAGAAGAACATTACGCCATCCAAAGAACCAAAACTTCTTCTGAGCCTGAAAATCTATCCAAGTCAAGACGTCACGAGAAGTCTGTGAATGACGTCGTGCAACGAGTAACCAACACAAAGATACCAGTATCGAGACAAGATTACCACCACCTATTTAATCAACCTCAAACGCCTGTCCGATCAAAAAGTCCCCTCACCCCGAATTTGGACGTTGGACGGCCGCCAAGATCACCAACTAGTCCTGATTCTTGCGATTCGGATAAGAGTCGGAGAGGCAGAAATCATCGTTGTCGTCGTCCTCGACGAAGTTCCATGTCTTCCTTGTCAGCTCAATCTAACGAACAATCGATGGTTACAGTTGCGGAGGTTTCTAATCGCCACAGGGCTCGCCGCCACAATTCACTTTCGTTTGGCACAGAAGAAAATGCCCTGTCGAACGAAACGAGATCGAAGGGAATTATGTTGCCAGCTACGCGTCCTCAAAGAAGAAGGTCTGTTTCATCATCCAGAGAAAGAGACAAAGCATCTGTTGTAGCAAGAACAATAGGCATGAATGGTAATGTATTTTACACAGACGGGTCAAATAGCCTACCACAAAGCAATGACTCGAAAACTCAACGTCCGCGAAGGCACTCTATCAACAGTACCACCATGGCGTCGAAGGACGCTTCTTTCGGGGAAACGTCCTACGATGACAAAGCAACGATGGTGAAAGGTAGTCCTTCTGAAGTGAAGACAAGAAATTCCAACGACTTTTTGGATCTCGGTTCCTTCCGTGTTTCTCCTCCAAAGCCGAAAGCAAGTAGATCCTTGTCTATATCCAAGGACACAATCAAGACAAAGGAAGAAGTAAACGACTATTGTTTGAATATTCCTGCCGCTTGTCCTAAGAAAGAGCCTTCTTCTGAAAACCAGGCAGAAGATCGGCCAAAGCGAGAGCGCCGGTTCAGTCTTCCTCGGATCACGAAATCTCTGTCTGCATCCCTCCGCCCAATTCAATCCGACGGACAAGCGATCAACGATGGAAAGAATCGAAGAAGGAGTCAATCTCCGTCAATCACTAATCTCTTACGAAAAAACTGTGACCTCTCTTCAAGGTCAAGTACAGAGAGGACCGCATCAACCGTATCAACTGAACATTCCAACTCTTCGTGGGAGGAAAGCCCCATTGTCCGGTCACCCTCCTCGAAACCCAATGACTCCGGGCCTTTCGGGAAAATATTGTCCAGGCTCAAGATGGAATCACAGCAAACTCCGACACCTTCATACCCTCCTTTACTGTCACCGCCAAGTCGAAATGATCAACCGCCCGTTATTCGCTCAGGGAGAAGACCAAGAGAGACCGCACCTGCTTGTTCAGCGACAACAGTCGATAAACACAAAAGCACAGTGAATGACGAACAACCGTATGTGGTTACGAAGACGCCCAAAGAAACACAAGACGGTGCACAAGTCTGTTTTGGGACAGTCTCTATCCGAGAATACGCCAGATCCGTTTCGGATAATCCATCTGTCGGAGCAGGGACGCCCATCGGACTTGATTGGGCATACAGTGACCCCACCATAGTGCCAGTTGATTATTTCGAGAAGACTTTCCGAAAAATGGGCCCGAGGACTCGCAAGGACTTTTATTTGACTCCTGAGCAGCGGTTCCATATGCTCCTCGATGATTGGAGTTGCACAATGGAACAAATAACTGATGCAACTAGAAGTGCCGCTCACACCAAATATCTGCGCCAGATGTCGCTTTCAGGAGCTCTATCACATGCAGAAACGCAGCATAGACTCCTGCCTTTTGACAGAAGAGCTCCATCCCGGGAAAGAACCTCTCTGCAGAACTATCATCTTCCCCGAGCCCGAAACAGCGGACCATTGTCTCCCTCTAAGACAGCGTTGGATACATGAATTGTCTTACTTGGTATGCACATCTTAAACTCCAACGTAACATCGTAACACCACTAGTTTAGATGAGTAGAACCTACCATTGTCTCACTTAAGTTTTAAATACAGCGTTTTTCATACCGTGAAAACCACAAACGGAGAATTTCCCGCACCATGAATTATCTATGCGGTTTTCTTTTTGTCCTTTTTGGGTGACGGGAGAACCGACAAAAGACCAAACGCAATGATGCTTCCGACATGGCCGAAAAAAAAGAAACTCTTGTAGGCTTCAATGGACCAGCTTCCAGCGAGCAGCACAAATGGTAGAATCATGTAGTTAATGGTAACTGTTGTCGCAAGAGTCCCCATGGCACAGTAAATGGGGTAAAAGCTTGAGGACGGTGGGATGTATGGAGAGATTTTCTTCTTGGCAAGTCGATCGCACACAGTTGCGATGGGGACGGAGAGGAAGAAAATGTAATACCCGGGATAAAATCCATGCCAAAATGCACTCATCGAATACACAGCCAACAAACTTCCACCTGTGCGAATGTAAACATAACGTGTCAACCAAAAGGACGTTTTCTTGTTCCAGTTCTTGGACATGTTTTGAACGTCAGAAGCCAACTCGAAACCAATGATGTCG
The DNA here is from genome assembly GCA_019154785.2 of Nitzschia inconspicua. NCBI lineage: Eukaryota > Bacillariophyta > Bacillariophyceae > Bacillariales > Bacillariaceae > Nitzschia > Nitzschia inconspicua. The sequence goes on along the minus strand of JAGRRH010000007.1, from coordinate 2,966,421 downwards.
ACATTGCTTGACGTTTCCCAACCTATAGCTTTTCCATTCTCATCCCAGCCGTCGAAACCAGCATACCATATGTTTTGAGCTCCTTCTGCATTCTTCCACCCGAAGTAGTACTTTTGACGAACACCCAATAATCCCATCCAGGCGTGAAAGTATCGAGCCAAGAATGGCTTTTGCAAAAAAGTCGCGGTCAGAATGGCAGGGGTGTTATGCTGTGGATCAGTCGGATCAAGCAATGGAAATTGCCCCCCTAGATAAAGGAAAGCTCCCATGGCCACAAAACTCTCCAGTAATGGACGGATTGTGGCAAAAAGGTTGTCGGGACGCTTGTAGGATCCATCCTTCATCTTGAAAATACTTCCATTACAAGCCTGTTCATATACGGAGAACTCGGAGGCAGGCCCGGCCAACAAATTTGAGAAGCAGAATGTGTATCCTAAGAACTCCAACAAGTTAGGCTTATCCTTCAACGCATATGCAGCACACTTCTTCGCTGCACGATTGTCGATGCCTTTGGCCAAGAGTTCACCGTCATACAGGTTGTAGGCAATCATGTACAGTTTCATTGTCAGGACCATTTGACACCCTGTAAAATCTAAATCCCATCCTAGGTAGTTGACGTATTGTCTGTGGAGATGACCTGCCGTCATGTACAGCATGGCAAATACGGGCAAGACCGTCTTGAGAGTTTTTCTTGGGAGGACGACGATCATGGCGTACGCCACCAACGAACTAATCAGTTGATGAATCCATTGACTTCCCAAGGTGAATTGAAGAAGGAACGCTCCAAGAAGGAAAGAAAAAAGGTGACGGGCCATGCCAAAAGGGATTTGCGCCATGATCAGGCCAAGAGGGTAGCACACCAACAAACCGAAAACATACGACACCGTCTCGACATCCATGCCGATAGCATCAGCAGCCACACCCACTTGCGCCTTCAAAACATCGGGAACTGCAGAAAAGGAAGTCGACAATGAGGAACTTCAGTCAACGCAAAATCGTCAGTCAACCACTTAAATTACGTTTTGAATCGACGTACCCAAAACGACTGTCTTCGCGGCCAATGGTTCGAAAGAATAAACCATTTGGATGGCTTGGTCGAGGACCAGGGTGATTGGTTCTGGGATTTCCATCATCACTTTGCAGAAGCAGAATAAGTAGCGACTACGGTACTCGGACTTTGATCCAACAATGCTACTACGTAGCAGGAGATTCAGTCACTGTAAATGAGAATCTTTGATCTTTGGAAACAACTTTGCACTACGAGAATGAATGTGTTTGTGGTTGTTCCTTTCTCGGAAAGATCAATGTAGCGGTGGCATATGAATATCGTGCGACGTATTGTTCGCAGTACTACTTTACACATTTTTTAATGACGAATGATTTGTGGGCATAGAACGTCATACTTATCCACGTCTGAGAATTTTCTGAACCAACGTCATTCATGTCGAGGGCCAGACCAGTGAACGTGTTTTTGTTTTGACTCGTTCGATTCATTCTTTTCCATTCCATTCTAACGATATCCGATATTCATTGTATGAATATATCTGAAAGAGTGAGATGGTCATTACAGTTCCCTAGCCGTTACTACTAGTCAGATAGTGAACTCACGCATAATCCGCTTGGGTGTGAAAATCAGTAAGTGAAATAAATCGCACAACGGGCTCAGCAATAAGTGACACAATGAAGACATTTATAACAAACACATTTCAAACTCAAGCTCGCCGAAAGCACGGAGATCGCCAATTTTCTGCGAGGGGGTCGAGGGACTCCGGTCAACGATGGAGAAGATCCAATGAGTGGACTCCTATGGGGAGTTTCATCGTTGCTGCTCACTCACAATTCTTTCCCAGAAAGGAAACGACACAACATCACAAGCTATTGCAGTATATCACAATTGTGTCACACCTGTACATCGACTTTGTATCAATACTTGTTGCCACTGGAAACCCATAGATCACATTTCTACAATGTTCGCTAATAGACCAACAAACGCCTCGCGTTCTCGTGTCCTCAGGGTGAGTATATTATATTATCGTTGGAAGGACGATTTTAACGGTGATCTGTCGATCGGTGGATCAAAATTAGGTCGTTGTAGGTGTTGTGGCGACAGATGTCGAATGTAGAACTCATAAAACTAGAAGCCGTCTCCACTAATAAGATCACAACATCACCACCACCCGCGACACGAGTCGGAGTATATATGTATTGATCTGCTTATCGAAATGTCATGGTCAAGTTCCGTTATTCTGGTTTTTTCGTTTGAGTTTTGACAGTTTTTGATCGACAACACGAACTCAAAATTATTTTTTCATCCTCTCACCATGACGTCTTGCTTTTCAATTTGACCATCATCAGGACGTATCCAACTCGACAGCGAACGCCCAAGATCAAAAGGGGAAGCCAGAGCAGAATGCGCAACCCATCAAGCGGGGAGTCCGCGGTGGTGGAGATGCGTTCATGCCAGCCACTCGACAACAATCGATCGTATTGGAACAACGTAATCCGTCAGAAGAGATGGAATCTCGTCAGCAGCGTACCATGCTACGAACGGTCACGGATTCGACCGCCAACCCAGCGGCAGTTGCAAACAACAACATCAGCAGCAGTGGGAACTATCAGTTTGGCCCGGCTGACAACATTGATGAACGGGATGCGGAGGACCCACTTTGCGCGACCGCTTACGTCCAGGACATGTACGAGCACTTTCGCGGGAAGGAAAGCGCTACATCGGTGCGACCCCTGTACATGGAGAATCAGCCACACATCAACGAACGGATGCGATCCATCCTTGTTGACTGGTTGGTGGAAGTCCACCTGAAATTCAAGCTCGTTCCCGAGACGTTGTATTTGACGATCAATCTCATCGACCGGTACCTCACAAAGCGAGAAGTCTCTCGGCCCAAACTCCAGCTCGTGGGTGTCACTTCCCTTTTGATCGCTTCGAAGTACGAGGAGATCTATCCACCAGAGCTGCGTGACTTAGTCTACATTTGCGATCGAGCATACTCTCGCACCGAGGTACGTTGCTATGTCAAGGCGGCGGATGACGCTCATTTTCTTATCGTATACAGACTTTTGACTGATCTCTGGTATCCGTTTGTTGATTGCAGATTATTGAGATGGAGGAAACCATCTTGAAGACTCTCGAATACAACATCACCATTCCATCGGCGCATGCATTCTTGGTCCGCTTCTTGAAGGCGGCGCATGCTGATAAGAAGATTGTACAACTTTCATGTTACATCTTGGATGGCACCCTTCAAAGCTACAACTTGCTTCATTACCTTCCAAGTCAACTCGCTGCTGCGGCTGTCTTCATTGCTCGTCGGACGGTTGGTCGCAACTCGTGGAGCCCAACTCTCCTCAAGTATGCCGACTATCGAGAAGAAGACATTGCACCGGTTGCCCGAGCCGTTATGAACGAAAAGTCGTCGGCATCCCCGGAACTTCGAGCTGTCAACAAGAAGTACACCAGCAGCCGATATGGCGGTGTGGCAAATTTGCCTTTGAACCGCGATTTCTAGAAGTCCTACGCGGGGGGACACACAAGAGAGCAGCGTCCATTTTCATCTTCTATCATCAATCAAAACAACTTGTTCGAATTTCTATTCGATTCATTTTTGTTCTTCTCGCGACGTTGACCCTTTGGAAGGGCAACGGTACGCAACTTACAACGATCGATGAACTATTTGCGCCTCTTTCTCTCTATTTGGGGGCAGGAAACACGAGACACGGGTTTTTCCTGTCTGTTGACTATCAATTAAATTATTACTATTGCAACAACGAACCACAGCCGTGGGGATCGGCTTTGGCAGCGCGGTCTTTTTCACCATGATGATACAGTACATACATTCATAACAAACAACGAGATAACACTTTCTCGCGTCGCCCTGGTCGAGGAAGAGAGTACGTGATCTGATGTGAGTAACTCATTCCTCGTGATGGATAGACAACCACCACTAAAACTATTTAAGTAACACCGTTAACCCACGACAACTGCTAATCGGCAGCACCATCGACAACCCCAAGTTTCCTGAACTTCCAGCAAATGAATAGTATCATATAGTAGTCTCCGCGGAAGATGGCGGACTGGTTTCTCAGCGGTCAAAGACAATCAGGGACTCCCAGTAACAATCCGTGGTGTAGCTAAAGGAGAGCGACTATTCGTACCTCTAATAGCTCTACTGGAGTAGTAGTATTTGGTTTTCAAAAAGAAGGAAGATGTATTGTCGACGGTTGCAAAAACACGAGTTTCATGAAAAACTAACTGTAAAAACTAGATTCGGCAGACGCGCACCTCTCTAGCTACCGGTAGAGTAATTACCGTACCGTACTATCTACCGGTGCTATCCCGCTCCCTTGGTTGTGTGCATCTGCTACCACACAATTGGAAGCAGCGCGAAGATTTTTTGTTTCAACAAATGAAAATAGATCCTTCCAACACCCCATCGGAGATGGAAAGATAAAAGATAGTATTAATACTCCCACCATTCCAGTTCTTTATCCATTCCCAACGTTTTGACGCAATTAGTGGAGTGAAATCGACCGGACTTCTTTCTCACAAAATTCGTTCACTGCCAATCGAAACTCCAATCTCATCCACGAAAATTCAACAAGTACGTGACGATACTGAGCATTCTGGGGAAAGGATTTTCGTTTCGTAGGATCGTTCGGTAGAAAAACATTATTCTGAATGACAATATTATGATGCCAATGAGGGATCCTGCACGAAGGATGTATTGATTGGTACTGGTCGAAAAAACCGTGATATTATTTTCTAATCTTTCTTCGTTTCGTCTCTTTGTACGTCGTATGTTCCAGAATATCCATAACATTATAGTAAAAATGGACCAACTTTCACCAGAACAACGACAAGCTGTCCTGATGCAGGCACAGCAAGAGGCCAACCAAAGAATCATGCAGGATGTGAGTGTACAGGGATCGAAATGAGGTTTGATGGGCAGATTGCAAGTGGCGCTCATGTGTCTGTGTGTGTACCTTCCTCTTTTATTCAACACACAGTTGCTTCAAAGAATGGTCAAGACATGCTTCAACAAATGCGCAGGAACATCAGTAAGTATTTTCTGGATGCATTATACAGAAAACTGGAGTTTATTGGTGGAAATCTCATTACTAACTATAAAAAAATTTGCTGTGCCTGGTGCTGATCGCAGGGTGACCGACTTGATAGTCGTGAACAGTCATGCATGGCCTCGTGTCAGGACCAATACTTTGAGACCAGGAGTCAAGTCCAAAAGAGTTTAGAACAACGTCAATCCAGTGGAATGTAAAAGCAAACCAGTAGGGAACGATTGGATTTTCTAGCTCTAGTAGTATATTCCTTTTGCTGACTGTGAATTTGTTTGGAGAAATCTATTCCACTCTCTACTAGTAGCCTCTTATCTTTCTTGTGTTTCCTCTCTAGCGTCGGTCACAAGTTTCCCTAGCTCGAGCCCATTTATTGATGCAACAAGGTAGTAGCTGTGACGGAGATTGTCAATGCTCCGGTAGTTTGTACGGTACTCTACTAGCTACCCCTACCCGGAGTACGGTAACGGCATGTACCTGGTACGTACTTGCGGTTCTCCGTCGTATCATACCGTACAGGTATGATAGATAGTACTAACAGTAAGTATGAAGTACCTGGTACGGTACTTGGTACGTACGACGTACCGTACTCCATACGGTAGTAATAAAATGCGGTGGGTACTAGGTACGCCATCTCGCCCGGATGATGGCGCCATGTGACAGATCACTTTTAACTTCTACTACCGTACCTACCGTTAGTGTTACTGTCGTATGTCGTACGTTAACGTTAGTTAGTAGTATGGTCGATGACCGCGGCATTTCTCCATCGTCCAAACAACTTGTTGACACCGTGGAGTGGAATCCGTTGATCCTCTCAGGGACGACAAGGAAAGAAAGAGCAGGAGCGATTTCTTGCATCTACAACCTTTACTTCCGTGCGTTCTTACAGTTGATATTATAATATAGATTTTCACCATGCCGGGTGCTGAAGGCGGCCTCGGCAGTGCCCTTGTTGGAGAGAAAATATCCATGGGACAGACCCAACTGCAAGTAACGAAGTTGTTGGGAGAAGGTAAATTATGATCGAAGACAATCTCAAGAACTGCTGTTGATGTCATCAATGTATTTTGAGTTACTGTAGTATTCTGACGATAATAGTGCCCTGCTGCACTGCCGTTAGGTGGATTCTCCTATGTTTATCTCGTCAAGGAACTGGGTGAAGGAGGTCTCACTTCATCACTGCATATCAATGCCCCGAAACACGGAAACGGAACAGAAGAAAGTGCAGCGTCCACAACGGGATCCACAGATGCACCACCACCCGGCCCTCAAGGACCTTTGGTGTTGAAAGTAACATCAATACACTCGAGAGCGCAACGTGACATTGCAGAAAAGGAGGCCAAGCTGCTTTCCCGATTGTCACACCCTTCCATCATTCGAATGTACGATACCTGTTATAGAACTCCAGCACAACAACCTAGTGGAAAGCGTGGCAAAGAAAATCCCAATTCAGCAAAAGAGCGACCTCAACATTTGATCTTGATGGAATATTGCGAAGGAGGACATGCCTTGGACGTATGCAACAAACTTGCTGCCACAGGACAGCGGTTTGATCTTAGCACACTCATCATTGCGTTTGGACAAATCTGCAATGCAGTCAGCTACCTGCACGCGCAGCGACCTCCCATTGTACACAGAGATCTCAAACCTGTCAATTTCTTGGTCAAGAATGGCGCCTACAAGCTTTGCGATTTCGGATCGGCAGTGTTTGGACACGTGGATTTGCGAACATCCAAGGCCCGTGCGGACGCAGAAGAGGTGATCGAAAAGACAACCACACAAATGTTTCGAGCACCAGAAATGGTAGATCTGTACTCTGCCAAAAAGTTGACACAAGCGTGAGTTATTTTTCAAAAAGTGGCTTCTTTGCTGCCTGCTTTAGTCGAAAGAGACATTGCCTAATTTTTACTCTTCTTAACAGGACGGATGTATGGGCGCTTGGATGCTGTTTGTACTCTCTTGCATTTCTACAAAACTGTTTCGAAGAAGGCTCCAATCTTGCAATTTTGTCTCGTAAATACACAATCCCAGACGACAATCCGTACGGAGATGGCTTGGTCGAATTGTTGGACAGAATGCTGACTGTTGATCCCAAGGCTCGGGCAGACATGACGGAGGTTATTTTGTGCTTGTCGGCAGTGTACTCTGGACGTCCTCTGCCACCAAGAAAAAAGCCCTCAAAGTCGTCGTCAAAATCAGAAGCAAAAGAAGAAGGTAACAATAAAGAACCTGATTCCAAGAAAGAAGCTGCCAGCGACGATCGAGCAGGAAAATTCCGTACCGATTCGCAAGGCTATCAAGAGAACATTTACGACCCAACAAAAGTGACAGAAGGCAAAAAATTGGCCTCTAACTCGGTCGCAGCTAGGCGGAAACGTGCCGCAACCGCAGCATCACCAGCAAAACCACCAGCTCCAGCACATGCTCCCGCACCAGCCACAAAACCATCAGAGGTGGAAGATCCTCTTGCTTTTAGTGCCCTCCAGGAAACAGAAGATGCGACAACAACTGATGTCGCCTTTTCTTCAGACTTCGACAGCATGAAAGGTGAGCCTGCCAGAGTTATGTCGGCATCTTCCTATATGTTTTCTGGCATACATCTCATACCTTCTTTGCTTTCTTAGCATTCGAGAATAGTAAGACGGAAGACTTCTTTGGGTCTTTCGATGCTCAACCAGTGCAATCAGCAGCAGCAGGAGGCGACGGTTTTGATGCAGCCGCACTCTCTTCAGCTTGGGGCGATGTTGTTCCATCATCTGAAATAACGAGTGGAGGTGAAGATGGTCAGGCAGAAGACTTTGATGGTGCTGGATTCGATTCACTGGATGGAGAGAGTGATTCCAAAAAAAAGGACGACACAGATCAACGGAAGTCTTCTCGTAGACGGCAACAAGGAAGCCGTACATCACGCTCCGGCTCAAGCCGCGTTGAAGCAGGTGTAGAGGCGATGAATATCAGTGATCAAGACAACAGCGACGCCGAAAGACGAAGAGGAGAGGACCCGAGGAAGCGATCGTCCAGCAAATCGAGACGAAAGGCTCGCGAACGTGGTTCGAAGACGGACGAAAGCGAAGAAGGAAAGAAAGGATCTAGCTTTCGAAACCCATTCAATCGCAAGCAAGCGCCATCGGAACCGTAGGAACTTGTGGGCAAATAACTGCAATATCAATTCTCACACACAGTAAACCAGCCATCGGTGTTGTAAAGTACTTCTTTTTCCTCTATTATCGAAATATAGCACAATCTATCCCTGGTTGGACGATACTCACTTTTTGTATTCTCCCCTCCAACCAGGTGAAATCCAGTCTATGACACCTCCTTCACCAACGACCAAGTTTAGCCAATCTGCGGGGGATGTACCCGTGCCTGCTGCAGCATCGTTTAGAGCGTTTCCAGCAGGGCTTCAAAAAGGAAGCGATCCACAGAACGTGAGAAGACACATTATATACGAAGTACGTAGTGCATAATTCGACTACGAAATGAATACTTACCACGTGTTATCAATGCGTTGGTAGTCATCCCAGTTCAACCCTGCTTTGGCAGCTGCTTCCCGAACTGCCGGAATGGCAGCCTCGGGAAGGCGGGGTTCCTTAGCGTACACAAAGGAACCTTCGTAGTTTCCTTGCAGAGTGTGCCCTTTGAAGGCTACTAGCTTGAAGGGAGGTATGTCTTTCTTTCCGTCGGACTCACCCAAAACGTACCAATTCTCTTCAAACTGGAGACCGTACATTTTCCCTTTGGTGTGCATGGTCCTCGCACCGGGATCCGAACTGGGATTCTTCACCGCATCTACCACCATATGTTCCATCAAATTATTCTCCCAGTATCCACCACCTGCCTCCTCGGGTCTACGCACTCGTAGGGTGATTCCCATATCTAGTTCCGATGCATCGTCTTCCGTCGCTTCAAAAGTGTTGGTTTGACAATCAAACAGATCGTAGTTGGGATTCAATCCATCAGTCTTGTACCATTTTCCCACAAGTGATTTGGGATCAAATTCCTTGACCGTCGTTGTAAATCCAATGTCTTCAGCAGAGTTGTCAATATCTTTGGGAACCTTGACGCATTCGTTTTCCTCGATGGCGCAAGACAGCCAGTTATCGAGATCTTCAGAGCCGTACTGCGCAAAACATCGAGTGGAACATGCCTGTTCTCCTTTACACTGTCCCAAACAGGTCGTTCCTTTGATACCTCGGGGGTTGGAAAACAACGCAATGGTCTGCTCTTTGCATTTGTTTATAAAGCATCCTACATCTGATTGTTGCATTTGATTTTCCTTGGCATAGTCAGCAAATCCGTCGTACTTATCGGCCGCCAGGGCTGGAAGATTGCCTCCAAAAAGAGTTGCTGTAGACACTGCCAAGCTGAGAGCAAAGGCTGCAGCGGCAGATTTAATTGTGTTAGCCCCATGACAGTCACTAGTAAGGCCTTGGTCCCTGTCTGACCGACGATGAGCATCCAGTTGTGTCGACGTAGAGGAAACCCCAGCCTTGGGCAGTGAAGATGGTGGTGCAAGAGGCATCGTATTAGAGAAAGACGTGACGACTGCCGACAACTGCAACCAAAGTAACGATCTCATTGTGAAACAGAGATTAATGGAAGTAGTGGAGGCAGTTTTGAGGATTCCAGAAATTAATGTAACAACGAGCAGTGACCATCGAAACAAGACAAGATCATGGGTCAAGGCTCCACTTGTCCATCATTGATGGATCACCGCAGCAGCATCTTCATCGAATCATCAATCATTCATGAATCATCCGATCGTCGGTCGGTTTTATGGCGTGAACTTCAACTTCGTCCTTTCGATTAGTTCGATCCTTAATTGCTCAATACTCGGAGTAGAATTTTTGTACTGGACTGTCTGGACTCTGGACCTTTAACCTCTACTACCACCAAGACGTTCACTTGTCCGCCCTAAAATTGGTGGATGGTGGGTCGAAAAAAGGTAGAAGATGTTGCCTTTACAGCATTGTTTTTGGAAGCCCACACCATATCTAACATCTCACTAATTAGGGCTTTTCTGGGTCCATGAGGTTTTTCGTCTTAAATCAAGTTCTGGTGAGTGGTGGGCAGCCAAGGGGGTGCTGAACCACCACCAATGGCTGGAAACAAGCAAGCTGCCGTTGCATGGTGATTAAGGCCAGGCAGATGAGCCAACTTCTTCGATGCAGAAATCGACACTTCGCTCCACGCCCTCCTATTACCGGCGTTTCGGAATCTCACTCCGGTAGTTCATGTATATTGCAATCGTTTCTACACACAGTCTTCTATAATATCATGATTCAAGAAGCTATAAATTGTTGTACTATTCTCATCCTCAAGTGTCGATTTTCGCACCGCTGCTCTACTAGGGAGTGCTGGATCCCCTTGCTTCATCCTGTTGGGCGGTAAGGTTTTGTTCTTCCCACCCCACCAGTCGTCTCGATCCCCCCCCCCCCCATGTTAGACCAATCGATATTCCACGCCCTTCAACTACCTTTTTCGTAATCTTAAAGTTTGTCTATCATTGTAATCGTTTCTACCGTATAGACAGACACCAATCTTTTGTATGACACTAAGAAACTCGATTCAAGAAGCTACCTATAATTGACGGATATTCATCCTCCTCGAGCGTCGATTTTCGCACCGTCGCTCGAGAGTCAAAGGTTCCCCCCCTCCGTCATGTTGGGTGAAGCGTTTCCTACTATCCCAGTCGTTTCGATTTTCTACTTGCTTCCAGTTCATAGGCATGATGTGTATGTAAAATACAATACCTAATAACATGACAGTAATAACATTTTAGATGTGTATGATGCACTAGTCGTATGATGGGACTATGGACTATGATACAACATTTTCGGAAGAAGGATGTTGGATACGCTGAAGTACTACAGTATTATGCAAGAAACTATAAATACGACTGGACACTTGATCGCTCGCGACCTTTTCAAAAAGACAAACATAGATATTGCTGGCTTCTACCAGCTTCATTAAGACACAACTCGTATCCGTCCAACTACCTATTCAACTATTCATCAACTGCCGCCAAGCACACTCTCTTGTCTCGGAACACACATGAGAGGAAAGACCAAAAGTGTGCAGTCTGTATAAAAAATGTACACAATCCAACTACCGATATCACTCAATCACGACTCTACTACATAGTGCTTACTGTTAACTACATTCGTGCTGTCGCATTGAAGAGAGAGAATGCACTGCTAGCTTTTCGTCGTTGTTGTTGTGTTTGTTGTAGTAGTTACTGTACGAAATTTTTGCTCAACATAGCAATTCGTGCCATTCAAGACTACGGTAGGGTACCTGTATTACGTTATCACATCAAGAAGAAGTACTACATTGTTTCTATTTTGTAGAAGTACGTCGTATGTCACACAAATTTTCCATTTCCACCAATAGTGAAACATAAATCACGAAATCCCCACAACACCCGTGTCTTCCAACAACAACACCGTTCTTCCAAGGTGGAAATCCTCTCACAGGCAATTCCGTCGCTCTAGCATCGCCAAGGTAACCAATCATGAGTGGAGAAACGGAAGAAATGAGCAACGACGGAATGTCCGTCTCCACCAACTTGCTTTGGACCGACAACCCCGAACTTGAGTACTTTCGTTCCATGATGAACGAACGTAAGGATGAACGAGTTGCTTCAGGCCTTGACATGAACGACAGTTTGATTGGAGATTCAACGTTACATGATATGATGGACGGTGAATTGCAGATGATGGAATCCGTGGACTCCTGCTCTCAAGAATCCTTTTCACCGTCTCATCGAAAGAGCCCACAAAGACATAATCGTTTAGACACGTCAGGTCTCAGTATAATGGAAGACGATACCATTGAGAATATAAACGCTGAAGATGGATCCATACTGGCATGGTTCTCACGGCAACGAAAGGAACGTGCCAGAAAGAAAGAGGAGGAAGATGGTACGTTGGAGTCGGATCCCGCAGTATTCGATGTGAGACAACTTACTGTTAATCCGGCCACCGGAGTACAGCAGCAACCTCTGCAAATGCAGCAGCAGCAACAACAACAACAGCCGAAATCCCAACGACGTTTCTTTTCGCCCAAGCGACCCCCTCCTTCCGTCCCTGCTCAGCCGCAATATGCCCATGATGACAATATTGAGATGGTTGATACGTCCGTCGAAGATCCAAGCAATGTGTGCATTCCTGGCTTTATCTTTGTAACAAGTGGACAATCATCGTCCGTACAAACACACGCTTCTAGCTCACAACCAACAAAGAAAGTCGGTGTGGCGAAGGACGACGACGATCATCGAAAACAACGTGTGTCCACCAAAGCCCTTATTCTTTGCCTTGCCTTGGCAGTAGTGATATCTGGAATCATGCTGACAGTGATATTCACCAATAAGACATCCAGAGCAAAAGGTAGTGCTGCAGCTCAAGCTCCGTGGACAACACCGGCCATTCCGACGCTATCGCCTCAAGCACCCGTCACTGTGGACATCGAATCGCCTCCGTCACCGAGTGGAGCACCGTCCTTGCCCTTTGCTACAGCATTCGTCCCTACTTCTGGACCTAGTAATGCTGCCATTGACAATGCTCCCTCGTCGTCGACAATGTTGCCAACCACATTGACTGATACTCCAACTATCCTGCCAACTTCCAACGTGGCAGCACGCCTGGAGATATTGTCTCCCATATCGGTGGAGTCATGGACAAATCCAAATTCTCCACAATCCATGGCTTTGTCATGGCTCGTCAACGATGCCGATGCCAGCACTTATACAAACGACAAACTGATGCAACGATATGTTCTCGCAACCTTCTATTTCTCTACTAATGGCAATGACTGGAGCCCAAGCTCTATTTCATGGATTGTGGAATGGTCGGACGAGTGCACATGGTGGGGCATTGAATGCAACACGATGGGAGAGGTTCGTATTCTTCATCTTGCCAATGAGAATCTCTCGGGATCGTTGCCACGGGAGATGCAACTACTGTCCAACAGCTTGGAAGAGATATTTTTGAATGGCAACAACATTGGTGGCACTATCCCTCCATCCCTCGGGAAGTTGTCGAATTTGAGTACGTTCTGAACAACACGGTAGCTGAGTGGCAAGTCTGTTGTCCTTGCTCATGATTCTGTGGATATACTTTTGACAGGACGCCTTCAGTTGACTGGCAATGCCCTGACAGGATCACTGCCAGAGTCCTTAGATAGCTTGTCGAGTCTTAGGAATCTGTCAGTCAGGAATAACAAGCTTATAGGCCAGCTGCCTCCAGAGCTTGGGACATTGACTCTTCTCCGTAAGTGACGCGTTGGTGTCGTCCGTATCGTGGTCATCCCACGATAGTATCTTCTCTAATGAAATCTTCCTATGCTCTCAGGAAATCTGGACCTGTCGAGGAATAGTATCATTGGCTCAATTCCACAAAGTTACGGCAACTTGGTAGCGCTTGGTAAGTTTATTGTTGTAGGACTTTTCATTTGCTTTTGCAAGTAAAGACGAAGTTGTAGCTTTTTCTCACCAATACTTTACGTGCTGGCTTTAGAATCCTTGTACCTTTTTGAAAATAAACTGACAGGAACGATCCCGACGACTTTTAATGAACTTTCACAATTGACCATACTTCGTGTTGAGTTCAATGATCTCGTAGGAACTATGCCGCAAGGGCTTTGCAATATGGAGCAGCTCAGCGCTGACTGCATTGATCAGATTGATTGCGGAAATGGATGTTGTACCATTTGTTGCGCTGACGGAGGAAGCTGCGTTGCTATGACAAGCCCACCGACATCAGAGCCCACTTTCGCTCCCACAGAAGAAGTTTTAGCACCAATCGTCACTCCAACAACGCCGACAACCCCTTCTATTTCTCCAACAGAAACACCAACTGTTGAAACCACAGCCACTGAGACTGTAATGGTTACAGAAGATGTTACATTCGCATCTACGACAGAGGCAATTTCTAGTTGTCGAGCAACGATAGGGACAGATCGGAATTGTTACGAGGACGGTGAGAACATTATTGTTTCCTTTGAAAATTGTGAAAGCACCGAGTTTGACTGGATTGGTATTTACTCAACATCAACAAACATTATGGAACTAGGAGAGCCACTTGCTTGGGTTTGGGCATGTGGGGATCAATTCTGTAAACAGATTGTCAATACAGGACAGGCTATTTTTTACAACGCTCGTGGGACAGGGTCGTTTGTGGTTTATTTGCTCCGAAGCACTGACGATCTGGACGGATCGTTTATTGCCTACGGCGTGGGGAACTCATTCGAAATGTCCACGAATTGCGCTTCTTTTTGAAAGAATCACTTTCAGAGCACTTGAACCATTCTGCGCGAAACATCGATCGCAGCCCCAAGAGCTCCTATTGACCGAATTGAATTTTATATGTCGAAAATATATTATAGAGTATAACCCTAACATGTCGTTTAGAAACAGTTTCGTTGTGATTATTCCTACGGTAGGTAGTTCGAATGAATTGGAGGCTTCAATAACGTTTGTGTAGTCCACGACATAGCTCTCTTCCAGATGGTACTATTCGGAAAATCACGTCACATAACAACATAGAGTACTTCGTATTAAATGTAACTGCATGGCTGGATCGTTTTGGAAGTGCATTGTACGGTAGTACGATATTACACAAGTTCAGTACTACACCGTAGAATGATCGTACTAACATTACAAGTCCCCTTGAAGGGGACTTGTTGGATTCAAAAACCAAGGTCCATCAGAAACCCTCTGTCGAAATCAAACGCACACCGATGAGTCTTGAACTTCTTCATCAACCTTTCACATGTGAATCTCATCCATCATAGGAAACTTTTGCTTTTCTCTTGATTGTTGTCTTTGATTGCTGCTGTTGGTGCTGCTGTTGCGAGAAAATGATATGTGCTCAGGCAAGCCCTTGCCCGTGAATTGAATTTCCGGATCCTGGCTTTGGTCAGTTCTGTCTCAACATTTGTGCACTCGTTCACTAAGTCTTCGAAGTCTGCTCTCTTCCTCTTTTTCTGAAGCGGTTTCCTTCTGTAGCTCCCCTTCGCGAAACCCCAGGAATACTCGATTCCCTCACCTGCCATCTCGGGGTGAAATTTTGGCGTGAACATCACCTGGACCTTTAATTCGCTGGCCATAACCTGCAGGTGAGCTAACTCGTTCAGAAAATCTGTGCACTGTCCAATAATACTTCTCAGAGACTTTTCTGCATTCAATGTCCCGTCAGGATTATTCTTCGGATTCGCCGAATAGAGGTGATGATTGTTGTGATCGATCAATCCTCGTTCACGAGCCACCTTTAACAAACCTTTCGGTTCCCCTACCCACCCTGTATATTTTTTGCTCGCATTTCGATATTGCGATTCCATGATCTCCCGCTAGCTTCTGCATTTTCTTCACAGTGTAGCCACTTCTGCGTTGTAAGTCGGTCGTCAGTTCCTTCTTTGTTTTCGGTTTGTTGTTGACATATTTATCTAACAACCGGATTGACCTTCGTTCATACCGTTTCTGTTCGCTCAGATTGAAAGGACGCTCGGTACTTCATTCAGGTGGTTCTTCGTTGGACGAGTTCATGCGCTGCGTATGGCCGACTGGGAGAAGTGAAGAGCAACGTCCCAGGTAACCTGCAAAGTTTTGAATAATTGTGTCGCGAAGTCGCTCTTGCTTGCCGCCAAAGCTCACGTTCATGTTGTTCACTTCAAGGGCGCCTTTTCGTTTTCTGTTGTGACCCTGTGAGTGGTCAAACAGGAACACAAATTCGTGGTGGGGTACAGGACTTTCAGGCAGTCCACAACATCCTCGAACTGGACCGCCATATGGTTGGAGTTCCAAAACCCCTCGTTGTTTATTCCGATGAGCAATCGGCAGACGAAGGGTGACTCTGTCAGGGGTGGCTCAGACGTTGATTTCAGAACTTCCAGCGCCGCCTCCGAATCCCAGTAAGTTTTGTTCAATCGTTGATCATTCGCCCTTTTGTAACTCATCGGTCGACATCTCTGTGCCAAACCCAGTGAGACGGCTTTGGAACGCCGATAGCATTATACCGTCACCTTCGCTCTTGGGAAGCAGCGGACATTCGCCCCTGCTTCCAACCCAATTCTTACTACAAACCAGACTCTGAAAAGACGCACTCGTCCTGGCCTACCAACTCCAGCGGCGGTATTTTGGGTGGAGATCGCACGCTTTGTCTCTTTTTTGAACTGGGTGAGTTCCAGGCTGGCGTTGTCGATTTAATCTTCGTGAAACTCAACCATTACAATGTCTCCTTCCAATATTCGCGTCCAAACTCCATGGACAAAGATGGCAATTTGGCGGCCTTTTCTTTTGTTATCTGTATCCAGCGTATGCATCTCGGTTCCAAGTCCACCAGATAGCGTTTGCAGAAAAGTTCCCTCGACGTGACGACTTCTTGCCTCTCGTGCCCATCAACGTAATAGCTTTTCTTGTGGTTGGCATATTTCATACCAAGCTGCTTCATCCAGGAAAGTGTTGTCTGTGGAGAGAAGACGCTGATTCGGAAAAGCTTCGGAAAGGATTGGAGGGTGTGGCCACGGCTTTTTCCATAGATGGCGTATATCCTGGGGAATACCTTGTTCAAAATGAATTGGTGGACGGTTTGGACATTGAGGCCCTTTCCACTCCTTCTCTCTACTGGTTATCAAATAACGGGTACTCGGCTTGGCTCACCCGTTAATAACATGATTGTTTTGCATATTTTGCTCGGAAGAAACCAGACAAATTGCTTCCGTCAAAACGATTGATCGACTCATACTTTGGAATCTTCGGGAGGAGAGTGCTAAACAACCGGGCATCAATGACAGCAGCAGCGCGAATGGCGTCCATGATAAGTATCCACTGTGATCCATTTGTTGCAAATCTTGGGACCAATAGTCGGGTGGTGGATGGTCAGTTCCAACGCGTGCCCCACAATTTCCTTGGTGACCTTTGGTGCGTCATCTGTCAATGGTAAAATCATCGCGCCTTTCGGCCCCGCCAACATATATCCTTCCAAAGGGTGTTTGAAGCAGATTAGAAGAGTCGAGGTTTATTGATCACAAATCACAAGTCACAAGGTGTCGGTAGTCGTCTCAAAAGATGCACCACTGAATCACTGAATCGATCTGTCCGGCGACGGGACATCAACAGATCCAAGATCCAATTGACGGGTTACGTCCAGACACTACAAGTCTACGAATTCTACGATAGGTAATGCACTTCCAAAATAACCATTTATTATGCTGCTTCTACGTACGTACTAGCTAGAATGGTACTCCGTAGTTCACATCATCACTACTCCGAGCAATGTAGTACGTCTTGCGGAGTGCCGGAATCTGCCGTGCTATGGAGTACCCATGTACATTCGGTAAAAATAGGTACACCTAAAATTAAAAGTTCTGTTCTTCAGTGTACTCTCTAGCACAATACTCGGAGTACGACTTATGGAAGAAGTGTATACGGTACACACATACATAGAGTATTCATACTACCGGTTATAGGTACATACATCTTTCGTACTCCGATTAGCTAGGTACTGGTGGCGAAAAAGATGAGACTTTAACGGGTGGGTGGTGGTGGTGGGTGGGTGGTCATTGGCTTCCACTCTTTCGAGCGTTATATGTATTGGAATTTTCCCATGTGCTTGACTTTGCTGGTACAGAAGGCACGGGTCACGTATGTCATTTAACAGGAATCGTGCATTCTAAACTTTGTCTTCCAACATGGTATGTTATTAACCCAATACAAAAGATGAGATGGTTGATAGCATTTTGGCTTATGTGACGGGACCACCTCTCACTGTTTCGAAATCCTTGGGACTCCGGAACGTTGCGGTCAGTCGAAATTTGAGAATCCAGAGAATACACTCGTGCAGCGCCGGCTCACAGGAGCAAATTCGTCGACGTAATGAAGCTGAGAGAGAAGGTGACCGTGATAATAAAAATGAGAGAGGAATAACAAGTAAAGATCAAGGTCCATTCAATCACCCCATTCACACGTGCGTCAAGTAGGAGTACTAGAACCCCTCACCCATTAGTGTACAGCCTGTTCTTTCTTTCTCTCTCTTCCTTGACAGAGTTATAATACATGTTGTCAGATAGCGTGGCTGCAAATCGCAGCATCGACACGAGCAGTGGAGACAGCAATCGCAACAACATGAGCAATAACCGAGCACCACCGCAAGACGAAGAGTCGGCCAAGGAATTGCGTAAAATATTTCCATTGCCGGTACTACGGCATGACCATGGGGCAGTACATCACAACACCGGCTATCCCATGCCTTATCAGCATCAACACCCGAATCAAATAAATACTGAGATTACTGTGCCGGATGATTTCACCTACGTTTCCGAACTGACCTCTCCTGAAGAGACGTATCCGAATGAAATACCCACGACCAAGTCATTGACGTCACAAAATCTCCGGGCTCTGGAATCTGGACAAATATTGAATTCCTTGCAAGCACCACCCAACATGCCAACTCCCAAGACCTTTCCCTACCAATCAAAAGACGACGACGATGAGGATGCTGAGGCAGACAACATCCCCATAAACAAATGGAATGCGGAAGACTTTTCTTACAATGGAGAAGAGGATTCCAAGCCTCGAGGAAAATTGATGTGTCTCATAATCTTATTTGTTCTGTTGGTAATTGCAGCTGCAGTCGGAATAGGCGTAGGTGTTGGCGTCTCTGAAAGCACCAAAAAGGATTCAAGCGCCATTGTGGACGTTCCTACTGGTCCACCCATTGAAATCGACTTTCCTACATCTGCTCCTTCCGTCTCTCCCACAGGTATTGATACCGATAGTCCTGATTATACCGGAAGTCCTGCCGCGACGTCAGCTCCTACCATAACTATGACTGCCGCTCCGACAGTGAGTCCAGAAACGACCCAACCTGGTCCTACACCTACACTTGATCCGTCAGCAGCAACTACCACGCCGGCACCCATTCCCGCTCCTACAGTTCCGGCCACCTCAGCTCCTACATTTTCGCCAACACAACCACCCGTAGCAACGCCGACCGCTCCACCACCTGTAGCAACCCCAGCCCCAACTGCTCCGCCACCCGTAGCAACGCCTGCCCCGACCGAGGGGGCCCCTGTTGGGTGCGTCAACCAAGTTACAGCGATTCAATCTTGCTTCACTTCCGGATCTCCCATCGATGTTAGCTTCAATGTATGCTCTCCAGACCCTAATGGCGAGGACTGGATCGGAATCTACCGAGACACTGGAGATCTTATTTCTTCCAGTCTGGGAGAGCCTCGATACTGGGAATCATCGTGTGTGACCAGTGAGTGCAGGAGAGAGCCCTACAGTGGTTTGCTTCCTGTTGGTGCTGTCAACTTGAGCGAAGGAACCTACAAAGTCTTTTTGGTGAGCAGCGATGATTCGGATACTGCGCCCTATCGTGCCTTTGCCACAGGCAATACTTTCCAGGTCTCAGATAGCTGCTAGCATGCAAAATAGTACCTCTGAGTGATGACAACTGGGATCAAAAACTCCTAGAGCATGTTTCTTGGTTGACAAATACATTCCTCGTCTTCATGCTACTGCTTCCACGAAGGACTACGACGGTGACTACATGTATTCTTTGCATCGTATAGTTTGTATATCGTAGCATTCCTGCGGCAGCACAGCTCTTTTTGGTTTCAACAGTTAAAATAATAGAAACGGTACCTCCATGACTTCAATCAATTACTACTACTGTATTTTTCTTGCTAGTACCTATGATAGTACTACCGTACTACGGTGGTAGCTTTTGCCTTTTCTTGCTAGTAGAGTTGAATCTTTGGAGGGAGCGGTCTCCCAGTAATGTCAACGAATCAACGGATCTACAACGATGATCCAATGAAGCCTGAAAAAATCAAAATCTCGGCGAAATTTTGACTGGATAGTACAGTAGTACTGTCGTACGAACTCCATAGATTCAAGCAGCACTGATGACACCTTCGACTCTATTTTTATGGTTGCCCAATTTTTCATATGCGAGCAAATTTCTTAATGGAAATTGGCGAGCTATTGGCGCCAGAAACTACGCAAACAAGATTGGTTGTTGCTATACGACTTCAACGGATACAACGCTTCGTCAGAAAAATCAAACAATTGTTGATTGACAACCACCGTTAAAATTGTAGAATAGCGCATCTCACTTCCTCAAGATCCCATAACTAGATCCGTTCCACTACTCGTCATCTTCTGCCTCTTCGATACCCAACGACAAAGGAAACAATGGTATTTGGACGCAAGAAGAAGCAAGAGCATGAAAAAGGGGTTTTGGACGAGGAGGCCCCTCCCTCTGATGGAGTCGAAATGGATGACGATTCATCAGATGGAGGTTCCGTCCCACCTCCACCCCCAGATGTAACATCCACAAGTTACATGTTTCGTGATGAACCATTATATAGTGTCGATGACCAAGGAAACATCCAAGGAGACGATCGAGAAAAGACTGGAATTTCTTTCTTGACGGATTCAACAGATGGAGACGAGAACGATGCGAAGAAACACAACTCCCACCGAGGAAAGAAGTCCCTGTTATTCATTTTGTTCATTGCCACCCTTGCTGCTCTAATTGGAGTTACTGTATCCTATGCTCGTAAGCCATCTAGCGAAACAGATGTGTCAAGTTCCCAAGCAAACGTTTCGCCGGGGGATGGTTTTTTCGACGCAGAGGGTGAATCTGTGACGGTCGCTCCAGGTAACTCCCCAGTCGTGACTCCAGGTGAAGAAACGATGCCTCCCACAGAAGTAGGTACCGAGGAGAGCACTGAGCGGGGAACTGCTGATCCTACCAACGCTTCGACGGATGGTGTTACCGATGCTGCTACGGATGGTGTTACCGATGCTGCTACGGATGCTGCCACGGATGGTGTTACCGATGCCGGAACTGACGCTCCTACGGATGGTGTTACCGATGCCGGAACTGACGCTCCTACGGATGGTGTTACCGATGCCGGAACTGACGCTGGAACTGAAGAGGACACCACCGTTGGACCGGGTGAATTTGATTGTGTCGTGAATCAAATGTTCGCCTCGTCTAGGTGCTCGGGAGGCACCACATCGGCAACCATCACCATTTGCATGTTGGATGCCATTCAAGATCAGTTCTGGAGACTGCTCTCTTCTCCTGCTGGATACGATGGGGCTGATGATTGGGGATGGTTGTCGGATGGAATGACAATCCAAATGCAAGACATTCCAGCCGGTCGCTACGAAATTGGCCTTTTCGCCGGTGGCGACGAGGATTTGGATGAATATCCTTTGATTACCTCGACTTCCTTCCAAGTTATATGCAGCCCGTAAGAACAGAGTCAGTGACATTGTTGTATAAGAGTTCTGAATAACTCCTTTAATATGTTATTTTAGCTAAATGCGAACGTAGAAATTATCGTTTGTTCGCATTACCGGTGGACTGACGAAACGCAGATTTCTCCTCAAGGAACTTAGGAAAGGATCGGCAGTTCTTCTGGGAAAGAATAAATGTCTACTGGTAGGTAGAGGCTCCAATCATCGCTTCGCCCCTAGGGGTCGGGCTGGTGAGCCAATCTGTTAGATGCAGAACTGCGGTAGTAGGCGGTAGCTAGTTATGGGCATAGCCATAAACACGTTTCGTTCGTTCTCCATGTATGTAGACTGTGGACTTTGAGCTGCCGAACTCTCATTGAGAAGAATCAGGACTGTCAAATCATGCTGATAGCTACTAGTATGATATCTGTACCGGTAGTAGTAAATGATACGTACAGTCGTAGTAGAAATAATTGTCCCAACAAACGTGCTATTTTCAATATGTCGTAATAGGTACGGCACCTATGTTTCCCAACCACCTACCGTACTACCGGTAGTAGAGGGTATGATAGCCTACGGTAGTCTACCACCTGCCACACTCATTCGAGATTGGTGTGCTCCGTAATAAACAAAATTATGAAATATACTGGAGAATATATCATAATTGTGTATTATTAATACTTGTAATTTCATAATAATACTTCATTACCGGTAACAGTTTTTTCAATTTGCTTGTTTGTGTGTGACAACCTCACAATTGGGCGCGAAGCGATCAAAAATTAGAAATTGTCGAGCGCAACGGCACTTGTAATGTATCAAAGTTCGCTTGTAATGTATCAAAGTATCTTCGTTCGTCGAGACAGGCGGCAACCCAAAGCCGAAAAGCCGAAAAGCCGAACTTTGAACATCAAAAATCTCGTCTTGAACAGAAATATTGAACTCCATGGTATGATACGTGAAATACAGTACCGGCAGTATTTAGGTAGTAAAATGGTCACACTACTTCCAAGAGCGGATGGTATAACTATTGCTAAAGCAAGGGTCGTGCGAAAAAATCCTGACAGCAGAGGACCTCCTACAGGTTCACATCACTAAATCCCGCAACCATGTGGTTTATCGAGCAAATCCTCGGTAGCACCGCCGAGCCGCAAGAGTCTCAATCTTGTGTTTCTGTGGACAAAAACAAAGACGCCCCTGTTGTCGAGCGAACAAATCCGTATGGTGGGTTTACATTGGGAGAGTCCGCAGTTCTTTCGCATCTACCCAACAAAAGAGAAAATAAAGCAAATCCAGCCAATGGAGGGTTCAATGTCAACCAGTTACTTTGTGCGTCTGTTTTGTGCAATGATATGGACTCCTTGTCTAAACCTACAATTAATGCAAACCGTTCGACTCTTCTGGATGGGGAACAGGGAAGAAGTAACAAAAGTGCTGCCAGTCCCGAAGAAGTCTCTAACTCCTCCACGATTCCCCGCAATATCAACGGGAGGAAATCTTGTGACGCAACCACCGAGGAAGAAGATGGAGCCATTGAAGTGCAAGCTGAAGGTGCCGGTTTTTCGCTGTCAGCCATTGATGACATCAAGGACTCGACCACCGTTCTTACTTCCAATGCTAGCGCTGACGAAGAGACCGATTTGAAAACATCCAAAAGCCGAATGCTACGGTGGCGACTGCTGCTTATTATGTTACTGATGGTTGCAGCTGTGGGCGTGATCGCCGTTCTGGCGGTTGGAGCCGCCAACAATTCAAGAACGACAGAAGCCAACGCAAGTACCGTCCCAAATTCCATCGGAGAAGATTCTGGAGCTTCCTCTGAAGCGACAGAAGAACCCAATGTCCTTGAAAGCAACTCCACTAGCGCTCCAACTGCCAACACAACTCTTGCCCCAACCGTCAAACAGGAAGACGAAGACACTGCTGGGTGGTGGAGCGATGAGGCTACAATGTCGCCTACGGTTACGCAATCAATCGCAATCACTGATGAAGGAACAACCATGCCAATCGAAATTTCGTGTGGTAATGATCATGACCTGATTGTGGCTTCAGAATGCCAAAGCGACGGCGTCGAATCGTGGTCGTTCACACGTGTCCTCTTCTGTTTCTCCCGAACACGTGATGGAGACTGGTACTGGATTCGAGGCGCTGACAACGACTATGATCGCTGGGACTACACCGAAGGAGCGTCTGAGGGAACACTGGACTTCGACAGCATTCCTCCTGGAAAATACCTCGTTTCCTTGGTTCGTGATAGCATGCAGCCGTACAACATACTTCTGACCGAAGAAGTGACCGTTCCAGATTGCTCCACTACTACGTCGTAATGCATCAAAGAAAGCAATCTAAATCTCTTTTGTATAATAGAAAAGAACATGCGTCTAGATGAGAAACCAAAGGGATGGTCGTTGATTTGTAAAGCACTCACAGTCAATTATATTACTGTTATTTAGAAGGTCCATCTACTCTAGCTACTACCGTAGAGAGTACGGTAGGAGTGATAGTGCAACGAAATTACGATGGTTCGCGCGAGTCAAAGAATCCGGGTTCTTCCTAGCCAACTTCCTGTCTTGAAGATGCCGTCATGATGACATCACATTCCCTGTCAACATCGAGAATCCAAGAGAGCTGACATCCGTTTGGCATTTCATCGATCGCATAGTACCTTTACAGTTCGTCAGTGACTTTTGAGTTTTCAACAGCAGCAGCAGCAGCCATTAACTACTCGGCGTTTCCAGTCGATAGCCCACAGGAGAGATCTAAAAATAAAAGTGCAATCGAAGATCAGATATAGGCTTCAAAGGTGTACTTCATCTCCATGAAGGGTGTCGTCGTTTTGGCCGTTTTAAATTTGATGTTGGTATCTTGGACAGATGCCTTTCATCCACTGTTAAGCGTCCACTCGCTTCCCAAACTCCATGCCACGCAGCGCCTTGATGCAGAATGGCTCCAAATTGAAATGGAAGAGCCACCTATTGGCAGACGTGACTTTGTTGCCAAGTTTGCTGGTTGTATTGTCATGAGCAGTACCTTGCACGCCGTGCCACAAAAGGCCACTGCGGAAGAAATCAAGACATTGGATATGTCCCTTCCGACCTACGATTCGATCAATACTTTGAAAATTTCTGCTGCATCGGAGAAAGCCTTGGGAGTGGAAAATCTGCCCGAGGCACCGTCTAAAGCTGCGGCCACTCCTCGTAAGAAAAAGAGTAGCAGTGACGACGGCGATGGAAGAAACCCTCTGGCCAATGTCTTGCCTTCCATGAACAAGAGTGCGAGCAAAAACAAACGACCTTCCTCGGTTACAACTACAGCGAAAAGTGAGAGACCATCTCCCAAGCGACGTCGAGAGGAAAAGGCTGAAGACGAAATTAAAACTATGGATCTGTCGTTACCGTCCTATGCAGAAGGTGTCCAAACCAAAGAAAAGAACGCATTCGCCCTTTAGAAACGGGCAACGATAACATTGCGTACGTTAAAGTGATACGAAGATCTATAAGCATTTGTCTAGATGGATTACACATGTATTGCTACTAATATAGCAAAAATACAATATTTTATACATGACAGTGAATGCTATCGCTCTATCTAGAGGGGCGTTGCTCCGTAAAGTGCCGTATGTATTACTTTCGAATAACTTCTTTGATAACGTTGTGTAAGTGTGGCAAAGTTCGTATGCGGATGTGCTTGCACCCATTCCATTTTGGCAACGAGGTCCTTGCTTCGGTTGGTTTCATTTGGATGCAAGAAGGGACATCAATACACTCTAGCTAGCCAGTATTACTCGGAGTGTGAATGGTTTTCAGTGAATTTTTTTGGTTGCTGAGCACAAACATCCGAGTACGACACGACACAGTTCAATGTAGTACTCCGAGCTCCGAGTAAAACGGAGTTGATCTATCAGAATGTCGGGTCAAAGAGCTTCAAGAAGTGATCGGAATTCTACTCTAGATGCTCGAATGTACCTTTGTAACTTACACGGCGTGTGCACCGATCAGTTCCGACGTTCCGACTACTATTACACGGATTCACTGGAATCAAGTCGTGGAACTCGATCGAATCACGAGTCACGGGTGAGTGGTGTCTGATCTCCTTTTGACTACTACTCCGGAGTACTTATTAGTACTGAGTAGTACGAACAAATGAGATTCCGATTTTGTTAGCGGTCCTTGACCTCTTTGACTGATGACGATGATGTTGGTTGTTGCGGTTGTTTCGTAACAGTCCTGATTCAACTTCTTTGGGTCTACAACTCCATCTCATGATACATCACATCCATTCTACCAGAAGAGTCGGATTGTTGCACAAAACCCTACCAACATTTTTTTTAAATCGCCTCTTCCTGCTTCTACGCTGAAGAAGTGGCTCTCTCGTTTCCCTCCGCGGGAGTAAAAATTGTAATTTTCTCGCTTCTCAACCGGAACAACAACAACAAGTTTTTCAAGGTGCATGTGCCCGGCGTGCTTTCCCCTATGGCTTCATCGGGCACTACTCCACTTCACCGTTCCATTTTCCGATGGAATTGGACAAAGGGAATTTCGTTATTACAATCACGAGGCGGCATGCTCGTGACACGGCGATCCACACGTGACATCTCCATCTCTTTCATATGTCCTACCGTGATGTTAACTAGGCAAGAAAGGTGTTTCTCTTCAGAAAATTCTTTATCAGAGTCTAATGTGACTGATCAAATCGACAACGAGGACGACGACAATTCAAACGAAACGGAGCAAAAGGAAATGAGAGTAGCAATTATCCAAGCTGTATCCTCGTCATCATTATCCGATCCGGATGAGTACCGTACGATGGAACTCGACAAAAAGACACACCAGC
Source organism: Nitzschia inconspicua (assembly GCA_019154785.2). NCBI lineage: Eukaryota > Bacillariophyta > Bacillariophyceae > Bacillariales > Bacillariaceae > Nitzschia > Nitzschia inconspicua. The sequence goes on along the minus strand of JAGRRH010000007.1, from coordinate 2,940,251 downwards.
GAGTGTGGTTCCCCAATTCGGCGATTGAACCACACTATTGGAAAGAAGATGTCATTCAATGCTCTCATAAGAATCCTCACATTCTGGTATCCTTGTTAGATCGTATTGAAAAACAGGAGGTAGAAGGAGGACGAATGCGATCTAAGCAGTGTGGTGTCTTGCACGAAGATCCCTCGGTAGATATGCGTTTGCTGGTAGAGAACTACACCGTCAATTCCTTGGCCAGCGCCTTACGCGATCGAGAAGAGATGTTGCAAGTAGCGTCCCAGCTTGCAGCCGAAAACAAATTTGAAGCATTGCAAGATTTTTTGAAGGACTGTCATCCTAATGTGGTTTTGGAACGAAGACGGAAACTGCGGCGATTGGACTTAGAAAAGCCGTTAGATTTCGGTTCTTTGGAGAGTATTCGCAAAGGCTTGATGCGCATGCCGCGAAGAGTGACGACGGCCCATTCAAAACGAGCAGGTGTGGTGATTCCTTTGGTGCACGTAGACGGCGTTCCGTCAGTACTTCTGGAGAAACGAGCTGCCCACCTCCGGGCTCATCCCGACGAAGTGTGTCTTCCAGGTGGCATGGTGTGCGAAATGTCAGACCGATCAATCGTCGAGACGTGCTTACGAGAAATGAAGGAAGAAATTGGAGGGTTTGATTTTGAATATCATCATCAAACGACTGGGTCGCAAGGCGTCAGTGTGCTGGGAATTCTGCGATGCAATTGGGGTGAAGGTTTGTTCACGGCATTGTCTCATTATAGTTGCGAATTTTGCAAGCGATCGAAGTCTCATTCGTCATTCCCTCTACTCTTCAGTTCATCATTTGGTAGGTCTCGCGGTCACACCGGTTGTATGTTTTTTCTACAGAGATCTTGCAGAGGTTGACCTCAAACCCAACCCAGACGAAGTAGCTGAGGTATTTACTATTCCTCTGCATAGCCTCTTGGACAAGCAGCAATGGGTCTACAAAGATGATCATGCTCCCATATTTGTTGGTGGACCTTACGTGATTTGGGGACTAACGGGCTACATTCTAGAGAGGTTCTATAAAGATATTCTTCTTCCTTTTCATTCAAAGTCAGGAGAAGATCACCATCGTTGATGAATTGTTCACATCGAGGTTCACGCTTTTGGGGAAGACAGGCCAGAAAAAGACTTCTACAGTTGGTTGGGTGGTGGGATCCAGAAACAGTCTTGATTGACTGTGAGTGAGATACTTTGGTCGTTGACTCTCGTGACGTAATAACAATAACCCGTAAGTAATATATATTGGATGGATGATGGGTAAGGTTTAGCTAAAATGATGGTGACAGTGAATGATATACTGTCTTAAAAGCCGCTATGCTTTCTGCTTTCTATGTATCATACCGATTTCACGTTCAATAATATTCAACTACTCCGTACCTACCTACCGTATGTAGCTACCTAGCTAGATACCATAAATAATAGTAGTACTGTAGTAGATTTTTCGGGCAGGATGGCCTAAAGTAGTACTCCGGAGCTCCGGATAGAGAGAGAGGTCCAACCGTCACAGCGTTCCGCACCATCACTATTTTCAATTTACCGTTGCACAACATGTGTGACAAGCCGGCGCTTCCCGCGCGTCGCATGACTTGGTGCCAAGCTATTGGCGCCCAAGGTTCGGTGTGTAAACAGAAACTTTTGGACAGAACTATCATCCCGATACTTCACTGTTCAGACATCGTATGCTCTATTCGATAGCAGAAAAAGTACGAATCAATAGCCACATCAAAGGCGGCACGTGCACATCAAATCCATTGTCGGCACTACTGCGGTAGGAGTGTCTTGTGATCGCAACTCACTTGTTTCTTCAATCAAACACAAAACTGTCACTGCTGGTTTCTATCCGCAAATGATGACAGAGTCCCAGTCTCGAAGAGAAATACTAGATCGATACGAAAAGAAAGGAGTGGATCTTCCGATCGTCACTTTAGAAATGGTGCTGGATCGAGAAACGTCGGCGGATGCCGTGAATGGAAACAACCAACAAGTGCAGAAGAAAAAGGCACTTTTCGGTCGCTTTTCTAAGTCTGCTTCGTCAAACGAGGACACGTCCCTGCAGAACCAAGAAGATGTGTCCCTGCAGAACCAAGAAGATATTGTCGCAACAAGATCTCATGGGCAGGAGAACACCGTCACGGAGGCAGACGAAGAGAACGTCCCATTCGACGTTCAGGACGTTGCTTCCTCCAACGAGGCTCAAAAGAGTAAATCCGTGATTGGAGGAGCCGTTTGCTGCCCGCATCCATATTCTCAATCTACAGAAGAAGAGACAAATGAAAAGACCCTCGAGGATGCACCTACAATAGCCACCGAAACTGGTGCTATGAACTCGATTGAAACTTCTTCCACTACTGACCCCTCCTTAATGTTTTGCTGTGCCAAGAACCAAACTGTGGATGAGGAGCAATATGTCAAAAGCAACTTACAGTTACCAGAGGGAAATGATGACGGTAAAGGCGACGACGCTCAATATCATGACATTATGAACAAGGGATCCCTCATGGATGCCGACGAGTCTGTAGTGACATCCAACATGGACTACCGGGACGAAGTTCCCCTCAAATCCAAGGAAGACGATGAACACTTCTGGGGATCTCGTCGATTCCGCTGGACTGTGGTGCTTTGCTTTCTGTTGCATGCAATCCTAATCAGTTTGATCATTGTGGTTGCACTCAACTCCCGAAAGAATCAGGCGGCAGCGGCGCCTTTGGATCCCATCAGTTCTGGAGGAAATGGAAATGAAGAAGTGACTACTGCAAACTTGAGCAACGTAACCGACAATGGCGATGCTGCTGAAGTGGTAGAGGACTGTGTGGATAAAGTGGAATTGAGCGCCAGCTGTTATGGAACAGCTTCCAATGTCCTCGCATACTTCCGAGTATGTACTCCTGAGTTTGGAGACTGGATGGGCGTGTTTGACGCTACAGAGAACTCCACCAATCTTCTGGACGATGACAGTTACAGTTGGATGTATACTTGTGGAGATCGAAGCTGTGAGGGAGAAGTTTCCACCAATGTCATTCACTTTAACGCTGCCACCCTGTTGCCGGCCGGTACCACCGAATCTCCGTTACTCAGGGTTCATTTGATGCGCAACAGCACTGGTCCAATATATTCTGCGGTTGCCAGCAGTGCTGAGTTCAAGGTGGTGGCTGACGCTGCAAGCTGCTAGGAGCAATAGAGGAAGCTAAATTGAAGGTAGAGTGGTTTCTTGATGTTGGAGGTTGCTTTTCTGCTACGTCCTTATATTACTGGGTAAAATGGTAGCCAAGCCTTGCATGCACAAGTGTATTAAATCGGTCATGTCATCACTATTTGTTGATACATACATTAACTGAAATTAATTGTTGATTTCAAAGCATTACAGTTTCTATATACTACTACGTAGTACGTACACATACTGCTGGAAGAAACCCGAACGATCTCGTAAGCTTTACTACAACTACGGATTTTCGTATCAATTGGACCTGTCTCAAACCATTGTCGAACCTTCCTTTACTCCGAGTGCTACTCTCATACCGTGGTAATTCAGCCAAATTCTAGAGAATCCAGTACTTGGTTCTAGGCCATAGTTAAGGACTAGTACCAGCTGCCACCAACTCCGGATCTGAGAAGCCAATACGATACTTCGTGCATAAAACTTTGCATCTCTAAGTTCGAACTTGTTAATGCATCACTTCTCTTCCATCCTTATAACCGCTACACACAGTAAACGATAAACGAGAGATGATGTTGGAGTATTCGCTACTCTCTCAACTCTCTCTCTCTCTAGTAGAGTAGTAGTCTAGTAGCTACGGTAGTACGTCGAAGTAGTTACCGTATTTTAGTTGAGGACACCATCCTTCGTCTGTCCTTTGGACTGTTGTACTCTGTAGTACCACGATTGCTTTGCCGTTGGTTACGCTTATCCCGAAATTTTTGTCAAATTTGGGTCCGTTCAAGAAATTTGTCGAGATCGCCCGCCTCGGAACAACTCCCCTCGCATGCCGTCAAGGTTTCTTAGACCGATCTACCGTCGATTGGCACGAAACCCAAAGTCCCGAGTGAACTGCATTACAACCGCTAATTCAGAAGCAGCATTGATCTCGTCCTTCTTCCACAAGCTTTGTTTCTTTTCCTTTTCCTCCGTACGATTGTTAGAACATCATTGTCTTTGGGTCCATCTTGTATCTACCGAGACAAAAATACAGTCCCTCCACCTTCTTGGCCACTGCTAACTCTTTGTTGTGAACAGTGAACACTCTACTGAGTCCACAGTCCTCCCTCCTTCTGTGAGAGAACCCTTCCGAATAAAATATCCACAGCCTCGTTCTCATTGTCAAGATGGCAGCAAATCCTTTTGACGCCGAGTCGGTCGACATGGAAAATAGTGTGTACGATGAGACTCCAGAGACCAACTACTTTAAAATGATGATGCAAGAGAACGAAGCAGGACGTATCACTTCAGACGATCGAGATGCCGAAGACAGCGTCTTGGGAGGAGTCACTCTAGCGAGTATGTTGGGCAACGACAAGCAGAAAAAGAAGAAATTTTCCGCGCCCCCTCCAGAGAGTTACGCGGTTCCACATCATAATCCATCCCCTGCCGAAACCCTATCCATTGTGGGTGTTGAAGACGATGTCAGTACTATTGCCAATGATACAGTCAACGAGACTACGAAAGCCTTCTTCAACAGTCATGGGACAAAAGAGGCCTCGCAACCAAGAATTCGCTTGTTCAAGGAATATAAGACGCCTGAAAAGTCGAAAAAGAAGAGTGAGAGCAGTACGGAAGATGACGAGACAGCCCCAGAAACTCCACCAGGAATGATTCGTGTGCCGGGCCGATCCTCCCAAGCATCTGAAGAGACTGCTTCTTCCAAATCATCGAAAAAGCAAATGAAGTCGTCTCCCCCGCCTGTGCGATCTAAGCGTGTCTACATTGTTGCGGGTGTCTTAGCCGTCATCTTGTTTGCCTCTATCATCGCCTTGTCCGTTGCTTTGTCTGGGATGCGAGACACGAGTAGTTCTGGATCTGTTTCAGCTGTCGAAGAAGATGAAGACGTTTTCGACACGTGGCCGGACCTTGACATTGGCGACCTAGGGACTGGAGGTGAGTTAACCATGTTTCCCTCCTCTCAAAAGTGCAGATATTTGACCTTCTCTCACGTCGACGACGCCAGCACCTACGTTTTCCGACAGTACTTCGGGTCCCGTCGCCTCTCCTTTGGACACTGATGCCACCTTTGACGAGCTGTATAGATTGTTGCTAAATCGCGGGGTCATCTCCGAAGATGTTGAAGAAGATCCTAATTCACCTCAGCTCCAAGCCATGATTTGGTTGTCGGAAGACCAAAACTTTTACAACTACTTGGAGCATCGAATGCTGCAACGATGGACCTTGGCGGTCTTGTACTACTCCATGAACCCAACGGATGTATCAAGAGGACGAAAGCATCGTGGTCTGGTTGATGGATGGTTAGAATACACCAACGAGTGTTTGTGGTTCACTTCCGGCCAACGGGATCCCTGTGATGATTCTGGCAACTTTGAGCGTTTGAATATTCAACAGAGCAACCTTGGAGGATCCTTACCATCCGAAATTGCTCTCTTGTCCAATTCTTTGCGTAAGTCAGAATTCTACCGAAGCTTGTTGTATCGTTCTCGTACTTACAAATGTTATCATTGCTATCACCCATCAGGATACATCAATCTGGATGGAAACAACCTCCAGGGTGCCATCCCGACGTCTCTCGCACAGCTTACACTGCTAGGTGAGTGAAAGACGTGTCAAAGAGTGGAGACATCTTAATTTTTTGCGTCTCATTTGTCTTTGCATCATTTGGTCCATCACTGCAAAAGAATTATTGAGCATTCGACAGAACAGCCTCGTGGGAACCATCATATCAGAAATTGGCGCATTGACGAACCTGTTGAGACTCAATTTGGGACGGAACCAACTGAGCGGAATCATACCCCCTGAAATAGGTGACCTGACGTCGCTGGGTAAGGATTGCTGTATTGAAAGTCTATAGACGACGAGTCGGGTTGGAATTTTTGATCTCACAAATCTGCGCCTGTCCTTCATTGTGAACAGAGATTTTGCGACTTGACCAAAATGATCTTATTGGGGAAATACCTGTTGAAATCGGGAACCTCGCCGCTACACTCGGTAAGTAAAAGGTAACAAAGTTTCTCATCCACTGTTATGCAACGTGACTAAAGCTCTTGTCTTTTATCTCCTTGTCTGTGTTCAGTTTCTCTGTCCTTGAACGGCAATTCTTTGAGCGGAAGAATTCCAATCGAGATTTCCACTATGACAACGCTGAAAGAACTGTACATCGGTAACAATGACTTGAGTGGAGACTTACCCCGAGATGTGTGCAGGCTAAGCGAGCTTGAAGTCATCTCGGTTGATTGCGAAGCGCAAGATTGTCGTTGCTGTACCGAGTGCGCTGAAGACGTGATCGAAACAGCATCGCCGACCTTGACTCCAACTGCTGAGATTTTGGAGACTGAATCTCCGACCTTGACTCCTACTGCTGAGACTTTGGCACCATCGCCGGCCCCTACTACGAGTGATCCAACCCCTTGTTTGGATACAATTAAAGCCCTCGACACTTGTTACACACCAGGGGAAGCAATTGATCTCATCTTTTCGAGCTGCAATCCTGTGGAAGACGATTGGGTAGGGATTTTTTTGTCGGATAAAGATGTCACTCAACTTCCCAACCCTCCCGTATGGTCGTGGGCCTGCGGCACCCGAAACTGTCGGGAGGCAGTCAACACTCAAGAAATGTCTCTCAGTCAAGTTCACGCTGCCAGTAATGCCTGGCCACTGGACGAGGGAGAGTACTTTCTCATCCTGGCAAGAAACTCGGCTCAACCTTACACTGCATTTGCGGTGAGTGACACTTTCTCGGTGCAGCGAATCTGCTAAATTTCATCCGTCGAATCCAACCAATGGACGAATCGCATTTGATATCTGATCTAAGTTATGACGGAAATTCCGGAGCTCGTATCTTCGCACCATCAACCACGTCTTGTACTATTTACATCTCTAAATAATGTTTAGACTAAACTCGTAGTTAAATGGGTAGTCAATTACGTATGCAAGCCTAGAACCATCACACAGACTAACACAGTATGGGTATTCTTAGACCGACACATCCAGGTCGTCGTCGTCCATGACATCGACTTCAAATTTGTTGAGTCGTTTCGATGGATCTTTCACATCGATTCCAGCAATCCTGGCTACTCCCAGCAACTCTTCCAGCTCACTCTTTTTCAAAGCTTCCTTTTCTTGTTGGATCTGATTCATAAAATCCCCCTGTTGCTTGGTTTTGTACCCTTCAAAGTAGGTACGGTCACCTCGAGCGAATTCTTCGGGTATCATTTCGCGCTGTCCGCCAATGCCCCAGCCTGTAGAAGAAGAATGAATTATTTCATTGTAGCGATTAGAATACTCCAAGAAATCAAACAACCTTGTTCTCAGTATTTCGCATGAGAAGAAACAAAACTTTCAAACTTACCTCCAGTGCCATCGCCATCATACACAGCTGTCGAAGGTCTTGTTGACGAACTCCGTATCGGACAAAATCCATTCGAGAGTGCTATCAAAGCAGAGAAGAGTAAGGCAATGGCTGATACCTTTGTCATGGTTGTTGCCTGTTGCTTATTGTTTTTGTTTACTGTTAGTAACAATTTACGACACAGATACCTATGATACAAAAGAATTATCGTGCCGTCTCGACCGCTGTTGACCGTGAATATGTTCTCCTCTTGGCCTTAACGGTGTATCATATGAATACGGTACTTGTTACAGTTACTAAGTATGACGTAGGTACCGGTAGTAAATACTACTCCGTACTACCGGTACCTCTAGAGTACCTAATACGTACTCTCGTATGATAGCAGGTGTGTCGCGTGACGTCATCTTCCAAGAAGAATACGGTACTGTGAAGTGTGAAGTCGTTTTACTACGTGTTACGGAGTAACATACGAACTGGTATGATACATACAGTCGTACCTAAAACATTCTTTAGTACGCTGTCGTACGCCTAAAGATACCTACTTACCTAGGTAGGGCTCCACTACGGTAGTACATACGATAGTCTACCGGTACTCCACTACGGAGTTTTCTACCGTACCAGGTACGACATATCATACGAGTGTATCATTTGGACAAAAAGGAAAACAGTTCGTCGTAAACTGTTTCAAAGTGCGGTACTTCACTGTCAGAGAGTTGTCTTGTTCGTTGGGTGAAGCTACCAGTTCTCCACACCGGTACTACCCTATTCAGTTGTAAGAATGCACCTCCGAGCTCTCGCGTTAGCATCCGCTCTTTCCAGTAGCTTTTCCATGATGATATCCGCGTTACAGAGTGAGGCGACCATTCGAAAGATCTTGACCAACAGCAAGACAATTGCATTGGTGGGCGCGTCTGCCAAACCGGAACGTCCCTCCAATTATGTGATGAAGTTCCTACTGGATCACAACTATGATGTCATTCCCATCAATCCGGGTCTGGAAGGTCAAGTACTGTATGGGAAGACTGTCTTTGCCAGCTTGTCGTCAATCCCGAAATCTGTTCAAGTTGACATGGTCGACATTTTTCGTAACAGTGCACAAGTTCCACCCATTGTCGATGAAGCAATTGAAATTGGAGCAAAATATATCTGGATGCAAGTTGGTGTCACGAACATAGAAGCAGCAGAAAAAGCGAGAAAAGCAGGTTTGGAGGTGGTACAAGATGCTTGCCCTAAGGTACGCATGGTTAGAAGGGTGACATTTGGCAACAACGATGAATACAGGGAGGACTGTTCCCCAAATATGCACGATCGTTCTCACATCATGCGTCCTTCTTTGATGCCGTCGTTCAGGTGCAGATTCCCGTTCTTGGAATCACGGGGCCGTCGATATCAAGTGAGCTATGATATAAGGAAACGAACGACCACCCCATTGACACGATCAACACGTTGAAACGATCGACAAGATCTCACGCCAAGGGACAGTTTTTCGCCCATTTAAATCACATTTAGTAGTTTACGGTATTGAGCTATTGCTTGATTTATCCCATGATTATTTTCGTCGTCGAAGCTTGTCAACCGGAACTGTTTTTGCAAGGACAGCTCTGTCAATCTTCCACCCTGTTGTTGTTTGTAGAGAGACTACTGTAGCTCCATATTTCTGCTGATCAACAATCACTTCTTGGCCGAAGCAATCTCCTGCCTTGAGTGTCTGGTTCTGAGGTATTCCCTTGACAATTTTCACCAATTCTGAAGTAGAAAATGCAAATCTACAAGTGAGAACGATCGAAATGGCGTTGACCAAAGAACATCACTCATATATTGTAATTTGACATGACTCACCGCAAGCTCCAGACGTAATCACGTACATGGCATCACCAAAGTGACCCTGTTCTACGATATTTTCACCTCGTCCGAAGGCAATTTCATCAAAGGCCGCTGCTAACTTGGTCACCTCCTCTTCTTCCAGATTTTGGAACAGCGAAAGCTTGGACAGCGTTTTGGCAAGTTCTTTACGAGTTCCTTGCGCTTGAGCCAGGACTTGCCGGAAGGCAGAACGATGCAAGCCCCAAAGATGACCGTCGGATCTTGCAATGATGGAAGCTGACCTTGGTGCTGAATACATGAGAGCTAACTCTCCAAAGCAAGGATGAATGTGCTTGGCGACGGACCCCTCGTACACGTGAATCAAGGCACCTCCTGTTCCGTCATCTTCTTCTCCTTCTCCCACGATACGTACTTCAAACACACCTTCGTCAATGATATAAAAACGATCGCCAACAGAACCTTGTTTGATGACCCATGTGCCGGCTTTCACTGGGATATGTTCCATGACTCCGTAAATAAGTTCACGTTGGTCGGGTGTTACGTTTCGGAACATGACGGAAGTCTTGATAGCATCGGAGATGCGCGCCTTTTCAGAGGCAGTCTTTTCGGTGTATAGCTGCTCCAAATCAACTTCCTTATTCAACTCGGCAGCATAATCCTCTTGTGCCATCGCCTGTTGCTTGAGTTTCTCGATTTCTTGAGCCTTTTCCTTGGTCATTCTAGTACGAACAGGACGAACCTCGACGTCAGGCAACAATACGTCTTCAGCCGGTTCTTCACTTTCGCTGCCATCTTGAGGCAGAAGACCAGTTGGTTTAGTTCCGTCAGCAAGATTTCGAAACGACGAGGTTACATATTCTCCGTACATCTCAACAGGGTTAATGAACGGGTCCACAAATATGACAATGATGGTGATGTCATCCGTTCGTAGTTCGTATTGCAGCCACAGCTCGTAACTCTCAGCGACGACAGCTCGACAGGCTTCCAATGGATCGGTGAATTTGGCACAAATATCAATCACACTCTGATTTGTGAGAAATTCGAAAATACCGTCACTGGCAAGAACAATAACTCTATCGTCCGGCTTGATTTCACGTGTTAACATCTCTGGTTCGGCGAAGACGCCCAGCTCCTCCGCCATGGAATCACCCAGCGATCTAGTAAAGGCTGTACCCGGGTAGTCACCTTCGGGACTCCAAACACGAGGAGGATCACCGCCTTCATCAAGCTCCTCTCCAAGTTCCAAGTCTCCTTCAGGATTCTCGGAGTCTTCGTTCTCGTTTATGGGTTCTAGGCCTTCTAATTGATCCAATGAGAGAATTCGAGCACCGGTGGCTCTGATACGAATGCGTTCATCTTTGCGATACGGAGTTTGATCACGAGATAGGGGGAATGCCTTCAATGTTTGTCGCTGTCCGTAGCCGTTATTTGATTGCAGTGTCTTTCCGAGGACTGCACGACTGTCGCCGACATTGCAGATCGTCAATCTGTTTCGCCGTCCGTGAACGTAGGCGGAAATAGCTGTTGTTCCAGATAATGAATCATCAAGGCTTGGGTCTCTGTGCATGGCTATGTTGCACTCTACATGAGCACGAAGAGCGGCATCTTGCATCTGCTCCCGCGACAGTTCTACATGAGATAATGGATCGGTCGGTCGATCCGGCCTGACGATTTTCTCCAATTCAGCTCTGTGTTTCTTGGCTTCTTGCTCTTTTATCTGGTTGATATTCTTTGCTAAAATGCCCGGCAATTTATCCCTTGCAAACTGTGCGCAAAGATCTCCATCTCTTCCGTGTCCATCGTACACGGCAAAGAAGGAATCGTTGGATCCCACGGGCCCAAATCGCTCAGTGATGCTGTACGCATCCTGATTTGGCTTGTGTGGATCGTCCGGATAGTAGCCTTTTTGACTGAAAAAGGCGTACCGAAGACGCAAGCCTCCGCAAATAATTTCACGTGGTTCTTTACTACAGTCGACTTTTCGGAGGGCCTTCTCCTCACCTCGTTGGTTTTGGGCAGACTCCATTCCGCCAGGGCGAGGGCCACCCTGGTAGCTGTCGTCTTCTTCTACTGATTCGCAGCAACCCATGGTGGGAAGCAAGTAGACGTGCTAACGAAATTCGATCAAGGAACCGTCGCCCTGTCCTGTCCTGTGCTGTCCAATATAGAGCAATACGGAGACGTGGTTGAAGGATGAAGATATCAAATTGCAAGAAACCGCTTTCTTTTCTGGATGTTTCAATGAAACTCCTACAACTATGATTTATTTAGTTCTGCCTTTATCGATGCGGCAGCAGTGCAGAACTATGGAGTGGAAATACAAACCAAGCCTTGGTATCATCGCATCTGCTAAGCCTGTTGAGAGACAATCATGACATCACAACAAACATAACGCTGCTTCCAATTAATCGATCGATCGTTCCCTCGGGGGAAGTCTGGCATCGCGAGCAACAGCGCAAGGCGCAAGCTGATGATTCGGTCATCGGTAATGACTCTCGCTTTACAGTGTTACGAGTAAGGATCAAAATATGACGTCTGTTCTTCTATACTTTTTATTCGAATGAATCAATCCATGGAGAAAGATACGGTAGACTGTTGCTACCGTATACGGTACCGGTAGTACTACGGTAGCTACCGTAGAAACGTAAGTTACTTACAGTTACTCTTAACATTTTACAGCACTTACAGTTATCTGTTGCACAATTTTCATCACACCCTCTTCAAACTGATGTCATTGGTACTGCGACTGTTCCAAATTAAATTTCTTGAGGTGGACTAGGTTGTTCTCCAGAACAGCGACTGTCACCTTTCCCACTTGGGGAATGTAATGAATGTCGGGGCGATCCGAAAGTAGAGTTGCTTCACACACGTTTGTATATTCGGAAACACTGATAATAGTACTATTCTCTTGGATATAATCGAGGGGCAGTTGATAATTGGGATCCGGAACCCCCGTGACCACCACATTGGAGGAGGCAAGACAGGACTGCAAGGTGACATCGGCAGGGTTGCAACGCTGCATTCGTCCGTTGGGCTGAAATTGCAGTATGGAATCAATATCAATGGAGTAAACTGTGGCACCCTTTCTTGCTAGCATGACTGCTAGGGGGCGACCCATGATCTCAGATCGATTGATGATGGAGACGGTCAGGTTCTTCCACTTGCAACTAGGAACGTGTAGCTCCGAATATTTAGAGAGTGTTTCCATTGACTCCCCCGGAAAAGAATGGCTCGAGGATACTCGCGAGAGGTGATAGGCTTCGATGCTCCACAACACACTCAAGGCTGTGCATGGGTACAGCTGTAGAAAATTGGATTGTGTCGTGGGCAATGGATCATCGAGGACACGAAGCCACTTAGCACCACAAAGGCCTTCGACATCCTTGGTGGGGAGTACAAGATCTCTGATATAATCATCACATGTTTTGTAGTATACTCCAGTGATACTATCTTTGTATGGCCCTCTCAGTAATTGTTGCTGATAAATAGGGTAAAACACAAGAATTCCATCCACATGTTGACTTTCGTTGGCATTTTTGATTTGTTCTTGAATCCAATGAATTCCATCCACTGCGGTATCTCCACAGCCATCAACATGTGCAGTTGAACTCCATAGTTCGAATTGTATCCCATCTTGCTCACAATTTTCTTGAATGCTCTCGGCGTACACTATGGCATCATGGCGATGGGGGCCCTGATTCGCGAGGATCCCAACTAGCGTTAGGCTTTCTTTCTTCTGTGACGTGAACTCCCGTATGTGCTGTCGTAACGATTCCGCCAAGGGAGTGACATCAATGACAGATGGATGTTCCCAGATGGATTTTTCTGTTGATACTTGTTCAACGGTTGGTATAGACACGGAAGACGTCGAGGATGATGTGTGACAGCAAGGAAATCCATCGTGGAACCATCTTCTATGGCATGACTTACTAGAGAGCGGAGACTGCCGACGTAGGAAGCGATGGTGACAGGAATTATACTTCGAAAATAGTTCCCTCCTTGCGAGTGAACGCATCCTTATGTACCAATGATGCGACAAAACTCAGTTTCCGTCAAGATAGATCTGTTGGCATAAAGAGCATGGATTCTGATTCGTTCCGCTCGTTCCCCAAAAGATCGCGTCAACCTCTTGCTGCAATCAAATTCCTCAAGCACTCTTCTAGTAGTCTTGTCATGAACAAAGACGGATGAAGAAGGTGAATTGGAATAGATCGCGCTTTAGAGACTATTCATGCAGCGTTGCTGCTGCCATTCCACCATCAAGAGATATAAAAAGACTGCCGGACCGATCAGATTCCTTGATCAATCAAGCGGTGTGGATGAGGGGGGGGGGAGGGGCCAAAGGATGTGAGGATTACGACTGTCGTATTTCGTAGTTCCTACTCCGAGTAGAATAAAAAGGAGACTACCAGACTAACTACCGGTAGAGTACTGACTGCAAATGTGAGTAAATGATGGTATGAACGTACCGGTAGGAATTTTTTACTCCTCTCTGTTTACGACAGTATGATAGACGTCCTCCCGTCTGCTCTCCGGTGTACGGTAGTCGTACGGAGTAATCGTACCCGTACACCTCTTTCTATCGATCGGCTTCGTCGCAACAACCGAATCAATCAACTTTTCAGTGATGAGGTATTGACAGTGACAACATTTTTATATGTACGCACAACGATCACACTGCCTTTTGAGAGGATCAAACATAGCTGTTAGGTGAAGAGTGACAGCCCCTTTCATCATAACATTAATTTTTTTGAAAGTTCAAAAGAAGTAGCAGTCATTGAAGAAATGTCGTCAACAATACTGTACAAGTTTCGGGCGTCGTCCACCTTTGAGGCCTTGCCTCTTCCAGGTTCGGCAGCACGACTTTTTGATGTCAAAAAGGCGATCGTTAAGGCCAACAAGTTGGATACTGGGTCAATGGAATTTGACCTCGCAGTGAGAAACGCAGATACTAACGAAGAATATGCCAACGAAAGTATGCTTTTGCCACGGGGCACTCGTCTGATCGTCCAACGTCTTCCGGCAGCACGAGGTCATGGATTCTTGGCTCGCATGGCAAGGAATGAACATGCAGGAGCCGCTGGCGTCGCCGGAGCGGGTCAACAACACCCCAGTGGATATTACACGATAGATAGTCGGGCTCGAGATGACGACGAATTTGTGACTGGTCCAGTTGCCACAGAAAGTAATGAAGACAAAGAGCTAGCCGCGTTGCAAGCCGTCACAACGGTTCAGACAAGTGGTCCAGCGATGACTGGTTCTGCCCTGGGAGGTCGAAGAGGACCTTCACAACCAGCAGGAATGGGCCCTCCGGTAGGTCACAAGCCGAATTTCAGCAAATCTATGGCAGCGCCTCGACCCAACGCCGATCCAGAACTGCGAGAGCAAGAGCAGCAACCTAAGAAACGGATGACAGGTATCCCGCGAACGTTTTTGAGTCTATCCACACCTCCACAAACGGACGGGGGCGAAGGCGAGCAGCAAACGTCCATGTTACAGCCCAACAAGATTGGCTTTGAAGAACTTATTAATCGTGGAGGTGGACTGTCGGAAAACTCTGCTAGAACCAAAAGCTTGGATTATGCTCTCAGTATTACCTCAACTACTGTACCTGAACATCTACAATGTGCTATTTGCCATAATGTTGTAAAAAATGCTATGCTTCTTCCATGGGATCCAGAAGGTAGAACTGTCTGCGAAAGCTGTATCCGTGATGCGTTGACCCAAAATGGTTTCCGCTGTCCACTAACTGGTACAGATGGAGTCAGTCCTGATGATTTGATCCCAAATGTAGGATTGCGAAAGGCCGCAGATCTTTTTGTAAAAGGGGTCATGGACAAACTTCAAGAGATTGAGGATCAACAAGTTGAGGATACAGCAGCTACAGCCGAAGATAACAACGCTCACACGAGCGAGACTAATATCTTGGACGGGGAAGGTGTAGAGAAAGGCGTCATAGTGTCTAAGAGAATGTCTTTATCTAGTCACAAAAAGTCTGGCGACGACGACCCGTTTGGTGGCGGAGATCTTTTTGGTGGTGATGTTTTTGCGGTTGCAAAACCACAGCTAACCGAGGAGGAAACGGAACCTTCCAAGGCCAAGCCTGGTGAAACTAACAGTAAGCCCGACGAATCCAAGAATTCGAATAACGAGGCCAAACCTTCTATGGATTCCAAAGAAACTGAAAAGAGTAGTGGCAAAGACGGAAGCACGGCCAAGCCCTCAGATGGCGTGACCGACTCCAAAGATACCAAGGGACCGGAAGACGCCGATCATTCCTCCAGCAATGGTGACCCTTCAAGTTCCACTTACCAAACTAACATTAATGATAAAGCGAATGGTGGTGAGGCTGCTGCTACAGATTCTGCAGATAAGCCGCGAGACTCTCCTGCTTCGTCGGCGCCTTCCCATCGTCGCGAATATAGACGTCGTGGCCCTCCAGCCGGTTACACCATGGGACCGGCTGGTGGAGCGATCGGAAGTGCTCGTGCCAGTCAAAATCACTCTTCCCTTCCTCCCGATGGAAATGTTGATAGTGGAGGGCCCGGTCGCGGTGGTGGCCGTGGTCGATATCCTTCAAGAGGTGGTGGTGCAGGTGGAAGGTTCCACGACAATCGTGGTGGTGGTGGATACGGACGAGGCGTGGGAGGAAGAGGTAGATTTGACGGAAATCGTCCGTATCATAACGATGATGACGATAGCAGCCGTGGCACAAAACGAAGCTGGGACGAACAGATGGATCATATCCCACCAGATGGGCAAGGAGGGCGTTTCCGCAATGATGGACGTGGTGGTCGAGGCGGTCGAGGAGGATATCAAGGTGGTGGCCGTGGCGGAGGTCGTTGGGGAGGTCCACCAAGAGGTGGTGGAGGTTTCCGCGGTCGAGGTCGGGGACGCTTTTAGTTGACACGAGTATGATTAAGTTTCCTTTAGCACTCGGCCTATACTTTTCATCTATCGGAAAACTTCCTATTCAAAAGCCCGCACGCAGAAGTTATGCTACACAACTGCGAAGAACGGAGGTGATGACACTAAAATTGAAAAAATCTCATGATACACAGAAAACACCATAGCTCACATTACAAAAATTAAACTGTATTAGCAAGAACTTCTTCTTTTCTCGTGGCATAATCGATTGCTGACACCCTTTTGTCTTACTACAGTAATATCAATTTACATTTGTCCAGTGCTGCACAGTTCTTATGATACCCTATCTGCTTTCTGTACGGTATTACCTTACCGTAGTTCCTACCGTATTAGCGGTAGTAGGTACCGCTCAAAGGTTTGACTCGCTCGACAACTGTGATGATGTTGCATACGTCGTCCTCGCAAGTCGCAAGGTGACTCAGCTTGCGAAATCGCCGCGGGCCACACACAACGACACCATCATCACCATCAATCAAAGCAATAACACCACGTGAAACGTAAAAATGAGAGATGATCTGGTCTTGAGATAGAAAAGCACGCTACCTTTACTCCTTCCCCTCTCAGAGCTGTGTGTGTCCCTTTTTACTACTACCTTCAAATTTTTCGTGATATTGCTGCCTTCACCATCTACCATTCCGACAGACCTGTTAAAATCCCCGCTCATTCTTCTTTCCCCATTGTGCTGCAGACCGCTCTAACTTCTTCGTCGTAGGTTGCGAAACGTGTCAGGAAATCGGCGACACGATCAACGACCATGCCCACAGCACTTCGAATACTGCTAGCGACAGCTATCGTTGCACAATCAGCCTGGAGTTTTGCACCATCATTTCCAGATAATCAACAGCTTTTTATGCGGCGGACCGCGTCTACAAATCATCCTGTCAATACACAAATCAGCGCTATAGTATTACAACATCCATCGTCATTACAGCTGAAGTCCATCCCTCATATGCAACGGAGGCGGAGGTCTGGACTCTGTATCTCGCAACAACAAAACGAATATACCGATACTACACGGAATATCTCTTCCGATCTCAGTGGAACGCCAGTTAGTGGTGTGATTCCTTCCGATTTCAAGGAACAGGATCATTATTACGAAACGGCCATTCGACGGACAGTAGGATGGGTTGCTGCAGCGATAGGCTTTGGAATTGCCTTGGGATTCTTTGCTGGATCGGAAACGTCGGAAGAGTTCTTTGCGGGGTATCTGCTGGAACAGTCCCTGTCGATTGACAATCTGTTGGTTTTTTTGCTGCTGTTTGAGTATTTTCGCATTCCGCTGGAAAATCAAAATCGAATCTTGAACTGGGGCATTATCGGTGCCATTGTAATGCGCGCCACCATGATCGGTGCTGGAGCCATTGCCATTCAGAAATTCCATGCCGTTCTACTGGTCTTTGCTGCTATTCTAATTTTCAGTTCGGGAAAGGTTATTTTTGGAGGTCAAGACGATGACACCGAAGACTTGAGCGAGAATCAGATTGTTAAATTCTCCAATAGTGTCATAAATTCCACCGACAAATTTGATGGTGACAAATTCTTCACAGAAATCGATGGTGTTCGGAAAGCTACGCCAATGCTACTATGTATGATTGCGGTAGAAATCAGTGATGTTGTCTTTGCTGTCGACAGTATTCCAGCCGTATTTGGAGTGACGGAGGTAAGCAATGGTGAATGCAAAAGGTAACTTTTTCATGGTGAGATAACGACGTGCTGACAGTAGTGTTCTTCCCTCTTTTTGAATCGTTTGCAGAATCCACTGGTAGTTTTCACCTCCAACATGTTTGCAATAATGGGTCTGCGAAGTCTATATACAATTCTATCAAAAGCAGCATCTGAACTCAAGTATCTTGACAAAGCCGTTGCTGTGGTCTTGGGATTTATTGGAGGTAAGATGATCGCAGAGTACTTTGGTTTCGAACTTCCAACAGAGTTTTCAGTGGGAATTGTCATTACGATGCTCGGAACAGGAGTTTTGGCGTCGGTTTTGGACAAGAGCGAAGACGAAGACGGATCCCAGGTTTCATAGGGTGGAGGCAGCAGCTATCCTAACTTCTGCTACGCAACCTTCTTGGAAAACATCGGCTATAACTGTAGCGATATTATTATAGAGCTCACACATACGACTAGTACGAAAAAGGAGTTCCGTTTGGTTGATGGCACAAAAAATCGTCTTGAGTAGCAATATTTCTTAAGATAGACTTCCCTACGAATTCCAAACAACTGCGACTGCACGATCCCTCTAGAACACAGGCAACAGAAGTGAGTTCTACTCACTCAGATGGCTATCGAAAGTTCACACCTTTGCTGCAAAAAAAAATTCTTGGATGCGAGAGCAGCCGTTCTTTATTACTGAATGACACAACCACACCCTTGTCCACTTTCATCAGAAGTCCGGCTGGTGGTATTTCCGGGAGTTGACGATGCACGGATACCGTCTCCTTTGCTGCTCTTTGTAGTTTCTACAGCAGTTGTATTTGGCCGAACAGATACATTTATAGGAGTGGGATGAGTTTTGAAAACGGGCACTTGACAATCTTCCAGCGTCCTTGAATCTGGCATCAACATTCCTTTACCCATGCAAATCAATCGCAATTGATCACTGCTAGAGCAGTCCGGCAAATCTGGAGATTTGTCGCAAATAATTGAAGTGAGAATGTCCGAAAGAAGCACTATCGCTATTCCATATTGTTGACATGCGAAACTATCTTCTACTCACCTTTTGGCCAAACAGAAAGCAACTGGCCCTTGACCTCCCCTACAGTATCACCAGGTTTGCACTCTACCGTCACGGTGAGTCCGTCTCTGTTAGCAAAAAGAAATCGAAGGGTCACCTTTTCAGGATCATATTTGTAGGGAGGCCGTGTCCTCTTGGTAGATGATACCACGGGTCCCGCTGCAAGTGATTGGTTCTCTTCCTTGGAAGTTGTTGTATCGCCTTTATCTTCACATGAATCAGTTTCTTTCTTTTCTGGGTCTGAGTCGTAATTATTACCGTTTTGTTCCTTGTCGTCAGATAGCGAAGCTTCGGGTGGATTTTGATTTGGCTCTGAAGCTGCAGTATCGTTGGCTCTTTCAGTTTCACTTATTGGTTCCTTCTTTTCAGCAGCGGCGTCGGTTGTTTTACTGGGAAAATTATCCTTTTTGCTCTCTTCCAGAGAAGACTCTGTTGGGCCTGGAGGACCCATTTCTGATGCGGAACAGTCGACGGGGGATTCCTCCGTTGATAGTATTGTAGTTTTATTTGATGATGTTTCTCCTCCTTCCACAGGAGCTGTATCAGTGGTCGGATCTCCAGACGACTCGGCCATTACTTAAAAAGTGGGATCCGGCGGAAAAAACTCTGCAAACCGGTTCAACGGTTGATTCTTGTTCCGGAAGAGAAATCGCTTTTGGCCTTGGTAGCTGCACTCTGCGGTGCTTTCTTTTTACTGGTGAACCAAGAGATCCTCTACCACTACATAAACCTTCGCATCAAAAGTGAACTCCAAATCTCAACTGGAAATGGAAAACAAATCTATCCGGCAGTGCCTTTCGACCTTGCCTTGAGGTCTTTACGAAGAAGTTGGAAGTCGACAAAGACAACAACACAATTATTACAACATTATTTATTGACGACAAAACACAGACGAAAAGAGGAGATGAGCACTTCGCTGTCGCACTGGTAGAAGTCGTACAAGTACAAGTGTGTTCGGTACAATACAACAATAAATAAAAAAATAAAATATTGATGATGTGTGAAGAGCGAGCTTGGGAGCGAGCGAGTCTCTCTCCGACGGGATCAAAGGGTCGAACGAGTCATCTGGGGAAATGACTCACCCACCCTGTTTTCTATGCGTGACCCTCTACCGTACCGGTACTACCGTAAGGTAGCTCTATGATACCCCCTGGTACATAGGTACGGTAGGTAGAGAGGAGGGAGATTAGTACTAGGTAGTCGTATGTATAGAGAAGCCTTAGGCCGGTACATCGACCTGTTTATTGTTAGACCAAAGTGTCACCGACTGACATAATATATTCATGGTTGGTTCTTTCTGCCTAGGCTAGCCAGTCCTACCGTAGTTATTAGCTAGCTAGTTTTTACTATCGAGTTCAATTTTCTATTTGCTGTTCCAAGCAAAAACCAGATTCAGGAACTGGGCAAAGCCAACGGAGCTGCAAAAATCACAGTCAACAGCAAACGAAAACCGAATTCATTCACGCTCGAACAGCTGTGCAGATGCATCTAGCTAGTAGCATCACAGCTCAAGACTTTCCTGATATTTTCCCTCAATCCCTTGTGCGTCCTCGTTGGCACCGACACCAAGAAATTCCATAGCCTCACCCAAAATGATCGTGAACCAGTAAAGTTGTAGCGCTCCTAACAGCAAGTTAAGTAGCATCATGACGTAGAGGACGTGATTTCTTCCAGGTCGCATTCTATCGGCGTTTCCATTCCGAAGGACATGGAAGATATCCCGAAACATTTGATAGCCAACTGTCCACCACAAAATGACTCGGTAATACGTAAACGTGATGGCAAACAGGGGCCCACAAATAGCTTGAACCAAAAAGTCGTAGTTAGATCCAGGCTCGGGTGGGAAAAATTTTGCTAGATCGATTGCCACCAAAGGAATGGTTGAGATCTCGGAGCATCCCAGGTAGAAGACTGAGAGAAGGCAAAAAAAATCTGACAGCATCCTTGCCTGGTATCAGCAACCCGACATGCACACCCTTACCTCCGTAATAATGAAAGTACTGTGATGATGGCGTATCGTGTTTCATGATATATTTTCATCAAAAGAGTTCATTTGTGTAAACAACAAACGCGTTCTGATGGGAAAACGAGTTGCCTTTTGGGATACGACAATCCACCAAGTTATAAAAGTCGAACGCACCTGGTTATTCAGACCATACCATGAGACAGTGGCAGCCATAATGTGATGGCACAAGAATAACAATTGCCGTTGCTCCGGAATGAGCAGAGATACACCCAAATCAAAAAGTTGAAAGGTGGTGGACACGGCTGTGAGAGTATGGCCTTCCTCGATATAGCCAAACAATCGTCCTTCAGGTGCATTGGGTATCATTTTTTGTATTTTCTTGATATGCCAAGCGCAAAAGCCTTTGTATCCGCACCACATCAGAGCCAGACCAGATACCAACTCAAAGGCAAACAAATCGGCTCTCCAACAAAGTGAAGCATCATCACCAGGCTGTGACTGACAGTACTCCGGGGCCGAAGGCGGTAGTTGTAAAATTTCTCGAATGATACCAAAGTTGGCAATACTGATACAATACAAGCCAGTCATGATGGCAAAGCCCAAGAACATTTGGGTCCGATACTGTGGAAATCCGGAAGGGATTTGCGAGGTGGTCAAGGGCGATGAAGCGCTGTGTTTGTTCTTCATGGCTGCAATTGCTTTCCGAAACAGGACGAATCGAAGTAAGGAGATCTAAAAATAGTTATTTGTTGTATCATACGAATATGGCATTAGTAGATAAACCAAACGCTGAGAAGGCTGATAGCATTGTCATTGTCACATCGTGATGATTGAAGAAGCGGATTAACCTCCAGTACGAACCTGTACAACTATCATACGGTAATTGTGATGGCAACATGACATCATGCATGCAACGTACTGTAGTACCGGTACTGGTACCTCTCTAGCTAGCTACCGTAGTTTCGCTTCGTAATAAAATATGATTTTACTACGTACTACGGTATCTAACCAACCGGTATGATACTACCGTAGCTGTACTACGGTACGGTACCTGTCTACAGTAGAGGCGAGAGGCGAGGAAAAATGAACAACGGATCAGGAGAAACCGGAGTCTACTGTATTACCGGTACCGATACTCCTGTACAGGTTTCGACTAAACAGTGTAAACAACTATTATACCAGCCAAACTGTAAATAACGAAGAAAGTCTAATTGTATTGACTGTGATTGAAGGAAATGGTAGACCTGATGAATGCCGCAATATTTACGACGGTACACACAGAGGAATTTATTCAGGCTACGAATCCTCGTACTCGAAAACTGAGAGCAAAGCGACATCGGATTATTTCAGAAGACGAGCTATCATCTTTTTTATTGATGTAGGTGTGTGTGTAAACGGGGAGCTACATTAATTTATGAGGATGTCTATGGGCATTGGATCGTCGGCAGATGGGAACTTGAGTAAAGCGGTAAGCGTTATCCGAGTTACGGTTGGGGATCACCCTCACCCATGGACTTAGGCGAAAGAATGATGTGGCGGAGGGAGGCACAGACGCCCTCATCAGGTGATAAAGCGGGAGGGGCAGTGGTAGCTTTGGAGGTTGGGAACTCGTTGTCGGTAAGGCATTAGAAGTAGTTGGTGGACGAGGTTTGTGGGTCATATAGGTAGGAGGATCGAATAGCTTTGCGCTGCGCGGCGGGATGGTGCTTGGTAAAGTAATCGGCCCGGTTAAGGGCGCCTTTCCGCCAAATGATGTGGAACTGGCCCTGGTGGACCCGGTCACGGATCCAGTAGAACCGCATGTCCATTGCGTTTGAGCGTTTTCGTTTCACAGTATCATTGGCTATGCCTACAGCGGTGCTATTGTCGGTGATGATAGGCGTAGGTCCTTGAGGGTGGCCGAGTTCCTCGAGGCAGACGTAGATGGGGCATGCTTCTTTTCCATTGTGGAACGTTCCAGCTAATTCGGCTTCGGCGGCGGATGACACGACCTCCTTAAGGATTTGGCAGGGGATGTGAATGGCACCGTTGGGCGCTGCTGAGGTGGCAGGATCGTCGCTGATCTCACTGAGGTAGTGATAGCCAGCATAGCGGGAACGTGCTTTGGGTTCGGAGAGGTAAGAGGCGTTGCTCTCGAAGTGGAGGTGCATGCCGCTGGTGCGGTAGCGGACACAAGCGTCCGGGTTTGAGGCGGCATAGTTGAGGAATTTGGTGATGGCTGTTAGGGTGTTAGTGGTGGGTTTGGCCTGTTGGGTGGAGATGGTGCCAAGAGCAGGGAGCATGGTCGAGTCAACGGCGCAGGTGTAAAAAAGGAATACTCCCACAATGTCCTGGATTCGTTTAATGCCGGCGGCGTCGAGTGGGGGCGAAATGTCGTCGGCCGGGGCAAAGTGGACCTTGGCCCCGTACTCCGGCTTGAGCCAGGTGTGGGGAGAATGTTTGGGCCGTGGTGGTGTGGGATGAGTGCAGCGAGTAAGGGCGTGGTCGACATATCCTGGCATGGAAATGTCGCATGTACGGGCCTCATAGTCCCAAGCGAGGGTCAATCCGCAATAGCGAGTGCCCTCCCAGTCGGTTTTGCATTCGTATCGTTGTCGGAGAGTAGCCAGTAGGTAGTCGACGTCATCTTGGTTGACATATTTCACTCCGAAGTCATCGACCACAAGGGAGAATGCCAGGGGACGTGTGCGGTGGCGCCAGAGGCCTGGCGTATGTTCAGTGGGGTGGTAGCCGGCTGGTTCAAGGAAGGTGTGAAGGTAGTCGTTGGCGATTCGGCCGGCCTGGGGGAGGCCGTACATTCCGCGTCGGATTTCAACGTAGACATAATGGCCGTCCAGGAGGGCGGCAAGGTAACAATGATATCGTCGGGGATGTAGTGTCGGTGGATTCGCATGTATTCATACTCGGCCATCGGCGTGCCAAGGTAGAAATCCTTAAGATCCCCGGACATAAATTTCGCTCCAGGGGTGGATAGCGTGCTGTTAATTAGAGTTTTGACGGTGATGATGTCAGCAGTCTTGGTACTGGCGTCGTGGGGGTAATCAATAAGGTTGCCACCGGCCGTCCAGAGGACACGGTGTGCGTTTTCCTTTTTGGGGCGTTGGCAATTTTTCCGGTGTCAGGGTTGAAGGCATTGCTGTGAAGCGCCATGTGGTAGGTGACTGGGACGGCAGCATCGAGCAGGAGCTTTTCAAAGGAGGTGGTTGCAGCGTGGGAGGCAAGGTGGGACGGTTGCGGGAGTGCGCCGGTTGTTTGGCGTGTGACATGGGGGTTGGGATGGGGAGAAATTTTCTTCTTAGGGGCTGTCGGCTGTTTGCGGCTCGTCATGGCGGATTTCTTGGGTGTGCGGCGTTGGCGGTTGCGTGCGGCCGGGCCAGTTAGGTTAGGAAAGGTGGCATCGGAGGGTGCTGTGGTGACGTCAGTGGGGCCGGCCGCCCTCGGAGAAGCGGGAACAGGGTCAGGGAGGTTTGGGAGGGGGGGAAGATCCTTGGTTGGCACCCTCAGAAGTGAGGCATGTACCGGTTGCAGGTTGGAGTGGCGGGGGGTGCCTGGAGGGGACGGTCCAGGGGAGGGCGGGGCCTTGGTTGCCACCCTCAGAGGTGTGGGGGAGTTGGGGCTAAAGATGTCCGCAAGTTGTTCAAGGGCGTGGCGGTTGGAGGTGGAGAGACACGGAGCGGAAAGGGAGGTGGGTTTCTTGAGGATATTGATGATGTCCTGGAGGCTGGCGTGGATGAGGTCACTGGGTGTGGCAAGGGGGAGGGCAACGGACTTGGGAAAAAACTGATGGTGTCGGTGATGCGTTCGCGGCGGGTTTCGGCGATCCAGACGGTGTGGCAGCGGTACGATTCAAGGGCTGGTCCAATGTACCAGCCGTCAGCGGCGTGAGGGGCCCAGCTTTCGCTTTGTGCAGGTATTTCGTGGACAAGAACTTTTCACCTGGGGGGGGGCTAAGGGTGTGCGGTTGTAGTCATCCGTGCCATGGAGTTGGGCCCAGGCTGAGAGTTTTGGGTTGAGGCGGGAACCGCGGAGTAGGTTGAGGGTGAGTTCAGCTTGGGGCAGGAGCTGGTCCCAAAGGTGGATGGGGAATGCCGGGTCAGTGGAACAAAGACCCGCAATGAAGTGGTTTTTGAAGGTGCGGATCGCCCGTTTGGCTGCATTGCGCCGATGCAGGTAGGGCGGGACAAGTTGGAAATCGAGGTCTTGGTCATGCATGAAGGTTTTGAGCATGGTGTAGCATTCGTTGTCCAAAAGTTGGAGGCGGGGGCGGAGGCCGGCACGGACAAGGCGCTGGTGGGCAAGGCAAAAGGCATCAGTGTGGGATTGTTGGGAGCGGTTTTTCATTGGGATGGTGAGGATGGCATTGGAGTTGATGTCGTACACGACGAGAATGTAGTTGTTGCCAGTGGACGAGGGGGCAATGAATTTTCCGGTGAGGTCACTGTAAATTTTGCCTGTTGGTTCGAAGGCGGCGGCGAAGCAGTGATGGGTTCTGTAGTTAGGTGGATCGGCGGTGGGGAGGAATTCATCCGTATCGTCAGTAGTTGGGGGGGGGGGGCATTTGGTTTGGTGGATCGCAGGTTTTTCCGAATTTGGTCGAGGTGGCCTTTGGTTGTGGCGATGGAGGAGGGAGGATGGTGTCTCAGCGTTTCCGCGGTGAGGCCTGGGACACCCGTGATGTAGCCAAGGCGAAGGGCGTCGTGTAGGGTGGAGAGGGCAGGTGAGAATAAAGATGAGTGAGCAAATGCAACCAGGTTGGCTGGGCTGATGTGATGATCGATGGTGGCCGCCACTGATTCGGTTCTTTCATGGAGGGGGGAGGGGTTGGCATGGTTTGGATCTGGCATATCAAGGTGCCAGAGGCCATTGTTCGGATCGCAGGAGCCGGTGAGGAGAAGCTTGGGGCACTTCAACGGTACCTCTATAACTGCTAGTTTGAAGAGTGTTCGGAAGTAGTCTTCGACAGGATGCACAACAAATTGGTAAATCAACAAGAAGTCGTCCGCACTCTCGCATCGTCTTGGACAGCTGAAGCTACCCATGGAGTCGACGGTACTTTGCAGCAAGCGTCTTTCAACAACGTCACTCTGCCAAATTTTGGGCTCTTCGCATTTCACTTGAGTGTTTTGGGTCGAACCGATTTGTTGGCTATAGCTCCACTTTTACCATCAGAGAAAGTCACCGAATTTGAGGAGTTCGCTTTTAAAAACCAAGGTTGGGTTTCCGAAGATTTGGCTGTTGCTGCCCTCAAAAGCGCAACTGGAGAAGGCAATAAAACCGGCGATGATAATGAAGTGGATGTAATGCGTGACGAAAATTTCCTGTCAGCTGCCGTAAATACAGGGCATATCTCACGTATCAATAATTGCACCGATCCATTTGACAACTCGAAGATGTTGATTGCTCCTCTTTGGCAAATGTTCCCAACGCCTAAACACGCGTCCGAATCCCTCATCGTGCATGATTTGCAATGCCAAGAGTGGTTCCCTCCACTCTTGAAACAAATGCTTGCTACCAGAAATGGCGTGTTCTCTCCCATGTTGGACCCTACTGTCAGCACAACCACGGATGACGTACAGACCATTCTGGTCCATCAGCACTCATAGGCATAACTTCTTCTTTACTTTAGTGTATGCTTCATGCTTACTACTGGAGTCCCATAGAGGTTCCCTGACAGGTTATGAGCCCCTAGAGACCGATCACCGTACCATTGTGAACGGCACCAGTTGAAAATTGATTGAGTTTGCCCTATTGCTGCTGCTGATTCGCCGGTGGAGCGCCGGGACCATCCTCTCTCGATTTTTCGACGACCTCTACGTGCTGCCCAGTACACTTTCTACGAGTCATTTTTTGTATGTCGGAAATAAAAATGATAAATGCCCGCATTCCCACAGAACGCTCTCGACATGTCGACATACAGCACTTTGCTATCCAAGACTGGAAAGATGCTGGTGACATTGTACTTTGCCACATCCCTGGTTCCATTAACCCGTCAGATGATCTCACTAAGCCACTTGGTTGGGTGCTCCATCAACATCATGCCCGCCGACTTATGGGACACCATGATCTTGTCCTTCCGCCATCCTCTTCTGTCCTTTCTTGTAATTCCAAATCTAAAGATTTGAAATCAGGGGAGGGTGTCAGCACAACCACGGATGACGTACAGACCATACTGGTCCATCAGCACTCATAGGCATAACTTCTTCTTTACTTTAGTGTATGCTTCATGCTTACTACTGGAGTCCCATAGAGGTTCCCTGACACCTACCGCCTATGTCATAGATTTTCTGATTACTCGTCATCAGAATGACAGTGAGAACAAAATAGAGGGCAAAATTGAAGAAGAAGAAGAACAAGAAGAAGAAGACGAAGAAGAACAAGAAGAAGAAGAAGAACAAGAACAAGAACTAGACCAGTACGATGGACGTGACTACCATTTTAGCTTCTTGGAGCCTATCTTTTCAAGCTTTGATACGGCCAAAGCTGATATTTTAGGGATTGCCTTGGCAGTCATTCATTGGGACGACTATTTCACAGGGATTCTAGAAAGTGATGCCAAGGGCGTCATCATGGACCTGGAGTACTCTTGTAAAGACAGCCAAGTCTCAGATCCATACGAGTATGAAGTTTCAGATGAAGAAGGAGATGTGCTTTTTCTGGGTTACAATGTCACTCACAATCCAAAATACTTTCACATGTCAGAGCGGCAGTCAATCTCAACGCTCTCCAGTGAACTTGAAGATTTCCATGATAATGACCGCCGCGGATTGAAAGATGCAGATGATAAATCTGACAGTGATGAAAAAAGATCTCTCTCCATGACCCACTGTGACTGGCTCATTATAACTGCTTTCGATCAAACATATGTTGAAAATTGGCAGAGAAACGATGCTGTCATTTTTCAATAGCTGTTGTAGGGATTTTCTTTTTCACTGCACTCATTTTTCTGTTGTATGATTGCTTGGTGCAAAGACGCAATCAACGGGTCATGAAGACAGCTCAGCAATCCAATGCAATTGTTTTGTCACTTTTCCCTAAGAATGTGGTGGCTCAAATGATGGAGGAGGCCAACTACGAATCATTGATACGTTCTCAGGCTACTCAAAAGGCATTCAAAAGCTTCAATACCTCTGAATCAAGTGGGTCCATAAGTGGATCACCAATGAATGGAGGAAAGCTTATTGTTGATACCACAATTCTGTTTGCTGCCATTGCTGGTAATTTTTGAAGGTGCATCATACAAGCTTTTCAATGTCAACAATTTCTAACTAAGCACTTCAATGCATTGTATAGGCTTCACTGCATGGAGTTCTATGAGAGACCCTGGCCAAGTATTCACTTTGCTTGAAACAATCTTCAATGCCTTTGACAAGATTGCTGACAGAAGAAAGGTCTTTAAAGTTGAGGTGTGTACCTTTGGCCACATGACGAGTTTGTTTCTTTATGATTTTGATCAGTCTGACCGGATTCACTATTCCTCTGAAGCCTGTTGGTGACTGCTATGTTGCTGTGTGTGGTCTGCCAGATCCTTCCAAGGATCATGCTCTGATCATGGCCTCCTTTGCACGGGACTGCCTCACAAAAATGGGGCAGCTAACCACGCAACTAGAATGTGACCTTGGTCCTGACACCAGTGTCCTGAACATGCAAATTGGCCTTCACAGTGGTCCAGTGATGGCTGGTGGACTCCTTGGACATCATGCAAGATTCCAACTTTTTGGAGACACAGTGAACAAAGCGTCTAGAATTGAGACTTCTGGATTACCTGGTCGAATTCATCTTCTAAAGAGACTGCTGATTTGTTGATTGTGAGGGGAAAGAGTCATTGGGTTGAGAAAAGACATGAAACTGTGGATTTGAATGGTCTTGGGAATCTTTGCACTTATTGGCACAACTTTTGTACAGATGATGGAACAAGCATTACTGATCTTATTTCAGATGCAAGCACTTTGAACTTTTCTAGCCATCATGGAGACTTTGCATCTTTGGTTTCTCCGTTGATCTCTAAGAATTTGAAGGTTCGCAAGACATCACTTGTCCGCTGGCACAAGGAGGTCCTCTCGATGATTTTGAAGAAAATTATTGCACTACGAGAAAGAAATCTTGGTGGCGAATCTGTCATGGTGAATGAAGCTGAACTATCTCAAGCTGAGACTGCAGCAGTCTGTGGTAATGCCACTCCAGGACATTGCATTGAGTTCCCAGTCATTGATGTCCCAGTGGAGGGCAAGGACATTCAACTGGATAAAGTTGTAGAAGAGCAGTTGGGCAAATATGTCATTGACATTGCTGATACTTACAACCCAAACCCCTTCCACAATGTTGAGCATACCTGTCATGTGGCACTTTCTGTCACCAAATTGTTGAGTCATATGGAATCTTCCAGCCAACTCTCTCTAGATGATCCGACTACTCAATTTGTGGTCATCTTGACAGCATTGATTCATTATGCTGATCATCCTGGGGTTGGCAATCAGCAATTGGTCAAGGAAGAGCATCAATTGTCCAATATGTATTACCCTGCCAGTATTGCTGAACGCCACTCCTTGGAGTTGGTTTGGCAATTGCTTCACCAAGACTGTTACCATCAGTTGCGTCGAGCAATTTACAGCACGGTTGCGGAATTTGAGCACTTTCGTCAATTGTTGGTTCATTCTGTGTTGGTGAATAATATCATGGACAAGGAATTACAGAATGAACGCAAGGACCAGTGGGAGAAGGTGTTCCAAAATGACACATCCAACCTCACTGCAGCGGAGCAGAAGAATTTGATAAATTTGCAAAAGACAGCAGTATTGGAGACTGTTATTCAAGTGAGTGATGTATCTCATACCATGCAACACTGGAAGGTGTATCAGAAGTGGAACCACAGATTGTTCTGTGAACCAAGAAAGGCTTTTCCGGGAAGGCAGGGGAGGAAAGGATCTCAGTGAGCTTTGGTACGAAGGAGAGCTTGGCTTTTATGACTTTTATATCATTCCCTTGGCTGAAAGGCTGAAGGAATGCCCTGCCTTTCACACATCTGGTAGAGAATTGCTTTTGTATGCCATTAGCAACCGAAAGGAATGGGAAACCAAGGGCAAGGAAGTTATTTCGAAACTGCATGGGGGTGTTTGGTGATTCTTTACTTGTTGGAAGGAGTAAAAAAGTAGTACCTGGCGGCTGTTAAGGATATCTAATGATACTCGGAGTACATATATCTGGACAACAGTAGTGTAGTTTGGTTGTTTGGAGCTAGGGCAGAGATGCTTTTACGATGAAGAGAGTCGTCGTTGTTGTTGTTTTGTTCATTTTTCACCCATTGTGTCAAAAGATGGCTCGACCACGACTTCCCTCCTCTCGGCGTACTGATGACTGTGAAAATGCGGAGTACGACGTAGTGCTGTGAGTATTAGGTAGTTTTCCTATTACTACCAGTACACACATACATTGACTGTGAGTTCACAGTCAGGACATATCATACTTTCATTTTTTCCTTCATCATAGTCTCTATGCATAGTAGCTAGGTATTAATTACCCTGGAGTACGGTAGTTCGCTTCTATTCATACCAGCAGTCCGTACTATTGGTTCACGTTGAAGAAGTCATCAAATATACAGAGAGAGACTAACTGTGAGAGGGGGATGAAGTTTCAAGTTGTTAACGAGTACCTACGGTAGCTAGTAGCTACGGAAGCCCTCTCTAGCTCTATTAGAGAGACTACTACGACAATACACACTGTTCTTAAACAAAACTTGGAATTCACTGTCAGAAAAGAGAGAAATATATAATACAACATATATATCATATTATAAAATAAAAAGAAAAAGAATAAACGAGGCAGCCCGCCTTGTTCGTTTCAGAAGAATGCTACTGCTACGGAGTACCGGTACCGGTATGTCCACATGTCCACATCGAAGACCTGCAAGGTATCATAACCGCTGTTGGTTGGTCCTGTTTTCCAAAAAGGAGCTACGGAAAACCGTACTATGACTTTTACACGGAAATAATCGTACCTCGTAGTACGGAGTACGACGTACGGTAGTATTTACGACAAAGCTGATGTCAACTCCTCTTGCGACACGCTGCTCTTCGTCGTACTCTTTTGAATACCGGTACCTACACTACGTACTAATTGTTGAATCGTATTACATTAAGACTCACAGGTAGTCTACTTCGTATTTGATTTCACTGTCACACACCAGCTATTCATACACACTCCCTTTCACACAGCAACAACTCCATTCTCGTCTCCGTCGTCGCCACTTTATCGGAAGCTTTCATTTGGTACCAAGTGCCAAGTGCCGCCAGCACTAGCCACGAATAAACCAATCAACCAAGAAGAGACGAAAACAAAAACCAGCTGACTTCTGAACCACAACATCGACGCCTTCTCAGCCGCTGTAAAAACAGCATCATCTGTAATCTGTACTGTCGTATTGGTCAATCTTTCATCGATATATATCACCAACCAATGACTTCTGCAAGCTCGGAATCGGATACAGACCCGTCTGCAACAGCCGAACAGCAGCGGTTATTACACCGTCAACCGGAAGACTGGTGTCTTTCCATCAAAACGGTCGGCGGCGGTTTCGATGACCGCAAAAGCAACGAAAATTCCAAGATTTCGTCGTCGGGTGAACGTTTGTTCAGTGTCACGGTTTCTCCCGAAGATGCCGTAGCTTCCCTTTATCAAGAAATTGAGGGAGCAACGGGTGTCAAGCCGTCGCAGCAACGCTTGATTTATCGAGGCAGAATCATCAACGACCATCCACCGCTTGCATTGGACGAAGAAGATGACGGACAGGCAGCCAAAGGTCTCAACGATGACCAAAACAATAACAATGATGCTCTTGATGATGCTGATGTTGCTATCAACAATTCCAATCCAGATAACAGCAACAACGGTAAAAAAAACGGCCTGAACAACGACCCTCGATCTCGAAAGATCAAAGACATTGCTGGACTCTGTGACGGACAAACGATTCATTTGGTCAAAAAACGAGAAAGACCCAACACCAATACTGACTCTGCATCCCCTCGTTCCTCCAACAATAGTTCTAGGAATTCGTCCATTGAGGCGGCGGCCGATCTTTTGGGTGGATCCCCGTCAAGTGCCGGTGGTGGAGGTGCCTTTTTAGCAGCCCTGTTGGGTTTGGGAAGCTTGAGCGATGATGGACTTGGCGGAGGCATGGATGAAGCTTCCGCGACTCCTGCAACAATCTCTTCAAGGCGCTCCTCTCGCCGGTCGAATCGTCGACCGCACTACCGTCTAACCGCCGATGACTTGGAAGTGCCAGATCCCGGAAGTATGGAACCAGTCCGCCAAGGACTTATGACGTTGCACACACTGTTACCACATTCCAGCCTGCATCGAGAAACTGGAACTTCTCCCTTGGAAGCCAATCGTGAATGGTTCCGGGGACAATGGCTCGATTGTCGTGACACCGTCAATCAGTGGTTGGAAGCGACAGTGGTGGAAATCCTTCGCCCAGAAGATATCCTCCCCTCCGACATGGCTGTCTCTGCTCTCTCTTCATCCACATCCATCACCAACCGTCGACCTCCGACGGTGGACAACGATCCAGCAGTTAGTGCGAACGATTTGGAGGGACGACGACGATTGTTGTTGGAACCCTGCACTCCTGGGGATCCCCATGAATTGAGCGGACCTTTGGCTGGCTATCGACCTCGATCAAACAACGACGGAGTGCAGCTTCTTTTGATTCATTACAATGGTTGGCCACATCGTTGGGATGAATGGATGTATGTGGAAATGAAATGAAACGCAGTTTTTGTTTGTTTGATTCATTTGAGTCACTGGTGTTTCTAACTGTGCCTTTTTTTGCTTTATCAAACAGCCGAAGTGATTCTGAACGTATCCGTCCCTTTCGTACCAGAACACGACACCCAAATTCGGTATGTAGCTTGTTTCAACAGAGCAATGTTTCTTTCTGCGTCTTAACTACGAAATCATCTCATTTCCATCTCATACATCGTGTATACCGTTCTCGCAGTCTTCTTTTGCATCGCCAACACCCCAATCTGTGTTTTCCGACGCTCCAAGGACAAACATCTCCATCGGCGACGAAGAAACAGACCGGACTGTGCTCCTGCCGGAGTTGAACAGGGCTCTTTCCCAGGTGAACGCTTTGGTCGAAGAATTGGTTCAAAGAGGACAATCGTGTGACGACGCTGACCGCACGCAACCGGTACCTTCTCGACGACCCGATGAGGACCTGCCGTGGCTAGCCCCAGCTGGAAACAACGAGGGTGATTTTGGGGAAGAAAGTGATGATGATGAGGATTACATCACCGCTGAAATGGCAGAGTTGGAGGTGTTTCAGCCTCCTCAAAGCAACATTGTAGTTCCAGTACAAGATGCCAACGATGAAACCGGTGTCACGGAATCCAGTGCTTTGTCCACCGATAATCAGACCTCTATTGAAACCGCCTCGAATTCCTCTTACAGTCAAAGAGAACTGAGACATCTTGCTACTGTTTTGGATCGATTGGGGCGGACTCTCACCGATGCCGCCCCTCATATCGCTTCGTTGGCTGCCACCCTACCTCAAGATATGCCATCCTCTTTGAGTCAAGAAAGTGAAACTACATCCGAAGCCATGTCTGCTCCAGAATTAGACACTCCTTTGGCCCCACTTGGAGGTTTGCTTTCGTTGTGGTCTCGAGAGCGAAGACGACAGAACAACACCATTGAAACTAATGCGGCTCCATCTTTTGTCCCTCCTGTTGTTGATCCCGACCATATAGATTACGCTAGTGGACTTGTCAATACCACGCGCGGTGAGGTCCGCAGCGGACCTAGAAGCAGGTCTTCTCAAGATGATATCGCCAATCTCCTTGGCGCGTATCTTGCCGCTGCCAGCTTAAGTGGCATAGGAAGCTCTGGCGATGACAATGGAGACGAAAACATGGCAGGCTTGGGACGTCTTTTCGCCCGTGGAGGGACTGGAAACGGGGGAAATGGTGGAGGAATCGACATTCATATTCACGCCGTTGTTACGACAGGTGGAACTGGTGGAACTGGTATAATTGGGATTGGAGGCAGCCCGGTAGGTGCGAACGCTGGTGGCGTTGGTACCCCAACTGGAACATTAGGTGGGACAGCTGCTCGCAACCTATTTTCCAATACTAGATCATCGCGATCTCTTCTGCGTACGAGACACCATGCTGCCGCAACCACCAGTTCTGGAGGAGGGGGCGAAGATGAGAATGAGGATCTCTTTTCCGAGTTGTATTCGGAAAACCCTACTCCTGTCGATCCGAGTGGGTCGCCAGGTCCAAGAGAAAACGGAAATTCTAGTGTATCTTCTATTCGAAACGTTCTGAGCAGCCCATCGAGCGACTTGTCCTCCAGAGGAACCTTTGAAGATCGACCGATGGGTTCCTCGGATTCCACCCCTCATCGTCGCACAACATCCCATCGGTTTTCCAGTGTTCCTCATCGTCGCCGATCCTCTGAACGCCAATCCATTGGGAGTCGCTCTTCGGGAATGTTTCGTCTGTTTCGACGACGCAGCCGAACCAACCAGAACGATGAATCTACTACGTAGTTACACTTGACGTTCTTCTTCTTAGGATCGGACGGTCCGCTGGTAGGAAGATTGTTTGATCGTATTCCAGACATCCCCGTTGTAGTAGAATAAAAAGGAAGGTAATGAAATTGCGGCGTATTATTCTATAACTGTAAATCTTCTATTATTCATAACTCTGTGAGGTTTCTATTTTGTTGTCAATCCAAGCTATGAAAAACTGGGAAGCCATGACAAAATTTTCAATTGCCTATCCTGTAGAGCGTCTTCAATGGCTTCCTGTGGTATCAAGTTTTTGAGTACTTGCTTCATAAATGCGGCGTTAAAACCAGCCAAACTCCCGTACACAGCATCCTTCCAATATTTTTGTAAGACGTTGCGATTGGTGTCTGGATTCATACCTCTGCGAATGAAAATGTAGGAAAATCCCCAACAGACAGCAGTCACTAATGATTCGTAGACGACTGTCCATAGCTTTTTCGGGGTTTCAAAGCCAAATAAGAAAATTCTCTTTGTTGCAGCCGATCGACTGATCCACAAAAGTACAGACGCAACCAAACCAGCCAAGTCTCCATTTTCGACACACTCAAAGAGGGATTCCTTGTCCTTTGAGCAATCTTGAACATTTTTAAAATGCCCTTCCATGGAAGCTTGCCATGCTGGAGCCCTAGCCTGAATCTCGGCAGCAATGGCGATCATCGACAAGAAGACGACGAAATAGTTTGCCAGCACAAAGATTACTTGTCGCTTTTCCTGTCGTGGAGCAACGTAACGCTGATTCCCTTTGCGCTCCGCAAGCAACAATTCCGTAATTTCTCGTAGGCTTTTTTGGACGGGATCTTCTGGATGGAGAGACGCAACATCCAAATTCGAATCCTCTTTGGAATTGTCTTCGTCGTCCTCCGAACTGTGCGTTTTCAAACCTCTATCAGCTGTTCCATCCATTTTGAAATGTGGTATCGTTGGAAGAGGCTTGCCACTATCCGCAACTTTCAATCGTCTGCTTCCGTCGTTTTCGTCTGGTGAGGGCATCTGCAATCCTTTAAGTCGAGCTCCCAACAAGGCCAGTTGATTTGCGTTCAGTCCCAGACCTCCCAAATCTACCAGTTTAGGGTGTGGACTGGGCGCTGCCGACGGCGATTCGGGTGGTCCATAATCGGACAGTCGGGGGTACATGGGAGTGGCATCGCCACCCGCATCCTTGGTCGTAAACCGAAGTAACAACTTGGATCCATTCGGTATGTAAGGGCATAAAACAATTTCTGTGCAGCAATAGATGAAAAACGATTATGAGGACGAGTGCAAGATATTGCAGCGAAAGAGACTGTCAACACAGAATAGCATAATATCTTACCTTCCGGTGGATCCACAGTTTCGTCCAAAATACGAAAGTCGGCCAATTTAGTGGTTCCCTCCAATCGCAATTTGCGAATGACACTGTTGCGGACGTGTTCCTGCAATTCCAATGTGCTGGTTCCTTCATACCACGATACTGTCAAACTTCCGCGATCGACCCATTGCGAGGACATGCGGCTAGGTTCCTTTTCGTCGATGGGAGAAGCGCTGACCGGGCTCCTTCGCAGAATGGATCGTGTTCGAAATGATGAAAAGAGGCTGTTGTCGGGCTTGGCGATGTCTTCCACCAATCGTAGATGAATGCGCCGTTTTCCTCCCACCGACGGAGTAGGAGCCAGCGTGGCTGGAATGCCATGATACACACCGTTGGATTGCGGCAACACCAATGCTGGCATGTGAGGGATGCCTCTTTCGCCATTGGGATAGGCTACTAGTCCATTAGAGAATTCTGCTGGATGATGATATCTGTTGGAAACGGCCGAAGAGAGATTCGCGTGGATATGTGCCGGAGCTGGTCCAGCCAAGAGACCTGCCGGGAGGGGTGCATGCATGACACTCTCGGGCACGTGCGCTGTGAATGTTTGTAGTGGATGAGTCGCGGAATGTAGGCTCAACTGATCGTCGTTGTTGTTGCTGGGTGAGGTGACATCCAATAGTGGAGTGTACTGTGGCATGGATGCACTGGAAGCGCTGGCTGTACCTTTCGGCGTCTCCTCTCTGTCTTGGATATCACTATCATTTAAATCACTTGGAGAGTCTGTTGTTGTGGTGATTGTGCTTGGTCCTACACTACTTGCGTATGATATCTCTCCGGCTAAAGTCGCCATTTTTGGTTCATGTAACTCATCTTCTTCCCCTCCCTGATGTATTGTTCCCATCTCCTCTTCCACAATCGTTGTCGGTAGATCGGCTTTCGGCGTCCTTTTCTCCTCTTCTTCACCCTCCTCGCCGTCTTGCCCCATAACTTGCTTCAACATGGCGTCATCGAACCGTCGACTGACATTGTTGGGATTTGTCCGCACACCTTCTGGTTCCAAGTGGTGACTGCTGCTAGGGGGGTCTGCTCCTAGATCTGCTGCCAATGTGGAGGTCATCCTACCTGCAGTATTTTGCTGTTGCGAGGCAGTAGTAGCAACAGTAGTAGCCGTAATATCTCCATTCTCATTATTTCCATCATCAAAGCTCACCGATGAGTATTTCTTGCCGTCTTTTCGTATTTCTGGTGATGATTGCGTCGACTCCGCGGCTTTGTTGGCTTTCGAAAGAAAAATGTTGTTATCATGTGTTACAGTAGTAGTAGTACCGGTAGTAGTACTACAACTTTTGTTCGTGACTGAACTCGTGACTGCAGCTCCTCGTGGAACCGTCGTTGAGGCAGTTGAACCTATTGTTACTTCGTCGTCCGCTCGTTGTACAATGTTGGTGATGTGCTCTTGCGACGACATGAATGTCATCGATATTGGTGTTGTTGCGGCAGTGTTGCGTTTTCCATTATCCTCTTCCCGTGAATCACTTCCACTGGAATTACCGTTTCGCATGTCAACATGATCCTCCTTATTTTCTCGCGACGAACTTTGAAGTGGAAGAGACGTGATAGATGATGGTACGTCCAATTGGGAATCGGTATGATCATTAGTTCCGGCAGACGGTGATATAAGAGTATCTTGGGATGTTATCATGGTTGAAATTGTTGATTCTGCTAAAAATGGTGCTGGAAAGCTTTTGTTGTGTACTCGTATGTATGGAACACAACAAAGTCAGCGTTTTGCAACAGCCCAACAGCATACCAATTTTTATTTGAGGTTTTGCGAAATGAAATAATATAATAGTGCGTCGATCGGAGTAGATACGTTCTTTCATGTTGAAAGGTTCAGGATAATTTTTCTGGAAAAAGTGATCGATCGATGCGATGCGATGCGATGACATCGTTGGTGCCGCGACATCGATGATGATGACACGTTGACGGGAACGACACCTCAATCCCATCTGGCGGGAAGTTGGACGTTATTATTATGACCTGGAACTTCCGCGTGGCGACACGAATTGAAATATTGAGGTTATGAGCCAAATTCATCAATCTACGATAGAGTTCGAAGTATGTATAATTATATTATATTATCTACTTTGTATTATTATAACAGTGTTCATTTCTTTTTTATAGTCGTAATTTCACACTTTTTCTTATATTATTTCCACTCATGGTTGCTGTTTTGATTTCATGATTCTCTGGTCTCCCAACTCCATAGCTATCATGGCTAGCCATGCTATGTTTGTCGGCACTACAGTCAATTCAACATCATCATCTAAAAGACAAACGGCCGCAACTTCACCGCCACCACTATCATTAGTCTCCCTAGTTCATACGCCATCGAGAACACTCTGAAGGTCTGGTGCTTGCTCATTTCTTGTACTGCAGTAGAAAACCTATAGCGGCGTCCTCTTTGAAAACACATCATCATCGAAAATTTTTATTCGTTCCGACAAAATCTTTCCACTCTTTTGGAGTATTGACCAAACAACTACTATAGAATTTTGAAAACGCGATATCCCATCTGAGAATAATACCATGAACGACGCCAACTCGTCCGTCGACGAATATTCGATTGCCAAGAAACTGACGCTCCGAGCAGCTCAACGAGAAGCGGCCTTGACTAGTATCACCTCAGGTATTTCCAGCGGTGGCGATGAGGGCGTCATCGGGGCCGACTTTTCCAACTTGACGCTAAAACCAGATCATATTCAGCGTCCCTGCTGGACCTGCCCGGACGGACATATTTATTTGGAGGCCTTTCATGATTTGTATTTGCAAGCCTACGATTTCTTGGTGGCTATTGCCGAGCCAGTGGCCCGTCCAGAGTTTGTCCATCAATACAAATTGACACCGTACTCCTTATACGCGGCAGTGGCTACAAATATCGAGACCGAATCAATCATTAACGTTTTGGAACGATTGTCCAAGAATGCATTGCCAATTCAAGTCAAAAAGTTTGTGAGGGATTGTACTTCCAAGTATGGAAAAGCAAGATTGGTGTTGAAGGTGAGTTGTGTATCAATTTTTATCCATAATATTGATAAAGTATACACTGTCGAACCCGTTGCCTCTTCTGAACAGAGCCAAACGTGATGAAAACCATTTGACTCACTACCTTTTTTTCTTCCTTCCACTTAGCACAACAAATTTTATGTCGAGTCTGAATATCCAATGGTACTGAGAGAGCTACTAAGAGATCCCACTATTGCGCAAGCTAGAATTCAAGAAGATGTGGAAAATGTAGATGAGCATGGCTTCATTACCAATGCGAAGGCGGAAGAAATGAAAGAAAACTTGGAAATGCTACGAGAACCAGACGAAGATTCGGACGACGACGACGATGGTGACAATCAAGACCATGAACAAAAGCAAAAGAAACCAACTACGGTAGTATCATTCCAGGTAGATGGAGCAAAGGTCGAAAATGTTAAACGACAGGCCATCGAATTGGATTATCCCTTGATGGAAGAGTATGATTTTCGCAATGATACAATGAATCCAAACGTTCCTCTGTTTGACCTCAAGCCGATCACTCGAATCCGTCGGTACCAAGAACGCTCGCTGGCCAAGATGTTTGGAAATGGCCGTGCCCGATCTGGCATTATCGTCTTGCCATGTGGTGCCGGAAAGACCTTGACTGGTGTCACAGCGGCACAGACCATTAAGAAGAGCTGTGTTTGCTTGGCAACCAATGGAGTGTCGGTACTGCAATGGAAATATCAATTTCAAAAGTGGACCAACATCCCGGACGACCGCATTTCTGTATTCACCAGTGATCAAAAGGAAAACCTACATCCAGATGCTTGCGTCTTGATCACCACATACACTATGATTTCATACAGTGGGAAAAGGTCCGACCAGTCTCAACGAGTCATGGATCAAATCACGGGCCGAGAATGGGGAATATTGCTCATGGACGAGGTGTATGTACACAGAAAAACAAAGTGCGATGCTTGTTTCACTAGCTATGTCTAACACCCAGTCGCTTCTTTGTCTTGATTTAGACACGTCGTACCCGCAAAAATGTTTCGAAAGGTCATTGGCAGTGTAAAAGCGCATACTCGACTGGGTCTCACCGCCACTCTAGTGCGTGAGGATGACCTCATTTCTGATTTGAACTTCCTGATTGGTCCCAAGCTATACGAGGCTAACTGGATGGATCTCACAGCTCAAGGGTATTTGGCAAATGTACAATGCGTAGAAGTCTGGTGTCCCATGACCGGAAGTTTCATGAAAGAATACCTGCAAGCCAGCAACGCTCGCTTGAAGCAGTTACTATACGTTATGAATCCCAACAAGCTTCGGGCTGTCGAGTTCTTGGTGCGGTTTCACGAGGAACGCGGTGACAAGATCATTGTTTTTTCCGATCTAGTTTATTCCTTGAAGCTCTATGCTGAGATGCTGAAGCGACCACTCATTTATGGTGAAACTCCCGAACGCGAACGTCAAGCCATTTTGGGAACCTTTCGTGCAACCGATGCTCTTCGCACCATTTGTATTTCTAAGGTCGGGGATACCTCGATTGATCTTCCCGAAGCCAATGTCATTGTTCAGGTTTCAAGCCATTTCGGTAGTCGACGCCAAGAGGCGCAACGATTGGGCCGCATATTGAGACCAAAGTCCTATACGCAACAGGATGGTTCCAATCGAAGCTCATTTAACGCATTCTTTTACACTCTAGTCAGTGCTGATACACAAGAAATGTTCTATTCCGCCAAGCGACAGCAATACCTCATTGATCAAGGATACACTTTCAAGATCGTCACCAATCTATGTGAAAAAGCATCCGAAGAGGCTGTCAAGCACAACTACGCTTATAGCAGTCCGGAGGACGACCGAAAATTGCTGCGTACCGTTCTGACGTCAGAAACGGATCTGGAGAAGGAACAAAAAAGTGAAGATGCAGCGATTCGCAAAAACAATCCTGATGGAGCTGGCCTTGCTGATGCTGGTACAAAACGTACTGCTGGGATGACCATGTCACAGGTCTCTGGTGGCGGAGGTTTGAGGTACCGCGAGATCACTTCTTCTAAAAAGCACCCCTTGTTCCGAAAGAGACAGCGTCGATGAGCGAAAGGCTCGATGTTGGGACTGGAGGATTAATAGCGAAATTATACCCCAATCGTTGAGATTTCAACTTGCAACAGTACATAATCCTTGGCCTATTCTATTCTTTTTCTTCTTTCAACATGAGTTTTTGTCATAAAACAGCCAAATTGATATCAACTATTTAACTTTTATTCCTTTATTGGCTAGGTTTTGCTGTGCATGCTCCACCTCCTTTCTTCGAAGAACTCTTTGAATCCGCGCCTTTCGGACCCTGGTTTTGTGCATTTGCGATGCGTCATACTTCGAATAGGGGGAAGATTCTTTCAAAATGTGACGTATCTTGAGCCATCCCAAAATATCGATTGGGGGTGGATGGTATGCCCGATTCGAGTGACTATTGGTCTGTCCGTTTTTGGCCGTGTGTTTCGGATGGAACTTCGTCGGTTGATGGCTATCAATAGGTTTGCTGCGTGTTGACAAGTAATCCACCAGGGTTTTCCGCTTCGGTCGGATATAGTAGCGCTGTGAGGTATTCCCTACAACCCATGCACGGAGTAGTGAATACAATGTTGGCGTTTGACTGAGAATGTCCTCTTGGATTCCACGTTCAATAACTGTCGCTACTTCCTCAGCCAGGCCATTTTCATCCAATTTTTTCCCATCTTGCTGGCCCAATGTTGTTCTCGATGTCTTACACTTGTGAAACGATTTACGAATGGGAATAAGTGGTGTTATGATTGATGGAGGAATGTTGTTGCTTGATTCGTTGGAATTGTTGAAATAATGTGTTTGTGGTGCTTGAATTTCTGACTCGTGAACGACGTCATCGAAAAAGGAAGGGAATACTTCATCAGTAATCAATAACTCTTCCCATTCTGTATCCGCAGTCACAGCTGGGAAAGCTGATTGTGATGATGTTCGATCTGTCCGCCATGCCTCCAAATTGGCACTTCCGTCCACCAAATGTGTTCCAAAAGTATCTTCCTGAAAGCACTCATGTGTCATCCATAAGTTGACTGGTGTACTTTTATCCCAACCCTCCATCGTGGGTGTCGTCATGAAGAAAGAATGGTTACCCAACAAAAGAATCCCTACGAAAAGCAACGGCACGACACACAACGGTCAACAATGCGGGCATTATCAACAAGAGAAAACAGCCAGTCCCCCGGTCTTCTGTTGAATTAATTCTGCATTCCTCCTCCGGAGAAGTGCGAATGGAACATGGCACATTGCTTCAACCTAATGTTCGTGCCATATCACTCCTATTGACAGTTGTAGAAAGAAGCCTTGATAGATGAAAAGAGACTTACCCTGGACTAGGTTTGAGAGGTCATCAAAAAGCTGTCGATATAGCAAGAAAGGGAGTCGCGGAAAAGGACTCCCGTTGGTAATCGTTCGGCCATATAGTCTACCGTACTTCTACCGCAGTACATCATACTGCCGACTGCCGGTAGTCCACCGTACGACTACGGTACCGTAGTTAGTACGGTATTAGAGTATTAGAGTACCGTAGTAGACTGAAGTGAACATTTATATCGACTCACTCGACACGCTGCTACGGTAGAATTATGCCGAACACTCATAGCAGCTTTTAGCCGAACTACGGTAGGTACCGGTACCCTATGCATACTAGGTAGTGATCGTACTGTAACAGACCTACTACGACTCGCGCAAGCGAATGTTTTCAGGAAAAACAAGAGTGGCGGAATTGACAGTGAATCACAAACAGCCCAAATCGGGAACAGATGAAATAAATATTCTTTATCTACGAAGAAGCGGGGCGCCAATATACCCTAAGGAATAAATGGCCTGTTTAGTTTATCAATGCATCGCGTAGTTTCGAGATTCCCTTCCGTCCAATGTACGACAGTGTAGTACGACAAATTTGAAAGGACAATACTCACGTGCCACGAAATGACTTTTTAAAGGAACTGATGACT
The DNA here is from genome assembly GCA_019154785.2 of Nitzschia inconspicua. Lineage (NCBI taxonomy): Eukaryota > Bacillariophyta > Bacillariophyceae > Bacillariales > Bacillariaceae > Nitzschia > Nitzschia inconspicua. The sequence continues at coordinate 2,897,365 of JAGRRH010000007.1, read as the reverse complement.
ACCTTTTTCCCAAACCATTGAGACTCCATCGCTCTTCTTTCTGTTCTCTGAATGACCTCTTCAAGCATCGTCCAAGAGGTCGCTGCTCGAGCGGATGCTACTTCAATCATCAATTCTTTAAAAGAGGCTTTAGTGTGGAAAGCGATTTTTTCGCTTGGTGACTTTACGATCGAAGTTCAACTTTTGAGAAATAATACTTCCACTACAACGCACTGAGCACATCGGGTTCCGAAGAAAATTATGAACTTACTGTTACAATTAGTGCGAACGCAAGTGAGACATGATAGAAAATTATCGACTTGTTCTTCAGAGCCTATGTATGCGAAAATGAGAGAGACACAATAAACCAAATGCGGCACTGATAAACATTTTCGATAATCGCGTGTCGCTCTGATCAAAGGGCTATTATGTCGGTGTCTTTACGATTTTGTCGATACGCTTGAAGGTCCGAAAAAGATTTCGCAATATCCTTTAAGAATATATTAAGTGATAGTATTGAATATTATATGAAATATCAATGTTCCTGAGTTCGCCATTCCTTGATTTCCAAAGAGAGAATGTCACGCCTCCTACAAGCTACAGTAGTAACTGTTTGTTTTACTAAGTACCACACATGAAATGAAAATGAGTGAAACTGCGATTCCTCTATGAATCTTATTACTGTTAATAAACCTTCTCACAGTCAATTAAAAAATTGGAATTAGACCAGAGACCAGAGTAGTATGATAGTGGAAGAACAAAAAGTAATCGTTGTTTGTTCCTCCGACCAAAATCACAGAAAAACAAAGGATTGCCAAGCATATTGGGGACTATCACATCATCGAGAGGACGTTTCCATTTTCAAATTTTCCTTACTCAATTCATTCTTGAAACATCAAAAGAGAAGATTATAGTCTCTCTACTAGAGATAACATATAAATTAGGAGAAGCGAAGCAAACACCAAACCCTCACACTCCGTCATTATATTTCTTGTTGTCCTTCATCAGTCCATGTACCTTCATGACATTGTCGTCTCCAATCAACTCGAAGATTGTGAGACTGCATGTTTCGCAATGGAGCAGAAGTCAGACTTCAAAAGCTATGACTCGTTCCAGAAATGCCTCACAGTCAATTATCGACGTGAACAGAAAAGCGAACCAACTCCTACACAGGCTGCCCAAAGTGACAGTTCTTCCGCCGATTATTCCAACCTGGATTTGTCACCTAACACTCTGAGCCAAATGGAGCCAACTCCTATTGCAGATCATGGGGTGCAAGTGGTTGATAAGCTTTCACTAACTTCTTCTCTTGTGAACTCAGCGTTCCGCATTGTGGGCGAAAGGGAGCAGCAAGCGCTTCAAGACTGGATACGTTTACTACGAGAAGCAAGCGACTCTAAGCTTTCGCCAACAGCACCCGCTTCCGCTTCATCGGCACTCCCGCATAACACTAGTTTCCCGATCCATCGGCAGCAGCACCAACTTTTTGCTGATCTTCCCTCCTATGAGTCTTCTACCCTCCAGCTTGGTATAGTGGATGAGAGCCTTGGTCTTCAAAAGGCCCAATCTGTGCGATTGATGCAAGACCTTTCCACATCGCAGTCGTCGGATCCGCAAGATCTTCAAATCCGGCCCCATCAGAACCAAAAATGGAACGAAAGATACACCGAACTGTGCGAATTTCATCGCCGTTTCGGCCACTCAGTGGTTCCCTATCATTACAAAGAATCGACTGCCCTCGTAAGTCTACTGGAAAGGAATCTTTTGCTGATCAGTTATGTTTTAACTCTTACAATTTTTCATGTTTTTATTTTTGTACGTTCTACCAGGCATGGTGGGTGAAGCGTCAAAGGCACCAATACAAGATGAAGAAAGAAGGTCTCCATAGCACACTAACAGAAGAACGTGAAAAGCTCTTGGAGTCATTGGACTTTGTTTGGGATAGCCACACAGGTAAGTGGGAAAATTTCGGAACATGTCAACTATTTTTCATGCTTATCTCAGGATGGTCCTCTTTCCAGCCATTTGGGAGATGAGACTCCAGGAACTGATTGAATACAAAGTTCGCCATGGCCATACAAGCATCTCGCAAAGTGAGAATCCCAAGCTCCTGGTTTGGGTCAAGGTATGTACGGACCTATAAAATGTAGCTGCTTTTTTTTGGACAGTTCTTGCCATTCACCTGACTGATTCTTCTTTTATAACCCCCTAGTGTCAACGCCGCCAGTACAAGATGTTCTGTGCTGGTCAAAAGTCCAGCATGACACCTGAACGAATCAACAAGCTTAACGCCATTGGATTTTGTTGGAACCCTCGGAGAGAAACAGGCACTTCCGGCTGCAATTAACTTTATTGCCCCTTTGTACCAAAGTTTGTTCAATACCTGATTGGAAATAAAGTGCAAAGATTCTCATCATGTTATCCACTCAGCACCATAATTCCGTGATCACCTTACTTGCTAGCTAGCGTATTCTTTCTTATCATGAATATCTTCTAATAACAGTAAAACGGAAACCCATTTACCGATCTCGTCAACATCTGGCTTGGGTAGGCAGGTACTTGCTGCAACACAGAACCCCATGCAGAAGATCTACTACGAACATCACAGTAAATTTGGAATTATCTCCCAAATTCTACGTTATGGTAGTTGCAATAGGATTTTCCCCTCATTCCTCTCTCACTGTACGACGAAGTGCGTTCGTATCAGTAGTGGAGTTTCTTGCACTTTAAGGTACATGAATAATAAAAGGGGTTTCGCTTGTACTGTACATACTGTCGTACGTCGTAGAACTGGAGGATAATATTTTTTGTTTGTTCTACTGTAGACAAGTAGAGGTCGTCCTTTGGATTGCAGATTTCGCGCACATAGACGACGATTTGTGGTACCGGTATCATACCCAGCAGCTGTCGCGAAATCACCACGGTATCTCACACCATCCGATTGGTCGCATCATCTCGTAGTTTAATGTTGATAAAACTTGCCTTTTGTAATGAAATCTGAAATCTTCGAAGGAACTTTCATTACACTTCAACCTGCGATTCTGGCTCGATGTCACATAGGGCTTCCATATCTTGTTTGGTTGGCGCATTTGGAAGACATTTGAGAAATATCGATAGTTCATTCATAGACGATTCTGGCTGGTGCTCCAGAAATGGCGTTCCGTCCAGAATCTGTCTGCGAATCGAACGGACGTAGGCCTTGCACGTTTTAGCCCAGATGTTCAAGGCCATACTACAAGCGCTGGTTTTAAATGGGACCATATCATTCTTTTTTCTCCATTGGCGAAGTGCCCTTGCTAGAATGTCACCACTTCGATGTTTAGCCTTGACTAGTTGCTCCCCTCGAGAAATACCAAAGCTCTTGAGAAATTCACATTGCCAAGGTCGTAGTACATTCTCAATGCCTGTTGGCTCATTTGGGTTAGCTAGGCCTCGCCGTTGACGGCCACATGTGCACGCCATTCCCATTTGAGGCAAAAAGAATGATATCAGATCATCATTGCCACTGAAAACAGATTTGGAACATTCACACGGAGGGTCGTTTTCGATCAATTGATTGTTTCCGGATAGAGACTCTACGTTTCGTACCAACAAGTTTCCTCCTGAACCAAATTGTGCTTCACCAGCCACCACATCATAAGTTTCCTCCTGACTTTTCAGAATCACCAGAGCACAGCTCGAACAACCTCTTTCGACATAATCATAGTCATAAACCTCTGAATGAGAAAAACTTCTTCCCGGCAGCTTTTGCTGATTTATCACCTCACCACTTGCATCATTATTGAATGGAAATATGTCACTAGAAACCATGCTAATGACAGAAAGCTCTCCGAGCCTTTGCGGAGAAGGTGGCACCGAATTATCTCGACCTCTAGGCGCCGGGATTTCCTTGATTTGACTACTTATTATCGATTCTTTTTCAGAGGGGCTCAAAATGGTAGTCCGCAGATCACTGGTCGTGGAAGCAGAATTGACGGGAATATCTTCCTTTCCTTTCGATTTGGTTAAAGCGCCAACTTTGCCCTTTTGCTTTTTTAGGCTTTGATCTCTCCACATGTTGAGCAGTTGCTGAAAGTGTCCTTCTTCGGCCTCATCATCCGACGATGATGGTATTGGCTGAATGTCCGCCGAAGAGAACGTTTTTGAAATTGGTGAAACATGCTGATCAGGCGAGAGACCAAGAGAAAGTGTCAACACATCCTGCAATTCAGCATCATTTGCCTTTTCATCCTTGTTGCCAAAGTCCGGGCTCAGATGAGCGAGAGACTTCAACCTACAGTTGGAGTTTCTCGAAAGCCAAAACAACGAATCCTTATCGTCGTATTTACTTTTTTTGCTCATCAATCCAGCTTTCAACCACGTGTCATACGCCCATCGGAACTTCTGGTGATCGTCTGGATTCGGACCCACCTTCTCCATTTTTCGACCACCCAACATCTTCTTGGTATGAAATGATTGAGGTGGCGACGCAGTCGAGTACTTTTCAATGGTCGCACGAGCAGTAGTGGATAGCTCTCTTGTTTTAAGTGGGTTTGCATCGTGATAAGGTTTATGTGGAGTTGACTTTTCATTGTTTGTCACCGTTTTGATCCAAGACGCGTCGTTGTGATTTTTTTTGTCGGGTGCGCCTTCCCAAGATGCTACTTTGCTTGCAACTTCTGTTGTTCCTATCGTTCCGACAGCATTAAAGCGAGCATTATTTGTCGCATCCCCAAACGAACGCCGCCACTCTTGCCTTTTATTATTGGACGGGAGTGGCACGGGTGCAGCGTATCCAGATACGACGTTTTGAAACTGACCATCACAGTTGCTGCTATAATCTTTTTGGAAGGCACTAGAAAGGCTCAACGGAGAACCATCCCCAGATGAGCACGCCTTTACAATTTCCTTTCCCACCAGTGTAGATCTTCGAGATAGAAAGTCTTCTTCAGCTGGTTGTTCCTCGTCATTAGCTGTCTGCACAAAACTCTCTCCGACATCCACGTTAATCTGTTCTTCTAGCAACTTCATCCAAAACACTTCTCGCTCACGACCACTATCACTGGTTGTCGGTGGCAACGGTGGCATCACTTGTTTGTTCGTTTCACGCTCCCATCTCACCTCATTAACATTATTCCAAACGTCAAGTGACAGGTGTTTTCTCTGATTGGAGCTATACATTATTTGGTCGTCGCTTCGAATACGGGGTGACTGATCATCGAACGGTGTATCCATCATATTAATCACCCGTCCGTCAGCACCCCCATTTCCCCAGTCCTTCATCCCAGGCGACATGACGTTCTTTGCTTTTGATGATGCTATCGATGAATCGAGAATCAGGGATACGTCTCCGTATCAAGCATGATATAACTTGTTGCGTACGTCGTAGATGTCTTATAGTTGTTGTGGACGCTGCATGGGAGGAGGATGACGATCGATCCAACCGAAAGGAGACAAAAGCAAAAAATTACTACGGTGGTCGTATAAAAACGATGACTTGACCTACGACGTATGATACTCTTTCACATCTGCGACACCATTCAAAAATTCAATTGTGTGGGACACATAAATAATTGGACGTGCACGCGTGGTCGCGACAATTGGAGTTGCGAGAAAGGGAGAGCAGACGGTATTAACTGTAAAGAAAGAACCAGTTACTACGTACGTAGTAGTATTTACTTCGTATGAGTACGGTAGTACGTACCAATCCTATATTATATATAATGTACGACGAATTATACTACGGTACGTACCGGTAGTAGGTACCGTAGGTTGTACGCCGTACGGAACTCTATCTCGCCGGGCCAGTAGTAGCCAAGCTCAATTGTGGCAGTGATGATGAAAGGGGTCTATTCTTGAGTTACCAATCCTCTCCAAAGTCATCGGCATCCGTATTCGCGGCCGCACTCTCAGCGGCAGCCGCCTCAACAGCTGCAGCTTCAGCCGCCAATCTTTCTGCGGCAGCCGCCTCGGCAGCGGCAGCTTCAGCAACCAGTCTCTCTGCTGAAAAAAAGGAAGAAATGTTTGTGTGAGCATTCCAAACACTGAATTTACAAACCGAGCAACTAAGCTTATGCTACGTACCTTCTTCAACTGCCAATCTTTCGGCCTCGGCAGCTTCCGCATCGGCAGCGACTAGATCGTCATCCGCAACGGGTTCCGGTTCCTTGCTCTCTTCACCACCCCCTTGGCGAGCCTTGATGAGTTGAATTAGGTTCAAATCCAAATCATCCTTGGCAGTAGGGTACTCTATCCCTGGCATACCGATTCCTTTTGTGGATGCTCGTTGGGCTAAGAACATTTGCTCGACCTGCAGCCCAATGTCTAGATCTGGGAAAAGGTCTGGGTTGGCAGATGGGGAAGCTAGGGCTTCAGCAGCCGTTTCACTGACGGAGGAAAGATCTTTCTTCCAAAGAGCTACAATCTCGTCAATCTTGGATGGAAGATAGGTGCGAACAAACATGGCAGCTTCGGGCAAACGCTTGGTGGACACCAAAAGGTCGGCGCACGCCTCAACATTTCCCGTCAATATGTACGCAACAAATGCAACGTTCGTCTTTCCATGCTTTGCTGCCGCTTCCGCCAAAGTCTCCATGCCAGCTAAGTTCCCGACAGCAGAATAAAGCAACAACAAATCAGAGTAATCATGGCTTGCCAAACTAGCTGCTTCAACGAGCTCGAGGTTGTTCTCCTTCAGTGCAGCATCCGACAGACGCTTCCACTTTGACTCGGTTTCTGTCGAGTCTTTGTCTTCATCTGGTGTTTCAAGGAGCAAAGCGTGGGCGGTTTCGATCTGTCCAAGTTCCAGGGCGAGATCAAATTTATGATCAGGATCCGTGGTCACGGCAAAGGCTTCTTCCTTGAAACCTTGAGACTCCAAGAAGCGGGCTACCTTTGTGTATTCAGATTCTGGAATATTGGGCAGCAGCTCGTTGGCGGCATCAAAATCTCCTCTCATAACAGCAGTTTGGTACTGTAGAACAGCCAACATGACCTTGTAGGCTACGATGTTGAGGGATTTGTCGATAAGGTAAACTCTGTCCTCCTTGGCCAAGTAACCAAGGACTGTGTGCTGAGTTTGACCACCAGCAGATGTTTCCAAATGGACCAGAGTCTCAATCTGACCTCCGACACTGTAATTTAGGCGACCAGCGTTGTTGATGTAGATGAAACAATCTCCAACCCATTTTCCAGATGTGATGGTGTCATTGATTTCATACAACAAGTCAAACGACCCATCGATTCCATCTTCAGGATTCACTTGACCCATGGAAATCGATTGAGCCACTTGCTGAGCGTTGTAGCTCAAAACATATGCGGACTCTTCAGTGGCGATCAATACCATGTTGCCGCTGTCGCTCCAGTACACATCCTTTGGGATGGCCTCGATCTTGCGGATGAATTCTCCAGAATCCCAGTCATAGAAAAGTACACCATCCGATCCTTTAACGCCAATCACGTTACCTCCGAAAAGGCCATCGGCACTGGCAGTCGCTGGGACAATTGTCTGCGATTCTTTGAAATTCTTAAAAATCTTGACCGAATTGGACGATTCACGGATACAGTAGTCTCCAGTCCCACTGCCAGACCAAACGAAATCTAAGGCTTGGCCAAATGCCTTGTTTCTCAGTGCTTGCGCGGTATAAATGATAAATTCTCCGTCACCACAGACAGCGACGAATCGACCATTGCAATTGTGCTTCAACATTTGGGGATAGAGCTCACAAGATCCGAGGTCACGAGGAACGATGGGAAGCCTTTCACCATCCGCAAGAGCTTCTTCACCGGATCCTACAACGCCCTTGACGCTAGTGGTTTGAATGTCGTTGTTGGTGGCCCAAACAACCTTACCAGTAGAATCCATGGACGCGACAGGATCATCCGAACCAAGCTCGATGCAAACACATCCCTCATCAAATCCAATAGCAAGTTTGTTCGATTCGGCTGATGCGGCAAGAGCCCATGCGCGTTCCATCCCATAATTGAGTGTCGTTTCTGCACGATAGGTGGTGGATTGCCAGATGCGAACCGTACCGTCTTCACTTGCAGAGGCGATGATGGGAAGCTTGGGATGAAACATCACTGCACAAACATTGTTGGTGTGTCCATCAAGACTGTGGACGATGGACTTCGTCTACGGAGATAGTTTCATTATAGAGATGAGCATGAGGCACGAAAACGCTTGGAATCACAAACAAATTGAAACATATTTCGACTTACTTGGTAATCCCAAATCTTCACCGTTTGATCATCAGCGCCGCTCAAAATGTAAGGCTTATCTCCAGACGGATAGTAGTCGACGCAGTTGACACCACGCTCGTGACCTTCGAGAGTGTAGTGAGGTGTATGAGATCCGAGACCCCAGACTTTGATGGAACGATCCAGCGAGGCACTGGCGAAGGTGTTGGTATCTTTTGGATTGAACTTGACTTGCATTACATAGTGGGCATGACCCTCAAAGATTTGAGTACAGTCGAATCCACGATCCCAGTCCCACAGCTTAATACACATATCGTCAGAACTAGACAATACATAAGGGAGGGAGGGATGGACCTCTAAACTCCTGATATAGTCAGCATGAGCCTCAAACTCCTTGATTTTTTCCATTGTGTTGTAGTTGAAAATTCTCAATCGCATATCATCCGAGGCAGCTAAGAACCACTGCTTGCGGGCAACAAATTTGGCACATCGTACAGGAAGTTCGGATATTTCAAATGATTTCACAAGACTTCCCGATTCATAGTCCCAAATCATAACATTTCCAGAGTAAAGTGCCGCCAACACCCATGGCTCGGATGGGTGCAAATCTACGCTTTTTACACGTTCACTGGAAGCCGAGAGCTTCTTCTTGATATCCAACCGAAGAGGCTATTTCAGTGGCAAAGATCGGGTGCCAACGAGGAGGAAAGGAGAAGTCAGATGCAACAACAGCAATCATACGGCAACGAAAAATTACAGTCAATTGGCACAGGCAAGCAGCAGCTTTAATGTGTCAATCACCTCCGGAGATGCGGCCACGAGTTTCCGCGCGCCTTCTCCTGTATGATATCAAGCAAGAGAGGTAGACAAATGTTAATGAACTAGGTTGCGGCAATCAGACTACTCACCATGGTCGATGCAGTGTTTGTATTATTCGGCTTATGACCGCGGCCTACTAGCCAATGCCTCTCGTGATAAAAACGCAGCGTCGGATCTCGAGCACGAATATTCGAGCGAGGTACCGTAAGTAGTACGTAGCATACAGTACCTTATGAGTACCGGTACCTACCGTAGGTAAAAAGTACAGTACCCGAAGTGAGCACGAAGTTTACTACAACTACGTATGATAGTATGACGGGATACCCTCCTAGCGGGAGCAGTACGTACCTACTAGTAGTGTAGTAGTAGCATCATTGACGAGAGAACGATGACTACGACGAACTCTTCATTTCTAGCCAGATATGGCAAGGTATGTTAGTAGTAAAGAAGCAAACGTAACATGTCAGTAGAGACGGTGATAGATAATGGATGCAGTGGTACTTTTATGGTGTGTTATGGTCGTCCAACCAGTGCAGAATTGAAAGGAACAGAAGCTAGCTAGAGTGGAAAAGGAAGTTTAGCGAAACGATACCGCATCGCTATCATGGCGATAAGAATGCATATGGTTGGCCTTGAGAGAAAAATTTCGTAGTTTTCTGGAGAGGGATTGTTCATCCTCTCCAAAGCTTTCCTGGACAATGGGTTTCTTTAATTTCCTGGAGTACCGCATCTTGAGTTTTTTGACAGCAGAGTTGGCAGCCAAGAGGAAAGGACACCTATGTTTTTGTCCACCTTGAGCTCGCACCTCTGGATTATTAGAGCTGCGAACGAAGCGTTCAATCTTGTAAAGCGTTAGCAATAAAAAAAGGCACTGAAAGACCCCAGTCATGCCCATTGGAGATTCCATGATTGTCTCGTTCTTTTCCTTGTCGGGTCGTGCATATCCTCTCGGGTCCAAGAAGTACAAGGCAAGCATGATGACAAAGGCCATGGCTGCAGCTCGCTTGAGGATTCGTGAGCGTCGAACTTGACGTTCGCGGCGCCTCATCTGACGTTTGGAGACTCCAGAACAGACTGACGAGGCAAACGATGCATCAAAAGACTTTGACCATGAGCTGTACGAGTCATCGAGTGATTCTTGGAGGCTAGATTCGACGCTCTTGTCCTCCAGACTTGTAATTGACATGGCACGAGCCAAGCTAACTGGCTTGCTGCCGCCACCTGGAATTCGTGCATTGGCAGCGGCGGCTTCTTGTGCGGCGTGGGCCATCGCTTCCTTCATCTTTCGTTCTTGTTCTAGTTTAATTTCATCTTCTTCATCAAACTTTTCCATGACTTCGACATGCTCCTTGGAACGGCTGCGACGGGAACTTCGGTGTCTTTTACTGGATCGGCGGCTTTTTTTGGGAGCCAATGGATCTGCGCGTTTCAACAGCTTGATAATCTTGGGATTTGCCAGGATCTGCTTGGCCAACACGGCAACATCGGCGCCGGTGTACCCCTCTGGGATTGCCACAAGAATCTCACCCAAAGAAATTTTGGCCGAGACCACACCACTATGAGATTCGGATGCCAACAAATCCTTGTCCAGAATTTCTTCCTTCGTCTTGGGACGACAAAGGCCTACGTACACCTGGTTTCCAAGTGCTGCTTCGGTAGCATTTTCCGGAATCATCTCCAATATGTTGCCAACAGTGGTATCATTAGGCTGGTACAATAGCTGAATCAACTCAAAAGTTTTTCGGGAAACAGAAAGAAGTAGAATGAAGATCTTGTAGCTGTTGGGATCATATTTGCAGATGGAACTGTTGACAGATTTGTTACGAAGACTGGTCCCTTCACTGGATGGACGAAGAGAGTTAAACAGTTTAGGATCTTTTGGAATAGAAGACACAGAAGCTACTTTTTCAAGTCCTTTGCTCAAAGAGTATCGGAGGTTGGGCTCTTTAGGTTTCAGAGGTGAAATGTAGCTAGTGTTACCATTTGTAGCAGTTGGTTTGTGGAAAAATTCCGGAGAGAGAGCTGTTGCAAGATCACTTTCAACATTATCTTTCTTGTAAGGAGAAGGTGAGTAAGCCATGGGGGTTACTACCCGGGGCGGTGTCTTGTCTGCGCAGGCATTCACCGAAAGTGATGGGGGTTCCGAGTAGGGAGCACTAACACCGTGGTTGGTGCCACAGTCAGTTCCACGTGCTCGAAAGCGCTGTTGTTGGTAGTCTTTGGTACTCATTGTTCGATAAAAGCAAAATAATCTAAATGGAATCGAAAAGGCGCAGACGAAGGTAACTGAGAAGATTGGCGGTTACTTCGCACGATGTTCTGTCCTGTATTGCGACAGCCGGGAAGAGACTCCTTTGAGATTGCCCCCTTTTCAAAATGTCCTTTTTAATGTCAGCAGGCGATTATTTCAAGAGAGAAAATTAGACGAATTGATTCAGGAGTCACCTTGAGATATCCTCTTATTCTTCCGGATAGAAGTACTGTAGTAATAGGAATGCCCTATCGCTTGTATCTGCCGCTTGAGCTGCGACGGAAGATTTGAAAAGCTTTTTTGTAAAGTGCACCGAACGAAACCAAGCAAGCATGTGAGACTGTTGTACTACAGATGACTTTTTTCGTTTCGTTGTCGGTGTTCTTCAAAGGGGTTGCAGACTCGTAGTTGGCGGTGTTTGAACGCAGACGATTGGTAGACTAACTGTAAATAATTTGTAAGTGAGAGGCGGCCCGCTTCGAATAATCCGTCCGACGTTCATACTGATTGTACGTACTATAAATACGTAATAATATGTGTTAGCCCCTACTGTCGTACGTTGATAAACGGAGTGTGAACTTTCTCTACAGTCAATGAAAAGGGAGCGGTTCTACTACCGGTAGCTAGCTAGTAGAGGTCCTTCTTAACTACTCCAGTGCAAACTTTGGTTTACGGCTTGTCAATAGTGTCTCCAGCAAAATCACCAGTTACTTCGTCTTACTTTTGCCTCTCGATAGAAGTGTCTATCAATCTCCAGCTGGTTGGGAACTCTCTGGCATAAAAAGATTTCTTCACCGGATAGAACTTCTGCATATGATCAAATCGGTCCTCTAGGGCATAGTAGTAGGAAGGAATGATTCCATCCTTGTATCCAGGAAGCTTATGGTCATCGGCATGATATCCCCGCAAACGATTGATGTATCCAGTGAATGTTGAGAACCAGCATCCATAGAAGATGCGACCTCTGCTAGCGACAAGTTGATCAATCATGCCGTAGTAATTGGCTGCCGTATGGTTATCACATTAAATAGCGTGAGGTGGCTGATGCAAACATGTAGCTATGATGGATGATTTCCAAACTTACTGTTCACTCCCTCAAGCTCGCTAACAACATCATCCAAAAAGACCACATCGTATCGTGCTTTGATGGGATCGAAAAATGTTTTGTTGCGCTCGTCCGTCGCAATGTAAAGGGTTGAGTTATCAACAATCTTTTTGCTGAGCATCTCCACAATCTTTGGGGCCTCAAACCTAGTTACTGTATACTGAAAATCTCCGCGACGAATGTGAATCTACTCCGTCCAACGTGACTGTGTCGTTAGACCATAGGGAAATAACGCACTTGTTGTCCGAACAAACATCACAATGGCACGCACCGTATCAAACTCATTTGATTTCCCTCCCGATCGTTTCAACACGCGATTTCGGAGTGCAACGACAACTCTTGCAGCTGCGCATTGCAGTTCGTCGATGTATCGAACATGATCTCTAACAAAACGTTTCATCCACAGATCGTGTCTCCAGTCTTGAAAGAACAGGAAAGCATAAAAGTGGACCAATAATCGTGATTCTTCTACTTCTCCTCCTTCTTGTTCCACGTTTCCTACAGGAAAATGCACCCAAGAGGCTTGCTGCAATTCCGGTGTGTAGATGCAAACTTCTTCTCTTTCAGCGTTCATCTCCTTAAGACGTTCAAAAGGGGATGCGTCCACTGGATTCGGCTTGCCTACATAATCTTGCCACGGAGGGAATCCCCCGCTTGCTTTAATTTGTTCTGGTAAGGCTTCCAATGCTTTTCGGTCTTCCTCGCTTGTGGTGGCTGGGAAGGCTGCGACGCATTCTTCACAATCCCAAGTTAGCATCTGGCTCTTGCTTCGAATCCAATCGTTCAACATACTACGTTCACTGCCACTGGTACCGTCCCAATTGGTTCGGTTTCCAGGTGGATACAGAGGTTCACCTGTTTTGTCATCAACCACCAATCCTTTCATGCATAATTCTAAGAATTCGGTCATACTAATGATATCCAAACCCGCATGCTCTTGAGAAATACTTTCCATGTGGAAAAAGTGATCAAAACTGAAATGACTCCGTTGACCCTTTTCCTGTTTCGTTAGCAAATACATGGATTGATGAGGAGGTAATACTAGCGTTCTACCCATGGCAACTGCCATGGCGAGGACCGTTTCTAGAGAAGAACAAGAGAACATAAGGTTGAGTCAAACGAATAATGAGGTAAGCGCCTTCCGCTGGATAGAAGTGGGTTGTAACGCACCCATTGCCATCCTAATATTGTTCCAACCCCCATGATCTGGTTCAAATGTCAAAAATTGTGTCACGGGCATGGATTTGGCCCGGTTTTTGCGATGAAAAGGACTAACATATTCGGCATCTTGTGGAATGTCTTCCCAGTACACCATTTCCTGTGCTGCCTCCTGTGAAGGCCCCCTATAGGCATTACAATTCAAATTGGCAATTTTATGTGTATTGATGTCATTGTTCGATCTTTGGTCCTTGCTGGTGTCTTGAACCTGCGGCCGCTGCTTCTGCTTTTTCAAGGAAACGTCGTCACTGTCATTTCCGTTCTTTTCTTTTCGAGTGTGATCATCGTCCAAAACGGGATGCTGTCGATTCAAGAAAGAGAGCTGCTGTACGGAATCTTTTAATACAGTTTCAATGATGCTTACATCCTCCACCACAACTTTTGTGAATCGACTGTTGAGTGCCAGTGACAAACAGGCAAATCCGAAGAGAATGACCAGAAAGTATTTTGTCAAGAACGAACCACCGCCACCACCACCTATTGCATTCGCGACGTCATTGTTCGGTGGAGCGTTACTACCGGTAGTCGTGGTTCTTCGGTGGCTGTGTGGCGGATTTGGTTGTGCCATGGTACTTTTGCCAAAGGATTGACTGCAGTCCCTGCCCCTGGCAGAAACTGGGTGTGTGTTTGTGTGTTGTGTTCGGGATTTGATCACTGTAGTACTATTACGGTAAGTATATTACGTATAAATAGTACCGTAGAATTAACAGTAAAATATATATATTATTACATCTTTCTTTTCGATCATGTTTTACAAATATATGGCATCATTTATGGCCATTCTATCAACGTGTGTCTTCGTTGCATACTGCATCTGAGGGAACATTTACGACAGATGGACCATTTTAGATGCACCAACAACTCTTGCATTTATGGTAGCAACTTCATCAGTGGTTGGACCATGATCACGAAACATTCCCAGCAGTTTTCCCCAAACCAGGTCTTTACCAAACCTCTGATAAGTTTTCAGTTCCATAAAAACATTGATCGATTGCCTCCATTCAGCACCTTCATCTGGTCTGTAAAGAGGGATCCCCCCTATTGGCGATAACTGAGTGAAGTCATCAGAGAAGACAACTGAGACACCTCCCAAAGAGGTGCAATTGTATTGTCCACTATTTGCTTCATTTTTTTGGTTTAGTACGTCATCATCCTCCACAGATGCCAAGGAAATTTCATCAACAATAACCAAGTAAGCATGTTTGAATTCTTCAAGTTCATTTCTTACTTCTCTTTTGAATGCAAAAGCCTTTGCAGTTGTCTCTCCGTTAATTGAGACTGCAGCTGCACCTTTAAGTGCAATGACAACAATGCTTCTTTTGTCAACTTTCACATGAAGTGATTCACATATTTTTTGTGCATATCTCGATACAGTGTTTATGAAAAGACTTTTTCATGTCCTACCTGCACCAGACAAGAACGCAATTAACTGTTTGTTGTTGATTACTTTTCCTATTTGACGCCTAATGCCATCATGTTGTCTCCTCATTGACTCTCTACGCGAATAATCCTTTAAACATTCACTTTCGTTGGTTGCTGTTGCAGTTTTTTCAGCATCCTTAAACTGCTTGTCAATAAATGCACAAATGATTATTTCGAATGACGTCCTCGGCTCCATATCATGGCAGAAGTGAAGATCAGCAAATTCATGTACATTTTGCAATGTACCATTGACTCCCATATCAATAGCTCTCCCATTCTTGTCTACAACTCTAGTGACAACATTTAGTGCCAGTTCATTCAACGCTTTGATATTCAAATATTGGTTGCACTTTGAAAAATCTGTTTCATTTGTTTCGCTGGGCCTTGTTTCAGTTCCCTCAACCACAATGAACCTCTCACCTGCTTTGTACATTTGGACCAACAACCAGATTCTTGCTACATCTGTGGCTTCCATGGCATCATGTTAAAATTGATTGAAACTGAAACCTTCCCCTACTGTCTCTGAACTCATTATCATATCCCAATTCCAATGATTCGGCAGGGAAAAATGGATCCATGGCATCATTTGGGATATCATCCTCCTCTTCTTCCACATCATATTCCTCCTTGTATTCACCTTTAACTGGTTTCACTGTCAACCTCTCTATCATGTCTACTGGACGCCCACCATTTATACTATTCCGGCAGTTTTGGATATTCATCAGAAATTGTTCATGTTTTTTTTTGGACAATTTCCCATCTTGATACACCTTTCTCCACCTTTCCTGAGAGCATGCATCAATTCAACTTTCGATCAGCAACATTCCGGAAAGGAACAAATAATACGCAGCAACGTTTTGCATGCTGTTCCATCCGAGAGAGTTTCTCAGGAGAAATCTCTTCTGTTTTGCAACAAAATGTACTATTATCGTTACCATCAAAGTCTTTCGTATGGTCTAGTCAAGGTAAGTGATCAGCACAGGTACCCATACGGTCCATACTCGATTGCCTGCTCGTACTCTCTATCTGCAAATAATGTTCGGGCTAAATCTCTTCACTTGCAACTTAACAGTTACTTGCAGTTAAACAATCAATAAATACTTTTAATTATTACACAAGACATTACCTGTACGACGGTAAGTCGTTCAAAATTTCTCCAAACAACCCGCGACCCGCGACGCCCTCCTCGGCAGAGGCCCTATTTCTTCTGATGTGGGGACGTACTACGGTTATACGGTACTCGAAGTACCTAATAAAAAACAAAATACTCTCGTACTGTAATTGACTGTGAAACCAGTTGACCACGACTACCAGCAGCGTCTTTTTACGTGGCACTACGTTCCTGTAGTCGAATTGGCACTTCGATTTGCACCCACCAACAACACCGACCACCACTGCTCTCAATTGTTTGAGATTGGTTGGTGGAAAATTGACTTACAAGCCCGTAACATAGCGAGAACATTCATCCATTGGATTTCTGACGTGACATTTATTTCCATACGTGCAATGACATCGAAAATATCCTTGAACTTTTCGCCATCGGGAAAGCCTCAAGCCACAATTGAATCGCTGGTAGCTCAAAGTTACAATGAAATCCCATACGAAGAGCGAAATGAGTTGCTGAATGAACTGCACGGCGTTGCGGATGAATTCGTAGAAACGCCACAACTCATTCAAGATCGCCTTCGTGAATTGGAAAATGAATTGAAAATGATTACGGACAAGCCAGAGTATGAGATGGCATATTCCACATCACCTGATTTTGTCAACAGCACAAGCTTTCGCATGATGTTCCTTAGATCTGAATTGTTTGATGTCAAGCGCAGTGCGAAACGCATGGTGTTTCATTTTCGTGATAAGCTAGCCATCTTTGGAAGAGATTTACTGACTCGGGAAATATTGCTGAGCGATCTCAGTCTAGAGGAAGTGGAATTTTTCAAACAGGGACGACAACAGCCGCTCCTTCAGCGGGACCGAGGAGGCCGACTCCTGTTGTTCGTCGTGAGGCAGTTGGAACAAGAAAAAATGCCTATGGCATCCAGAGTACGTGTCCCTTCCCCCCTCCCTGCCCAATAACACACAACTGATATTTTGCGTCCTCTGCCACTTTCAATAGCTTCGAATCACATGGTATTATCTCATGTGTTGCCTTGACGGGGACGAATTGACACAGAAACGAGGAATGGTCCTCATTTGGTGGTTTATCAGCAAGGACACGCTAACTTACACTTACTCCGAAACCGCCAAGCTCGTATCACTGTACCGATCACTACCTCTTCGTCTAGCTGGGACTCACATTTGCTCGAATGACAGCAGGTTGCGGCCGTTCTTGAACTTCGGGGCGCAATTACTTGAGCATCGGCTTCGGCTTCGACTGCGATTTCACTTTGGTGAGTGGATGCAAATTAATGGGCGTTCCATCGCTACAGGCGCAAAATAATCGTGTGTATGGACTAACATTTTCAAATGATTTTTTACCATAGGTACGCCGCAAGAAGTAATATATGCGCTCATGACGTTCGGGGTGCCGCGAGAAATTTTGCCGATTGGAGAAGATGGTACTACGTCTTCTTCTTTGTTCCATATCTGGTTGGAGATGAGAGCCGAGAGAGAAAAAAATATTAAAGAGAACTACGATCGCAACAGGCTCGCTGCCACATCGGAAGTACATGGAGTGATAGTCCCTGGTCATTTTGACGTTTTACTTGGACGAGGGAAAGCAATCGAATCGTCGCCTGGAAACAATCACTTACGGTTCCTAATCTCCAACCACTACGAAAAGTACGACGAAGCTGCTCGAGGCGAAAAGAATGTCATATGTCTGTGGATTTTGGGTATGATTCAAAAGAAAGGTGGGAAATTCATGATCAAGAGTGGAAGTCATGGATGGGTTGAGGTGCCAGAAGCCAAAGCTATCGACAAGATCAGCCATGATTTCCGAAACTATCGAGTTCGTGGCGTTGGAACGTTATCAAGTAGCAACGAGAGACAAGGCACTGCTACCAAAAGATCAATGGACTGGAATTAGACACGATGAGTTGCATTCCTGGAGATACCGAAGCACGAGATTGGGTCATCCAGTTTTCTCTGTTGGTCTGGTAGCCCTTCACCTATTCAAAGTGGATTGTCGACTGAACCGGGATGAAATTTTACTACTGTAGTAGGAATTCCATGAAAATAGATGAGGAAAGGACCCTTGACTGCTTCTACCTACAGAGTGGGATTTGTCATTTCTTTCTCAACTCATGATTCCTACTACCGTAGATTGTACTACTGCATTCCGTTTGAATGTTTCTATTCATCCCGTAAAAGTGTACCCTCGCACCCTATTTCAATGTACTGAGTACAACATGGTTCTCTCATTTAGTCGGAAGGCGGAGGAAGAGTTGATTTATATGATTTCTGAGAGAGTTGTGGTGGGCACTGGCTTTTCTGTGGAAGAACTCGTATCCTTTGATGACTCAACCGAATGTCAAGTGCAGAACGACGGCACTCCCTAGAGTTCATTGGAAATGCAAGCACATGGAAGGTTTCTTTTCCACATAAATTCCGCCCTATTGCGTTGGACATAGTACTGACAGTGAGTGGAGCGGGCTCAATTATGTGTTCTCCTTCTTCTCCTGCATTGCCATCCAACATTTTTAAAAGTAAGGATTCAACTTGTGTCACAGATACACAAGTGACAAAATAGCCATCAATTACAATTGTTTCAAACTGATCCGTTGAAGCACCTGGCTTCAATTTCACTCCTCTGAACTCACACATGGCACCGTTTGCTATGCAACTTGAAACATCCTCATTCTGATTAATGCATAATGGACGTCCAAGATACAACTTCAAGAGGGGATCATGGTACTTTTTACATTTGTCTGATACATGCGCCTCTCCTACAACTGCATACATGACGTCTTGTGCTTTGTTCTCCATTACACGATATTCCTTCCTTGTTCCTGTTAGATGAAATCTTGGATTACCAGCTTTAATACACAATGTGTGCATTGGTGGCTGCCTGTTTGGATCAGTAGAGTGTGACTTCTCCAAATGTTTTACAAATATGGCATCATTTATGGCCATCCAATCAACATTTGTCTTCGTTGCATATACTGCATCTGAGGGCACATTTTTTCCAATGGACCATTACGAGCACCAACAACTCTTGCATTTATTGTGGCAACTTCATCAGTGGTTGGACCATGATCACGAAACCTTCCCAGCAGTCCCCCCCCCCAGACCAGGTCTTTACCAAACCTGTGATTAGTTTTCAGTTCCATAAAAACATTGATCGATTGCCTCCATTCAGCACTTTCATCTTGTCTGTAAGGAGGGATCCCCCCCACTGGCGATAACTGAGTGAAGTCACCAGAGAAGACGACTGGCACACCTCCAAAAGGTGCCATTGTATTGTCCACTATTTGCTTCATTTTTTGGTTTAGTACATCAACATCCTCCACTGATGCAAAGGAAATTTCATCAACAATAACCAAGTAAGCATGTTTGAATTCTTCGAGTTCATTTCTTACTTCTCTTTTGAACGCGAATGCCTTTGCAGTTGTCTCTCCGATAATTGAGCTGGCAGCTGCACCTGTAAGTGCAGTGACAACAATGCTTCTTTTGTCAAACTTCACATGAAGTGCTTCATATAATTTTTGTGCATACCTTGATACAGTATTTATAACAAGACTTTTCCCTGTCCCGCCTGCAGCAGACAAAAACCCAATCAATTGTTTGTTGTTCATTACTTTTCCTATTTGATGTTTAATGCCATCATGTTGTCTCCTCTTGGACTCTCTATGAGAATAATCCTTTAGACATTCACTTTCGTTTGTTTCTGTTGCAGTTTTTCAGCCTCCTTAAACAGCTTGTCAATAAATGCACAAATGGTTATTTCGAATGATGTCCTCTGCTCCATATCTTGGTAGAAGTGAAGTTCAGCAAACTCATGTACATTTTGCAATGTACCATTGACTCCCATATCAATAGCTCTCCCATTCTTATCTACAACTCTAGTGACAACTTTTAGTGCCAGTTCATTCAACGCTTTGACATTCAAATATCGGTTGCACTTTGAAAAGTCTGTTTCATTTGTTTCGCTGGGCCTTGTTTCAGTTCCCTCAACCACAATGAACCTCTCACTGCTTTGTACATTTGGACAAACAACCAGATTCTTGCCGCATCTGTGGCTTCCATGGCATCTTGTTAAAATTGATTGACACTGAAACCTTCCCCTACTGTCCCTAAACTCATTATCATAACCCAATTTCAATGATTCGGCAAGGAAAAAATGATCCATGGCCTCATTGAGGATATCATCCTCGTCCTCTTCTTCCACATCATATCTGTCATTGTATATACCTTTAACTGGTTTCACTGTCAACCTCTCTATCATGTCCACTGGATGCCCACCATTCATACTATTCCGGCAGTTTTGGATATTCATCAGAAATTGATCATGCTTTTTTGACAATTTCCCATCTTGGTACACCTTTCTCCACCTTTCCAGATAGCACCCATTCAACTTTCGATCAGCAACATTCCAGAAAGGAACAAATAATACGCAGCGATCTTTTGCATGCTGTTCCATCGAAGACAGTTTCTCAGGAGGAATCTCTTCTCTTTTGCAACAAAATATATCATGACCATCAAATTCTTTTGTATTCACAAAGTCAAGGTAATTGATCACAGGTATGCGCTCCATACTCAACTGCCTTACTTTCAAGTGATTGTTGTTAGGGTGAGGCACTGCCCATTCTAAACTTGCTGTTACCGGTTTACAGGCAACATACTGGACTAAAAGTCGTAAACACACACCTCCTCTAATTCCTTGGGGCGGCAAAGGTAATTAGAAACAGGTGACTTTAAAAAAACAGAACCATCCTCATCTGCTGAAATGTTGAGATTTTCTTGGATGGCTTTGAAGAAACTACCAATTTCAACATATGAAAAATCATGCGAGAAATGGAATCTGGACCCATTTCTGATGAGATATGATGCAATAGGTGTAGCCACTTTATGAACCTTGGTTGCCATGAGAGCTGCTCCAATCATACCTTTTAAACCAACTGAAGACGCCGCTTCTTCCAATTCTACATCCGACAATCCCTTCCGTTCTGCCATCTGCTGTTGCATGTTCTTCACCATGTGCTTTGCTGCATCTGCAAAATGTTTGTTATCCTCTCTTTCTGTATTTTTGGAGACGTAACATGTGCAGTACATCACACTGCCACCATCTGCACCTGTGATCACACTGCCACCATCTACACCTGTGATGACATTGGTATTACATCCAAATAGAATACTAGCAAATTCACTGTGAACATAGACATACGCATCTGCATGTGCCCTTTTGGGGACACAAATTGACAGTGATCGAGAAGTATCATTTCCTCTCCAGTCAAACCAACTGGTGACTTTATCATCAAACATGACCAATGTCTCAGTTGAAGGATAGGTTGGAAGTTTCATTCTACGCTCAGATCCCTTTTTGAAACATGATGGAGAATGATCACTTTTATGTAGCTTTCTCAACGCTGCCGCGATGAACTTCAACCTTGCAAAAGGCATGAATCTTTCCATATTATTCTGTGACTCACATTTTGGGGGGAGCATTGAATGAAGAACTTCAATTTCCATCAGGACACGACACTTTTGTTAAATATCTTGATGATGACCAGAAGTTTTCATCTTCACCATCTAATGTGTCTCCATAGCACTGTTTCAAATGTTGCAACGTTAGATCTTCACTTGACAAGCTCGCCTTGCAAACAGAACAGAATAATATTTTTTTGGCTCCTAATGATGTTTCCCCTTCCTTTGTTTGCAATTGTCGTAGACCTTGTGTTGTACATTTTTGATACCCTTCTGTTCCTCCCCCAGTATTGCTACTGTCATTGTGACATACTTTTGGGACCAATCTAGGACTAAAACCATGTGCATTGCTGCTGGTACTGTATCCGTTCACATCTTTTGGCAAAACCTACTCTCTAACTGTAAATGTACCTTTTTCACTCTTTAACATCAATGTTACTCCTGAAGATGGCATGCCACATCTCTTCGCTTTCAACTTACTTCCAGTTAACTGTGAAACAAATACACGTAGTATGATTTTAGGTAGGTAATTACTACCCTCCGTACTTCGTATTACACTACACTACTGGCTACACGTACTAATACTGCTGTATTATTGGTACTACGACTACCTGCTAGTACGTATTTTTATAATACTCTGAGTATTAAAATAGAGTTAACAGTGTATATTAATAAAAATACGTCCTAAACTGTAAATTTCTCCAATCGAAACTCGACGCCCTCCTCGGCAGAGGCCCTAATTATTTTACTGGGGAGTGTAATAACTGTAAAGTACAATCGCCGGTCACTGCTGGTCTTCAACCGGTAGTATCACAACAACAAATTCGAAATCATCATCTGTAAAACTTTTCTCCTGCAGTAGTTGTTGTTGCCTCTGATCTCGGGAGAATTCCACTTCTGGGTTTGATCAATGTTGCAACGTCTTTTTCATCGCAAACTTTTGTATCTGACTTGCGTCCATCATCAACGATGTTCCAACCGAACGAAAATGTGAGCTCTTTAGGTGCGAAGCCGCCGTCCCGGGACCTCGGTGGAGGATGCTGGGACTGCCATGCACCTGTCGCTCGAAATGACGTGAATTTGAAGCCGCGTGCAAAAGATGCGGAGAAGCTGTTAGCGCGAAGTATGCACCAGCTGTCGTTGGAAGAGGTGGGTCTATGTTGTCTCCTCTCCGCTCCTGAGTATTCCGTCGCTCATAAAAATTTCTTGATGCTTCTTGTACGTGCGATACATTGTTTGACATAAATCAGCGTGACCAGGCACTCCATGATCTCCATGGAGTTATTGATTTAGTTGAAGAATCTCAAGAGTTTCTTGATGCAAAGCTTTTTGATATGGACCAAGCGTTTGAAAAGGTTGCATCCAACCATCCCTATTCGTTGGCCAAGTCATTATCAATAAAATATGTATCTGATCTACGACTGCAGTTCTTGCGTGCCGAAAGTTACAATCCCGAAAATGCGGTGGAGCGATTGTTAAGGTTTCTTGAAGCGAAGTTGGAGATTTGGGGCGAGAGAAAATTGGCGAAAGACTTGGAGTTGGACGATTTTTCAGAGGACGATATGAAAGCTTTCAAGAGTGGCTATGCAATGCTTTTAGATGAGAAAGATCGTTCGGGCAGAGTTGTGCTTTACTTGGGTGCTACCGAAGATGTATCGCTGGACTCCAGGGTACGTAAAAGTGCTTCGTCGGGCTTTTGAAAATGGTCATGTTGGTGGTCCGGCTCTCATAATTTTACGCCCTAAATTGTGACATTTCCAGCGGAGGATCTTCTTTTACTTGTGCTCCTTGGCCGCGAAAGATGTGGAAAATCAGAAAAGGGGCTTGGTGGTCATTAAGAGTTCCATCGGCCAACGCAATTTCTTCGCAGAACGCATGTTGAAAGTCGTGGTTCTCCTGAACTGCATTCCCATTAAATTGCGTGGTATTCACTGTTGCTACGACAGTCCGTTTGTCCATGGTGTGATCAACGCTTCTACCTTCATCATGAAGCGGAAGGATTTGGTTCGACTGAGGTTTCACTACGGTGAGTTCGAACCCACCTGTCGAGAATGAGATTTCATTCTCAGCGCTGTTTTCTGAACGTATTGTCTGGGTTTTTGCTTTGTCTTACAGGGTCATTGCTTGAGGCCTTTTATAACCTTATGGGATACGGTATTGTGGGAATTATTCCAGTGGGGAACGATGGAAAAATAAAAAGGGAAATAATGAAGCAATGGATTCGGCGACGCTTGGCTGAAGAGGGCAGCCAACCCCAGGAAATCGAGACTGTTGTTCCCAACCCCGAAGATGTTTTACTGGGGAGAGGCAAGAAGGTGCAATCTTTTCCTGGAAACTTGAAATTTCGCGAAGAAATCGAATCCAACCGTCATACGTACGACATGTCTTCGAAATTTGAAAAGAGTGTCATGATCGAGATAGTTCTGAGGAGAGTTAAGGATACCGGAGGGAGATTCTTACAGCATGGTGCAAGCGGCTATTTCGAAGTTGATGATGATGTTGCAAGAAAAAAGATTTCGCACGCCTGGCGCAACTTGAGGGCAAGTGAAACTCGGGCTTTTGTTCCTCTTAAGGAGGGCTCAGTCCCAACGCATCTGAAAAGAAACATGAATGAACTGCTGCTTTTTCCCAATCCTATTGACGACTTCAGCCGTACCTTTTCGTTGAAAAGGACAAAATTTTAGTGGCATGATACGATAACTAGAAGTTGTCGACGATGTTCCTCTTGCTATTATAGCTTACAGTTAGTCGTAGTCAATGTTAACTTCTCTTTAGCATAAACCCAAATTCAGGAAGTTGAAGTCGACAAATTATGTCATTGTGTTCTGGTTTCGACTGAACTGCCAACAACAAAACATCATCTGTAGCCAATTCTGTTGATAACTACTAGTCTACCGGTAGTAGAGAGTTAGAGAGTAGTACTATTATACAACCTTGAAGGCAATGAAAGGAGGGTCCGCGCGCTCCGGCCCATCATCGAATCATCAAGACTTGGATTTTCATTTCACTCTTTGCATCTTTCGGTTACAACATCTGATCAGCTCTCTGCAAGTACGATCCATCGCTTTCACTCTGTTGGATAGGATGATATCCGATAATATTCTAGCCACCACCACACACCACCACTACCACCACACATCTATCCCTATTTCTCGATTATGTCGTGGCTTCAGCTTGCCAACAAAACTTGCATCGTTACTGGGGCCGGAAGCGGGATCGGGGCTGCCGGTACGAACTTCGAATAGATATCCTTTCACACGCAACATCCTTCATCCCTAACGCTTGGTTCGCGATTTCCGTTCCGTTAGTGGCCAAAGCCTTGTCTAATGCCCAATGCCACGTTGTAATGGCTGATCATAACGCAGATGGGATGGAGAATGTTCTTCAAGAAATCAAGTCGTCTTCCTTGGACTATTCTTCCTCTTTCCACCATGTTGTTACTTGTGACGTTGGCAACGAAAAACAAGTAAGAGATCTAATCCAGCAAGCCGATAGTTTCGCAGAGACCTTGACATGCGAAAGTGGGGAAGAATCGCCTCGTGTCACCATGCTTGTAAATTGCGCTGGAATTACCCGAGACAATTGGATATCCAAGATGGCAGAAGAAGAATGGGATGATGTCATTGATGTCAACCTCAAAGGTACCTATTTGGCATGTCGTCATTTCTTGGATCAAAACCGAGTCGATCGGCTATTTCCTAAAGGCAACGATAGAAGCGTATCCAGTGGCTCTATCGTCAATATAGGATCCATTGTGAGCGAGCGAGGAAATCTAGGCCAAGTCAACTATGCTGCAAGCAAGGGTGGTGTCCTTGGTCTCACAAGAGCCCTGGCCAAGGAGGTAGCAATTCGGAATGTCAATGTCAATGCCGTTATACCAGGATTCATTCATTCTCCTATGAGTCATGCGGTCCCCGATCATATCAAAGAACGAATGATTCACCAAATTTCTCTACGCCGTTTTGGGGACCCCGAGGAAGTATCGAACCTGGTCTGCTTTTTGCTATCGCCCAGAAGCAGCTACATCACTGGCGAATCTGTCACCATCAGTGGAATGATTGGATTGTAGTAAGCTATAATGTCCAGTGGAGGACCGGGTGTCATTGTCCTTGCGATACACGGAAGTGTGAAATAAGAATCGGAAAACTAACCACTCACCACTGTAACAGACTACCTCTACTATTAAAGTTGAGAAACGGTAGACTACCTAGAGACTACCGGTAGTCTACTACCGTACTGTCGTACAGTAGATTTGTCAACACTTTCTCTGTTACTGTGTACTAAGTCGTACTAGCAGTACCTCTACGACTTAGTAGTAGATTCCCTATTAGCTTTTCATAGTATTACGTACGACTACAGGTACCGTACCTACCGTAGGTAGCCACCTAGACGTACTCTTGAGTACGTCGGTAACATCTATCATAGAGCTAGCATTTTGGAAATATAATAAATATAATACTGTAGTAAAGTACTACTGTAGTACGTAATAACCTCATACACTCGTCTTCATGATTTTCGTCGCTGACGTCCATCCATCAATCACAACACGATCAATCGCGTGGCATCTTCGCCCATCGTAATGAATGAGAGAGGAAGTTGAGAGTTGCTTGAAGAAACGACAGACAAGGCAGACTGATAAAACAGAATTCACCTTTTTACAATACTTCTGTGATTGACAACTCATTCGGTCTTTCTCAAAGGTCTCTGCTCTCAAAGCGACTGCACTACAATTACAGTACGTCGCACCAGCATTAACGACTACGACGTTGACGTAGTGGTATAAAAAGATCTCATCGTTTTCACGAAAAGTAAGTACGTACTCCGTAGTACTACGCTTCCTCTAAAATGCCGAAATCATCTCTTCGTACGGTGTTTCATCTCCTCTGCATCACCAGCGCTCTAGTGCCACACTATCATGCATGGGTCCAAAATAAGCTTACTTCTTCCAAACTCTTACCAACGACAAGATCAACAAAAAATTCGGCTGCGATAAGGACCACAAGAAGATTCGCGACCCCATCCGACTCGCATAAAAAGGACGAAGACGACAATCCGCACCAAAAAAATCTCTCGTCTTCCGACATAACCAAAAAGAATGGAAGCGACGACATTTTCGCAGAAGGCGACAACAACAACAGCAGCGTTGAAGGACCACTGAACAAGCGTGTTCGACTGGCCAAAGCGCAGGCCGAAATCGACCGTATCCTTAATCATCCGGTTGACCCACCCTTTGATGTCGAAACGGAAATGAAAAAGGTCATCAGTATTAGTCCTCCTTTAGTGGCGGAAGGATCCACTGAATACGAGCTGGAGGAGCAAGTCAGTCAAGTGGAAGAAGCCTTGTACAGCGCCGTCAAGGCACAAGATTTTGTAACAGCGGCACAGAAGCAATCGGAAATCTCGCAACTCCATGTCGACGACTGTGGATTGGTATTACAAGTCAATTCAGCCTTTTACAAGGCCTTCAGTGACAAGGATGTGGCCGAAATGGAACGTATTTGGCTCAAAGATCGCTCCTGTATCTGCATTCATCCTTCCTTAAAGCCACTATCTGGCATCCGTGATATCATGTCCACCTGGAAACGCATGTTTGAATCGTCCATAGGCAGTTTTCAACGGACCTGGATTGACCCATGCGATATTCAATTGACCGTCAAAGCCAATACTGCTATTGTCACGTGTGAAGAGCACGTGTACGCAAGGCGATTTGTGCGCGGCCAAAAGCGGGAATCCGAGTTGGTCAACAAACTCATGGCCACCAACATTTTTCGAAAAGTCGGTGGTCGATGGTACATGACCTATCACCACTCTTCTTGGCATGCTGATAGTGAAGCGGCCAAAATGGCATTGAAGCGTGGCAACACGGGTCTGGCCAGAACTTCTACCAGAAAACACCGTGGCCTACTCAAGGACCGACTGTCGAGTCGAAGTGGGCCGAGCAGCAATAATGACGACAATGGACCCACAGGATTAGAAAATATCCTTGGTCTGGGCAATGCTGGCCCAATATTGGGAGATGAATCAATCGGGAAGGGACCGGGGATGTCCAAGAAAATCATCTTGGGTGGATCTGGGTCCCTCAGCGATATGATGATGAATTTATTAAACCCAAAGGATGGTGACGATGCAGATGAAAACGGCATTGGTTCACCGGGAGCTATAATTCACTTCAGTCGTATTGATGGCGACGAAGAAGATGATGATGACGACGAAGAAGAAGAAGACGACGGCGAGACATACGACATACATGATGAGGAAGGGAGTCACGATGATGATTATCTTCCTGATTTTCAGTCATGGGTCAAGCGAACGCGATCCCAAAGAAAGCAACGAAAAACAAAACAGCAATCACAGTCCACAGATCTACGGCAGGAGTGTATTGACTTACTGAGGAAGCTTGCGAATGAAGGCAGGATCTCTCCGAAGCATAAAAGGGTATTGTTAACCGACATTATAAGCTGCTCCGCCCAAGGTAAGAGCAGCATGGTTGAAGTTGCATTTGAATTGCTATGCGAAGGAAAAGATCCCGAGGAGTCGGAGGAGGAGTTTGTCGACCAATGCCAGGTCTTTGCACAATCCTTATCGGAGCCTCAGTATTGACGGCAACATGTTTGCAACTGAAGACCAGTGAATCCTTCCTGATCCTGCAACAAAACTGTTTCGTCAAAGGGAATGGCTCTTTACGAAGTTTTAATTTTCTATCTGTCAAAATATATGATTATTGGGGCATTTTCTGGCACGCATTCACTGGTCCCCCAGAAATTAGTTGATCAGAGCAAAGTTGTAATAAAAAAAAGTTTGCATCGTTTTCTGTAAATCTTATGGATGTTGGAAGGCAGCGTCTCATGCGTTCACGAACCAACACATTAGGCCACAGGGAGAGAGGTACACTTTGACAGTCTCCGATATCTGTCGAACCGAGAAGAATGCGAATTCCTGATTTATTGAGCATTGTTTCTTGTAGGATTTGTTTGGCCTTTTGCACGCAAATATCGACCATTTCACTTTTCCTGTAAAAGCAAAGTTCTATGGAGGGCCATTTGAACGCGCGAACGAATTCTATCATTCTGCTTTCTTCCTCTGGTTGCTGGAGCATTGAAACACTGCCGCCAAATCGAAATTTTACTTTCCGACAAACATCTGCTAACTTCAAACTCTCCAATTGATTCTCGTTATATTTCTGACGATCTAGTAAGTTTTGGAATGAGGTCAATCGTCTGGCATGTCTCACTGTAAGTGATTGCAACTTTGGGAGACTTTTCGGTAGCGTTTCGAACATGAAGTCTGCGAAACTTTCGTTAGAGAAGTGATCTCCTTCCAGGTGGAGCTGCTCGAGAGTCGTTGACTGGAGACTTGCAAGATTCAGACCACGACAATCCAAGATGTCAAGAATTCTCAAGTTTTCAAGTGAAATCAGACTCTTTGGAAAGTTTCCTGTACAATCGCTTAGAGACAGCAGTTCCAAGTTTTGAAAGACTTCGAACGATTCGGGAAATTCCAATGATGTCCCATCATATTTGCTAGCAAGAATTGTGAGCGCGTGTCCTTCCCTGGCAGTCAAGAGCAACTCCACTCCCATTGTCTCTTGCATGTAATCGATAACCCGCTGTTGTCGTCGATGACATCTCCTCGTCCAACCGAGATGCCAGGCAATGCCCTCGCAAATCGTAAAGATCATGTCGACAAAACCACGTGCATTGGTGGATGCCATTTCTATAAACTCTTCCATTCTCCAAAAAAATGTCTGCGACGATCGTGGAACTACACTCGACTCACCTCACACAGGGTCGCACAAGCTCTCTACTTTCAGCGCATGTTTGGAATGTTGCGTGCAGGTTTGGCAGGCAGTTTGGGGGCCCCTCAACCTCACACGAAACCCCGTTAGTTAAAACCACGCAAAATATTACTACTACTACTCCGAGTAGTTGAGTAAGGCACTTGATCCTAACAATGAGATCACTTCTCTGCCCTGTTACTACTGGGAAGTCATTCTATTGTTAAATCAGTAGCAACGACAGGATATATAAGACATAGTAGACAACTATGTACTAGCTGTAAGAATGCTTATTTGGAAATGTGACCTGGACAACATGCCAGAAATGGAACCAGTCTTAGAGATACTACTGATTTAGGCACAATTTTTAGCTACAACTACTATTTGGGGCCATTTCTTACTATTTTGTGCTTGTTTCTCCTGCATGTAGAAAATTGCAACAAAATTTGGTCCCTGAATGTTCTCTACACCTTCAGGCGGTACTGCCATCATCTTGTGAGGGATACGAAGGTTAATGCAGGAATAGTGTGGCTGTTGCCCCCCTGAGTGGATGACCTTGTCGTGTTGGGGGGGGCTTAACCCAGGTTTGTCAGAGCCTGAGAAACTAAGAATCCAAATATAGTGCTAACGAAGAGAACGTCCCGCAATATACTGCTGTCTGTGCATGGCATCATACATAAACAGTGTACGACCGAAAAGATTGTGTTTCTCTTGTTTGTCAGAAGGGCTGAGAGAGAGGAGGAAGAATATTCCAGATTGAGTTGTGGTGGGCACTGATATTTCTGTGGAAGATGTCGTATCATAATAAATCAGACAATCGTCAAGTGCAAGAGAGACAGCACTAGTTCATTGGAAATACTAGTGGTGCTTGACATGGAAGGTTTCTTTTCCACATACAACCCACTCTATTGGGTTGTGATATGTAGAAGATATCAACACACCCAACATGTCAATGTGGCTATTGCTGCCTTCCCAGCATTGTTTTTAGAAGACCGCACCACACAGGACAAATAACTGTTTTGGATTTTTCTTCATTTAATGAGGTTTTCCGCCTTTCCAGTTCTGATTGATGGGCAACAAAGTACTGAGTGGATGGAAAGCTCTTGTATGAATTATTATTTGCCCCACCTCTTTGGGCGCTAGGCAGGTGAGCTAACTTCTCAGATGACAACTGGTAGTTGGTATAGCCTTAAGGTAGAATTTCTTTTTAGTAGTTTGGCTATGGAAAGCTTCTGTTGGTTCTCCAACAATGTCTTCCAAATAGACAAGGAAGTGGCATGCGGGATTTAGGGTAAGCTGGTATTGTGCTAGTACCCCACTTTTCACTTGTACTTGTCCTGCAAACATTTATTCAATTGGTAGTCTAGCCACAACATTGACTCCAGATTTTGACCCAGGTCTCATATCTTCCAGAAACCAATTGTCATACGAATCAGAATCCAACACATGAACATTGGAAATTCATGGTCCGCAAGGGGAGAACTAGCAACTGCAGGAGTGCTGGGATGCCAAGTCGTTGTAATAGCCCGGATCAGTGATAAATCTTGGGAGGTAAGCGGGTGCGGTCGCAGTGGTGCTGTGGGGTAAGGGGTATTACAAACATGAAAGGAGGTGGAGAAGTGTAACTCATAAATTAAAGTGAAGAGAAGAAGGGTTTGTAGGAGGCCATAAGACCGTACCTTTGGGGGCAGAGCTTCCACTGGCTGCTAATGTAACGCCTTCAGTGGTGTTCACCTAAGTATCAAATAGCTGGAGGAAAGCGACGATGAGGTCATCAACGATGTCTTGTATTCCCAGAAAACGATCGCGAGACTAGTAGAAGGGAACGGCATTACGAGTGAAAAGGAGAAGGATCTCGAAAGGGAAAAAATGACTTTACATCATAATAGTAGGCAGCAACAATCTACGGTGTATCTTGAAACGAAATGTTTGGAGGTAGAGGCTACTACCCAGACAAACGTTTTAAATGCCTAGACTGATATTTGATTACAGCAGATGTTTTACAACAAGCAAAGCCACGATGATAGGAGAAGTAGCATTCCTAAGCCATTGGAGATGATATCGTTTCGGGCACCCGATGAAGAGAGACTCCAGCTGGGAGGGCCAATGGAAGGATCAAGAGGCGTTCTTGTCCTCAAAGAGCTTGGTTTCAACGTAAAATCCGACCGAGAAACTGCTGGTAAGAAGGTGTTATTGGACGGAGTGGACGATGGCTGCAAACTTGGAGCAGCCGTTGGCAGCACCGACGGAGTAACCGTAGAAAAAGATGTCGGATGCAACGACAGTGAAGTCGTTGGAGTTGCAGACGGATTTTCAGACTGCACAGCACTAGGAATGGAGCTGGGTTTGCTAGATGAAAGATGTGTTGGAAACAATATCGGTGGTTCTGAAGGATGATCCTTTAGCGAGTCGTTGGTGGAACAAGCTCCTTCACATGAAGGCGCATGGGTATTAGAATCATTTGACGGTCTTTGGTTGGAGATATTTGGACTGCTTGAAGGTGTCTGCAATACGGCTTCCAAGCAATTGATCATTTTGAACTCAATCGTTTCGAAGCGGTCGTCGGGAGCAGGCGAGTGCGGTACTGATGACCCATTACTCAAAGAAAAAAGACCATCCACAAGGTAGGAACCCAGGCAATCGTTTCCGATCACTTTTGCAAGTGTATTTGTGCAGTCAAAGGAGAGATAGTTGGATAAGGGGTACCCGAGGATATCAGCATTGTCCACATCTACAATATCACAGCTGCTACAAGTTTCGTCACCCACTAGAACATCACAGCTGTTATCTTCTTGGAATCGATAACAGAGCTCTATTTCAAAGGGTTCCTTGAGTGAGTAACAACAGTACACTTTGGCTCCATCGTATGTCAAGTTATCAGTGATTTTGAAATCTCCGCAAATACCTTCTTGGTAGTCTTCGTAGATAGTGCATGTCAAAGACCCAGTATTGGCTTCTGAATCAAATCCGGAACAGTCACACCCGTAGTAGCCGTGTCCTTTCAGATCACAGTTGTTGGTATCCAAATAACATTGCGTGTAATAATCTTGCAATGCACGTCGTTCAACAGAGTCGACACAGATTCCACCTAGGGAGAGCCATTATTTTCGACGCAGTGCTCGTGTAACTCACAGTTGAGAATACCCACATCATAACATTCTTTGTTAGGGAAAGTGGGTGGTTGATGGGATACATTCTCGCAACTTTCTGGTTCGGCGCTTGATTTGTGTTGCGGTAGATCGTCGGCCTGCAACCTGAATTCCTTGACGAAAGCCTTTCAATGAGTAGACTGTGGATCTAGCTCCTTTCACAGACAGCCATTCTCCGGAGGACACTTCTACAAAGCTCCCGCTCGCAATCAATGCTACAGCAACTGATAACTTCATGGATTTAAATGCTGGAATTCGGTTGATAATGCTGGTGGTCCAATTCGGGCTGTTTGGTACTGTTGTGTTTTTTATCACAACGAGTATGATGATTCCCTTCCATTCTTTCAAACTTCTTGTCCATCATCTGGGAAAATCTGTTCAGCATCCGAGCCCAGATTCCGTCTCCCAATTTCGTCCTGCCAACCAACAAGCTCGAGGTTGTGGCATAAGACTACCTAGAGTATACTACGACAACGCGAAAAAACAAGATTCGATTCTAATATTATTTTATGAAAGCACTCGGAAGCTCCAGTGTGACGCCTGGCTCGCATGGGTGTCATATCTGCGCCAGGTCAATCACGCATATGTTCTCAATCCCTAATACGGATTGAGCCGAGTTTAAGTTGAAGAGGTGACGTCAATTGGTATCAACACTTTCGAATTCCTCCAAGTGGAAGATGAAAAGTCAAAAGAGTCAAAAGTCGATCCAAAGCTTCATCGTCCCCTTTCTGCCCCTCGTTCGTTGTATGCCAGAGACTGGTACGAGATTTCATAGCAGGTCCAAAGACATCACGTGTTGCATTGTTTTTATTGGTATTTATTAGTATTAAAAATCGCCTCATTTCTGCACGAAGAAGCTCCGGGAACAACGCAAACGTCACCACCATGAAGTTCTGGATCGCCGCTTCGATTGTTTCGGCCGTTTCGGCCTTTAGCACACACCCCTTGCGATCGACGTCGTATTCACTGACGGGACCTTCGCCATTGGCTCTGTGGCCCCAAAAACAACAATCTGTCTCATCCTTTGATGCTTTCTTTCCCTTTGAAAACACCAAGACGGTTCTCCGTGCGAACAAAGAAGTCGAGGACGGCAGTGCCGGTGTGAGGCAGCTACTGGGAGTCCGCGGAGCGTCGCAAGAATCGGATATTTGGAAGATTCGGCTACAGTTGACCAAACCTGTAACATGGATCCCACTCTTGTGGGGAGTTATGTGCGGAGCCGCTGCCTCTGGAAATTATCACTGGATCTGGAATCCCTTTGACCCCAATGATCGAAACGTCTTGTTGGGCTTGGAAGATACGCTCAAGGCCATGACAGCAATGTTGCTGGCCGGTCCATTCTTGACGGGATACACCCAGACGATCAATGACTGGTATGATAGAGAAATTGATGCCATCAACGAGCCAAACCGACCTATACCTAGTGGGGCGATTTCGGAGGGAGAAGTCATTGCGCAAATTTGGGTCTTGTTGTTGGGTGGATTGGCCTTGTCATATGGTCTTGACGTTTGGTGTGGACATGATTTCCCAATCAACCTGGCTCTGGCCGTCTTTGGATCGTTCATTTCTTACATTTACTCTGCGCCTCCATTGAAGTTGAAGCAAAATGGCTGGGCTGGAAATTACGCTTTGGGAGCTTCCTATATCTCATTGCCGTGGTGGTGTGGACAAGCGGTTTTTGGAAGTCTAGACCGACCAGTCTTCTGGATTCTGTAAGTGAAAGTGGAAAAGAAATGTATCGTTTCCTCAGGAGTGCGTGTCTTATGTCCATTTTCTTTCTACTTGTGTCTATCAAGGCCCATTCTTTACTCCATTGCTGGTCTTGGTATTGCCATTGTCAATGATTTCAAGTCGATTGAGGGGGACAGAGCTATGGGGCTGAACTCGCTGCCGGTAGCGTTTGGTGTCGACGGCGCCAAGTGGATTTGCGCCGCATCAGTGACATTGACTCAACTCGGAGTAGCTGCTTATCTCTACACTATTGATGAACCAACCTACGCTCTGGTTTTGCTGGGATTGCTTCTTCCGCAAATCTACTTCCAAGCTACTCTTTTGCTGCCGGATCCAATCAACAATGATGTCAAGTACCAAGCTTCCTCTCAACCGTTCTTGATTTTTGGTATCCTCGCAACTTGTCTCTGTCTTGGACACCATGACTTTGGTCCTTAAAATGAAAAATATTCTTTTATTTCCGTAGTTTACAGTTAGGAAGAATCAACTGAACAGGCAAGATTTCTTGTTTCTGACTAGATTTTAAGATATTCCACGGCTTCTAAACCCAAACTAGCGCGAAGGTTACTGTAGCATACAATGCAAGGAATATCATTCCTAGCACTGTCATTTTCCTTTGGCATTTTCCTGTAATTCTTCAGTAATGACGAGATGAATTGCCATCGATTGAAGCAACTGCGCCTACGGCTACCAAAATATCGAAGTTTGAGAGCTTGTCTAAACTTAGTTATAAATGTTCGTACAACGCAGTACGCTGAATATAACCTTTTTGAATGTTGCAATTAGTCAACCTTGAGAGCACTGTAAATGCTGCGAATGAACCAAAAGCTGCACAGCACACCCACTGAACCGCAAAAGAGACCGAAACACAACGAAATGATTCCCATATAGGTGAGGTACACCACCACAGGCAAAATTCCGACAAGGTCGAGGCGGCTGACCAAGAACCAAAGGCTGTACAAAAACAGGTAGAAACCTCCACTTGCGCAATTGAAGAAAGACTTCCACCACCAACGATGATCCTCGGCACACAACTGAAGGTATGTCATCACCACTGACACTTCTGCACAAGTTGCCGCAAGAATTAAGAGGACGGCCAGCAAAAATCCCATCATATAATAGATCTGATGAAGCCACAAAGCACTCATAATAAAGAAAAGCTCAATGCAAACGGAACCAAACGGAAGAACTCCTCCGAGCAGAAAGCTGATGGGAGGAGTTGCATACCATGGCAATTCCGGGATGTATCTGGCAATTTGGTTTGTCTTCACTGGAACTGAAAATTTCTCTGCGCGGAACCCAAAGAAGCTACCAACAAAGACCATAGGCGTGGAAATGGCGATCCACAATCCAAAGATTGCAAGCAGTGTAAGAAAGTGCACTGCAGTTGCTGCTCCAGCAATATGAAGGAAGACATTGAGCACCGTAAAGATGGAGATAAGAACTCCTGGAAGTGCGGCGGCGGTAAAGAATGTGTTTTGCTTCCATGCTTTCGCATCGCAAAACTTGAAAATACGAGCAGAGACATATCCCGACACGCATCCGCTCAGGACATACAAAAGTATGATAGCTGTCAGTGTTTGCCCTTTCTTCATGGGGTTGATTAGACCGACCATGGCGCATAGCATCGTAGCAAGGAAAGAGGAGCCGATCTGAGTTCCCGTTCCCACGACAACGCTAAAAAGCATTGGCTGAGTCGACGGAGGACGGAAGACGTCACCATGGACTAACTTCCAACCAGTTTCTTCCTGCGCTTCCTCAAGCGTCTGCATCTCATTGTAACCCGCAATATCCTTGCGTAGAGTTCGGATCATGATGGTCGCGATTGCTCCCGTCAAGAATAGAACTATCATAAGGGAATTGATAATGGCAAATGAATGGATATCGTCGTCCGGACTTCCGATGAGGTAGACATCCCAGCGGTCGGACCACGGAAGGTCTGATCCTACCCATTCCACTTCGTACGAGTAGATGACGTTCAATCCATTGCCAGAATCATCAGCTTCAAGAGCAAGGTAGGTGTTGGGATCGTTCACAGGAGGGTTCGCACCTTCGGCATTGCATGTCGATACCTCGGACGCGGGACTTAGACCAGCCTGTTGAATTTCGTGGTTAATACTCACCGGATGGACATCAAAACCAACAATATGAACACCTTCTGATTCCGGGACTTCCGTGTAGGTAATGGTGAATCGCAAGTGGTTGTAAAGATAAAACTCATCATTCGGACGACCGGTGTAGCTGGGGGGAGCCTTGAACCCAATAGGGAATCCACGAACGGCGTAGTTGAGTTCCTTACTTCGCATGAGGACAGGAAGACCATCAAAAGTCATGTGAATTCGATACTGTCGCTCGATCAACTTTTTAATCCATCGGACCTTCTTTGGCTTGATATTGATTTGACACAAAGGTCGGCAAGTCGAATCTTCCGAGACTTTCATAATGTAGGGAGCAGGTTTTAGCTCCAAACCTTGGAGACGAGCTCCCAAGTTCTTTCGCTGGCGTCTCTTACGATTGGGGGTCATTTTAGGCATGGGGCAACCAGGCAAGTCGTAAAACTCAAAAGGGACTTGTGTCTTCTTACTATTGACCAGGTCTGTGTACATCAAGACTTCCTCACCTGGGGAATAGAGTTCTGGGGAGGCCCCAGGAAAGAGAACCGACGCCAAATCTGCTTCTTGCTTTCTCAATAGTCCCTTTCTCATCTTTTTACGGAGTTGATACTTTCTCATGGCCGCAGCCTCCTTCGTATGTCCTACTTCATCTTGACCTTGGGCACGAAGTTCGGCATAGCGCTCTGCCTCGTGACGTTTCATTTCCAGTCGTTCCTTACGGGTCACTCTCTTTGTAGGAGGGACCAAGTTGGCATTGACACCCATGGAGCTCCAGTACGCCAGGAAAAGGCAAAGCAGCAGGCCGCTGCAGCAATGGGAAGATACAAAGGACACGGTCATTGTCACAACAATTACACAATTATGAATGATGTATTACTGCGATCCACTCCGTATGACTTTCATTCATTGCGTGACGATCATTTCATCACGTAGCAGACTACCGGTACTTCACTATTTACTTTACCCTTCGCGTGCACGCGGCTGTCAACGTATTAAAAAAGGCTATTAAAGTACTTCGTCATAATTTTTTGGTGCGTACCGGTACGTCGTATCATACATACTAGGATTTCGGAATACCGTACATGCCGGTAATCTACCCGTAGTGTACTGTAGTACTCTTTAGATATTCCGAGTACTACTATTAATAGGTAGTAGGGGTACTATTATACCTACTCCGTACAATTACGTGGCGACATTTATTATACGACCAGTGCTGGTTGTAAAATGTGAGTGAAGACAAGCTATTGTTTCTGCGATCACAGTGCGGACTTGCATCACGACTTCGTACGTAGTGTATGATCTTTAGATTTGTTTTTTAAAAACTTCGTGTCTTTGGAATGAGACAAAATAATAATATTGTGATAATGATTGGAACATTTAAAAACGCAGGTCTTGTCTTTCCCTCCGAGTTTGTCTCTCTAGTATTTTGGTTCTAACTTTCCTTCCACGTTCCCGTAAATGTGTATCGTATATAATGTATGTCATGGTGATGTGTATATCATGGCTCTGGCAGTCTAATGGTTGAGGATGGGCTTTCTCAGCTTGTCTCCACAGGTCCCTTTATCACTGCTTGTTGTCATCGTCATCTACCGGGGCCGATTCAATACCAAACGTAAAGATTGGAGCGTTTTGCAACGGCTGTACCTGCACATGATCGAGTTGATCAATAGCTTCGGCATTGGCATCAGTCCATAAAAGAAACTTGGACTGTTGATTCTTGTGCAAGATCGACGTAAACTGGTCCGTAATCTTTTGCACACCCTCGTTCAACAGCCAGTCATTTTCTTGCATGGCTTGCAACGAAGCCGCAACTGTTTCCAAAGCTTGCACTTCCTTGTCAAGTCCCTTGCTCGATTCAAGCAAGTCGGCTTTTTGAGCATCCGTCAGTTGCAACAACTCTTGTAGTTCGCGACAGAGCTCGTCGTCGCCATTTTCGTCCATGTTGGCCACCATGGCCAGGCATTCTTGTTCTACTTGTGCTTGACGCAACAACTCCACCTGCTCCATTTGCTGTTGGAGGATATCCCGGATAATTTCTGTGCGCTGTTCGGGTCCAATGGCTTGCTGGCCACGCTCCATACCGAGAGCATCCAACAGCGTCTTGTGGTCGTCATCTTTGCCCCATTCGTGAGCTTGAAGTTGTTTGAGCGTCTTTTCGAGAATTCCCACTTCAGTCTCGTACGCATCGACCTGGAATAAGGACAGAAGAGAAAAAAAACAAATTTCGACATGAGACGATGCCTCCCAAAGTACGTCATGATAAATACGCTTCCGACAAGTTGTGTTCCC
Organism: Nitzschia inconspicua; assembly: GCA_019154785.2. Classification (NCBI taxonomy): domain Eukaryota; phylum Bacillariophyta; class Bacillariophyceae; order Bacillariales; family Bacillariaceae; genus Nitzschia; species Nitzschia inconspicua. The sequence continues at coordinate 2,858,751 of JAGRRH010000007.1, read as the reverse complement.
ACAGTACTCACCAAATTCTTTTTGCGAAGGCGACGCAACCGAGCCGAAGCACGGTTTCGTGCCAGACGCTTCTGTCTCTTTTCTTCTTCGGCCTTGGCGGCATAGGCGGACATGTCGGGCATGCTCATGGAACGTCCCGGTTGGGGCTTGGGCGGTCCTGCAGCTTGAGCAGGAGGAGCGTGGTGAACTGAAGGTGCTGAATTGACTAGTTGTGGTTGCGGTGGCATGGAGGTTCCATGGGGATGAGCCTGCGCAGGAGCATGTACAACTGTGTGGGAAGGAGCTGTGCCTGGATGTTGCTGATAGTGTTGTTGATGTGGCTGTCCCGCTGGTTGGGCGGGTGGAGGATGAACATAAGTGACCATTTGGGGTTGCTGTTGGGCCGGTGGAGGAGCTACGTAGGATGTTGTCGTGGTGGTCACTGGTGCGTGATGCGCCGGAGGCGGTGGGGGCATGGATGAACTCAGAGGATCCGGAATGGCCGAGGGACCTGGATGGACTGGATGTTGTTGGTATGCCGTTCCAGGTGGCGGAGGAGGAGATGATCCTATCGAAGGTGCCGGAGTGACATGAGGACCAGTTTGAAAGTTGGGACACGATGCAGCGGTTGGCAGTTGCTGCTGTGCCATTCGTGCTGCAGCCTCAGCGCCCTTGCGATACGCCTCTTGTAATGCTTTGGCATAGTCCTCGGAAGATCCGGGAAGCGTTCCTGGGTTTGGTAAATTCATCAAGTCATCCGTCGAATCAGGGCCCGTAGGACCAGGTCCTGCCGCTGTTTGAATTTGTTGTTGGATTTGTTGTTGCTGCTGATGCTGTGAAGGAATTTGTTGTTGTTGTGAATGCTGACCATGATGCGGTGGGGGCGCAGCGGCATATCCAGACGGATACGCAGGCATAGGCGGCGTCCTCCATTGCCCCGCAAGTGCAGCTCGTTTGTTGGCGGCAGCATCTTCTTCGAGAGTTCCCGTTCGGTCCGCTCCATTGCTAGTCGAGTCGAGGGCTTCATTGTTACTGTTGTGACTGCTCATTGTTCCGAGTTATCGTTCGGAATGGTTTCTCCGTCGCTCTGATATACGTCGTAAATGGAATCCAAAGCACACTCCTGCGTATATAAAGAGAGACGATCAATAACGGTTGCGGGGGGAGGTTGGCTTTCGAAGTTGTTGCGGGGATTTTGTCGACAGTCGCGACTGTTGACGGATATTGTTCTGCGGCAATCTTTTTACAGTTAGTTTGAATTTAATACGTAGCAGGAACGACAACGACTGCAGCAACAAAGGCATGCCCAATCGAAAGCGAGAGTGAAGGAAGAAAGGACGATGAGAATATGATACAGCCGCACAGTGGTGCTACCGGGACACTCGTAGCTCTACTACGGTACTCGTAGTACCGGTACTGCTTGGAATCCGTCCTTGATACTTACGATACCTATGGAATACTACGGTACTGTTAGTACGTACCGTTGGTCGGCGGAGTCGTCATGTGATATTGACGTGGTGGAAATCGTATGATGGAGTGACGAGCAAAAAAGATACGGTACTTCGTACTCCAGTACTACCGTAGAGCTATGATACTACCTACGGTAGCAACCGGCAGACTACCAGTCCTATGGTAAGTAGGTATTAACAGTAGTAACGGTACAAACGAAGCAACATAACTACGTGCTAATCGTACGCACGTAGTCGAACTGCCACCCAGATTGGTCTACGACAGTAAGTTGGTGCCTATGCTGTTTCCTACTGAAGAGTAGAGACTACTGTCGTAAAAGTATTTTAACTGTGAAGAATAAGTTAGTCGTAGTAGTACAACGAGTGATAGATTATAGTAAGCAAAGTTGCATATCACAGAATCCTCACTAACATAATCCGCCGACTCTGAAAAGTAGAAGAATTAATGTTGTTTTGAATACCCATCCCGTCTTACCACTCGGAATAACAAGTGTGCCGGAGCTCAACGCGTCGTCCTGCAACGAAACAAATCCACCAGTCACTACGGTTGAACTTTGGGGAGGATTCAATGTGGAGTTGTTGATAGAAGGGGGTGTTGGTGGTAGGGTGGGAAGTTCTGTCGTAGGAGGGGGGATCTCTTTCATAGTTAGAGAATCGCAGGCTCCGTATAATTGATCGCCTACTGGCCTTGTCGATGCGATATGACAGGTCAAGATATCGGTCAATCGAGAGTCGGTAATGTTCGCAAATGTTTGTTCCGGAGACAAATTGGGAGGCGTCAAGTAGCTGCCATTGGCATCACACAAATCGAACCATGCAGGAGACCCTGTTTCGAAGCCGTATGTTTGTCCCAATGTATATGTGTTGCTCCGTTCAAAAGATGCAATTTCTAACAGCTTTCGACAAGCACATATGACGCTGCGATCATAATCTAGTTCGATCATCAGGCACCGATCAAAACCATGCGGCAGTGATCGCCATGATTTTCCGTCCATCTCATACCACCCTGGTGAGTTGGCGGTGATTCCAGCGAGATCAGCCAAGGTTGGAGCAACGTCAATGGTCGAAACTATCTCGCTATACACTAATCCAGCGGGGAATTCGTCGGGATAGTGAACGAATTGTGGGATCCGAACACCCCCTTCGTAGAGGGAAAACTTTGATTCCTGGCCATGATCTTCTTGAAAGAGAAAAATGGTGCTGTTCACAATGTTCCTGCTCTCCAAAAAGAGAAGCAAGGCTCCCACGGCATCATCCACCCAAATAGAACCTAAGACTGGGTTCGTTGTTGTCCCATTGGCTCGGGCAATGACAGTCTGGCGATACGCCTCACAACCAATTCCTTCGGTCATGCCTGGAATGATAGGTTCCTCCGATAGTCGTCCCGCAGGAGTGTCCAAACAAGACAAATTCGTAAGTGCTTCCCATACACTTCCCGAACCATGTGGTGCGGTAGGATTGAAGTACATGAAAAACTGTTGTTCATTGTCAATAGCCTTTTCCATAAAGTCTAATGCCATTTTGGTCATGTATTCCGTGTTGTGACTGAATTCTCCTCCGTTCGTCCAACTATCGTTCAAGTTGTGCCAGTACACCGCTTCGGCCGTATCAAAACCACATTTCAGAATCCCGTTACGATGCGATTCATAGCTGTACGTGGCAGGGTTGTCCGGAAAGAGATGCCATTTTCCAAACATTCCTGTTGCATATCCATTGCTCTGGAAGAGCACGGCCATGTTGCTTTTGCTGCAGTCTTTCCCATCATTGACGGAATCCACGTCGACCAGCTTAGTGGTGGGGATCGTCACAAAGCCAAGCTCTTCGTTTCCCCGTCCAATGTTGATTTCTCGCGAATACGACGATCGACTGGGATAGCGTCCTGTCATGGTGCTGTATCGACTGTTGCCACAGGAGGGACTGGTCGTGTATGCTCGTTTCATATGGATGCCATTGGTACGAAGTCGATCAATGTTGGGCAAGTCCATCGACCAGACATCAACACCAGGACGATGAGCTGGAGGAGTCCATTCAGATAGGAATTCAAAATCATCGGGTTGCATCACGATAATGTTCGGACGAGCCATCACCGATAAAGGAAGCAGGAAAAGCAGCCGTGATGCTATCCTACTCCGAATAGAAGCAGACATGATGCAAAAACATCGACAGACTACGACGGAATTGATCCGTGAGCCAATCCCACAATAAATCGCACCTCTTTCCAGGAGTAACACGGCGATGCGAATGAAAAGAATGCGACAGTAGCAAACAATAATATCAGTACGTTAGTACGACAGTAAAAATCAGATCCAAAACAACATTCGGATTTGCACGACTGCTTTGCCGTTCACATCAAAGTCCATTCTATTATTGACAATGAAGTGGGTTGCGCGCGCCTGTCAGTCATGTCTTTTGATCTAAAATTGCATTAACCGTAGCCTTGAACTACAGTAACGGTAGCAAAGTTGTGGTTTTACACTAGCGGGGAAAAATCAACAAAACATGTATTTATTCCTTTCCTGTCACAACTTTGGCAGCCATTCTGTTCGTTTTATTCCCGTGACTTGACTGTACACGATCGGAAAGAAATCGTCCCGCAAAATCGATTCCCCTCGAATATAATACCTCCCGTAAATGTAATGTGGCGGAGGATCTGTTCTCCAGACGACTTCTCCGTCGATTAAGTGCGCTACCAAAGCCCTTCGTGATCGTGTGGTGGATATGTTCGGTCCGCTGCCATGCCACAAATTTTGATGATGGACCACCATTTGTCCAGCTGGTACTGCAACTGTCTCGACCAAGTGAATCACCTCTTCGTGATCCTTTCCGGCTCGAACCGCCGCATTTTTCAGTGGTTCCATATGAACATTTTCACTTGACAACGGGCTCTTTTCATTTTCATTATGCAAGAAATGAAACGAGGATTCTGCCACCGTGCCAACTGCTTGGTACGGCCAGTGATGGGATCCAGGGGCGTATTGCAGTGCTCCGTTTTCTTGGTCGGCATCGTCCAAGGCAATCCACATTGTCAAGCAATTGTCGTGCGATGGTACAAAATTATCGCTTATGTAGGCTCCATCCTGGTGAAATCCGACAGCGTTCGACAAAGGCGGTTTGTGCAGAACGTCATCTTGGCCGATTCGAACAACACTCCATCCCATTAGTGATGATGCCAGTTGACCTAATTTTTCTCCACAAACGATCTTCGCAATGACGTTGCTGGCCTTCCAAGCATTACACAATTCACGAGTCACATTATCTTTGCTCAAGGCCGGACGCCAATGGATTTCATCTGGATAAATGCCCGTCTCATAGTGGCCGTGAAAGAGTCGATCGAATTCATTTCGTAACTCTTGGATGGTCACTGGATCCAATTGAAAAATTTCGGGAGGGATCCGCACGTACCCGTGGCTGTGTAAAGACTGTCGAAGTCCCTCCATAACCTTCCATAATCTGTAGCGTTGTTAGTTCTACTCTAGTAGAGAGAGGTGGATTTTATTCATCCTACTACCGGTAACAAAGTCCAACAACAAGTACTACGTCGTACTCGTAGTGGTGTCAAGTGTCGAGGGTGTCGTCGCACCGCCCGGATGTATTTGTTCGACGAATTTCTTTCCGGTGTGACCTGGTGAATATCCCCATTCGCGCGCGAGCGTCACGAACGGATAGCGATCATAAAATATTCGTATACGAAGTAAATTAAATACAGGAAGCAAGACAATCGGAGGCATGCCGACTTTCATCGGATCTATTTTACCACGAGAAAAAATGCGTTCTGTACGTCTTTAGCAACGGCTCTCACATCGCTACATCTTCCGATTGATTCTTCCGTAAATCGAAATTTTCGATAGTCGGTCGGAGCTACGCGCCAAAGACGACGAGCTTCCGTGCTTTGTGATATTTCGTAACACTTCTTCTACAAAGCACACTATCTCTTGTCTTGGATAAATCATTATTATTCATTCGATCGTTCCAACTTTCGTTTGTTGAATATTACTAGCAGCTACTCTCAATTTATCATCTAAAATGTAAGCGACCGACGGCCATTGCAATGAAGGAAAATCGACAATACTAAGCTATCACAAAACCGGAATCGAAATTCGGCGATGGTGTGACAAGTTTCGATGACGGATTGTCAATTTTTCCTTTGACGCGACGTGTTGACGACAATGTCGACAGAGGAAGTTCTGCTGATGCTACAGACAAATCAGACTCAACCCATCTTTGTCTTTCTTTTGCCATGGAATTATTACAGGGTTTCTTTTCGTCGCAAGAAGAAGGAAGGAAAGGAAAAGGGTGAGGCTGCCAAGAGCCCATCTTCTCCCAAGGAAGAAAAGGTAAAAGAAAGACCTTGATAGTTGATCAAATGATTCGTACCACTGGAATGAAAACAATGTCTGATCTCACATTCTACATTTTCGCTACGTTTTGTTTGTTTAGCCATCGAAGGGAGCTCCTGCAAAGCCTCCAACCCTCGATGACATTCCTGACCTCATTGAAACTATGCTCAATTCCAAGGGAGAAAAGAGTGCCGCCGCCACCAAGCGTATTTACGAATTGTGCGATGTTGGACACAAGCAAAACCGTGTCCCGATGGTTTGCAGTGGAAAGTATGATGTTTTGACACCTTTGGCTCAATGTTTGACTCAAGAATCCGGAGATGGTCGTCACCTTGCCTGCCTTGCGTTGAACAATCTTTCTATTCCTACCGAGAACAAGCGTGTCATGGCCCTTGGACCTGCCTCTAAGGATGTCATTGGAGGACTGTGCAAAGTCATCGCCGAAGACAAACAAGAATCTTACTTGTGCTGCATCTGTTTGATGAACCTTTCGTTCCTTGAAGCTAGCATCACCACCATCTTGCAACATTCTCCAAGCCCGGATGGCAAAGAACTATCCCCTCTTGACAACCCAAGCTCTCTCCTTCGTGTTTTGGAGAAGCTCCTAACCAACTCTCCTGCTGCACCAAAGGCAAGTAGTGGCAAGTCCGAAGGTGTTCGTTGGGCGTGCGGTTTGATCAAGAACCTTGCCAAAAGTGAGGAGAACGCTGCTTTGATCGGACAAACTGAAATCCCCAAGTGTGTTGTCGAAAACATTCGTGCCGCCACTGCCCCTCCTTCCCGCTGGACTTCGAACTCCCTTGAGGATTTCTCCCTCTTTGTCATCCTCAATTTGGCACAATGGCCTCAATCGCGTGAGGCTCTCAAGAGGGCTGGAGCTGTCGATGTTGTCAAGCCTATCATGGCCGAAGGAGACCTCCAAGGACTCAAGGCTACCATGGCCTGTGCCTTCCTCGATGCCTCTTGGTCTTCGTTCCCTGATGGTGGAAACGCAGCTGCGAAGTCGGTTTCTGAGCTCATGACTAACATTGTCGAGAAGAAGGGTAAGGATGGACAGTACGCCTATGGAGTTTTCAAGCTGTACACCGCCACCAAGGCTTATGCTGATCTCGCCAAGGCCGCCGGAAAGGCTGATTCCGAGATGGGAGGTGAATCCAACACCAAGGTCCTTGCTGTTCCTTCTGCTGTTGCCTTGAACTTCCAGATCGTTTCCGACCTAGTCCTTTCCGCCATGGACGATACCGAAGGAGGTTCGAAGTACGTCCCAGATGCCATGTCCGCTGAACATGCTGTGAGTGCCATTGAGGCTATGTTGCCTGCTATCCTGCAAGCCGGAGACCCTCCTCGCAAGTCAGCACAATCCGATAAGGCTTGCGGTGAAGTTAGCCAAATGCTTTTGACATATGCCGATATCTCTGGAACATCTTCTGAAGCTAAAACTAGCGCACGAGCTGCTGCTGAACAAATCAAGGGAGCCTCGGGATCTGCTAGACCAATCCTCGAAATCTCCCACGACTTGTGGACTCAATACCGCAAGAGGGAAGGACAACCTCTTGATCAATTTGTTGCCGATAAGGGTGTAGAGGTTGACGAGTCAGGTCCTTTGGACTTTTTGCCTTGTGCAAACTCGGAAGGAGGTTGCGTGATTGCCTAAATACATGTATGACAAACAATTTCAGAGAGAAATAATCTCTCTTTATTGGCGGCGCTTTCGTACGCAGACGGATGTCGGTGTGTCGAAACCTCTCACATCATCACACACAAGTGGATTTATACATTTTACGAAGAGAAAGAACAGTTGTAATTGGAATTAACATAAAACACATTTCAAAAAAGAAGATATTTTATTTTCTGCTGCCACTAGTACTACGTATGAAGTATTGTGTTCGGGGGAGTGCTGCTGGAAACTCATCGAATTTTCGAAAAGGCTCGTAGTTTCTTTTTCTACTACTCCATACGGGTATGACTTAATGTTTATTATGTCGTAGAGGGAGTTATTACGACTACGGTCATGTTGTATTATACTACTCGTACTCGTACGTCGTATCCAAAGCAAGTACTGTATACGAGGGTACGCTTTTTGTGGAACGTGAGGTTTCGAGGCACCGGCTCGAAAAGGCGCACCTTCTATTTTCGTAAGTGCACCTTTCCTCTTCCAACCGAAAATAATCAGAGAACATCGTGTCACACACTGTAGTGACAGCAAAGTCTTCACTGCATCCAATCCACCTTGATGGCGTTGACAAGTATAGATGGTCTATACATGATATATCGTAGCATAACGTCATTGCAAGTAAAGCAAGTGTTCTTCAATCAGAAACCAAATTTGTGACTTCCCCAACGAACGACGACATGAGCAAATTCGACCGCCGGTCTTTGAGAGACGATGGGAACTATGAATTCCCCGTTGATGATCTCGAGGATGACGAAGCTACGGTAGATTTAGCCATGTCCTCGATCGACGGCAGCGCACAGGAATTTGGTTCGTTGAAGAATCATCCCAAAGAGCGGCGCATGCAGACCGAGCGGATCGCCATGTACACGTTCCTTGCGTTCATCGTTGCCATGTTCATCGGCCTGATCCCATTAAGTTGGAAAAAGAGGTCAGACTCCTTTTTGCTTGGCGATTCGCTAAATCCTTTGGGAGAAAAGAATATGATTCAATGCGCCGGATCCGACAGAAAGATTACCCTCAAAGACTGGTTGCGTCAAGATATGGAAGACATCTCTAGACTGTGTAATCCATTGTTCTTGGGTCAAAGTGAGAAGGCTGATCCAACTAGAACACCTGTGAAAGTCTTCATTATGATGGGGGAGGCCAACATGGTCGGGGCCGGACTGGTCGAAGGGAACGTAGACGGTACCCTAGAATATACCGTCGAAACGAAACAAAGATTTAGGCACTTGGAGAGCCAAGATGGGTCCCTTTGGAATAATCCCCGAAATGATGTCCGACACGTTGCAGTCCAAAGGGACTTTGAAATCCTGGAAAACGACTGGCTGGCCGTCAAGAAGGAACGGGGATATTTTGGTCCAGAGATCCAATTTGGCTACGTGATGGGAGAAATTTTCGACGAGCCGGTCCTCATTATCAAGGCAGCTCAAGGGCACAATAGTCTCGGAGGAGAAATGTTGCCCCCCGGAAGCAAGCAATATGAAATGAATGGATACACTTATGCAGGATATGGTGATTCTCCACAACGGTGGGAGACAGGAACTTCTCGTATGAAAACTAGCTGGAGAGCAGGGATGAAGTACGATGAGAACGTTGCCAATGCCAAAAATATCCTTCGAAATATTCAGCAGTACTATCCAGGAGCTAGCACGTACGAAGTCGTCGGGTACGTGACGTATTTGCTGTCTCTAAGAGTGCAAAAAAATAGTCACGCCTCTCACATCTGAACCTTTTCTTGTTGTTGTTGTTGTTGTTGTTGTTGTTGTTGTTGTTGTTGTTGTTGTATTTGTTTGCTCTTGGACGTCTGGTTTCAGTTTCGTGTGGTGGCAAGGAAATTCGGATCGACGAGTGCCCGCATACGCAGCCCGGTACGAGGAAAATTTAGTCCGGCTCATCAATGCCTTGCGGTTTGATTTTCGAGCACCTCATGCGAAAGTGGTTGTCGCAACGATAGGGCAAGATGGGATGGACATGAGTGGAGCAACATTGGACGTTGCCCAGGCTCAAATGAACCTTGGATCATTCGACGACTATCCGCAACATCAAGGCAACGTGGCGGTAGTCGACACTCGGGGGTCTTGGCGTGGCCCTTACCAGCCTGGACACGAGGGTGATCACAACTATTTGGATGGCCCACATTACGGCAACAATGCGGAGACGTTCATGGAAGTTGGCAATGCGATGGGATTATCCATGGCTCGTTTGTTGATCTAAGAAAACACAAATCAGGGTGGTATGTATTTTGTAGGAACTGTTGTTTTGCAATATATACTACATACGACGTAAATGCATCGTCGTCATTAGTATTATCTACCTAGTAGCTACCGGTAGGTAGTCGTAGTCGATGGCAATTTCCCACGGTAATGGTGGCATGGCTTCAGTCGTCCATTCGTCCACCTTGACGACAACACCACGGGGATACCCGTTGTTTGTGTCTCGCACGTTTCCATCTTTCCAAATGAAATAGGCCAATGGCCAAGAGTGCATGGAATCCCCCGGTGGCGGCACGAACTCTTCCCTCTCTGGAGCGTTGGTGACATCGAGACAGTAACAATTTGGTAGGGGATCATTTGTCGTGGGAACAGGGTCGTCAGTATTGAGAATGTGAATGGCAGTGGTAGCGAATTTTCCGAAATGTTCTTTTCCATAATTTGGTTGAAAAACGCCTCGGCCACAGAATGGGTCTAGCAATGTAAGTTGAATCTCACAATCTGCAGTTGTGACGGCTGTTGCTGTTGTTGTTGTTGCTGCTGCCTCCTTATCTTGTTGTTGTTGTTGTTGTTGTTCCTGTTGTTGCCGTCGATACAAGGTCGTCGCTGCTGCATTAGCGGCAAAGCCTCCCACAGAAATACCAATGAAATGTAGCCGTTTGATTTTGTTGTGGTAGTTATTGTTGTTGTTGTTGTTGTTATTGTTGATACATGCAAGGATAGCCTCGGAAATGGCTTCTCCCACAGCTTCTCCATCATAAGCCGCCGTAAGGATACTTCCCCGTTGCTCTTGCCAGTCGACAATCATGCTGGTTTCATTTCCCAATGTTTCTTGCAACGCTTCCACGAGTCCGTCCACACCTCCTGCACCTGGAAAAATGAAGGTATCAATCATTGTAGTAGTAGTAGTAGTAGTAGTAGTAGTAGTTGTTGTTGTTGTCTTTTGAGAGTCTTGTTTCGATGTCGAAGTTACCGTCGTCAGTAATAACGGTTCGTACTTGTCTCGTATTGATGCTTGGATGTGATTCAGTCGGGGTTCCAACAGAAGCTTCTCGAGAGGTGACAAGTTCATCAGCGACACAACTACTTTTATCGGCAGGGTCATTGCTGCCAGTAGTAGCACTCGCACTATTGTGATCAGCATTGTCATTGTTCAAGGAAAGATGTCGCACGTTGGTAGGCGTTGATTGTCAGACAACCACAACCACAACGACAGACAGGATGAAATGGTAAGAACGAGAGAGAAAGGAGCAAACAAACAAACAAACAAACATATTTATTGTTTTTGTCGTCGAAATCGAAATTCAAAATCGAAATTCGAAATCGAAGTATCTCTCGTGTGTGATTGTTGTTGTTACTGTAGTTAATAGCAGTCTCTATTTTTAAAGAATTGGAGAGAAGAATAGGAAAGAACTACCTACTCTGCTACTAGAGCTAGCTCTTTTTAATCTCTCTAGCTAGAGTAGCTATGATAGACTACCGATAGACTACTGGAGTACTATTGGAGGATCTCAGGCCCCGGTGTTCGAAGAAGAGCGAGAGTTCTACGACGTAGCTAGCTACGGTACTACTACTGTAGAGAGGTGTGAATGATGACCAAATACAAACAGCCACATCCTTCTTCTTTAAAGTAGTAGTATAATATAGTAGAGTTCATGTATCAAGAGAAGAGAGAAGATCATCTGTACCTCGTATGCAGAAACTGGATCCCATCGCGTGACCGATCCTCGACAGACCGGCACCCATGACTGTGAGCACAACGACAGACGTAACGTAACGTAATCCACACCGCTAGTAGAGCAGCGTTCGTCTGTAACAACAACAAGAAACGACGACGACCGTCCTTTCACTCCTAGCTGCTGCTGTTCTTCATCAATTCCTCTCGTAAATTCTTCGTAAAGTCATCGTCCATGTCATCGGCATCCCAGTTGTCCTGCCATTGCTGTGTATCTTCGGCGTCTTCTTCTGCTGCCCCCCAATTGGCATCTTGAAACTCTTCGAACTCGTCGTCCTCTTCAATCGCTTCCATCGCACTAAGTTTGTTGTTGGCCTTGTCCTCAGAAGAAGCTGCAGCCGCTGCTGCTGATTTGGACTTGTTGTCCGCCGTCTTGGCGTCCTTATTACTTGTCGATGTTGTCCCTGCCATTCTCTTTCTTTTATGTACGTGTAATGCGTCTTTGTGTGTGTGTGTCTGTCTTACCTACAAAACAATGTTGTTTTTCGTTTGGCAAAGGGGAGGGGAGAGGAGGGTGTGACCAAACGGATTATCTTGTTGACAATCTTCTGTTGTTGCTTGCTAGCTAGGTAGAACTATGATCGATGATTGCCAAAAAGACACAACAATAAATATTACTTAGTATTAATACAACAAGTTTCTATTCCTCAACACCATACTATCGTACACTCTCTCAAAAAACAAAACAAGCTTCCATGGAGATCGGCGGGAATCTCCGCACTGGGGTACCCGAAACGGGGGAACAAAATGAAGTCCCCGTGTCAAATCAAAAACAAAAACACAAGCCCTAATACGAATTCGATCGAGTTCCACAATATACCAGATCAAAATCAAAAACTCGATCGGGTAAAGCGTCCAGCTGAGGGGGGCATGGGGGGGAATTTGTAACATTCCGATTTTTTAGCATGTTCAACTTACTTAGGAAGCACTTAGGAGTAACATGGCATCGCCAGCTACTGAAAAAAAGCATAGAAGGTTTTTTCATTCCTCGAACCTCATGTATTGATATATGTTTATGAATCGAACATTTATTCCAATGTACTCGTGTGTCGATTTCACGAAAGTGCAAAATGTCGTTTAACAGCGTGGCAATTTTTCAGTCACGAATTCAATTCGCCTGCCCTTCCTCATCTTGCTTCATCTCTTCATATCACGTTTATACCAATCCTAGAAAGAGGAAAACACAAATCTTTTAGTCATTTTTAACGTTTTTCAACCATTGAAATTTTTTGTTAGAATAAAATTAACAGCAGAAAAATCGTCTTCGCTCGCGGACGTTATATTTCTAAAGCAATTCATTTTTGTTCCGAACACGATCAGATCAAACTTGATCCGGATTAAAACCCAACTGGATTTACTTTTTTGACTCGTTTGACCGGGAATACATAGAAGGCATACGAAAACCAGGATTTACCACAGGTATGATGAGTACGCACTTGTGGGCGATAACACCAGTAGTTTCGGGTATTTACAGTTACATGATGACATTTACTACCGTAGAGAATATACTAATATTGATTGACAAAAATGAACCAACAAATGTTATCACTGTCCTACAAGTCTTCTCCATGAAGAAAGACATGGTCACGCTTTTTAGTTTTCCTCAATCTCTTGATAAATGCTCGTACCTCTTCTGCCATGCCTTTAGTTTTACTTGGATTTAGTGGTTCACGTAAAAATAGCCCTTTCATAGTCCTGCATCGTGACAAGCAGACGTAAACCCAATTGTCTGTGTAGTCCCAAGCACTGACAACAAGATGATGAATTGACCGCCCTTGTAACTTGTGAACTGTTCTGGCATTAGCACAATTAACAGGAAACTGTTCAAAGCTGATACGTCTTCGTGTTCTCATGCTATTCTTGGTAATTGGTCCTGTAAATGGCACTGGAAATTTAGCTGATGCATAGATCACTTTTGGACTTTAGTTCAATGATCGTTTCTTTATTCCCTCCTTTACAACCATCCAGCATGTTTACAAGTAATGAATCAACCTGTGTTATAGAAACACAATTCACATGGTATCCATCAATTATAAAAGTTTCAAACCCCCCTGAGTGGATCACCTTGTCGTGGTAGGGGGGCTTAACCCAGGTTTGTCAGAGCCTGGGGAACTAAGAATCCACAGACGATCTATCAGTGCAACGGAAGAGATCGTCCCAGCGGTAGTACAAACTACTGCTGTCTTGTGCATGGCATCATGCAGAACCGGTGGCAGACCGGAAAGATTGTGTTTCTCTTATTTAGTCAGAAGGGGGCTAAGGGAGAGGAGGAAGAATGCTTAATGCACGATTCCTGATAAAGTTGTGATGGGCACTGACATTTCTGTGGAAGAAATGGCATCATAACTCAGCCGAGTGTCAAGTGCAGAGGGGCGGTACTATTTCATTGGGAATATTACTGGTGCTTGGCATGGAAGGCTTCTTTTACACGTACAATCCGCCCTATTGGGTTGCAACAGGTAGAAGATATCAACACACCCAACACAATTTATGTGGTTATTGCTGCCTTCCCAGCATTGTTTTTGGAAGACCACGCCAAATCTGACATTCACTGGTTTGGACTTTTCCTCATCGTTGATGAGGTTTTTTGCCTTTCCAGTCCTGAGTGGTGGGCAACAGAGTGCTGAGTGGATGGAAAGCTTGTTGCAAAATTGCCCCGCCCTCTCTAGTAGGGGGCCAGGCCGGTGAGCTACTTCTCGATGCGGAACCTCAGCTGGATGTTCGTATAGCCTTAAAATAGAATTTTGTTACGTTGTTACGAAATTATAAAAGTTTCAAAGTCCTTTTGTGACACTGCTGGCTTCGGTTTCACACCTCTAAATTCACATATTGCGCCATTTGCAACACAACCAGCAACATCTTCATTGTGATTAATGTACAAAGGGCGCCCATAGTACAATTTCAAAAGAGGGTCATGACGCTTGTTGCATTGGTCTTCCACATGAGCTTCCCCAACAGCAGCATATATGATATCCTGTGCTTTCCTCTTCATGTTGCAATATTCACGACGAGTGCCTCTTACATGAAATCTCAAATTACCTGCTTTAATACACAAAGTGTGCATCGGTGGCTGTATACCTGGATCAGTAGAGAGTGTGTTCTCCAGATGTTTTGCAAAAATAGCATCATTGATTGCCATTCTATCAACATTTGTTTTAGTTGCATACGATTAGTATACTGCATCAAAAGGAATATATCTTTCCCTTGGGACACTTCGCGCACCAACCACTCGTGTATTGATTATGGCAACTTCCTTAGCACTCAATCCAACATCACAGAATCTCCCTAACATTCCACCCCAATTCACATCTTTATCAAATCTGTGATTTGTTCGCAACTCCATGAAAGCATTCAAGTATTCTTTCCCACAATTCTATGTTCACTTTAGTACAGAGGTCTCCCACCCACAGGTGAAAGCTGAGCGAAATCTCCTGAAAAAACAATAGGGACTCCTCCAAATGGATCCCATGGATTATCGAAAATTTGCTGCATTTTCTCGTTCAACAGTTCCATATCCTCAACAGAAGCAAAGGATACTTCATCAACAATCACCAGATATGTATTTTTGAACTCTTCTAGTTCATCTTTTACCTTTCTTTTGAAAGCAAAAGCTCCAGCTGACCACAATCGTTCTTTTTCACACCAATCGCTTTGCATAATTTTTGGGCATATTGACATGCGGTTTTAATGACAAGGCTTTTCTCAGTCCCACCTGCACCGGAAAGAAACCCAATCAGTTGTTTATGGTCATTCACTTTTCCAATTTTCTCTTCAACCTCTTAAGACTGGAATGGAGATAATTGACTAACAGTACGTACGCGTCTGTTGTTCATTGGAACAGCATCCTTTTTTTTCAATGGAAGCTGTAACACATGACACGAAGATGTTAATACTATTTTGAGTAAAATCAAGATTCCTGTCCACAAAAAGAGGGAACTTAAAAAACGAGACATCGTTCAAATTTAAAAACTCTTTTACAGTTAACAGTAATGAATATTTGTGAGCTCATACAAACAGTTTTTTTAAACGGAATTTTAGTGGACTCCAAGAAGTGCAATTTAGAATTCATGAGAACTGACTGTATGGCTTCGGGTCGGTGATAATTTGCTTTTCTACTACTGGTACGTACTTTAGATAGGTTATTATGGGAAAGGGAACAAATTGATCGTACGGGTTATTTTGCTACCGCATGAGTGTAGGTATTGACAGTTTACCAATACAGGATATCAGATACTATCGTAAGGTACTACGGTACTTTGGGATACGATGGATATTATTTAATGTAGTATCAAATACTACGTACTACGTACCTACCGGTAAACACTTGTTATTATCGTTTGGTGGCGCAATGTGAACCAGCAGCGTGCACTTTCCAACTTACAGGAGCCATATCTTCTTAACTACTGGAGTGCCTCTAAAGTGCGATATATCGCGAGATTCCTCAAGGAGTTCTCTACTAAGCTGGCACCTCGGTTCTTAGACCAAGTTATTTGTTAAAAGTTGATGACGGGTTTTGTAAAAGAGGCAAAAGTGCACAGTGCACCCTTCAGGTGCACAAAATTTCGTTGTTATACGGAACAACCCACGCCGGAACTCGACGGACCCCTCGGCAGAGGCTAAATTAGTGGAGTTGTGCTGTACCCAAGTTACTGTTAATACCGGTACCAGGTACTCTATCTACGGTACAGGTATGATGCTGCCTACTGTCGTATCTGATAAAACCGCTAATTCCTCCATCTAACTTCTAAAATAATAACCAAAGGAACTGATAGGTTTGTTTTGTATTACCGGTTGCAGTTGTACGGTAGACTACCGGTAATTCGACTACGGTAGCTGTAAAGTACTACTCCGTACTATCAAGAGAACGAAGTACTGCAGATAATATCTACCACGTCGTGGTTCGTCTCCAGATATCATACCTCCCTCTCTGGTAGAGAGTAGTAAAAACAAAACATTATTCTTTGCTTGGTTAGACTACGGTAGTACGACGGTACTTCGTATTGTAGTTAGCTACTACATATTACCGCAGCACGTGTACAAGGTACTGGAGTACGACCTTGTATTGCGTACTCTAGTATTATATTCACAGTCAGCATAATATTGAAGTAGGAGGTAGTCGTACGTGGTTCGCTACAAAAATAGAGGGTGATTTGAATTGACTGTGAGACAACGCACTTTAGCATCACCTTTTCAGAAAAGGAATACCAATTATATTGTGGAGAAGCACGGTTTCTGGATCAGACCGTCCAAAAGATTCACTTATTGTTGGTGAACGATCTAACAAGGAAGATAATGAGCAATGTAGCATCATACTGTCCCCACAGCGATGACACCAGTTTGTGTCTACGTCCACAGCCACTCAAGAGTCTACCGTAGAGTACGCCCATAGAAATAATGACGTTCCACATGCGTCATCGAATCGAGTCGAGTTTGATGAGGAGTCGCTACCGTCGTCGATCATGACCAAAAACCAGAGGCGATCTTCCAGCCTCCCCCCATCTCTATGATACCTCTTGCTTCTCGCAGCGGAAACTACTGTAGTAGTGAACCATAAAACTTCCCCTCTCTCTACTTAGACATTCTGCGCCGCTTCGTTACAGCCTCATGGGAATTTATAGAGTTCTCTACGACAGTTAGGAAGCTGGTGTAATGGTCGACGAGTGACGTTGGCAGCATTGTCTCATCGGTATGACTTTCTGGAAGTTCTTTTATGCCGTGCTGTATGCAATTCATAGAATTACTACGTATTAGATCTTCGGCTTAAGAAACATTTTTTTACATCAGCCCTACAAACAATTTTTTCGACGAAACTGTTTTGTGCTTATTTTGATTACTACATGAAGGATACCCCATCTCAGCAAATGAATAGGCCCACAAGTGCTGGGGAAGAAACTTTTATTCCTTTCTATAAGTAGAAACATTCTTAACACTGTAGTATGCCTGGTTGAATGATGATAATTTTTTATACCAAATCCGGATTTCCAACTTCCAACATCTTCGGCAGCATCCAACGGAACATGCTGCCAAAATAAATCCACTACAGTCGTTGGTGGTTGGTGTTGCAGTGTGGTGGGTGTTCGACACACGCAGAGTCCTGTATTATTTCTTTTCTTCCAATTGGTAGATTCTTTGAAGGAAGAGAAAAGCGTAGTACCGTTTTGAGAGATCGCTCATCACATCACATTTTTCATTATTCATAACAAAAAGCTGCTCAGCACAATCACCATGAGCGACAGTCTAAGGAAATCAATCGAATATAACAACACCGCCTGTGTGCACATTCAGAACGGCAAGTTCGTTCAGGCTGCTGATGTTCTAGATATTGCGCTGCGCTTCTTGAAGAGCCATTTGCTATCGTGCCAATCGAGCCTCCATGAAATGGAAGAGCCTGGCGTTATGCAGGAAGAACATTCTTGCGGAGATTCTCTCAAATATGTAGAGGATTTGATGATGGAGTCTCCGTCATCTTCTCGGGAGGAGCAACAACGACAAATCGAAACTGTTGAGCACCAGTATCAGGTGGATCTGTGCATGGCTACCACTAAGGAGATTCTCAAGAGTGTCCCTGTTGCCAAGGTTAGCCCGGGTCAGCTTTCCATTAACGACGTTCCCTCCTTTGACATTTACAACAAGGCATTCCTATTGTCTCCTGGAGACCTGGACATATCCTCCGATGAGGATTACCGTACTTTTGAGAACGTTGAGAACTGGATCTCGGTCGTATTGATGTATAATACTGCCTTGGTGCATTACAACATTGGAGCCGCGGCTAACATGTGCGTTTGTGATCTCCATAGATCCCTCAAGTTCTTCCAGATTGCGGACGAGATGCTTGATATGATGGCAAGGCCTTTTGATTTTGATATACTCTTGCTGACCTCAGCGACTGCCAATAACATGGGTCACATCTGTATCTGTCTTCATTACACTGATCGAGCCAAGATTCACTACAAGTTTCTTGAAGGTGTCCTCCAGGTCCTACAATGGATGCCACAACTGGATGAGGAGGACTATTGCCTCTTTTTCATGAACACTGGGCTTCATGTAGACAGTCTAAAAGCATCACCGGCTGCTTGAGAAATCACCATAATAAAGCCGAACGAGATCCCATTTGCGGATATTTAACCCCATTCATAAAACAAGGAGAGATATAAATCAGCACGCATAACCGAAAAAAGAAACCCCCCATGGAAACCGGGGGGACGCGTAATTGGTCATACAAAGAAACACTGTAGGAAAAGCATAATATGTTCATCATCAAAGTCCAATAGGTTAGATATCATTGTAATACAATTTTCATAGAGATTTGGTATATGGTCATTCAGAATCCTCGTTTCCATTTTCCGCCTCACATGGACCTGTTTGAGATTCCCAATCAAATCGCACGAGGGAGAACATCTCCTCCAACTGCTCGGTGTTCTTTCGGACGCTTTCCCATTTATCCCGGGGGACCTCAAGTCCACTCGTGATTTGGTTGGTAATGAGATTAAGTTCGTCATGGAGGTCCAGCATCATGAGAGTGAGTCGCCGGCTTGGGGCCTCGCCTTGCCGAATCAAGAATTTCGTTGAAGATGAGGATCCATTACTGCATTTTTTCCTTTGTCTTTTTTCTCTTTGCAACTTCACTTTAACCTGGTCGGTACCGGGAGAAGGTTTCGCTGTAGTGGCGGTCGTGACGTTTTCATTTTCTGCTTTCTCTTCCGCTTGTCTTATCCACTCTTCTTGGGAAGACACACTCTTCTTGGAGCTAGAATCTGATAGAAGCTCATGTTTCTCAGCAATAGATTCCTGCTTCTCAGTAATATCTTCTAGAAGAGTGAAGTCCTCCTGTCGCAAGCTTTCCTGATTTTGGGACTCAGTCGCATCGTCGTTTGAAACACCACTCGGTTGTGTCTGCGACATACCTCCTCGTGTCCAAGACTTCTGAAAAGATGACGTTGGATCGCTGTTTGCAGAGTTCATTTCCAAACCAGTGACGTTATGCATTAGGCTCTTGGGATTAGTTCTGCGTGCAGAATCAATAAGTGACTGGTTGTGATCAGCAACAAGCTGGCTGACCATCACTGCCTGGCCACTCCAAACCATTTTCAATTTGGGCATCATGATTCGGATGCTTGAGTTGAGCGTCATGCTCAATACGAGGATGATATGAACCAAGTAAGATACATCTGGTGATATCGTTGGATCGTCAGTGATAGCGATTACTGCGAAACCTAGAATCGCCAGCAACGCACTGGTTCCAGTCACACCGAAAATTACAGAACTTTCATTCAGCAGACTTGGAAGCTGTCTGGCTGAATGAGCCATGACCAACAACACCAAGATGAGCAAAAAGAGTACTACCATTGCATAAAATGCGATGGACTGTTTTGCTTTCACTCCATCGTCGCAGACACATCGTCCTATGCTCTCATCGGGGTTAAATTCGATTGACTTCTCTGATGGTTGCAGCAACATGCTCAAGAGTTGTAGAACAATCTGGGGCAATGAACACAAAGCAACGATCAAGGACACCTTTTTATGGTTAATCTCCCGTCGAATGTTTGTTCGTCGCGAGGGACAACACGCCGGGATTAAGGCCCGGACATGTTCCTTGGATTTGCCACGCTGTAAACGATTCCGAAGCAAGGGAGACACTACGGCATTGATGCGCCAGAGTCTTCCCAAGGTGACGGCGAACATCAATTGCAGTGATGTGAACACTGCTGGATATGCCAGAAGACACATCCAATTATTCCGGGGATCGAAAAGCAAACTGGAAACAGTAGCCAGAAAAGAAGCAAAAAGGAATACCACGAGAAATGGTGCTTGTGAGATCTTTAAAACTTGCGACCTGTAGTGCACGCTTAATTGAATGAGGAGAAACAAGATTATGGATGCAGCAAGACCGACAACGACGAATGAAAAAATTCTAACTGGCGTGGAAACCTCCAGTATCTTTGCAGGCACTTGGTACGTAATCAAGCGTTCACCTTGCTCCAATGTCAGAGCATTTGCAACATCGTAACGCCATCGTGGCTCTCCCTCATCATTACCCATAAAGAATTGAAGTGTTCCGATCACAAAGAAAGTTCCAGGCTCGTTGATTATCATGGGAACCTGTACCTCAAATTGAACTTGGCGCAGCGAAGGGTCGGCATCCATGAGGACCGCAGGAGCGTGCACATGAGTGCCGCCATGGCGATCACCGGTAACGCGTTTTTTGGCAAAGAGAGTAGACCCATGCTGTTCCATTTCATTGTTCTCACGGATGTTTGCTTGTTCATGGACGAAGGGACTACAAAATCCGGCCCGGGTGCTGTCACAGGCCACTAAACCAATGCTGATGCGACTACCTTCATCAGAAACAATCTGAAGCCCTGATAACTCATCCAAATCGACGGCTCCTTTGATGGTATAGCTGTACCATTCTAGCGTCCGTGGTCGAAAATTTGGATTTAAAAATTCTGGTGGAGCCATGGCCTTCAGCCAGGTCCCGCTTGGGCAAGAGGAAGCTAGATTCACTTCATTCGCCAGTGAGAAGTTCTGAACTAATTCTCCATTTGGAAAAGGAATACCTACATCTCCTGTGGCTGCGGCATAACTAGACCAGCAAATGGGGTCATTCCCAAGCTCCGTATCGTACCCACTGATCGTCTGCGTTGTTCCTGGAATTCCTAACGGACCGTTTGATACTACACGGAGAGCAAAATTGCCAAGAAAGATGCCCCATATCAGGAGAAAGGACGATTTGATTTCGACACCATTCATGTTGTATCTCGGTAAGCAGCAGCGTCCTTGTTTTGTTCAACTATCGATGATGGTGATGGTAGTATATGATATTCCATGTACGATGTACTCCTTTTACAAGGATTATGCAAGCCAATGGTGAGGAAGGTGCTGCCTCAAGCGTTTGTTTGGAGCTAGTTCCCTTGTCGCTGACATGGATTGTTGAATGGCTGCAGTCGGTCTCGTAGGTATTCTTTTTCTCTGTGTAATAATGGATTTTTTCACTTCGTCAAATAAAAAATTCTACGACAGTAATAATGTTCTCTACTACCTACTGAAGTACTACCTAGTAGAGCTACTACTAACAGTAAATACCTCTAACTAATAGACGACTCTGAACACAGCAAATAAAAAAAATGAAAACGATTGAAGTTTTGCATCGTCCACAAAGGGAGCACAGGAAGTAGAACTGGAATGTTGTCGTAGTTTTTATTGACAGTTTAAGGAATGCTTTGAAGTCTCTGTCGGAATCATTCACTGTTGTACTCCAAGTAGTGTCAGGGACAATGCAATATTTCATTCTCTGGTACTTGTTATGCCCCTGGCTCATATTGGTCCTCACTTCTCAGACCATGTTTAAATTACCGTACTATCTGTAATATCTTAGACAACTATTGCATAATAATATATATCAATAACAGCGATATAATAAAATATATAAAAATTATTCTTCGCATTATTAATACTACCTCTAGTACGTATTACAGTACTTTACTACCTACTGATCATACGTAACGATGTCGCAATTGCAGGAACAAGTCCCAGTAGATTTAAGATTACTACGAAATGGTTCGGGGTGTGATGACGCTTATTATTTTATTTTATTCACAGTGTAATACTGAGTACGTAGTAAGAACCAATTGCATGCTTCCTGATAGAGTTGTGATGGGCATTGGAAGAAATGACAAGTGCAGAAGGACGGTACTATTTCATTGGGAATATTACTGGTGCTTGACATGGAAGGTTTCTTCTACACGTACAATCCGCCCTATTGGGTTGCAACAGGTAGAACATCATGTCAATACACCCAACACAATTTATGTGGTTATTGCTGCCTTCCCAGCATTGTTTTTGGAAGACCACACCAAATCCTGACATTCACTGGTTTGGACTTTTCCTCATCGTTGATGAGGTTTTTTGCCTTTCCAGTCCTGAGTGGTGGGCAACAGAGTGCTGAGTGGATGGAAAGCTGTTTGCAAAATTGCCCCGCCCTCTCTAGTAGGGGGCCAGGCGGGTGAGAGCTACTTCTCGATGCGGAACCGCAGCTGGATGTTAATAGCCTAAAAATAGAATTTTGATTAAAACTGCTTCGTGCTGCTACTCACAGTCATTCCGCAAAAGGAGAAGTTGGCTCACCCACCTTGACCGAAAGGAGGCAGGGCAAATCACGTAATAATACCTTCTGCACTCTATCATACTCCCTCAGAGCTGGAAATTGGACGAAAACCTTTATTTGTCACAATGGTGTCTATCGTCTTACGTTACCTACCGGTAAGGTACGTTAGTTGGGACGTCCTTCCGTAGTACCAGTAGCAGTACCGTACGGTACTCGAGTAGCGTACCAGGTACCGTACCTGGTACCTGTAGTACCGGTACTGCGTTCAACTTACGGTAATACCGGCGTAATAATTTGGGGCAGCCAAATTAGTGAGAGTAATCCGCTGCATGTTAATTATTTATACAAAAAATCCCTTTAATAGACCAAATCGTGAATGACTCTGAGACTGCAAGCTACCACTGGAGTAATTGCATGAAGCAGTCATTTGATGGCCTTCGATTGTGTTGAATCAAGCCTCGGATTGGTCCCAGATTCCTTAATGGCGAATTGTCAACGAGTCATTCGAGATAAATAATGATGTCACAACCTATATCAGAACAAAACTAATTCTACCTCTTCTGCATCTAACACAAAGTCAACACAATCCACCCCTACCACACCGGAAGTGTGAGACTTCATGATACACGCCTACATCTTGTCGGAGGCACCAATCAACTCAGAACTCAGTGGCAGAATGGGAGCCCCGTCCAAAAATCTTTCGGATGGGATCAAGGGTGCCGAGCATCACAGACGCACGGGAAGAAGGGCTCGATCGTCTTCGAGTGGGACAGAATCCATGGTGCTTTCTCCATCTATGGACATTATACGGAGCAGCGATAATCAAAGCGGGATTCCAGGACGAACAGAAACACAAAACAACTCATTTTCCAAGAAAGAACATACCGAAGATGGTTTCACCCGCAATCGAAGTAACTCCAAGGACAAGCAAAGTCTCGACTCTGAGACTTCATCTAGACCTTCTAGCAAAGATCGCAAGTCCTATCTTTCCAGAAAACCGTCAGAAAAAATAGGTTCAAAAGGTCGAAAATCAAGTGTTTTGGGGTCACTGAATGCTTTTTTGGATGAGGAAAGCAGCAAGCCGCGAGGGACTGGGAGAAGTAGGGACGCTCAAAGTGTGATCAGTTCTGCAAGCAGTAGAAGGAGACGTAGGTCTTTTACGCCCTCGTCGGCTTCGGTTGTTGGTGGATTGTCCGTAACTCGCGAAGAGCTTAGACTCCTACGTCGATCCAGATCTTCATCTGCAGGGCCACTAGATCGCATGATGCAAGAACAGAAACAAGCACGTAGCAGTCGCGAGGAGAAAAGTACAAAAGAAACAAGTAGGGTCAGGGGTTCGTCTAGTCGAAGAAAAGACTCGACCAAGGAACCTCAACAGGAATCCAACAGTCGACGAGATGGACGTCGGTCGTCTGATCCTAGTAAGACCGTTAGCGGAAGGAGAAAGGAAACAAGTCGCAGTCGTACGCGTTCTATCTCTGTGTCGAGAAGAGATGAGCATCATCACCCATCTATCACGCGCACACCGACAAAAACTAGGTCTGCTGGCTCTGTCACACTGCCATCTGCGGAACATTCAAAATCGCCAACAATCGTTTCCAGAGACACAAACAATTCAACGGTGAGCCCTGGGAATGGAGCCGAAGTCCCACCAGGATTTCCCGTGGCAGCTGTTGATAGCCGTGTCAACTCTAAGACAGAAAGAGTACTGGAATCTAACGATTCTTGTACCGTCTTGGACAGCACTGCTCGCCTGAGGCAACGAAAGACTAGTGAAACCCGAAACCTCGACAGTCCCGAAGAAGAAAACACACGGAGAAGAAGACGCTCTTTCCTTGGAAATACCAAGGCAAGCTTGGGAATGGAAAATCAGGAGGAGGGCAAAATACATTCTCCGTCAGGTATAGAGAGACGAGGTAAGCTCAAGGGATCGAAATCCGAAACCGACAAGCGAGGAAATTTGCGGCCTTCAAGAAGACATAGCACGGAGATGGGGGTTACGTCTGTAGAACGCAAAAAAAGCATCTCCGACTCTGAAATCACCACAAACAGCGTTTCCAATTCTGGTGAAAATGTAACAAAGACAAAAAATGTACCTGGACAAGCAAGAAGACCTGAGCGACAACGTTCGAATCGGAGGACACAAAGCCCCGGGCACCTCGGTGTAAAATCTCCAGCTCGCAAAAGAAACGCTTCGATGGATGCAGAGGAAATAGGCGGGATCGATCTTTCAAGAAATCTGTCGAAGGCTTCTGAAGTGAAGAATTTTAGCCAATCAACGACCAGGAAAGGATCTTCGCAGAGCGTTGCAAGCTCTCCTGCAATAATCTCTGATAGGAATTCGGGCTCTACAGAGCGAAGACGAATAAAGAGATCATCTTCAAAGACATCAGAGGTTCCTTTCAATAAAGCGGTTTGTACGATGACTTCAGAAACTGAAAAAAATCTCCACGACAAGGCAGTTCTTAGTCGGTTCGAGCGATTCAACACGAGCACTGATTCGTTGGCTGTCGACCTATTGGCAAACTCTCCAACTGTGAACAGTATAGTCACGAACGTGAACCAACTGTTTGGGGATGATGGTGTTCAAGAAGTCAGGGAGAAGGAGCAGGATACACTATCTTCTTCTTCCTCTAGTAGTTCTGACATCATGAATATCAGTATCGTAAGTTCAGATGTAGATCCGACGCGACTAAGCTGGGTAGAGCTACCATTGTTCAATCCAGGACAGCTACTTGTGAAAACTGCTGATCACGATGGTACAAATGAAATTTCTGAGTTGTCAAGCCACGTAAGGGGTATGAATTTTTTGAATGACCCCGCCAAAATACTCTCGCAATTGATGGCCGATAACGAGGAGAAAGAGAAAAAGTCCAATCCTTCTCTCCAGGCAGCGATTGACAAAGACAAAGCTGAAATTAAGGCAACAACAGCGCAAGATGAAAAAACTATTGTGACGACCACAACCAGCACATCCGATGCCACAATGAAAACGACTAATAGAGACCGGAACGTCAAGAAACCTGCCAAGGCAAAGGTGAAAAATGATGATCTTGGATCCGCTCAAGACTCAATAACTTTCGATCAGCTCGATGTGGCAGAAGGGGGAGAACACGGTAGTTCTGGATCGCTGTCTCGAATAAGTAGACGTAGCCAAGGGAGCAGTAGAAGAAATAAGGGCAACCTTGAAAATAAAGAGTCGATTTCAGAGAGCGGCAATGATGTAGGGAAGCCGAAATTGCGTGTCCCCCCAAGAACTTCAAGTGGCAGCATTGAGAAGGCCAGAGACAGAAGCAAGCTCAGAGACGGCTCCTGTCGTTCCAAACTACAGAGGAAACCGTCAGAGCGTAAAGGGACTGGGTGGACTAAATCTCCAAGCTCCTCATGTGAGCAGTCCAATGCTGAGGCGAAACTCGACGGAGAATGTCACGAGCCCTCGAAAAAGAAAACAAGTATAGAGTCTCCTGGTACTCTCAGTCGGAAGAAATCATATTTGAACAAGAGAAAAATCGTCAAAGCGGATAAAGACGAATCAACGGAAGCGAAGAAGGCTGTCAATTCCAGCCTGGATATGTTTTTGAAACGAATCGAGCAAGCTACTCCTGTCGTGAAAGATGATAATCGATCTGTGTATTCATCCATGCAAGACAGGGACCGAAGGAGGCGATCCATGCTGCAGAAGGAGAAAGACAGAGGAAAATCCACCTCGCGTCGTATTCGCAGATTGGATCCTCGAAAATCACTTGAAAGTGATTTTGATAGAACAGACGGTGGAGAAAGTATCGATAATGATGCGGACAGCATGAGTATTACTTCTGCACCAACGTTGAGAACCAGAAGCCGTTCCTCCTTGGTGAAACAGATGAAGGAAGGAATTCCACAGGTTGACTCTCAAAGACCCGTCGTGGACCTAAAAAAGACACAGTTTTCCAACAAACTGACAAAGCTTCACGTGGCATTTTGAAGGCACTGTAACATTCATAATCATAAATCAAAAAAATTCCTTTATAGCACGTGAATGGAACATATTATTAATGTATGTTATTGCGTTTGTTTCCTGGATAATTGGGCGTTCGTCTGGCTGCTTCACATTATTCTTTGATTGTTTCCGTTGCTATCCTTGAATGTGGACGAGAGTTCCAGGACTTGATGTTGCTCCTGGATGACGACATGCATATTGTCTCTCACTCTCTCACACACACACATTGATACGCCATGATGCGAAGGTATACTGGTGCGGAGAAGTCGCTGTCGTAGAATCATCTTTCCTGTTGCCGACTTTTCCGTCTCCTGTCTGACAACTCCATTGACGTTACACTGTATTTCGATCTTCCAAGCGCAGAATTCCACCACCAGTGGACCGTCTTGCTGTCTTGCTAGTCCACTCGTTGCTTGGAGGCACCTTTCCGAGGACCGTCTTCGTCATTCAAATCATCTCTGTCTTCTATGTAGGCGATATAGCAATATCCGCCCACAATAATGTTGGTCACGACAATGGCCACTGCCCCAGCCCAGTTTTCTGGACTGGGTTTATGTTCAAACACTTTCATGGAGATGTAAAAGGCGACAAGGGGTAAAGTAAACATGAGGGCTGTCGCTATCCCCAGCTTTTGACCCGTTTCTTTGTTTTGCGGGTGTAGCAATCTGAGAATATTGGTAGGCAAAAGAAGGACGCAGCATTCATTACTGTTAGTGCAAAAGTACAGAACAATGACAAATGGTTTGTTGATGAAAACTAGCAAGAAAAAATCATGCAGATAGCAAGAACGAACTCACGCAGAAAAACCCATCCCAGAGTTTCTCCTTTGACTCTTTTTTCTTCTATCAAAGTCACCTGTACGGAAGTCAAATTTGTCTCTGTAGAGATGCGTTGCACTCCCCGGAAAGAGTGATAGTTGAGCTCACACAAGAGAGAGAAATTGGTTGTCTGCATCACCGAATGTTCACAGTCAATGTATCATAGACCATGGATGAATCTGTAACGTTTGTTTGAACGTCCTTCCGTCTTTCCTTCTTTTCCCGTTGTCGAGTCACGAACGAGAACGCACACACTCACATTCACAGTCTCACAGTCAATACAATCACTCTCTTTCGTCATGAAGAATACTAACTTGCTGCTAAGAAGTAACAACTATGATATGCAGTCTACGTGCTGCCAGGGACTCCGTAGCATGGCTACTAGAGAAGTGATCGCGATCTTGATCTTGCGTGTATTTTTTTTTGATGCCATCATCCACAATACGGCTTTGTCTGGCCCCAGGGCTTTTCCAATCCCTCTCTACCAAGGCACCCACGATCCTCCAGTGGTTGTAAAGAATAACAGAATTACTGATAGCAACAGCTACCTATTTGTCTACACCTCTGAAGCTGGTTTGGTGCGATCTGGTCTACCTAGTGTCTTCGGAGCTATTTACTGTTATTTCTGTGTGTGTTTGCGTCCAACGGTCTTGGAGGAAATACATTCTGACTGTGAAAACGACTCATCATGGCGGTCACAACATCATCCGTTCTGTCCGAGTTGGATAGATTCTTAAATTCCAAGAAAGCTGACGATGGGTTGACGGATATAGCTAGGTCAATGGTAGGTTCATACGGGAAAGAATATTGATTGGATGTGACGGACATCATTTGACATTGACATTGGACCACCTGTCTCTCAATTTTGTATCGCTCCTTTGAATTCTGGCTTTTTTTTCGCTGTTCTTTCTCTTCCAGATTATGGAAATTCCTGGGGATGAAGATGCTGCTTACAAATATTTTGCCAACATGGTTGTACCCAACGCCTCTCAGGCATCGAATGTGGCGGAAGATCCCTCCAAAATGGATCAATACGACGACGACCTTTTAGCCGCACGATCTTATCGCGCCATGACCATGTTGAAACAAGATCTATCTTCCATGACGGGATATCCACGCGTGTTGATCAAGAATCCAGCGCAAGCAGGGCTGCTAGCCAAGGATCTCTTTGCAGGATTATCTGTTCCCGATCGTCAGCGTTACAGCACTCTTCACATGCGGGAGCTCCTCGATGCCTTGGTCGAAACGTTTCCTGAAAAGGTCATGTCGGCAGCAGCGGCAGGAGGGAAAAAGGGGATACAAGACCACTTGACCCCGTTGCTACGTTCCGATCAAACACTCCCAGTCTTGACACATTTGGTGTGTTTTGGATGCACAGGTCGAAAGGGTATTGCCAGTGCCGAAAAGTCTGCCGCCCATACGGCTCGATTGTATCAATACAATATGCAACAACCCAAAATTTCCATGGGACAACGCAAGAAGTTCGTCCGAGCGTGCATGGATTTTCAGTTGATGGAACAACTGGCTCATGCATTGACGGCTGCCACCTCCGATTCAGCGGTAGAGGTGGGGGAAGAAGTCTGCGAGGCCATTTTGACGATGATTGAACTCATTGGTTATCCACCAGATGAGGTGCCTCACGCCAATCAGCAAGGGAAGCAAGAAGATGAAGTTGTTGGGGAAGATGTATTGCTCTCCCCACTCGCCACAGCCGATTGGTGGAGTGAGCTAATGATCTGTCTGCAGCAGCCCTCCTGCACTCCTCAACAGAGGCTAGCAATTTCTCGAACTTGCATGCATGCATTTGCCTTGGCTACGGGCAATTCGTCGAGAATTTGCAGGTCACATGCACCAGCAACGGATGCTACTGAGCAAGTTTCGGAGATTGTGGAAGAAAAGGAAGAACACCTCACTAATCGAATCGTCGAGTGGGGGCTTACCAACAAAATTCACGAAGCTCTTGTGTCCCAAATTCCACTCATAGTACAGGCCCTTCAACTTCCTGATCATGAAATATTAAGTTACAACGCCACTTTTTCTACCCAAGAGGGTACGGAATCCTTGGATTTGCCAATGATCCGACACCCTGGTAAGTATCAAACAGTACCACTGGGATCTTGGCGACTACAACTTCTTGGGCTACTGAAGGAGATCATTGTCTACCGTCGCAGCGAAAGCGGCAAGGGTAAAGGGAAGAACCACACTACCATCCAAGCCTTGGATGCTATCATGCAGCTCCCGCTTTCTCCGGAAGTATCGAAATCCAAGAAGGAAGGCGAAGAAAAAACTAACGAGGAGGGGGACATGGTAATTTTCAATCCTTGGCCAGCGCTTTGCTCGTACATCTGGGCGTATCCAAACAACGACTTTTACGGCATCTTGTTCTTTGAAATGTTCCGATCCGCTGTTTTAGAGCATCACGAAGCAACCTTGCGCGTGATTCTGCAAAAAGCCAAATTCTTGACCAGGTCGGTCAAAACTGTTGTTTCTGGTGGACCTCTCACAGGAGTCCTTTTAAATTGCTTGAACTTACTTCGGTTACGAGCACTATCGCTAGCTCAGAATGAATTCCTTCCTCAGTATTTGAATTCGCATGATGGGTGGAAAGAACATTGTGACGTCATTATTCAGTAAGTCCAAGTGTGCTTCAGGCTGTTACAGCTTAATCTAGTCATTCGCTCACGTTTTGTTTGATCCTCGCTCCGTTTAGGATGACGATCAAACAACAAACGCCAATCAAGGGCGATGGAACAGTGCCTAGTATTGGCTTGGGTAGTAAGTACTCGCAACAGCTCGGATTAGATGGCATTGAAGAGTTTGACCCCATATCTGCAGCGAGCCAGGACGAAACTAAAACCGCTGGCGAGGCCCCGGCGGAAGACAGTGGCACGAAGAAAGGCGGCATCAAAAAGAAAAAGAAGAAAAACAAGAAGAAGCACTAATTTTTCTTTCAGTAGGTGAAAACCTAAATTTAATGTCCATTTTCTACGGCAAACTTTAGGCCAGCGAAAACGTTCGACTGGTCAACGATCTGAAACAATTGAGTAAAGCAGAACAAGACGCTGCGTGTCGTCACGTAAAAGATCCTATGGTTACATCGCCAGCCTCCCATTCATTGTAGTGATAGCCGTTCCTGTCAATGTGATATTATCAGGTGTCACGTGACATTCTACGACTCCTTTTCGTGCGGACATTTGCCGTCCAGTTACCTTCGCTTTCCCCAGCTTTTCTGAAAAGTAGGGGCCAAGAGTACAATGGGCACTACCAGTGACTGGATCCTCGTTGATACCGGCTTTTGGACAAAAGAAACGGGAAAGGAAATCAATGTGCAGTTCGGAGGTCTCTCCTTCATCGGAGGTGCTATCCACTGAGCTCTGCTCCTCGGTGTCAGGAGGAGCGACACAGCAAATTGCAACTCCTCTGTAATAGCCATCCCACTCGAAGAATGCTTTGTAATTTACTGAATCATATCCAATTTCGTTGAACGCCTCGGGAGTCAATTCGACCAATAGGTCTCCCATCTGTGACAAACCGACAAACAAGGGTTCCAAATCAATCGAGAAAGCGCTTTTAAGCATGTTTCGAACGGTAGCTTTCTCGTCTCGTGTTGAAAGTTCAGTGGGAGGTTTAGGGGGAAAGTCCATTGATACTTTTGACACTCTTGCGGAAGCTGTATCCTCGTCGGCGAGTCGCATGGTTAGAACGTCTTCACTGGCATGAAAAACAATAGCCGTAGAAGGAAGCAGTAATCTCGGTATCAAAGTCTGATACAGCACAGCTGCCGAAGCTAAAGTCGCGTGACCACAAAGCGGCATTTCAACCACCGGAGTGTAGTAACGAATGTTCCAATGACTATCCTTCTTTCCTGAACTTGAAGCTACA
Source organism: Nitzschia inconspicua (assembly GCA_019154785.2). Classification (NCBI taxonomy): domain Eukaryota; phylum Bacillariophyta; class Bacillariophyceae; order Bacillariales; family Bacillariaceae; genus Nitzschia; species Nitzschia inconspicua. Next base: position 2,827,563 of record JAGRRH010000007.1, on the reverse strand, counting down.
CTTTCATCTCCCTGGCTTCCTACACTATCGGTCCGTCTCCTTGTTCCTTTCGGCCAGCAGAAAGCAGTCTCTGCCAGGTTGAATTCAGCGGCAACCATCTGCATCCACTTTGTCTTCAGCTTGTAGTCAAAGCTAGCCGGTAAAATGACGACAGCAGCGGGGTTACCTCCACCCGGTGCCGCAGCAAAGCTATCGACGATGAAGCAATTGAGCTCTCGCTGGTCTGCAGCTCGTCTTCTGCTTTCGTACACAGCCGCAGGTGGCGGTATCAGTAATTTTTCTAGGTAATACAGTTGCAGCGGGGGTTCACTGCCATCTCCGTCTTGCTCTTTCTTTGTTTCGGAGACATTGGCCAAGCGCAGAACTGAGAAGCCACAATGAATATAAAACATCAAAAACTCTTGATGACAGAGCAAAGCGATTTTTGAAATGGGATGTTCCAGGGATGTCTCATTTTCTTTTTGTATCTTTTGAAGATATTGCTTCACCATGGCCATGCTCAGCCCTCGATCTCGATACTCTTCTCGAATCACGACAGAACGGATTGCCAAAATCGGTCCCGTCGGGTCGTGAGGCTGCGTGCTTACCAAATCATTGTCCTCTCGTATCTTGGGGAGTCGTATACCAGTTATGTAACCAATGATGTGATCTTCATCATGTTCTTCTTGTCCTTCGTATCCATATACTGCACATCGAAAGTACGGAGCTGCGTGATGTTGCCGATATTGCAATGCATTCTTACTGGACGATCCAGCAATGGGCGGAGTGAAAATGATTGTGGATGATTTGACAATTTCCACACATTTTAATATATCAGTGGGTGACGCTTTGCGGTATTCCAAATGAGCCAAAAAGTCATCACTGACTTCCTCCCCCTGTACATGAGAAATGTCTGCAACTTCTTCCTCCGACTCCATTGGAATATCGTTGTCGGGACCAATGTCATTCAACATGGAGGGCATATCGACAGTAACTTCGACACTGTTGGGTGGATGCGGAGTAGTACTCATGATGATGGGAGCGAGTGGACCTATTTAGTGTTAGACTCTGAACCAATGAAAATACGGCCTGTATCTTTGCTCACCCCCGTACGATGGCCCCACTGATGTGTTTTCTGAACAAGAAGCCACACTGTGTCGTACTGTAGGCAATGCACTCAAGGTGGGTTACAGACTGAAATTTGGTGGGGGGTGGGATGGTAGCAAAACCCTTGAGACGGATGGTTTTGGTCGTTGGAGGACAGAGGCAGAAAGTTCCATCTCCTTTTTCCTTTTGGCCTCTGATGGCTGATGATTGATTGGGATTTGCAGTTAATAGTACTACGGATAAGGAGTGTACCAGTACTACCGTACCTACCTACCTACCTACGGTACCGGTAACTGGCATCATACGTCGTAGTGGTTTTACTACGGTATGCACGTCGTACCAGTAACCCCTTAATATACGACGTGTCAGGTCTTTATTACTGTTATTAGTGACGAGGAAGGATCGAGCGACGTCATTTCCTTGAAAGGTGTACTCATACGTAGTCGTATTAGGTACGTACTACGAGTACCTGTCATAGTAATACGAGGTAATACACTTCTCCGTACGACGTCTGCAAGAATTCAAATTGAAGTTTAGAATACGTATTTATAATTTTTTAATATTATTATTCTGATATTACTACGTAGTATAGCTGTTTCCTCCATATCTCATCACACTAAAAGGCCTTGGCCCAAGATGTACTTCGGGCGTAGTACTTGTTCCAAGTTTGCTAGCCAGCTATGCAGCCTCCGCAACAAGAAATGAAGGTTTCAATTGGTGGTACTACCCCCCGCAGCTTTCACAGAAATCTTGGCTGAACGTACCACGGCGTATTGTAGTACCGGCCCGGTACTCGGAGTACCGGTAGTTCGCTATCATGCCCAACGATCGTAAGCAACTATCATATAAATATCAACGTACCAAGTCTATCTTTTATTACAATTACCGGTTGTTTTTTTACGTAGTGCTACCTTTTTGAAAAGCTTTTGAGTGACAATTGAATCAAAAATAATCGTTTCTAAATTATATTGTGTCAATTTGGTACCGTTCCATAATGATGGTGTTCCAACAAAAAAAGGGTCTAAGAATGGTATGGTTGTTGTTATGGTTGTTGTTACAACTTGGCGTTTGCGAGCTGTTGCTATTTTCGTACATCTTGCGCCACGTTTCTGGCCAACAACTGCGCAAAGAGTTGCGAGGCTTGGCTGGATCGCATAGATTGAACTGCCAAGGCTTTGGCTTTGATGGGTTCTTCGTTCTTCAACGGAATCTTACCGCTCACAATCGAGTCCTGGACTTGAACTACTTTGCGGACATGCTCTTGCCGTCGCTGTCGCACGTATAGGGGCAACAGGCCCAATTCTAGTCCTCTCGCTTCGTCGGGGAGATTCAATCGCACTGAATGTAAGTAGGCGAGTGGAGGGGGGCTACAGGAACATTGGGAAACGACACAGAGGACATGCCGCAAAGTGTCCTTGAAATATTGTTCACGGTACCCACGAACACATTGTTTGGAGTCTTCGTTCAGTTCAGCACATTCGTCGAGGCCGTACCATAACCGCTTGACATCGTCATCTGAAAAGCAGTGTTTGGAGGGGATAATGGTGTTGAAGCCGCCAAAGCGAACAACTTTGTTGGGAAGTTTACAGGAATGTTGTTGTGTGTCACATTCGTCGCAAGAGGAAGTCGTCTGATGACACGTACAAGCAGAATATCTCATTAACTTTCGATCTCTCGGCTCAGATGGTTGAATTGTGGTCGTAGTTGCAGCAGTACTGCTCTCCTCATTCAAAGGACGCTTGCGAGATGCTCCTGCTAATGACTGGAATGTGGATGCGCTCCCAGAAGCAGTAGCGGCCATTTCATCACCAGCATTTGTGTTAGAAGTGGCCACCGGTGGCGGCACGTCGGCGGGCTTGATCCCGATGCACATAGTTAACATCCGAGGAAGAAGTAGTGATGGGTTGGTGAAGGTGTTGGACAATGATTAATAAGAATTACTTCGAAGTATTATGTTTTGAAAATGAGCAAGACCCAAAATGTTCCAGTTTCTCTTCGGTAAGTGCTACGGAGTAATATGACACTGCTACCACGGTACTCCGAGTAGTATTTGTTGTTGTGCTTTTTTGTCGAAAGTGCTTGAAACGCCAGATTGTGCTCTACTTGAATTCGAAGGAAGAAAGTAGAGAGAGAGAAAGAGAGAGAGGGATAGCTTCTCCAGCTGCCAGACATACTACACTAACTAACTGTAAATAAGTACAATGATGTAACAGTGTATTGCACGGATTGCCATTTTTTGGCTCATTTTTCAGAGTTGCTCGCTGGTTTCCTCTCACGTCACTTGGCTTTAAATGGATGAGGAGATGATGACGACGTTGAAGTATTGCCCTTTCCGAATGACGTCAATCTTATCCGTGAAACTAGCACAAATAACCCCAAACAAGCTGTTGTTTGGGTTTTTCTCGTTTCTACTTTCCGACACCTCAGGCCTCACAAACATCTGGCTTCTCCTAATACGGTAGTATCTACCGTAGAGCTACTACGGTACTACCGGTACCATAATACTTGGTAACTTACCCAATGTAGCACGTAGTACCTTGGTAAGGGTTAGGGTTGGGACTACGGACCGCACAACCGCACTACAAGAATGCATACGACTTACGACTTACGACTTACGACTACCGGTAGTATTGCAGTCAGTAATGGTATTCCGTAGTGTATCATACGACTCTACCGGTAGTAGGTAGCTATTACGGTACTCGTCTCACACCACGTCGTTTTACTGCTCTGGTGGGCAGATCGATATTCGTCACCTTCTCACACTCGATAGAAAGAAGACAGATTCGACTCATTCGACACAAATCTGTTGGAAATACTATGATACCTACTGCTAATCGCACTACCGTACGTTCTATGTACGACGTACCAAGCTGCGTTCTACTGTCGTACGTTCGGTACATCTGATTATGCTACGACCGGTGGATTTCCGATTACCTACTAGAGGTAGGTATGTAGAGGAACTATGTAGTAAGGCCTACGGTAATAACAGTACGGTAAGTACCATGTGGTAGTCTACACGTACCGTTACTCCGTACCTGTACTACCGGTATACGGATTGACTGTGAAAATGCTGCGATGCTGCCGCGTCGATGCTGCTGCGTCGCTTTTCAACTTTCCTACTTCCTTCATTTTTCATCACAAACAGATGATAGCCCTTGTGACAACGAACAACGAGGTCCCAGATGCGTTGCAAAACATAATAAGACGATTATAATAGAATAAAATTCGACGTACTTCGAAGTGTTGTAAGCATCCCAGCCGGACGTCAAGCGTCGCCTTATGGATTTTTTGGAAGCGAGCAAGGAGAAAGCGAACCCATCACCTGGCTGTTCTGGAAACACAACATTATTCTTTCTGTTCTTGATCTTCGAACGGACATCCATCGACAGTTGACACAACTCAGACCGACCCAACATCACAACGGTGCTTTCTTTTCCGTCTTTCTGCTTCGCTTCTTCGATTGATCTTGTTTCTTGTACCTGATTCTCGTTCTTGCCCAGAAATTCTTTCGCCGCCGCAAAGTCGATCGAATCAATCGAACCTCCCCCCCCGACAAGTCCAAGAGAGACGAAATACTACAGTAGTATTGTACTTCGTAGTATTAATATTTGCTTTTATTTACCCACGAAAGAAAATGTCCTCCAGCAAAAACAGAATTCCTGAGAAGGACCCCTACGAGGTTTTGGAGATTCCCTTTGGAGCCACTGACGGTCAGATCTCCAAGGCCTACAAAAAATTAGCTTTAAAACTTCACCCCGACAAACAGGTCAATCTCGGCTCCGCACAAGCCCAAGAGATCGCCAAGCGCTTTCACGATGTCAAGGAAGCTAGAGCCTTTTTGTTGGATGCTGAACATGCCGAAGACCGTCGCCAGTTCGATGCCAAACGCGAATCGGAACGGTTGCGACGCGAGGCAGATGCCATTCGAGAACAGGCAATGAGCCATCGGAGGAAGCAGATGCGGAACGCATTAAAAGCGAAAGAAGACGCAGCAAAGAATCGACGACAAAAGGTTCAGCGAAAGGGAAAAAACGAAGACGACTTGGAGCAGTTGCGACGCGAGGGGAAACGAAAACGCTCGGAATTTGCCGAACGGGATGCGGCACAGCAACACCAAAAGGACTTGCAACAGGAATTGAAACGACAACAAGACCAGAAAGACCTGCAAGAGGCCTTGGAAGAACGACAAGTCCGACTCAAATGGGATCGTAAAAAGATGAAACCGAGTCCGTCGGAAGACTCTTTGGCCAAGCTGCTATCGGAGCAGTTTGGGGCGGTAGAGCATGTGGAGCTTCTAGGAAAGAAGGGTAATCAAGCGCTAGTGACATTCGTTGATTATACCAGTTGCGAACCGTGCGTGAAGTTTTATGCGAATAGCGGCGAAATGCGAGCCAAATTTGTGGGCCAGCGCAAGGATGACGAAGAGCAGGACCAAATGCAGCTCATTCAGGCACAATCTCAAAGGCGGACGGCGGAATCTCTAGAAAGGCGTCGACTCCGCCAGGCTGAAGAACGGGATAGATTATTGCGGGAAATGGAAGAGGAGGAAAAATGCTATGTCGGAGTGGATAAGGAATCAACTAAGGAAAAGAGATCATCCAAAGCGGCAACTGGACGAAGATCCAATTTTCCGTTATCGCTACCTGAGGGCAAGATGTATAAAGGTCTGTCACCGTGGAATATTCTGGAAAATCTAGAGGATGAGGTTTTGAAGAATTGGATAACGGGGGAGAAGCTCCAGTCCATCAAAGTTCCCGTGGATGTCAGGGACTACTAGTAGGGATTGTCTGTAGCGGCTACGTAGTAAATAATAAGGTACAAGGTCTGAAGTCCGTTGTCTCAAGTTTTTGGTTGGTGGGTGCTCTGGTATTACTGTAGTACTTTACTGTTAGTAAAATAATGTTTTGAAGAGACGAAATCCATTGCACAGTGACCATACTGGACTCCAAATCCAAAAAAAAATCTTGGTAATCGTCTCTCCGTCGTTCGTACGATCAGTTGATCTTGTTGATGACGTTGATCTTTTCTTGGTGTAACTTTAACTTTTACGACGTATTATTACAGTTGTACGACTTAGTATTGTGTAAAATAAATACTACTACTAGCTAGTAACAGCAAGGATTAAGTTGCCGCAACAACGACAACTGTTCGGATTTCTGTCCTGGAATCGACAGAAACTCGCTATAGCTACAGGGCTGATGGTGTATTTTTCGACAGTTTTCGTTTCGACGTCGGTCTTCATTTGGAGCTTTCATCTCCATCTAAACTATTCCTTCGCTCTTGCCTTTTCATTCGAAATGTCGGTCGATGCTCCTAGCACTGCGCGCCGATTGCCCACTCTCCGGAGCATGGGATCTACTCTTTCCAGCATTTCGGACGGAAACGAACAGCAGAATGTCGATAATTCTGTGTTATCTCGATCCGAAGTCGAAACACGTGTCCGGGCCATGGTGGATCGGGCCAAAGAAGGGGTGCCATTAACCGAAGAAGAAATTCATGATGTGGTGAATGGAGTGCAAAATTTGGTACCCAAAGATTCGCCAATCGATTTTGCAGGTCTTCGGGGCCTCTTGAAAGAAGTGGCGCATTTGTCTCACAAGAATTGGGGTGTGACGTCTTTCAATAGTGACAAGCTACTGGACACGCTATCCATTGCCTCAACAGATCATGATGACATTGCATCAACAGATTCCTACCCCCTGTCACCGCATGCTCGACAATTTTTGGAGCGCATCCTCACAGATGGTAACTGGGATGGAGCTGTAGAAGCCGCAAGAATACGCCCATCGGATCAAGCACCCTGGGCAGTACTTGTCACTGGCGTCAATGGCATCCGAAAAACCACCAGCATGTACCAGCCTTGGTTTGAGCAACTTCTATCAGAAGCGTTGATTGCACCTAGTAGCATGGACTCTTCATCCACAAAAATGGACCAAGCAGAGCCCGGATCGCCTGGCAGTCTCCCCACAGGATCCAATTCGTTCTTTCGACAACTGGATCATATGATTTGCACTGTGTGCAATGAAGAATTTGGTCGTCTCTACAAATGGGCTGCGTCAGAGCTGCCAAAAGCCAAAGAAGGGGAGGATTTATCGGTACCGTCTGCAGAAATTGTGGAACGGTATTCAGAATACAAAGCTGCCATTTTCACGAGGTACAGGACATTGTCGGAGTTGCTGGGTGCACTTTTACTGAAACAAGCTCAACTTCTCAACATAAATTGCATGATGGAAACAAGTGGAAGAGATGTGACAATGTTTCATTATGTGGATCATTTCTTTGATAGCGAGAAATCCAACTACAACAAACTTGCACTGCATTTTACCATTAACGACTTGGAGTGTGCCAAGCAGTCAGTGGACCGCCGAATGATCCAGGAAATACAAGTTGGAGCAAAAGCAATTGAAAGTGGTGATGCCTTTGACATTGTGTACACCAACGAAGGTGGACCTTATGGGTCAAATGTTCTGGCCGGAGTGCAAAAAGATTCTGACAAGGTCTGGGAGAGTGAAGTCTTGAGTGGGAATGTAGGAAAGGATTGGTTTAAGGCAACTATTGCTATCAATGCTCATGTCAACAAGCCCTGGACAGCTCAAGCAGTCAAGCCTGATGGAAGCTTGGGAACTCTGTTTATCTTTGAGCGTAAATCATAAGTCTCATGCCTATGAATAGAAGTAATGTCCAAAATGTCTTTATAGATAATTCCTCCAATCTCCCTCACAAGATGGAATTACCTTCATATCTATTACAGTACAAATACCCATAAAATAGGACCACGGAGACATCAAAATGAAGGCTGCACTACTGGCAATTCTACATGATGGCAAGGATCATAGGGCATCATGAAGTACATCAAATACTGTCAAACAATTGATCTAATGGCAATGCACTTTTTGGATCTGGCTCCAAACTAGGCATTCACAAAGTGGACAGATACAAGTTCCAAATCAAAGGTTGTACTTTTTTTCATGAGAAAATCAGCCACGAAAGTTTGGTTCTTTCAAACAACGTTGATCTATCGTATTTTCCTGCACTGAAACCAAAACACAAAATGAAAGCAGCAGTTCTAAATGCAATGGATGCCATGTCCACGAAGGGAAAGCAAGTAGATAGAAGCAACCAAAGATCAAATGAAAGGATGCAGGCAAAACAATGCAATTTAATGCTTCCAAACAGGCTGATTGGGCATCACAGGTCACACCAAGAGACCTTGGAACACCCCCACTTGGTGCAGAGTTAAGAAAAATGTCATGATCTCCTGCTATCACTTCCATGTGCTGATGGAATACATTTTAAAGATTCGAGATATCTCATTTTTCAAATAGGAATCTATTTATGCCCATAGTTTTCCTAACAAGTAAGTTAACCCGTACTCACAGTCAATCCTTGGCTTCAATTCAAAGGGCAGGATCATGTACAATCAAAGTGCTGATGGAATAAAGATTCGAGATATCTCATTTTTCAAATAGGAATCTATTTATGCCCATAGTTTTCCTAACAAGTAAGTTAACCCGTACTCACAGTCAATCCTTGGCTTCAATTCAAAGGGCAGGATCGTGTACAATCAAAGATTCCACATTCCATGTATTCAGTATATGACATGCCATGTATGTGTCGAATGATGGAATCCGGAACTTAATTTTAAGTGGAGTGTCTGATCTCCAATCTTGTCAAAGATTAAACAGTGCTGGTCAACACACAAGTAGGTGGAGTGTCTTTCGATATTCAAGTGGCCCAATGTCCCGTTTGGCTTGGCCTGGCTTCCCACATTTCCTCCTTGCAACTTTCATAAAAGCTCCCAATTTGTCAACAAAAGGTTATGTTTTTGTTGGATTGTCATACTTTGGTGCGTTTCATGTTGCATGGGATGTGACAAGGGGGCATAGCCAAAAAATAGATTATATTATCATGACAAGGGGGCATGAAATACAATAAAACTTTCTTAATACAACTTTTTTTGCTTTATTCAATGTACTCTCCCTTGCATGAATTGTGAGATTGTTGGGACATGGAGTAGCTGTATGGTGGACAAGCTGTTTCAATTATTTGAATTGTTTAGGACCTCAAAATAACGATACTTCCGGGCGTTACTACGCAAGGCGTGTTTTTTTAGACCTGGTCTATTTTCTGAACGAATTTTCAAGTCCATGGATTATATTTCAAGTCCATAGTTTGTATTTCTATCATTTGAACCATTATTTTGATTCACTGTCAGTTTAGAATTTTTAACAATTTGACTAGTAGAGAGATGCTCCCTCTTTACGAAAGGTACCTTTGATTAATTCATTAATTTTCGACTATTAAATTATATTCTATTTCATTAATTTATTATTTTTCGACTATTATTCTCCGTTATGTCTTATTTGTTTTCTAATAAAGATTATCTCCATGAAGGTACACATGTTTTGGTTGCTTGATATCCTGCATAATCTTCATGAAAGATTTTACCTCTTCTGACATGCCTCTTGTTTTACTGGGATCCAATGGCATACGCAGAAACTCATAATTGTAAAACGTGACAAACATACATAAATCCAATTGTCAGTATAGTCCCATGTACTCACAACAAGGTGCTGGATAGATCTCCCTTGAAACTTGTGAACAGTTCTGGCATTGCCACAACTTACAGGAAACTGTTCGAAACTGATACGTCTTTGAATTGTCATACAATTTCTTGCAATGAGTCCAGTACAAGGGAACTTTGCTGATGACTTTGGCTTTCAGTTCAATGAAAGCTTCCTGATCTGAAGCTCCATTGCCATCTAACATGTTGACAAGTAATGAGTCCACTTGTGTTACGGATACACAATTCGCGTAATAGCGATCAATAACAATGGTTACAAATTTCAGTTTTGGAGACACCTGCTTTCAATCTCACTCCTCTGAATTCACACATTGCACCATTCGCAATGCAACCTGTTACATCCTCATGGTGATTTATACATAGTGGACGTCCGTAATACAATTTCAACAACAGGTCATGGTACTTGTTGGATTTGTCTCGTACATGAGCTTCTCCCACTGTTGCATAGATAATATCCTGTGCCTCTGCCTGCATTGGACGATGTTCATTTCGAGTTCCTCTCATATGAAATCTCAAGGTACCTGCTTTGATACATGATGTATGCATTGGAGGTTGTACATTTCGATCTTTGGAATGCGTTTCCTTTAGATGCTTAGCAAATATAGCATCATTAATAGCCATTCTATCCACATTTGTTTTTGTTGCATAAACAGCATCTGAAGGAAGTCTTTTCTTCAATGGACCATTTGTCGCTCCCACTACCCTTGTATCGATAACAGCAACATCTTCAGTACTAGGACCAAGCTTACTAAACCTCCCTAACAATTTTCCCCACTGTGGATCCCTATCAAATTGATGATTGTTTTTCAATTCCATAAATAAGTTGATGAACTCTTTCCAAACAAAACTGCTATCAAATTTGTAGACAGGTACACCTCCAACAGGTGATAATTGTGTAAAATCCCCAGAGAAAACAATAGGTACAGCTCCAAATGGCTCCATTGGATTATCCAGAATTTCTTTCATTTTTTGATTCAATGATTCAATATTTGAACTGATGCAAAAGATATTTCATCCACAAAAACCAAGTAATAAGTGTTTCTGAATTCATCAAGCTCATTTCAAATTTCTCTGTTGAGCGCGAATGCTTTTGCCGTTGTTTCCCCACTAATGGAAACAGCAGCTGCACCTGTTAATGCCGTCACAACAATAGTTCGCTTGTCAAAAGTCACTCCCATTGCTTCAAACATTTTTTGTTCATATTGGCACACTGATTTTTGTTACGTTACTTTTTCCAGTTCCTACTGCACCTGAAAGGAAACCAATCAGTTGTTTATTGTTGTTTACTAGTCCAATTTTCGTCTAATATCGTTCAGTTTTCTTCTTTTTGGAAAAGTAATTCCAATTTTGCCACTTCCATCCACATTTCCCTCATCCTGTTTATAAAGTTGATCAATGAATGCACAATTTATGAACTCAAAAAGCCTTCTTTTGATACTTGTCCTTTGGAAAGTGAATGTCAGCAAATGTACGGACATTTTCCAATGTCCCATTGACTTCTATAAATGGGACATCTATTTTTACCAATAATTCTTCGGACAAATTTCACAGCCAGCACATTTAAATCTTAACATGCAAGATTTTGTTTTGATTACTCATTCCAATATCTTGTCCAGTTTCATCAACGTCATTTATTTTTCTTTGTGATGTTTCTTTTACAAGCACATGCTTGTTGTTGTCCACCATTGGAGAAACAATTAGACTTTTCCCACGCATATGGCTTCCATGGCACGTTGTAAAAAATGACTGACACTGGAAATGTCCATCTCCGTCACGGAATACATTTCATGTTTGGTTGTCATGGACTCAGCAATTGACATCCCATCAATAGTTTCATCCATCATACCATCTTAGTCAATCTCCACAGGATTGATTTCTGGGGTACAATGATTTATAACTGGCTTCGAACTAAATTACTCAATACCATCCACTGGACGTCCAGTATTCAGACCATTTCGTCAATTTTGTACATTGATCAACATCTTTTTTTGATCTTCCTGGCAACTTCCGTTGTCTCTGTTCATGTCTCCATCTTTCCAGAAAACATCCATTTAACTTTAGATCTGCCTGTAAATTTCGAAATGGTATAAGTAAGACACAGCATTCTTTTTGCATGTTATTTCATAGCTGCACGTTCACCAGTAGAGATCGTTTCAATGTCGCAAGAAAATACATCCTTTCCTCCAAAATCTTTCTTATCAACAAAATCAAGATAACTGATCACAGGTATCCGCTTAACTTTCAATGACTTTATTTTCAACTCATCCTTGCTTGGATGTGGCTTTGCCCAATTGAAACAGGTTGATGTTGGTTTTCAAGCAGTGTATTTAGCCAAAACATACTTGCCGTAGGATAAACATCGCGACTTCAGTATAAGTCGTTCCTGCACTCCTGTTGATCATGTTCTCACATGACAGCATTAACACCATTATTTCTTCCATGTGTCAAGGTCCCGATTACACAACCTATTTTCAAGACGTAGGTGAAGAAGAAGCGAGACCTTATTTTTCTCGTCATCTTGATGGACGATATTCGGAAACATCGATTCGAAATTTCGGATACCCAAACAAAGCTGTTCTCACAGATACCATCCAAAACATTTCATCGCCCCTACAGTACCGAAGACGATACTAACAACGAAACAAACCATTCTAAACGTCCTGCTTCATCTCCAACGAAAAGACCACGAACTGTCATTCAGCTTACACAATCCCCTCCAAAACTGTACTACCGGTAGTCGTAGTGCTTAGGTATCACATTCAACTTTCACAATCCCTTCTTGACTGTAGTGAGACCTTTTCAAACAACTCACCCTAACCCCAACCATAGACAGATGATATGGTACGCCGCACGCCGGAACTCGACGCTCGACGCTCGCCCCGCCGGGGCTTCTTACCGTAATTACGTAATTACACACGGTATCATAGTTTTTTAGAGATTTACGTTAATTAACAGCAAAAAGATTGACTGCCGTAATCCAGGGCTACTGACTGTGAGAGTACGGTTGCATGTTACGGACGTCCCGTACGACTGCACTCCCAAAAGAGTTAGCCGAGTACGGTAGTCTATGATACACATGTACCTCGTGACGCGACTGGATTGCGTCACGATTCGCGCGTGGTGATGTACGGGACAACACTCAACGCAACATGTTTTGAATTTTTCGTTCCGCTTTCCAACTGTTGATGATTGTGAATATCGGATGTTCAACACAGCGGAGATCGATCCCAGTACAAGTCATACTGTTGCCCGTGCGTTGATAGTAACCACCAAAGATCCCATTGAGCCTAGCACAGCGACCCGTTTAACTGTCGTTAAAGAGTGAAACATCTCCACATCCCCACTTACAGTCTACCAATTTCTATTCACGACATGAGGGTGTCCTCTCCACCTACTTCGGCAAAGTTTGCCTTCTTTCTGCTTCCGCTTCTGCACTTTTCTAGTACATGTCAAGGTCAGAGTGCTTTCACGAGGCAAGAGGCTTGCTCCCAAGATGCATCAGTCATGGGGTATACCACTTTGGAAAACATTAACGCAGATATGGCTGACGAAGTGGGTAGGATAGCAGCAGGCGGCGACCCAGCGGCAGAGTACACATTGATCCTGTGTCCACCATCTGGAACTTTCTTGGATCCTCGTCAAGGCAATGATCTCAAGCCGATTCTGAACAATTTGAGCATTTTGTGCCTTGAAGGAGCCGAGTGTATACTAAATGAGTCCCAAGTCCAACTTTCTATTGGGAATTCTCAAGTGGAAAACTATCCATTGACCACTATCCTAGTCCGAGGATTAACCTTCCAGCGTTTTTCGGGGGCCGCAATTTCATTTCAGGCCAATCAACCAACTGAGTTCTCTTGCGAAAATTGTATATTTCAGGGATTTACCAATGCTCGGGTTGTCGTTGATATTTTTAGTCCTACGCCCAGCGGAAACCCGGCAGGTGCTGTCAAAATAAACAATGGTATCATCCGGGTACGAAAAATGACGGATATGTGTAGAGTCATGTTTCTATATTACTAACTTGTAATTGAATTGTCGCTTTTTGTATTTCCAGGCAACCAACGATTCTGGTAATCCGACAACAACATTTGCTTTCTTTGACAATGCGGGTGGCTTTCTGAGAGTGAATGGGTTGGAAATTTCTAATACAATCCCGCAAGGCCCGATTTTTTACAATCGGAATGGGGACACTACAGTCGCAAATCTTGTAGTTCAGCTCAGCACTCTTGAATCGGTAAGTGCCTTGACAGTCAAATTCATTTCGAATGGATTAATGTGAACAAATTACGATGGCTCACAAAACATTGTATGAATCCTCGAAAGAATATTGTAAACAACGAACAGGGACCGATGAGGTTTGACAATGCCAGAATTACTGGCAATATCATCAACGACGTAAGTTACTACAAGGCTTATATTTTTTAAAGATTTTCATTCTCAACGCTCACTCTTATCCATCTTCCAGAACGCTTTCTTTGCGACGGGTAGAAGAGCTCCGCTGACTTTGAATGGGTTGGTTTTCACAGAAAACTCAAGTTCAACTCCTTGGAGTGCTGTTGTAATCCAAGACGGCGGATCCGCCAGAATTACAGGCATGCAATTCATCTCTAACACGAATGTGCAGTCGGCTATCTCATCTCAGGGCCCCGAGGGGACAACAACAGAGGTCGTAGACTCAGTATACAGGAGTAACAGAGGGACTGGCCAGGTAAGCACGGTACAGACTCATTTTCTTAACGAACGTATTTTGGCTTGCTCAACGTATGTCACCTCTGTTTGTTCCAATGGGACACAGCCCGACGATTTCTCCAATGCCATGCTCACATCCATAGGCAGCATCCAAGGAACCCCGAACTTGAGGGTACGCCGAGTTGAATTCGACCAAAATCAAAATGTGGCAGTAAGTCATTGTTTTTGTAAACCAACCTTGTATTGTGTTCGGAGGTGAATTAGAACTCACAAGTTTTCTTGGCGGCAAAAGGCTGAGATTTCGGCTCTATCTGGGAATGTTGATATAAGCGAAGCCTGCTTCCAAAATGGGTCCGCGACACAAGTCGTCTACTCGGATGGGTCTGGAAATACTGCTGCCGACACCACCACAAACTTTGTGGACATTGCAACCTATACTCTCAGTGGATCGCAATGTACGACCGAGGAAGATGGTCTTTTGTTTGTGGAAGGAAGTTCCTGCCTCCCTTTGGCATCTTCTGATGTTTGTGTTCGGCAGCTGGACGACCCTGAGGGTGAAAGTGAGACCCCCACTGAAGCTCCCAGTCTTATTCCAACATCAATCGACTCTTCAGTACCTCCTACAGGTGTTGACAGTCCGATTGCCCCTGCAGCTATGGACGACTCGGATGCTCCTACAGGTATAAATGACTCTGCTGCTCCTACCGCTGTTGACAGTTCGGTTGCCCCTACTGGTGTGGACGAATCGGCTGCTCCTACTAGTAGGGTAGAGGTGGAAATCAGTGTCAGCCCCACAGGGGAAGTTCGTTCCAGTCCTCCTTCTGTGAGTTTGGAGCCCTCGTTCCTCCCCACAAAACCACCCACCTACCGTGTTGATTGTACCTATGGAGATGATGATGATGATGATGACCACAACGATGGAAAAGGAAAGGGTTTTCGCCATGGAAAGAGAGGAAAGAGTGGCAGCGCATGTCGAAAGAATGGACTAAAGAGAAAGAAACCGGGAAAACTGTTTGGAAACATAATATCTGGCAAATCAGATAAATTCACCAAACAGGGTTACCACATCATTGACCAGAAAAGCAACAAATCTAGAAAAAGTGACACTAGCTATGGAAACAATGGCAATAATAACATTGGTAATAGCAGTAGCCGCTTGGTGCCTGGCAACCTTCTACAAGGACCACCCAAGAGCGTAATTCGAAATCCCTAGCTGGCTAGATGGTTCCGTATTGCTTCTGTATTTTATTTTATGATGAGAGAGTACAATAATTATACTGTATTACTACGTGTTGTACAAATTTGTGCCTAGGTAGGCTAGTACCTAAGACCGGTTCCATCTCCTACAAGGTGCCTGTGGTCACTCTTTTCCTGCTCACTTCGTAGTTGTCTATTACCCTTAGCTACTGAGTCGACAGGTTATGAGCCCTTGTGAAGTGTAGATTTTGTCTGCTTCCTTGTAGTCTATCTCCTACCACCCTTGTGTAGATTTCGTCTGCTGGACCGTATGAATGACCTTGGTATGTTTGGTGCCCCTATTGCTCCGCCCCCCTGGTGCCATCATTCTTCGCTTACCTTGGCAATATCAGATAAAGTGCTCTGGTGAACGCTTTTCCCGCAGCTGTTGTGATAGCTCCCTCAGTGCTGCTCCTCTTCTTCGCCAAGTTACCTGCACGTACTCTTCGTGTTTTGAACATCCTATCCAACACATGTTTTTTTGCTCTGGCTGCTGCCCATGATATGCGGGTGTATGGTGGTGATGCAACTGGGGCTTTTGCTCATTCTCCTCCCTCTGAGACACCTACATTCATCATGATTGATGATGCCTATGCGGAATGGTATAAAGCCCGTTTTGGTATCACCCTCCGAAAGAAGGACTTCACTGGCCTCAACGGTGAGACATGTTGGATTTTGGTGACTGATCACTTCACCCGTGCTGTATTTGGCGACACCCGTGATTCCAAGGCTTCTCCTATTGAGTGGCTCCAGTCCTTCTTTCGACAGTATTCCCCACAGTGTCCTGAAAATACGTTTACCTGGATCAAGGTGGTGAGCTTTATGCTAATCCTGCTATCCTGACATTGTTTGAGCAGTTTGGTTATGCCGTTCGCCCCACTGGTGCCGACGTTCCAATCAAAACGGTCCTGTCGAACGTGCCCATCTCACTGTTGCGAATGCTTTGCGGGCAATGTTGCTTGGTGCTGGTCTTGACCCTCGCTTTTGGCCCTATGCCTTCCATCATTTCCTCCGTATCACTAATGCCACTCCTTCCCTTGACCAAGACAAGTCCCTTTTGAGATCCTTCGTGGTGCAAAAGAGGACTTCACTGGCTTCCGCACTTTTGATTGCCTTGTGTGGGTCCGCCCTCCTGGTCGTTGCCGTTCTAAGCTCTTGCCAAACGCACGCAAAGATGTTTTCCTTGGATTTCTCCCGAATACAACTGGTATGATGTTGACACTGGTCAGGTGAAAATCGCCAAACATGCTCGCTTTGATGAGGGCCTGAATGACCTTCCGTTTGGCGCTCTTCCCCCCAATGTCCAGCATCTCCAGCGTGTCCAATCTGGCGAACCATTTCCTGCTGAGGTGGATTACGCTGCTGTTGAAGAGTTTACTGCCTTCGTCAATCCTTTCAGTCATACTCTGCTGGAATCCCTCAATATCCCGTCTTCTAACCGCAGCCCCACTTTTGGCTTTGATCTCCTCACGGATGAACTCAACAACCATGTCTTTGTTACGAAAATTTTGCCTGGTAGTCCTGTCTCACGGATTCGTTCTTCCTCCAAAGCCACCAATAATACGCTGCGTGGTGCGTACCTGGTTGCCTTTAATGATGTTCTGGTATTCACGAAGGAACAGGCACTTCTTGAGTTCCGTAAGGCTTTTGACTCCAACTTCTCCTCCCTCTCTCTAACTTTTGCTCCAGAGAAACGCTTGACCATGGCTGAACTCCGTCGTGCTATCGCTGACCATCGTGAACCTTCCCTCTTCACCGATTCTGCCTTGCCTGATGAAGAGACTCCTGTTCTCACCCTTGATGCTATCCGGTCTATTTGCTCTCCGCGTTTCCCCGAGAGTGACTTCTCCTCTGTCCCCGTCGAACACCTTGCTACCGCCATACACGCTGTCACTTCTACGGCTATCACATCTGCTGAACAGGCCCTTGGCTTCTTTACCCGCAGTAAGCTCCAACGCCTTTCCACATGGCCCGACTGGCAACGTGGTGAGTTCAGGCAATTGGACCGTATGCATGACCTAGGTATGATTGGTGCCCCTGTTGCCGCACCCCCTGGTGCCATTATTCTTCGCTTACATTGGCAATATCAAATCAAGCGCTCTGGTGAACGCCGTTCCCGCAGCTGTTGTGATGATGGCTCCCTCCGTGCTGCTCCTCTTCTTCACCAAGTTGCCTCCACATATTCTTCATGTGTTGAACAGCCTATCCAACGGATGTTTTTTGCTCTGGCTGTTGCCCATGATATGTGGGTGTATGGTGGTGATGCAACAGATGCTTTCGCTCATTTTCCTCCCCCTGAGACACCTACCTTCATCATGGTTGACGATGCATATGCGGAATGGTATAAAGCCCGTTTTGGCATTGCCCTTGATCGGAACATGGTCCTCCTTGTCCTTCATGCCCTGCAGGGTCATCCTGAATCTGGTTGCCTATGGCAAACCTACATTAAAAAGATCCTTTCCCTTCCTGAATTGAGCTTCAAGTCTACTACCCACCATGACCGTACTATCTACAGCAGTGCCTTTGAGGGTGAGCCTATCTTGCTCCTCCGCCAGGTAGATGATTTTGCTTTGGCTTGTCATCGCAAATCTACTGGTAAGGCTGTATATGACTATATTGGGAAGGCCTTCCAACAACCTAATGAGGCACAACCCCCTTTACCTTTCTTGGGCTCCTCAGCAACTGCAATGGAGTCGACGTGCACCAAACGGCGGATTACATTGAGCTGACCTCAGCTGGATATATCGATCGCCTCCTTCGTAGCCATGGATGGGATACCCCCTCTCCGCATGAGTCCCCTGATGACCGTTCTGCACTTCTTCCAGTTGATGCCATGGATTACCTCTATCACCAGTCCCTTGCTGGCCCCTCTGAAGGTCCCCGTGAAGAAGCTGCCCTCTGTGACTCACTGGGTTTCTCCTACCGTACCCTTCTTGGTGAGCTTCTCTATGCCTACATTACCGTACTTGCCGCTCTGTAGTCTACAACGGTAGCTGCCGTACGGTATTAGTCTAAGGTAGTTTTTCTAACAGTCAAGCTGAATAGACTAGGTAGGTAGTCTACCAAGCTACGGTAGTTGACTTCATAATATTTTCTACTGTATTATATTTTGTACACTTGTACTACGGTAGGTAGACTAGGTAGGTACTATCATATTATTACGGCAGCACATTGAACATGCAACCGTAACTCGGAGTACGTCAAGCAGCGATCTATGATTCATCGTAAAATAATCTATGATACATGCCGGTACTACTGCCTGGTAGGGGAAACAATAATTACATTTGGGACAGATAATTAATAATTACGTCAGGAAACACTGTAGCAGCGATCAGCAATTACGAGAGTGCGGAAATGTCAAAAGAGAAGATGTGACCCGACGTGGCAAGCATGGAGCTTGATCTCGAGTGGAGCGAGATCATGACATCTTTTCGCCGAATGAAGAGAAAGAGAAAGAGAAAAAATATCGCAGCTTGAATCACATTCAAGTGCAAGAAAGACCTTTCCCGGAATGCCTTGAAATCAGAAGCGCACAATAATCACTTTCTTCAATATGCGTTTCCTTTGAAATATGTTGTACGTAATTCTAACAAACGGACACGTACTTCAACTTGAACCTTTTGACATTTCGATTCCTTAAGAATCGTCTACTGGATAGGGCCTGGGGCTCCTAATTCAGAATGGAGTACAACCAGTTTCCTGAATTAATGATCTTTAATCTTACGCAATTGTCATAGCGGCACCAAAACGCGTCTACAACATGATGACACATAGCATCATGTCAACTGCAATGATTTTATGTCTTCAATTGTTCTTTTTGTTGTACGTGGTGGTAGTCTACTTGTAGTGGAAAGGCTCCTGTCGCCGCATCTTGGACCGACCGATCAGCAATTCCAAATTGTATGATATCTCGCGAAAGACTACTAACGCAATAACATGCAATAAATCCACGAAGAGTGTCATGCACAGAAAGATCGAAGATGGACAGCTCAACAGAGAGACGGCCAAATGAACTCGTTTTCTTACAGGTCAACATTGAGCCCACAGAAATACGTCTCTTATCTGCTACCAGAGTGATTGATGCTGAGAAGCTGCCGCAGATCAAGCCATGGCAACACAAAGAAGCTTCTTCTGTCGGTGCCACACCGTTGCCTTGGAGCGCAGCATGGGGCGATAGCACGGATCCAGCACCGAGCATCAAATTATCGTCAATTTCTGTTTCATTGAATTCAGAGGAGGCAACTCCCTTCACCGAGCCAACCAAATCTGATACGTCTGTTTCCTCCCCCGATCAAGAAACGAGAGCGGCCGGACATTCCCCTGAAAAGTCCAATGAGAGTACCAAGAAGACCACTGAAGTCAACGATGATGGGACGATTCGCGTTCCTTCTGGATCAGGATATCGCATCATGACGCCCTTTCCCTGGCGTCTCCATGAAATTTTGGAGGAAGTGGAACAGAAGCGGCTTGATTGGATCGTATCGTGGCTCCCCAATGGGAGGGGATTTCAGGTGCACTGTCAAAAGAACTTTTCTGAAATCATCATCCCCATGTTTTTTCGGCATTGTCGATACAAGTCTTTCCAACGCCAGCTATATCTCTACGGATTTAGAAGTCTCGAGACGCAGAACATGTCACGAGGTAAGTACAGTTTCATGCACCTAACCTTATATTTCTTCCATCCGCGTAACATAGTCTCACAATGTTGATGTTGCTATAATCGCAGGGGCTTATTTTCATCCCAAATTTGTCAAGAGTGATCGAAATCTTTGTCGTGACATTGTTCGAGTGAAGATGGAGACGGCGCAACGTTCCAAAAAGGAAGGCAAACAAAAACGGATTCCCGTTACTCGTAAACTCAAACAACAGTCCCGGGTTGTCTCCCATCAATCCCAACAACCGTGGGCCTTGCAACATCAGGCTGATCAATTTTCATACGACTCCTCTGCATTGTCTCCTCGTGTCGATGTCACTAAAGATGATGCTCCTACAACGTCGCAACCTGTTCAGGTTGGCTTGTGGAGTGGTGGTGATGATTTGAACGCTGCATCCATGTTTTCGGATCATCTTTTGCGGTATTCGAAAGACATCATTGACCTGTTTGGGCTCTCGTCCGCAGACGGAAAAGATTTGTCTTGGGACACCCATGCATACTTTCAGCTAGCTGGCTAATAATGCTACCACAAGAAGTGGTGGCGAGATCAAAAAAATTTCGAATAGAGGGAATTAATTTTCATTCTTCACGCTTTGATACGTCTTCCGAACGCTTCAACAGCTTTTTTTGCTACTTATCACCAAGACAGCACCCATATCCCGCTGTTTTTCATGGAAATAAATATTGTAATATACATTATGAAGTGCTAAGTACCAGAGTACATGTCATGAACATGCCTTTACGACAACCGCAATCTTTTTTATCTCAACAACTACGAAGTCGTAAGCATGCTATAAAGGAAGAACCGGCTGTTCATAAGCTGTTGCTTAAGCTAATACAATTGAGCCTTAGCAGGCATGCGTCTTTCCCTCCAAGCTCTCAAAGGTGTTTAATAGAGTGACACCTAAAGTAACCCAACCCTAACCCTCACAGTAAGAGAAATAATGTGCAATTTGGAATATTTGATGTAGTAAAAGCTACAGTAGTTAATGGCAGGTCTCATGGCAGCGTTTCTGGGGCTAAAAGCCTCAATTTTAGCATAGATAGCCTCCACAATAAGTCAACATTCAAGAGAGTAACACTGGAACGCAATGGCTCATGTCTTTTCTACTACGTATGATTTCACGTAAGGTAGTAACACTTATTACTCCGGAGTAAGTTAACAAGACCTCTCCGAGGAGGGGCGTCGAGTTCCGGCTTGGATTGTACCAATATAACGTAGATTGTACGGAGACAATGCTCTTGAATGAAAACATTTATAACTGTTATAATAATGAAATCAACATAACATTGCATCATTTACAATTAGTTTGAAATACGGCAGAAGTAACATCTTACGACGCTATATCAGGTAGTTCTACGTAGTTGAAGTAAAGAGTGAGAGAAAAAGGATGACACAATAGGGATGGAATTTGCTGACTGTGGATTCGTGGTTGCCTCTTTGGAGAGGGAAGTAAAACAGCAGGACATTTAGACTGGGTCCCATCTGTGTTGGTTTCTTGGCTGATTAGAGGAGGGTCATCAGAGGTGAGGTTGCCATGGGATTAGTTGGTAGGGTATCGCCCATTTTGGTGACGGGAGAAGAAAAATGGTGCCCCAATTTCATTTTAGAAATTTGTGTACTAAACATGGGGAAACATCCTTTGGAGGGGAAAAGGAGCTACGGTGCCCATCTTGTGATCCCAAGGTCTCATGTGAAGATTCAACATTTGAATGATTGAAGAGGTGCTTTGGGGGGCAAGAATAAAAGTCTGTGGTTGACATCAAAGTGTTTATCAAAGTGTCAGCTCCTGATGGAAATGGAACTTCTCCATGCAATGCTTCCTCCCAAATGTCAGTCAAGGGTGAATGCTGGGGAATTCAATCCACTGTCAAGATTGAAGTTTGTTGTGACAGCATTGAGAAACCTACACAGAAGTGACCATTGTAATGGTTGTTTCAACAAAGGAGCTGAGTGCCGGATGAAAATCCCATGCTTCCCCTCCACTGAGACATTGCTACTGTTCGATGATAAGTTGACAGATTGGTTTGACTGGAAAGGGAATGATGTTTCTCACCCAATATCTATTTGTGTTCCAAAAAGGGGACATGTAGATGCATTTGTGAATGTTCATAATGAACTTGCAAGCTACCAATGTCATTGCAGGGGTTGATGGTGGCAGTATTATTCACTGCACATGTTATGTATCCAAAAATACAGAAAAAGAGGACCATGAACATTTTGCAGCTGCTGCAAAACAGATGGTGAAGAAAATGCAACAAAAGGTGATTGAAAGGATGGAAGTGGAGAACAGGGACAATGAAGACGACACCTCCTCAATTAGTATAAGAGGTATGATTAGTGCAGCCTTTATGGCTACAAAAGCTCACAAAGTGGCTGCACCAATGGCATCTAATCTCATACGGAACGGAGCCAGATCTCAATTCTCCCACGATTTTTCTTACGTGAATATTAGTAGTGCTTCAAAGAGGTGCATGAAGATCTCGAGATTTCAGCAGATGAAGAGGGATCTGTGTTTTATAACTCATCAGTTGCAACCTACTTGTGCCGTCCGAAGCAATTAGAGGATGTTTGTTAATATGATTTCTTGACAAAATACAGTGTCTGCAGACCAGGAACAAACAGTTTAAATTGGGCATGGCCTCATTGAACGAAGAGCGTTTGCCAGTCATTTCCTGTAACCATCTTGATTTTCTGGATACAAAACAGTTTGAAGGAAATGACATATTTACATGTGACGTTGAAACAATACCACATCCCTGGAGTACCCCCGATGACACCCTGCTGTGCCTCACCCTTGGGGGCATGGGTGGAGAGTCAACTTCTTAGATACGGAACTACCAGTAGCTAGAAGCTGGCATAGCCATAAAATAGATTTCATTTCAATACCACCAGAGATACATTTGGTAATGGAGGAACATAGAAAACAATGCTGTGTGGTATTTGTTCCATTTCACAATGCTAATACAGACTTGAAGTTACAGGGAAGTTTCTCAAAAAGGTGGAGAAAAGAAAAAAAAAGATGGGAAATTGGCACGACAGCACATACAGTTTCTGGTGAAGGTTCAAAACTGCCAGCATGAATGGTGGCCGGCAGTTGGATATGAATGATAGAGAGGTTAAAAGGGATGCCTGGGAGAAACTGATTTCGAAGAAGAGGAAGTAGAGGAAGAGGAAGATGAAATCAATGAGGCCTTGGATCAATTTTTGTTGGAAGGATCCTTAGAAGGGGGCTATAACACTATCCTGTCAGAAGAATTGTTGACAAGAATAGATGGGTTGTTGACATAGGAGTCAATGGCACTTTGGAAAATGTTCGTGACTTTGCTGACATTTTCTTCTGTGATGATGGGGATCAGTGGAGATCATTTCAAATAATTACCTGTGCATTTATTGACTAGCTTTACAAAGAAGCTGAAAGAGCTGAAGAGGAAAGCAGTCAACCTCAATATACGTATGGCCATCATCTTTCACCTGCAAAGAGGAGACGGTTGATGATATTTGTGGAAAAAATGGAAAGGTGATCAACAATAAACAGTTGATTGGCTTTCTCTGTGGTGCTGGCGGTACAGGAAAAAGTCATGTTATCAAAACCGTGTGCAGATATGCGCAGAAACTATGTGAAAAGTTGCATGTGAAATTTGATAAAAGAAGTATAGTTGTTACGGCACTTACAGGTGCTGCTGCTCTTTCAACTAGTATAAGGGAACAACAGCCAAAGCTTTTGCCTTCAAACGAGGAGTGAGAAATGAGTTTGAGGAATTTAAAAACGCTTACCGTAATTGTTGATGAAGTTTCTTTTGCATCAGTTGAAGACGTTCAACTGCTCACAGTCAATGAGAAAATGAAGGAGATATTTGACCCACCAACAGAGCCATTTGAAGGTGTTCCTATCGTTTTCGCTGGTGATTTCACACAGTTATCTCCTGTGAGCGGAGTCCCTCCTTACAAATGTGATGGCTTTGTTGCATGGAAGGGACTCATCAATGTTTTTATGGAGCTGAAAGTGAATCATAGATTTGATGAGGACCTGGGGTTGGGTGGGACTGATGAAAAGGTTCTATGATAGTGGCCCAACCACTAATGAAGTTGCTATAGTATGGCAGAGTTAGAATGTCTCCTAAAACTGGCCCACTTGAGAGGCCTTTAAAGGAGACTCCAAAAGTCTCAAAAGAATGACTGTCTGGTGGTGATGAACAAAAGCTCCCATTCGCTCTATCATAAATCCTTTTGAGGCGTTCGTCTGGAGATCGGAGATAGCTTTTTTACTCTCTACTCTCTACTGTAGCTAGGTACTCCGAGTAGCTACCGGTAGTAACTATCGGTAGGTAGGTAAGATAGTACCGGTAGCTTACAGTATGAACAACATCACATCAACGAATACACGGTACAAGACAACGGGACACTTTTCGTGCTACCATAGTATGGAGTATACGTTAGTAGAGTACCTACTCTAAGTATTATCATATACTCCGAATCTCCGAGTACCAGTAGTACTTACCTGTACGGTGGTAGAATGTAAAATGTCCTACCGTAGTAGGGGGTACTCTACTACTGTAGTAGTGTGTAGTAGGGTGGTATTGTATCATACTTTTACAGTTTCCGGTACCTACCGTAGGTATCATAGTCTACTGGTAGTTCTGGAATACGATTTTATTTCGACGTAGTCTACACCACTACTACTATATTGCGAAGTTGTTGTAACAGGCCAAATCGTATCAGAGCATAGGCAGTACCACTCGCCTGGTATCATATGTTGCTGCCGTGCTGCCACACCGTACTTGGTACGGTGTGGTATCATAATAAAGTACTGGGAGGTGGGAGGTTGTAGGAGTACCGTATCATAGGAGTACGACGTACTGTCGTATCGTATCCTTCAACCTGGTGATTCTGCCTAATAATATAACGAGAGATAAAAATGGCCCTTGCGAACCTGACCCTAGAAGTGTTAAACAAAACTATTGCTACGTATGTACACAGAAACTACGATGATCTTTTTTGTTCTTGTTCCTTATTATGGAGATAGACTTTTTTACCGGATCTTCCCATCATTTTTGTGCGAAGTACCTATTGTAGTACCGGAAGTATGATACAGTGCGGTTTTCTGCTTTTTCCGCACCGATACAGAACATAATTGTTTAACTTGGCATCGATTTTCTTCATCTTGGAGGCTTCTCGAAATGTCCCCAAATTTAAATAAAAGAAATCTCTTTTGGGGTTGGAAGCGTTATTTTCGGGGATAAACTTACTTATGAGCTCCATAACTTTTGTTCCTCTCTGCCAGCGCAGTCGAGCAGACCACCTCAGGTCGATGAAGACAGAGATTGGGAAGCTCCGGTTGAAACACCACGATCATGATTGAGAGGAAGATCATTGTCATGATGCATGAACTCACGCACGGCAAGTAAGACCAAACGACAGCAGCAACATAACATCGCAAGTCAACCTAACTTTGTAGGTCATCGTCTCCCCTCCAAATTCATTTGTTACGGAAAGGTTCTGTAATAATACGCTGGAGCAATATATTATCATCGCATCTGCAATGAAGGATTTGTCACCCCTTGAGCAGCTTGCTCATCGTCCTGCCCTTGGACGCGACGATGACGAGTTGTTGGGAATGGCTTCGAGTGAAGGATCCATTAGAGTCGTTTCAGGTTCCGGCTTCCGTTATGTAGTACCGTTTCCGTATCGACTTCACAAAATGCTATCTGATGTTGAAGCACGTGGTGATGCTTCCATTGTTTCTTTCATGCCTGATGGAATTCATTTCAAAGTTCACAACCCTCAGCGATTCGTAGATGAAATTATTCCCAAGGCTTTTAAGCAAAAATCATTGAAGTCCTTCCAACGTCAACTCCATCTGTACGGTTTCCAAAGAGCTCAGGATGGACCTAATAAAGGTGCGAAGACCCATTAAAAACTTTTTACGCCCTCCAACCTCTTTTGAATGCTTTCTTCTGACTCCCCCAGTCCTCTTCCTCTCTTTATTCCTTCAGGAGCGTACTGGCACGAAAGCTTTGTCAAGGATAATCGCGATATGTGCCTTACAATCTCTAGAATCAAGGCCCCGAAGAGACGAATGAGCTCCCATAATAGCAAGATGGGTGTGAAAAAGGCCCCTATCAAGGAAGTCCTAACCATTTCTCCCCCGCAAACAATGTTTGATTCCGATTTTGAACCCTGTTCTCATAGAACTCAGCCTGTTCATATGACAGCTCCGTCTGGAAGCGTCAGTCCCCAACAACTATCCCCCGCCACATCTTCCCTTGGCTCTTCAAGTGGTGCTCACAAACAGGAAGGAAGCGAAGTGGAGACGTACCAGTGGCTGTTGAATGCTGGAGTCCCCTTTTCTGCATTCGACCCTGTTGCTCTCAGCGATCGCAATTCCTCCACGAAGATCAGCACCTCTGAGCTCCTGGAATGTGCAGACGAGATCACCTCTCTCTTTGCTATGCCGTCTACACCTGTCTCGAGTTCTTGCCACTCTATGCCTCCAGCCACCGCCCCCCCGAGCTTGAATGCTTCTGATCACCTACTTTCATCTTTCCAAAACGCGTATACAAGCTCTGTCCCAAATGACACGACTGTGGACGATAATCCACTTCCAGTGTCGCCTTCCATTGACTCGAGCGAGGAGCAGATTCACCTTCCAGATTTTCTGTTAGGCGACGGTTCCTTGTCAAATGACAACTGGGCACTATGGTGATGGAAGAACGCTCAAGGAGCAAACCACTCTCCTTTTACATTTCACGTGATCATCCTATCATATACTGTCCAGGTACAATCATGCATTTACCGAGATGCCTTTGCAGTACACTGCACATTCTATCTATACTTTTCTTCCCGACAGCACGCCGCATGTCCAATTTGTGCTTTAGTCTCGGTCTGACTACAGTGATCCGAGGAATAACCAACTAATTCAATACATCCTTTCACTCTAATTTTAGCTCTCCTACTGACGTATGGTACGAGTAAGTGACGTATTTTGAAGGCTGAAGTCGCATCATTCCCAGTTCATTGAGGAGACAGTAATAGCTCCGCAGTAGGGTTGTTGTTTCGACGCGTTTTCATGGAACCACAAATCCGAAATAGATGTGCACGACACTAATATTCTGATGATAAAGCGAATTTCCCACGATGGTGTTTCTGTTTCTTGCTTCGTGTTGAACGGTATTTTATTATATTTAGAGCGTATTTCGAAGCTAGAGCTTGCGGACAAGTTTTGATGATCGAGTCACCGACAAACCACAAGCACGAGCGTCAAAGATGTTGTCGTAATTTTTGTAGTTTCCCCATGGACAGTGAATCCGTCGCTTTGTATTGTATGGTACCTATGCAAACAACGGAAAGAGCGCAGAACACACAAGGAAGTTTGCCCGCCTTGACTCGGATCCACAAAGACGTGCTCCGTAATCCGAAACTCGAGGTAATTCTAAAGTGAAGGGAAGGCGTTTTCGTCTTGAACGTTGAGACCATCCGACTTGAAGCCTCCGCTCTTTGGACCTCTTCCTCCACGTCCTCGTCCATCACGTCCATCGCGGGCACCTCGTCCTCGTCCATCGCGGCCGCCTCGTCCTCGTCCGTCGCGGCCGCCTCTTCCTCTTCCACGGCCATCGCCACGGCCTTCACCACGGCCTTCACCACGTCCGCTGTTGGGATTTGCCTGTTAAGTTAATAACGGAACAAACAAGGAAAGATGTAATGATTAGAGCTTAGTGGTGGTGGAGGTGAACATTGTAGTTTTGGAAAGGTTGTTGAGCATACGTACCACTCGGAAGCCAACGTCGACTGCCTTCTTTTGCTCCTCCTTCTTTTTCTTCACCTTCTTTTGCTTTCCTCCTCCCATGACCAAGAAATCTTCCTCTTCCTTTTTGCTAGCCACGGAAAAGCCCTTGAATTCATTTTCGACTTCGCGGCCAGTATTTTCCTCCTTTTTTTCTTTGCTCGCCATGTACTCGGCGAGTGTCATGGTGTGGTCTTCCACCGGTTCAGGTTCGGGCTCTTCTTCGATGGCTGGTGCATCTTCAGTCTTCGGCTCTTCTTCGGCAACGACCTCATCTTCGTTGATAGTTCCTTCCATCTTTTTGGCTTCATTCTTGTCCGAACCCCAGTTGCGAGCACCTCCGCCGTCCTTCTTGATTTCCTTTCCACGGCCGGTGCCACTGCGGCGATCATACTGGCGCTTTCCGTCACGAGGTGGGGCTCGTCCACCTCGACCGTGTTTGGTATTACGGTCGTGTTGGTTCGGCCGACGGCTTTTGAGGGAGGAAGAAGAAGAAGAAGAAGAGAATGAATAAATAGCAAAATATACGAAAGCAGCGCAACGAGAGAATCATATATTTTTTCGTCCGAGTCGAGAAGAAATACAACAGAGTTGAGAGGTGAGCAACTGTCATCCGGTGACGTTTACGTCAGGGAACAAAAGCTGCAGGGTCAGTTTGATACGTACCGCGGATCGACTTTGGAAGCCTCCACTGGCTTGGTGGCATCAGTCTTCTTGACGTCCTTCTTGACGGCAGTATTTTTTACAGCTTTGGTCGGCGATTCATCGCCCGAATCGTCGAGCGCTGCAAAGAAGTTAGACGACTAGATGTGTCGGAGATTGGTGGTAGAGAGACACACACATGGCACACAACAAAAAAAGATGACAAAAGGATTATGGATCGAAGAAGGAATAAGTGGGAGAAATTGATGAGAAAAAAAGAGCCAGATCGTCATTCAGATTGCGGTGACCAGTTGCAGTTGCATAGCCGAAAAAACAGCACTTACCATTCTTGTTTCTTTCCCACCGATGCCTGGTTGGGTACTACTTGGGACTCCAGGAAACTTGCTACAGAATGTAAGGCAGAACGACGTATATGTTACGAGTAATGAGGTGGACTACGGTAGTTTGAAAAGTAGAGAGTTCCGTGATGATGGGTCTCCCAGAAGACCAATACCTAGCCTTCCGTCAGTCAAGCGATGCGATGCGAAACACTGTACATACGAGTGTAGTAGATGATTGATTGGCACGAAGATGCTGTCGATGGCTGTCTGTCAACGACATGAAACGAGTGTATCTAAAGCTACCGGTGGTACTGGAGTAGTTTGAAGTTGTGATATCGATAGCGATGCGGTCCGTCCTTGTTCCGAAATTAATGTGGGGTCGTGATGATGGCGGGTGGAGAGAAATCGATAGAGTCGAATATTTTTTTATTAAATAATTTTTTTGAACAGATGATTGGATGATGGACAGTGAATTTACAGTTAATAAAATATGTTAAAAGATACTCCGAGTAGATCATCTGTCAAGTTTCATGCATCCGGACTAAAAAAAGAAAACTACCCGGTACCAGTAGGAAACGAATCATTTAGCTAGCTACTGATGAGTAGAAGAACCTCCATAATAACTAGCTTTATCAACATCATTATTAAACGCTTTACTTACAATATCACAAAGAGCACAACTGCTATCCATGGTAATGATCGGAACTGTTGTCTGGACGACCGCCTTGTCCAAAGCCATGATTGGTTGCATTTTCCCGTTGCATGGCTCTCTGAAGCAAAGCGAACGCATCACTGACACTGGGCGCAGAATCGGGCGTCGCACTGCCTGCTACATTGCCACCGAGCAAAAGATGGCTCCCTACACCTCCCAGCTGAGCATCATTTCCTCCGCTAGCGCTTCCATAACGGGCTAGGATTGTAGACAAGTCCTCGTGAGCTTGATCGCTCTGGGCGGCACCAGCTCGGTTGGCACCAAGCCCTTCAAGATGTGCCAGCAAACCGGCTGATAATCCACTTCCGGCGGCAGAGCTAAGACCAAGTAGTGAACCAAGCTGGCTGTGATTTTGACCAAGACCCAACAAGGGATTACTTTGATGGTGGTGCTGTTGCTGCTGCTGTTGAGACTGTTGCATTTGCAACAAACGTTGAATGCTGGCAACGTCGGAAAGATCGGACATCGTGGTGGTGCTGCCCATCGCACCACCACCGTCTTGAAGCGCTGCTGCCAACTGTGCGTGCTGCATGCGGGACTGAGCTTGATAAAGCTGCGAGGCAGGAGACCAGCCAGGAAACATGTTGGATAAAACTTGCTGCTGCGATTGCTGTCCTAGTAGACGTCGCGCCTCTTCAAGAGATCGATGTGAAGCTTGTTGCTGTTGTTGCTGCTGCTGCTCTCTTTGGATGTGTTGGCGGCTCAAGAGCTGCTGCAGGGCAGACTGTTGCGGTTGCTGTTGTAGTTGCAAACCATGATGAGACTGCTGCGTCTGTGATTGAGATTGTTGGCGATTCAGCAGCTGCTGGATCAAATCGCTGCCGTATTCCGAAGAACCAGCGAGCAATCTTTCCCCGAGCTCGCTCCTTGATGTGCTTCCGGTCAGGTCGATCCGATTATCTGTATCACCGAACTGATGTTCACCCTGTTCCAACTCAGCTTGCTGCCGCTGAAGCTCTTGCAATTCTTGGTGTCTATGAAGCAGCCCATGTCTCTGAAGCAGCTCCTGTTGACGTTGTTGAAGGAAATGTTGATGTTGAAAGTGAGGGTTCACCAACATTTCTTCCGTGATCCCAGAATTCTCATCCTGTCGGACAAAAGTTGACGGCGGTTCCACGTTGGACGAGGGCGTTGGGGCAGTGAGCTTGGGAGAATGTGACTGTCGAGAGTCGAGGTTGGGTACAGAAGGAGGGGTACGTCTCTTCTTTGCTCCTTTCCCTTCCAGCTTTTCGGTCTTTAATCCTTTGTCATCTTTCGATTTAGGAGTGGTTTCTTTGCCTACTTTTTTCTCGCCTTTCAAGCCCTGCTTGCCGGTTTGTTTCTTGTAATCGTAATAAAAGTTTTTAATTTGAGAAATAGATTTCGTTCCAACAGCATTCGCCAACATTGTCCAATCACGACCTTCGGAGGAAAACGAATGCAATGTGAGTGCGAGCTCTTTCCATGGGGAATCGATTGCAAAGCGTAAGATGATCTTACCATGTTGACGCAACGTGTCGATGAATACTTGTTTTTCATCGCTTGACCACTTTTGCTTCTGCGTAGCTTTCTTGACTGGGGTGAGAGCAGCTGACTCGTTCTCCGTGATCTTTGCCTCATCGTCTGTGCCATCAACTTCGTCTGGTGATTTCATGGGCTTATTCGTAAGAGACTCTTGGGATGACTCTCGCAAATATTTCGTTTGCTCTTTGTCAAGTGAAAAGAGTGGATCACCCCGCCCTCGTTTTCGAGATTTCCATTTCGTGTCATCAGAGACACCGGCACCCTTGTACTGAGCTGCAATGGATTCGTCCACCACCATGGAATCCAAAACCTCGCGATATATTGGATGCAACATTCGGGTGTCAAACGTCATAGAAGATGCTGGAACAGTGAAACGGACGGGCTTTTCTTCATCCTCTCCCGCGGAAACCGCTCCTCCAACAGATATCGCGGCTTGAATGGATGCATCCCATACTTGATAGTCGCCTTTACGCTTCCTGCGCAACATGTGTTCTTTCAGCGCGCCTTTGTATGGAACAGTCTGTTTCGAGTCGTAATAGAAAGCCACACAGTCTTTGGTGGTTTTGTTTCGGAGGAAAGAAGCAATACGGCGAAAGTCCTTCGGAAATTGAAGAAAACGATCCAAAAAGATACATTTTTCCATGTCTGTCCAGCGGTTTGTGCGTCTCTCTTCTTCCATTTCCATGACAGGATCGAGGACTCGTTGGGAGTTGAATGTGTTGACATACGTGGCGGTGAGTTCCTAAGAAAGAAGTTTACGAGAGTTAAGAGTTGTGAGGGTCGTTAAAGTGAAAAAAAAGTGTTCCATCATAGCGGATACAAACTCACCATTTCAAGAGGACAAATCTGGCGTGGTATTCTAGATCCTCCATGCGTGATTCGCTTCTCCATAGCCTCTTTTGCAGCTATCTCGGCGATGATTTGCTCTTGCTCGTACTCCGACCGAACTTCATTACCTCTTCGGGCTCTTCTGTAAGGATTGTTGGATGGCCTGGCAGCAGGCTCCGGCGGTTTACCTTCTGTCACTTCTCTTCTTTCCTTCTCCTTATTTCCGATTATCGATGGGCGAGAGGTCATTGTGATCGACCCTCTAGCCTTTTTGGTGAGTTTTCGCCGTTGCTTTTCGTAAAGGCGTCTCCGCACCTCATATTCCTCTGCTAACACAGTCCAATGCTCAGTCAATCGTCTTTTCTTGTCCCGAACGTATTCCTTCACCAGCGGACCTATCAAAGAATGATTCTTTTCGTTCTGTTCGTAGTAGGGAGCTTCAGATGGCTCTGTATACAACGCATCAGAAATTCCAGTAACTTGGTTTGTCATGACAGACCATTCCTCGAAGGTTTTCCTGTATTTTGGATCCTTCGCTTCTTTCAGGCTGTCTTCGACCTGATTGCAAGCTTCGGCGGAGCGGTTCAGATCTAGGATGGAATTAGACATCGATAATCCGAGCATGTGCGCCTCTTTTGCCTTTCTCCGATTCTCGGTCATAACAATCTCGACCACGGTCTCCACCGGTATGAAGCCTTTTAGGGAGCTATTTTTTCTCTTCCTACTTTTCTTCTCTTCAATTTCAACCATCGCCTTGTATTCTGCCTCAGCAGCCGCAAGCTTCTTACTGACCTTCTGGGCATTGGCCTTAGACTTGTCAAGATACCTCTTAGCTTTAGCCACGCTGTCGTCAAAGCTGATAGTCGCTTCTGACACTCTGGTCTTCAAATCGTCTTCATGTCGGGCTTTTTCTTCGACTTTCGCTTTCTGTAGTTGTCCATCAAAAGATTCTTCCAGCTGCTTCTTCTCGTCTGCTAGTCTCGCATTCAATTCTTCTTCTGCTTCTTCCTCAACTTTGGCTTTCAATTTTTCCTCCTCAACCTTGCGCACTTCAAGCCTTTTTTCTTCTTCAAGTTGCATTTTCTTTTGCATTTCTTCTCGCTTTGTGACTTCCTCTGCCTTTCTACGCTCTTCTTCTTTCTTCGCCTCCTTGTATGCTTCCTCGTTGTCTTCCGATTCTTTTTCGGCTTCCTTGATTTGGTTCTCGATAGCAGCCACCGCGGACATGATTTCTGCTTTGGAAGGTAACTTCTGAACAGCATCTGCTACATCAGTTGACGGCTCGTTGCCTGGAACTAATTCGTGAAAGTGAACAAGTACAGCTTGAGCTCGGTAGATCTTTTCAGGGGTACCTAAGGCAGAAATCAAAATAGGCGGTAACGGTTCATGCTTGGTTTTGGGGGGCTCTCCATCAGCAGCCTGGGGACTTGGCAATTTTGGAACTGACGAAATTCCTTTGTCAGTAGATGGAGATGACACTTGAGACTTCACCGGTCTACTGGCAATTGGTGACGATTGCTGATAGTTGGCGGAGGTTGACCTTGCTGCAACTGGTAGTTTTTGTGGCCATTCCCTTGTTCTACCAAAAGGATCCGTGGTGGCAGAGATAACTGGCTCCTCAGCAGGAGATCTCTCTGAGATACTTGGTAACGCCCCAGGTTCCTGCCGAATATGAGGTGCAGTTTCATTACTCTCATCGGCTCGTTTGAAACGAGGGTCGTTTGTTCGTGGGATGATGTTCGAGGTGGCAGAGAATTGTCGATCGGCCTCAAAAACGGTTCCTTGTGGCCTTACTGATCCATATTGAGGTGGACTGGTATCAATGGTACCTGAAATTGGCATGGATCGACCTCGTTCCCCAGGAGACCGTGGCTTTGAAATTCCGGCTGGCAAGTCGATCTTTTCACCCCGAAAAGCGGTCTCACTAACGGCACGGCGTACTCCCCCTCCAGGGGACCGAAACGAACCCAATGGTCGATTCAGGAGGGTACTATGTCCCTCGGACGCTAAGCTGCTGTAGGAAGACTGACGACGTGCGTTGCTTGGGCTTGGCGGTAAAGGAGGTTGAGGAACTTCATTGTATGACGAGCGTCGCTCGATTCCAAGAGGTTGAGATACGTCATTGTATGACGAGCGTCGCTCGATTCCGGGAGGATGAGATATGTCATTGTATGACGAGCGTCGCTCGATTCCGGCAATACCTGCCATTCCTTCTGACGACGCACTAGGCACGAGGCCTCCTTGGTGGAATGCCAGGCCAGCTTCGTTGCCCGTCGCCCTTCTTCTTGGATCTGTGGGTCGAGACAAGGGAGCTCCAGACGGATTTGGAGAAGTTACTCCGGGAATTGGTCTGTTGTCGAGGCGGTTGGGAGGATTTTGATGCAAATAAGTGGCTGAGGAGTCACGGCCCTCTGGGCCTCTCAATGAGAACGACCCTCGTCCTCCCCCCTGTCCAAAGGAGGAGTCTCGTGGCAATCCTCCAGGTCCAAAGGACGGCTCTCTCGAAACCTCCGTTGGCCGGTCAAGGCCTCCACCAGGAGGAATGTCCCTTTCTCCTCGTTGAGCCGGAAAACCATCTCGCATTCCTCCTTGTCCCGGGAAGGAGGATGTTCTAGAAAACAAAGATCCATCTCTAGTGGCAAGAGAAGGAGGTGTGTCCCGGAAAGGACCATCCCGAGGACCTCCTTCACGTGGGCCAGGTGGATCACGAAATGGCAGATCTGGTGCACCAGGTCCATCCCGCGAAAAGCCACCACGAGGGCCGGTGCTACTAAACGAGGAATCACGGTGATGGATTGGAAGAGGAGGTCCCCCGCTGCTACCAAACGATGTGTCTCGATGTAAGTTTTGGTCGTTTCGAAAATCTCTGCTGTGGAAGGCCCCACCCGAAAAACTGTTGCGCTGCCGACGACCTCTGCCTCCAAATCTTCCACCGCCACCACGTCCTCCTCGAAAGTTATCACGAAAGTCACCACCGTGTCGTGACAGAGATCCAACCGGAGACGGTACTCGGTGATGATGTGACGGAGGAAGGGGCGGTTGTTGGTGATGATGGTGAGGAGGAGGACCTCCGCTGGGGTTTGGTTCAATTACTTCCGTCACTTCTCCAGTCTCTTCTTCTCCATCTTCACTGGCAGCCCGATTACGAAGAAAATCACCGCGTCCACCGGGACCCCAATTCGACATGGTGCGTTGATTTTTAACTTTTTGAGTGGATGGGAGAGATTTTCTTGCTCTTTGTTTCGTTCGAGCGATGATGGGGAACGACAATAATACTTCCGACAGGAGTACGACTTTTGATTTCTTTCTTGCTGCAATTTTTCGTCTTCCTGTCGAAAGGATGTACCGGTACCTACCGGCCTACCGGTAGTATCGTAGTACTACCCCAACCATACCCGGTATGTACCGGTATGATACCGGTATGAAGGGACCAAGCTGCTGCAGAAAAATAGTAGGTACGTACTTCGAAGTACTACGTAGTAGTACGTAGTAATGCGTTACTACGGTAGTAGGTACTCCGAGTAGTACGTAGTACATCCGTCGACTCACTCTCTACCGGTAGCTAGCTACGGTAGTAGACACGCTGTTAGCACTGAAGATCACAGAGCCCCTCATCACAGAAGTATTGTAAATAAGAATGCCAGATTCCCCCAGAAAATTATTTTATCCTCTCCTCTAATAAAAAGCATCCCCAATTTTATGAGAAAAGAGTTTTCTGTACTACTAGTACGACAGTAAAACAGTAACGTAGTAGCTATGATACCTCTTCACAGAAAAAAGATTTGATGTTGCACACATGGAAAACAACCTTTGTAAGACGGACGATTTTAGAAAATGGCGGTGAACAATGTGTACAGGCAGTCCGAATCCAGCGCTAGCTGTTCCGCAATCTTTCGACAATTCGGGGCATGGCTGAAATGCTCTTGTTGCCCGGTGTCGGTTAGGATTGCTCTCTGGGTTACCGGTTTCATCATCGCCTTGCACATCTTTGTGTTCAATCACCTTCCTTTGTCCGGATCACAACTTATTCGGCAGGAAAATATGAGAATACGGTCCGAACGAGTGAGCAAGCCTCACCATCCAGATACCATCGTCGCCACCTTTGGGGAAGACTCTTGGAAAGCGCGAGCCAAGGTTGTTGAGGCATACCAGGAAAAGGTCTTCAAAGAACATGCTGCCAAGAACAACAAAGATATTATTATTCGCAATTGCCCCTACCCAAGTCTAGCCAAGCTTTCAGAAGAGCAGAAAATGCCCAGGGCGGCCAATGACCGTCACATGGTAGCACCTCCCCAAGGCGGTAAGATCAGTTTGGTCTGTTGTGATACGACCAAGGGTACGTTTACCATCATTGCACATGACAAGTGGGCTCCAAAGGGTGCTGCACGTTTCTTGGAGATGGTGACGTCTGGGTACTTTAATACAGGAGTTCCCATGATGCGTTGTATCAAGAACTTTTTGTGTCAGTTCGGTCTGAATGCATCCAAAGAAAAACTCAAAGACTTTGACGAAACGATAGAAGATGATCCCAACTGGCTACCAGAAGGACCGACACATCGAGAAAACGCCTTAGGAATCAAACGGTTTGCTCAAGGATATCTGGCCTACGCGGGGGCTGGGAAACATTCGCGAAATAAACAGCTAATAGTGGCTCTGACACCGAATGGACCGCTGGCTGGTGGATCACCGTGGGAGGTGCCCTGGGGGGAACTTGTGGGAGAAGAGTCCTATCGCACCCTGTCACAGATCTACACAGGGTATGGCGAAGATGGACCCAAACAAGGAATGCTTCACAATAGAGGCATGACAGAGGACATGAAATTGGAGTTTCCAGAGCTTGATTACATCAATTACTGTGAACTATTAGATGAACACGACTATGGAGACATTTAGCTCTGTCCATGCATTACAAGCAAGGCTTGTTGCCATCAATGTCGGCCTGGCAAAGGCTTCCAGTCAACACCAAAACCTGGACATTGGCACTGTTCAGCGGATACATTACACACTACTCACAGTCAATATAAAAAGACTGATAATTTTGGTAAGAAAACAAGAAAACCTACAAAATACTCCAGTATCATGAGAAGTTGTGAGCGACGTAGTACCACAGTTCATTGGCTCCAATCCCCCCAAAAATCCCCTCCCCTATTCAACAACTTTTCGCGGCACTGTCCGCCTCTCCTCTCTTCTCGATTTTTTGCTTCATATTATAAAATCATTCATGTCTTTAACTTTGTGATTGTCTCTCCATAGAGTAGCTGGGACCTTGCATCGCTGTTGTCTCTAGCAACCGGCAATCCTATCAAATCAATTCACATTACCAATAACAAGGGACAGCTATCGTTGGTATCGTGTCATTCAGGGATTGCACTGGCGCAACGACAAACGACTCAACACCTGCATCCGAGGATACTGAAGACTGAGGACCTAGCTAGCACCGCCACTATTCCAAGATGGGCAAAGACCGCGTTTCCTACTTCTACCATCCCAATACGGTATGATGACCGAAAGAAAGATCTCTTGTAGTTTGTAATCTCTTCCTTTTCGTGTTTCATCTCACTGCCAGAATTACTTCAAATATTGCAACAACAGCCTCTTCATTATTATGGGCCATCCCATCCGATGAAACCGTACCGCATGAAGCTAGCACATCATTTGATCTTGGCCTACAAATTGTATAACAAGATGGATTGCTATCGATGTCATCCGGCTACAGCCGCTGAAATGGCACATTTCCACTCGGACGAGTATGTGCAATTTCTGAGTAAGATTACCCCCGACAACCTTCGCCAGTACGGGAGTGTCTTGCAAAAGTTTAATGCCGGTGACACGACAGATTGCCCTGTCTTTGATGGGCTGTACGACTTTGTACAACTCTATACCGGTGCCAGCTTGGACGGTGCCGTTCAGTTGAACCAACAGCAAGCGGATATCTGTATCAATTGGTGTGGTGGATTGCATCATGCCAAAAAGTCAGAAGCATCTGGCTTTTGCTACATCAACGATATCGTCCTTGCCATTTTGGAACTTCTCAAAGTTCATGCTCGAGTCTTGTACGTGGATATTGATGTCCATCATGGAGATGGCGTGGAGGAGGCATTTTACACGACAGATCGTGTCATGACCTTCAGTTTGCACAAATACGGCGATTTTTTCCCTGGGACTGGGCACATCCAAGATGTGGGAGCCAAGGACGGAGTAGGGTATTCCGTTAATGCACCACTTCAAGCCGGTATTACTGATGAAACTTATTTGAATGATCTCTTCATTCCTGTCTTTGACAAGATTATGCAAGTCTTTCAACCCGGAGCTATCGTGTTGCAATGCGGGGCCGACTCGTTGACAGGCGATCGACTGGGATGCTTCAACCTTACAACTCATGGTCATGCGGATGCTGTCAAACATGTGAAGTCGTATGGTGTACCTACGTTGGTTCTGGGTGGAGGTGGATACACCATTCGTAATGTGGCCCGTTGCTGGGCGTACGAGACTTCGGTGTTGTTGGACGAACCAATCAGCAATGAGATACCATTCAATGACTATTATGAGTACTATGCACCCGACTTTGAATTGCATCTGAAACCAGA
The DNA here is from genome assembly GCA_019154785.2 of Nitzschia inconspicua. NCBI lineage: Eukaryota > Bacillariophyta > Bacillariophyceae > Bacillariales > Bacillariaceae > Nitzschia > Nitzschia inconspicua. The sequence goes on along the minus strand of JAGRRH010000007.1, from coordinate 2,788,917 downwards.
TCCTAGCATGGAAAATGTCAATATCAACTTGGATAGCATTCGCACGGAGCTATTGCAACACTTACAGGATTTGCAAGGCGCTCCTTCCGTCCAAATGCAGCAAGTTCCACCATCGTTTCGAATTTTGAATGACGATCAAAACGAGGATGGGGAGGATTCGAAGAAACAAAAGAAGCCACATGATGCAGAACTCTATGATAACGTGGACTAACAACAATCGGAAGATTGGAAAACAGTACGAAGTGACCTGTCAAGTCGTTTGTTTTGCTTATTAGAAATTTGAGTTTTCGGTGATAGCACTAATATCATCACCATGATCGCTTAATTCCCCCCAGTTTGTAGCAGGTGTTGTTTCTGCCATGGTAGTTGCAGCAACTGCTGCTGCGACAGCTCCAATCATCCCATCGCCATTATTGTTGGTGATTCTTCGCAAATCGCTTTCGGTATCCAATTGACCTAGAGAAGCGTCTTTAAGTAAGGTTTCCATGCGAGACAAAAGTTTGTTGGAAAGTTGACATACATCGGTCGACACTCGAAGGTCCTTTCCGTCTTCTTTCTGCAACAGTGTTCGGAGCAACTGTTCCCGTAATTGATGCGCCTGGTCCAGTTGTTCTTGCTGCTGTAGGCAATAGTCGTGGAGTGACTTTTGTTCTTTGAGAATTTGGTGCAACTGTTCCACCAACGCTTCCTGCTGACTCTTTTGTTCGTGGACAACTTGCCGAAGAACCGTTCCCTCTTGGTTGGCTTCTTCTAAGGATTCTCCTAATCGTCTCATTTCTCCTTCCAACTGGGATACTTTTTGTCCTGATGATACCTCACGAGAGAGAAGATCGCGCAACTCGTCCATTTCGGCGTTATGCAAGGCTTGTGTGGCTTGAGCCTCCTTTTCTTTTTTTGAATTTAGCTCCTGCAGTGCATGTTCATGCTCTTTGGTCATATCTTTGATACGTGCCTCGTAGGCCTCTTTGATGGTGTCCAACCGTGTCTTTTCGTGCGTGCTCATACTTTTGTTTGCTTCCGAAGATTCTGAAGTTGCTCTGTGGCACAATGCATAGGTTTCCGAATAGAGTTTCATCATTCGGTACGAAAACTGGTTTTCCTTCGCATGATCCAGAGGGAGGCGATCCCTGAGATCTTTGACGGTCAGTCCACCAGGATATTGTCGAATCATTCTTTCGATGAGAACTTCGTCTGATTTGTGTCGAAATGCCAGGTGAACTGGTAGCATTCCCTGGTCGTCCCGTTTGGCTGCCGCAATGGGATATTCGATCAGCATGGCTTCGACGACGGGCATGGGAGCTTGGAAAATGACGGCCGCGTGAAGAGGCAAAAGCTTCCATCTAATGTTATCGTTGGCGTCGCGGCGTACGATCCATGTGTGGACTTCTTGGGGGTGGGTGTGACAACGGGCACGAGCCTTGTCCCATTGCGACGACTCCAACATTTCGTACAGAGGAGTGATGGACTGGTCATAATCGCAGACCAATTCAGTGTTGCTGTTAATGGATCCTTCCGAAGGTTGTTGTCGAATTTCACTGTCACCGGGAAGACCTCGATTGTTCACTTTCAATGTTTCGTGCTTGATTCCAAACATGGATTCTGATGCCGTTAGAGGACTAACTGGTCGATGGGTGCCAACACCGCCATTGTTATCTCGAAGATAGGGGACACGGATCGGAGAGGGGATGATTCGTTCAGAAGCAGCAGAAGGAGAAGCTGCAATAGTGCTAGCCGGGACGAGCTTGGATATCCGATTGGCAATGGCTGATGGCGATTTCAAGACAGGACTGCCAACATTCCCTTGGGACCCATGACGGACTACTAGATTGACCATTGTCTTTGCTTGTTAGAATGTATCCACTCTGGCTGCCGCTTTGGATGAGACGAACTGAATAGAAGACAGCAACGCCTCAAAGGCAAAAAGAAGAAAAAAGAAGCCAAAGGATTGAGAATTCCAGGCGGACTAACTGTAACAAACTTACTGGTTGTACTTGATGAGAATGTTGTTGGCACGGTGCAGTACTATTAGTAGAGCAGTTAAAGCAATGTAACAAAGTGCTAAAGAGTTGCGATCGCCGAAGCGACAATAGCGGGACTTGAAAGCGCTCTTGAAAAGCAATTGTCGGTGTGATGAACGGCGGAAGAGGAGCTTTCAACTTCAGCGATCGATGGGTCGGTGTCGTCTACATGCGGGAATGCTACATGAAATTCGCCCTCTTCGCCGAAAATCGTGTGTTAAACAAGAGCCCACCTAGCTCGCGCAAGTCCAACTTCCAGGGTTAAGGATGTTTCCCAATCATTTAATCGTACCTACTACTCCGGAGTATTAATATATTTCCGTACTACTATTATAGTGTCTTCACGACATCATCATTGACTGATGATGATGGAAAAGATTGAGAAGATGATCCCCTACCCCTACTAGTAGTACAGGTAGCTACGGTAGCTACCGGTAGTACCAGTACTACGAAGCTGCCGATGCAGAGAGTCAACGATACTGTGAAGTACTTCGTACTTTACAACAAAGTATGATCTGTATTACAGCTGCTGCAGCTAGGAAACGAGCGGCGACCTTGCATTGCTTGCGATCCGTTAGGAAGATATCATGTCCAGGTATCTCCATGACTACTTCTACCGCAACAACAATTTCCACGTCCAATGAGGATAGCGATTCTGGACACCCGTCTCTCAACAACCGCGTCGTCTCGTTACTTCACTGGTGGCAGCACCATCAAGAGTCTTCCAAACCCATTCGACTTGTCGATCTACGTCCATCTTCGGAGCAACGAAAGCGAACACTGTCCATTCCAACACCGGACAGCATTGTGGTGTCACTTCCCATTGAGTTTCTTAAAGCAAGATCCTTTGAATTACCCGCCCGACACATTGAGTTTGACATCGTGCTTCGCATCGAAGACATTTTACAATCCGAAGAGGTATTATTGGGGGTACGACCGGGCACTCGCAAGCGTCCTGCCAATCCATGGAAAATTTCCAATATTCTGCTAGACTCCGAAGAGGATCTGTGGAAGCCGGCAGCTAAGCTCGGACTGATTGCGACACAGCAAAATCCTACCTTTCCTTTTCCTAGGCTTTGGCAACCTGATCCCATGGTTGAAAGAATATTACTTCCTTTATTGATACAAAATCACAAGACCCAACACAGTGTTGAAAAGCATCAGATCCAGCACACGAATCAAAAGTCGGGGTTACATATTTTGGATCTGGCTTCTGGGTCAGGAAGGGATGTCGCCTTTCTGGCAGAGGAACTAGTGACTGCTGGAATTTCAGACAGTCGAGTAGTCGGTATCGATCATCGATACAACGAAAAGGAAACAATAATCGTGCGAGATTTCTGGAATAGAAGAGGAATCAAGGATCAAACTGATAGTCTCAAATTGGACCTGTCGAATTTGCAGAATTTGGATAAGTTGGTAAAATGGAGGGACGTCAAAGCTCTGTTCTGCGTTCGATTCTGGAAACCCGAGCTGGTGAAATCTATCGCTACAACTTTGGTGTTACCATCTGGTACTGTATTTGGATTGTCTCATTTCTGTAAACCATATCGTGGTGCTCCATGGGACTTCGAACACCCATCAGAAAAGACAATTCTCGAACGAGACGAACTGTCAGAACTATTTTCCGGCGCATGGAATATCCTACACAACGAGATTGCCATGGATTCGGATCATGGGCGCACTATGATTCACTTTGTAGCACAAAAGATGACGTAGCTTATGGACTTAAAAACAGTGCATTATATGAGCATCAAAGGCGGCGGAAATGCGAACGACACCCCTCTCCTCCTGTCTACTCATTCGACTTTCTCACGAGCAAGGGAAAACTCAGAGAAGGTTCCGAAACTTGAATACATGGTGGTGCAGATGCGGTCGATAGAGCGTCGCTAGTACCTCGGAAACTGATGAACTTGAAGTTCTTTTTTTGAGATGCAGGATTATGCACACTGTTGTTGCTTGTTGTCATGCTCGAGTTGAAATCTCCGGTGGAATCGATACTGTTTTCTTGGGAAATGTTGCAGGAATGCGAGTCGGTGGATGACGCAGCTCTTAAATCATCTCTTGACAACCCATCCGCTGACCCTGCAAAGAAATATTCAGTCGGTATCTCGGCAAGAAGATTTTCAATGTCTCTATTCCGAGATCGCATTGAGAACAAGAGACTTCTTGACAACGGAACGTGAGAATGGCTAGTAAAATTCTCTATCGGGTGGAAATCGATTGGGCCTCGATCAAAAGCACTACGCAGTATTGAGAGTTCTTGAAGAATCGGGCTGCTTGGAGGGGGCTGATCACGTTCCTCTCCTTCCACATCCATTCGTTCGTGGGACGATCCATTCTCGAATGATAGGAAGCCTTCGGCTTCAAGATCATCCACAACGATTGGGTTTTCGGGATCATTTCCAGGGATGACTTCGCTGGGACCGTTCGTCTGGAAAAGATATTCTTCCAGGTCCTGTGAGGAGAACAATTTGATTGGTGACTCTGGACGCTGTCCTGACGGAATGTGAGGCTCTTCGGCTTCCAACAACGACTTGTGTTTTTGGATTATTGCCTCCGCCTCCGAGCTCAACGAATCCGACGATTCGGACTTTTGCATGTCGCTAGCAAGACTCTCTGTGAGACTTTGGGTGTCTTCTCTCAGAATTGGCGGAAGTATGCTTGCCATTGGGTCGACGCGAGCAGGCTCTTTCTTCATGATCCCTGTTTTAGGTTTCAGGTGAGCAACGGGATGATATTCCTTCACCCCAGAATAGGAACCAGGCGGAATACCACCAGCAACCCATCGCATGGGCTTTTCGTCAAGTTCGATGGTCGACAGTAAAGATTTTGTGTCTCTAGGTGCTCTATCCTGTTCGATGTACGGAGCAGGTCCACCTACCATCGCCAATGTCTTGGGTTTCTTTAGAACGAAGTTCTGGATTTGTGCTCGGTGTATTGTTTCCATAATGCAGTCGATGCATCGACTGGCATTCTGCTTCACGGGCGCTGCTACCTCGAAAACCGGTCCGACAACTTCCTTTAGATTCTCCTTCCATGCTTCGCAATGTTCGCTAGCCGCTTGATGAAGGATTTTAAACTGTTTTTCCAAAAATGGCTCCTCTTGGTCCAGCAATTCGAAGGTCCGTTTCGTGACGAATGTTCCATACTCCTCATCTGGTTCTAGATGTGAGGTTGACACCTCATGGTCGGAAAATCTCACAACCTTGGTGACGGTCATCTTGCGTTTTGGCTTACCTTCATCGATATTCCTGCTGTAGTAGGACTAATGAAAGGAACTCGACAAACGATGATGTAAAAAAAGTCCTCTCACTGCCAGCAAGTCTTTCGATTACATAGACATCGCCCATCGCCAACGGTTCTAAATAACACTTAAGTTAACGGTTGTGCGACCAAAAAGGGGATCCCAAACTCTCCATTGTCACGAGTATCCGGTCTGGACGTCGCTCCCAAATCATCCCATAGACACTCGACCGTATGATACGAGCCTACCTACCGGTAGAGTACGGCAGACACAGCTTGCACGATGACGGTAGGTATGAGTGAGTCTTTTGGCATGAAGTTAGTTTTACTCCTACTGTACTACCGGTAGTTGTCTTGCGCGGAGTGCCTTTGAATTTCATGACAACTCTAGTAGTATTTGGCTAACTGGAGCTTCACCGTACCAAATAGGGAAAAACTATTTTGAATGTGTATCAAACATCTGCAATGGGATTTATCTCGAAGAACTGTCTTTACCAAGCCCAGAGAGTCGAGACTTCCCGCTTCCACCAGACGACAAAACTCCTTGATTCCCACGAGCACCTCCGTCTTTGTTGATGACTGGACGCTTCGGTCGAATGCCTTTCTTGACTAAATCTCGAACCTCGTCACCGGTCAGTGTTTCATATTCCAGGAGCGTGTTTGCCAGTAGCTTGTGCTGCTTCGTATGTTTCATTAGTAGCTCCCTCGCTCGCTTATAAGAGGCATCTGTCAAGCGTTTTACCTCCGCATCAATCTTATTTCGAGTTTCGTCGGAAGCATGCTCCTCTCCAGTACTTCCTCCATAATTCACGAGCCCAATCTCTTCACTAAAACCATACTTAGTGACCATATTTCGAGCGATCGCAGTAGCGTTTGCAATGTCCGACATGGCTCCGGATGTCGCCTCCTCTTTACCGAAAACCAGTTCTTCCGCTACTCTTCCTCCCATCGCGACGTCCATCATTGCTTTCATCTGTTTGACAGATTGAGACGTCTGATCTCCCTCCGGAAGCATTGTTACCATGCCCAACGACGCGCCACGGGGCATTATTGTAGCTTTGTGAACTGAAACAAAAGAAAACAAGAAGTCAGTTTACCTGACCACCCACCAACAACGACGACTCCAATATCAATCGCTCAGACAAAACTTACTCGGCATTGCCCCATCAGTCAGAACTGCCACAAGCGCATGTCCCGCTTCGTGATAAGCAGTGCATCTTGCGGTCTCTTTCGTAATCACTGCAGTCTTTCTCTCTGCTCCCATGAGAATCTTGTCCTTTGCATATTCAAGGACCGACATAGTGATGCTTGACAAACCATCTACCGATGCCTTGAGAGCCGCTTGATTCATCAAGTTGTACAGATCTGCTCCGCTAAATCCCGTTGTCCCTCGCGCCAGTACATTCAGATCGACATTTGGATCCAATTTGGTCTTTTTGGCATACATTTCCAGGATTTCCTTCCGCCCGCCAACGTCTGGAAGCGGAACCGTGATATGTTTATCGAACCGACCTGGTCGCAACAATGCTTGATCCAAGGATTCTATGAAGTTAGTGGCGCCAATAACGATAATGCCGTTGTTGTCTTCGAAACCATCCATTTGAACCAGAAGTTCGTTCAACGTCATTTTGAGGGCAGATTGGTCTTTGAGTTTTCTGGATCCACCGACAGCATCGATTTCGTCGATGAAGATGATACATGGGGACTTCTTCTTGGCTGCTTCGAAAAGCTCTCGAATGCGTTTGGCTCCCAAACCAACATACACCTCCTCAAACTGACTACCACTGCTGAAAAAGAAAGGCACGTCGGCTTCGCCGGCAATGGCTTTGGCAAGCAGCGTCTTCCCTGTTCCTGGTGGTCCTGTCAACAAAAGACCACGGGGAAGCTTACCACCCAATCTAGTGAATTTTGCCGGGTTCTTCAAGTACATAACAATTTCTTGCAACTCCGCCTTTGCTTCATCCACTCCTTTGACATCATCAAAGGATACATTGGAGGTGTCTTGCGCTTGTTGAATGTGTTTGCTACCAGAATTCATTCCCAGGCCACGACCGACACCTTTTTCATCCAAAAGGGCGGAGATAGCGCTGACGACCACAAAGGCAATTAAAACGCGGCCGGTTAATGAAATGAACGCTGCACGGGCGGAGGTTGGGTTGTATATCTGGACGTAAACTGGATTTTTTGGATCTTGGCCACGTAATCCTCCTCCTGCCAATGCTGCTGCTCCACCACTCATGAACCCACGGCCAGCGCCCATGGCTGCCATGCTACCAGCCGCAGCCGTGCCACCTCCCATGAGCACGTTCATCATCCCAATCACTTGTTCTTGCTTGCTCATTTGGCGCGATTCCGTTGAATAAGCCGCCAAGATATCTTTCATACCTGGCTCCCGTTCTTCTAGTCTCTTCACAAGGTCATCCAAGTTGAATTGTGAGTATCGCCCTGTCTGTGCCAAGGCTTGCAAATACAACACGGCAATTCGACTGTCGACGGCAAAATTCCGAAACATGGGATGACTAACACGATCGACAACTGCCTGTGGATGATTTTGAAAAAGGCGACTCAAAAAGTCGTATTGCGCATTAGGGTCTGTCGGACGAGCGTTAGCTACCGTCTCGAGTCCCTTCAGCTGAAGGTTCTCGACCTTGTTGGTCAATGTGTTGGTCCAACCAAAAAAGGTACGATTTGTGATTAGTGGAATCATGAGTTTTGGGCTGCTGAGCGATCCGGCAGCGCTCGCGGCAGTCTTTAAACGGGACCATGGTGATGTGGTAGCCACCAAAGACGACGCTAATCGTTTCTGGTGCAGTTCCCGTAGTTTGGGAAAGTCCTGAAGGGGTGATGAAACGAACACGATAGGTGAGTGAAGTGAAAGTGTCAAATGATGCTTTGCCTAAACGAATTACAGATGTTTCGTTTTCATCCTTGCATCGCATTGCACGCACATGATATTGCAAATTTCCCGAATGCAATCGGTACTGGCTCATGATCTTGGGAAGTTTGAACTCTTGTTGCAGATCCTCCAAGGTTGTCCTACAATTCTTCCAAAATTTTCGTTGATCTCGTCGTATAGTGATGCGATTTTCACAGGTCGGTGAGGCTTGTGGACCAGCAAAATATTTTTAAATATTGTGTCTGTGACTTTCAAACGACACCTGAGAGCCCACTCTCGTCTTTTAATGCTGACTTCCTCTAGATGTAGAGGGTGGTAGTTGTTTTTTTGTGAGAAAGGACGGAGGGGGTTGTGAAGAGAGACAAGGTGAATGGATGATGTTGTGTGCCGACGTTCTTTTCAGTACGAGTTCTACCTACAGTAGCTACTAGCTAGTATCATAGAGAGAGAAAACCTCTTGCAGTACCGTACACTGTAGTAGTCGTCTTGTCGTAGTCGTCGTTCTTTCTTTTTCTTTTCCTCTCAAACAGTCAATTCGTCACCCAGACCGATCTTGCTTTTTGACGCGCTTGACGGTTACGACTCTATCAACGTAGGAGTACGGTACCGTAACTGTACGACGACAAGGGTACTCCCGTACATTTCCCAAAAAGTTCGGTGTACGGTACGCTATCACACCGTACCAGGTAGGTATTGCTTCCTACTACCGTAGACACTGCACCGGTATCATAGTCATACTGACCGTGAATATCGACTTGACGACCTGACTGACTCATTGTAAGATTGTCCTTAACCTTACCTTGGAAAAGATTACCATTCCCGCATCATTTCCCTCTCTAAAACATACTTACGTTAACTGTTAGTAGGAAACAATCATCTACCTACCGGTAGCTATGCATAGTACGTCGTAGAGAAGAGACTCTAATAATGGCTAGGCCTGCTTCAGTTGATACAGTGGTTGTAAATTCTTTTGAAAATTAGGTATCTATGAACTCATGATTTCATAATCGATTGTGGCCAGCCTCGAGGACCAAACATTGAAAGAGGAAATCGGTACAGTAGCTCCAGCACGCAATTGAAACAAGAGAAGGCTTTTGTGGCCTATATTTCGTCGAAAGAAGGATTGAGGTAGTCGACTCCATCACCCTTTCCTTTGTTACGCTGACTTCGACGAATTGATTGCGACTGATTGACGGCTGATCCGTCGTCCTCCTTATTGCTGTCGGTTTCCTCTTCCTCCTCTTCCTCCTCCTCTTCATTCGAATAGCTGCCAGGCAAGAGACTCCATTTGAAACCAATCCCTTCCAAACATCGGATGCGACGCTCCATTTCCTCTTCATCCGTCTTGGGGCGCAATGTTCCAACACCTTTCTTGTATTTTTTGTAATTAGATCGCTGGGTGCTGACCCAACGACCCAACGCTCTATTCTTCTTGTTCTTCGTCGGAACATCGCCTAATGCAAAGGACAGATACGATTGTGAGACCCTAACAGCAATCGTCGTGGAATTGACTTTTCAAAGACTTACAATGACCGTTTTGAGCCTGGAAGTGTTGGAGCTCACGGAACTTCTCCTCCCAGGCAGCCTGGCCTTTCCGTTTGGCCCAAATGAACCCGGCCTTCTCCAAGAGACGAACTTTTTCGGGTGTCATGCTAGACTTTTCGCCAGCATCCATGGCCTTTTTCTCCATTCGCTGCATAGAAAGACTAGAATGAGAGAGAATCCGTCGCACTTTGTCATTATTGACAAGAAAGATGAATTTCGTACCTGCTTGTTAACCCAAATTCCGAGAGAATGGTTGGTATCGTACTGTTGAGGAACGTTGGCTGACCAGAATCATATGAGTTTAACACTGTTTGTTTAATGTATAACTGCATTTCCATTCATGTCACTTACTGTGGCCATTCGCCAATTTGAATTGCACAAGTTCAGCAAGACGCCTGTACCATGTGATGAGGGCTTCTCTTTTCCGGGGTGTTCTGGCATTTTCCAGCTCTTCCGCAGTCGGGGAGGTGGGAACGTCAATTTGAGCAGGTAGACAGGCATCCATGGGAGACCTCTGGCTGGAACGAACAGCTCTTCGGGGTATTTTTGAACGAGTCGCAGGACCTTTCTTTGGCGCGTCCTTCACGCCTTGAGCACTCCCTCGATGTGGGAGTGAAGCTGCAGGTGGAACATTTGTATCTCGTCTTGTCCGGCGGCTCAAAGGATGCCCTAAAGCTTGGATTTCAATTTCAGATTGAGAGTAGAAAGAATTGGACTCTGGCAGGGTTGCCACATCACAAGGAGGAATTTCCGGGTTTTGTCGAGTCCTTGTGTGAGAAGGTGGAGGATTTGGATTTCGGTCTTGCGTAGGGAATACTCGTCGGGCGTGTCCCTGAGTAGTTTCGCCTTGGAATCTCATGGGATCACCTCCGGCAAGTTCTTCGTGCATATGGTGGATGGGATGGCTGTGTTGGGTGTTCAATGGATACATATGAGCTCGATCAAAAATATTTGCAGGTCTCACCGAAACGTCGTTGACGTCTGGATGGGTGGGGTAGGGCATTGGAGAGTCCGTCGATTGAGTATGTCCTCCATGTTCAGGAAAGAGTCCAAGATCAAAACTTTGACTTCGCGATATACCAGAGCTATGATGTTGGTCAAAGTCGTATGGAGGAAACTGGTCTAATGACAACATTCCGGATGGATGCATTCCTGGTTCTCCGGGATAATATGATGAATCAAAAGTGTTGTCCCGCTGTTGCCTAGCATGCTGATACTGATGTTGGAACATGGAGGGATCCAGACGTCTTGTGTTTCCTAAATTCTCATGATAATTCATCGATTCTCCGTGTTGAAATGGGTCGAATAGATTAAAATCTTCCAAATGGGTTGATCGCCGATTCTGAGATGCTGTATCCCCACTTGGTCCTTTACCATGCTGATAGAGTGGATTTGCCTCGAACTGCATTCCTTCTGCTTCCGTATCTTCCTCCGCTTGCGACTTTCCTGATGGCGTTTTGCCAGAACTCATCGGGTTCAGGACATGTGATCTCGATGGAGCCATGAAAATGTGCAACACCTTTCTTTGTTGCAGTGGAGTTGCTCGTACTCCACCACAATCTCGCTTGTAGATGATGCCCGCCCCAATATTGATCCGTTTGAAACAGTCCAATGCTGATTGAAAGCGATTCTACCGTGTTCCCATACCGATGAGCACGCTAGTAACTCCGTATAATTGGAGTGGTCGGCTGCAAGTTGTCGGTTCAGAATGGGTCCAAAACGAGGGAAAGCAAAAATTTCGATGAGTACAAGAAGTTGCTGCTCATGTGGAAGGTCATGCTGAACGGAGATCAGCACCCAAACGAGTCGGCAGCTGCTATTTAAAGAAAGTTAAATTGTGGGGTCCGACTGTGTTCACGCCACGGAAACATTGGAGCGTTGTTGGCCGAAGATTTTTCCTCGCTGTCGCTTCTGTCATTCGCACCGCCATCGTTAGAAAAATACATGTTGTTTCCTTGTCAAGAGCGTTTCGAGAAGGGCCAAAATGACAAGAACGGATACTCGGAGGACGATTTTCGGGTGTACCTACTCTTCGATGCCGTTTTGGAAGAATCCGTGGCTGGGATGGCGGCCTTGGAACGATCTTTGATGCTCTTCTCGCAAAAACCTCATTCAGAAAAAACGATTCGCCCAAGGACGAAGGCCCCGGAGCCAGATCAAAGAACTCGTACTCAAGCGTCACCCATGAACACCGTCAAACAGCGTTAAAACTTACTCTGTGTAGACCGAGCCATCCAGCCTTGGACCACAAAGTTGAGGCAGCAATGTCCTCTGATCGGGGGACACGCAAACGAATCGGATTCGAATGAAAAAGCTCCAGCCGCAACCACTCACCTTTATGTAAATGCTAGATGCTTACCACTATGAAGGGGTAGACAAAGTCTCATATATTCTTGTCCCCTTTACTACTAGCAACGCTGAAGGCCGAGGATTGGCGACGAATTTGAATGATGTAGTGAAAAACTCGCCTTGGTTTTAGTGATTTCTCGAGCCTTCCGCAGACGGAAGTAATACTGCAGTACGTAAAAACACACACAAACCACGAAATGCAAGAGACTCCTAATTTTTAAGAAAAATTATACTGGATTGACTTTTAAAATTACAATATGCTTCATCTTTATTGTCTTCAGGATAATAGCGCCAATCGCATCACTCTACTCCCCGTTATCAAATTCCCTTTCATCCAACCCTCGAACTTCTGCATCTTCACCATACTGAATGGTGGCATCCACACAGGACAGAACATGATCGATACTGTCCTCATCACGAATATTCAGTGGAAGGAAGCTAACCATGGTGTAGTCATCCAAAAGTTGACATATGGAATCCGTCAATCGCTGTCTCCGTCTTCGTTGCTTCTCAAGCTGCCTCTGTTCCTCAGTGGCATCGTCTACATCTGCCGGCATGATGGAATTGCTATCCTGCTCTTGATCCCACAACTCTGACGCACTATTCAAACTGAGTATATGCTCCACCGCCTCTTCCGAAAGCAAATCGCACTTGGACAAGACATTGACGTGCGGTAACTCCAAAGCTATCATGGCCGAAAGGCTCAGCAACGATCCGGAAATAAATTTGGAGGTATCAGCTACAAAAGTAGCATCAAGCAAGAATACGGCAGCCATGGAATTTCCGTATCCCCACATCCGCATTCGATCAATCACATGTCGCATCAAGGGAATGTGTGTATACAACTCGAGTTGTCCTGGACAATCCAAAATGAGGTAATCGTCATCCCCAAAACCATCCAGTTCGTCTTGTAACCAGTCCATGTTGTTTAGAAGATATTCCATACAGTACACCAGACCACCATTAGGTCCCAAATTCAGTTCTTCCATGACTTCTTCAACGGAAATCAAATCGCGAATGTCAAAAGCCAGCTGGTAGCCGAATTCCTCTGCGGAGGGATCTAAGTTGGCAACATGTATGGTTCGTTTTCGAGAACCACCCAATGTTTCTGCATGGTGTTGCATGGCTTGACAATAGGTGGACTTGCCACTGCCAGCAGGGCCCATGACAATTTGGATAAAGCACCGTCCCATGGTGAAACGTTTGTCGTTTTGTAATCTCGCAGTACAATTTGTTCAAAGGAACTTGTTGGATGGTAGGTTTGGCGATGGTGCGCAAGACGAAACACACCGGTACGCTAGTACGGATGGAAGATACTCTATCTACGACGGTGTACATAAGGAGATACCCATTGAACGTTGGAAGTTGGAAGCTACTACTAGTTTGATTGATACGTGCGTGCTCGTGACTCATCATCAATGACATTGTAGAAAAGGTATCTTTGACGGCTTCTTCTCTGAATTTGGAACAAAAAGTGTACGCTATTTACCGTAGTTTGATGTCGAATGATGATCAGCTTAGCAGTCAAAGCGCATAAAACCGAATAAAAATTTAATAAAAACTATGTAAGTAGAATTTGTTATTCGTATGCTTCTGCTGAAGAGTGTTGTTCCTTATTGAAGTCTTTCACTTTGCTCAATTCTGCCCTTAAATCCCACGAATGGAATTACATCTAGTCGACTGTACAAAAACAGGCTATTTTCCATCACAACTCACATGAACATACTGCTGGAGACGACACCCTTCATCTCTTGAGAATCTCGAGTTTTTTCTTTTCGATCAGAACGTCGTTGCATCGAATGCGTGCTGTTGCTCTAGGCATGTTTCGCATTATGTTGTCGTGATAGCAGCGGACCAAAGGAACTTTGTCCATTCCTAGCAAATATTTCTTGTATCTTCTGTGAATTCCGTTGTAACTCCAATAGCACAACATGGCCTGGCGAAGCAGTGGAACGACCAACGATGAAATGGTTGACAACTTGAAGCGTAAGTTCCAGCAGGACCTGTAGTTGTAAAGAACTTTTCCTGAATCGACTTGTTTGTTCGCGTCGTCGCCATTCTGTCAAGCTGTACTAGGAATAAAATTTTGATCTGTCTGTCCAGTGCAAACATGTGTCATCGTTGAGCTCTATTGCTGCTTTTCTGTCGTGGCCAGAATTCGTCACAAGAGATTATGGCGTTAGTTGTGGGCGTCAGTCCGCTTGCTTCGCCTGTCTCGGAATTCTGTTGACATTTCCGTGCTTTTAACACACTTGGAGCTTTTGTGCATGCGCACGGAGGTTGTACCCATCTTGTTGCTATTGGGTTCCTATCCAAAGCACTCACTCATTGTCCATTCATTGTCTCCTCTAATTGCTCTGATTCTCTCTGTTTCAGGATTTCGTGTAATTACCTCTGCGCCGGTGGAAGCTGGGTTCCGGAGTGTCGATCGCAAATACTTTGTTCCAAAGGTTAGAAAGTCAACTCGAGTGGAAGATTCATGCTTGTTTTTGTTGTGCCGACCTCACTGTGGGTCAATTGCCTCTTGGATTCTCTCCTTCACTCCTCGCACTAGAGTCAATTTGACCTCGCTCACAAGGATCAGCCAGTCAAGGATGGAAACGTTCATCTTTCCGCACCTCATATGTATGGAAGTGTATTAGAAGCCTTGGAATTGCAGAAAGACTCTGCCATCGTCTTTTTGAACGCTGGGTCGGGATCGGGATACCTCACTTGTATCGCAGCGTCGATTTTGGGGCCTCGATCGATTCATTTCGGAGTAGAAGTACATTCGGATGTAATTCATCACTCCAAGGCAGCGATTGCTGCTTGGAAACGGGCACACCCAGAGGGCCAAAAGATTCAACACATTCATATGATTCATGGAAATGCTCTGCAACTCCAAACGGACAAGGGCGAGTGCGCGTTGGGATTTGATCGAATCTACGTTGGCGCGGCAATTGAAGCCGATCATCTAACCATGTTCAAGAAGATGCTCAAGCCTGGTGGTATTCTAGTAGGACCTGTAGATGATGAGCTTGTCAAGGTGGTACGCTCCCAGCGTCCAGTTGCAAACGAGGCTGACGAATTTTCGTCACAAGTCATCTCGGCCGTTCGCTTTGCCCCTCTCGTTGCTAGTCCTTCCCTAAAGACTGTCATACCTGCGCGTATTTGGAGTCCTGAGGAGCACATGTTCTATCCAGATAGCTTCCGGGCAGCTTGCAAGCAGGTGTTGTTGTGTTCTAATGCGAAAAAAGATCAACCTACCGAGCCCCAGCCTGTGCCCATCAATGTCAATGCTGCCTCATTGTTACCGCGAGCGCTGTGGATGGAAGTTCTGTCATATACCCATCGTGATTGTACGTGAATAATCGCCATTCCCTGCTACTATTTCCCTGCTCTAAACTCCTCACTATTTTCGTTCCTTGTGCTGAACAATTACACAGGGTTCGAGACGCCACAAAGCGAAGTGGAGTTCCTTCGTCGGAGATTAGCGGAAGAAAAGGCTAATGCCGAAAGGGCTAACTTGGCTCGACTTGAAGCCGAGAGGCGGTTACGAGCTACAGAAAAGGAGCGAGATGTTTATCGCGTACTTGCTAGACGATGGAAAACTCGCCTTCAGGCTTCATCCGGGGTGGGTGCCGATGATACTGAGACCATCGAAGAAGCCGCTTCGGCAATGCTTCTAGCATCCAGAGAACCAGTGTCTCTGCTGGGTTTAGGAAACATGTTTCGGCGCTTCCGAGCTCGAGCTTCTTCAGTCGCAAGACGAGAAGAGTCAGAAAACGATTCTCAAGATGATGACGACGAAGATGAGACGTTCGGTGACGTTGATCGAATGGAAGAAGAACAAAACAACGAAGATGACATGAGCGAAGACACAGACAGTGAAGAGGAGGACGAACTAGCAGAGGAGGGCAGTGACTCTTTTTCCATGGCTTCAAGTCATCAGGACTCTACTGTAGATGCTACCGAGCCGCAGGGGAAAGCCCGTAGATCCGAATCCAGGACAGTGGCGACAGTGTCGTTGTCGTCCGAAGATGATTTCTAGATTTGATGTAAGATCTCTCGTACGTTTCGGGGATTTTGACAGCCTATAATCCTCATGACAGTGGCCGTCATATCCCACTATTAGGGTAAATCTGGAGAAGACGCAAATGCAACTACTGTGCGCACTACACAATACATATTTCTATCTGCATTTCAGAACTTTATAGATCACCGATTTGATCAAATACTGAAAAGTAAAACTATCAATTGAACTTTCTCTGTATTGTGGAGGTGTGTTATGTTGTCACTCTGCTATAGAGGTGGGAAAACGGCATGAATGTCTGTGTGACTTTTAGACTTGCGCCTCGCATGATGGCGCTGATTCGTGTCATTTTCAGGAACGTCTTCCATCTTCTCGCCTTGACTCAGACTTCTGGTCGGCATGCGATCCAGACTGGTGTGGCTCGTTGGATAGTTTCTGTAATAGAAGTTTGCCATATTTGTGGTCTTGAGGTATGTTCGTTCTTTTCCGTTCTCTGTAGACGATGCTGTGGAGATAACTGAGGATACTTTCTTCGCCATAGGACTAACAGGACCATGGTTGGTTTGTTCACCGGCGACCTGTTCGACAGCGTGATCCTCAGCATCGATAAAGAGTCCAGAGGCATCGGACGTAGACCTCTCGAGGCTTACTGTGGAACGGTTTCCTTTGAGGCCCATTCCACCCCATCCATGGTTTTCGTCGATCGATGGGGTCGTTGGGATGTGAGGGTGAGGAGATGTCAAGTCCTTCTTGGATCCAGTCAATTGATCATTATTCACGGTGGCCGGATCTGCAACTGCCAATCCTCCGAAGTTGACGAGGCTTGGAGATGTAAAGAAGGACGGCACTCTTTCACCCATCTTGGCTCCTGTAGAATCAACCTTTCGGCGTTTTTGCCATGATTCTGTCACAACGCGTTTGCGCAGACGCTGGACACATCGATCAAGCGTGATTTCTTCGGCAACGTGGCTCTTGATGGCCGGAATATGCTTCCATGTTTCCCGCTGAGCAGCTTCGACCCACGTCCGGAACTCCTGCTCACTGGGATTGTACAGTGCATGCATAAGAGCACTCATCACGCCTCGATGACCAATCCATGGGACCAAGGAGATGTCGCAGTCTCGCCCTTCGTACTCCTGGACGAAGAACTGAGCGCCAAGTCCTCGGGCTGTGGCATGTTGCGGAGCAAGTCGTCGCGCTCCCAAAAGCTCGACCACATTCGACAGCCACGATCGACACTGGTCCTTCAGAAATTTCAGGACAGAGTTCACAAAACCAGATAACGGATTAGACCAAATTGATTTGAAATTCGAATATGATGCAAACATCACCGCGTGTGGATTTGCCTGACTTATAATGAAATGATTCACATTGAACATTTCACTTAGTTGTTGCATGGGCAAATCCTGTTCCATCGATCCATCCGAAAACCGAGCACTTTCGGCACTCTCATAGCGAACGGTTCCATCCGCATCCTTGACCATCAGTCGATTCGCCTCAAAGACGCCTGGCAGCGACGAGGACGCAACAGCCGCTGACCAAACCAAAACGTGAGGTGCGGTAAGGTAATTCAACAGACGAGGAGGATCAGAGGCGTTGTTGGGTGTGACGGTGATGTTCAAAATACGTCCAGTCCGATCAAAGGCTTCTTGAAAGGTGAAATCTCCGACATTGACCCGGAGACATTCTCGGAAGTGTTCTGTATCACTCATGAGCAGCTCGTTGGGACGTGTCTTCAACGTCACCAAATCATACAAAACGGATGTGAAATTTCTCAACTGAATTGGCATTAAGGCCTGCCACGTTCGCTTGAAATCATGAAATGCACCGGCCGTGTTTCGATACACTTCGCCAATTTCTTCAGGCACTACTGGCAGTCCAGAATCCAAGGGCAAGTGGAGTGGACGGAAGAAATTGAGCATCATCCGTCCTGAATGCCCATGCGCATTGGTGCCTTTGATCTCGAACATGTCGTTCATGCACTCTTCGTCCGTTCTCGTTCCTATCATGGCGCACACGATACTTCCTGCCGAAGATCCACCCAGTACTCGAGGCATCAGCCGGTTTTCCATGAGAGCCTTTACTACTCCCACGTGATAAAACCCGAGTGCGGCTCCACCACTTAACAAAAGGGCTGTTCTGCCGTAAGAATGACGAGTCTCGTTGAAGAATGCCAGACGGGCATCAGTGGGAATGGGAGACTCGCCCGCGGCAACGGGAGCGTCGCAAACAAAATCCAACGAGGCGCAAACAACATTGTGATAACTGAAACGACAGGGGGAAAGGTTGGGGTCATAAGAATGCAGTCAATTTTCGACGGGACCAATCATACTACCATTGATATACTCACGTTTCCACTAGAACTTTGGTTCCTGCCATGGCCTTACTAAACAGACCTTCGTGCAACAGTCCAAATTTGTTGCGTCCAATCCCTCCACGCAACACAAACATAAGCTCAAAGATATCTCGCCGTCGCATTAAATGAACAAATTCATCAATGCGTGCAGAAATGCGATCTCTTTCATAGAGTGGACTACTGGCGTTCGAACGCCACACATCATTGCCTTGAATGTTGTCGATACGCTCCGCCAAATCCATCCATTCGTCTTGATCGACGGCTCTATCTTGTTGCTGCTTCAAGTGTCGAATGAGTCGGGATCGGGAGCTGAAATTGGCCAATAAGGAATTGATGACAGCAAAAAATTGACTGAGAGTGACCATACCCGTCTCCAGGGCAATGGCCAAAGCCAGTTGTCGTGCCAACGTCTTGGTGGCAAATATAGTTTCCAGAGCTTCCAAGGTCGCCCTTTTGAACAGGGGAAAGTTACCAACAACAAAAATTGCGGCTCTGTCGACATGAAGAGGAAAAATTGAGGTTGCATGAAATGCGTTGCTGTCAGTTAAGAAGTATCATCGACGACAAACGAGACAACGAAGGGAACTCACTCATCGATTACACGATGGAGCATTTCTATGTAGGGATCCTTTTCCAGAATTGTCGTCATGGTGAAAGAGTGTTTTGTTGTTGCTCCCAAAGAATCTATCCTTCACAACGTTTCACGGGAGGGGGGCCAGTAAGCTTTCTGGAGAACAACCCAAGTGCTACCTGTGTTGTTGACGTTCCAACAACTTTTATAATCACCTGTTTGTTGGAAGCGAATGGAAAAAATGTTTCTACCTCATTATTGACGGCATGTAGTGTCATCGTGATGCGCAGTTGTTGTGCTCCGATTATGCCGAAATCGCCATCACGCATGACGATGCTTGGCATTGACACCAATTTCTATTCGACTCACTCGATTCGTTGGGGAAAAGCTTCGCCTCTTTGTCAGAGAATTATTATTTATTGTATTATATATAATACTATGTATAATAAATACATATTTTATTATCTATCATATATATGGAATCGAAATTCACATCGACGACTGACAGAAGAGATGCATGATACTAACAAACATAGCTACCGGTAGCTAGCTACGACGTAGTTACCGGTAATACGGTACGGTATTACTGAAGTACCGTACCGGTACTCCGGAGTACGTCGTTACACACACCTGATTCTGATGACTGTGAGTTGTGACTGTGAGTACTACCTATGATACTTCCTGTACTTCAGCACCCTCCTCCCCACCAATTATGATAGCACTAACCTCATCATAATACGACTACCGTAACGGTACGTTGTAGATAGCTACCAGAGGGTAGTGGGTAAAATAAGCAGTAGCATGAATAATAAGGGGGTAGTCCTCCGTCGTTGAGTACTTTATGTTACGTACTACTAAGTGTACAAAAGTGATGAAGTAGCATCAGTCGCACTTTTTGTTGTTAATATACCATACTTTCGAAATAGCTCAGTAAATCAGGAGTGCTGACACTCTTCTTCAAATCCAGTTGCGCACCTCCAACACTGCAGAGTTGCTTGATGCGACGCAGACCGACGCTCGGAGCAAGTTCTTCCAAAATTTCGTCAGTCTCATGGTCGTTTGCCAGACACATTAGTTCGAATCGAAGAGTCAATCGGATACGAGCAAACCAATTGATTCCATGCGACTCTGTTTTCAGCGGAACCCATTCTTCCAATTGACCACCGGAATCCAAACCATCCAACTTTACATCAGCACCTCCCAAATAAGTATCGCTCATGAACTTCTTCTCGTAAACTGAGACTTGAAGGACTGAGGGCGGTCCCTTAAAAAGCGACTCGCAGTCACTGTCAAAGCTTCTTCCGTCACTGGCAGTGTTTTCAGGGAGAGGGTATCGAAATCTGACAAGACTCCCCCAAGAAGCTGGTGCGTTTGGCCCGCTCGTTTTCGCCAGCTTGACTGGGAGTGTAGCGACACTGTCAAGAGTCCTTGCCTTTGATGTCAACGGAGCGCTTGAGCGTGCTCGTTTGAGGCGTAGCAAAGAGTACACCGTCAGTGACAGCGTTCCGCCTGGAGAGGTGAGATTCTTAAGATCCAACAATTCCACTTGAATGAGAACCATGAAACGTTGTGGCAGTTTCAATCTTCGGTATAAAGCATTGCGATACAGATGTTCTCGAATCGCATTGTCATACTCGGAAGGCTCGGCAATCGCACCATTCTTGAGCAGAAGATCACCCCCGGCAGACCGCTCCCAGGGAGCATGCACCGTGGCAAGAGCTTTAGTGAGAGAGATTCCGCCTTTGGTGGCGGCCCAGAGCTCCAAAAGGTGTCGTCCACCAGTAGCCCTGAACAAATCTTCACAGCTTGATGCGACTCTGCCAAGGCCAAATGCCAGCAGGCGCTGCCTTCCGAGGGAAGCACCTCTTGTTTCGGCTTCTCTGCTTTCCAAAGGTTCCACCTCCCATGGATCGACCAACCGATATCTAATTCCACTCTCTACCGCTGTGTCGTCAGATTTCTCCGTTACTTCCCCTCCATCCACTTTCTTCCCCTTTTTATAGGCTTTTGGGGCGAGGAGTTTGAGATCGACCGGTTCAATTGTGCGCATGCGCTCCATTTTTGATAACCTCTTCAATGCGTCATCCTCGTTCTTCTCTACTTCATTGTTCAAAAACCACGCTACCGCCTCCTTCTTACTAAAAAGTACGACCATGGCGCTCTCTCCTCCCTCTCCTAAGCGAAGCGTACGGAACTCAACACCGGATCCAGGCTGAATCATTCGACGAATAATGTCGTCTCCTCCATTCGACAAGGATGACATTTCTGTCGCCATTTCAATCGCCGTGTCTGATTCTTTCAGCGAGATTGGAAGATGGGGGAGTAGAACGACCTCGACTTCTGAAGGTGCCAGCATATCGACAAGACCAATCTCCATAACTCTACACCAAGTGAGGAAAGGTCGGAGCAATCGAGCAGCGAAAGCATACTCCTGCTCAACACCGACATCTACGGAAGCATCAGACAAACTCCCGACGGAGTCGACATCATCATTTCCACCATCCACCCACTCCAAGTTGTCATATTCTGCCGCTGCAACAGCACTCAACTGTTTTCGGAGTTCCGACAACAAAAGAAGTTCAGCAAACAATCCAAACCTTTGTCGTCTGAAGTAATTTTCATTCCAAGAGATGTCCTGGTTTTGAACAGCACTTTGCACCTCAGTGATTTCGGATTTTTTCTCGATTTCATCCAGTGCAACTTGCTGCATCGGAGCTTTGTTTCGATGCAATGCCAACTTCCGAAGGAAAAGAGAATTCGGTGAAGGTTTTGAGCCTTCGTCCTTGATAATGCCCTCAGTTGGAGGCATGTCAAACCTCAAATCGAAGGGGAGGGACGAAGACACAGCTTCGAGAAGTTTCATCAATGTACCGAAGGGACCAAAAGACCCACAACGAAATCCCGAATCTGAAAGTCGGATGATGGCATGTTGTACAACGTCGTCCCGCTTGATCGGTCTTGAGCTGGATGATGGCTTTACAGGCGTTGGTTTGGGCTGCTGCTCTCCATTGCTGATCCCATTTGGTTCAGATTCGTCTCCCTCTGTTGGTATCAAGTTGGTCTTGAAGCTTAGAGTAAAAACACCATGATCTTCTGGATGGGGTCGAATTATAAAACACCCTGTCAAGCGAGGTCGAAGTAGTTCCGTCGCTTCTGATCTGCGACAGTCCACGAGAAATTCCCAACCTCCACTACCAGTCCCCGTTACCTTCTTCTCAGGTGAAGATGAACCAGAGATAATCTTCAGGCTAGCCCAAAGTTGTCGACCGTTACTTTCATCCATCAAACAGTCAGGGGGCTGCCTCATCATTATTTCTTGAGTTTCGAAGTCACAGCTCCAGCTAGCTATCAAGTATCCGATCCTGACCGCACAGATAGCTTCATTCAAAGCTAGTCCCGAAAGGGGTAGGGCCCCACCACGATGAATCCACAAGCACAATTCCATTTGCCAAGCAAGCATCGCGGCAACTTTTCGAATGGAGAGTTGTGATAAGTATGCCACACTCTCTCTTCCCGTTGCGAAATGATCGTTTGAAAACGCTTTCGACGTCGATAGCTCAATGATCGACCTCGCAGTCTTTCGCACCGTGTCTTCCGCAATGTCAATCTGTTTGATGGCGAGCAGTAGTAAGATGAGGTAAAGGATCCGATAAACTTGGTTTGGAGATTGTAGGAGTCTGATGGCATGTCCGACTATGTCCCTTTCATGAAGACCAGAAAAAGCGGCCATCATTTGTAGAGTCGTTCGGACATCGTCCATCAAGTCATCACCATCACAATGGAACTGCAGCACCTGGGCTGCACCGCCGGTTACGATCGGGTGTCGATCAAACCCAGACTGACCAAAATGATCACAATGATATGGCGCACAAATCGTTGAGAGTTCTCTGATCAATCGCCTCGCTACCGTATCAACGAGTGTGTCTTCCCACCATTCCGACCATAGCTCAGGGGGTGGACGGATTTCTGATGTTTCAACAAATTCAGGCACATCGGGTTCTTCTTCCTTTTTTAGCGGTGATGCTTGTCGTGGACTCGGAGGCATCGCAGCGTTTGCGGCTAGTTGTGGAGTGACATCGAAAGAATCAAAAATAGAGGAGCTCACGTTTCCGCTTGCCGATGTTACTGGCTTTTTTTGATTGGATCGGGGTACATCGAAGGAGTCAAAAATGGACGATGACATCATATCCGATGAAGAAACTGGTGCCGGAGAAGCCGGTGTCTGTTTCCTGGGTATCGCGGTGTCGAATGTGTCAAAAATCGAAGAGGCCAGCTGTCCATCTGAAGTAGGTCGGCTCGATGAGGTTGGGGCAGCCTCGTAAGCATCAAAGATAGACGAATCTGCCGTAGGTACAGCTTCCATGGGTTTTGATGGTGGCGCGACTTCGAAAGAGTCAAATATCGATGACACCGCTTGAGTCATGTTGATTGGAGAGTTGACTAGAGCAGCTTGGTTTTGATGGAAAAGAGAGGTTGTTGCATCCTTATTAGCACATGAACCATCACTAGGTTTGGGCCTTTCTTTGATTGCTTGATTGAAATTTTTCTTCGAATCTACCTGCGATTCTCTTTCTATAGCTTTCAAAAGTCGTACAGCCGCGACCTCGATACCAGCACATGCAAGTGCGCGTGAGATCGTTAGAACCGCTGCATTTGAAGTCCTGGTGCTTGCATTCATGGTTCTCAACAGAAATGGACCAGCGGCCAGGTTAAGAAAACAATTCGTTGTCGAAATTGTAGCATCCCGGCTTTTTCTGGCTTGGAGACTGTCCGTCCTTAGTTGCGGTACAACCACGGTCTCTTTGAAACGCGGAGTGATCTCGCCAGCACAATTGACTAGACCTGTCACCCAGTGAGTGGCCTCGTCGAATCTCCCCAGCCACAACAACTGGACCGCAGTAAGACAAGAGTCGTCTGTCGAACTCGGAAGACACCTGTCCAGAAGAAGACGCTTAGCAACCGGATTGAGTTTGCGTTTCCAATCGCAGAAGCCTTCCTTGTCTTTGTTTGCTTCACCAAGCGACGGTCCTGATCCTGCATATCCTCCGCCGCCACCCAGAACACCACCAAAGCCTCCAAGTCCTTCCAACCCAAATTGATTTGCTGCAGCTGATATTCTGTTTCCAACAAGACGTGCAACCAGAAAAGCGAGATCTAGATCCTCCATCTTTGTTGCAATTGTCTCGACTGCAGATTTGAGTATCGGTGGTTCCGCCAGAAGGAAAAATGCGGCTGCTGAGTCGTACTTGTTCTTTCGCAGTAGACTAAATGCATTCTTCTCGGCAGCAGACCTGCCTCTCTCGCTTGCAAAGTCGAAGGTCGTCAGGAATTTGTAGAACTTCCTCCCACTATCTGTGCTATCAGCAGCAGCCAAATTCATTAGGGTTCGCTGTTTCCCAGCGACAATAAAGTACACAGCAGATTGCAATATATCTTTGGATTCTCTGTACATCTTCTGCCCAACTTCCTCCGATACCTGTCTTAGCTTCTCATCAGATCTGAGCCAAAAAGGTAGCCTGAGGTCGCGGACAGTCGACCAATCTAATTTCTCGCCTGGAGCTCGGACATTTTCTATTAGGGCTTCCTGATAGTCGCTTAAGAGAGCACTCAAACAACCAGCTGATGCATTTTGTGGGAAGAGTTTTGGTTTGTCAATGTCGCCACTGGATATTCGGCGTTTTAGGTACAAGGAGGAATAATTCGCCATGGTAGCGCCTTTTTGAGAGGGAGGTTCGCTTTCGCCCGTCGTCGACTTTAATTCCTTGTGCAATCGATAGAGGGTGAGAGTCAGTTGGCTCTGAGCATCCAACTTTCCATAATGAGGTGGATTCAAAACGACCAATAAAATTGATTTCAACACTCGTAACTCGTTCGGATGAAGGGCCATCAAAATTTCAGGCAGGGTATTCACTGTAGTGAGTAGATCTTCACTGCCATCTCCCATATTGACCTCCGAAACGCTTCGTCTTTGAACAGAAGAATGCCGCTTGGAACGTCCCAACACCATGGTGTCGCGAAGGCGTATCAATTTGTGAGCATCATCATCCGCTGCCCCACTTCGCCCAACCGGACTAGGCGTCACTGCCACCAATAAACTCGTAGCGGTATTTGGAGTCTCGTCATCACTACTGCCACCACTTGAGACGGTATTTTCCTTACCCCAGGTAGAATACGGCGCTACTAGGAGAGGAACCTCTGGAGAAAAGTTTTCACCAGCGGCGTCATCCATTTTATCTGCTAGCCATAGAAAAATCCTTCTCACGTCGCCCGTTAAAGCGGCTTTCGTCCCTCTTTCATCCACGCAAAGAAGAGCCAACAACGACTCAGGATGCCAGTCTGACAAAACAATTCGTTTCTCGTCATACGACGATAGGGCAGCACGAATCGATTGTAAAATGTGAGGGAACCTTTCAAGCGGAGAATCTTGTACTCGACTGCTGGCTGCTTCATTCATCTTATATTTTGTGCTCGAAGAAGGCATCGAGGGATAAGCCAAGCGGAGGACAGGTACCCATTTGCGCGAACCTCCGCGACGTTGACACACGACAGCTTCAGATGTGAGAAAAGCAACAATAGTTGGAAAGCTCTCCAAGCAACCAGTTTCGAGAAAACAGAAGTCCAGCAATTTCGAATCTCTTTCCGATGCTTCCATGGCAATCGTCGAACCAATGTAGTCCTTCCCAAAGTATTCGTCTTTGATTGCATCGCCTGCTGCGAGTTCACGTGCCGAAGAATCAAGTCTAGCATGCCAAGTATCAATCGTAAGTCTTTCGCTATCCGATATCTGGATACCAGCAACAACGTCTGGGGTAAGCGCGTCAAATTTGAATTCCTGTGAGTCAACGTCGACTTTTGTAACCCGATAATGCCTGTGTGACATATGGAACGGTGCTTCTTTGCTTTGGCTGGGTTGTAATTTCTCAAAATGTAAATAAACCATATGTATGTATCCCTCACTATCAGTGACTAAGACGCACAATCTTCGTGCTGACTGTTCAATGCATTTAATGGAGCGAATTCGTGATTCAGGCGAAGAGAAACTTCCTGAGTTCTTGATGTCAATTGTTCCCAGACTGACATTCCGTGCTTTATCCAAGCCGGTTCTTGATGGCAGTTCTAATCTTTGCACTGTGATCTTACTCCCGTATCCATGAATCATGAAAGCAGCGCTTCTCATACTCTTATTACCCTCTATGGGAATATCGATATTCCAGGGAAGAATGACAAATCTATCCGAAAAACTGTCACCGTCTTCTATAGCAACAGATTTGCGGATTACGACGAGCAACCTTCCAAATTCTTGTTGGGCTTCTGCTGATCCTTTAAAGAATACAGAGTCCAGACTTGCTGCCTCACTGGAGGGATGGTGTGAATTGTTCTCAAGAATGATCGGGTTTGCCGCTTCTGATTGCTTTGCAGAGAATGATTCATGAACAACAGCACTGTTCTTACGACTCCTGTCCTTTGGCACAGATCTGAATCTCATCTTCAAGGGCTCCCCTGGGCCCGCCTCTGCTCCCACATGCCGTACAGTCGCAATTATATCATCAAAAGTCATATTTTCCAAACTCGCACCGTTAACACTTAACAATTCGTCTCCTAAACGAATCATCCCAGTCTTCTCTGCGGGAAGCATTCCGTCGTTTAATGGATTTTTCTTGAATGATCCCGCAATTGCTGGAAGTCCATCCATAGGTGACTCAAGTCGGAGGCCTAAGCCGAAATCCGGATGAGGGGTGACGAGGACATCGTACTCCTGCCTCACAAACGACGACTCTTCGACATCACTTCCACTCTCGAATAAATTCGGATCACGTACGTCATGACTACCACTTGCAACGGATGATTGAGCAGTTAGAGAATCAAAATTAGGCATATTTGGCTCGAGAGCAAAGATGGGAGGAGGGATTTCATAGACCAAGAGAGTTGACGACTTGGTAACTGCAACCAGTAGTGGTGGTCCACCGAGGCTGTCATCGGGCCACCATTTCAAAGCAACAATCGTGTCGTCATTCAAAGCTGCTCTTCCACTTGGAAGCCTCAACGGAGGGAGGGCAAGAGGAACAGGAATAAGACTTAAGTCGAGTAAAAATTCGGGCGATGTTGGTACTGCGACATCGAATGAAGGGGACGCTCGAATCAACTTCTCGTCTTGCCATTGTGGAGAATACAGCGACATGCTACCTTCTTTCCGCCAAAGCAATGATATTGTTCTTCCATCTGCTAGCGTCTTTGCGCAAAGACGGCTGGATTCGTAGTCCATTGAATCTGAAGCGCTTTTCAGTTCAATTCCTGTAGTTTCTGGTGATGATACTTCAGAAAGCGCCAGGACTTTCCGTATTGGACTCCCGAGCTCCATAGCACCGAAATCGTCATCACCCCAAAGAGGAAACTCCATCAAGACTACTTGGCCTCCTTTTAAATGCGAGGATACAATTCTTAATTCTGCAGGCGGACCATGTGTGCCTCCAGAAAAAGATTCACCCAGCAAGCCGTTGTTTGGAGGGGAGACTGAAGATAGCCCGAGAAATTGCATGGCGGAACCACTCAATGTTTCATTGGTGGGATTCCCTGAAGGCTCGGATAGCCATGGATTCCATGCTGGCCAGACACCCTGTAAAGATAATCCCATATCATCTGAGTTGAGGACGCTCCCTGCCACTAGCGATCCAGGTGGTAGCATGGCAGCTATGCTTTCGAAATGCGCAGCCTGAGATTCGTCATTTCCTCGTTTCATATAGCTCAATCGCGATAATCGAAGCGCAGGGTAAGCGCCCCGAAAGGTAATTTCAGCAATCCATGCGCCTGCCGTGCTAATTGGTGTCCCGGCTCCGTGAATGTTGTTGTGAAGACCAGAATTGATTCCGCCAGTGGCACTAGAAAGTTCGGAAGAATTGGCGCTTGGCCGTCTACTACCCGGCCTTAGTAAATGACTGTTGCCCATTTTCTTATGAGGTTCTAAGTCCCCAAGGCTGAATGCGGACGATCCTCGAATCCAATCGGCGCGACTGTTTGGCGGAGCAGCCCACATCATAATTTGCCGCCATTGATTTTGGTTAAATATTCGAACTGCCGAGTCCTCTTCACAGTAAGTCAGGAGTAAATCATTGCCCTGACCTTTTTCTGGGTTGACGGAACAAGTCACATGACCTAAACCACGAAAAGATATTCGACTAACGGGGGTAGAATGTGGTAAGAAGGGCCCTGGCCTGTAGACCATACCTATTGACAGATTGCGTTGGATCGTATCCGGTTGGCCAGTTGCTACTTGGCTTCCATCTTCCTTGTCGTGTAAAAATGTCATGGCGCCAACCTGACCATCTTCATTTGGATGATCCACTACAGCGACCACTGCTTGTCCGTCTCCAGAAATTTTCGCTATTTTCACCCTAGATGGCAACAAGGTAGTCCACGAAAGTGTTGCCATGTTTCCTCTCGACGAGCCTTCAATCACAATGCTATTTTTGGTAGCATTATTTTTTGGAGTCGATGCATCTTTGACAGCGGGTGGTGCCACATCAAACACCGCCAATTGTTGTCGATGAGCCACTAACAACTTGTAATCATACGATGATGAAATGTCCAGCAGTTCACCGGGTTGAGCTTGCCGTCGATCACGAAAGATTCCTGATTCTCCCGGCTGATAAAAAGTATGCAACGCATTGATTGTCATTCCATCTATCCACCGAAATCGTCCATAAACAGATTGGGGTTGCGATTGTTTCTGTCGTTGCCATGAGTGTTCTCCCTTCAAGTGTACCGGGTCTGTCTCCATGGGAGTATACGTTTGAATGATACCATCTTCATGAGCCACCACTACCAATCCCGATGTCGAATCGGAGGTAATAGAAACAATAGGAGCGGTGGATGCCAAATCCAGTTGTTGAAAGACATAATTGGTTCGGGAACAAACGCCCAAAACGGATTGATCCGAAGCATTGGCAAAAATAACTTCCATGCCGCGATAGATGCAAAAGGTGACCATGGACGAATCAAGCGTCAAATTTTTTATCTCTGTCTTGCTGCTAGATAATTCTACGCCCTTGACGGCGGCAGCCGCCGCTGCTTTGGATTTGGTAGCCTTGACGGCTTGGTTCATTCGTTTGCGGGCACTCTTGTTCAAGTCGGCCAGTGCAGCTGGTTTGCGTAAGTTCAACACCGTCTTGGAAGTGTCGGAGTTGTCGTTGCTGGGAGTAGCGGCAGACTCATCTTGCCCCAAAACCTCGGGTGGCACGTGAAATCCACTGCTAGCAATGCGGGGCAACCCTCCCGTCGCACGATCAATGTTTTGAATGTCGGGAGCATTACCACTAGTGGGTGGACTGACAGCAGCAGCTGTGGTCGTAGGTTCCCTTCCAGTTGTCCCTGCTTCCGCGGTATTTTCTCTTCGAGAGGGCGTTGTCATTCTTCCTTGATGACTACGTTGCGCTCTATGAAACTGATCCGCGGCCCCAGACACTCGCCAAGATGTTGATGTCCTTGAGGCGCCTGAGCTGTTCGTCCGACCGTGCTGTTGCGATTGCCGATCATGGGAGGATCTTTCTGACATGGGTGTTTATGATGGATGTTAGGCTATGGTAGATTCAAAATAGACAGCCTTTGTTAATATTTCCGGCACGACGAATGGGAACACTTTCCTGGAAGACACAATTTTGCATGTGGTATTGAGATAGAGATCTGTGAAAAAATCCTGTTTGGCTCAGCTAATCTCCGACGTCCTTGCCCACAAAGCTTCACAGTGGCGTCTTTACTGCACAACAATGAATAGATGGTGGATATCTGACAGAAAAAGACCAGATATTATAATAATGACGGGCAGAATCAAAGTACGGTAGAGGCATTGAAATCGAAGAGCGTGGGAGATAGCTTTATTATTACTGTTGTTGCAGCGGTGGATTACGACGTACGGTAGGCTACTACAGAACTCCTACAAAAACAATACCCGGTAATGGTAAGCTGGGCATTGGACACGCTATGAAAAATTCAAAAAATAAGACGAAGTTCTATTAAAATACGCATTACGTATTATAATACTTTTGTTATTAATATAATACGTAATTATAAATTATGACCAACTTTAAGTAGAACTCACTGTAGTCTACTATGCGTGCGACGACGGTACGTAGTTGTACGAAAATTCTAAAGATTACAACGTGGACCCTGTAAACTTTAAAAATAATAGACTACCGTATAAATATTATTAGCGTAACTGTCTACCGGTAGCAACCGGTAGGGTACGTACCGTATTACCGGTAGTGATCTCAATTTTTTTATGACGTGTACTAAGTCGTATGCATGTTCGAATGTGTACGACAAAACTAACTATGAATACCAGTAGATGAAGATGACTGCGCCAATAGCAATACGACACCTAAATTAATAATAATTCTATTTTTTGCGAATAAATGTGAGCTCTAGCTAGCTAGTAGTAGGGAATATCTTTTGCTCTGGGGGGATTTGTTCGCCCTAATTCTACGCATTTTTCTACCAATTCCAACGACGTAGAAAAATGCCGAGAAATGTCATGGGATTTCCAAAGAAGTTCTGAATACAGGTATGATACACTACACTACACTACTGCTTATTTTCCGCACGCGATTGGTTTAGTCTACCGGTAGTCGATTGATTTGCAGTTTGTGAAAGCACGAGACATCAAGAATCCTTCCTTTTCATCAAGACCTCCCACTGCAATCACACTTCTTGTGACTGCGACAACCCTCATATTTCCACTCGATAACCAAGAAGACATTCAATATGACGATCCTCGAACACATGAAAGAACTCAAAGTGGTTCCTCACAAAAAGAAGCGTAGTGATGTTGTCGTCTCTTCCATTCACAATATTCAACCCTTCTCTTGTAAGGAAATAGAGCGCATCCACCTTGACCTACCCAACCTACCCAACCTCCGCACCGACGTCTTTCAATCAACCAAAACAATCAACATGCGATCTGCCTCTATGAATGCTAATACTCAAACCTCCTCGACTATGGGGTCGCCCGAGTTTCTCTTGCTGGATCCTTCGACCGCCTTTGGACAAGGAAATAGCAATATCAGCGGATTGTTCACGAGCAGAGATCCGGAATTGAGATTCACCGAACGTCATGCCTTCACCATTCTCAAACCTCGCCGAACTTCGAACGGCAGTAGCTGTAGTTTGTTCTCAGCCGAGAACAGTGCCCTTTTCATTCCCATTCCACCTGAACGTCGAATCAACTGTGAGAACTTGTCCTTGCCGACTATGACCACACCCCCTCGTCCACCAGGAAGGATAGTTCCTCCTTCGGATGGTGTTACTAAGACGCCCGATAGCGCGAGTGATTTGGAGGAGTGAGGGACAGCAGCAGGAATGAGAACCGTCCGTGGAGTTTGCGCAGGAGCCAACTACACAACGTTTACTCCCCTGGCACCTTCTATCAGGTCACCTACTGCTGCTACCGTTAGTGCCACGTACAGTAGCTCGCCCCAATCGATTCCGGTCCCCCCCTCACTTGAAACAGCTGCTATCCTTCGTACACCGGTAATCATACGACTTTCCAACGTTGGAATATTTCAAGGAGAAGATTCCGCTCGATATTCACTCCCACGACACTTATCCCTTCGACCCAGAGCTCTGTCCATCCGCAGTCGCATATCTGTGACTCGTGGTGTGAGTCGTTATCATTCCGAGACGTCCTCTCGTTTGGCTTCTCACGGAGGACGTTTGGATACTTTGACTCCATCCGCAAGCACTCCACGTCCTTCTCCAACTTTGGGAGACGGTAACAATGTGAGTGACGGAAGGCACGAAAACAACAGAAACGACTCGGAAGTGGAAGGAGGCGGACATACTCCCTACTCCATACTCCCCATGATTCCCAGCTGGTGAACGACGACGTTCGACAAGGGGATGCTACTTCACCGTTTTGGCTCTCACGTACGACGTACACAACACACTCTTGATACATATTTTGAATTTCCTTACACTTGCATGACGTTAATGAGATGCGACACGACAGCGTGTCCAATCTATACTGTACGCACCGACTGTCAAAACGGACGATCATATGGCTACAACCTAATTAGATTAACACATTTTTAAAAGTTAACGAAGAAGCTTCTTTTTGATGGACCAGTGTCGTTCAATGGAGGCTCTTTACCAACAGCATGAATGTACTCTAGCTACTCGGTACAAGAGAGAGGCTACACTGGAAATCTTGTTCAAGCCACTGTATACGTAATAGTATAAGCAGGGAGCACAAGCGGAACTGATTTCATTGGTGTCGATTCATTGCCGTAAATAACCAACCATTTTGATCGTCGTCGGTCGGAAGTTTTACGAATTCATGTATCGCATCCCAGGTGATCAATTCCCCTTCTTTTCAACGCTCAACTCTACTACGACGTACCTCTACATTATAGTATATATGTTACCAAAGTCACATTTCTCACGGTATGACCCCACCATCCACTGGATAATTGGGGGGTAATGTGAGTCCACAGCTGTACTGTGCGCAAGACTCAGGGGTATGAGTACGAGAGTTCCACTTACAGGGAAACCGTACAATCGCCAATTTGGTAACCTCTTGAGTATGCGTTTTTTGTAAAGATGTTACTTTGTTCCCCCTATTAAAATGCACTGAATTGTCGTACACAACACGATTGATAAAATTTAATGTTACTACGTAATGCTCGTTATTCGATGGGAACGGTGGAAAAAACCCAAACAACCATCTCGTTTGTCTTGTTGATTGCCTCCACGGCAAAAAACATCTCTTGACGGAAGACACACAAGCAACAATCTATGACGAACAAAACACAAGCTACAAGCTGTCGATATCGACAATGGCCGACGATGAAGAGCCGACGATGATGGAGGATGAAGGGGGGGGAGACATGTGGGATATGCCCATGAAGGAGGAGTACCATGCACACATACGAGGGCTGATGGGCCTTGCCCATGGCTGTAGTTCCAAGTTCCAACCAGTCTGCTGCCGGCTATGGCCGAATCATACGGAGTAGATAGACAATGGAGAATTATGCAGTCGACTTTAGATAAGAAAAGTGTTGACAAGGCCATTGCCGACATTGTCTTAAAGTATTTTTGTTGACTTTCCGACGATATTATATTATATATTTTATTATTGTCTTGGCTTTTTTTTTTCGACTTCCGACAGTTGAGTATTTTTGATTTTTTCCGTATCAGTTGCTGTCTTTTTACAGCTACCGTAGTAGGTAAGTCTACGAGTGTGCATGCATGTAGGGTATGTACTATGTCCTACACGGTAACATTCAGTGTTACCATCATTCTACCATACTCTCACAGTACCGGTAGTAGAGTACCGGTAGAGGGTAGTAGCTACGACCACGGTAGTACCTAGGTATCATACCTACTACCGGTAGCTACCGTAGTAGACCTCCTATGATACACGATCTCTCTACGAATGAACTTTACAGTTAACGACATCGAGAGTACACTGGTACTCCTTTTTTTCGTGGCGTCGCCAAGTTCGTTCGTATATTCAATGTGCAAAACATCCCACCATTTTTTTTGATCGGATTGTACTGAACGGTTGAATCAAGATGTTCTCGACACTGGGCAGAAGAGCTTTGCCGGGTGTCACACGCTCGAGATTTGGCCATGCTGGGGTGAGTCGACTCAAATGCGTTATGCTCTGATCAACAATTTTGGGATTATTGGTTCTCTGTCCTCGTCACCTTTTGGATCCTCCTTCCCCCATCGCATTCCTTCGTCTAACATTCATGCTGCTTTTCTACAAAAAAAAACTTTTCAGGTGCGAAGAACTTTGGCGGAGGACGCATCCAAGCCGGCTGTATCAGCCAAGCCACCACCCCGAGGTGCAGGTTTGTTGTCGCGGATCTCGTCGTTTTTGGTTGGTGCTGGACTAACGGCCTTGGCGACGCAATTTTATATTTTTCAAGAGTTAAGGGAAGGTAACAAGATCATGATTGCGAAACAAAAGGAGCTTGATGCGAGACTCAAAAAGTTGGAAGGAAATTAACTGTAAACGAATCTAAATCGATAAGAAAGGATGGTTTTTAACTTTTTTCTGTTGTTTCTGTACGTAGTTGTTTCACAGTCTATCATCTGGAATCTCTCTGTTCGACTAGATTCCCTAGGCAGGAGCAAGCAATGGCAATGCCTGGAATGAGATCTGGTGTATCTGTGAAAATCCCATGATATCCACCTCTCCATATGCAAGCTTTGATATCTCCATTATTTTCTTCGAAGAATGGTTCAGAAACTGTCGCTGCATCGGCTACTGGGACACTATTGGCACGGAAGTATTCCTCGACCTTCTCGCTTGGTACTAGCGCATCCTTGTCCCCCAAGAAGACGGTACACGGGACGTGAATTTGATCCAAGAACAATGATATCCATGCCCATGGAAAGGCGCGTTGGATTGTCCAGTTTACCATCATGTCTGTGCGAATAGTAAACGCAATCGTTCCGGGATCTGGGCGACGATATACAAAGCTTGTGGTCAACCGTGGGTTATGTAAGCAGAAGCAAATGGGGTCCAAGAAGAGCAATGCAGCTACAGTACCAGGGGAGTACTTGCAAACGTAGCTCAGCCAAGAGGTTCCGTAAGAATGTCCAATGAAAGTGCCTTTGGAAAAGCCGTGGAAAGCCAAAATGGCCGTCATCTGCAATTCAACAGAGAATAGATACGTCGCAAAGAAACAAACATCAGCAAACGTCAGCGCAAAGAATGTATCCATATACAAGAACAAGACTTACAGTGCTTGCCACAACGGCAGGGCTTAACACGGCATTGGGACTAGCCCATGGTCGGAAGGCAGAGACGTATGGAATTTCTGGAAGGAGAAGTGGGCGACCACTTTCTAACAAGGCATCGATCAAGGGCAAGTACGCAATCAATCCAACCCCAATCCCATGAATAAAAACGTTAGGGAATTTCTTCCTTAGTTCTCTCGGAGGCAACCCCAAAACATGTGAAAACTCCGCATCCTCGAAATTAGGATCTTTTCCCGGATGGTAGTAATAGTTCACAGGCCCAACACATCGTCGTTCAAATCCACGCCTTTTCATCAGTGCTCGTAGTGGAATTTCTGTTGCGCCCAACATTAAGAGATGAAAACCAAGAGGGTACGTGGCTATACCCAGTAAAGGATCAGAAGAGTACTTGGCATAACGTTTTGGTTCTTGGCTGCTAAAGAGAGAATTGTCCGTCAATTTTCCAGTAGCACTCAAGAAAGCATCTCTGGCCCGGACTTCCGTGCGTTCCAAAGCCTCGTAACATTCCGTGATCCTTCGCATGAGAGTTGCCATTTGTTTGGAATTGACGGCATACGACATTTCACGCATTCGCGCCAGCATGGCTCGATTTCCACGCAGCTGCTGCATGACCATTTTTCGTCGCTCAGATAGGAAATTTGCGGTCTCCAGTCGCTCCTTCATGCCTTTTACACTGTTCCACGCCTCGGCCAATTGTACAGAAGTAGCGTGACTCAACGCCGACAGTTGCTTGTCCATCTGAGATCCTGGTTGTACGATGGTCTCGTACATGTTTTGGGCCGATTTCATTGCAGTTTCTTCTGCAGATTGCGCCGTCTTGGCCGCTTGCTGTGCTGTTTCAGCAACGAGATTCCGAATGTCCTGGACGGGATGGAAGTCCGCGTTCTCTACCATTGCCTTGTAACGATCATACCGAAGCTTATACGACTCGTATAGGTTGGAGAAATAATTTGGTTCTTCCCGCTGCACGTCCTCTCGAAATCGAAAAGCTAAATAAAGAAAACACAAAGCCATGAGTGATAAAAAAGAGTTGAGATGCGATGTCTTTTTCGCTAAAACGATGCAACGTGACTTACATTGTTTGGGACGAGGGCGTTTGGTAGACAAACTGGTCCAGTCACCACCTGATCCAGCGGCACTGCTCTCTTCATACGAGATTTGCCGTGTAATTTTAATGGGGGAGCTAAATTCCTGCGATTCTTCATCATTCGTACCCAAGCCAACTAGGTAGTTGTTGCTGACGCTGGTTGTAGCCATATCAGAGTTCAGCCTGTCCCTTTGTCCAGCCCCAGGACCCATGTCATCTTCTTCGCTAGTGTCATCCATATTATTTCGTTTACAGTTAATGTCGTCTTCGTTCATCAAGTTGGACGATGATGCCGTCTCTGCACCGTACAGCTGGAGCGCGATTCGATATTCCAAATCCTCCACAAACGATTCCAAGTCTTGCAGCTCTTGGGTTGTCAAGTGTTCCTGATTGCGTCCGTCAAACATAGCCCAACAGATAAAGTCGAAAATGTCATATCGGGATATGGATTCAATGGGGGGACAGTCCAAGAACCATTCGGAAACCCATCCTAGATCTGCGTCGACATCCATCATGTGATCCCACAAGAATTTTCGTTCCTCCGCATCGAGCATGGGAGCCGCCGACAAGGATGCTTCCAACGGGTCTTTCCCTTGTAGATATCGTATTTTTAACTTGCATGCAATATAAAAGAGGGCCTCGATGACACACCACACGTCGACCAATCGAAAGCCATAGTAGGACTTCATCAATTTGGCCAAATTTGCGAGGAATGGGACATACTGTTGCAATGGTTGTTGTATTGTCTCTGGAAAGTATTCGCACAAGTCTCGTAGGAGCATCAGGCCAATGTAAATGTAGACTAATGGTGCCACGAAAAACAAGAAATACCACAGGAATGCCCAGGGTGAGCGAAACCCAATGGCATTGAGTTCCATCGGCAACTATAGGTTGAAAAATGAGAAAAAGAGAAAAAAAAAAACATCGAAAATGCAACAAACGGGTGAATTCCGAGCGACATGTATCAAGTATCAATGCAGTACGATTTGTTGGGAGGGTTATGATAATATGCCCGTGTACGTACATCATTGGTGGATATTTTGCTCGAATGTTTGCGGGTGAAATACTTTTGGGAAAGGCCAGGGTCGTGTAATGCAACGTTACGTGGAATGCGTCGAGATCTGCGACTGCCTGTCATTTGTAACTCGTTATACACCCAAGTTGAATATGGCAACAAACGATTTCTGATTGGTTTTTTGTGTGTTTGTCCTCTCAGGGAAAAAGCGTTGAGGAAAGAAATTCTGGTATTTTTTGAGCCTGTTGCTTCGTTTCTTGCAATTGTAGGAGGAAGTTGAAGCAATGCCCTGTGCTAGGCATAACTAACACCCTCGACAGTAGAATATAACTCTATGATAATTATCGTAGAGAGCTTTCTTGAATATCAACAGAACTGGGACAAATTATTTACGGCAATAAGATGACAAGCGAGAATAGTACGTGTGGTCCAAGACGATACTGATGGAGAGTCTCGATGATTGATAATATGGCAGCAATCCATCGATTGATCGATCTGATCGTGAGATCGTGAGTGGCAAGGTGATTTTTGGCCCCGTTCGTTGTGTCGCACGATCGATTCGTTCGGAAGAATCGAGATCAAGCTTTGCATTCGCGCGCATGCAAACTTCCGTTGCTCTAGAAAAAGGCGTTAGAAATGTGGACGAATCATCGAGGTCGATGGAATGGATGATTTATATTAATTAATAAAACTGTTGTTGTTAATTAATATAATAATAAAAAAATCGACGAACGTGTGGACAGAGCAAGCTTTGTGACAGAGCTCGCCTCTCAAATCAGTCCTTCACCACCACCGCTGGACTTTACAGTGTAGTGAGGCATGAGTGAACAGAAGCGGCCACTTCATCTCAGAGCCACCACGCGCAACGCGAAACACACACTTTTTACTACAACTACGACAACAACACAAAAACTCATCCCGTCATAAAAATCAAACTTTGCTTTTCCTCTTTGAGCTGCAAATAGTCCTTGGGCCATCGAGTTTACCGCCATTTTATACCACAGCACCATGTCGACCCAAGAAAACGAAAAGTTCGCTGAGGTACGTACAGTTAGTTATCTTGGTGATTGGGTCGTTGTTGGTTGAGAGAGACATCATTATTACTACACAGAGTTTCTCGTCACTTTTGAATGGGGTTCTCCGTATCATTTGGTACAATTCTTACGTATGATCCACCTTGGAGCGCAATTGAAACGAATTTCACGAAACTGCTACTAGACTACCATGTCATTACTACGTACGGTACCATTTTCGAGAACCTAATATTATGAAGATTCCCAGTTGCCGCACCCAATAACGCAACCATTTCTACCTCTTCAGCTCTCGTTACTGCGTGAGAGCTATGTGAACCTACTGAGGTTGCGGATCCCTCTCAATTTTTCGACGTGGCTGTTTGGTTCTTTGCTTGTTCGTATGCTTCATCGTTCGATCGTTCTCTTTCACACAAATCTTCTCACATTCTTCTTTCCTTTTCTCCTTCCTTTCCTCTACTCGTGTAGCGTAAGAATGCGTTCAAAAAGACGGTGGATACCGAGGAGGGCCGTCGTCGTCGTGAGGAGACCACCCTACAAATCCGAAAGACCAAGAAGGATCAACGGTTGGCCAAGCGACGACAAATGCAAGGTGGAGGGCTCTCGGCTCCTACTCCAGCCGGTATGGCAGCCGCTAGCATGCTCATGAACTCGGGAGATAACACCTATGCAAACATTGCCATGCAACAAGATCCCTCGGGTAACGTCGGACGTGCTATGGCCCCATCCAAGCTGGAACAGCTTCCAGCTATGGTCCAGGGTGTCATGGGGAATGATCCAGCTGTCCAAACAGAGTGTACCACCCAGTTCCGTCGCTTGTTGAGTATTGAGAAAAATCCTCCCATCCAAAATGTTATTGACTCTGGTGTCGTTCCTCGATTCGTAGAGTTTTTGCAAAGAGACGACAACCCAGCCCTGCAATTCGAAGCTGCCTGGGCTCTCACCAACATTGCATCTGGAACAAGTGAACATACAAAAGTTGTTATGGAGGTAGGGGCCATCCCTATCTTCGTTCGTCTTCTCATGAGTCCCAACGATGACGTCCGGGAGCAGGCCGTCTGGGCTCTTGGAAACATCGCAGGAGACTCCCCACCATGCCGGGATTTGGTATTACAAGCTGGTGCCATGCAACCACTCCTTCAACAGCTCCACCAGAACTCTAAGCTCAGCATGTTGAGAAACGCCACATGGACGCTATCCAACTTTTGCCGTGGCAAACCCCAACCAGACTTTGAAATGGTCCGACCAGCACTTCCAACCCTGTCTCAACTCATTTTTAGTCCCGACGAAGAGGTTCTGACCGATGCATGCTGGGCTCTTTCCTACTTGTCGGATGGTCCCAACGAAAAGATTCAAGCCGTCATTGAAGCTGGTGTCTGCCGACGCCTAGTTGAGCTATTGTTGAATCCCTCTCCTGCAGTCCAAACTCCTGCTTTACGTACTGTCGGAAACATAGTCACCGGTAATGACCTCCAGACTCAGTTCATCATCAATAACAATGCTCTACCATGCTTGTTGGCTCTTCTTTCAAGCCCAAAGAAGGGAATCCGCAAGGAAGCTTGTTGGACCATCTCAAATATCACCGCTGGGAACAAGGAGCAAATCCAAGCGGTTATTGAGAACAACATAATTCCTCCTCTTATCCAACTTCTCACAAATGCCGAATTCGATATTCGCAAGGAAGCAGCTTGGGCTATTTCAAACGCAACATCCGGCGGAAACAGCCAACAAATCAAATTCTTGGTCCAGCAAGGTTGCATCCGCCCTCTTTGCGACTTGCTCACCGTCAA
Source organism: Nitzschia inconspicua (assembly GCA_019154785.2). Classification (NCBI taxonomy): domain Eukaryota; phylum Bacillariophyta; class Bacillariophyceae; order Bacillariales; family Bacillariaceae; genus Nitzschia; species Nitzschia inconspicua. Next base: position 2,749,245 of record JAGRRH010000007.1, on the reverse strand, counting down.
CGACCCCAAGATTGTCACGATAGCACTGGAGGGCTTGGAAAACATCCTAAAAGTTGGAGAGGAAGAGTCAAAGGCCACTGGACAACCCAACCAGATGGCTATTTTTGTTTCTGAAGCGGAAGGTCTCAACAAGATCGAAGACTTGCAACAACATTCCAACAATGACATTTATGAGAAATGCATTAAGATTCTCGAAACCTACTTTGGAGTGGAAGACGAGGAAGAAATGGCCGCTGTCGCCCCTACCATGGAAGGAAATACCTTTGGATTTGGTATGGACCAACAGCAAGCTCCTGGAAACTTCAACTTCTCCGACCAACATTAGATATACTCGGATGATGAAGTCGGAGCGCCTCGACCTCCGTCGTTGCACAAACCATGGCCTTTTGTAGTCAGGAACACGTCGTTCCTGTCCGCAAGAGCCCATGTGGACGACCATTTTTCAGAACGCGCATAATGCATCGCGACGAAATATCCCCAAAAACAGTGTCGTATTTCGAGCTGTCTTTGCTAGCCATTATCTCAAGCGTTGTATTGTCCTTTGCAACTGTGATCACTACAAGCTTGCTAGAGCTACGATTATGTTCGCTCTAGCCCGAAAATTCCTGTGCCGTTTGAAAGTACATCATTTGGCGCAAGGCTTGTTCGAAGGTCGTCCAAGCAAATTTCGAACGATTGTTACTTCTGGGATAATGGAGATTTGAGTAACAAATGATTCTAATATCAAAGACTATAAAGAAATGACAACGATAGCTGTTTCTTGTAGGGTAATCGTTGTGTTTTGTCTGCAATGACGTTTTGTCCACCTCACTGGCTTCTAACGGAGGTGATGTGTCGAGTGGACTCTTGAGCACCTATGTTGTTGAATTCCTCGTCAAGCTGAAACTGCTGCCTCGAGAGATCAATGAAAATTTGCTCAAGATTCATTTTGGAGACAGAGTAGAACTTGATGTTCAAGTCAAACTTTTTCGTTTCGAGGATATCAAAAATCTGAGCGAGCTGTTGAGTGTCTGCGCCTTCCTTCTTGTCATTGATCTTCACTTGGAACTTGATGTGATAAGGAAGGGACTCGTAAACAGTGGCTGTCATTGACACTTCGGCAAAAGCTTGGATGACTGCTCCTTCTGATGTTGCGTCATTGCAGTCTGATTTGAAGGATACTTCGACAAAGAAACTTCTGCAATATTTTTCGTAAAGCTCGTTGAGTGAGCCTGTGGACACCAACTCGCCGTCAATCATAATTCCGATGCGTGTGCCCAACTGCTCACATTCGTCCATGTAATGGGAACTCAGTAGAATAGGAGGTACATCAACCCCTGTTGGCTTGAGGACCTTCCAGACCTGTCGGCGGGCACCTGGATCTAGGCCAGTAGAAATTTCATCCAACAAACAAACATTTGGGTATCCAATCAAACTCAATGCCAAACACAATCGTCTTTTGTACCCCCCGCTGAGATCCTGCGCTTTTTTGTGTCGATGTTTGTTCAATCCGAGAAGTTTGACAATGGCACCGATATGTTCTTGTGTGATTTCATTGTCCCAGTCGAGTCCCCGTACGTTGGTGTAAAATCTGCAATGTTCCTCGACCGTCAACGACTTGAACAATGCATCCGCCTGTGCACAGAACGAGATATTTGCACGGTTGTAGAGACAGTCCGTACTTCTATCGCTGCTTCCGACCACGACCCCATCCAAGGCAATTTCGCCATGCTCCGGTGTAATCTGACTGGAAAGCATACTCATCGTCACAGTCTTACCAGCACCTGGACGGGAAGCGGGAGAACAAGTAAGGTCACGATTCGTGCTCGGCGACCCAGCACCATCGGAAGAAAAACCTACCATTTGGCCCTAACAATGCAAATATTTCGTTCTTGCGGACACCAAAGCTAACTCCCTTCACAGCCTTTTTCAATTTCTTCTTCTTGCGTCTTTTTCCATCTCTTATTTGGAAAATTTTTACAAGATCTCGAGCATTTATTCCTTCGTTGTTAGCCAGACTACGATCGCGCTCGTTTGCGACCAATTGATTGTCCTCTACCGTGATTGGCTCGCTCAAACATCGATTCTCTCTGTCAAGCTTGGTCGTAGCCTCTCTTGCTGTAGTAAGACGATATAAGTACCACCATTCAACTGTCCCAACAATAGTCATTGTCAGAAGGCAATACCACAAACGGTTCTCAAAGGCCCATACCTCGTTCCACTGAAGTTCAGGATCTTGGGAGTTCGTTGATATCCAAAGCACAGCACCAATGGCGCGCTGAAACGCTAGCTGAGGTGCAATTGTCAAGATGTCACCGAAAAGTAAGATGGCTTGTTCGGAGTCAGGAAATGTTTGAAGTAAGACTGAATATAGGATGTACGGCAACCCCACAAACGTGAAGTAGACGCCAGGAAACCAAGAGGCAACACTCTTGAAGTCAGAATGAACAAAGCGTTTCGCAAGGATGAGTCCCTGTGGTGACGAAGAGAATGCGTAGGTAAGACAAGTGAGAATGGTTCCCAGCCACCTCCCGCCGTTACCAAATATCACGGTGCTGAATGAGAATCCGAGCACGACCAATAAAATGAAAAAAGGTAGAAAGGTCGTATTCAATTTGTATACCACCACGCCTAGGTACGTCGTCCATTCTGTGAGACCGTTGACGCGGAAAATTTCAATGATATTGTCACCTTTAAAGATCAAAACATCCAGGAGGGAGAAGGCCAGTCCTGCAAACCCAAAAACAAGACAATAGGGGATAAAGAGGAGATCGATCCGGAAGGGGACGGTGCTCAAATATGGTAGCTGCTGAACTGCTGTTGTGATACCATCAAGACTGCTAACAGAAAGATTCCAAGAAGTGTAGTTGGACAAGACAGCAACTCCAACCTGAAGTGCAAAAGGAGAGAGCTCTGGGGCGTGCTGCAAGGTCGCGTTGTCTTCATAATACCCACCAAGGACCGGAAAACCTTCGAAATAGTCCTCTATGCTAGTAGGAGTGACAGAGGGAAGTAGAGGCAAGATAGGGCTTATCTCGTCTGTCGTCGTGGTCGTTGGGATGCCAAAAAAATTCATTGTCTCTGACGTCGCAAGGAAGGGATTAATCGGTATCTGATCGTTAGTAATGAGCACTCCAGCCTCGGGTGATTTAACTACAACTGATAAAACCACTCCAGCAACGAGATAGATGAGAGGCATGGTCACGTTAAGGAGAATCGTTCCTTTGGACTTCAATGCATTTAGCATAATGAAGTGTTGGACAAGACTCAATTTCCTCCAGAAACCAATTTTGGATTTTGTGGCTCTTGGCTCCCAGATCATGGATACGTCGTGATGGCTTTCCGGAGTTTCGGGGTCCCAGCTTTCCGGCACATTTTTATCTAAGCCCTCCTGCTCTTGCTCGATCGGATCTTCAGAATCCTCCTTGCCGGTTTCCAGAAACACTTGCTCCAACGTCGTCAGCTCAAGGTTCACATTCTTCGCCCCGCTCGATACCAACAAATCCAGAGTTTCGGGAAACTGAGTTTCTGTACCATGTCCAAGACGCCAACGAAATACGCCCGTCTCTTCCAACTGGATGGCTTTGGCAGTGGCAATAATCGAGGACACATTGATTGACGTTGGGGCTTCAAAGGTCAATGTATATCCCGCCCCAAAATGATGCTTCAAGAACAAAGAGCTGCCACATGTTGTCATTACACCATCCTTAATAATTCCAATTCTGTCACTGAGTACATCTACTTCATCCAAGAAGTGACTGCATAAGACAATGGATCGCCCCCTTTTGGCGGAAATAATCATATCCCAAATGGTGCGGCGATTATACGGATCAATACCTGCGGTTGGTTCGTCAAGGAATATGACTTCTGGGTCTCCAAGAAGAGCCATAGCTATGAGGACCTTTCGTTTCATGCCTCCGGAATACGTATCGATAAACTTGTCAGCGTCTTCTTGGGATGTAAAAGCGATTTCCGAAAGTCGCTTCTCAACTTCGGCGGCTATAGAATCGGCAATGCTTTGCCCCGGCTCAACCGTAACACCCCCTTTCAAGTGGGCAATTAGAGTCAAATATTCTCGAGCGGTCATGTCGTTTTGAAGAGCAGTGTTGTGTTGAGGGCAAACTCCAATACTTGTCCGTATGATCTGCTCATCCTTTGGATCTCGCAAGTTCATCTCGCCTCCCCGCAAATGATATTTGACTGTGCCTTGTTGCATCTTTAGTTGTCCTGTAAGGATATTGATCGATGTAGTTTTGCCAGCGCCCTACGTCGTATAGAACAACCATGCACTCATGATTAGCGCTTCCGCTCTTGCAAATTCACGTTGTTATGGATACTTACATTATGACCAAGATATCCAAACACTTCCCCACGACACACGTCCAGATCTAGCCCCTTTAAGACCTCACTTGGACTAGTGTCCTTGTCGTAATTGAAGTGAGGTGGAGTATAAGTGTGTTTCAATCCTCGCACTGACATGACAACTTCCGATCCGGGCACTAACGATTCAAATCGATCTTGGGAAGCCAATTCAACAGTGATGTCCTTCTCCCCCTTATCCTTGTAGTTCGAGAGCCAGTCGTTGAAGTTCTGCGAGCTATAGAGCCACGTGAGTCCAAGGTAGAAGCCGAGGCCTGCAAGCTGAACCATGTACACTCCAAAAAGTCCGCTTTCGAAGACGTTATCTCCGACATGAATGCCCGTTCCGTATCCAACAGTATCAAAAGTTATGTATAATCCAAAATACTGCATAATTCCAACAAAAGGAAAGAAGACGGAAAACACATAAAGGGGAATGCTGACGGGGTCAGTGAAAACCAACAACAGCGCTCCAATCACCATGGATATCAACCAAACAATCCAAGGTTTGTTTTCTGCCGACTCTTCCTGGGTCTCAAACTGCATCAACAAGACGAAACAGGAGCTCAGTTGCAACAGTGCCAAGTAGTGAGACATGAAGATCAAAAACGCGTCCGACTGTGGAAAGATTTTCCAATACAAAGATATCACTGTCAAGACGCCGGCCGTCACCAAAAATTGAGTGCATAGTACAAATTCCACTGATACAGGTACGTTCGTAGCTTGACGCCCACCATTTGGTAGGCTTCCGTGACTTTGTTGATTTTTTCAAAGACAACGGGTCCAATCAAAAAGTCCAACGCGATACAGCACGACAGTGTAAACAAAATGCTGGGAAACAACAGCAGCACCACCGGGACATCTACAGTGGCAGCTGTCAAGAGACGAGGGGTTCTCTGCACGAAACTGACGGGAAACGTCAAAGTGTTGTTCCTGTCACTGTTGGCAACGCTGTCCAGTTCAAGATCTACCAGAGCTCGGTTAATGATGTATTGCGCCGAGGCCAAGCCCGACTGAAAGGGTGCCGCAAGTTCGGTTCCACCATAGAAAATGGTATATGCATTGGAAGCGTTGAAATACACACAAACTCCCTCCAAGGCGGTCGATGGCATCGCTGATTGGCAGAGGGAGGTGAATTCGGTGACATTGGATGTGGCGCTCAACGCAGTCACATTTACATTGTCATTATCGTGGTTGTCTCGTATTAATCCGTGAACTGTGTCGGCCACTGCCTCGACAAAGCTGACGTTCCACCCACTCATCAACACGATAGAAGGATACTTCCACTCTTGGCCGAGAAATAGGCTGTAATCTCCAACATTTACCGTGCCGTCGTCGATAAAGGTCGATGCAGCTAGGAAAAAACCAATGGTATAGAGCATGAACAGCAAGGGGCTAAGTAGGAATTTGGCGGCCCACAAAGCTGGTTTCTTTTTGTCCTTGGCGAAGCTGCGGGGCATGAGTGTCTTGGAGTGTTGCCAATCGGAAGGACGGGGAGTCTTCCATTTTTTTATATTAGTTTGACCTGTGATTGACGAGGCATCCGTCATGTTGTGGCTACTTCTAGGAATGAATGGAATATGCAGCCGATACTTGATGACTTGACGGTGTTAGCGTGCGTTTCTTACCGTTTCACGCTGTTATGTTTTGAGAATTCAGAAAAGAATGAGATCAAAGTTGGTGCTAACAGACCATCGATCGAAGTCATCTCGTTCTCGTCGATCGAGGTAGAAATCAAGCCTTTTGTTGATCAATGCGAAGGTCTATGATACAACGTGTGATGAATGAATGAATCAAATACGAAGTGTTCGCGATGTTCGCGATAAAAACAGCGCACAACTTCAAAAGTGTTCGTTCTGCTATTTTGAAGACAAATAAATAATTAATGTGATACAAACTTACCAAAATTCTTTAATTATAAATTTTGTTCTCTTCGATTCTTTCAGAATTCATTTTCTTTCGTGTTGACTTTGTTCACCAGTTAGCCAAGTTCCACTGCGTTCCTGCAGTGACTGAGTAGTAGATCGTCGCTGTTGATTCGTCTTGTCAATCGAGGTCTTAAATGAAGAAGAATGTGAAGCATCCAACATACTTAGTACACCATGTTCCATGCAGGTTTCGAGCATGAAGAAACAAAAAATAAGAAGGTGCGTCTAACTACCGAGCTACGTCGTACATAGAAGTCGGAGGCTACGGTACTCTCTCTCTACTAGTAGCTAGCTAGCTAGTAGTAGATAGAGTTTCATTGGAACGTTTTGGAATTGCCTGCCGCTTTTGGCAGGTGTGTTTACAGTGAATCGGAAATCCTGTCGGTTCCTTGATCAGTCGTGCGACGAAGACTTCTTTTTATTACGTCGAATCATAGAGTGGATACAAAAAAGAAAACGTTCTTACGTACCAGCACTACATCACAGGGTTCTACTTTACTTGAGGAGCAAACAAGTACCGAGTGCGTGGAGCGTGGAACTGAAGGATTGCCTCGATCCTAGATCGAAAGTTCGGAAGTATCATACCGGTGCGTGGAGCGTGGAACTGAAGGATTGCCTCGATCCTAGATCGAAAGTTCGCAAGTATCATACCGGTACGTATACGACGTAACGAAAAATTGTACGAAGTTTTTTTGTAATCCTACGCATTACATTTTACAATCCTACCCCTCCGTTGAGGAGGTGTCTTGTTCATTGTCCCTGTTCCCCGCTTCCATCCTTTCAATCACCTTTTGTTATATTTTCTTCACCATCTGTTTTGCAGCAGCTGCGAGATGTTCATTGTCCTCTTTTTCCGTATTTTTGGATACATAACATGTGCAGTGCATAATACTGCCACCATCAACCTTTGCAATGACATTGGTAGCTTGCAAGTTCATAATGAACATTCACAAATGCATCTACATGTCCCCTTTTTGGAACACAAATAGACATTGGCTGAGAAACATCATTCCCCGTCCAGTCAAACCAATTTGTCAACTTATCATCGAACAGTAGCAATGTCTCAGTGGAGGGAAAGCATTGGATTTTCATCCGGCACTCAGCTCCTTTCTTGAAACAACCATTACAATGGTCACTTCTGTGTAGGTTTCTCAATGCTGTCACAACAAACTTCAATCTTGACAGTGGATTGAATTCCCCAGAATTCACCCTTGACTGACATTTGGGAGGTAGCATTGCATGGATGGAGAAGTTCGATTTCCATCAGGAGCTGACACTTTGATAAATACTTTGATGTCGACCACAGACTTTTATTCTCGCCCAGGAAAGCATCCCAAAGTACCTCTTCAATCTCCTCATGAGACCTTGGCATCACAAGATGGGCACCATAGCACCTTTTATCCCCCAAAGGACGTTTCCCCATGGTTATTACACAAATATCTTAACTGTAAATGAAATTGGGGAGGAAGAGGCACCATTTTTCTTCTCCCGTCACCAAAACGGATGACACTCTAATATGGCTGTTGGAGAGTTTGGATTCCCAAATGATACTGTCCTCCCTACCAAGAACGAATCCCATGGCAACCTCACCTCTGATGACCCTCCTCTAATCAGCCAAGAAACCAACACAGATGGGACCCAGTCTAAACGTCCAGCTGCTATGCTTCCCTCCCTAAAGAAGCGACCACGAATCCACATTCAGCAAATTCCATCCCTATCGTGACATCCTATTTCTCTCACTCTTTACTACTAGAGTAGTGATCATTAGTTACAACTCTACATGCAACCGTGTAGGACATGGTACATGTTGTACGTAGACAATAAACAACGCGAGAAAATAGCAAGTAAAAAACGTTTAATTTTTCGCACGAATTTTGTGGCGCATGGGTGTAGGGCTGCTGGAGTTGCTCACAAAACTCACAACTCTTGCAGACAGCTCCCCTGTGTGCACTATGTAAAAAATATTGGAAAAAATACAAGTCCCTAGTAGAATAGTCCATCGTAGCATTTACGGTTCAAAATGCACGCAAAAAACAAAAAATCGACTCATGTGAGCCCCTTGCCATTCTTGATCTTCTACCTTGTCGTGGTTGCACTCCCAAGGTTGGATGTTACGTTGTTTGCACTTTCCCCTCCTTCTGTCAGAATCAATAATCTCCAGTTTGATGGGCCACCAAGATTGTCTAGGAGAAGGTCCTGAGAGGGGAACCACCACCTGGTGTTGTCAAGGCCGAAGAGCCGTAGGCAATTTTGGAATTCATCAATGATTGATCAGTCTTGCAGGCACAGTGCTAATTCTACTAATGGTGCACTGTAGGCGATGGACCTGATCAGCGCAGTAATTTGTGAGCATTGTGATGTTGTTCTGTGGCAATCAATAGTGGAAGTGTGAGAATTACACAGAAAATAAGATTGGCCAAACAACCATATGACTCACATTGCTGCTGCAACTCTGCTAGCATTTCCTTGATATCGTTGTTCTTTATCTGCAGTGTACTGTAGTGCTCAAAGGCAGGGTGGGCCAAGCCATCCACACCATCAAATCCAGCACGTGGCAAATCAGGCAGGCAAGTCAACTTTTTAACGCATGTTTGATTTTCCAGACTAAACACATGAAAAGGGACCTGCTCCACAGACTACAGATGTGACGGTTTGCAATCATGTTCCCTTTTTGTCGTTTTCACCGGGCACGAATCAAATTGCACTCCTCATTTTGCTTCTTCTTTCATGCCATGATGTCGAAATCTGTGAAAGGCGAACTAGGTAGTGCAGTTGCGAACAGTCGTACGTAGCGAATCATCCACAACTGTCGTCAGCAGCAGCATCTGCTTTTTAACGTAGAACACATTGTCGTGCAGCGTAGAAAGTAACCTACGATTAATCGTAAGAAAAGAAAGTTTTATGTTAACATCCGAATGTTTGAAGAGAGATGGTTGATGGTGACACTGTGTATGATACAACATCCTGTTTTGCATTCCGATTTTTTGCGTTTCCGCGCAGTTAAATCAAATAACAGTGTATACACGATCGCGACAATCTTTAAATCGAGAAGAACAAATGACGATTTAAAACGGATGAGAATTTCCGTTAAACTACGGTTGAGATTTAATGATTTTTCGAAAATTGTCCCGCGCGGGTCTACGACATGTCATGAATACTCCTATCTCTAAATGTTTTGTGGGCAATTGTTTTTAGTTACCTTTTGTTTGGCCGGCGTCATTAATTTCCTAAGTACCTTACCATGCGCAACTCAGATTTAGATTTCTCTCGAAATGGGCAGTTGACATACGCCTACATCTTTTGTTAGGATTGGCAACGGTGCAGGCAATCTTCAGTTACATTTTATGTAGGAGCTACGGTGAAATTCAGTAGAGGGATACCAGGCAACTCCAAACAGTAGTTGGTCCCATCCAGTAGAAAATGGTAGAGATGTATGGTTGCATTGTCTCTATGCATACCGGGGGACGTGCAATGCGAGTTGCATATGAAATTTATTACTACAGTATTACTACGTTAGGGCCTTAGTATACGTACTACTTTGTACTACCTCATCGATGTTAGTTTTTTTAGAATAAAACTGTATGAATGTATAATAATAAATGATGCAATATAAAAATGTACTTTTATTAATTTCATTGACAGTAATAATCCACAGATCTTGTATCGTAATGTTATTATGCTTCGTACCAACATTACGTAATAGACGAGACGTATCCCGTAGTTAACTCTGCGAATGATGAGAACGTATGTACTCCTGTACATACTACCGTAGACGACCGTGCAGGGGTATGATACCAGTACGGACGTGCTGCCGGTAGGTATGATACCGGTACTCCGTGTCATGCTAAGATTGCGGAAAAAGTGCGTAAGCAGCCTGTAACATCGTTCGCAGACAATCCAAGGTGTCGTCGGAAAGATCCTTCCCATCATCATTATTCATTCGGTTCCCACACAGCAATATCTGTTACGAAAACGCCGCTCAAAAGAGTAATACCTTCGCCCTTGCTTCGTATATTTACCATTCACGACATCATCATGATTCGAAATTCCTTCTTGTGCAAGATTTTGGTGGTTGCGTTGGCAATGCACTGGACCATAGCATTCGGTGTGTCTAATCGGAAACATTCGATGGTGTCAACCCGGATTACCGTCCATCCAACCGACGATAGTCCTTCGTTTGTGCACGAAGTTTCCAAAAAGCCACTCATGGACAAAATGGGTCATTTTGCCACCACTGTGGCTGTGGCTGTAGCCACTTCTCCGCTCATGTCGCTGGCCGAAGAAGCCGATGATTACGAGTATGGCGCAGTCAACGCTCCCATTGGGATTGCATGGGCCGGTGGAGTCTTGGCTATCTTGACGGCTCTTCTTCCCATTGCATTGCGGGGTGGAGAGGAAGCTTTTGAAGAAATGCGAGAACGCGACTCGGGCAAGTTTGGTACGGGAGACTCGTCGGGTTTGGACCGTAGAAGAAAACGATAGAGCATTTCAACGAAAAATGGAGGCAACCACCGAATTTGATAGAGCTTGTCTACCGGTAGCTAACTGGCTATGAATGTCGAATCTCTTGATCGAACCAGATTACTCTCTAACAGCCGCTAAAGATAATGCAGATATCCAGACATTAGTAGAGGTGCTCAGCGGTGATCATTATCTTCTTACATGGTACTCACTCTAGAGTCTCTCTACTAGCTAGCTAGAGAGGAGTTTCGTTGTCAAAGGAATTTACTGTTAGGTATACTACCGTACCTACGGTACCGGTAGTCTACGGTACTTCTGCTCCGAGAACTTCCGTAGTAGTATCATACATGACATTTGGCCCGACCGTAGAACAAAAAATGCCAAATGTCATGTATGATACTACTACGGAAGTTCTCGGAGCAGAAGTACCGTAGACTACCGGTACCGTAGGTACGGTAGTATACCTAACAGTAAATTCCTTTGACAACGAAACTCCTCTCTAGCTAGCTAGTAGAGAGACTCTAGAATCCCTAGTCCGCTTGAACCATATGACGTCATCATAGATACTACCCTATCATCGTATGGAAGACACCAGAAAAGTTACGTAGTAATATTACTACGTAGTGCGTTTCATACATGGTGACTAGTGTAAAAAAATATGCAGAATTTCAAAGACAGTGATTATACAGCTATCAGTACTTGGACTGTTTGACATGGTTTCTCTTTCTAGTAGAAACCTTGGAAACCATGCAAGACACTACCTGGCCAGTAGGAGGTGACTGCTGACTGCTGACTGGCAATTTCCTCCTTGAGAGCAATAATCAGTGATTCCAAGTCTCTGGCTGTTTTTGCTGTTTTATCTTTGCCAGCTACATCACACAATTGAATAAGCTCTTTGCACAATGGGTTCAACACTTCGTGAGAACCAACTGCGTTTGCCATATCTGAAATCTCATCTCCTGGTCCGACAAAGGAAAAGTGGTTTGTATTAGCCATGGTAATGGCAAATGACTCGCAATGGCAAAAACGACGTATATTGATAAGCAATGGCAGTGGCGGGCGAATCGCAATGGCAAAATCGTTTTGCGATGTATAATGACAGGGAATGAACGTAGCAACGGCGGTAGACTGGATTTGCGATGTACAAACAATGTATAACGGCAAGCAATGGCGGTGGCAATGGCGGCCGCATCGCAATGGCAATCGATTTCACGATGGTCTACTCTTGTGTAAAAAAATATTTGAATGTCTATTGGCAAGGCGGCAGGGCAAGTCGGCAGGGCGAGTCGGCAGGGTTAATGACGCTGACGTCATGTGGTTCAATTCGAGTGACAGTCCGACCTCGAAAATTTATCCTTATCCTTTTCATGGATCAAAGATAAACTTCATCATCTTGTATGATATGTACTTCACACACGGAAATGAACGGTGAATATACTACTACGTAATGATGACAAGATCAACGATGGACATCTTCATCTAACGACCGCATCTCTTCTAGAAAGCTAGTGAATCCCACTCAGAAAACCAGCAAAAATGTTCTTACTTTCCGTAGGTGATAAAATTCTGACATGCGCACTTGCCATGGGGAGTAGTGGAGGACGAGTGGAGGGACTGTATCGACACGCCTGCAAAGGCCTATCGGCTGATCGACTCGACATTGTCACATTGCAGCCTGGTGAAACTTTTCCGGATGACCGAATCTACGCCTTGATGAAAATCAATGATGGGAGCATCCGCTTTGATCCCGACCATCCCGAGTGGTTACATAAGGAAAACTTTTTGTGTGCCTTTTCAGCACCCGACCTCATGGCACAATTTGAAACTCGGTACAATCATGACACTAAGCGTCTCAGCTTATTTCCACGATCCATCACAGACAAGGAATATGAAGTTGCTCTCCTATACTCCATTGACATGTCCACACCCACAGGACGACAAGAATTGGCAGACTTTTTCACCGACCAATCGGGCATTCCCGTAGCTTGCGTCATGGCGACAGATCCAAAGAACCATCAATTTGGAAATACTTCCAGCGGATGGAAACAAAAGAAGGATACACGCACCATTCACATAGTCAATGCTGCCACGGTACGGGCGCTGTCCAAAGCCATGAATGTTCCGTTGAATCCCACAAGATTTCGACCCAACATTGTCGTAGACGGAATTCCACCATGGAGTGAATTCGACTGGGTAAAAGATGAGAATCTCATACAAATCGGGTCCGCCAAACTGGAAGTCATTTCGCGAACGGTACGGTGCGAGGGTGTCAGTATAGATCCGCTTGACATCGATAACGTGGTAGATATACCCAAGAGTTTGATTCAACATTTTCCGCAACACGGACCGTATCTTGGTGTGTATGCAGTGGTGCAAGATAGTGGATCCATATCATTGGGAGATAACATTGTCACTGCTTGCAACACCGCTACTACCGTTTCTCCTTTGGCTTCATTCTCGTCAACCAGAGAAGAAAGTCTAAAAACCAACTCAAGAAAGCGACAACCTACATCCTTGAAAGGTTCACTTCCTGATCGAAGAAGCCTAGTACAAACAGCTTTCTCAGCAGCTGCAATGTTAGGAAATCCGTTCGCGGCCTTTGCTGACGAAGAATCCCCTAGTACAAGCACACCTTTGTCCATACCCGTTGAGGTTTCTCCCTCCTTTCCAGACGCTAAAAAGCTCTTTAACGAAGGGCGAGCTTTGGAGTCGCAGGGGAACATGGCAGCCGCACAGCGGCTTTACGCCAAAGTAACCAAGATATCTCCGCGATTCATCTATGGATGGAGCAACTTGGGAAACACACAAGTAGCCATGGGAGATTTGGCTGGGGCTGATGAGAACTATTCTCAAGCAATCGCACTATGTCAAGAGTCACTATCCAGTGTCGATGGAGGGAGAAAATGCAACGACTTGTACCTGTTACTGCTGAACAGAGGTTCAGTACGATTGAACACGAATGGTATGGCAAAAGAGGCTCTGAATGATCTGCAGCAAGCCAACACATTACGGCAGCGTCCCGATGCCATTGTCTTGCAGAACTTGGCCCGGGCCAAAGAGTTGAATGGCATGTATGCCTCTGCGGATCGTGATTACACGGTGTCAATCTCAATGACTGCAAATGAGGTCAACCCGTTCTGGCTACGATCTGCTATGGTCAAGTTGCAACTTGGTGATGTCAAGGGTGGTTTTGACCTGCTGAAACGTGTGGAGAATCGGTTTCCAGATGCTCCTGAAGTCAAAGCAGCCTCGGCAACTTTCCTGGCACAACAGGGGAAACAAATAGAAGCTCAACGCAAGTATTTGGAAATACCTGATCGCCAGCGACTGCGATATGTGGATGATAACTACTTGCAAAAGGTCATTGCCTGGCCCCCAGCCATGATTGATGGTGTGACAAAGATTGCAAAAGCTGTCGGGGACAAAAAATAGATTGACAGTATCGCGATTGTTGAAACTTTATTTTTAGCTGCTACTACAGTAGAGATAGTGATTGGAGGTACATCATCAAGGGGTCGCGATTCATTCACCCGCAATTTCATCTTCAATCTCAAAAGAAACTCGTCCATCGATTTCCACGTGCCCGAAAAGAAGGAAGGAAGCATCCAAGATGACGCCACCGTTATCATTCTCGTCCTGTCGCTGTCTCATATCCAAGTGCTCCAGCACAATCAGCGATGGATTTCCCATAGCCGTTCCTTGATAGATCTTGTAGGTTTCGAAATCGACTTTTTGTTGATACTTCAAATGACAGGCCAATGCAGCCGCTGCAATCCCTGTGGCTGGATCTTCCGGGTACCCTGAAGCACTAGGGAACTGGCGACATTCCCATGTAGCTTCTTCGTCTTCCAGTTGGGCGTAGAGATACAATCCAGTCGTCTCGTCGAGATCACGACAGACTTGAGCGAATTCATCTGGAGAAGTTGGAGCCACAGCTTTCTCATTGACCAGTTCCCTTGATTTTAAAGGCACCAACGTTTTGGGACGAGCAATGGAAGCATGGAAACAGGATGAGAGAATGTCGTCGTCAAAGTTTGTCCCCTCTGTTCCAAGCAAAAGATCTTGTTTTTCTGTTGAGCAGTGCTCTCGAAGTACCTGAGACAGCAGCGCGGGTCGCGATACCATTTCTTGCTTGTAGAACGTTTCCATTTTCAGCCTGACGATTTTGTCTTTGGAGTTGATCGATGCTTGGTACTCTTGCGGAGTGTACGCGGCTGCAGGACTTGGACCGCTATCTACCAGATCTGCCACAGTAAAAATGACGTCAAAGTTCGTTCCATCGATGTCTCCAGGCTTTTGGTGGCGACACATCTCATAGGCAGCTCCCATGGCCGCATGGGCACAAAAAGTCACTTGTGCCCCGGAAGGCATATAAAACGAAAACAGCGGCTTCTTGGAGACAGGTCGATGAAGGATGACACTTTCCCAGTCGCAACTTCGAGCCAGCCTTTTTTGAATTTTCGCGGTCAGCTTCTGATCCGTGGAGAAAATCGTCACTGGGTTACCACCACCGCCATTGGGGCTACAGAATACTCGAGCCTTCACCTGCTCCACCAAGATACGGCGGGCTGTAGTTGCTGCCATGGTGAAATTTACAAGTGTTGTTGGGAGATAGAGCTTTTGATGCAATTTGAAAAACTTGCAGAAGGCGGAATAGGCTTCCACGTGGAGTCTAAAGAATCCCGCAGCACCGTAGTATTATGTTTGAACGTACCAGTATGAAATACGACTTAACTGTTATTATTAGTACTACGGTACGGTATGACATTCAACATACCGGTTGTCTATGTTACCGGTAGTAATAACTAACGAGATTATGATCATCACAGTAATAAAGAGTAAATCATTTCGTACTCCGTGTTTTATTGCTGAAGTGTGAAGTATAATATCTTTTTATATTGCATACAGTATCTTAAATGAAATAATCTAATTTCACACTAAATTTTCAATAAATATAATGAATTGCAAATTGTTTCCAAATCTAACGTATTGTAGGCATCCCGAAGGTCAAGTCTCCCATTGGCAATACTGACCTGGAAGTCTGTGGTGCCGACCCGAAAACGTTCCAAAAGCGCAACGACTCGTCGCCAGCTGCTGAAACGACGGTACTTCCATCCGGTGAACAAGCGAGGCTGAGGATACGTGCTGTGTGTCCCGTCAACTCTTTCACCTTGGTCAAACTAGATCGATTGCCGTACTTCCACAGGATGAGTTGGTTTTCGGAGAAGCCGTGAGAACTGCAAAGTTCCCGTTGATGCTTACTCCAAAGGACGGAGCAGACTTGAGAACCTGTATCAATTGACTTCAACATGGCACCACTGTTCGAATTCCAAAGCTTGATGGTACGATCGGCTGTACCTCCTCCCGAAGCCAACAACCCTCGGTTAAAGGGGCACCAGTCTAGCGCTTTGACGGCAGCTTTATGTTGTTTCAACAAAAGTCGGGGAGCAACATAAGACGTAAAAGGACTGTCCCGCTGTCGAGAAGACATTTTGGCATCCCAGATACAGAGATAATTCTCGTTTCCACCGCTTGCCAGGGCTGTACCATCTTCATTCCACTTGAGACCGCATACCTCCTGTTCGTGCGCTCTGTAACGAGCCACAATGGGATTGGCGGATCGAACATCATTTTGAATTATTAACGAGTCTCGACCTCCTGAGCTGAGCCAGTGCTGGTTCCATGCTATGGAAGCGACTCGTCCGGTGTGACCGCGGAGGGTGCGGACCAATTTTGAGGCATGGGTATCCCAGAGTTGTACGACGTTGGAGTTGGTTCCAATGGCCAAGTATTTTGATTGGCCAGTGACGGTGCACCATGCTACCGATGTCACGTAGTCTTCCTCGCCCTCTATGGTTGCCAAGTGCTGGATTTCTCCCGTTCCCGCATTCCACAAGTAGACGCAGTGAGCCAACGCAACAGCCAAAATGTTATCATCACTCCAACTGATCAAATTTAGATAGTAGTCATCTACCAGATCTGGTGCATCCAAGATCCTACACGGCTGACTAGGGATCTTGCGTGTGATGATATCGGAATGACGAACCGCAGTGGCAAAAGAATCGTCCAAGGATTCAAACTGCTGAAGTACGCGCAAGGAATCGTGCTGGTAAGGATCCTCTACACGGATGCGATTTGTGCGCCAAGGAGATCGCCCATTAGGAACATTGTTCTCATCCATCATGGCGTTCATAACCCCAGAGCCTGAATGGTTGAAACTCAACAAACCTCGGGGCATGGCATCCTCGTCAAGGACATCCAATGGAATGTTGCACAAAGAGCTCATCATACGCCTTTTGTATTCTTTCTGAATTGGCGTTTCTGCCGGGGATTGTTTAGCCTTTTCTTCTACGGCATCTTCGTCGTCCTCATTTCTTCCTTTTGTTCGTTTCTCTTCAGAAAGAAGATTTCTTCGAACAAACTCCATGTTCATGCCGCGACGTGTAGGGATGAACCGGTCTCCACCTCCACCACCTCCCGATTTGAGCGGTGTTTGACATCCTGACGATGGATATCGAAGAACTATAGGGGAGGGAGTCATGCGAGGCTTCTTGTGGCTGCTACGAAAATTCCTCGACGGTATCCTGGACGGTGTCAGAAATGGCGACGCTCCCGACAGTGCAGACGAAGAGTGTCGCTTCTGCAGCGATCTAGGCGGGGTCTTGAAGATGCTAGGGTTTCTATCTACCATGGTGAATATTCGTACTAGCCAAGCACCAGAGGTGGTATGTCCAGGATTTCCGAAGAAAGTGAAGAAAACACCGTCGTAATGATGAAACAATAATTGTGAGCCAGAACCAAAGATACACAGAGATACTACGAGTAGAAACATGCCTCGCTAAAATTAAGATTGATTCGCCGGTCGTTATGAAGTCTTGCGCGCGCGCACACGCATCTATTCATGGCACTTTTACTGTTAAAGGTTTTCAACTGATTCATCTTTTCTTTATACTTCGATACAACAGTTCCTATCGAATTTGGGGCACTCCAAATGTAGGTGTGCTGAAAAGGCCGATTGACGGGGACTTGGTACATGACCTGAATATATGCCATAATCGGAGCTGTTCGTCAGATCCTGCGGTAGCAACGGTCTCCTCTTCATGAGAAACGGTCATACTGAGAATCCTGCCACCAAAACCAGGAACCTTTTTGACATGTTCCAGATCTGGGTCGTTTCCTAGCTTCCACAGACTCATGTGGTTGCTGGGATATCCATGGGACGAGAGTAGTTCAAAGAGATTTGTACGACTCCAGTGCAGTCCCGAAACTTGAGCACCGGTATTCACAGAGCTCTTCACGTGTCCAGAGTTGCAGTCCCACACCTTGACGGTTTGATCAGCATACCCTCCTCCAGTTGCAATGAGACCACGCCGACCCGGACACCAATCAATTGCCTTAACGGCTGATTGATGTCCAGAAAAAAAAGTCAAGGGGTTGACTGAGTTCCGATTATTTCGGGGCATTGCATTATCCCAAATGCAAACCGTGTTACAGTTGCTCCCGCTTGCGAGGTACCGGCCATCAGGGTTCCACTTCAGCGCGCATATTTCCTGCAGATGTCCTCCAGTATAGTCGGCAACTATATTTCGGTCAAAGCGCAAGTCATGCTGGACCAACTGTCCGCTCTTGTCTCCAGTGGTCAATGTGGTTTTGTTCCAAGCAATAGTCCCCACTTGCATTCCAAGATGTTCTGAGACACTGTAGAAGCATTGCCCAGTAAAAATATTGTACACCACAACTTCACCATTTGCTGTTCCCACTGCCAACAATTCCGGGACATCCTCGCAGAAAGAAACAGATGTGATTGGGTTTCTCTCGTCATTCATGCGCAGGAATTCTTGACCACTCTCACAACTTGGATGCCAAAAATACAGTCCCGTCCCGAGAGCAACGGCCAAGATATTATCTTTGCTCCAACAAATTGTGTTGGTGTAGAAATCATTCAGTATACCAGGGGCTTCAAGGCTTCGAAAAGGTGCACTGTCGATATGGCGATACTTGTAGTGACCAGATCGACTGGTGTCTCCAATCAACTGAACGTCCTCCAAAACTCTCAGATAATCGAGAGAAGACGATATCAAATCATGAGGCCGAGCGACTATTCTATGATATGTGGAACCAAAATTCAACATCCTTTTGGTAAGGCCATCGTGATCGACTGTGGTGATTGGAAGCTCGTACAAAGTGCTTGCCATGAAGCGACGGTACTGCTGCTTGATTCTTCCATTTGGACCCCTCAGTACAGCGGTTTTACTTTTGTGGTCATTGTTTGCCTCCAGACCGTTGCGTTTGCAGGTGTCAATACCATCTCCTATAACAAAAGTATTGCGCATGTTTCGACGAGTTGGGATGAATCTATCACCTCCAACAACCGACGGCGGTTCTTGAAGGCTGTATTTCCGGCGAATAGTCAAAGGTCTCCTATGGTTAGTCTTGATTGAGCATTTGTCGCTCATCAGTACCTTTGGTTTTCGCAACATCATCGATTTTGCAGACGGCAGGTCGGCTCGTCGGTTGCGGCCAATCTTCGCGTTTTCGTTTGCAGAATAAATATTCAGCCGGTGAAAGAAAATTTCGTCCTGGGTACGAAGATGTCGGGAGGTTTCGACGACTGTGTTGAGAGTAGCAAGGAGGTTTGTTGTGGAATGATGATGGTAGACTGTGTTGCAGATAGATATGGATTGGAAACGATGTTTGTTTGTGGTTTTTCTTTCGTTCGGTAGCGTGTCTCGTGGAAAAAACTGTCCACGTCTGGTAGATCAAGGAAAGACTGGTAAGGTTCAGGTTGTTGAAACAAGAGAATGGATGCTACTACGACTACCGTAGTACTACCAGTACTACGTACTGTGTTACTGGCAGTGAAGTACCGGTTCGGTGATTAACTGTAACAGTAAGTACGGTACCCGTACAACGTACCGGTACCGGAATACGGTAGCACCCTAAAGTGGAATTTTCGTGACCAGAAAAACCAAGAATGGACAGTCAAGAAAATGCGGATCACTTCTTCTACTAGTCCATCTTTTACAAAGTTATGATTCAAGGAATCATGGAGGACGCAATTCAGCTAGAGTATAACAAGCACCATTGAAGGGCAACTAAAAAAGGATGATCTATAACTAAGAAGAATCTTCAGTCAGTTTAGCTGGCAAGGCCAACGTGTCTAATTCAAAGTTGTCATCTCAATCATGTGCACATCTCCCTGAATATGGTCGTCCAAGTCATCTTCCGGTTTCTTGTTGCTCGTGAAAGCATCTTCGCAATCCCGTTCTGCAATGATGTTACCAAGGGGATTATCGTTGATGTTGCGTGTTCCTGGCCGTTCTACTACTGCAGATTCTAAAGATGCTGGCAGAGAAGAACGAAACAAGAAACCTCGGCCGACTTGTTTGGCTTTCATCTGGACTCGATAGTAGTTTAGACGGCACCACCACTTGGTTCTTCGTTTTGCCAATTTCCACAACGCAGATGTCCATGTTTGCAAGACAATGGTCGTTTCAGTGTTTGGCAAAGCCACTGCCTGCCGTCCCGGTGTCTGAAAGGGTCGCGTCTTTGTCATGCTCTCCAGATTCTCGTTTTCTTCAGGTACAATCCACAATGAGGAGTTTGTGGGGGAGGAAATCAAATCAGAGCGACCGTTAAGGTAGGCAGCTTCAACCTTTCGTTGCTGCCTCTGAACAGCAAGAAGGTCGTGGGCGGACACCATGACTGTGGTGCTGGATTGCCACCACGATAACGACGACGATCCCTTAGAGGATTTGTTCTTCGTATGGAACGAGGGCTCACGCCGTGTGTCGCCAACGGATGTTGCTTTCGCACCTTCCTGTACGGATGGCACAATCAGTATCCCTGCTGCTGAATCATTTTGATTGTTGGTGTTGCTGTCAAAGGAATGGTTGTTATCGTTCCAAAAATGACAAGGCGACTGCGGTCCTTGAAAGGGAGAATTCTCTAGACCTGTGAGATCTCCTTGGGACGCGTCCATGACGACTAGAGCACCGGGCAGTATTAATCGATTGCCGCTTTTATCGATAGTGGTTTCCGATACCCAGTCGTATGTTTTGAAAATGGAGGTTGAAGGTCGAGCTGTTGGAAGATAGGAGAAGAAATAGGAAGATGCCCGAACAAGAGGATCCAAAAAGGCCGTGTTTATTGTAATGCTCCGTATCTCTCCGTCTTGAATTGATGGTCTATGATTGTTATCAGCTGTATTCGCCAAAGGTTTGTGTGAAAATAGGGATCGAATAACATACTGCAATTTCTGTAACCTTGAGGATGGCAGTGTTCTTCTTCCACTGTGTTGATTATGGACAACATGATCCTCGGACATGGCCGAGTGGGGTACAAAGACATAATCTGTGTAAACATCATCCTCCCAAATAGTTTCCATTGGAGTGGAAACACAGATACTGTCGCAATCACTTTCAGATTCACTCTTCTCTTTCTTTTTCAATATGGATTGTTGCGTGTCGGTCATCTCTTTTTCCTCTTCCTCCTGCTGCTGCTGCTGCTCTTGTTGTTGCTTTTGACATGGATACCTTGATTCGTCCGTGTCTTCGGGTGGTGCCGATACCTGATGGACGATTTTCGTGACAAAGTAGGACCGCAGTGCCAACAATGATGGAGTTTGTTGGTGGATGTGCCCATCGTCATCAACAGTTGTTGGAGCAGCAGTATTATCTTTCTCCACTACGGGCACGTGATCGTAGAGAACGGCAGGAGTCGTCATCACGAATACGTATGTACTAGTCGTAGTCGTAGCTTGGATAGTGAAAAATGAATGTGTGTATGGGAAGAAAAAAAAGGGAGGGCCAGATTTTGGGGGAACCAAGAATTTGACCGACAGTCAAGACAGCCCAACGGGTTCTTTCGCTCGGGCCTACTCTAGAGAGAGTGTATACTGTGTGCTATGGTCTGCGGCAGACCGTAGGCGTACTCGAAGTTGAAACTTGATGCCACTGTGCCGTCTTGCAAAGGTAGGGAGGAGTGTTGAGGAATGATGATGTAATGCACGTGTGTTTTGCCTTCTTGGCGATGTCGTGAAGAAGTGTTGAGAGAGCGGACCCGGGACGGGGAATTTGATCGGATTGTGGCTCCCACGATTCGAAAAAGATAGGTCCATCGAGTCAACAGTATCCAGACAATATCATACGAAGTACGAAGTACAATTACACGAAGTACATACATACCGTACTTCGAATGAATACTTTAATTCAAGAGATTTTTCGCACCGTTATTGGAATAGTAATTGAATGACAATTTATCCCAATCCCATCTCTTGTACTTCACGACGATGTTTCGCGAAGGCTGAAGTCCGGTTGTGGAAGGAGTGATGAAGGAGTGAAGGAGTGCATGCTCGACCCTCTGGATCACCTACAATGCTTTACTACTGGTAACTGTATGATATAAGATACGTAGTAATATGTAAGCGTATCATACACAACCGGGAGATTTACTTGCTCATTACAAGACGCAAGGTGGATTGAATTTGTCCCAAGGTGATACAACAACAGTGCACTTATATATCCTGCAGCAACCGGAGCTAATGGGATGGTCTTCCTGGCCTTGCGATACCGTACTTGCAATCGTGTGTTACAGTTAATAGTTTACATCCCCCAAACGCTCGTGTAAGAGAGAGGGAGAGAGACATTGGAAACGCCGGTAGTTGTTGTTGAGAGCAACGCAACGCCACCGAACAACAACGACTCCCTCCATATTTACAAAACAACAAAGCGGTTGTCCCTTCATTTCGCTTTACGGCGTTTGAATTCAATTATTATTGTTGTTGTTGTTGTTGTTAACCACAACAACCGTTCACTGCTACGACAATCTCACGATGGCCGACATGGTCGAAGAAGATACGAGTCAGAGTCGGGATTCGCCCTTTCACGTGGCGGATGATGACGACGACGACACATCCGAGGTTGTGGCAGTGGCAGTGCCTGTCCACAAAGCTGGTCAAAGTTTCGACTCAGCGATTGACATTACCGATGAGGATCCAAAGAAGTTGGCCGTCGCAAGGAATCTGTTGAATTCCTTACGGAGACGGACTCAAACCAACAACAACAACAACACTAACAACAACACTAACAACGACACTAACAACAACGACACGAAAGGCACTTCCCAGAAAGACACCGGGACTGTCACTGCTACATCGTTGACAGTGAACGGCTCCAGCAACAGCACCATCAACCGATCCATTGACCCCCTCCAAAGACTTCATGATTTGATTTGGATAGCTGAATACGAGGCCTTTCAAGATCCCTATCGGGGGATTGCATTCTTGGAACAAGCTCAAAAGCACGTGGCGGAACTACAGATTACTCGACAAGGACAGCAAGACGACAATGATGACGAAGTGGCAGAAGTCTCCAATCCAATATCCTCTACAACTTTCACAAACATCAACAACAGAAACAAGCCCATTACACCATGGGATGCTTGTCAGTTTGGTGTATTATCCAACACGGTGACAGCTGATAAGGTGGCACAAGCGCTCCGACAACCACAAATGGCCATGGAGCAATATCTGCACCAGGACGGATCACTCACCATTGATCCCAATAATCCCGAAACATTGGTGAGAAACCTGACAGAGGCTCAGTGTCCGTCGCTCTTGACCTGGACACGACAACGATTGGAGGAGGATGCCAAGAAACGTGCCACTATGAAGAAAAAGGGACGAGGGAAAAAGAGACTTCGGGACCAAGGACACAACAACGATGAGTGGAAGGTCCGTCTTGGTAAGCGTCCTTCGGATCACCACTACCGCTGTCCCTGTGACTACAACCCCTTCTGTCTGGGATCGATGGGAGGGGTGGTCGACGACATTCTAAAGCAACGATGTGAAAATGACGTGACGGTTTCCATTCTGGATGAGGAGGAAGAAGTAAGCGGAATCAACACCACCAATCTCGTCAAAAGGATCAGGGGGAGTACCTTAATGCAGTGGGCCAAGAGTGCTGTGAAGCTGTCCAATAACAACAAAACCAACGGCAACCACGAGAAGAAGAACAGAAACAGTGAAGAGGTCATCGAGCTTGATGAATCTGACGACGACGGTATAACAAAGTCTGCGATAATCGGAAGCAAACTGACGATGGATTCCATTTCTGGAGAGACAGATCGATTCAAGTATGCTGCAACGCAAGGTGGTAACGACGATAAGAATGGTACCAAAGCTAGCTCCGGATCCAATGGAGAAATCTTGACGTGCAAGCGACTCAAAAGTCGAGAGAGAAAACCAGCTTCCGGGAATCCACAAGACGTATACACACAGGAGCTGGGGGAACAATGCCTGGAGGAAATTCAGTACTCCAAAGCCACCAAAGAACAACTGGAGAAGCTTCGAAAGTCACGGCACATGAAGTGCGAAAGGATTAAGCCAAGAGTGCGGCTCATGCTTAAATTTATGCCACGAGAAAAACAGAAGACACTCGAAGAATACATGGACGACATTGTTGAATGGCATAAGTCGCTATTGTTCGTCCTTCCAACCGCAGAGGAGAGAGCCGCTCCGGAAGGGTATATGAACATGGCTCTACCTCCCGGGATCCAGAATCTCGGTGCAACCTGCTACTTGAACACTCAACTCCAATGTCTAGCACAGAATCCCGTCTTTTTGGAAGGCATTTTTTCATGGCGAGCAGTCGACAACAGCCATGGCATGAATGCTGTAATGTCCAAGCTTCAGAAACTATTGGCGCAGATGATTTTCGGTGGTGATGGGAAGTTGTCCACTTTGGATTTTTCGAACGCGTTAGGGCTGGAACACTATGAGCAACAAGACCCAAACGAATTTGCACGGTTGCTGTTTGATCGGATGGAAGAATCATTCCAACAGTGTAGGAATGGTGCAGCGGAAGGTGAAAGCCAAGAGGCCGGTCTTTCTGATTTGCTGAAAAGAATCTTTCATGGTACCATTACATACGAGACGACGTGCATGAAATGCAACAAGGTTTCGTCTCGAACCGAGGGATTCATGGATTTGAACCTCCCAATCGTTCCACCTGTAAGAAAGCCAGGTAGAAATGACAACACCAAAAAACGACACAAACCTGGGACGATAGAAGAGGGCTTTGCAACCCAGAGGAACGGAAATTGTAACAAAGATAAACCAAGCGACACAGATGCGCAAATGTGCTTGGATCAATACCTTCAAGCAGAATTGTTGGATGGAGAAAACCAATATTTTTGTGAGACCTGCAAAAGTAAGCAGGATGCCAAGCGGGTTCCAAAGTTGACAGGTATTCCGCCTGTTTTGAATGTTCAGCTCTCGCGATATGTTTTCGATCGTGAGAAGTTTGTGAAAAAGAAACTCACCGACAGAGTGCTCCTTCCGATGGTGTTGACGCTAAATCCCAACGACGGCTCTGATCAATCGAAACGATACAAGCTGTGCGCTGTGATGAAACATCAAGGAACTTCAGCTTATTCTGGGCACTATATCGCCGAGGCAATGGACTGGACAACGGGAGAATGGTACGAGTTCAACGACGAAACTGTGAAAGTTTTGATAGCAGGGCCATCGTGTAGCTTTGATCCAGACTGGAACGATCTTGGCGAATCGTCAGATAGCATTGATCTCTCTCCTAATCTCCCTGCTGGAAGTCAAGATGCTTACAATATGTACTACGTTGAAGAGAAATATCTGGCCCAGAGAGGATTACAAACAATCGAAAGACGACAGGATTTTGCTAGAAAGGGTCTGAATGGTCAGGCGACGAAAAGCAATGTTCTTGTAGATGTTCTAAAGGAACGGGAGGAAAAGTACTCAGTTCTCGGAGAGTAAGTTTGAACATCGTTTGTAATGCTGTTTTCTCGTGCCATGTCTCACTCGTTGTCTTCGCACAGGATGTGCATGTTTGACTGGGGGGTGTCTGATCGATTGAAACGACGAAAAGCCGGCATCCGCAAGTACATGTTTCGTGACTGTGCATCCTTCGTCCCGACGACGGACCAAGAAAACGAGACTCAATATTGGGTCGAGGGCAAATCGTTACGTCTTTTTCTTTCCTGTGGCCCGGATTTGGACGAGGTGTTAAAATCAGATGACCCCATTATCTCTCCCTCGTCGCTTTTGTGTGCTCATGGTCGCCTAGCACCTGAAACTGCTATTCAGGGAAAATTATTGGGAGAGCGTTCCTACGATGCTTACGTATCGCTCCTCACCGGCGAGAGGAATCTTCTGCACGGTAACAGTCTTAAGGTGAACGTCGGCTCGGTAGTTGGGATTGTTCTGAAGGTTTCGGACAATATCGTTTGCAATGAATGTTGCGAACACGCAAAAGCAAGTTTGACGGCCAAGATAGAGGCTGTGCGAAACCTCACCAATCTGTACTCCGCGCTTCAAGAAGAGAAGAAGGAAAACATATCTGTACGGGACAGCGATTGCGTTTACCTCATCACAAAAAGCTGGGCTACGAGTTTCAGGAAGATTTTCAGTTCGATTTTGAAGTCAGTTGGGAGTTTTGATGAAGGTGGATGTTTGGACAAGTTAAAAGACCACCCCAATCCCATCCTTGTTGGCGTTGCTGATATAGACTTGGCACCTTTCTCTGGAGTAGATCCGGCTTACCGATTACACGAGGAAAGACATATGGGTCAACTTTCTGACATCTGCTCACTCGATGAAACTGTCAATGGCAAAATTTCATGTAAGTTGTCAAGAATTTCCATCATCTTGTCGTAATTTCTCGATATTCTCGACACTCATGAAGCATCACGAATCGCTTTGCAGGCACACACGGAAACCACATACCAGTTAATAAGAACGTTGTCCGTTTTGTGTCGTTCGAGACATGGTCAAAAGTCAAAAAGGCGTTCCCTCTGGCTGTGGAACACAAGGTTCCAAAAGAAGTGGGCACAATGGACGTACCAAAAGATGGATGTCCTATTTGCGAGCGCGAGAAAGAGACCATGCAGCGATTAAAGGATGATGTGGAGCGATGGGTATCGAAAACTCGCAAAAGCAATGGCTTGGTGAAGCTGCTTGATGACAAGCGAGTCTGCAATCGAGATATCGGAATTCATAACTTCAATGCTGCAAGATGTCGTAGTAGGTTGGTTTATCGTGACGACGTAGTGAATTTTCAGAAAGCAGTGAAGATGGCAAATCGCGTGATGAAAGGGGATGCCATTTCAATTGCAAAGGAGCAGTTAGAGAGGATTGCGTTTCCTCCCTTTCATACAATTGTCTACGAATTTGAGAAAGAGTCGGTGGGGAAACTTCTATCGAGCTTGCGTTCTTTGTTATGTAGGGCACATAAGCAAGTCATTTCTACTGCTGTGTTTGAGCAGGCTGATGAAGACATCAACCCAAGGCTCTCGAAGTATGTCACTGTTCTTACTGAGGAGGAATACAACGCTTATGTTGCTTCTTTGATCAACCTGTGGGGGGTCATCAATGGGGATGTCTTGTATCAAATATCAGAGGAGGGTGAGGATAGAAACGGAAGTAAAGTGCTTGGAGAACTAATGAACGATCTGAAAACCTATCACCCGTCTCTCGAGAGTACCGAGGAGAACACCAACGATTCACATTCGGTGTTTGCGCTATATTCCTCTGATGGAGATTTCAAGAAATTCAGGCTTTCACCCGACGCTGTTTGCAAGTGTCCTACATGCTTGAAAGAGTTCGCTCCGTTATTGGAAACCCAAAAATCTGAAGTAGACGACAATATCGAGAACGTGTCATTGGAGAGTGGAAGCGAAGGAGAAGGGAATACTGCTGCAGCTTCTCATGTCCGCGCCACTATTGCTGGGGAGGCAACGAACCCCATCATCGTTGAGTCAGATGGGGAAGCATCCCCAAACAAACTCGAGGTCCGTGTTTTTGAGTTTAAAGCCGGGTCTACGCTTCAGGAGGCAGCATCGAAATTAAGGGAAGCAGCAGGGCAGGACATTGGTCAAAACGAAGAGAAAACTGGGTCCCTGCGTAGATCATCCCGAAAACGAAAGACTGTATTTCCTATTGGATGTATCATGAAAGAAACCAAAGTTACTTTGGGGTTGCACTATAATTTGGCTGCCGTCAGGCTTTTCCTCTACGAAAGATGCGAGATCCCACTTTCTTCACATATATTTGCAGCGTACATTCCGTCTGATGCAAACGTTATGCCCTGTGGGATTGACCTGGATCAAGCTTCAAACGAAGATCGCTTAGATGTAATTTTGAAAGGGATGAAAAAGGAAAGAGCCTCGATGGACGAAAATAACGAAGACAACGTCTTCTTACTTCACCAACGAAAGGAGGACGAAACTGGCGTCGTTGAAGCATCTCTTCTGGATTCCCTGTTGGAAATATCTAACGCCGAATTGCAGGACGGGGAGAAAGACGTGAAGATTGGAAAGAGAAAGAGAGCCTCTGAGCGAGGTTTCCGTGGTACTCTTCTTCAATCCTCCTCTTCTGTCGGAAATGACGAGGATGGCGGTGAGCGGAAGTCGAAGAAAGTTACTGATACAAAGGAATACGAATCCTCCCGGAAAGCATCTGTGTCCGATGACGGAAGCGCGATGGAGCTTGAACCACAGCAAAGAAGGGACAAATCACCGGCATCAGATTCATCTGACGAGGAACCTATACTTAAACCAAACCCGAAATCTTCTCAGTTGACGTTGGTCATGAGAACAAGTAGCGAATCGTCTCCTCAAGTTCTTGACATTAAAGACGATAACGGTGGTTATGATGAAAGTCACAGTACCCAGAAACCAATCTCCATCAATAGCGAAGATCGTTTCGCTTCAATTTTGGACGCTATGAAAGTTGCGGATCGGGGTGACGAAAGGATCGATGAAACTAGGCTTGCAGACGCTGTCAAATGGGCCTTGGCTCAACCTTCTTCTAACAACGATGACGATTGTGAGATCCAAAGCAAGGCGTATTGCAGATATTTAGAATTCCAAGAGAATGCAAAGTATACGGGACGGAGAAATACTGAGAGGGCGGCTGAAATTGAGAGTGAATCACACCAGATGCGCGTAAAAGAGATCTTTCGCGCCCTCCAATCGATGTTTTCGGAAAACTACAAACAAGAAGACTTGCGGCTTGCTGCGAAGCGGGCAGTGAACAAAAATCCCAGAGGTTCTGTAAACGATTTGCAGGATGCTGCTATTTCTGATCTATTAGGAGAATAGCAAGAGCTACCTTGTACAGCGTCAACTATCCAGGAATATTCGTGGACTCCTCATGATGTTGTCAGAACGTAATAAGATACGGCATCACACCCACGCCATGCCCAAGCCACAGAAACCTGGCTGTTTGAATCCGCAGAGCACGAACTGTTTCGCCCCTCATACGTCGATAACATCTTCGATGAAAATCGATGCTAATTTAACTCTCCACTGAAACAATAGAAGAAAGTTTCATAAAAGATGAGGTAACCGGAATGGTACTGCCATAATTCATATGGGGATAAATTTTCTACTTTGAAACAAACAAAAGTCCAGTTTGAGAAAACAACGGTAGAGATCTTTGAATGCTTCCCAGTTTTGCACCGACAAATACAAAATTCTATCGATTCCACACTCTGTGTTCGTAGCACGTAACATTCTGTTACAGTAGCTTAGCATCTTGAAGTTGGGGGGGTTGTGCAATTTCATTCACTTTGTTGGAGGAGGTGGCTGACTGCCGGAGAATTCCCGCCCGGTCAGCTGGAAGAGACGGCGTCGGCGGTTCGCTGATACCTTCACCTCCCTCGGTCGAGGCAACATCTACACCATTCGGCGTTTCCCAACAAGCCTGTAAGTAACTTCCAAGTTCATTTGCTTGTCCGAGATCTAATCTAATTTCAAACATCACTCGCAATATGGTCACTTGATAGATACCGATGCCCAAGTTGGATGCCAGTGGAAACCAGGGACTAGGCGGAAGGAACCCACCCACTAGAGCTGCGACACCCACCAACGGCCACATCCACGGAGTGACAAACGAGATGTAAATTGTCATAGAATATTCATTCCCATATCGAAAGAGTAGATATGCAAAGTACAAACACACTCCGCACACCAGGGTCATGGGAACCAAAGCCAGTACAACACGAAAAAAGGACGGCTCCCATGGGTCTAATAGTAGCGTCATCCATCCAGTTCGTCCAGCCAAACCAGCATCGCTCCACAATACATCAAAATTGACCAAAATATTGATGACGAACAGCAGAACCGCAAAGCAATGCATGGCCAACACCAACAATGCCGGCTGAACCAGCGTCTCTTCATCGCTGGGTGAAACATCGACCATTCCTTCTTGTACCACTCTTCGTCTTCGCACACAACAAAAAGGCAACGATCGTATCCGATACGCCACAAATGTTACCGTAAAGGTGGATAAGAACAATCCCGGTGCGACCACCATTGCCTCCAAGATATACAATAATCCTCCCCAAACAGATGGAATCGTCGGTAACGCTTCGTCCAACGCCAGCGTGGCACATTCCAAGGCCATGTATAGAGACACGGCCGGTAATCCATAGGACAATGCGACGTACTGATGAAATTCTTTGGTATTCCGTACCAACCGTATTGTAAAGTATGCCATCACACAATAGCACAGTGCCAAGAGACTGTAAAAAGTCAGCAACAACGTATCTTGGACACTGCCGTCAAATTCATTGACATATTCGTCGTCATGGAGAGTGTTCAAAAAGGCCAGTTCTCTTTGTCTCTCTTTGGATGCCATCAATACAGAACGCAGAAAGAATCTGTGTACGGAGTCAGGACTGCTCATGATTGGAATGAGTTCTTTTTGTGAAAATACGATGGTGATGATTGTGAGAGTTTGAAGTTTATGGATGGGTGATGAGATTATCGTCATAATACGCCGATATTATTTCTGTTCTGTAGGAAAAAAAGGAGAAGGTTCGTTCTCACTGTCAATTCATCACTGCGCATCTCCATCTCACACTGCAGTGTATCGCAACGACAGGAAAGCAGTCTTGTTTTCACAGTTCAACGAGATCCCACCATCTCCTCAAAATATATTGATATCTCATGGTCGGTTAATTCCTACTACGTACTTCTCTACGTACTACTACCGCCTACCGTACTGTATTTTTCATTCGTGGTCTGTGGGATGTTGCTATGGGTACGACGTACTGGAGTATGTCCTTGCGCGCTCCTTTTACTCACAGTCACAACTACACCGGAGTATTATTTGACAGTTATACTATTTAACGTTTGACTGTAAATAAAATACTTCGAAATACCGTGTACTTAACTGTAACGTAGAGTAGTAGTATAAAAAACCAATCCCGCTGCTACTAGACTACGATACCCTATCTGTAAGTACTAACAGTAACAGTAAAACCGGTAGTCTACTCATCAGCCGCATGTACCTAATTTAGGTACCGGTAGTTTGCATCAGATAGTATAATAGTCTACGTTTCCTGTTTGCTGTGGAACTCAACTCCGTGGGACGACTAGAAAAATGCACAATCTTCGATACCAAAACGGAAAACGAAATAAAAATAACCTTGCTGACTATTGGACTCTAAATTTAAAAATAGATAAACGATGAAGCCGTGTAGGCACGCTGATAATTTCCGTCTGCAGACAGCTTGGAGCCCATAATGAAATCCTCCACCACAAGCTTGGCTTTCTTGGGGACCCGTCCCAGAGGAGGATCTTTCGATTCTTTTCCGCCATAGATTTCAAACGATCGTTTGGCTTCGAAATCGGCCTTCTGGGCACCCTCTTTGAGCAACGGACGCCAGGCAAGATCGTTCATGCTTGTAGCATGGGCCAAAGTCTCGGGTGTCAACATGCGCGCCGCAGAGGGCACATTCGGTTGACGTTCCAGAGCCTCTTCCATTCGTTTCACAGTCAAGGCTGCATTCCCCTGGGCCTGAGCTATCTGACGAGAAACGTCACAGCCCAAGCGCAACTGGAGGGGAGGTCTGATTTTCGACTTCTCAGGGTTCTGTGCATCCCCGGTATTTTCTCCTGGTTTGGACTCTTCCTCTTTCAGTGCATACTGTTGATGCCAAAGACGAATTCCATCGAGGTTTTGACGCTGTCGGGCACATTGCATGGCCTTTTCGAGGACTCCCCGAAGATAAATCTGACAGCCCTCCGACAGCAATGCCAACGCGGCATCTTTTTCAGCCGTCCCTTCGTCGACCCACACCCCATCATCAGAGGGGGGAACAGATTCGGGAATCGATGTAGGAGACGTACTGGATGATATTTTGGTTGGGTCTGACGGTAATTTCAACAACCCACCAGCTACGGTTGGTGGAGAACCTGCGATACTCGCTTCGTGTTCTCTTCGTTTTTGTTCCTTGAGTCTCAACGCAGCCCATGCCGCACGAACGGAAAGTACATTCTTTTTCCCCCATCCCGATGACGAGGGTGTGACTAGTGACTCACCGTCCGTGGGTTCTTTATCGTCTGCATGAGGTGCATCGGCACCCGCGATTACTGCGACAGGCTTGGGCGAGGAGTCACCATAAAGCAACTGGCGTTCCTCCTCCGAGAGATTCAAGTCATTTTGGCTTCCCAGCAGTTGCCCAATAGAAGGCCAGTCGTAGTCGACAGCGTGATCAATCAGACTCATCAGCTCTTCGTATTCCCGCGGTGGTTCGACCACGACTGTTTTTGGAACTGCTACCACAATCTTTGGGGGAGGAGGTGCTACGGGTGCCGGTGCGGGGGCAGGAGGAGCAGGAGCCGGAGCCGGGGCAGGAGCTTTCGTCGAAGATTTGCGACTTGACGTCTTCGATGAGCCATCCGACTTGCGTCGCTGAGTTTTCTTGCCTTTAGTCACGGCGGGTAGCGGAGCCGCGGCCGGAGCCGGTGCAGGGGGCGAGCCTGCTCCTGCCAAGGGGGCGTTTTTAGCAGCACTCTTTCCTCGACTTGGTGCGGGGGCGTTTTGTAGAGCAATCTGCTTTTCGTGAATTTCTTGTCGCAAATTGTCAATGGAAGGAGTAGCAGCAGCTTTGGCTTTTGCTGCTGCTTCGGCTTGCTGCTTTCGCTTCGCTTCTATGTATTGACGTTTTTGCTCGTCAGTCATTTGTCGTCCAGGCTGGGGTGTCTGTGGCTGAGACGGGTTGTTTGCAGCTGCTGCTGCACCCTGTTCCATGGCCTGTTTGCGCTTTTGATGCATGTAATAGAGAAATTCTTGCGCCTTTTTCCAATAGGTCTCTCCCACTAGATCCTTCAATCGGCGTTGCATGGCCATGGTGACGGATTCGTATCCCGGTTCTCCTCTTTTGTTTCGCTCGGCGCAGTCCTTGATCACCAGCTTGGCCTTGGCATGCAGAGCTCGATCCTTTCCCTCCAAATACTTGATCAAGACGCGAGTAAACATGAGGAACTTTTCCTTTTGTTTGCGGTGATGGAGTTCCCGCTTTTCTTGTTCGGTGAGTTCTCTACCAGTGGTGGAACTTCCCGAACCAGCGGCAACGCTTCGCGACGACGTTGCAGATGTACCAACACCACGCTGCTGTTGTTGTTGTTGTTGCTGCTGCTGTTGAGACATGCGATTCTGTGCACGGTGCTGAATTTGAACCAAAGGAGTGGGAGCAAAAGGGTCTGCTCTTGCAGTCGAAGAGATCTGCCCCCTTTGTTGTTGCTGCTGTTGCATCTGTGGTTGTTGCTGTTGGATTTGTGGTTGTTGTAGCTGTTGCGGATGGGATTGTCTCTGCTGCTGTATGTGATGCTGCTGTGGCTGTTGTTGCGGAGGCCGCTGAGGTGGTGGTCGCATCGATTGCGAGCTGGGACGAGCTTGTTGGGAAGGTGGATAATTTTGCCGTTGGGTTTGGAGTTGTTGCTGTTGTTGTTGCTGCTGTGGTGGTGGTTGCTGTTGTTGCTGCTGCTGTGGATAGTTTTGTTGCATTGGACGTTGTTGTTGTTGTTGTTGGTGCTGCTGTTGCTGCTGCTGTGGGGGAGGCTGTTGATACTGTGGTCTTTGTTGTTGTTGTTGCTGTTGCTGATATTGGGGTGGAGGGCGCTGTACTTGTGGTGGAGGAAGTTGCTGTTGTTGAGGAGGTGGTTGAGATTGTCTCGGCAATTGCGTTACTGGAGCACTTGCCCCTCCTCCACCACCTCCACTACCACCACTACTCGATTTACTGGCACTGTACAAACTCTTGAGTCGTGCTTTCATATCATCCGCCGATCCCCCAGTAGGAGCTGCAGGTGCTGCCATGGGGGCGGGCTGTGGGGTTGTCGCAGCGGGTGGAGCTGTGATGGTTCCTCCGGCAATTGGGGTCGACTCATCATCCGATTCTCCCGAGGATGAGTCTCCACCCATCAACAACGATTCCATGTTTCCACTCATGATCCTGAAAACAATGATGTATATTATGTATAGGGGAAACTACGAACTGCAGTGACTGCAATAAAGGCAAGTAATAACTATTGCTACTGCTGCTGCTGCTGCTGCTGCTGCCAGAAAAGACGAGAACAATCAACGGTACCTTCGTAATATCATACGACGAGTATAAGCAATAAAACTGTTCTCTGTTTTGCATCTTCCATCAATCATCTCATCATTCATTTTCATCATCGTCGATCATCATCGTGCAGCGTAGATTTGGAAATACAATAGTCAATGAAGTTATCATTATTATAAAATATCAACGACAAATAATGCAAATACGTTGTCCTCTTTACTAGTAGCTTCGGTAGTCTACCTACCGTACTTTGTAGCTAGAAATAAAAATCACGATGTCGCAACGAGCTGTAGGACGGTCGACGCGCATGTATTCCGAGTACCTACCGTACCTTATTATCATACCTTCAAACAAGAGTAGAATACATACTAACCTGTAGGTACCTATTCATGTGCTACATACACTACGACGTACGACTACCGGTACCGTATCATAGTACACAGAGAGATGAAGAAAATGACTCAACTGGTGTATCATACTCACCGGCGTTTTTTAATAGTCGTACTTATTAATTACCTATCTGTGGAAGAATAATGATAATAAAATCTATTTTATGGCTATGCCAACTACTAGCTACCAGCAGTTCCGTATGACTCTTGTTAAATATTCATGGCCACAAAGTGGATGCCACAAAAAAAACTACAAATGTAGCTCAACTTCCCACGATGACGTCGTAGTAGAGAGTATAATGTCGTAATTCACAGTCAATAAAATGAGTGAATCCTCTTTTTGACTGATTGTGAGCGAGTCGAGGGAAGTAGTCGTAGTAGTAGTAGTGTCATATATCAGTGGTTTCATTTCAGCAACTGTTCTTGCTGTAGAAACTGTAGCAATGGGTTGGCATATTGGAATGACCGAAGAGGAGATGAGGGAGTTTGCGGGCATGTCTTGTCCCATCTCGAACGCCAAAGAAAACCAGACGCACAACAACATGAACAACAACAACGACGACAACAACTCATCCCGTACCATGTCCGACAAGCAGCAAGATGACGAACAAGCGCCGATACGAACACCAGAGAAACCAAAACGACGAGAGAAATCTGCTGCCACCAACACTACCACCGCTTGTCCTCTTCCTCCGTCGTCGCTCCCTCCGCCTCCTCCACCAGATGCCCAATACATTTATCATCTCTGTCAAAAGACCAAGTGGGACGAGGCAGTCCGCAACAATCTGCCCTACTTTCCACCCACGTACATGAAAGATGGGAAATTCACTAGGGCCAGTATCTACAAGGAAGATATTGTTACCGTCGCCAATCAGTACTACAAAGACACACCTGGAAAGTGGATTGCATTGGAACTCGATTGCAAGTTGCTTTATTCCTTGGGAATTCCCATCTTGGCCCAAGAGGCCCCCGAGAGCACCTTGGAAGCGCCGGTCAAGTGCCTACAAGTTTTTGGTGGTATTTCCACCTCGATCCCGTTGGTCCATCGGATCTATCCGCTCTTTCGCAAAAACGCCACTGGGGAATTCCTCAAATTGATGGAGCCAGAATCGCCCCTTACAGCCATGCCAACTACAACGGGAACTGTAGGAAACACCAAGCCGGGACCTTCTCCAGAACAGCCTCAAAAAAGAAAAAGTTTGTTTGGAAGATTGAAAAGGGGATGAGAAATAAGTCATTTAGTTTGCAAACTCTATAATATAAAGTTAGTACCAAGTATTTCGAATTGTATCGCGACTTGGAGAATAGATCGCGGATTGGGGCCTGGTGTCGTATCGATCAATCCAAGTCGGAGATCCATCACCAAAAGTATTGTCGTCATCATCATAATCATCATCGTGACTTCGAAAGTAATAGCTAGTATTGCAATAGCTTTCGGATTCGAGACTCCCTCTTTGGGTAACGCCATCAAAAGTCGCTTCGTCAAACGGTAAATCTTCAAAGTCGTATTCAAATTCATCCTCCATTCTTTCTCCACACGTATCATCGCATTCATCGGTAGGAAAGGAGCCCTGGCTGTCGTCACTATGAGCAGTAGTGACGTCAAAAACAGTGCGCGAATACGGCAGGGATGGATTATTGTTTGCTTTCGCATACTCTCTTCCACCGGCACCGCGTCCCGGCGAGACCCCTTTCCAAAATAAATCCTCTGTAACGCCAGCAAACGCAGGATGAGGAAATCTGACTCCCAGATTGACAGGTGATCCAAGCTCGTTGGGTTCAACGGACATGTCAAAGCTATCATCAGCATTCAAACAACTGTAACCATTCCGCATTACTCGTTCTCCCACAGAACGAGAAAAAGGTTTTGCAATCGTCAAACTCTTCATTTTCTGGGAGAGATTCGTGAAGGGGCGTTTAATGGGCTTGAACGAAAGCCTCTCCACTGGCATGTTCAACCGTCGGCTTGTCAAGCTCTGATTAGTACCTTTCTCGTTCAGCACAGTACCACTTTCAACACGTGTAATGGATGCAGTCTCACTATCGCGTCGTCTCCTCGGACCATTATTAAGTAAACCTGAAATCTTCTGGCAGAAACCGGTTCTCGCACACGGTCGCTCTGTTATTTGGCGCCTCCTCTGGTTCGTGAGGTATGACTTCCCTTTGTTGTTTCTCGCAAAGTCTTTGACTTCCTGGGAGCTGACCTCCTCTACGATGTAATACAAAGGCTTCGTCACCTCATCCACAGAACCCAGATCATCATTATTCCGGAAACAAGAAAACAGACTCCATTGCACTGCCGATGGAGTAGTTTCCTCATCATGGTACAAAGACGCCGCTTGCAGAGGCTTCATAGTTCCGACTTGTTCATGTTGTGACAATAAAGATGATGAACACGACATTGTACGTGCTTGTGCTCATAAAAATGACTGCAGAGTAGCGAAGGCGGGGCTTCCGTTGAGGTACCAACAAGGAAATAGACGAAAAAATGACGGAAGAACCGAAACAAGGATATTTCCTGCTCATTGATACCAGAGGTGCACAACACGACCGCAACGCTATTGCCTTACTTTTCCGCACTACGGGGCATCCGATTCACTAGAATCTTTTTCGGCTTTGCTTGGCGGCCCTTTTTTTTTAGTTCTGACCCAAGGGTGAGACCAATTTCCATCCATTGGGCCAGTTTTTGCGAGCCAATCCCGTAATCACTAGCCAAGGAAAGAATTCGCTCCTCGATGTCATCCGAACTATCCTTTTGGCGGGTGCTTTTGACGGCCGTAATCATGACATTCTTTGCAGTGTGTTCCCCTCCAATAAATTCAAAAACTTGTACCTTGTATCCGGCCCGCTCTAATAACAAGGCGCGGAGGCTGTCTGTAACAGTTTCAGCCATTCTTTCTCGATAAATGGCATGCTTCAGTATTGGATCCTTGGAGGAGGCGTGCAAATCCAGTTGAGGTCGTAACTCTTTGTGACAGCATGGTGCGACCACAATCACATCGGCATCACGTGCAATTCCCGAATAGATCGCGTCATCCGTTGCTGTGTCACACGCGTGCAAAGCAACGAGTATGTCTACAGAAGAGGAATTTTCTGCCATGTCCTCCGATGGTCCGTCCAACACCGACGCCTTCTCAACAAGTTGATGAATTGTACCCGTTTCAAACTCAAGCGACTGGAAAAAGCCACCCAGGCCTTCAGAAATGGCCGACATTTCCGCAATCAATTTGGGTCGGACATCTACTCCCGTCGTTTCGACTAATGCTGCTCCTCCGTACTTCTCGGAAAGATAGGAATGCAACGAAAACGTCAAGTATCCACGTCCGCAGCCCATATCAAGAACAGAGATTGTTGAAGTTTCATCGCGAACCGTCTTTTCAACCAAGGAAGCCACGATTTCCACAAACCTTTGACATTGTCGTAACTGCATATAATAAAATAAAAGGTAGTAGACCATGATTTAGGTGCAATAGTGGAAAAAAGATTCTTTGCAAAGCATTGCGACATACCTTAGAAGCCATTCCAGGCCTTGGCTTTCCATCTGTGGTTGTTACTCCCAACATCCGGAGGAATTCGGCACCCTTCGAGAGTGGGACATTCTTTTCACGATCATGACTCATAGTCGGCGAAATTGGATCATTGCCAGTTTTTACCTGCTGCCGTTTTATAGAAGGTTTCGAGCCCAAATTTAAATCCCACACAGCCTCTG
Source organism: Nitzschia inconspicua (assembly GCA_019154785.2). Lineage (NCBI taxonomy): Eukaryota > Bacillariophyta > Bacillariophyceae > Bacillariales > Bacillariaceae > Nitzschia > Nitzschia inconspicua. Next base: position 2,711,030 of record JAGRRH010000007.1, on the reverse strand, counting down.
TGGTTTCTAGAAGGGCTCCTTGAAGCGGGTTTGACCGAATAGCCTGGACGCCCCACTCAGATGCCTCCGCAGCGTCCAGTAAGAGGCTAGTCAGCGTTTCTGGAACATCAGCAAGGTCAATATTTTTGACAATGTCCGTGGCCAGATGGTATTTCAATGTCAGCTGCAAACGCAATGAATCTTCAATGTTTTGTTGGCCTCCTTTCTTTTCGTTGCCCAGTCGGACCAAGCGGCCATGCACTTGTCGAATCGATCCCCGAAGAGTCTCCGACGTTTCATCTCCGCTATCGTTTCGACCTTTCTTTCTGGATGACTTCCTTGTCTTGACACCACGTAGGGACAAAGATACAAAGGAATTGGTGCAAATGGAAGTATTTACCTTGTCGACAAACAACTTGACCAGCTCCTGGGATTGACCAGTCAAGCTTCTCGGGTTTTGATGTTGTCGAATAGGTTCGAAAACATGTTGTTGTTGTTGTTGTTGTTGTTGATCGTAAGCTTTTCTCGAATGATTCAGTCGAGAAAAGTGGAAGGACCCCATACCTCGTAACGATGAGGTATGGACCGATGCAAAAGCATCAGCGACAAATAGAAATGATGGATTCAATGTCGTCAACGACAGCAGCATCACCGACACCAGGGCGGATATGGAAGATGTCTTGCACCTCCGCACGGAAATTAATTTTCGTTTTCCCCTCATGCTGCTGCACCAGAAAGATCCTTCGCAGACCTCGCTGATCTGTGTTTCGTTCATACTACGTGGTACCTTAGATTGATTAAGGGGGTGCCAATCATGGTAGTACTACGGATGTCGTACTCCAGTATACTACTCGGAGTACTTGTGTAGCATTTTGACGTTTGATCGATCGATTGTTGATTGTTGATCGATCGAAGATTGTTGTTGGATGGCGGTAATAAAGGGATGGATTGCGAGGATGTTCGATGTTCGCCAGAAAAATACTTTTTTTAATAATTGTTTAATTATTAATAGCACTGTTAAATAAGAAACAGCACGTTCGAAATGTGCACAAACTAACACTGACTACTGTACTAACGACTTAGTATTGTTAGCTATGGCCATAGCTATCATCATACTAGAGTAGAGAGGTATCATAGAGAGAGTAACTAAAATAAAGACGTAGATAATCAAAATTCTATTTCAAGGCTATACTAACATCCAGGTGCGGTTCCGCATCGAGAAGTAGCTCACCCGCCTGGCCCCCTACTAGAGAGGGCGGGGCAATTTTGCAAACAGCTTTCCATCCACTCAGCACTCTGTTGCCCACCACTCAGGACTGGAAAGGCAAAAAACCTCATGAAATGATGAGGAAAAGTCCAAACCAGTGAATGTCAGATTTGGTGTGGTCTTCCAAAAACAATGCTGGGAAGGCAGCAATAACCACATAAATTGTGTTGGGTGTGTTGATATATTCTACCTGTTGCAACCCAATAGGGCGGATTGTACGTGTAGAAGAAACCTTCCATGCCAAGCACCAGTAATATTTCCAATGAAATAGTACCGTCCCTCTGCACTTGACACTCGGCTGGGTTATGATGCCATTTCTTCCATAGAAATGTCAGAGCCCATCACAACTCTATCAGGAATCATGCATTAAGCAATCTTCCTCCTCTCCCTTAGCCCCTTTCCGACTAAATAAGAGAAACACAATCTTTCCGGTCGGCCACAGGTTCTGCATGATGCCATGCACAAGACAGCAGTAGTTTGTACTACCGCTGGGACGATCTCTTCCGTTGCACTGATAGATTGTCTGTGGATTCTTAGTTCCCCAGGCTCTGACAAACCTGGGTTAAGCCCCCCCTACCACGACAAGGTGATCCACTCAGGGGGGGGGTAAAATAAAGACGTAGTATGATATGTACGTCGTAGTAAGTACCGTACCTGTACTCCGGAGCTCCGGAGTAGGAGATACCAGACTGGTAGGTACCGTTGTTTAGCTACCGTAGCCAGTTTAGCTACGGTAGCTAGAGTAGCGTAATGAAAAGATGACATTATTATTGAGAGGATTGGGATGCCTTATCTCAGGCATACAACTGGATAAGACTGGATAATTTCTGAAATTATGATTACAGTCTATTGCTTGACTAATTGACCGTCTCTTGGAAGAAAGGACTTCCGGACTGACTATGAGTCAGGATGGAAGAATAGACTTTCTAAGAAGAAGTCAAAGGATACTTTCAAGATGTCATCTGAGGAACCACGGACAGACCGTGTATCCAATCACACGGGATTGGACCCCAGATACTACATTCTGCCTCTCAAGGTGTCACTGATGGATAGTTCTGGCAATAGAAGTGTTCGAGCAGGGGAACCTTGCATGTAGGAAAAACCCCTTCTCTGAAAACGCAAAGTCTGGGGTAGGGGAACCTTACGTGTAGGAGAAAACCCCTCTCATCGATGATATGGTTTTACTCTGCGTATGTTGATGCGCTCAACTACTCCTGGGGAGAGTTGAATGGAAAGAGTACCATTTAGGTGAACTCGGGTAATTTTGTATGGACCTGTTGCCCGCGGTTGGAGCTTATCCGGGTTGTAAGTAAGTTTCAACACTTCGTCTCCGATGGCGTAGTCATATGAAAATCGCTTAGTGTTAGCCAGGATGAGATGCTGGTCGATGAGTTGTTGTCGACGCTTTTGTAGTTGTTGTAGGTCGGTAATAAGTGGGATGTTAAGAATCATGTCGCGACCAAAGGCTAAGCCTCCAGGTGTGGTCTTCAAGACACTGTTGTACGTGCATTGGGCAGCTTAACACTGCATCTGCTATGGCGGTATCCACGAGTTGTCTTGCACTATCAGCCCCAGTTGGTGGTTCAAGAGTAGTGAGAACTCTTAGGGTGTTGCCAACGGCTTGATGCATTCGTTCGCAAACGGAATTCGCTTGAGGATTTTTCGCGGTAGTCGGCCTACTGCAAATGTCATGGACCCGCAATCGACGTTGGAAAGCTTCCCCTATGAACTCTCCGCCTTGGTCATGGATGACATTCAGAGGTCTTGGGTACTTAGCCAGCCAACTGTTCTCAAAATGCATGGCCACATGAGCAGACGATTTGTTGTCGATACGAACGACTTCAACGAGATGCAGAGAACTTGTGATCCTCATCTCCAATGGAGATTGTCCAGGGTCCAATCAGATCAACCGCAACATCTTGCCAAGGAAGCAGTGAAGCCTCTCGACTAGCCATTTCACCATGCCCATGACCAACGTTCTTAAAACGTTGGCATGGGTCACATTTTTTCACCATACCTTTTGTAAATCGGGATGATAGAAATGCATCCTTAGAGTGTCGGCCAGCCGAGAGATTCCGCAGTGTCCAAGGGCAAGATGATACCATCGAACTGTGTCCTGGAGCATACTGGTTGGAAGATAGATCTTCCACTGACCACCTGTCACAGCGGCGTGACAATAGACTTGCGTGTCGGGCGCAAGTAGTCGCTTCTGGACTTTAAGTGGTTGTGATTTGGAATCGTCAATGAGTGCGGCGTCCCGCAACTGTTCATTGGCAATTGTGCGATAGTCCATTAAAAATGGAACGTCCTGCTGATCAGGCAGGTGTACAAAGCAATCACGGAGATCAAGGTCGTCCGTCACCATGGTGTAAAACGTATCAACTTCAGCGGGGAAGTTGTTTCTGACTTCGACGGGGAAGTCCACTTCAGCGGGGAAGTGATCGATTTTGACTTCGACGGGGAAGTCTACTTCGACGGGGAAGTCTTCACCGGCGACTTCTGGGAAGTCTGAAACCGATGGATTTATGACGTCATATGGTTTTCTGGGAAAACCACCGAAAGGTTGAGTACTCTGCCTCTCAGAAAAACTGAGACGGCTAAATGCGTCGGCTGCGGTGTTGTGTTCTCCTTTGATGTAGCGGAAGATCGGACCATACTCTTCGAGGAAGAGTCGCCAGCGCAAGACCCGTTGGGTCTGTAGGTTGTTAAATGTTAAATTTTTATGATCCGTGTAAACGTGAAGCTCACAGCAGCCATATAGCATGGTTCGATACTCTCTGAGAGTTTCAACAATGGAGAGAAGTTCCTTTTCTCCAGTGGTGTAATTGCGCTGAGCAGGGTTGAGTTTGCGGGGAAAAAATGCGACTGGCTTACCTTCTTGTAGGATGACTGAGCCTAACTGACAATCGGAGGCGTCAGTGTAGATGTGAAAAGGTTTGTTGTGGTCCGGAAATTGCAGAAACGCTTCTTTTGCCAATAAGGCTTTGATGGCTTTGAAGGACTTATCGCATTCTGACGTCCAGGTCAGGGTACGTTTGCCCGACTGAGCGGTTAGGGGGGCAAGTAGATGAGAGCGTCTTGGAAACATGTCTCTGTAGAAAGTTACGGCACCAATGAAAGACCGTAGTTCCGAGACGGCAGTTGGGCGTTTCAATGCCAACAAGGCATCGATTTTCTTTTTCCAAGGCTTGAGTCCTGTCGGGGTGAGCCAGTACCCAAGCCAGTCGGTCTCCTGAACTGCCCATTCACATTTCAACGGATTGACCGTGAAATTGTTCTCCTGTAAAATTTTGAGCACTTTTTGTACGCTTACCTTATGTTCTTCCCATGAATTGGAGAAGATGCCGATGTCGTCGATGTATACTTCAACATCCGGGCAGTCCCGCAGAAAATCTTCCATGATTTGCTGGGCGATGTCTGGTGATTGCTTTATTCCCATTGGTAGGCGATTGAACCGATAGTTTCCAAAGGGAGTTGCGATGGTGCAAAGTTCTTTGGACTGGTCGTCGAGTTCAAAGGTGTAATACTGCATGGAGATGTCGAGTTTGGTGAAGTACCGATAACGACTGCGTCGCTTGAGAATATCCTGTATTCGTGGTAGGTTGTATACCTTTCGCGTGATCATGGAGTTGAGCTTGCGAAAGTCACTCACCCACCGCACTCTTCCATCTTTTTTTGGAATGATGAAAGTTGGAGACAGATATTTAGACGCAGGAGCCCTGCTGAGGACCCCAATCTCCACGAGTCGATCCAATTCTTCCTTGAAGACCCCACGGTGTGCCTGCGGCACTGGGTATTCTCGACAGCGAAACGGTTTTGCGTTGTCGCTTAGTTCAAGATGCACTTTATGATGCGGATAGCAGCCAAGTTTACCACTAAACAAAGTCGTGAATTTTTGCAGGATTGCCGCAAGATCAGTTCTCTGCCTCTGTGGTAAATGACGCTGCTGTAGAGCTACTTCTTCTGTGCTAACTTGATCATACTTGGAAGAAAGGATCTCTTTGGAACCGATTTGCAAAGAAAAGGAATCAAATTCTGTGTCCGCTGCCAAAGTGTGCAAGGTGGAACGAATGTTGTTGACGATGTTAGAGTTTTCATATGCATCGCGCGGCTGCCAGGGACAACTGAGGTCCCCCCATTTGATACATAGGGTATCCGTGTTGGGAACAATCTTGGCCTTTGTGAGGAAATCTCTACCCAGGATGACGTCATGGACGCCCGTATGAGGGCTCAACACTGCCTCTACGTCCTGCGTGTAGGATCGCGTAGGGGACAGCTCTGGAAATCGGATGTGATTTAGAGTGACGGCATACTGTTGCTGTATGGCTCCGCCGCCCGTTGCTAAATGGAGGGGAGTTGCGAGCTTGCGTGCTACCGCTCCTTTTGGCAGCGAAGAGGGGTTGATCAAGTAACGGATGAACCAGTATCGTAAAGAACTTCTAGAGGCCGTTTGGACGAGTGCCCTTGGATAGTTTCTACGATCATAAGGCCAATTGGCGCTAGTTGATGCAGTAGGTTGGAAAACAAAGGTTCACTACTAGAAGTTATCTCATTATTTGAAATGCCAAAGGCAAAACAATCTTCCGCTGCCGCGTAGAAGGCATCACACATTAGGTGTGCGTCACGTTGTTCGTTCTTAGTGACCGAGAAAACGTGTTCGGAAGTGAGATAACTGTCTAGGTTGACCATTTGTTCCACCACAAAACAACCGTGAGCCGTGTTACCTTTAGAGTAGAAATCGTCAGGAATGACGTCGTTTGAAAAACCATCGGATGGGTCGTTGGTTTTGCTCTGGTCTTTCGATTTGCCCTGGTTCTTGTTTTTTGGTTTGTTTTTGGAGCCTTTTGATGTGTCAGAGGTGCTGTTGAAGCGATTGGCGTTGCATTGGCCCCAAGTGTGTTTGCTACCCGGGTGAACCGGACCAGGATCATCATCAGCGACACGACCCTTCTGTTTCTTGTTACCCTTTTCCTTGTGGGTCTTGAATTTGTTGCTCTTGGATGACTTGGCGGACTCCGCTGGTTGCTGTTCATTAGTGGATCTGCGCTTGTTATTGATTCGTTTGGATGCTTGATTTTCTTGAACTCGTTGCTCTGCTAAGGACTCTTGGTTACGGAAGTAACGCAAGGTTTCCGCGAATGACATATCCCAGAATTTCAATCCCGCAACGATGAATCGTTCGCGCCATGGCGCCGGCCTGCCCTCATAAAAGGCTTGCTTTAGCTGGTCTTCGCTGAGCTCGGGATCGATTCCAGGAAGGTAGTCGACATAGCCGTTGAGTTCAATCAGACGATAGTAAAAGGAATACACGTCGAGATCCCTTGGCTTGGTCGGATGCAAGAGCTGTCGAACCAATGAATGGCGTTCTTGTGGTGTTCCATTGATTGCGATGAAACGCTTGACTGCAACCTTGAAGTTGTCGACCGACATGACAAGTTCCGGGCCCATATCACCTACCACCCTGTCCCACAGGGCTCCCAATGGGGTATCTAAGGTCATGAGTAGGGCACGGAACAAGGATTCTCCGAGATGGTTGCTGTTGTAGACTTCCCTGCGAACCAATCCCATCACCTCCACGCAATGAGGAACGAGATCCGCAGACTGGAAGCTCGAGATTGTGTGACAATAAATCTTGTATGTGGTACGTCCTATGTGCCAGGGAATCTTGGGTGGACTTTCCTTGGCGGGTGGTTTGTGCCACGGGAAATCCTTTAGGACCTTGGCGTTATCGGCCATCGTTGCTGGGTTTCGTTGAATCGTTTCAGTAGTTGATTGCGAGAGATTGACGAGGCGTCTGCATTTCAAATAATGAGATAACTTCTAGTAGTGAAACTTTGTTTTCCAACCTACTGCATCGACTAGCGCCAATTGGCCTTATGATCGTAGAAACTATCCAAGGGCACTCGTCCAAACGGCCTCTAAAAGTTCTTTACGATACTGGTTCATCCGTTACTTTGATCAGAATGCCTTATCTCAGGCATACAACTAGATAAGACTGGATAATTTCTGAAATTATGACTGCAGTCTATTGCTTGACTAATTGACCATCTCTTCTTGGAAGAAAGGACTTCCGGACTGACTATGAGTCAGGATGGAAGAATAGACTTTCTAAGAAGAAGTCAAAGGATACTTTCAAGATGTCATCTGAGGAACCACGGACAGACCGTGTATCCAATCACACGGGATTGGACCCCAGATACTACATGGGATACCTAATAATAATCGTCGCGTGCAACATACTACAGTACGTCTTAAGAAGATACTGCTCCTACTACCATAGTAATCCAAATTGAGACCAAGAACGACGACTGTCCTCCGAGAAAAAGAGAGAGATTCCCAGCTCTAATTGGGACAAACGATAACATGAATTTGGGAAAGGTAGTTGAGAATACTAGTCCCCTCCCTGTTAAAAGGATCATTATTCTCGAAAGGGGACCTTCTTTCCAAGACTTGCTAATCTATTTCCAATGAACTTCGGAATAACTGCGTCGTCAAAATGCTGCGGTGAAACTTGAACCTGAATTGGCAGGCTGCTTGCTCTACGATGTGCGTATCTGAAACCCACGACCGGTGCAAAACCATGTGTAGTAGCAGGCGGATGATTTGAATGCACCGAAAAGGAGTCCAAAAACGAAAAACATGCAGATTTATTGTCCAATTTTCCCAAAAGAGTCCACCAAAAACGGAAGACGAAGTGGTGGCGTGCGGTACCTTACAGTTTCAGGAAATCCCGCAATATCTTCTACTGCTGCGCATCCACTGTGCCCTTGTCACGATAACAACAATTGCTGCAATTTGCTGACAACTCTGTAACTTTAGAACAATATTTAGATGGTAATCCAATCCACGAGTAGCTTCTTGTGGCTCAGCAACTGTACTGCTTTTTGGTAGCGACAATCCTTCATCAACCACCCTCTCTGGTCAGAAAGAAAGCTCCTTCAGGTGTTGTGTCTGGAGCACAGGGAGTTCTCAGGTGGATTGGTCGATTGCCACGAATCGGAAATTCCTCTCCATTAGGAATATATTATCATGCCCCCGTTGCGATTCGAATTTTCATCGTCACCATTAAGATAATGAAAAGTCAAACAGTGCGTAATTTCGGTTTCGAACGTGATTTTCGCGTGAAATGACCTCTGGATGTATCGTGATGAGTCGAATTTCCTCGGCATTTTTGGAAACAGGGAAATGAGCAAAAGGTTTTGGGATGATACCCACATGTTTTTGCCTGCAAGTGTTGAAATTCGAAGAGAAATCATTGTCATCCCGATATGTTGACGCATCTTGCCGAAGCTACGGGGACAGCTGACAGCATTATTTTCTGGGACCTGCGGGGCGGCCAAGTGCGCCCATCGAGGAAATCGTGATAGCCTGAAGACAGGATACCAGAAGGAAGAGTAGCTGACTTGATTCGAGCTGTTTTCGAGCTGCAAAGGCTCGGATATTCATCAGGAAACTTGAACTCTCGTCCACCCACTGAGTACAAGACAACCATAGAGACCATGCAAACTGATGATACCACGAGTTCAACGACTTCTGACGTATTCTCTGAAGTTCGAGGAAAATAACAACGGGGAGTTGGACTTGTGATTGACTGTGAAACCATCTTCGTGGATTTCCCCATGTCTTTTGGCCGATGATCCTTGAAGAAAACCTTTTCTCAGTCACACTGAAGCAATGCCAAGGAAGAGAACAAACGAACAAACATCATCATTAATAAAATAATGCGAACACAGAACCAACGAAAGAGGGGAGAAGAAATAATTGACGGTACTAGCTACTACCTACCGTACCGTAGTACAGAGTTCAAAGAATGAAACTGCTACATAGATGCTACTCCGAGTAGCATTTCTTTTTCTACGCTACGAACTACGGTTCGTCCTACGAGTACTGTGAGTTGCGTTTTGCGGATGAACTTGAGATGCATCGGAATAATAAAATAACGAAACAATAAACAAAAACCGATTTTTCAGTCCAGGAGAATCTCAAAAAATGTTGCTTCGGAATGATACACCTCGAATTTGTCTTATAGATAGTGTATTTTTATTAACAGAAAATAATAATAATATGTTTTGTTTAGAAGGAATTCTAAGGAAATTTGCGTACGTCGGGAGAATCAGGAATTTCGAACGTCGGGACTTCAGCAGTTCGCGGTCAAGGGAAAAGTAAATCCACCGAAGCAAACAAAACCAATTCAGCGAATACACTGATGTTTTGATGATAACAACGGAACTTAAATAAGCAATGCTTGGAATGTGGAACGAACAACAAACCCATTCTTTGTCATGTCGTCAACTCACCACCGTACTTTTGTACAACAACATTAACAATAAGGAACTCCACTTCCCCGTCAGTTGTGAACATTAGATAAAGGTTTCGGCAAAATTATAGGTTCTTTTACTCGTTTTCTTCAATGCGGAGAAGCTGCTCCTTCATTCCATGGAAGAAGGAAAGCTTCAGGAGCCCCAGAGATCATCCGTTCCCTTAAAATCGCAACGATTTTGCAGACGGGTTCTGTTCTCTACTCTATTCTGAAGTTAAAAGTGACTTTTTAGCCTCGAACCTTTTGTTCTCTTTCTCTCATCGCATCGCTATCGTCATCGAAGAGAGAGTATTCCCCACGAGATGTTTCCAACACCTCATAAAAAAAACGGCCACGTAATAATCCGACTTTCTCTTTTCGAAACCACCTGATGAATATCAACCATCAACCATGAATGCATTCCATGCTGCAGTAGCTGAAGCCAACCGATCCTGCTCCCTCATCGAGCAAGGAGAATACAATGAAGCCATTGTCCAACTTACAAGTACTCTATCCGCTCTGAAGCAGATCATGCCACATGCGAGCGATGATGGGTCTATCAAAACGAGTCTGGATGAGTGCATAAGGAGCCGAACTGCATGCTCAAACATTGACGAAGAAGTGCAAGGACAATTCATTTATGAACGCGTCATATATTACAATATTCCTACAGACGATGACATTTCTTACCGAGAGTCAGTTCTGGTTTCATGTATCGTCATTTTCAACCTTGCCATCGCCTACCATCTAAGGGGCGACCGAACGTCACTCACAAAGTCCTTAAAACTCTACGAACTTTCGTTTAACCTTCAAAAGGACCAGCAATTCGAAAACAACATCCTCTTCACATTGGCGATCGTCAACAATCTTGGACTTGTCCATCGGAAACTCAACGATGAGCAGTCGGCTAGCAAGTGCTTTGACCACATCCTTTCCACTCTCATGTACCTGACCGATTGTGGACAGGCCAGTGAACATCACTTGGATGGATTCTTCCATAACGTAACAGGAGTCGTCTCACAGCCCACTGTCGCTGCAGCCGCATGATGTCTGTCCTTACTGTGTCCCATTTCTTCGTATACATGGCCACCGCATGATTGCGGTACCGTCATTTTTCTTTCAAGAAAGACGCATCAAGACCATTTTTTTGCTAAACTGCTATGAGCTACACTTTATCTATGCCTCCAATTCCTTTCTATGTGTGCACATACGATATTAGCTAGATCTCCTAAATCGATTTTCGTTAGCAAGCAGTTGAGACTGCTCCCAGGAGATGTTTTCTGGTTGGAGTCGATGGCTCTACGGGATGATTTGATGGGCATTGGCGAGTAGTGCCCCGAATCGCATATCGTACTGTAGTAACTACTCGGAGTAGTTCTTTTAAAACAATATCTCAGTTAAAATACGCAGACTGCCAACTTTTAGTTCTTTCTACTGAGGTGATAGTTCGGTAGAAATCCTCTACAAGAGTTTCATTTGTTAGATGAGGCGTTTGAATAAAACAATGGTGCAAAACTAAGATTTCCAGTGGGAAGCCTCGTAAGGGGAAAAGTCCGATGATGACGTGTAGGTCTTCAACCCACGAAATATTCTGAGTAACTATCTAATCTTTTTGTTCTCGCGATCGTTGCAGGGGATACCACTGATCAATCGAAGTTGGTTGTAGTAAGTGTAGCAGGAAAATACAACAAAGAGCCTGCGATACCATACAAATTGAGAACGATGCGTCGTCATTGATTTCCAATTCAAGGAGGGTTGATGCAATCGAAAGACGAGACTTGTACCTGTTTTTCTCCATGACTGAAGTCGAGTTGCAGGATTTGCACTGATGGAATCACCGAGTAGAAGAGATAGGATGAGTAGTAGCCAAGAAACTACTGGGAAATACTTGAAGAAGACATTTGACTCCGAATGCAGCTTCCAAGCTTCCTTAACCACGAGAAAGTTGGACATTACTTCATTTGAAGATTGCGAAACCAGACCTTGTTGGACCATGAAGTGAGACACACCCAGGTAAGTATCGATGTGATTTCGGTGACCGGAGATGCCTTTCTCATCGAACGTTATCAAAATGATCTCGTATTGCACTTCTGGCAGAACATTCAACAGATTCAAGTGATCCACCAAAGCCGATCGGACTGCTGATGCCACCACAACCTTATCCCATCTTTTTGTGGGATGATCTTGGAGAAGAGGGTTGTCTTGAATGATTGTCTTGTCAATTTTCAATAGGTTGCCAGCAGCCAATAACTCTTTTTCCCGAATGCTACCCAACCCATCGTAATTGCCATTTGTAAGACAGAGAAGCCATATCAGTGAGGCAGGCTGTTCTCGCTTCAGACACTGAATCGTTGGAAGGAAGAACATACTTTCATCATCCGGATGCGCAATCACCAGGACATAAATTTTTTTTGTGGTCGAGAGGCCAACTAAAGGTGTGCGCTTTGAGAATGACTCCTGTTCCAAAAACTGCCCCCAACCCTTTGCGGAAAGCTTTTCCGGGACCTCTTTTCGAAAAATGGAGCGATCCATCCCCAATCGCAGAAAATCTTCAATTTCTACCGCATAGCAACCTAGGCAGAGTTTGTCCTTGAGGCGATTGCGGATAGATCGCTTCAGCGTCATATATTCCTTTCTGCAAAATTTATCGCCAACGACAGGGAAACCAGATGTACGAAGAAAATGGCACAAGATACCAGAGGCTGGATGTGGAGTGACTATCAATAGGGTTGACAGAGATGACGTTGCGTTGTGGTCACACGAATCTTGAAACAAGGTCGTTTCGAGGGGAGTAATGGTGAGTGAGACTTGTGATTTGCCATCCACTGTAGACACTACGTCCCCGCCACACTCTTTTTTTATGGTTTGCCTCTTCTTTTCTCTCCACTTGGCTTCTTTCTGTACACAAACCATCTTGGATGGATACCAATCGTCTGGAATTTTCCCATGTACTAATACGGTGACATGGTATTGAGCTTTGAGGTTACTCGTTGACATGGGACTTTGTGCTTTCCGCATAAGACAGAATCCAGGACATGATGCCTCCATGGCTGTGATACTGTGGTAGAAAGTGCCTTCCTGTTCCGACGTCAATTTTTCCAAAGTTCCTGGAAAATCACCCCTATTACGCATTCCAGCAGGTTTCCAAACCACGATCCATTCGTCCGTGGATGATCGATAATGGACCTCCATCGTTTGAGATAGTTTTGAGACGTTGTGGGTGGGTGACAGCTCTTGAAATAATGTCACTTGGTCGCCAGCATGAAGTATCCGACTATCATCGCAGACCATCTCACCGTTGACCACTACTAATCCCTTGTGGACTATGGATCCTGCACGTCGCTTAGAGAGACCGTCTATGGTTTTGTGTTGCAAAAACCAACGCAGTCGCTTCTCGTGGCAATCGTCTTTGACAGTCTTGACAATTACTTCGTCATACTCTTTTCTGCCTAGTGTATCTGTCACAGTAGCATCGTCAAATGAAGAGGCAGGATTCACTGACGATTGCAATTCATCGATTCGATCGATGTTTCGCTTTGAGCGAGTAAAGTCTGGTCTTGCCGGAGCGAGTCGATGTTCGTCCAGGTGAGCACGTGAGACGAAAGAGGAGCCACAGATGAAACAGGTGGTATCTTCCTTGTTCAATGTTGAGCGACTCTGTTTTCTGTCACCGTCATTATGGGAATTTGTCGCAAAGACGTAGTGCATGGAAGCAGCTACGCGCATATCTTGGCTCGATCCGATGTACCCATGCCCTTCCGTGCGACGGTGTTGATATCCATACTTTCCAAGAAAATGGCGACTGCCGAGTTTACCATTGCGATACCGACGAGGAGCTGTAAACTCGGCTTGTGCAGGTGCAGGCTCTGGAAGTTGTGATATGTCGTCTAGGGCCCAAAGAATATGAGAAAAGGGAGCAGCTGTGGAAATTGTCTTGACCTGAGTCAGGTATTGTTTGTCCGCCGCCTGAAATAGCTTCCAAGTTTGTGGTTGCGTTCCGCATAAGCATACGTGCACCAAGGTTGCTATTTGGCTGGCAGAATATAGATAATGACATAGTAGTTGATGATGCTTCTCGGCATGTTCTTCTTCCCGCCCCTCCATCAACGACGACAGTCCAAGATGCGGATGATGAAAGGAAATGAGGTCCCATTGGGTAGTAGCCAACAGTGGATTTTGTGACACATGAAGTTGTGTTGCATCGACTCCATACAATAAAGACACATTTCGTTCTTGTAATTCCGTGTATGGGGCATCGGGAAAGGCCTCTAGATGTTCGTCTGGAGTGGCTTCCAAAACCGATGCCGTAACTGTCACATGTTCTTCTCCGTACGCTCGAGCCAAGGCTAACGACAGCGTCAGGTTTCCGTCACCAACTGTCAACACGTTTAGTTTCTTCCTGCTATCATTGGCACTTATGTTCGTCTGTTTTTCGCTCATAATGCGAATCTATTACTCCTGCTCCTTCTAATAACAAGTGAAGGGAAAGATGGAAACTGTTCGATATTATTTTATCTTCTTTCATGATGATCAATGATCAGGCCCAGACAGTGATTGATTTTCACGGTGACACTTTCGAGAGTACCGTACTTGAGCTTCGACGATGGGTCAAGTTAGTCGTAGTTCAAAGTAGCTTTATCCTTTTCTGTGATTACTGGCCGTCAATGCCTCCCTGTCGTCAGCCATCACTTCATGATAATAACTGTGAAATTTTACCCTGATGGTATGATGATATTAACTTCCGTGATGTGGCCTGATTGTTCTGAACGGAGGCGATAATGTTGTGTTGTCTTCTACTGTAGTACGAATTTACTTCTGGCTCCCTTCGTAAAATAAGAAAAAGTAACCACCCTCTCTAGCCACTACAAGTCCAGCTCACAACAAACACAATATATTCCATCATGAGATGTTGCGGGTCCGTTTCAATCGTTTTCTATGCACTTCTATCAACGCTCGTGTCCAGCTTTTCGTCAACAACGAAGAGTCGAACAACAATAATGATTGTTTCGACCGGTTCTGTTGTCGAAAGACGACGACGCAATAATAATGTTATTGAGAGCCGACTTTACCAACTCACCAGTGACTTTGAGCGGCCCGCCACCTTTTTGGACTCGAGAGATGACGATGAGGAGGAGGACCGGATCAATGTGGTATTTCTGGAGGACGATGACGACTACGATGAAAAAGCAAATTCCGTCACAAAAAAGGGCCAATCACTGAAAAATCAGCGATGGAGCAAGTTAAAGTCTACATTTCAACAACGTCTGGAAGAAAAACGAGCTAAACGTGACAAGAATAAAATTGGTGGAGAGGTAACTTCCAAGCAAAAAGATTCCTCCAAGGATAAAAAGAGACGTACGTAGCAATGATACTATCTTTCTTCCTATGAATCTGTCGTCGTTGCATAAATGTTTCTCATCCCCTTCCGTCTTTCTTTTTGCAGGTATGATGATGTTCATGAAGGAGAAGCAACGCGAAAAGAAGCTAGCGTCTCGCATCGAGCGACCGATGGGATTCGAGGAGCGTGTCCCCTTGGCAGCATACATTCCAGGGATGGAATTGACGGGCATTGTCATTTCCTTGACCAACTTTGGTGCCTACGTGGATGTAGGAACGGAATGCGATGGCTTGCTGCACATCTCGCAAATGAGTCGAGACGTCTTTGTAGAACATCCACGTCAGCTACTGTCGCCTGGAGATGAAGTTACAGTCAAGGTCCGTTCGACCAGTCCTGAATTGAAAAAGATGCATTTGACCATGTTGGATGTTTCCCAAGAAGATAACTTGGCAGATCAAGGGAACGACAGTGATCGGATTCCATTGACGGACATTGAAATTGACGATGAATTATGGGGAGAGTTAAAGCGTGTCACGGATTTTGGCGCATATATCGAGGTGGGAGCGGAAGTGGACGGATTTTTACACTTTATGGATCACCCGCTTTGGGATGACAATATGCACCCTTCCGAGTTTATGAAGGCTGGGCAACGAGTACGAGTGTGGGTGGCCGATGTAGATACGGAGAAGCGGCGCATCCGATTAACTGCCAACCGTCCTGCAAGTCTACCGGGACCTAGATTTGAATTTTAACTGTAAAATGCCACACAATTCTTGCTACAAATAGCAATAAATGACAGACGAGACTACTTTGTTTCCTCTATCTTTATCTGCTCCATACTTCAAGCCGTAGAAAGGGGAAGGCACGTGGTTTCTGTCCTCCAACCGTCTTTCAAACAGACAATTGTGTAGAACTTAATGATGATCGCCACCCCCATGCTTTTCGTAGTATTCCGCCATGGCAGCCCTTTGGATGGCTCTCTTGTGTTGAACTTCAGGGTCTGCAAGTTCAGAAACGAAAAAAAGGTTGGGCAAGAAATGGTCAGTGCCAGTATCGGAATATGATTTTATCCAAATTCCGTTAATCCTTCCCATGCTTTCTCCCGAAAGACTTACAAACACGAGAAATGTACGTTCCAGTATACATGGTCACGCAAATACCAATCATGGAATACCAGAGAAGAGAGGATCTGCCCAGGAAAAAGAGAGGAGTTGGTGAGCGTTGTGAGAATGTTGGATCGGGTGAACAAGATGGACTCATCCGACTTGAACTGAGACTCACCCATTTTCGCGGACCGAAGGGTGGAACTTAGCATACGCCGAGGTACGTGTGGCGGCCCATGTTTGCTGATAGAAAGCAGGGTTGAAAAGCTTGGCGATCTGTGCCGACATGGTAATAGTCTTGTTGTTGTTGCTAGTGGTGGTGTACAACGGTACGAGTAAGTAGTTGTTGTTGAGAGGCACAAAGGTGTTCATGACGTGAAGACGTTGGCAAGCTGCTTCGAGATGGTGTGCTGGACAGACGGCGAACATCGCCAACGAGGCTATGACAAAGGCCTAACTCTGTTGAAATCTCCGCTCTCTTTCGTTCTGTGACGTCACTATGCAATCCCTATCGTAGACTGCAGACAATAATCGGATCTCTTCGTTGATCTCTTCCTTCGTTATCGTTATCGTATATTCTAAATTATTGTGAGCTTTTTATTCAGTTCGTCTTGCATCGATCGTTTCGTTTGCTCGTCTCTTTCATCGTTAATCTTCGTTCCTTGCCTTCTCGCTAGCCGTCATTCGTATTAAATATTCTCCGTTCATGAATATATTTTACTTCATTGTTGATCCCGACGTGAATCTTCAACAATTAGAGAATCTTCGATTATTCATTCATCGTAGATGTAGAATACATTCCCTTCGCTAATTCCTCTCAACTCCGATTGGATTACAGACTCATCCGATTCGTTTAGTCTGTCCTCCACACCTGCGTAATTCACGACATCCTCCCTCTGGAATCCAATTGGGTCATCTGCCTGTTTTATAATGGCATTCCAGTGAGTCCATGCTCGCAATCGTCCTTCTCGCAATCTGTTTGCAAACTTTGTGTACAGTTTTTCCACGACGTTCTTCGTTAGTAGATCCGCTTCGTTTTCTTCACTTCGACAGAAAACAACAGTCATCTGTTTGGTTTCTTGTTCCTTTCTCACGAAAAAATACCTAACCTCGATGTGCTTCGTCCTGTTGCCGACTTGTGGGTTCTTGATTAGGAAAATACAACCTGTGTTGTCCTCAATCAGAATTCCTGGCTTCGTAACAAAATAAATTTCGTCCAGCAGCATTTGGAGAAATTTCATCTCGCATGCCGCAAGTGCTGCTGCGACCAATTCCGCTTCAGTAGAACTTCCGACCACACTCGTTTGTGTCTTACAAAGAGTTCCGACTATCATGCCTCCAAGAGTATGAATTGCTCCTGAAACGCTTTTCCTGTCAGAGTTCTGTGCGTAGTTCGAATCGACATTGCTGACTATTCTCATGTCCTTCGGCTTCCGATAAGTTATTTTTATCTCATCCTTGTGCGCGTTTAGGAATCCGATAAATCGTTCTAACTCCTTCCAATGAACTTCGTTGGGGTTGCCAAAGTTTCTTGCCAATTCTCTTGCTGCGTTAGATCCTTCCATCATCAACTTATGAGTCAGGTACATTACCTGTCCGACAATCTTTCGGTAGTTCTTCTCGTTGATTGATGGGTTACCTTTTTCATTTCGGTCCATGGATAGTCCTGGTGTCCCTGGTGTGTTGTAATTCTTCGGTGTTGAACCCTTTAAATTCTGATACGTCTTTATAATCTTCTCTACTGTATCATGCATATCAGCTTCCATGTAGAGTTCGCCATTCTCGTCTCGTTTAGGCTTGTACCACACTCCCAGGTGTTTCACAAAACCGTCTTGTCCTGTGAACCCGAATCGTCTCTTGATGCCGGCCTTGAATTCATCGATGGCTTTCCTTGTTCCTGTCAATAGCGTATCATCGACGTGAGTAATAGCTACGAGGATCGTTCTGCCCTTTTCATCTCTCTTATAAAACACACATGGATCAACAACCGATTGTTCCATGTTCATATTCTCTGTGAGATGTTTCTTGTATGTCTTGAAGAAAATCAGGGCTGCGTCCACGTTACCGTACATGGACTTGAGCAGTTCAACGCAATGGGTTTTCCTCTCATCTGCGTTGATCAATCCCACATCTTCCATCCCATCTGGAAATTCCATAAAGAGTCTTATCTCGTTTTCTCCTTCGAGAAACGCTGCATCAATATCAATGACCTCGATGTAGAATCTCATTTCTTCATCTTCGTTGTCGGCATTGAATAGGTATATTCCGATAACCACTCTTGTAGATGATTCGTTCCCGACAGGTGAGAACGATTCTTGATAATCGATTCCCGTTTCCATCAGAAATCCTTTTGATACGAACCGCGTCTTGTATCGTATCGTGTTGTCATGTTCCATCTTCTTCTTGAACACGACCTTTGACTTCATTATCTTTCTTTGAAGTCTTTTTGGAACTTCCTTCTTTACTTTCTTCCACACGTTCCGTTGGACAAAATTTTGGAACTCACGTTTGTAGGATTCTTTCCACTCCTTCGCTTCTGGCCCATTGAACGCTTCCTTTGTCGTCTGAGGTTCTCCGATCAGGGTATCAGCTGTCACATATATGAAGTGAAGGTTAACTTCTTTCGTCCCGTCGTTTGGGGCTTGAACTTGAATCAATTCGTTTGAAGTACGACTTAGTGGGTTGTATGATGTATCCAGCCTTCGTAATTCTCTTTCAAGCTTTGCGGCCTTCCGTTCTGCGTTGGTGATTTTAATTTGTTCCTCCCTACTTCCTACTTCCTCCCCGCCTTGTTCTTCCCTTCTGAGCTCTTCTGTTCCGTTCTTATCCTCATTATTGTTGCCTTGCACAACCTCTTCTTCAGATTCATTTTCCTCGTTGTTAAAAGTTGTGGGGGCTACATTCCTCCCTGATGAGGCATTAGAACGTAACACATCGTCAAATTCATCAATGTCATTTGGGATTAGATGGGGTTGTTTTTCTTGCAATACCGCTGGAGGTGGCGTGTCATCTAGACCAATTGGCAGAGCTTTGATTTCCGGGTCAATATCAAAAACGCTCATGCCTTCTTTCGGGTTCGGGGTCGTAAACTCAAGAAATTTTACATCACGGGACTGTATAATGCTCTTCGTTGCCGGATTATACATCCGATATGTATCCGCCGGGTGGTCCTTTGCGTAACCGACAAAAATACACTTGATCCCTTTCGCTTTCCACTTAGATCCAAATTGCCGCCGTATGGTGACAATTCCAATTCTTCCGAATGGTTGGGAGTACTTAATCAATTTTGCGGTGTCTTTGTACAGCGCAGCATCTCCGGGAGTGTTTCTCACACTAGACAGTGTCATATTCTCAGTGTCATTTTGATAGTTCATGGCCTCTCCCCAGAGTCGTGCCTTTGCTTCGTCGTTAAGTCCCGCGGTCATCATAGCTGCGTTCGCTCTCGTAACAAGGATAGGAAGTCGTCGTTCCACAACTCCGTTCATCTGCGGTGTGTAAGGTGCCGTCAATTCCATTTGAGCTCCAAAATCACTGCAAACCTTCTTCAGTGGAGTTGCGTTCTCTCCTGCATTATCACAACGCACAAACTTCGTCGAGTATTCCAAAGACTTCAATTCTTTCAAAACGTCTTTAGCAAATTCCGTCATCTGGCTTTTACGTGCGGCTGTCTTGATCCATCCTTTTCTCGTAAAATCGTCGACGATGGAGAAAGCATATTTCGATCCACCGACGGTTTCTTCAAACGGTCCGGTCGCGTCTAAAAAGAGTCTAAAACCTGGTGTCTTAGCCGCACTGAGTGACACTTTGCTTACCGCCTTCTGTTTTGCTAAGGCCAATCCACATCCTTCACATGGCTTCAACTCGCCGGTCAATTTGATGCCATAAAATTTTCCGGTCTTATCCAATAGGGTCCTTCCTTTGTGCCCCCACCGAACGTGAGCGTCATTGTAATCCATTGTGGTGGGCATAGCCTTTCCGTAAGGCATTCGTCTTTCTTCAGATTCAGGTGTAGTATCAGTCCATTCATCCGTCGATACTTCAAAAACAGCTTGCTGTGATGGGATCTGGAATCGTTTTCCGATGAAGTACCACATGCCATCACCTTTCTTGGTGAAATTAATGCGTTTACCTTCCTTCTCTGCATATGCTGTACTTGGTGTCAATACTACTGTCCAGCCTGCTTGCTGCATTCTTGGGACTGAAATAATGTTCTTCGCCATATCTGGTACTACCGTCAGTTGAAGTGCCAATGTCGCATTTGTACCCTTCTGTTGTAGGCCAACATTTCCTGTTTCAGTTGCCTCCATGATGTTTCCGTTACCAACCTTGACTTGCAACGTGCTTGGTTGTCTATTCGTCATCTTGTCGTTGTTGACTGCCGTATTCAAACTCGCTCCTGAATCAATGAGGTATGATTCGTAACCTTCTTCATCCGCCGCTACGGCAACGTTGGAAACCGATTCTTCGCTTGTCTCCGTGCAAAACACAGCCGTGAACATTGATTCGTTCTCACTGCTCTTGTTCTTCTTCGGGCAATTACTTGAGAGGTGACCGTGTCCTTTACAATTGTAGCAGATCGCGTTGGTTAATACCTTCTCTCCGGTCTTTTCGGACTCTTGTTTGTCCTTCTTCAATCCTCTGCAGTCCTTTTGCATATGCCCCAGCTTACCACAGTATTTACAGTTCTTTTTGTACTGTTTCTTCGGTTTCGAGCTTGATTTGTCCTTCGTCTGATTCACTTCCGTATTCATAACGGTAGACGTTCCATCCTTCTTATTCTCACCATACAGGACTTTGTACCGATTGTCCAAATCCTTTGCCATGGTGTCAACGTTGATCTTACCTCCGTACGTTGTTTGGAAGTGCTGTCTGAGAGTATCGTAGTCATCAGTCAGCTTGCTGAGGTATTGCATCTTGAACTGCATTTCATTTAGAACGTAAGACTTGTCAATTCGTTTAAGCCTTTCGTTAATAAGCTTGAGTCTGTCTCTAAACTCAGATGGCTTTTCCGTCTTGCCCATCGTGAGACTTTGTAGATCTCTCATTACAGTCTCGTAGTCTTCTTCTCCGGTTTCTTCGTAATGCCGGACGAGTAGATCCCATGCCAACTTTGGATCATCTTCGGTCTCCGTCGTGACCATCGTGAATGCAGACCCGCTCAACGATTCAATCAGGTAATGCATTGCAGTTTGCTTCGCAGTGATATCATCATCAGATGATTTGGCCTTCACAACATTGCCGTTACTGTCTTTGACCTCGGTGTCATAGATCTCAGTTGTGAATCCCTTCCAGAATTTCTTTCTCTGGGCGTATGCTCTCGACTTTATTTTCCATTCCCTGAATTTCGAACTGTCAGACCCGTCAAAGAGGTAGGTCTTGAAGCTCGACACTTCTTCCGTTGCTCCAGTAATGGATGTCATTGTGAGATCTCTAACTAATCGCTTGATCAGGCGTGTTGAAATCTCCGCTCTCTTTCGTTCTGTGACGTCACTATGCAATCCCTATCGTAGACTGCAGACAATAATCGGATCTCTTCGTTGATCTCTTCCTTCGTTATCGTTATCGTATATTCTAAATTATTGTGAGCTTTTTATTCAGTTCGTCTTGCATCGATCGTTTCGTTTGCTCGTCTCTTTCATCGTTAATCTTCGTTCCTTGCCTTCTCGCTAGCCGTCATTCGTATTAAATATTCTCCGTTCATGAATATATTTTACTTCATTGTTGATCCCGACGTGAATCTTCAACAATTAGAGAATCTTCGATTATTCATTCATCGTAGATGTAGAATACATTCCCTTCGCTAATTCCTCTCAACTCCGATTGGATTACAGACTCATCCGATTCGTTTAGTCTGTCCTCCACACCTGCGTAATTCACGACATAACTCTGCTCCGGGTATCACTCACTCGACTCACTTCTTCACAGTCAATCCTGTTCCAACTGCTGGAACAGTTTCGAATGCGCCTTGTTCCAGCTTCCAGCACAATCTTCGTCGGTTACAACATCGTTGAGATTTCTTTACAACAAATCAATTGCATCGCGTCTCTTTCAAGGAAAACTTGTACGCTGATAAAACTTTCCTTGAAGATCTCTCCCATCAAACACCCGTTCGGATTTCCATCTTTCCCAAGCTTGACTGGTTTCTTGGAACTTCAACCTATTAACATGTTCGTTTGGACGTCAGCTGCGATGCAACTTGCCACCAAACTCGAAAGCATGAGAAACGCTGAGGCAAAGTTGTTGTTGATAGCCAAATCCTATGCTTCTCATACTTCTAATTGGGAAATCAAGACCTTTGATACTCAAATCCGTCGATCCGTAATTCCATGTGCAAGGAACACAACGTGCGGCACCGACAATGACGACAATTTGACGATTCATGGTGTCCATGTCACGTCCGATCCAGTGGATCGCTCCAACTCTACTGATACACCTCTTGTACTGTTGCATGGGTATATGAATGCTGGTGAGTCCAAATTTTCACATTCGCTGCACGAAACTTCCTTCCTCCTCAGGAAGAGCCTGGATTCCCCTCACATCATTTCCTTTTGTTCAGGAGCATACTTTTATAGAAATTTTGGAGGACTCAGCAAATATTTTTCCAACATTTACGCTCTGGACATGCTGGGATGGGGGCTCTCATCACGACCTGACTTTCGCCAAGTTGTGAATGGACAATCGACTGAGACCGCGGAGGAATTTTTCGTCGAAAGCCTCGAGGCGTGGCGATCGGAA